>JAEOAD010002566.1:565000-1765000 GCA_036365145.1 Orientallactaga sibirica | reverse complement strand
CTGCAGCTCTAAGGGAGAACTTGGGAGGCCAAGGCAGGAGGATAGTGAATTCCATGTCAGCCCCCTTGTGGCTTTCAGAGCCCAAAGACCGCTGAACGAGGCTCCAATGGAGCGAGCTAGGCATGAACTTGGGGGAGCTCAGGAAGGAGGGACCACCAGTAAACCCCACTCCCACGGGCAGCTCTCTACCCACCCTCTGGTCACATCCTCCCACCTCTTCCTTCCTATACCCCCTCTTCCCTCCAAACAGCGCCAGCATGGCCCTCACCCCCACCCCTGCCTGCTTCCCGAACACTGAGTCATAGGCTGGAGGGAGCCGTGGAGCTTGTTCTCTGTCCTGGCACAGCCGCAGCCCAGCCCCTGCCTCACCTGCAGCTCCTGGAACAGTAGGTCAGCCAGGACTCGATGGCAGAGCCGGGTCACTCGGTCCAGAGCACTAGCTGAGGCTTCTCGTGCAGGCTCACTTTCGGGGGGCCCCACCCTGGCCATGCGCTCAGCCAGAGCCCTGTGGGGATGAAGAGAGCCAAAAGCCATGAAGTCCCAACATCTCAACCCAACTGCTGGGGCCACCTTGACCTGATGGCGCAGACCTGTGATCCCAGCTATCCGGGAAACTGAGACAGGAGGATTGCAAGTTCAAGGCCAGCTGAGGCGATGAGTGAGCTCAAGGCTGGCCTGAGCAACTTTGTGATACCGGCTCAAAAAAGGAAAAAGAGGGCTGGGGAAATGGCTTGGTAGTTAAGGCATTAGCCTACGAAGCCAAAGGATCCCGGTTCGATTCTCCAGGACCCATGTGAGCCAGATGCACAAGGGGCACATGCATCTGGAGTTCGTTTGCAGTGGCTGGAGGCCCTGGCATGCCCATTCTCTCTCTGTCTGCCTCTGTTCTATCTCTCTCTCTCTCTCTCTCTCTCTCTGCTTGCAAATAAATAAATAATTTAAAAAAAAAAAAAAAGGAAAAAGAGATGCACACATCTTCAATCCCAGCACTAAGGGGACGGAGATAGGAGGATCCTTCTGAGTTTGAGGCCAGCCTGGGTGTACATAGTGAATTCCAGGTCAACCTGACATAGGCCCTGGCGAGCCCATTCTCTCTCTCTCTCTCTCTGACTTTCTTAAATAAATAAATAAATAAATAAATAAATAATTATAATAAAAACGGCTGGGCGTGGTCATGCACACCTTTAATCCCAGCACTTGGGAGGCAGAGGTAGGAGGATTGCTGTGAGTTCAAGGCCACCCTGAGAATTCCAAGTCAGCCTCCACTAGAGTGAGACCCTACCTTGAAAATGGAAAAAGAAGAAGAAGAAGAAGAAGAAGAGGAGGAGGAGGAGGAGGAGGAGGAGGTCTGGACCGGAGAGATGGGTTAGCGTTTAAGGTGCTTGCCTGCAAAGCCTCAGGACTCATGTTCCACTCTCCAGGTCCCATGTAAGCCACATGCACAAGGTGACGCAAATGCGCACAGTGACACAAGCGCGCAAGGTGAAGACATATCTGGAGATCAATTACGGTGGCTGCAGGCTCCAGCTTGCCAGTTCTCTCTCTTTCTCTCTCACCTTAAAAAAAAAAAAAAAGGCCAGTCTGTTGTTTGCCTCAAAAAAAAAAAAAAATTGTGGATCACAATTATATACCTTCAAGTAAAAAAGAATTAACGCCTTAACCACTAAGCCATCTCTCCAGCCCTTGTTTTGTTTTGGTTTGGTTTTCCGAGGTAGGGTCTCGCTCTAGCCCAGGCTGACCTGGAATTCACTATGTAGTCTCAGGGTGGCCTCGAACTCACGGCGATCCTCCTACTTCTGCCTCCAGAGTTCTGGGATTAAAGGCGTGCACTAACATGCCCAGATAGCCCTGGTTTTTTGTTTTTGTTTTTGTTTGTTTTTTGAGACAGGGTCTGAAGTACCTCATGCTGGCCTTGAACTCACTATGTAACTAAGGATGACCTTGAACTTGTGATGCTTCTGCCTCTCCAGGGCAAGGGATTACAGACACGAAACACCATGCCCAGTTGATGTTTCTGAGGTGCTAAGAACTGAACCCCAGGCGTCCTGCATGCTGGGCAAGAATATTTACCAACTGAGTTGCACAGTGATGCTGTTAAGGCTAGAACTTAAGAGAAAATGGGGGACTGGAGAGATGGTTCAGTGGTTAACATGCTCTCCTGCAAAGCCTAAGGACCAGGGTTCAATTCCCCGCTACCCACGTAAGCCAGATGCACAAGGTGGCGCATGCATCTGGAGTTTGTTTGCAGTGGCTGGAGTCACTGGCACACCCATTCTCTCTCTCTCACTCACTCAAATAAATAAATAAAATATTTTAGGGCTGGAGAGATGGCTTAGTGGTTAAGGCACTTGCCTGCAAAGCCACAGGATCCCTGTTGATTCTCCAGGACCCACATAAGCCAGATGCACAAGGTGGCACATGTGTCTGGAGTTTGTGTGCAGTAGCTGGAGGTCCTGGCATTCCCATTCTATCTATCTGCCTCTTCTATCTATCTCTCTCCCTCTCTCTCTCAAATAAATTTTAAAAAAATACATAGCCCAGGCATGGTGGCACACGCCTTTAATCCCAGCACTTGGGAGGCAGAGGTAGGAGGATCACCATGAGTTCATGGCCACCCTGAGACTACATAGTGAATTCCAGGTCAGCCTGGACCAGAGTGAAACCCTACCTCGAGAAACCAGAAATAAATAAATATAAAAATAAAATACATAACCACAAAGAAATACATTATTAAAAAGTTCAAATCGTAATTTCCAATATATTTCTTTAAAACTCCTGTTATGCCATTGTTTATGGGACCAGCTCGTACAATTTGTAGCCTTCAAGAAGTCTGTGGCCGGGCGTGGCCCAGATAGCCGCTGGTTTAATCCCAGCACTCGTTGGGAAGTTTGGAGGCAGAGGTAGGAGGATCGCCATGAGTTGAGGCCACCCTGAGACTCACATAGTTAATTCCAGGTCAGCCTGGACCAGAGTGAAACCCTGCCTCTCCAAAACCAAAAAAAAAAAAAAAAAAAAGAAGTCTGTGTACTAAGAAGTGATTTCCAATACAGCTCAGAAACTGGAAGGGATGTCAGAGTTTGGAGTTCACCCCAGTGTGACAAAAAGAAAGGAAAGAAGGAAGGGAGGGAGGGAGGGAAAGAGAAAAAGAGGGAGGGAGGGTAGAAAGAGGACGATAGCAGCTTTCCAAGGATTTTATTCTGGACAACTATTGGCCTTCAAGGAAAGGTCTGGAATGAATACAAGGATGTTTAACTAGTAGAGCTGGGATTCTATTAGGTAAATCTAAACAGAATTTTTTTTTTTTTTTTTTGGTTTATCGAGGTAAGTTTCACTCCAATCCAGGCTGACCTGGAATTCATTACATAAGCTCAGGGTGGCCTCAAACTCATGCTGATCCTCCCACCTCTGCCTCCCAACTGCTGGAATTAAAGGAGTGCACCACCACAGCCGGCTAGTTATTTATTAGAGAGAGAGAATGGGCGCACCGGGGCCTCTAGTCACTGCAAATTAACTTCAGACTCATGCACCACCATGTGCGTCTGGATTGTGTGGGACCTGGACAATCGAACCTGGGTCCTCTGGCATGCTTTGACCACTCAGCCATCTCAGCCCAGGTCTTTTCATTTTTTTTAAAAAATATTTTATTTATTTGAGAGAGAGAGAGACAGAAGAGAAAGAGGCAGATAGAGACAGATAATGGGCGCACCAGGGCCTCCAGCCACTGCAAACAAACGCTGGAGGCTTGTACCATCTTGTGCATATGGCTTTTTGTGGACACTGGGGAATAGAAGTCTGTATGGCACAACACAGGCCTGGTCCTAGCCAGACCGCATGGCAAAAGACAACAGGAAGTGGCTTCTGTAAAAGTGGCAGTTTTTTTTTGGCTTGATGTGACAACAGTTACAGCCCCATGCTCAGAAAGCCTACTACGAGATGTCCTGTCCAGAGACAAGCTGTCATTGGTCACCAAAAGGGACCGCCCCATACAAGGATTAACAGCCCCTTAAAACCCATGTGCACTTCCTGAATAAACGAGTTTGTGGGTTCTCGCTGCACTTTCACCCAACTCCCGAGTCTGTGTCGTGACTCCGGGCTGCTCACCCCAAATTAACAGAGACCCTCATCGTCCCTCCTGAGCTGGCCTTGGGGGACCCCAACACAAGTCAGTCCTTAGACTTCTGGCCAAGCGCCTTAACTGCTGAGCCATCTCCTCAGCCCCCTAGCCCTAAGTCTTTATTTGAGAAAAGACTAATCAGAAAGGGCAGATAGCGATGGTGGCGCACGCCTTTAATCCCAGCACTCGGGAGGCAGAGGTTGAGGATCTTGTGCATAGAGTTTTTGTGGACACTGAGACTACATAGTGAATTCCAGGTCAGCCTGGACCAGAGTGAGACCCTACCCTCAGCCAAAAAAAAAAAAAAAAAAAAAAAAAAAAACTAATCAAGGGGTCTCGAGAGATGGCATAGCAGTTAAGGCGCATGCCTGTGAAGCCTAAGGACCCAGGTTCGATTCTCCAGATCCCACATAAGCCAGATGCACATGATGGCACATCCATCTGGAGTTTGTTTGCAGTGGCTAGAGGCTCTGGTGTGCCCATTCTCTCTCTCCCTCCCTCTGTCTCTAATAAATAACTGGATAAATAAATAAAACAAAAATTTTAAAACAAAAAGAAAGAAAAACTAATGAGGGCTGAAGAGATGGCTCAGTGGTTAAAGGGCAAAGCCTAAGGACCTGAGTTTGATTCCCCAATACCTACATAAAGCCAGATGCACAATATGGCAAATGTGTTTAAAATTCGTTGGAAGGACCTGGTACACCCATTCTCTCTCAAATAAAATAAAAATATTTAAAAAGAATTGTCATGAATTTGAGTCTACATAGTGAATTCCAGGTCAGCTTGAGCAGAGCAAGACCTTGCTTCAAAAAACCAAAATAGGGCTGGAGAGATGGCTTAGCGGTTAAGGCGCCTGCCTCCTAAGCCTAAGAACACTGGTTCCAATCTCCAGGTCCCATGTTTAGCCAGATGCAGTGACGCAAGGGCGCAATGCCGCACTTGACCACAAGGGGGCGCACACATCTGGATTTCGTTCGCAGCAGCTGAGAGGCTGCTGGAAAGCCCATCTATCTGTCTTCCTCTCCCTCTCTCTCTGTCTCTCTCTCCAAAAATAATAATAAATTTTAAATAAAATTTTAAAAAAATCCTAAGATGGGGGCTGTGGAGGTGGCTCAGCAGTTAAAAGCTTTTTCTGGCTCAGGTTCCATCCCAAGTACCGATGTGAAGCCAGATGCACAAAGAGGTACATGCCTTGGGAATTAATTTGCAGTGGCAAGAGGTCCTGGTGTGCCCATTCTCTTCCTGTCTTTCTCAAATATATATATATGTAGCTGGCATGGTGGTGCTCGCCTTTAATCCCAGCACTCGGAGGCAGAGGTAGAAGGATCGCCATGAGGTCAAGGCCTCCTTGAGACTACATAGTGAATTCCAGGTCAGCCTGGGCTAGAGTGACACTCTACCTCAAAAAACCAAAAATAAATAAAATTAAATAAATAAAAACAATAAATGCTAATCTAAATAAATAGGCATTCAGGGACATTGGCCCTGGTCCACGCTTGCATGGAAAAGCCCTTGGTATCCATCTTGATTCGGTGTCTGTCCCTAGTACCCTGCTACATTTTTTTACTTCCCATGTCCACTGTCAACCTTAGAAGTTATTCCTTTCCTGTGCTCAGTGCAGTGACTCATGCATGTAATAATCCCCACTCAGGAAGTGGAGGCAGCAGGATCAAGTATTCACGACTGGCTTCAGCTTCCTTGAATTTGATGTCAGCCTGGACCCCAGAACAACACCAAGAAAAAATAAACAACTTAGAAAAATTAGCCACTTCCTATCTGGGTGGAGCCAGGCGAAGGAGCTGCTTTCAAGAGCTCCAACATGATGATGGCCTAGAGGTGACGATGCAGCAGCACCTTGGCCACCAGCCATCCTGTTGTCTCGTGACCAAGCCCTAGCAATGCCCTTTGAAACAGCTAAGAATCACAGTGATGTCCCCACCCCAAATAGTGCGCACACGTCCTCTGTGCAGCGTTCATAGTCACACACTGTACAAACTCCAGTCCCTGAAGGGACTCAGCACTCTTTTTTTTTTTTTTTTTTTTTTTCGGTTTTCTCAAGTGTCTGGATTTAGCCCAGGCTGTCCCGGAATTCACTATGTAGTCCCCTGGTGGCCTCGTGAAGGGTTAATATAGCCTGCCTTGAACACTAAAGGGAACTAAAGAGTTAACAGCTATCCCTAAAGCTCGTGGGCAATAAAGAAATTTGGCACCTTCCCTGATTGATGGACTCCCCTTAGCCTAGATGGCCTTGAAGAACCAGAGACCTCCCTTAGACACTCCTGGCTGAAGAAGCCGATTCTGAACAAGGACACCAACAGCTACAATTTTCTTATCAGCTGCACCTGGCACAGCCTGTTTTTCTTAGGATTCGTCTTATAAACTAACACCCTAGCCTGCTCAGGGCTTCAGCCTGCAACCCATGGAAAAGCTGAGGCCCCTCGCTGTTTCTCTTAAAAAAGTCTTGTTTGGGGGCTGGAGAGATGGCTTAGCGGTTAAGGCACCTGCCTCCTAAGCTTAAGAACGCCGATTCCAATCTCCAGAGGTTCCAATTTCCAGGTCCCATGTTTAGCCAGATGCAAAGTGACGCAAGGGCGCAATGCCACACTTAACCACAAGGGGGAGCACGCATCTGGATTTCGTTCACAGCAGCTGAGAGGCTGCTGGCACGCCCATCTCTATCTGTCTCCCTCCCCTCTCTCTCTCTCTGTCTGTCTCTCTCTGTGTCTCTCTCCAAAAATAAAAAAATTTTAAAAAGTCTTGTTTGTACAGATCAAGTCCGGTGTTCTTTTTTGCTTTTCTCTTAAACTTTCCTTACATCTCGAACACACAGTTATCTTCCTACCTCTGACTCCCAAGTGCTGAGATTAAAGGCATGTGCCGCCATACCCAACTCACAAAGGTTATTGTTTTTTACTTTATTTATTTGACACAGAGAAAGAGGAAGAGAGAGAGAGAGAGAGAGAGAGAAAGAATGGGTGTGCCCGGCCTTTCAACAACTGCAAAGGAACGGCACATTGTATATCTGGCTTACGTGGGTTGTGGAGAATTGAACCTGGGTCATTTGGCTTTGCAGGCAAGCGCTGTAACCACGAAACCATTTCTCCACAGAGAAAGGAAGGAAGGGATCTGGAAAGATGGCTTAGCGGTTAAGGTGTTTGCCTGCAAAGCCAAACAACCCAGGATCGATTCCCCAGGAACCACGTTAGACAGATGCAAAAGGGGGCACAAGCATCTGGAGTTTGTTTGCAGTGGCTGGAGGCCCTCACACGCCCCCTCTTTCCCTCTGTCTCTTTCTCTGTCAAATAAATTAAAAAAATAAAATATTTTTAAAGAAAAGAAAGGACGGGCTGGAGAGATGGCTTAGAGGTTAAGGCGCCTGCCCCTAAGCCTAAGAACACTGGTTGCAATCTCCAGCGGTTCTAATCTCCAGGTCCCACGTTTAGCCAGATGCAAAGTGATGCAAGGGCGCAATGCCGCACTTGACCACAAGGGGGCACACGCATCTGGATTTCATTCCCAGCAGCTGAGAGGCTGCTGGCGCGCCCATCTCTATCTGTCTTCCTCTCCCTCTCTCTCTGTCTCTCTCTGTGTCTCTCTCCAAAAAAAGAAAAAAGAAAAGAAAGGAAGGAAGGAAGAACCATGTGTGGTTCCTGCCTTTAATCCCAGCGCTCAGAGGGCAGAGGTAGGAGGATTGCTGTCAGCTGAGGAAACTACATAGTGAATTCCAGGCCAGCCTGGACCAAAGCAAGACCCTACGTTGAAGAAAAAAAAAAAAGAAAAGAAAAGAGAGAGAAAGGAAGGGGCGGAGGAAAGAATAGTTGGCTCAGTGGTTAAAGGTGCTTGCTTGCAAATCCTGACATCCTGGGTTCAATTCCCCCAGTACCCACATGAAGCCAGATGCAGAAAGTGGCTTAAACATCTGATATTTGCTTCCAGCAGCAAGAGACCATGGCAGCCCCTCCTTTACATAAATAATAAGTGCATAAATAAGATCTTAAAAGTATTTTATTTACTATTTAATTGGGTGCATGTCACTTACAGCACCAGGGATCATGGGTGAACACCCGTGTGGCTGCCAACTGGCAAGAGCTGGGTCATCAGTGTTGCAGCCTAGCTGGGCAGGGCAGGGGTCTTGCCCTAGCTGAGCTGGGAGGTGTCTCCTTTCCTTGTTAGGAAGGGACCAAAGCTGGGGGTGGTGGCGCACGCCTGTAATCCCAGCACCATGAGTTCAAGACCACCCTGAGACTACATAGTGAATTCCATGTCAGTCTGGCCTCGGAAAAGAAAAACAAAAACAAAAAAGGGACCAGGTTGGCTCAAAAGTGGAGACTAGAAGCTTCTTTGCCTCCTGCCTGCTCCTCACACCATATCCGGTGGGTGAGTGACATGCATCCTGAACTTGTCAATTACCTATTGTTCCAACACCACTGAGCCCTAGTGGGCATGCGTGACCTTGCGCTTTGCTCACTTTTGTGTGCCTGGCCTACGTGGGTCCTGGGGAATCGAACCTGGGTCCTTAGGCTTTGCAGGCAAGCTCCTTAACCGCTAAGCCATCTGTCCAGCCCCAGACAATTATCTTCATAAGGAGAGTCACAGGACTGGTCAGCAAGAACACACGGTCCACTCACCTGGACGCCGGCTCTCGGGATGGCCCTGGCCCTCCTGTCCCCAACTTGGTGTGGGCACAGTGCTGTGAAGACAGTGTCATGCGCAGTTAATTAGGCTGGCCTTAAACTCACTATGTCGCCCATGCTGGCATCACTATGTAATCCAGGCTAATCTTGACTTCACTCTGAAGTCCAGGCTGGCCTCAAACTCACAATCCTTCTGCCTCTGTCCACACTGCTCCCAGCTCCCAATTGTCTGTTCAGAATGTACCTTGCAGACTGTACAAATCTCGTGGTATATAGGTCACCACCGACTGAGCTTGGTTAAAGGGTAAGACCTGTAATTTTTCAACATAATGTAAATGTGACTTTAATAGCTCCTTGCACACCACTGCGTGGTGGTGCACACCTTTAATCCCAGCACTCGGGAGACAGAGGTAGGAGGATCGCTGAGAGTTCGAGGCCACCCTGAGACTACATAGTTAATTCCAGGTCAGCCTGGACCAGAGTGAGACCCTACCTCGCAACACCCCTCTCCCCCCCAAAAAAAAAAAAAACTCAGAGAAAACCACCTTTGTCTCAGACAAAGTCAGTCTTTGCTTGTATGGAAAATCTGAAGTGGGTAATCATTCCACTCCAAAATAGTCCATTGGCCTGCCTCATAAAAAACTGAAAAAGTCAGATATCAACCACTGGCCCCTGCCACTATTTCTTGGTTTTTGTTTTCTCCTCCTCCTCCTCCTCTTCCTCCTCTTCCTATGTTGCTGCAAGTGCCAATACAGACGTCACAGCCGTCCCTGACTGCTTACTCCTCTCCCTGAGCTCTTCCGGACCTCCCCAAGCCCCCACTCTCTCTCATGTCTCCTAACATTTGCGGTCACATAGCAAGATAGTGACTGTTCTCCCGTGTGGGCCTTCATTTATCCACATAACCTGTTCTTTGTGACACCACACTGAGTTAGTAGAACCTGGCTATGAACTCCATGCCTCCCTTAGCACCCACCCACAGTCCACTCCCACAGGTTCCTCTTCGCAAGAAAAAAAAAGGGTCCACTTTTTAAAAAGATTTATTTTTATTTATTAGAGACAGACAGAGAAAGAGGGAGAGAGAGAGACAGATCGGGTGCACCAGGGCTTCCAGCCACTGCAAACGAACTCCACATGCAAGCGCCACCATGTGCACCTGGCTTACCTGGGACCTGGAGACTCGAACTCAGTTCCTTAGGCTTTGCAGGCATACACGTTAACTGCTAAGCCATCTCTCCAGCCCAAAAGTGTCCATTTTAACTTTTTAAATTTATTTATTTGCAAGCAGAGAGAGAGATAGAAGAGAGGCAGACAGAGAAAGAATGGGCATGCCAGGGCCTCTAGCCACTGCAAATGAACTCCAGATGCATGTGCCCCTTGTGCATCTGGCTTATGTGGGTCCTGGAGAATCGAACCTGGATCCTTTGACTTCGAAGGCATACGCCTTAACCGGTAAGCCATCTCTCCAGCCCAAAAGTGTCCATTTTAAATTCAAACCACACGTGGCTGTTGCCCTGTTAGGATATATTTTCTCTGTTACTGATCGGGAAACACTGGCTCACAAGCAAGTACTCATGTGAATTTAAAAATATCAAAATAAGTCCTCATCAATTTGAAGTATAACTAAAATGTTTTGTATTTAAACAAGATGTCTCTTCCTAATCTTGTATCTTGTTCTTTGTCATGTCTTAACGCTGGCAGCCAGATGTGCAGATATGCAGTATGTCATGTCATATGTTCTATGTTCCATATTCATTGTTCATTGCCGCTAAATTATGGTCAGTGATTGCTCTAGTGATTATGGTCATTAAGTGTTCTGATTCTCATAAATATATTTTATGATGGTGTTAAATTGATTAAAACAGGCTTACAATATATTTAAAATAATTTGCCTCTGGCCTACTGGCTTTGTGCTTATTCATGTTTATTATGACAATAGACTTTAAAAATATTTTATTTTTTAATTTTAATTTTATTTATTTATTTTGGTTTTGCAAGGTAGGGTTTCACTCTGGTCCAGGCTGACCTGGAATTAACTATGTAGTCTCAGGGTGGCCTCAAACTCTTGGCGATCCTCCTACCTCTGCCTCCCAAGTGCTGGGATTAAAGGCGTGCGCCACCATTCTTAATATTTTATTTTATTTATTTATTTTTCAAAATAGGCAGGTATTTATTTAGGCCCGTTAGAGGCTTAGAGAGTCGAGCTCTCAACCAGGATCCTTAGGCTTCACAGGCAAGCATTTAACCACTAAGCCATCTCTCCAGCCCCTTTTTTGGTTTTTTGAGGTAGGGTTTCAAGGCTGACCTGAATTCCTCAGATGCCTGCCTCCACCTTGTCCATCTGGGATTAAAGGCATGGGTTTTTTAATTTTTCAATTTTATTTATTTAGGAGAAATCAAACCTGGATCCTGCCTGCTCCACCTTGTGCATCTGGCTTACATGCAAGTCAAACCTGGATCCTTAAGCTTCAACTGCTGCTAAGCCAGCTCTTCATCCCTCATGGTAATTTCTTAAAATTTGTTTTAATATTTTAGTTTTATTTATTTATTTGAGAGAGGGAAAGAGGCTGAGAGAGAGAGAGAGACAGAGACAGAGAATGGGTGCGCCAGAGTCTTCAGCCACTACAAAGGAACTCCAGATGCATGCGCCACCTTGTGCATTTGGCTTACGTGCATGCATACTGGGTAATCGAGCCTCAAATTGGAGTCCTTAGGCTTCATAGGCAAGCGCTTAACCGCTAAGCCATCTTTCCAGCCCCTCATGGTAAGTTTTAAAAAAATATTTTAAGTCAGGTGTGGTGGCGCATGCCTTTAATCCCAGCACTCAGGAGGCAGAGGTAGGAGGATCGCCATAGTTCAAGCCACCCTGAGAATACAGAGTGAATTCCAGGTCAGCCTGGGCTAGAGAGAGACCCTACCTAGAAAAATTTTTTTAAAAAGGGAAAAAAGATAAGAAAAATTACCTGGGTGTGATGGCACATGCCTTTAATACCAGCACTCAGGAGGCAGAGGTAGAAGGATTGGTGTGAGTTCAAGCCACCCTGAGACTACATAGTGAATCCCAGGTCAGCCTGGGCTAGAGTGAGACCCTATGTCCAAAAATCCAAAAACCAAACAAAATTATAATTGGTAAATTGGTAAAAATGACATTGTTATGGCTTGTGGAATTACAAATACCTATTTCAGTTATGTATGTGACTTTTTTTTTCGGTTTTATGAGGTAGGGTTTCACTGTAGTCCAGGCTGACCTGGAATTCACTGTGTAGTCTCAGGGTGACCTCAAACACACAGCAATCCTACCTCTGCCACCCGAGTGCTGGGATTATATGCCCAGCTGTGAGGTGAGTTTTTCATTTAGGAACTTGGGTCACCTAGACGTGGCCATGAGCAACAGAACTAAAATATGCTGCCTCACTGACCAGTTTGGCATATGGAAAGTGAGAAGAGAAGCAAAGAAAATCCTGGATCACTTTGCAAAAGTTTCAACAGGAGACTCAGAAAAAGAGACACAGGAAATGAGCTCACCTCACTGATTACAGAACAATGAGAACTTGGAATGTTGAGAGTTACCTGAACTCAGCAGTTAGGACTGCTAAGCAGCAGAGTGAGGAGCATGCTGTGCTGTTTTCGCACAAGTAATAGTACAGAGAACCCAGAAAGGCCAAGCCGCCTGGCCCGGGCTTGGCGGCGCTTGCTGCGCCCTAGGAGGTGGCGGCGCAGACAGCGACAGGTGAGCACTCTCCTCCCAAGGCTCTGCCAGCTTTGCTTTTGAACGTTTTTGAGCCCTTCTGTCAGAAGAAACTCAAGGAAACCATGAGACTCGAGCAGTGTACCACCATTTCCCTGCCCCAGACTTCCTCCCTTGTCCTTTCCCTGATCATAAGCACAGGTGCCCATGGCAGGAAGGCCACACACTAGGGCGTGAGTGTGCAGCCTTAGGTGAAGCCAGGTCCCAAGGTAGAAATCATCCGCTATTGAAAATCTCCAGTGTTGCACACTGAAGACCAGCCCAGCCAGAGTCCCTTACTGTGTCTGGTGTGTGTGTGTCAGAGAGAGATTATAATGCAGAGAATGATTTGTGTAGATGCAGCAGAGAGCCTGGGAGTCAGGAGACTGTTGGTACCATCCATCTTACTGATCATTGCCTCCACGTTTGTCTCTAGGGCCATGTGGAAGAGACCAGTGCGCCACCAGAAATGGCGGGAGAAGAAAATCATCTGGCCAGTGCAGACCCATGCATCCCCACCCAGGTCTCCACCAACTCTTTTTTTTTTTTTTTTTTTTTTTTTTTTTTGGTTTTTCGAGGTAGGGTCTCACTCTGGCCCAGGCTGACCTGGAATTAACTATGTAGTCTCAGGGTGGCCTCAAACTCTCGGCGATCCTCCTACCTCTGCCTCCCGAGTGCTGGGATTAAAGGCGTGCGCCACCACGCCCGGCTCCACCAACTCTTGTCCTGAATGTGTGTGGGTGTGAGTGTCCAAAGAACCTCAAAGTGAGCATGAGACACACACCCAAAAAGAAAACCTTCAGTTAGCACAAGGGTGTTGTGTGTTTGTTTGTTTTTTGTATGTGTGTGTGTGTGTGAGAGAGATGTACATTCTTGTCCTGAACAAGCCAGATAACCAGCAGTGTTCTACGAGGTCTCCAATAATTCTTTTCCTGGAAGTGTGAGGGGGTGACTGTCCAGGATACCATGGAATGAGCAGAAGACAAGGAGAGGTTTTCTCACCACCATTTTCCTGTGTGTGAGACTTCTTTCCTTTCCTTTTATTTATTTATTTTGGTTTTTTGAGGTAGGGTCTCATTCTAGTCCAGACCAACCTGGAATTCACTATGTAGTCTCAGGGTAGCCTTGAACTCACAGTGATCCTACCTCTGCCTCCTGAGTGCTGGGATTAAAGGTGTGTACCACCATGCCTGCCAGAGACTTCCTTTCTTGTTTCTACCCTGCATAGAGGGTGTTTGTGCTTAAGTATGAAGAATGAAGACGATTGCCAGGGCCATTTTAGTGCAGGGCTTGCAGGTCAGTAGACAGTTTGATACCGTTTCCCCTACTGAACTTGACACCTGGATTCCTCTCTAGGGCCATGGGGAATGCAACAAGGCACCCTGCCAGCTGGAAAAACAGCCCAGCCAAGAGAACCTAAAAACTTCTCTTAGAGGTGGTGGTGCCTCAAACCAGGTAAGCAGCCATCCCTTCCCATGGTTCCAAGAGTTCTTGTTCTGAATGGATGTTCATGTGAATGTCCATCACACCCCAGAGCGAGCAGGAGTCAAGCATCAGTTTCCCTCGTCACCATTTCTGGAGACTTCCATTCTTTTCCCTCCTCACTAGCAATGTTGTTTGCGCTTCAGTGTGAATATTAAAGAGGATTATCTATGGAGTTGAGGTAGAGTGCTGAGGAATAAGGGATGGTGGGCTACATTGCCCCTGAATAAACGTTCCATCCTTGTTCCCCAGAAGAGCTATGTGCATGTGTCCAAAGTTCCTTGCTAGCTGGCTGCTTCCAGTGAGTGCCTGGATAACACGCCAGGCCATGTAACCGACATTCCCCTGCAAAGTCTCCATCTACTGTTCTTCTCCTGGATGGCTGTGGACCTAAAGGTCCTGGGCGCGTGCATCAGATAGAGCAAGAGTCAACGATCAGTGTATTTCACCTCCATTCTTTTTTTTTTTTTTGCGTCACATCCTCTTCATACACCCCACAAGACTAAGTTTATTTTGCTTATAGAATATGATTACTGAAGGGGATTATACATATAGATCTATGAGTGTGCAGGGAAGTCCAGACACAGTTTGGTGCAATCTCCCTGACTGAACGTCTCCTCTGTCACCACCTAGAGCGACTTTGTGGTGGCCAACACCCGATGGCAGCAGCTAGGCGAGTGTCAGACCATTCTACAGGCAATATTTTGTTTAAAATATATTTATATTTATCTATTTATTTGAGAAAGAGGCAGACCCAGACAGAGAATGAGTATGGGAATGCCAGGGTGTACAGCCAGTGCAAATGAACTCTAGATGCATGTGCCACCTTGTGCATCTCCTTGTGTGGGTCCTAGGCAATCTAACCTGGGTCCTCTGCATTTTCAGTCAAGTGCCAGCCTGTAAACAATAGGCCATCTCGCTGGTTCCAATCCAGCCTGCTCTTTTTTTTAAACAATTTTTTTTCACTTATTTATTTGAGAGAGGCAAAGACAGCAAGAGGTAAGGAGAGAGAGAGAGAGAGAGAGAGAGAGAGAGAGAGAATGGGCACATCAGGGCCTCCAACCACTGCAAATGAACTCCAGATGCAAGCGCCACCTTGTGCATCTGGCTTATGTGTGTACTGGGGAATTGAGCCTTGAACTGGGGTCCTTTGGCTTCACAGGCAAGTGCTTAACCACTAAGCCATCTCTCCAACACATGCAATCTTGATGTTGAAATCATGTCACGACACATAAATAACCTCACTGCATAAATGAGTGCATTATTGTGTGAGAGTGTAATGATTGAATAGATCATGTGTATAGTTGTGGCAGCAAGCATGGGAGCCAAGACAGAGTTTGCTACAATCTCACAGGACTAGTATTTTTCTTCTAACCAAGAGCTACCTACAGGTGGACAGCACTCAAATGCAGCGGGTGGGCAAGGACCACCCTCAGTCTACATATGCCCCGGACACAGGGGTCATCCTGATCCAGGAAAGTTTCATATCCTACAGGATAACCACCACCTACTGGCTGGAGGATTTATCAGAGCAGGTAACATATCACTTCCTACAGTATCTCTACCATATAAGGTTTGAATGTGTGCTTGTGTGTTCATAACGGGTTTTTCTTGTATCACAAACATCAAAGAGCGATTTCCTTCCCCACCATATTTTCTGTATGTGTGTGTGTGCACAACTTTCTTGTCCTCACACATGGTGGTGCATGGTTGTGTGCTCCTTTGTTCCAAGATTACGTACACAGGGCAGTCAGTGTGTCTGTGAGACTAGAAGGAGTTTCATACACACTATGTGCCTGAACGTGACCTCCTTGTTCCACCTAGAGCCAACAATACATTTTCAAGTCAGCTTGCTGGCTGGTGGGCTTGTACAAACTATCTGTCGTCCATGTGGATGTGGAAAATTCCACTGAACAGGTGAGCAACCATGCCCCCGGTCCCTCCTGCTATTCTTGTGGATGGATGTGTGTGGGTTTGAGTGACCTAATTCACAAGATATCTCAGGAGTGAAAGATCCCAGTCTGTCATCACCGGAATCTGTGTGGAGTATTTGCTTGCCTCTCACCATATAAATGATTGTGTTTTGTGTGTGAGAGAGATTATTGAATGGGAGCATGTGTGTAGCTTGAATAGTGAACATGGGAGACAGCAGTTTGCTTCAATGAACCTGAACTTGCCTTCCTTTCAACCCAGTCCCACCAAGCACCGGAAAGCACTGGCTCCTGCCGAGTGGAACAGTACCATGAGACATCCACCTACATCTGGGAGTCTGGTGGCATCTGGGGCCAGGTAACATGACATTACAAAACACAACTCAACCATAACAGGTTGGGATGTGTGTGTGTGTGTGTGTGTGTGTGTGTGTGTAATACTGGGTTTCACTTGTATCACAAACATCAAAGAGAAGTTTCCATTCCTCTCCTATGTGTGTGTGTTGTGCTCTGCATGCATGTGTGTGTTAGTGTGCATGCATGCACACTCCACATTCTGGTCCTCATATATGATGGTGCACGGTTCTCTGCTCCCTTATTTCCATGAGTATATATGCAGTTGAGTCAGTGTGTCTGTGAGAGCAGAGGGAGTTTCATACACATTCTGTGCCTGATCTTGACCTCCTTGTTCCACCTAGAGCCCACATGAGCTGGCTGAGGCTTCTTGCAGGCGTGTGGCAAGTTGCAAACTAATTCTTACTTTCATTTGGGGATGGAACATGCCACCGAACATGTGAGCAACCATTGTCCCCAATCCCTCCTGATATTCTTCTTGTGGATGGATGTGTGTGGGTTTGAGTGACCTAATTCCCCAGATATCTCGGGAGTGAAAGACCCCAGTCTGGCTTCACCGGTACCTGTGTGGAATATTTTCTTGCCTCTCACCATATAAATGATTGTGTTTTGTGTGTGAGTGAGATTATTGAATAGGAGCATGTGTGCAGCTTGCATAGTGATCACGGGAGACGGCAGTTTGCTTAAATGTTCCTGAACTTGTCTTGCTTTCAACCCAGTCCCCCCAGGCAGTGGAAAGCACTGGCTCCTGCCGGATGGCAGAGGACCACCAGGCCTCGAACTCCACCTGGGAGTCTGGTGGCATCTGGGGCCAGGTAACATAACATTTCCTGAAGTAACTCCACCATAACAGGTTGGGATGTGTGTGTGTGTGTGTGTGTGTGTGTGTGTGTAATACTCGATTTGACTTGTACCAGAAACATCAAAGAGAAGTTTCCATTCCTCCCTCCTATGTGTGTGTGCGTGCATGCATGTGTGTGTTAGTGTGTGCGTGCATGCACACACCACATTCTTGTCCTCATATATGATGGTGCACGGTTCTATGCTCCCTTATGCCTACCACGACATATGCAGTGCGGTCAGTGTGTCTGAGAGCAGAGGGAGTTTCATACACATTCTGGGCCTGATCTCAACTCCTTGTTCCACCTAGAGCCCACATGAGCTGGCTGACGCTTCTTGCAGGCGGGTGGCAAGTGGCACTGATTCTTTCTTTCATTTGGGGATAGACCATGCCACCGAACATGTGACCAACCATTGTCCACAATCCCTCCTGCTATTCTTCTTGTGGGTGGATGTGTGTGGGTTTGAGTGACCTAATTCCCAAGATATCTCGGGAGGGAAAGACCCCAGTCTGTCATCACCGGTACCTGTGTGGGATATTTTCTTGCCTCTCACCATATAAACAATTGTGCTTTAAAAATTTTTTTTATTATTTTTTATTTACTTTTGGAGAGAGACAGAGAGAGATAGAGAGGGAGAGGGAGACAGAAATGTGTGCGCCAGCAGTCTCTCAGCTGCTGTGAACGAAATCCAGATGTGTGAGCCCCCTTGTGGTTAAGTGTGGCATTGCGCCCCTTTGCATCTGGCTAAACGTGGGACCTGGAGATTGGAACAGCTGGACATTGGAACCAGCATTCTTAGGCTTAACAGACAGGCGCCTTAGCCGCTAAGCCAACTCTCCAGCCCAACAATTGTGTTTTGTGTGTGAGTGAGATTATTGAATAGGAGCATGTGTGTAGCTTGCATAGTGAGCACGGGAGACGGCAGTTTGCTTCAATGTTCCTGAACTTGCCTTGCTTTCAACCCAGTCCCCACAGGCAGTGGAAAGCACTGGCTCCTGCCGGATGGCAGAGGACCACCAGGCCTCGACCTCCACCTGGGTGTCTGGTGGCGTCTGGGGCCAGGTAACATGACATTACAAAACACAACTCAACCATAACAGGTTGGGATGTGTGTGTGTGTGTGTGTGTGTGTGTGTGTAATACTGGGTTTCACTTGTATCACAAACATCAAAGAGAAGTTTCCATTCCTCTCTCTATGTGTGTGTGTGCTGCATGCATGCATGTGTGTGTTTAGTGTGCATGCATGCACACTCCACATTCTGGTCCTCATATATGATGGTGCACGGTTCTCTGCTCCCTTATTTCCATGAGTATATATGCAGTTGAGTCAGTGTGTCTGTGAGAGCAGAGGGAGTTTCATACACATTCTGTGCCTGATCTTGACCTCCTTGTTCCACCTAGAGCCCACATGAGCTGGCTGAGGCTTCTTGCAGGCGTGTGGCAAGTTGCCCTAATTCTTACTTTCATTTGGGGATGGAACATGCCACCGAACATGTGAGCAACCATTGTCCCCAATCCCTCCTGATATTCTTCTTGTGGATGGATGTGTGTGGGTTTGAGTGACCTAATTCCCAAGATATCTCGGGAGTGAAAGACCCCAGTCTGGCTTCACCGGTACCTGTGTGGAATATTTTCTTGCCTCTCACCATATAAATGATTGTGTTTTGTGTGTCAGTAAGATTATTGAATAGGAGCATGTGTGCAGCTTGCATAGTGATCACGGGAGATGGCAGTTTGCTTAAATGTTCCTGAACTTGTCTTGCTTTCAACCCAGTCCCCCCAGGCAGTGGAAAGCACTGGCTCCTGCCGGATGGCAGAGGACCACCAGGCCTCGAACTCCACCTGGGAGTCTGGTGGCATCTGGGGCCAGGTAACATAACATTTCCTGAAGTAACTCCACCATAACAGGTTGGGATGTGTGTGTGTGTTTGTGTGTGTAATACTCGATTTGACTTGTACCAGAAACATCAAAGAGAAGTTTCCATTCCTCCCTCCTATGTGTGTGTGTGTGTGCGTGCATGCATGTGTGTGTTAGTGTGTGTGTATGCACACACCACATTCTTGTCCTCATATATGATGGTGCATGGTTCTATGCTCATTTATGCCTACCATGATATATGCAGTGCGGTCAGTGTGTCTGAGAGCAGAGGGAGTTTCATACACATTCTGGGCCTGATCTCAACTCCTTGTTCCACCTAGAGCCCACATGAGCTGGCTGACGCTTCTTGCAGGCGGGTGGCCAGTCGCACTGATTCTTTCTTTCATTTGGGGATAGACCATGCCACCGAACATGTGACCAACCATTGTCCACAATCCCTCCTGCTATTCTTCTTGTGGGTGGATGTGTGTGGGTTTGAGTGACCTAATTCCCAAGATATCTCGGGAGGGAAAGACCCCAGTCTGTCATCACCGGTACCTGTGTGGGATATTTTCTTGCCTCTCACCATATAAACAATTGTGCTTTAAAAATTTTTTTATTATTTTTTATTTATTTTTGGAGAGAGACAGAGAGAGATAGAGAGGGAGAGGGAGACAGAAATGTGCGCGCCAGCAGTCTCTCAGCTGCTGTGAACGAAATCCAGATGTGTGAGCCCCCTTGTGGTTAAGTGTGGCATTGCGCCCTTTGCATCTGGCTAAACGTGGGACCTGGAGATTGGAACAGCTGGACATTGGAACCAGCATTCTTAGGCTTAACAGACAGGCGCCTTAGCCGCTAAGCCATCTCTCCAGCCCAACAATTGTGTTTTGTGTGTGAGTGAGATTATTGAATAGGAGCATGTGTGTAGCTTGCATAGTGAGCACGGGAGACGGCAGTTTGCTTCAATGTTCCTGAACTTGCCTTGCTTTCAACCCAGTCCCCACAGGCAGTGGAAAGCACTGGCTCCTGCCGGATGGCAGAGGACCACCAGGCCTCGACCTCCACCTGGGTGTCTGGTGGCATCTGGGGCCAGGTAACATGACATTACAAAACACAACTCAACCATAACAGGTTTAGATGTGTGTGTGTGTGTGTGTGTGTGTGTAATACTGGGTTTCACTTGTATCACAAACATCAAAGAGAAGTTTCCATTCCTCTCTCCTATGTGTGTGTGTGTGTGTGTGCGTGCATGCATGTGTGTGTTAGTCTGTGTGCATGCACACACTACATTCTTGTCCTCATATATGATGGTGCAAAGTTCTCTGCTCCCTTACTTCCATGATTATATATGCAGTTGAGTCAGTGTGTCTGAGAGAGCAGAGGGAGTTTCATACACATTCTGTACCTGATCTTGACCTCCTTGTTCCACCTAGAGCCCACATGAGCTGGCTGAGGCTTCTTGCAGGCGTGTGGTAAGTTGCCCTAATTCTTACTTTCATTTGGGGATGGAACAAGCCACCGAACATGTGAGCAACCATTGTCCCCAATCCCTCCTGATATTCTTCTTGTGGATGGATGTGTGTGGGTTTGAGTGACCTAATTCCCAAGATATCTCGGGAGTGAAAGACCCCAGTCTGGCTTCACCGGTACCTGTGTGGGATATTTTCTTGCCTCTCACCATATAAATGATTGTGTTTTGTGTGTGAGTGAGATTATTGAATAGGAGCATGTGTGTAGCTTGCATAGTGATCACGGGAGATGGCAGTTTGCTTCAATGTTCCTGAACTTGCCTTGCTTTCAACCCAGTCCCCCCAGGCAGTGGAAAGCACTGGCTCCTGCCGGATGGCAGAGGACCACCAGGCCTCGACCTCCACCTGGGAGTCTGGTGGCATCTGGGGCCAGGTAACATAACATTTCCTGAAGTAACTCAACCATAACAGGTTGGGCTGTGTGTGTGTGTGTGTGTGTGTGTGTGTGTGTGTAATACTGGATTTCACTTGTATCACAAACATGAAAGAGAAGTTTCCATGCCTCTCTCCTATGTGTGTGTGTGTGCGTGCATGCATGTGTGTGTTAGTGTGTGTGCATGCACACACCACATTCTTGTCCTCATATATGATGGTGCACGGTTCTATGCTCCCTTATGCCTACCATGATATATGCAGTGCAGTCAGTGTGTCTGAGAGCAGAGGGAGTTTCATACACAATCTGGGCCTGATCTCAACTCCTTGTTCCACCTAGAGCCCACATGAGCTGGCTGACGCTTCTTGCAGGCGGGTGGCAAGTTGCACTGATTCTTTCTTTCATTTGGGGATAGACCATGCCACCGAACATGTGAGCAACCATTGTCCACAATCCCTCCTGATATTCTTCTTGTGGATGGATGTGTGTGGGTTTGAATGACCTAATTCCCAAGATATCTCGGGAGTGAAAGACCCCAGTCTGTCATCACCGGTACCTGTGTGGGATATTTTCTTGCCTCTCACTATATAAACAATTGTGCTTTTTAAATTTTTTTTATTTTTTATTTATTTTTGGAGAGAGAAAGAGAGAGATAGAGAGGGAGAGGGAGACAGAAATGGGCGCGCCAGCAGTCCCTCAGCTGCTGTGAACGAAATCCAGATTTGTGAGCCCCCTTGTGGTCACGTGCGGCATTGCACCCGTTTGCATCTGGCTAAACAGAGGACTTGGGGATTGGAACCACTGGACATTGGAACCAGCATTCATAGGCTTAACAGACAGGCACCTTAGCCGCTAAGCCATCTCTCCAGGCCAAAAATTGTGTTTTGTGTGTGAGTGAGATTATTGAATAGGAGCATGTGTGTAGCTTGCATAGTGAGCACGGGAGACGGCAGTTTCCTTCAATGTCCCTGAACTTGCCTTCCTTTAAACCCAGCCCCGCCTTGCAGTGGAAAGCGCTGACTCCTGCCGGATGGCAGAGGACCACCAGGCCTCGACCTCCACCTGGGTGTCTGGTGGCATCTGGGGCCAGGTAACATGACATTACAAAACACAACTCAACCATAACAGGTTGGGATGTGTGTGTGTGTGTGTGTGTGTGTGTGTGTGTGTGTAATACTGGATTTCACTTGTATCACAAACATCAAAGGGAAGTTTGCATTCCTCTCTCCTATGTGTGTGTGTGCACATGCATGCATGTGTGTGTTAGTGTGCGTGCATGCACACACTACATTCTTGTCCTCACATATGATGGTGCAAAGTTCTCTGCTCCCTTATTCCCATGAGTATATATGCAGTTGAGTCAGTGTGTCTGTGAGAGCAGAGGGAGTTTCATACACATTCTGTACCTGATCTTGACCTCCTTGTTCCACCTAGAGCCCACATGAGCTGGCTGAGGCTTCTTGCAGGCGTGTGGCAAGTTGCCCTAATTCTTACTTTCATTTGGGGATGGAACATGCCACCGAACATGTGAGCAACCATTGTCCCCAATCCCTCCTGATATTCTTCTTGTGGATGGATGTGTGTGGGTTTGAGTGACCTAATTCCCTAGATATCTCGGGAGTGAAAGACCCCAGTCTGGCTTCACCGGTACCTGTGTGGAATATTTTCTTGCCTCTCACCATATAAATGATTGTGTTTTGTGTGTCAGTAAGATTATTTAATAGGAGCATGTGTGCAGCTTGCATAGTGATCACGGGAGACAGCAGTTTGCTTAAATGTTCCTGAACTTGCCTTGCTTTCAACCCAGTCCCCCCAGGCAGTGGAAAGCACTGGCTCCTGCCGGATGGCAGAGGACCACCAGGCCTCGACCTCCACCTGGGTGTCTGGTGGCATCTGGGGCCAGGTAACATGACATTACAAAACACAACTCAACCATAACAGGTTGGGATGTGTGTGTGTGTGTGTGTGTGTGTAATACTGGGTTTCACTTGTATCACAAACATCAAAGAGAAGTTTCCATTCCTCTCTCCTATGTGTGTGTGTGTGTGGGTGCATGCATGTGTGTGTTAGTGTGCATGCATGCACACTCCACATTCTGGTCCTCATATATGATGGTGCAAAGTTCTCTGCTCCCTTATTTCCATGATTATATATATACAGTTCAGTCACTGTGTCTGTGAGAGCAGAGGGAGTTTCATACACATTCTGTGCCTGATCTTGACCTCCTTGTTCCACCTAGAGCCCACATGAGCTGGCTGAGGCTTCTTGCAGGCGTGGTGGCAAGTTGCCCTAATTCTTACTTTCATTTGGGGATGGAACATGCCACCCCCAGAACATGTGAGCAACCATTGTCCCCAATCCCTCCTGATATTCTTCTTGTGGATGGATGTGTGTGGGTTTGAGTGACCTAATTCCCAAGATATCTCAGGAGTGAAAGACCCCAGTCTGGCTTCACTGGTACCTGTGTGGGAATATTTTCTTGCCTCTCACCATATAAATGATTGTGTTTTGTGTGTCAGTAAGATTATTTAATAGGAGCATGTGTGCAGCTTGCATAGTGATCACGGGAGATGGCAGTTTGCTTAAATGTTCCTGAACTTGTCTTGCTTTCAACCCAGTCCCCAGGCAGTGGAAAGCACTGGCTCCTGCCGGATGGCAGAGGACCACCAGGCCTCAACTCCACCTGGGGCTCTGGTGGCATCTGGGGCCAGGTAACATAACATTTCCTGAAGTAACTCCACCATAACAGGTTGGGAGGTGTGTGTGTGTGTGTGTGTGTGTGTGTGTGTGTGTGTTTGATACTCAATTTGACTTGTACCACAAACATCAAAGAGAAGTTTCCATTCCTCCCTCCTATGTGTGTGTGTGTGCGTGCATGCATGTGTGTGTTAGTGTGTGTGTATGCACACACCACATTCTTGTCCTCATATACGATGGTGCACGGTTCTATGCCCCCTTATGCCTACCACGATATATGCAGTGCGGTCAGTGTGTCTGAGAGCAGAGGGAGTTTCATACACATTCTGGGCCTGATCTCAACTCCTTGTTCCACCTAGAGCCCACATGAGCTGGCTGACGCTTCTTGCAGGCGGGTGGCAAGTTGCACTGATTCTTTCTTTCATTTGGGGATAGACCATGCCACCGAACATGTGACCAACCATTGTCCACAGTCCCTCCTGATATTCTTCTTGTGGGTGGATGTGTGTGGGTTTGAGTGACCTAATTCCCAAGATATCTCGGGAGGGAAAGACCCCAGTCCGTCATCACCGGTACCTGTGTGGGATATTTTCTTGCCTCTCACCATATAAACAATTGTGCTTTTTAAAATTTTTTTATTATTTTTTATTTATTTTTGGAGAGAGACAGAGAGATCAGACAGAGAGGGAGAGGGAGACAGAAATGGTGATGGTTTGAGCAGTCTCTCAGCTGCTGTGAAGAAATCCAGATGTGTGAGCCCCCTTGTGGTTAAGTGTGGCATTGCACCCCTTTTTACATCTGCTAAACGTGGGACCTGGAGATTGGAACCGCTGGACATTGGAACCAGCATTCTTAGGCTTAACAGACAGGCGCCTTAGCCGCTAAGCCATCTCTCCAGCCCAACAATTGTGTTTTGTGTGTGAGTGAGATTATTGAATAGGAGCATGTGTGTAGCTTGCATAGTGAGCACGGGAGACGGCAGTTTGCTTCAATGTTCCTGAACTTGCCTTGCTTTCAACCCAGTCCCCACAGGCAGTGGAAAGCACTGGCTCCTGCCGGATGGCAGAGGACCACCAGGCCTCGACCTCCACCTGGGTGTCTGGTGGCATCTGGGGCCAGGTAACATGACATTACAAAACACAACTCAACCATAACAGGTTGGGATGTGTGTGTGTGTGTAATACTGGGTTTCACTTGTATCACAAACATCAAAGAGAAGTTTCCATTCCTCTCTCCTATGTGTGTGGGCTTGCGTGCATGCATGTGTGTGTTAGTGTGCATGCATGCACACTCCACGTTCTGGTCCTCATATATGATGGTGCACGGTTCTCTGCTCCCTTATTTCCATGAGTATATATGCAGTTCAGTCAGTGTGTCTGTGAGAGCAGAGGGAGTTTCATACACATTCTGTACCTGATCTTGACCTCCTTGTTCCACCTAGAGCCCACATGAGCTGGCTGAGGCTTCTTGCAGGCGTGTGGCAAGTTGCCCTAATTCTTACTTTCATTTGGGGATGGAACATGCCACCGAACATGTGAGCAACCATTGTCCCCAATCCCTCCTGATATTCTTCTTGTGGATGGATGTGTGTGGGTTTGAGTGACCTAATTCCCAGGATATCTCAGGAGTGAAAGACCCCAGTCTGGCTTCACTGGTACCTGTGTGGAATATTTTCTTGCCTCTCACCATATAAATGATTGTGTTTTGTGTGTGGTGAGATTATTGAATAGGAGCATGTGTGCAGCTTGCATAGTGATCACGGGAGATGGCAGTTTGTTTAAATGTTCCTGAACTTGTCTTGCTTTCAACCCAGTCCCCCCAGGCAGTGGAAAGCACTGGCTCCTGCCGGATGGCAGAGGACCACCAGGCCTCGAACTCCACCTGGGAGTCTGGTGGCATCTGGGGCCAGGTAACATAACATTTCCTGAAGTAACTCCACCATAACAGGTTGGGATAAGTGTGTGTGTGTGTGTGTGTGTGTGTGTGTGTTTGATACTCAATTTGACTTGTACCACAAACATCAAAGAGAAGTTTCCATTCCTCCCTCCTATGTGTGTTTGTGTGCGTGCATGCATGTGTGTGTTAGTGTGTGTGTATGCACACACCACATTCTTGTCCTCATATATGATGGTGCACAGGTTCTATGCTCCCTTATGCCTACCACGATATATGCAGTGCAGTCAGTGTGTCTGAGAGCAGAGGGAGTTTCATACACATTCTGGGCCTGATCTCAACTCCTTGTTCCACCTAGAGCCCACATGAGCTGGCTGACGCTTCTTGCAGGCGGGTGGCAAGTTGCACTGATTCTTTCTTTCATTTGGGGATAGACCATGCCACCTGAACATGTGACCAACCATTGTCCACAATCCCTCCTGCTATTCTTCTTGTGGGTGGATGTGTGTGGGTTTGAGTGACCTAATTCCCAAGATATCTCGGGAGGAAAGACCCCAGTCTGTCATCACCAAACCTGTGCGGGATATTTTCTTGCCTCTCACCATATAAACAATTGTGTTTTAAAAAATTTTTTTTTATTATTTTTTATTTATTTTTGGAGAGAGACAGAGAGAGATAGAGAGGGAGAGGGAGACAGAAATGTGCGCGCCAGCAGTCTCTCAGCTGCTGTGAACAAAATCCAGATGTGTGAGCCCCCTTGTGGTTAAGTGTGGCATTGCGCCCCTTTTTGCATCTGGCTAAAGGTGGGACCTGGAGATTGGAACAGCTGGACATTGGAACCAGTATTCTTAGGCTTAACAGACAGGCGCCTTAGCCGCTAAGCCATCTCTCCAGCCCAACAATTGTGTTTTGTGTGTGAGTGAGATTATTGAATAGGAGCATGTGTGTAGCTTGCATAGTGAGCACGGGAGACAGCAGTTTGCTTCAATGTTCCTGAACTTGCCTTGCTTTCAACCCAGTCCCCACAGGCAGTGGAAAGCACTGGCTCCTGCCGGATGGCAGAGGACCACCAGGCCTCGACCTCCACCTGGGTGTCTGGTGGCATCTGGGGCCAGGTAACATGACATTACAAAACACAACTCAACCATAACAGGTTGGGATGTGTGTGTGTGTGTGTGTGTGTGTGTGTGTGTGTGTAAATACTGGGTTTCACTTGTATCACAAACATCAAAGAGAAGTTTCCATTCCTCTCTCCTATGTGTGTGGGCTTGCGTGCATGCATGTGTGTGTTAGTGTGCATGCATGCACACTCACATTCTAGTCCTCATATATGATGGTGCACGGTTCTCTGCTCCCTTATTTCCATGAGTATATATGCAGTTCAGTCAGTGTGTCTGTGAGAGCAGAGGGAGTTTCATACACATTCTGTACCTGATCTTGACCTCCTTGTTCCACCTAGAGCCCACATGAGCTGGCTGAGGCTTCTTGCAGGCGTGTGGCAAGTTGCCCTAATTCTTACTTTCATTTGGGGATGGAACATGCCACCGAACATGTGAGCAACCATTGTCCCCAATCCCTCCTGATATTCTTCTTGTGGATGGATGTGTGTGGGTTTGAGTGACCTAATTCCCAAGATATCTCGGGAGTGAAAGACCCCAGTCTGGCTTCACCGGTACCTGTGTGGAATATTTTCTTGCCTCTCACCATATAAATGATTGTGTTTTGTGTGTGAGTGAGATTATTGAATAGGAGCATGTGTGCAGCTTGCATAGTGAGCACGGGAGACGGCAGTTTGCTTAAATGTTCCTGAACTTGTCTTGCTTTCAACCCAGTCCCCCCAGGCAGTGGAAAGCACTGGCTCCTGCCGGATGGCAGAGGACCACCAGGCCTCGAACTCCACCTGGGAGTCTGGTGGCATCTGGGGCCAGGTAACATAACATTTCCTGAAGTAACTCCACCATAACAGGTTGGGAGGTGTGTGTGTGTGTGTGTGTGTGTGTGTGTGTGTGTTGATACTCAATTTGACTTGTACCACAAACATCAAAGAGAAGTTTCCATTCCTCCCTCCTATGTGTGTGTGTGTGTGTGCATGCATGTGTGTGTTAGTGTGCGTGCATGCACACACCACATTCTTGTCCTCATATATGATGGTGCACGGTTCTATGCTCCCTTATGCCTACCATGATATGTGCAGTGCGGTCAGTGTGTCTGAGAGCAGAGGGAGTTTCATACACATTCTGGGCCTGATCTCAACTCCTTGTTCCACCTAGAGCCCACATGAGCTGGCTGACGCTTCTTGCAGGCGGGTGGCAAGTTGCACTGATTCTTTCTTTCATTTGGGGATAGACCATGCCACCGAACATGAGAGCAATCATTGTCCCCAATCCCTCCTGATATTCTTCTTGTGGGTGGATATGTGTGGGTTTGAGTGACCTAATTCCCAAGATATCTCGGGAGGGAAAGACCCCAGTCTGTCATTTCCGGTACCTGTGTGGGATATTTTCTTGCCTCTCACCATATAAACAATTGTGCTTTAAAAATTTTTTTTTATTATTTTTTATTTATTTTTGGAGAGAGACAGAGAGAGATAGAGAGGGAGAGGGAGACAGAAATGTGCGCGCCAGCAGTCTCTCAGCTGCTGTGAAAGAAATCCAGATGTGTGAGCCCCCTTGTGGTTAAGTGTGGCATTGCGCCCCTTTGCATCTGGCTAAACGTGGGACCTGGAGATTGGAACAGCTGGACATTGGAACCAGTATTCTTAGGCTTAACAGACAGGCGCCTTAGCCGCTAAGCCATCTCTCCAGCCCAACAATTGTGTTTTGTGTGTGAGTGAGATTATTGAATAGGAGCATGTGTGTAGCTTGCATAGTGAGCACGGGAGACGGCAGTTTGCTTCAATGTTCCTGAACTTGCCTTGCTTTCAACCCAGTCCCCACAGGCAGTGGAAAGCACTGGCTCCTGCCGGATGGCAGAGGACCACCAGGCCTCGACCTCCACCTGGGTGTCTGGTGGCATCTGGGGCCAGGTAACATGACATTACAAAACACAACTCAACCATAACAGGTTGGGATGTGTGTGTGTGTGTGTGTGTGTGTGTGTGTGTGTGTGTAATACTGGGTTTCACTTGTATCACAAACATCAAAGAGAAGTTTCCATTCCTCTCTCCTATGTGTGTGTGCTGTGTGCATGCATGTGTGTGTTAGTGTGCATGCATGCACACTCCACATTCTGGTCCTCATATGATGGTGCACGGTTCTCTGCTCCCTTATTTCCATGAGTATATATGCAGTTCAGTCAGTGTGTCTGAGAGCAGAGGGAGTTTCATACACATTCTGTACCTGATCTTGACCTCCTTGTTCCACCTAGAGCCCACATGAGCTGGCTGAGGCTTCTTGCAGGCGTGTGGCAAGTTGCCCTAATTCTTACTTTCATTTGGGGATGGAACATGCCACCGAACATGTGAGCAACCATTGTCCCCAATCCCTTCCTGATATTCTTCTTGTGGATGGATGTGTGTGGGTTTGAGTGACCTAATTCCCAAGATATCTCAGGAGTGAAAGACCCCAGTCTGGCTTCACCAGGTACCTGTGTGGAATATTTTCTTGCCTCTCACCATATAAATGATTGTGTTTTGTGTCAGTAAGATTATTGAATAGGAGCATGTTCAGCTTGCATAGTGATTATTTTGCTTAAATGTTCCTGAACTTGTCTTGCTTTCAACCCAGTCCCCAGGCAGTGGAAAGCACTGGCTCCTGCCGGATGGCAGAGGACCACCAGGCCTCAAACTCCACCTGGGAGTCTGGTGGCATCTGGGGCCAGGTAACATAACATTTCCTGAAGTAACTCCACCATAACAGGTTGGGATGTGTGTGTGTGTGTGTGTGTGTGTGTGTGTGTGTTTGATACTCAATTTGACTTGTACCACAAACATCAAAGAGAAGTTTCCATTCCTCCCTCCTATGTGTGTTGTGTGTGTGCATGCATGTGTGTGTTAGTGTGGACATTGCACACACCATTCTTGTCCTCATATACGATGGTGCACGGTTCTATGCCCCTTATGCCTATCTCTCCATGCAGTGCAACAATTGTGTTTTGAGAGCAGAGGGAGTTTCATACACATTCTGGGCCTGATCTCAACTCCTTGTTCCACCTAGAGCCCACATGAGCTGGCTGACGCTTCTTGCAATGTTCCAAGTTGCACTGATTCTTTCTTTCATTTGGGGATAGACCATGCCACTGACCAACCATTGTCCACAGTCCCTCCTGATATTCTTCTTGTGGGTGGATGTGTGTGGGTTTGAGGCCCTCGAAGATATCCACCTGGGTGTCCCCAGTCCGCATCACCTACCTGTGTAACATTTTCTTGCAAAACACCATATAAACAATTGTGCTTTTGGATAGTTTGAATATATGTCCCCAATATATTCAATGTTTTATTACTTTATAGTTTGCATCTGCAATCACCTTGCTAGAGAGCAAGGTCACTGGGGGCTCTCTTAAGGTGTGGTGATGGTTTGAGATTCCATTGTAAAGATATGCAAATGTGCCTAGCAGGAGTTCCTGAAGTGTGCTGTGTGACCTTTTGGCTGTAGTTTTACTCTGTGTGCTGTGGTGGCTGGTTGGCTTTCTCTCTTCTTTGGTCCTGTGGAGAGCAGAGGGAGTTTCATGCCATTCTGGAACTTCCCTGGATCTGTGACCAATAAATTCCATCCCTTCCTCCATAACATGTGCTGGTCTGGAAGTTCATCTTGCAGGCCTGTGGCAAGTGCTACCTAATTCTTACTTTCATTTGGGGATGGAAATGCCACCTGAACATGTGATATTCAACCATTTGGAACCCCTGTTTTCTTGGGATGGATGTGTGGGGTTGGAGTGACCAATTCCCAAGATATCTGGGGAGTGCCTTGAGACCCCAGTCTGGCTTCACCGGTACCTGTGTGGAATATTTTCTTGCCTCTCACCATATAAATGATTGTGTTTTGTGTGTGAGTGAGATTATTGAATAGGAGCATATGTGCAGCTTGCATAGTGAGCAGGGGAGACGGCAGTTTGCTTAAATGTTCCTGAACTTGTCTTGCTTTCAACCCAGTCCCCCAGGCAGTGGAAAGCACTGGCTCCTGGCCCAGATGGCAGAGGACCACCAGGCCTCGAACTCCACCTGGGAGTCTGGTGCCATCTGGGGCCAGGTAACATAACATTTCCTGAAGTAACTCCACCATAACAGGTTGGGAGTGTGGAAGTGTGTGTGTGTGTGTGTGTGTGTTTGATACTCAATTTGGTTTGTACTGCAAACATCAAAGAGAAGTTTCCATTCCTCCCTCTTATGTGTGTGTGTGTGTGTGCATGCATGTGTGTGTTAGTGTGCATTGCATGCACACACCAATTTTTGTCCTCATATATGATGGTGCACGGTTCTATGCTCCCTTATGCCTACCATGATATATGCAGTGCAGTCAGTGTGTCTGAGAGCAGAGGGAGTTTCATACACATTCTGGGCCTGATCTCAACTCCTTGTTCCACCTAGAGCCCACATGAGCTGGCTGCATGAAAAATGCAGGGGGTGGCAAGTTGCACTGATTCTTTCTTTCATTTGGGGATAGACCATGCCACCGCATGAGAGCAATCATTGTCCCCAATCCCTCCTGATATTCTTCTTGTGGGTGGATGTGTGTGGGTTTGATGACCTAATTCCCAAGATATCTCAGGAGTGCAAAGACCCCAGTCTGTCATTTCACCGGTACCTGTGTGGGATATTTTCTTGCCTCTCACCATATAAACAATTGTGCTTTAAAATTTTTTTTTATTATTTTTATTTATTTTTGGAGAGAGACAGAGAGAGATAGAGAGGGAGAGGAGACAGTTAAGTTTGCATTAGCAGTCTCTCAGCTGCTGTGAACGAAATCCAGATGTGTGAGCCCCCTTGTTTACTCTGTGGCATTGTGCCCCTTTTTGCATCTGGCTAAACGTTGGACCTGGATATTGGAACAGCTGGACATTGGAACCAGCATTCTTAGGCTTAACAGACAGGCGCCTTAACCTTTAAGCCATCTCTCCAGCCCAACAATTGTGTTTTGTGTGATAGTGAGATTATTGAATAGGAGCATGTGTGTAGCTTGCATAGTGAGCACAGGAGACAGCAGTTTGCTTCAATGTTCCTGAACTTGCCTTGCTTTCAACCCAGTCCCCACAGGCAGTGGAAAGCACTGCTCCTGCACGGATGGCAGAGACCACCAGGCCTCGACCTGCACCTGGGTGTCTGGTGGCATCTGGGGCCAGGTAACATGACATTACAAAACACAACTCAACCATAACAGGTTGGGATGTGTGTGTGCTGTGTGTGTGTGTGTGTGTAATTTTTCACTTGTATCACAAACATCAAAGAGCAGTTTTCCATTCCTCTCTCCTATGTGTGGAGGGCTTGCGTGCATGCATGTTGTGTGTTAGTGTGCATGCATGCACACTGGATTCTGGTCCTCATATATGATGGTGCACCTTCTCTGCCCCTTATTTCCATGAGTATATATGCAGTTCATCTCAGTGTGTCTGTGAGAGAGGGGAGTTTCATACACATTCTGTGCCTGATCTTGACCTCCTTGTTCCACCTTTAGCCCATTTTGAGCTGGCTGAGGCTTCTTGCAGGCGTGTGGCAAGTTGCCCCAATTCTTACTTTCATTTGGGGATGGAAAATGCCACCCAACATGTGAGCAACCATTGTCCCCAATCCCTCCTGATATTCTTCTTGTGGATGGATGTGTGTGGGTTTGAGGACCTAATTCCCAAGATATCTGGAGTTGAAAGACCCCATTCTGGCTTCACAGACCTGTGTGGAATATTTTCTTGCCTCTCACCATATAAATGATTGTGTTTTGTGTGTGAGTGAGATTATTGAATAGGAGCATGTGTGCAGCTTGCATAGTGAGCACGGAGAGACGGCAGTTTGCTTAAATGTTCCTGAACTTGCCTTGCTTTCAACCCAGTCCCCCCAGGCAGTGGAAAGCACTGGCTCCTGCCGGATGGCAGAGGACCACCAGGCCTCAAACTCCACCTGGGAGTCTGGTGGCATCTGGGGCCAGGTAACATAACATTTCAAAAAGTAACTCCACCATAACAGGTTGGGATGTGTGTGTGTGTGTGTGTGTGTGTGTTTGATACTGGGTTTGACTTGTATCACAAACATCAAAGAGAAGTTTCCATTCCTCCCTCCTATGTGTGTGTGTGTGTGTGCATGCATGTGTGTGTTAGTGTGCGTGCATGCACACACCACATTCTTGTCCTCATATATGATGGTGCACGGTTCTATGCTCCCTTATGCCTACCACGATATATGCAGTTGGTCAGTGTGTCTGAGAGCAGAGGGAGTTTCATACACATTCTGGGCCTGATCTTGACTCCTTGTTCCACCTAGAGCCCACATGAGCTGGCTGAGGCTTCTTGCAGGCGGGTGGCAAGTTGCACTGATTCTTTCTTTCATTTGGGGATAGACCATGCCACCGAACATGAGAGCAACCATTGTCCCCAATCCCTCCTGATATTCTTCTTGTGGATGGATGTGTGTGGGTTTGAGTGACCTAATTCCCAAGATATCTCGGGATGGAAAGACCCCAGTCTGTCATTTCCGGTACCTGTGTGGAATATTTTCTTGCCTCTCACCATATAAACAATTGTGTTTTAAAAATTTTTTTTTATTATTTTTATTTATTTTTGGAGAGAGACAGAGAGATAGATAGAGAGGGAGGGGAGACAGAAATGTTCCTGAACAGCAGTCTTTCAGCTGCTGTCCCCCAGAAATGGAGATGTGTGGCCCCCTTGTGGTTGACAGAGGACCACCAGGCATCTGGCTAAACCTGGGACCTGGAGATTGGAACTGGTGGACATTGGAACCAGCATTCTTAGGCTTAACAGACAGGCGCCTTAGCCGCTGTGTGTGTCTCTCCAGCCCAACAATTGTGTTTTGTGATGTGAGTGAGATTATTGAATAAACAGCATGTGTGTAGCTTGCATAGTGAGCACGTGAGACAGCAGTTTGCTTCAATGTTCCTGAACTTGCCTTGCTTTCAACCCAGTCCCCTCAGGCATGATGGTGCACTGGCTCCTGCCGGATGGCAGAGGACCACCAGGCCTGTGTCTCCACCTGGGTGTCTGGTGGCATCTGGGGCCAGGTAACATGACATTGTTCCAAACACAACTCAACCATAACAGGTTGGGATGTGTGCATGTTTGTGTGTGTGTGTGTGTACTGGGTTTCATTTGTATCACAAACATCAAAGAACAGTTTCCATTCCCCTCCTATGTGTGTTCTTCTTGTGCATGCATGTGTGTGTTTTGTGTGCATGCATGCACCCAAGATATCTGGAGTCCCCCATATGTGATGGTGCACGGTTCTCTGCTCCCTTATTTCCATGAGTATATATGCAGTTCAGTCAGTGTAAACAGAGGGTTTCATAAATTTTTCTGTACCTGATCTTGACCTTATTTTTCCACCTAGAGCCCACATGAGCTGGCTGAGGCTTCTTGCAGGCGTGTGGCAAGTTGCAGTAATTCTTGCTTTCATTTGGGGATGGAACATGCCACCAGAACATGTGAGAGCCCCATTGTCCCCAATCCCTCCTGATATTCTTCTTGTGGATGGATGTGTGTGGGTTTGAGTGACCTAATTCACCTGATATCTCAGGAGTGAAAGACCCCAGTCTGTCTTCACCAGTACCTGTGTGAAATATTTTCTTGCCTCTCACCATATAAATGATTGTGTTTTGTGTGTGAGTGAGATTATTGAATAGGAGCATGTGTGTAGCTTGCATAGTGAGCACGGGAGACGGCAGTTTGCTTCAATGTCCCTGAACTTGCCTTGCTTTCAACCCAGTCCCCACAGGCAGTGGAAAGCACTGGCTCCTGCCGGATGACAGAGGACCACCAGGCCTCGACCTCCACCTGGGAGTCTGGTGGCATCTGGGGCCAGGTAACATGACATTTCCTAAAGTAACTCCACCATAACAGGTTGGGATGTGTGTGTGTGTGTGTGTGTGTGTGTGTGTGTAATACTGGATTTCACTTGTATCACAAACATCAAAGAGAAGTTTCCATTCCTCTCTCCTATGTGTGTGTGTGTGTGTGTGCATGCATGTGTGTGTGTTAGTGTGCATGCATGCACACTCACATTCTTGTCCTCATATATGATGGTGCACGGTTCTCTGCTCCCTTATTTCTACCAGTATATATGCAGTTCAGTCAGTGTGTCTGAGAGCAGAGGGAGTTTCATACACAATCTGGGCCTGATCTTGACCTCCTTGTTCCACCTAGAGCCCACATGAGCTGGCTGAGGCTTCTTGCAGTCGGGTGGCAAGTTGCACTGATTCTTTCTTTTATTTGGGGATGGACCATGCCACCAACATGTGAGCAACCATTGTCCCCAATCCCTCCTGCTATTCTTCTTGTGGATGGATGTGTGTGGGTTTGAATGACCTAGTTCCCAAGATATCTCAGGAGTCAAAGACCCCAGTCTGTCATCACTGGTACCTGTGTGGGATATTTTCTTGCCTCTCACCATATAAATGATTGTGTTTTTTGTGTGATTTATTTATTTTTTAGGAGCATTTTTGCAGAGAAAGAGAGATAGACAGAGGGAGAGGGAGACAGGAATGTTCCTGAACTTGTCAGCAGTCCCTCAGCTGCTGTGAGTCCCCCAGATGTGTGGAAAGCCCTGGGTCACATGTGGCAGAGGACCTCTTTTCATCTTGCAAACTCCACCTGGGAGTCTGGAACCATCTGGACATTGGAACCAACATTCTTAGAAGTAACAGACCATAACCTTGGGATGTAAGTGTGTCCAGCCCAACAATTGTGTTTGTGTGTGAATGAGATTATTGAATAGGAACATGTGTGAGTTTGCATTCCTCCCTCCTATGTGTGTGTTTGTGTTCATGCATGTCCCTGTGCTTGCCTGTGTGCATGCACACAACCCAGTCCCCACAGGCATGGTGCACACTGGCTCCTGCCTACCACGAGAGACCAGTGCCAGTCCTGTGTCTGCACCAGGGGAGTTTCATACACATTCTGGGCCAGATCTCAACATTTCCACCTGAGAGCCCACTCCACCATAACAGGTTGGGATGTGTGCGTTGTGTTGATTCTTTCTTTCATTTGTTTCACCATACATCAAGAGCAGTTTCCATTCCCCAATCAAGTGTTTTCTGTTGTGTGTTTCTGTGTGGGTTTGACACCTAATTCCCAAGATCCTCATATATGATGCTGCAAAGTTCTCTGTCTGTTATTTCCATGATTATATATGCAGTTCATTCAGTGTCACTGTATAAACAATTGTGTTTTAAAAACATTTTTGCCTGATCTTGACCTATTTTTCCCCTAGAGACCACATAAGCTGGCTGAGGCTGGAGAGGCGTGTGGAACGTTGCACTAATTCTTACTTTCATTTGGGGATGGAACATGCCAGTTGTGTGAGCAACCATTGTCCCCAATCCCATTGCTATTCTTGTGGATGGATGTGTGTGGGTTTGGGACCTGGAATTCCCAAGATATCTCATTGGAAAGACCCCAGTTAGTCTTCACTGGTACCTGTGTGGGATATTTTCTTCTCTCACCATATACAATGATTGTGTTTTGTGTGTGAGTGAGATTATTGAATAGGAGCATGTGTGTAGCTTGCATAGTGAGCACGGGAGACGGCAGTTTGCTTCAATGTCCCTGAACTTGCCTTGCTTTCAACCCAGTCCCCCCAGGCAGTGGAAAGCACTGGCTCCTGCCGGATGACAGAGGACCACCAGGCCTCGACCTCCACCTGGGAGTCTGGTGGCATCTGGGGCCAGGTAACATAACATTTCAAAAACAACTCCACCATAACAGGTTGGGATGTGTGTGTGTGTGTGTGTGTGTGTGTGTGTAATACTGGGTTTCACTTGTATCACAAACATCAAAGAGAAGTTTCCATGCCTCTCTCATATGTGTGTGTGTGTGTGCATGCATGCATGTTTGTGTTAGTGTGCGTGCATGCACATACCACATTCTTGTCCTCATATATGATGGTGCACGGTTCTCTGCTCCCTTATGCCTACCATGATATGTGCAGTGCGGTCAGTGTGTCTGAGAGCAGAGGGAGTTTCATACACAATCTGGGCCTGATCTTGACTCCTTGCTCCACCTAGAGCCCACATGAGCTGGCTGACGCTTCTTGCAGTCGGGTGGCAAGTTGCACTGATTCTTTCTTTCATTTGGGGATAGACCATGCCCCCGAACATGTGAGCCACCATTGTCCCCAATCCCTCCTGCTATTCTTCTTGTGGATGGATGTGTGTGGGTTTGAATGAACTAATTCCCAAGATATCTCAGGAGTCAAAGACCCCAGTCTGTCATCACCGGTACCTGTGTGGGATATTTTCTTGCCTCTCACCATATAAACAATTGTGCTTTTTAAATTTTTTTTATTTTTTATTTATTTTTGGAGAGAGAAAGAGAGATAGACAGAGAGGGAGAGGGAGACAGAAATGGGCGCTCCAGCAGTATGTCAGCTGCTGTGAACGAAATCCAGATGTGTGAGCCCCCTTGTGGTCACGTGTGGCATTGCGCCTCTTTGCATCTGGCTAAACATAGGACCTGGAGATTGGAACCGCTGGACATTGGCACCAGCATTGTCAGGCTTAACAGACAGGAGCCTTAGCCGCTAAGCTGTCTCTCCAGCCCAACAATTGTGTTTTGTGTGTGAGTGAGATTATTGAATAGGAGCATGTGTGTAGCTTGCATAGTGAGCACGGGAGACGGCAGTTTGCTTCAATGTCCCTGAACTTGCCTTGCTTTGAACCCAGTCCCCACAGGCAGTGGAAAGCACTGGCTCCTGCCGGATGGCAGAGACCAACCATACCTCGACCTGCACCAGGGAGTCTGGTGGCCTCTGGGGCCAGGTAACATAACATTTCCTGAAGTAACTCCACCATAACAGGTTGGGATGTGTGCGTGTGTTACACTGTGTTTCACTTGTTTCACATACATCTAAGAGCAGTTTCCATTCCCCTCAAGTGTTTTCTGTATGTGTTTCTGTGCTTGCTTGCACACACCACATTCTGGTCCTCATGTATGATGGTGCATGGTTCTCTGCTCCCTTATTTCCATGATTATATATGCAGTTCATTCAGTGTATCTGTGAGAGCAGAGGGAGTTTCATATACATTGTATGCCTGATCTTGACCTCCTTATTCCACCTAGAGACCACATAAGCTGGCTGAGGCTGCTTGCAGGCGTGTGGAAAGTTGCACTAATTCTTACTTTCATTTGGGGATAGACCATGCCACCGAACATGTGAGCAACTATTGTCCCCAATCCCTCCTGATATTCTTCTTGTGGATGGATGTGTGTGGGTTTGAGTGACCTAATTCCCAAGATATCTCAGGAGTGAAAGACCCCAGTCTGTCATCACTGGTACCTGTGTGGGATATTTTCTTGCCTCTCACCATATAAATGATTGTGTTTTGTGTGTGAGTGAGATTATTGAATAGGAGCATGTGTGTAGCTTGCATAGTGAGCACAGGAGACGGCAGTTTGCTTCAATGTCCCTGAACTTGCCTTGCTTTCAACCCAGTCCCCCCAGGCAGTGGAAAGCACTGTTTCCTGCCGGATGACAGAGGACCACCAGGCCTCGACCTCCACCTGGGAGTCTGGTGGCATCTGGGGCCAGGTAACATGACATTTCCTAAAGTAACTCCACCATAACAGGTTCTGATGTGTGTGTGTGTAATACTGGATTTCACTTGTATCACAAACATTAAAGAGAAGTTTCCATGCCTCTCTCATATGTGTGTGTGTGTGTGCATGCATGCATGTTTGTGTTAGTGTGCGTGCATGCACACACCACATTCTTGTCCTCATATATGATGGTGCACGGTTCTATGCTCCCTTATGCCTACCATGATATGTGCAGTGTGGTCAGTGTGTCTGAGAGCAGAGGGAGTTTCATACACAATCTGGGCCTGATCTTGACTCCTTGCTCCACCTAGAGCCCACATGAGCTGGCTGACGCTTCTTGCAGTCGGGTGGCAAGTTGCACTGATTCTTTCTTTTATTTGGGGATAGACCATGCCCCCGAACATGTGAGCAACCATTGTCCCCAATCCCTCCTGCTATTCTTCTTGTGGATGGATGTGTGTGCGTTTGAATGACCTAATTCCCAAGATATCTCAGGAGTCAAAGACCCCAGTCTGTCATCACCGGTACCTGTGTGGGATATTTTCTTGCCTCTCACCATATAAACAATTGTGCTTTTTAAAATATTTATTTATTTTTTATTTATTTTTGGAGAGAGAAAGAGAGATAGACAGAGAGGGAGAGGGAGACAGGAATGGGCGCGCCAGCAGTCCCTCAGCTGCTGTGAACGAAATCCAGATGTGTGAGCCCCCTTGTGGTCACATGTGGCATTGCGCCTCTTTTCATCTTGCTAAACGTAGGACCTGGAGATTGGAACCGCTGGACATTGGCACCAGCATTCTTAGGCTTAACAGACAGGAGCCTTAGCCGCTAAGCCATCTCTCCAGCCCAACAATTGTGTTTTGTGTGTGAGTGAGATTATTGAATAGGAGCATGTGTGTAGCTTGCATAGTGAGCACGGGAGACGGCAGTTTGCTTCAATGTCCCTGAACTTGCCTTGCTTTCAACCCAGTCCCCACAGGCAGTGGAAAGCACTGGCTCCTGCCGGATGGCAGAGACCAACCATACCTCAACCTGCACCAGGGAGTCTGGTGGCCTCTGGGGCCAGGTAACATAACATTTCCTGAAGTAACTCCACCATAACAGGTTGGGATGTGTGTGTGTGTTACACTGTGTTTCACTTGTTTCACATACATCTAAGAGCAGTTTCCATTCCCCTCAAGTGTTTTCTGTATGTGTTTCTGTGCTTGCTTGCACATACCACATTCTGGTCCTCATATATGATGGTGCACGGTTCTCTGCTCCCTTATTTCCATGATTATATATGCAGTTCATTCAGTGTATCTGTGAGAGCAGAGGGAGTTTCATATACATTGTATGCCTGATCTTGACCTCCTTATTCCACCTAGAGCCCTCATGAGCTGGCTGAGGCTGCTTGCAGGCGTGTGGAAAGTTGCAGTAATTCTTACTTTCATTTGGGGATGGAACATGCCACCGAACATGTGAGCAACCATTGTCCCCAATCCCTCCTGCTATTCTTGTGGATGGATGTGTGTGGGTTTGAGTGACCTAATTCCCAAGATATCTCAGGAGTGAAAGACCCCAGTCTGTCATCACCGGTACCTGTGTGGGATATTTTCTTGCCTCTCACCATGTAAATGATTGTGTTTTGTGTGTGAGTGAGATTATTTGAATAGGAGCATGTGTGTAGCTTGCATAGTGAGCATGGGATACGGCAGTTTGCTTCAATGTCCCTAAACTTCCATTCTTGCTTTTTACCAGTCCCACCTAGCAGTGGAAAGCACTAGTTACTACCAGATGGCACAGTACCACCAGTCCTCGACCTACATCTGCACATCTGGTGGCATTTGGGGCCAGGTAACATAACATTTCCTAAAGTAACTCCACCATAACAGGTTGGGATGTGTGTGTTTGTGTAATGTGTGTGTGTTTCCCTGTGTAATACATCAAAGAGCAGTTTCCCCCTCATCAAAGTTTCCATTCCCCTCACATGTTTTCTGTGTGTGTGTGTGTGTGTGTGTGCAACACATTCTTGTCCTCATATATGATGGTATACTGTTCTGTTTTCCCCCAGTTCCTACAATTATATACGCACTGTGGTCAGTGTGTCTGTGAGACCAGAGCGAGTTTCATACACACTCTGTCCTTCATCTTGACCTTTCTGTTCCCCACATGATATTTCTGGGTCTGCTAGAGAGCTGGTGGGCTGTTTCAGTCAATCTTTCCTCCATGTGGGTGTGGACGATACCACCCAAGAGTTGAGCAACTATCCCCCAATCTCTTTTGCTGTTGTTCTCATGGATGTGTGTGCGTTTGTGTGACCCCCTTCATGAGATCTCAGGAGAGGAAGACCCCAGCCTGTCATCCCCACTATGTGTTTGGGATAGTTTCTTTTCTCTCACCATATAAATGATTGTGTTTTTTTGTTCGAGTGAGATTATCAAATAGGAGCATGTGTATAGTTTGTATAGTGAGCATGGGAGACAGCAGTTTGCTTCAATGTCCCTAAACTTCCCTTCTCGCTTTCGACGTAGACCCACGTAACAGTGCAACACACTAGCTCCTGCCTGGTGGCAGAGTGCCACCAGGCATCTACCTACGGCTGTGGATACGGCTGTGAATCCAGTGGTCTTTGGGGCCAGGTAACCTAACATTTCCTAAAATAACTCCACATATCTGGTTGGGATGTGTGTGTGTGTGTGTGTACATGCTGGCTTTCTGTTTTATCTCATACATCAAATCTCAGTTTCCCTCCTCACCATTTTCCCTTTATTTTTAAAAAAGTTTTATTTGGGCTGGAGAGATGGCTTAGCGGTTAAGGCGCCTGCCTCCTAAGGCTAAGAATACTGATTCCAATCTCCAGGTCCCACGTTTAGCCAGATGCAAAGTGACACAAGGGCGCAATGCCGCACTTGACCACAAGGGGGCGCACACATCTGGATTTCGTTTGCAGCAGCTGAGAAGCTGCTGGCCCGCCCCTCTCTGTTTTCAACCTCCCTCTCTCTCTGTCTCTCTCTGTGTCTCTCTCCAAAAAAAAAAAAAATAGTTTTATTTATTTGAGAGAGGGAAAGAGGCACAGTAAGACAGAGAATGGGCTTGCCAGGGCTTCTAGCCACTGCAAACAAACTGCACATACATGCGCTACCTAATGCATTTGGCTTAGGTGGGTTCTGGGGAATCAAACCGAGGTCCTTTGGCTTTGCAGGCAAGTGCCTTAACTGCTAAGCCATCTCTCCAGCCCTTACATTTTTTTTTCCATATGTGTGCACGATGTTCTTGTCCTCACATATCATGGTGCATGGTTTTGCACTCCCTTATTCCTATGATCATACACTCAGTGCGGTCAGTGTGTCTGTGAAACAAGAGGGAGTTTCATACACACTCTGTGCCTGATCTTGACCTTCCTGTCCCACATAGAGCCCACATGACATTTCTGGGTCTGCTTGACGTTTGGCGGGCTGCTGCAGTCAATCTTTCCTCCATGTGGGTCTGGAGGATACCACCCAACACGTGCGCAACTGTGCCCCCAATCTCTTTTTTATTCTTCCTATGGATGTGTGTGGGTTTGAGGGACCTAATTCACAAAATATCTTAATCAGGAAAGACCCCAGTTTGTCATCACCACTATGTGTATTGGCTATTTTCTTGTTTCTCGCCATATAAATGATTGTGTTTCTGTGTTTGAGTGTGATTATTAAATAGGAGCACAGGTATAGCTTCGGCAGTGAGCATGGGAGACAGCAGTTGCTTCAATGTCCCTGAACTTCCCTTCTTGCTTTTAATGTAGACCCACCTATCTGTGGAAAACACCCAATCCTTCCTCATCACAGAATACCACCAGGAATCGATCTATACCTGTGAGTCAAGTGGTAATTCAGGCCAGGTAATATAACATTTTAAAATATATTTTATTTATTTATGTATTTGAGAGAGAGAAAGAAGTGTGTGTGGTCGGCGGGGGGAATAGGCACGACAGGGCCTCCAGCCCCTGCAATGAATTCTAGATGCATGTGTCCCCTTGTGCATCTGTCTTATGTGGGTCCTGGTGAATCGAACTGGGATCCTTTGGCTTTGTATGCAAATGCCTTAACCACTAAGCCATCTCTCCAGCCCCTAATGTAACATTTTAAAGTAACTCCACATTAACTGTCATCCCCAATTTCTTGCAAGTGACACTCTCTTGTTTCTTACCACATCAATGAGTGCTTTGTGTGGCTGAGTGTGAATATTTTGTCTGAGCATATTTCTCCTACTACATCTACTACTTCAGTATGTCTAATATTTCTCTTGTGTATACATGTTTGTGTTTATGTGCCATGTTCCTCAGTTAAAACATGAGGAAGGAATAATTCCTTTCCCTCATAGTCTTTTTTTTTGGGAGGGGGGAGAGAGACACAGAGAGAGAGAGGGACAGGAAGACAGATAGAAAGGAGCATGACAGCAGCCTCTCAGCTGCTGCCCCCTTGTGGTCAAGTGTGGCATTGCGCCCTTGCATCACTTTGCATCTGGCTAAACGTGGGACCTGGAGATTGGAATGGCTGGAGATTGGAACCAGCCTTCTTAGGTTTAGGAGACAGGCGCCTTAACCACTAAACCATCTCTCCAGCCCTCATAATCTTTTTTTTTTTTTTTTTTTTTTTTGAGGTAGGGTTTCACTCTGGTCCAGGCTGACCTGGAATTAGTCTCAGGGTGGCCTCGAACTCACGGCGATCCTCCTACCTCTGCCTCCCGAGTGCTGGGATTAAAGGTGTGCGCCACCACGCCCGGCCTCATAATCTTTTCTAACTCAAAGAAATCATTTTAGCCTGGCATGGTGGCACACCCCTTGAATCCCAGCACTCAGGAGGCAGAGGTTGGAGGATCACCAAGAGTTAAAGGCCACCCTGAGACTATATAGTGAATTCCAGATAAGCCTAGTCCTAGAGTGAGACCTTACCTTGAAAAACCAAAAACAAAAAAAAAAAAAAAAAAAAATTAAAGCAGGCGTGGTGGCTCATGCCTTTATTTCCAGAACTCGAGAGGCAGAGGTAGGAGGATCGCCGTGAGTTCAAGGCCACCCTGAGACTACATAGTGAATTCCAGGTCAGCCTGGGATAGAGCAATAACTTACCTCTAAAAGCCAAAATAATAATAATAATAATAATAATAATAATAATTTTTTATTGATCCTTTACCATACAAAGTTTATTCAAATTACAACCATTTGAAGTGGTAAGATCACAGCTAGTACAGGTCACCCTGTAACAAATAAATTTACAAAATCCATCATAAAAGCTTTTTTGTTAGCCGGGCATGGTGGGGCACGCCTTTAATCCCAGCACTCGGGAGGCAGAGGTAGGAGGATTGCCAAGAGTTCAAGGCCACCCTGAGACTACATAGGTAATTCCAGGTCAGCCTGGACCAGAGTGAGACCCTACCTTGCAAAACCGAAAAAAAAAAAAAAAAAAAAAAAAAAAAAAAAGCTTTTTTGTTTAGTTTTAATATTATATTATATTACATTACATTATTTTATTTTTTTAAACTAGCATAGAACACAAAGCTAACCTAAGTAGTAGTCGGCCTATTCCCAATCTTGGGAGAAATGCTACCTTTTTACAAAATCATGTGCCCCCTTCCTCTGCAAGGCCTTCTCCTTCACTCCTTCCTCTCAGACACACATGGTGTCGTGCACATGCTGAGTTCTTACTTTATTTTCCCTCAAAACTAAAGCTTTAAATACTTCTATTCTATTTACAGATCTAAAAAGATAAAAACAAGAAACCACAACAAAAGACAGAAGCAACTCTTGAAAAATGACAAAACAGAACGCTGAGTTGGAAGTCAGCCTCAGTGAAGATGAAGGTCTCTACGGATTTAGAGATCTTGATTCTTCTGCTGTCTTGATTTGGCCTTGTGCTGAGAACCTCAATGTGAAAATAGCTGTCTTGATTTGGCCTTGTGCTGAGAACCTCAATGTGAAAATAAACTGTTCTTTGGATTGGGTGATGGTCTCCGTTTGCCCTATTACTGACAACAGACACAATCTATACATACGTGCTGATGAATTGTTTCTGGGAATGGGCTGCCCTGGGAGTTGGATGCAAACATATTTGTACCATTTTGCATACCCTACTCTTAAGTGTGGCATCAGGAAACGGTTATCTCGGAGGACACAATCCTCTTTCAAACTGAGATATACTTTACGCCAAGGAATGTTCACTGTGAATCGCAGACCATCCCTTTGGAGTGTTCTGCATCTCAGAAATCAGTATGGCTTTCAGCGGTTTGTAGTGATGATGAAATAAAATTGGAACCAAGTCCCTTTATGGATAACTTTATGGAAGCAAGACCAGAAGAGTTAGGATTACTAAATTTTCACCAAGATGTCTCCCATTAAAGAAGTGGAAACCATGAATTTTAGTATCATAAATTTTGTCATAACAGTATTTTTATTAAAGTTTATGAGCATATAAAAAATTTTTTAAATGAAAAACAGCTAGAAAATCTTCTGGCAGTGTTCCCAAGTTAACTGCTATGTCCGTACAAACTTGAAAAAAAAATGACTGTGAGTGGACTGGACATGAACTTAAATAAAACAACTGCTAGACATGTCTGTACACACACAGATGTCTCGCACTGTTTGACATCTCACACGTTGTCCTCTATACACTTTATTCGCTAAGGCTCACGCAGTCCTAATTCACACACTTGTAACTTTGGCTGTTCCGTGGATGAGCTTTAATAGCAGCAACTCAATGGTGCCAGGAAGCCTGCATTTTCAGTACTTTAATGTAACGTAAATACTGTAGTACTCACCTACTGTGTGTGCCAGAACTATGTGACAAGAAAATGACTAATGCAAGCAGAAACACAGTATGGACATCTCATTAATGTACACCAGTTAAGCCTGTTCACTGGAAGAGTCTTTGGCATGAAGGAACTTTTAAGACTTACTAGCATTCCCTCCACTTCTTAAACCAATAAATATGGTATCACATTACAAATAGGTTCAAGGCCCTGCGTGGTGGCCCATGCCTTTAATCCAAGCACTCAGGAGACAGAGGCAGGAGGATTGCCATGAGTTCGAGGCCATCCTGAGACTACATAATGAATTCCAACTCAGCCTGGGTCTAGAGTGGGTCCCTACCTAGAACCCCAAAAAAAAAATAGGTTCACGGAGAAAGTCAACAAAACACATGATAACCTAGACATGTGTGTTCCATTGTTAGACTTGGGAGGGGGGAAATACAGGTCTGTGCAGCTGGCAGAGAATTACACAAAGCCAGAAGCAGAGGGAGCTAACCAGATGAGCTAAATGTGGGAAATGGGGGGAAGCTTGGTATAAATGGTTTTCCATACAGGAAAAAACCCCACAGAGTATTTCCAGAAGGCACTTGACATGAAGCTCTCCCTCTCCCCCCATCCCAGTGCTTCATGTTGGACCACACAGATTTTTTTTTATTTTTTTATTTATTAGAGAGAGAGAGAGAATGGGTGAGCCAGAGCTTACAGCCACTCCAAATGAACTCCAGATAAATTTGCCACCTTGTGCATCTGGCTTAGTGGGTCCTGGGGAATCGAACCAAGGTCCTTTTTTTTCTTTTGGAGAGAGACAGAGAGAGAGAGGGAGAGGAAGACAGATAGAGATGGGTGCACCAGCAGCCTCTCAGCTGCTGCGAACAAAATCCTGATGCATGCGCCCCCTTGTGGTCAAGTGTGGCATTGCGTCCTTGCATCACTTTGCATCTGGCTAAACGTGGGACCTGGAGATTGGAACTGCTGGAGATTGGAACCAGCATTCTTAGGCTTAGGAGGCAAGCACCTTAACTGTTAAGCCATCTCTCCAGCCCCCAAGGTCCTTTTTGCAGAGAGCTGGTAGTCCTTGGGTCACACGTGTTTGGAAGCTCTGATCAGTAACGACTCTCTCCCTCTGCTAAAGAAATATGAATTTGAAAAAAAACACTTTAAAGTTAACACTGTCATTGAAATGGTGATGTGTGTCACAGGAATGCTTAATGGTGGCTAGAAAAGTAGAAAATCTAAAACAACCCACAAGGAAGTCCTACGTCTGTTTTGGCTACAAATGAAGTGGAAACTCACAAACATGGTGGGAGACAGGGGAGTGGAAGGGTTTATGGAGACAGGAAAACCCACAGCAGCTTCAAGTGGCAGAACTCTACCAGTCTTCTGTACCTGCAGCCAGTCCTTGCAGACAGCGTCTTTATCCAAAAGGCCTTGGAGGTTTGCCTGACCTCCTAGTGGGACACAGTCCATAGCTTACACTGAATATGACAGTAACTTAAACATCCCTAAGAAGAGCTGAAGAAATCCATTCCATAGTCTTGCATGACTTCAAGCTTGCACTTGTGGCAGAGTTCCATTCCACATTAGCAGACCCCAAAGACATGCATTCTGCAGAGAAGGCACAGCTTGAAATGCTAGGAAGATTACTGTTGTCCAGTGGGCCAGGTGGGCCAGACCCCATTCTACAGCCCATCTGTCAGGCACAGCAAGCCAGTTCCTAGGGGAAGGAGGGAGGGAGGGAAGGAGAAAGGGAAAGAGGAAGGAAGGGAAAAAAGGACAGGTGAGAGACACCTGATTGCACATCTTCTCACTCACTGAGTCATCCAAGAGATTTTCAAGCCTGGGAATCAGGCAGGGCTTTCTCAACGGATCTCATAACTCTGCACTTAGATAAAAAAAAAAAAAAAAAAAAAAAGAAAGAACGACTGAGCTGGGCATGGTGGCGCACGCCTTTAATCCCAGCACTCGGGAGGCAGAGGTAGGAGGATCGCCGGGAGTTCGAGGCCACCCTGAGACTACATAGTTAATTCCAGGTCAGCCTTGACCAGTGTGAGACCCTACCTCACAAAAACCAAAAAAAAAAAAAAAAAAAAAAAAAGAAAGAAAGAAAACCTTGACAGTTCATTTAAATGTCAGCTTTACTTGACAGTTCATTTGAAATGTCAGGTCAGCCTGGACCAGAGTTGTCAGCTTTGTTCTGAAGTTTGTAATTTACTTCATGACACTCTCAGAGGAAGAAGGTAGGGAGGGACAGCACTGCATGACAGATGTCCTGTTCTGTGATAAATAAAATATTGGTTTGTAAGGAGTTCATACCAAGCACGATCAACTACACAGGAAGTCCTCCACCAGTGGCAGCTTTTCCACATCAGAAGCATTGCCGAGGTCGCTGATGCCTTCTTCCTCCTCAGGCTCAGCAGGTAGGTGGTCCTCCTGGAGCAGGGGACCCAGGAAGTTCACAAAGGTCCTTCAAGGTTGGAAGGAATTTGGTCCTCCGTGTGCTGTGAAAGGTGGCCTGGGGAGGCCAAAGGAGAAGGGTTTGCCATAGGAACAGAGCCATCACCATGGCCTGCGTTGTTGGGAGCAAGTTTTTGGAAGTGGGCTGAGGGGTGTTCCCATTGTGGTCTTGGTTGTTGGTTTTCATGGGATGGCGTGTTTCAGTCTCTTCTGGACTCAAGTAAACATCCGCGGGTCCTTGGGCCCTTGCCAGGGCACGTGTCTCTCTCGGTTGCTCCAGGCACTTCAAGTCTCTGTTCTGGAGGGGTTTTCACAACTGCCACAGTTTGGTCTTTAAGGCACTAACTTTTCCAATATCCTGATATGCAACATGAGCTGACCTCTGACTCTCCGAATTCTCGATTAGCACTGTGAGGTCAGGGTGCAGCTTTGGATCAGGTCATCTGATTTCTTCTCTTCCTGCCTGAGCTTGGTCCCCTCTTCTGACAGGCCTTGGCCCTGGGCAGCGGACCTCCATGAGCACACAGCCCGCAGCGCGTCCACCCACATCCTGCTGAGACTTCTTCATGAGGTGGACGCCTCCGGCCCCGGGGCTGATGTCATCGATCCTTCTCTTCCGCCCTTTGAGCACCTCGGCTGCCTTGTTCACATCCAAGACCCCATCAGGAGGCTCAGTAGCTGAGTGAACTTCTTGGTGAGCAGAAGGAGTGACGTATCAGACCATGTTTTTTTTTTTTTTTCCCCAATGGAGATTTTGGAGTTTTTTGACTATCAGGACTCTGTAGTGCAGCCCTTCCTTTGCTTTTATTTTTATTTTTAAAGTTTTATTTATTTGGGGGGGGACAGATAGAGAATGGGCATGCCAGGGCCTCCAGCCACAGCAAATGAATTCCAGACTCAAGTGCCACCAAGTGCATCTGGTTCATGTGGGACCTGGAGAATCGAACTTAAGTCCTTAGGCTTCACAGGCATGTGCCTTAACTGCTAACCCATCTCTCCAGCCCCTCATTGATTCTTCTTCCTGTGTGATGTTTCATTTCTTTTCCTCTTCAGGGTTCCATGCCATCAGCCCTAAACCCAGAAGCTGTACTCGAATTTCAAGATATTACCATGAATGTGTACTTTTACATGATTATAGGAACACCATCTTTTCCCTAAACTTACACTGCTTTTTGTGTTGATATATATATAATCATTTTCCACCTTTACAGCTCTTGAATATTCATTAAAATTGTGTAACTTTCATCCTAGGGGAGAAATACACTTATTTTCACCCCTTATGTCACTGCAAGTATTTCAAAACCAGGTAACGATGTTAGATGACAGAGATCTGCAATGGTCCTGCGCAAACCAACCTAGACACTCAATGGGGCTTTACTTGTTAGTCAGGACCACAGGACAGTGAGAAGCCACAGAAGCATGTGAGACCATAGGAGGGTGTGAAGCCCATTGGGCATGTGAGGAGGGGGTGAGGCTATGGGAGGATGTGAGTCCACAGGAGAGTTTGAGGCTTCAGGAGGGTGTGAAGCCACAGGAGTTTATAAGACCACAGGAGGGTGTGAAGCCCCATGAAGGGTCAAGCTGCAGGAGGATGGGAGTGCAGAGGAGCTTTGGGGACCACAGGAGGGAAGGGTGTAAAGGCCCAGAGGATGTGAGGCCAAAGGAGGTCGTGAGGCTACAGAGGGATGCAGGAAGGCACAGGCCTGCAGAAGATCACCTGCATCCCTAGCAGCAGGAAGGCTCAGCACGGCATGTTCCAGCTCCTACTGCCTAGAGGCCTTGCGGGCCCAGCTTGGGGATGGCCGGGACTCTGGCTGGGGCCGGGCGCTTCACCCAGCCTCCCCGCAGCCTCCCACCAGCAGGGGCGCCTTCCCACCGTGGCTAACATGGGGCGCTGCTCTTTGGCCCCATGGACCCAGAGGTGCCCTCTGCAGCCCATGGTTAGAGATTGACTTCAGGACCTTGGTCAGGGAGCCCTGCTTAGGCGCCTGCCTTTCTCTCTATGCAAAGCGAGAGCAGGAAGCCCTGAGACGGCCGGGACGCCGGGGTTCTCGGGGTGTGGCTGGTGAGGGGACGCTCGCTGGGTCTCCATGCAGCCATCTGAGCGCTGCAGGGACGTGTCCTTAGCCCGGGAAAGCTTGTGGACCCAGCAGCCACCGTCTACAGCGTGGCCATGGAGATGGAGATGGCGCAGGAGTCTGCAGGCTGTGGTAGCACCGCGCTCCACGGACCATCAGACATGCCGGTGACAGTGCAGGGTGAGCCAGAACACAGGGTCGTGCAAAGACAAAACAAGAACCTCAGCGTGGCTTCCCACGCTTTTCAGACCATAGGACAGTGTCAAGTCACAAACGCTGGGACGCTACAGGAGGCTGTGAGGCCACGGGAGGGCTGAGGCTGCCAGGACGTTGTGGGCAATGGGAGGGTGTGACACTGGGGGGGGGGAGTGAGCAAGTACGAGCTTGTGAGGTTGCAGATCTTTAGGCCACAGGAGGAGATGGGGGTGAAGGAGCATGTGTGACTGCAGGAGGGGGTGAGCCTCCAAGAGGAAGGGAGGCTGACGGAGGACTTGAGGCCTGGGAAGGTGGTGAGGACACAGGAGGTTGTGAGGCATAAGGTCGTGTGTGGCCCGCCTGGCTGCAGCGCGAAGCAAGCCGTGGGGACGCTCGCTGACCACCCAGACATCGAGCTGGTGCCACCTGCTGCCTGGCATCCGACGGGTACCAGGTACCGAACCCATGCAATACCCAGACCGCGGGCCTCACCTCTTGCTGGGGAGCTATGGCCACGTTCTTCACCATGTATCCTCCATTGCCTCCCACCTGTCCCCCAGATCTTGCTGTCAGCTCCAGCACTCACCTGACCCCCTTAGTCCTGGGCTCGGCTGCCCAGCATAGCTTACGGACCCTGCTTTGGGGCTTGGTGCCAGCCCATGTTCAGGGTAAGTGCTCTTGAGCCCGTCTCCACCATGGGCAACCATGCCACCTTTTGCTGCACCCGCGCACCAGAAACCAGAGGAAGGGTCTCTTCTACTTGACTAAGCCTGCAGTCCTTCAGGGACACCTGCCCATCCCTGTGAAAGACCCAGGCCAGAGCAGCACCATGACAGGCCTCAGTCACTCTGTAGGCCACAGGGGCGAGTTCCCAGAATCAAGGGAAGAACAAGCAGTACCAGGAAAAACCATAAACTTGCTGTGTGAGCATGACTCAACATTCTTACTGTCCTGGGCTGGATGGCCCAATAAGATCCACCGTCTCAGAGTTTTGTAAATGTCAACCAATCAAATGAATGTAACCGCGCGTGCCAACCTGTTCAAATGTAACTGCCGCTTGCTGAGCCAATTAAGTTTGAAATTCCCCTAGACCTAGCCCACCAAAATCCTAAGGCCAATCAAGAACCCCCAAGTACAGTTAATGTTCAAATTAGTCAATAATGTGGTTGCGTGGGTGATAGTCCTCTCCCCCTTGCTCAAACCTCAATAAAAAGCCCGCCATTCTGATTTTCTGCGCTCTTGCTCGAATCCACTGCGTTGGTGAAGGCAAGAGACCGAGCTTAAGCCCGAGTAAAAAGCTCTTTGTGTTTGCATATGTGTTTGGTCTTCCTTGGTGGTCACTGTGGGCGCCGTGAACTGGGCATAACACCTGTCCCCTGGGCAGGCGTGTTCCTGGATCAAGTTCTTTCTCCTTTGGTCTCCTTGTCTCCCCAAGGGCTTGGCCCCAACCCCCTCTGCCTGGTCTTGTTTCTTTCAATCCTGGGGTACCCTTAAGGCTAGGTTTTGCTTCCTCTTTCTCCCTCCTTCCTTCCTTTGTTTGTTTTGTTTTGGTTTGTTTTCGTGGTAGGGTCTCCCTCTAGTTTAGGCTGACCTGGATCTCACTCAGTAGTCCCAGGCTGACCTTGAACTCACAGTGATCCTCCCACTTCTGCCTCCAGAGTGCTTGGATTAAGGGTGTGAGCCACCATGCCCTGCTCTTTCCAGTTTTGTTTTTTTTCCCCCATCCTGTTGGGGGACCTACCTGGTCTTAGACTCTGGGAACACTGTAACCTATTTCCTTCCTCAGGCCCCAAACGTTGCCTCTTCCTACCCAAGGATGTTCTCCTGATGCCCCGTGGACCAACGTGGCATCGCCCTAAGCCAAGGTAGGACCCCTCTGGGCTCTCCAGCCTGAGATGAAGCTCAGTGCAGCCCGAGCCAGGCGCTTAGGGCTCTGTAAGATAAACCTGCACAAATACAAACCTCCCATGCAGTCACTGTGTTGTCTAGGAGGGCGCTCTGCAGATGGCTTAGTACTTAAAGGGCTCTCTAACAGAGGCTCAGGAGCGCAGAGCCCAGCATTGCCTGCTGATCAAGCCCTCCGCCTAAGGGAAGCAGGAAATGGAGCAGCCATGCCTGGTCACACACCCACCCAGGGTCCTCGGGGAGTGTGTATCAGAAATCGAGCCATTTCCTGTCACCTTTGTGACCTTGCAGTAGTCCATTTCCATGGGATGGCCGGGCTCTACACCTTGGGTTTATGGGAGCGGCATGAGAGAGAGGGGGAGAGAGAGAGGGAGAGGGAGGGAGAGAGAAAGAGAGGGAGAGGGAGGGAGAGAGAGAGAAAAGAGAGGGAGAATGGACACACGGGCCTCCGGCCACTGCAATCACACTCCAGATGAATGTGCCACCATGTGTATCTAGCATACGTGGGGTCTGGGGAGTCAAACCTGGGTCCTCGGGCTTCACAGGCAAACACTAAACTATCTCTTCAGCCCCAAATCTTAGGTTTTGATATGTTTCTTTAAGGGGAACAGAGCTGGGGATGTGGCTCAGAGGTAGAGCACTTGCCTGGCATGGGCATGGTCCTGGATTTCATTCCAAGCATCACAAAAACAGCAATGGAGCTGGGCTGGGTGGTGCATGCCTTTCATCCCAGCACTCTGAGGCTGAGTGAGGAGGATCACTGTGAGTTCAAGGTCAACCTTGGTAAGGGTGAAACACTGCTTCATAAGAAAAGCAAAGCCGGGATGAAGAGATGGTTTAGCGATTAAGGTGCCTGCCTCCTAAGCCTAAGAACGCTGGTTCCAATCTCCAGGTCCCACGTTTAGCCAGATGCAAAGTCACGCAAGGGTGCAATGCCGCACTTGACCACAAGGGGTGCACGCATCTGGATTGCGTTCACAGCAGCTGAGAGACTGCTGGCGCGCCCATCTCTGTCTTCCTCTCCTCTGTCTCTGTCTCAAAAAAAAAAAAAAAAAAAAAAAAAAAAAAAGCAAAGCATCTGTGCTACCTGGGATCTCTCCAAAACCAGTCCTTGTCTGTCAGCTGCTATGCTGTGCTATGATATTCAGATAAAGCCAAGACGTGAGCATTACCACCGCGTGAAAGAGTAAAAAAAAAAAACCAAACACAAGTTAAAGTTAGCCGGGCATGGTGGCACATGTCTTTAATCCCAGCACTTGGGAGGCAGAGGTAGGAGGATCGCCATGAGTTCAGGGCCAGCCTGAGACTACATAGTGAATTCCAGTCAGCCTGAGCTAGAGTAAAACCCTACCTCAAAAAATCAAAAAAAAAAAAAAAAAAAAAAAAAGAAAAATAAACAAAAGATAAAGTGAGCTGGGCGTGGTGGCATATGCTGTAATTCCAGCACTATGAAGGCTGAGGTAAAAGGATTATGAGTTCAAGGCCAGCCTGGGTATTACAGTTCTGTTTCAACTCCAGCCCCCAGAAAAAAATGACAAAGGTAATTTAAAATTAATCATTACTAATGCATTATTGTTTTTTGTTGACAAAGAGAGAGAGAAGGACAGCCTGGGCTAGAATAAGATACAACCTCAAAAAAACAAAAATACACTTATTTCCAAGCCGAGAGAGCGGGAGAGAATGAGTATCTAGGGCCTCTTGCCAGTATAAATGGCCTCCAGATGTGTGCACTTTCACATGGGCTTCTGGCTCTACGTGGGTACTTGGGAATCGAACCTGGTCCATCAGGCTTTGCAAGCATGTGCCTTTAACCTCTGGGCTATTTTCCCAATCTTTCCCCCCCCTTTTTTTTTTTTTTTGGCTTTTTGAGGTAGGGTCTCGCTCTGGCCCAGGCTGTCCTCCTACCTCTGCATCCCAAGTGCTGGGATTAAAGGCATGTGCCACCACGCCCGGCTTTTTTCCTTTTGTTTTGTTTTGTTTTGTATGTTTGTTTTTTTTTTGAATGGAAAGAGTTTATTCAGCTTAGTTTTGAGGGAAGTTTTGAAGAAAACATGGCAGAGTACCACATATCCGGGTAGAAGTAGCATCTGCACTGTGCTTGAAGCGGGGATAATCAAACTTCAGACTTAAGCCAGGCATGGTGGCGCACGCCTTTAATCCCGGCACTTGGGAGGCAGAAGTAGGAGGACCTTGGTGAGTTCGAGGCCACCCTGAGACTACATAGTGAATTCAAGGTCAGCCTGAGCTAGAGCGAGACCCTACCTCAAAAAACCAAAATAAATAAATAAATCTACCACATTCTGCCCTGGCCTCATTGACTCACGACCATCTCAGGATGCAACCTTAAAAAAAAATTATTTATAAGTCAGGCGTGGTGGTGTACTTCTTTAATCCCAGCACTTGGGAGGCAGATGTAGGAGGATCGCCATGAGTTCAAAGCTACCCTGAGACTATAGTGAATTCCAGGTCAGCCTGGGCTAGAGTGAGACCCTACCTCAAAAAAATAAAAATTTATTATTTATTTATGCATTTATTTATTTATGGAAGCTAGACAGAACATACAGTGACTGAGAGAATGGGTGCCCAAGGGCCTCTAGCCACTGCAAAGGAACTCCAGAAGCCTCAACCACTTTGTGCATCTGGATTTATGTGGGTACTGAGGATCAAATCCAGGTCATTAGACTTTACAGGCAAGTGCCTTAACCACTTAGCCATCTCTCCAGCTCCACTTTTTTTTTTTTTTTTTTTTTTTTTTGGTTTTTCAAGGTAGGGTTTCACTATAGCTCAAGCTGACCTGGAATTCACTCTGTAGTCGCAGGGTGGCCTCGAACTCATGGCGATCCTCCTACCTCTGCCTCCCGAGTGCTGGGATTAGAGGCGTGTGCCACCATGCCCGGCTCCAGCTCCACATTTTTTAAAAAAATTTTATTTATTTGAGAGAGAAAATGAGGCAGATAGAAAGAATGGGTGCTCCAGAGCCTCCAGCTACTGTAAAAAAGCTCTATAGATGCATGCGCCACCTTATACATCTGGCTTATGTGGGTCCTGAAGAATCAAACCTGGGTCCTTAGGCTTCACTGACAAGTGCCCTCATCACTAAGCAATCTCACAGCCCCACCTCTTTTTTCCAGGTAGGGTTTCTCTCAAGCCCAGGCTGACCTGGAACTCACTCTACAGTCCCAGGCTGGCCTCGAATCCCAAGTGCTGGGATTAAAGGTGTGCACCACCACGCCCAGCACTTAGATATCGTTAGCACATCCTCTTGACTCTGATCTTTAGGAGGCATTATTGCTTCACCATCTTTGTAAACTTGCAAAGAAATGTTTCCATGGACCCCTGAGTTTGAGGCCAGCCTTTGAGTACATAGTAAATTCCAGGTCAGTATGGGCTAGAGTGAAACCTGCCTTGAAAAACAAATGAAGAACAACAACAAAAAGTGGACGGAAGGCTGGCTTAGCGATTAAGGCACTTGCTGCGAAGCCAAAGGACCCAGGTTTGATTCCCCAGGACCCATGTAGGCCAGATGCACACAGTGGCACATGCTTCTGGAGTTCGTTCGTTTGCAGTGGCTGAAGGCCCTAGTGTGCCCATTCTCTCCCTCTCTCTCAAATAAAATAAAATTTTTAAAAAAGGACCTACGAGGCAGTGGGAACCACATGTGGGAATGTGCTTAATCTATTGGAGAAGCAGGTCATGGGCCAAGAGATGAAGGCAAGAGAAAAGAACGTGTGTGCCACCAGACGTGGTAGCACACACCTTTAATCCCAGCACTTGGAAGGCAGAGGTTTGGGATTGCTGTGATGCCCAGGCCACCCAGAGACAACATAGTGAGACTACAGGCTGGACTAGAGTGAGACCCTACCTCAAAACCAGAAGGAAAAAAAGCAAACATGACTGGGGACTCTGTGGTGTTGGCATGAAAGCTTACTGACACACCTGCACTTACACTGGCATGACAAACCCTACCTGTAGAACAGGAGTGGTAGGTTTCCCCAGCAGGGGTCAGCTAGTGCTCCTACTTAGGGTTTACAAGCCATGCCATGCCTGCCGACACAAAAGTAGCCCACGTTACACCTATGAAGGAGCTCAGCTGCATCCAATAAGTTATATATATACATACATACATACATATATATATATATATATATATATATATATACATACATACATACATACATACATATATATATTTTTTTTTTTTTTTTGAGAGAGAGAGAATGGCCACGTCAGGGCCTTTCAGCGCTGTGAACGAACACCAGATGTGTAGGCCCCTTGTGTGCACATGATATTGTGTGCTTGCATCACTGTACATCTGGCTACGTGGGACCTGGAGATTCGAACATGCATTCCTAGTCTTTGCAGATAAGTGCCTTAACTGCTACCCCTCTCTCCAGCCATGTATGTGCGCATGCTCCACTGCTCAGGGGTGTGTCACATGCCACACCTCCTGGTCTAGTAAGACACTGGTCCCAGGTAACTGACTGGTCTCTCACCCCCACACAGGGGATGTGGCAGGGAGAATAATGGCTTCAAGGATCTTTGTATCTTGCTCCCAGGAACCTGTAAACATGGCATGTGGTGGAGGACAATTAAGGAAGAAAGAATTAAGGCTCAGTGAATCCCCTGGCTTTAGAACATTAGGCTGGGTGTGGTGGTGCACACCTTTAATCCCAACACTCTGAAGGCAGAAGAGGGAGGAGGATCACTGTGAGTTGGAGACCAACGTGAGGCTAGATAGTGAATTCCAGGCCAGCCTGGGCTAGAGCAAGACCCTACCTTGAAAACAACAACAACAACAACAACAACAAAATTAGCCCAGAGCTGTAGATGTAGCTCGGTGGCAAAGCACAACACTCAGGCCTGGGTTTGACCCCCACACTGCCGCTTTAAAGAAAAAAAAAAAGGGAGCCGGACGTGGTGGCGCATGCCTTTAATCCCAGCACTTGGGAGGACGAGGTAGGAGGAGTGTCATGAGTTCAAGGCCACCCTGAGAATACATAGTGAATTCCAGGTCAGCCTGAGCTAGAGCAAGACCCTACCTTGAAAAACAAAAAAACAAAACAAAACAAAAAAAAGCTGCTTAGCAGTTAAGAGCTTGCCTGTGAAGCCTAACGACCCTGGTTGGAGGTTTGATTCCTCAGTACCCACGTAAGCCAGATGCACAGGTGGTGCATGTGTCTGGAGTTTGTTTGCAATGGCTGGAGGTACTGGTGTGCCCATTCTCTCTTATCTGACTTTCCCTCAAATTAAAAAACAAACAAAACAAGGGCTGGAGAGATGGTTTAGCGGTTAAGGCGCCTGCCTGCTAAGCCTAAGAAACCGGTTCCAATCTCCAGGTCCCACATTTAGCCAGATGCAAAGTGACGAAAGGGCGCAATGCTGCACTTGCCCACAAGGGGGCGCACACATCTGGATTTCTCAGCAGCTGAGACTGCTGGCGCGCCCATTCTCTATCTCCTTCTCCCTCTATGTCTGTCTCTCTCTCTCTCTGTCTCTCTCCAAAAATAAATAAAATAATTTTAAAAAATTAAAAAAAGGAAGCCGGGCTTGGTGGCGCATGCGTATAATCCCAGCACTTGGGAGGCAGAGGTAGGAGGATTGCCATGAGTTCAAGGCCACCCTGAGACTACATAGTTAATTCCAGGTCAGCCTGGGCCAGAGTGAGGCCCTACCCCGAAAAACCAAATAAACAAACAAACAAACAAAACAAAACAAAACAAAACCCTCTCCTAGCTTGTACCTACTCTGTCCATGGTAAGTCTAGAGCAAATGAAAACGACAAAGAAGAAATAAGCCCTGATGCTACCACAGATTGGTTTGAGACAGGCCCCAGGCTGGCTCTAAACTCCTGCTCCTCTAGCCTCCACCTTGTAGGGCTGCGATCACAGGCACGTGCTAACACACTGGGCTCATCCCAGGGTGTTTAAATGTGAGAGAAAAGACCGAAGAGGCAGAGTGAGCAGGCGGGGCCCTGGAGTCTTCAGCAGGATCTCTGCTCTGTCTACACCACATTTTCAGCCCAGATACCCATGCTGGCCTCAGATCTTCAGACCTGCCAGATTACATGTGCTGCTTGAGGCCAAGTCTGTTGTAACTGGCAGGAAACTGACAGTTATGAATGAGACCAGATGAGCTCTACTGAGCTGGAGCAGGTAGCCCAGGCCTGTCGGCATCAGTCAAGGGCAGAGATCTACAGCCCTTGGCTGGTTAAAGAAGCCAGAGTTAGGAAAGGGTTTGGTATGTCCATGACCAAAGGCCAGAGCTCAGTCCTGACTAGTTCTGGTCTTTACCCACCTCGAGACCCTTCCTAAGCCATCCCATCCCAGGATGACGTCCAACTGCACAGCCTGGAGTTCCCAACCCTTCAGAGCACCCCGTCCCGAAGAACTGTCCCCAGTAAAAAAGTTTACTTTCAGCGTGTGGCCAGAGCGAGCAAAGGAGGTCGGTCCTTTCCTCCCTTTGTTCTTCTCCTCCTTTCTCCTGTCCCTCCCTCCTGTGTATTCATTTTGAGACAGAGAGTCACCATATAGACCAGGCTGGTCTCAAACTCTCAGTGATCCTCCTGGGATAACAAGCCCTTAATTCATTATAATTAGCACTTCCAGGGGTGTCCTGGGCAACAGCGCCCTGAGGGATGTGCCTATCTTCCACCACAGGCACCCTCAAGCGAGCGCCCTTCCCACCTCCTGGCCTTTGCCCATCCTGCCCTGATTTCCCAACACTCACCCACTTCCCACATTTAATGTGGAGCCTTGCAGGGCCCCCAGGACTTAGGCAAGGTGATGAAAATGGCCTTCTTTCAGCTTATCCCATCTCGTGACTTTGGAGAAGTAAGACCATATGGTGATGCTGCCCTGCACAGCGACGCCAAGAATGCTGTGTCTGGGGCTGGAGAGATGGCTTGGTGGTAAAGGCACCTGCCTGCCAGGCCTAAGAACACCGGTTCCAATCTCCAGGTCCCACGTTTAGCCAGACGCAAAAAGTGACGCAAGGGGACAATGCCCCACTTGCCCACAAGGGGGGCGCATGCATGTGGAATTTGTTCACAGTGGCTAAGAGGCCACTGGCGTGCCCATTCTCTCTCTCTAAATAAAAAATAAAATAAAATAAAATAATAAAATAAAAGAATGCTGTATCTGGAGGAGCACATTGTAAGGAGTCCTACCCTTCCTTTGGCTCTTACATTCTTTCCACCCCCTCTTCCGCAATGGACCCTGAGCCTTGAAGGTGTGTTAGAGATGTTTCAGTGCTGAGGCTCTTCTGCTCCATCTTGATATCCATGACCTCGCAGTGCCTGACACTACCTACACAAGACCATCATAATAGGAGGAAAAGATCATGATATCAAAATAAAGAGACTGATTGAGAGGGGGAGGGAATAAGATGGAGAGTGAAGTTTCAAAGGGGAAGGTCGGGGGGAGGGAGGGAAGTACCATGGGACATTGTAAACCATTAAGGAAGTTGTCAATAATAATAAAAACAAGAATGCTGCAGAAAAGGTGTTGTGGGTCAGGAGATGGCTCAGGTGGGGATGTGCTTGCCATGCAAGCCTAAGAACAAGAGTTTGGGTCCTGGCCATGTACCTGCAACCCCAGCGCTGGGGAGGCAGAGACAGGAGGAAACCTAGGCTTGCTAGCTGGCTCTTCTTGCTAATCTGCAAGCTCCGAGCTCAGTGAGAGACCTTGTCTCAGAAAATAAGGTGGAGGCTGGAGGGATGGCCCAGTGGTTAAGGCGCTTGCCTGCAAAGTCAAATGACCCAAGTTTGATTCCCCAGTACCCTTGTAAAGCCAGATGCACAAGGTGGAGCATGTGTCCAGAGTTTATTTGCTGTGGCTAGAGACCATGGCACACCCATTCTCATTCTCTCTGTATCTTTCTACTTGCAAAAAAATAAAATATTAAAAAAAATAAGGTGAAGCCCAGCATGGTAGCACACGCCTTTAATCCCAGCACTTGGGAGGCAGAGGTAGGAGGATTGCTGTGAGTTCAAGGCCACCTTGAGACTACATAATGAATTCCAGGTCAGCCTGGGCTAAAGTGAGACCCTACCTCAAAAATAAAAAACAAATAAAAATAAGGTGGAGAGTGACTGGGCCATCCAATGTCTGTCTCTGACCACACACCACACACACACACAATTTACAAACAGCGGTGCTAAGGGAGCACTTAGGTCTTCGAGCAGATGGGACATCTCAAGAGCACCTGTGCCTCCAGCCCATGGCCGCAGGGGACATCTATCAGAGACGCAGGAACAGAGCGTATCAAGCTGAGGGAAGTGTCCAGTAGAGCCCAGAGTCCCCGTCTCCACCAGCGTACTGCAAGAGGGCCAGGAGAGCAGCCACTCCCTAGCACACCTGATAGCGCGCTGCGCGTCCTCCTGGATCAGGGCAGGGCCATAGGGCAGCCCAGAGCCCTGGCCAGCACAGGAGAGGCAGAACGCAACATGAGACCCAAGCCAGAAGCTTCCTGGAGCTCTGGGAGACTCGGGAGCCAGACGGGGCAGTGGCTCTAAAGTAGCTGCCTTTATCAAATTCGTGTGCACGTCAGGCCTGGGGCACCACTCCATAGAGCTGGTGGGGGAGCAACTTCTGTTTCTCGTTGCAACTGTAGATCCATCGGGGCCGGACAAATGCCAGGGAGGGGTTGTCCATCAGGGCCTGAAGGGAATCCACACGGGAGTGTGTAATGGAGGGGATGCAGAGGTGGGTCAGGGGCCCCCGCTGTGCGCCTCCAGGGCTTACCTCCTCAAAGCTGGGATCCCACTCCTGGGCTGTGATCACAAACTGGACCCGGTCACTCATGTAGTCCTCGAGCTCACTGTGGGAGCACACAGCTGGAGCACCATCGACTCCCAGCCTCCCTCCACCCTCAGGGGCTGTCTTCTCTCCAGCCCACCTTCTTTACCTTCGTGTGTGTGTGTGTGTGTGGGTGTGTGTGTGTACGTACATACGTATGTACATGGCTGTACCAGTCTCCACTGCCGCAAACAAACTTACAATGTGTGTGCCACCTTTCTGCCAGGCTTTACACAGGTGTTGGGGAATTGAACACAGCGCAACAGGCTTTGCAAGCAAGTGCCTTTAAGCACTGAGCCATCTCCCTAACCCTTCAGCCCAACTTCTTTTTGTTTTTCTGAGATCGTTCTCATACTAGCCAAAGTTGACCTAGAACTCTCTATGTAGCCTTAAACCTGCAGTCATCTCCTGCCTCGACCTCCTGAGTGCTGGGATTACAGGCATGAGCCACCAAGCTTGACTTCTAGGCAACTCCCGCCCCTTAGAGCTGCCTGTGGGGCCTCCACGTCCCATGGAACAGCAACCTTGGCACGCCACAACGGCCATTCTGATGACAGGCCCCTCACTTCCGAGGAAGGCGGGGCGTCAGGACTACACAGCACAGCAGGCAGGGACTCCACAGCCTGTGCCCATCCTGCCAGACACACCTCTGTGATCCTATCACCCTCCTTCCCACAGCCCCGATACCCTCCACCATGTCCCGTCACCACCCCGTAACTGACCCGTTGAAGGCTGTGACGTATCGAATGAGCTTCCGCCTCTCGTCCCCAGGGAACTCCCCATACAGGAAGAAGTGCTTGCCCTGGAAGAAGTCTGCACGAAAGACGGGACAGAGCAAACGCTTGTCTGTGGCTTTGCTTGCTACTAGACTAGTGGAAGCTGTACCGTGGACCAGAATGGTTTGTAAAGTCTAGCCTAGACCAGGCTGGCTGCCCAGAGTTGACCGACCTACCACCCTCGTCCCTGGGGCTCAGCCCTGCAGCCAGTGCCCGCTCCCACTCTGCCCTGTAGACTGGTTCTCTTTTGTTGTTTGTTTGTTTTGGTTTTTCGAGGTAGGGTCTCACTCTAGCTCAGGCTGACCTGGAATTCACTATGTAGTCTCAGGGTGGCCTCCAACTCACAGCGATCCTCCTACCTCCAGAGTGCTGGGATTAATGGTGTGCGCCACAGCAGGATCACTGTGAGTTCGAGGCCAGCCTGAGACTACATGGAGAATTCCATGTCACCCTGGGCTGGAAAGAGTCCCTACCTCAAAAAAACAAAAAAATAAGGAATCTCTCCTGGCACCCCCATGCCCCCCATGCACACGTATGCAAGGCAGAGTTGAGACCCAAGGGGCAAGGAGCACTTCAGAAGGACAGAGGTTCTGCCAACCTGGCAGGTCAGGAATCGGCAGGTCAGGAGCCTCGTTGTCAGTGTTTTCATCTGTGGAGCCAGCATACGGGTCCTCGCCATTCTCCCCTGGGCCTGGGGTCTGTCTCTGCTCCTTCTGCTCGGCCACCCTGGTGTGGCCAAGAGTTCAGAGTGGGCATGGGGTGGAACCCCCGACACCCAAGGCCAGACCACCCCAACCCCAGACCACCCTTACCTCCTCAGTTCATCCTCTGTATCCCCAGAATCTTCTGCCCCATTGTCCTGTCCTTCTGCCAACAGAAGCTCAGTCAGCATGGAGCCATGCTTTCTCTGCTAAGACATCTGGTAGCTCCTCTCCAAGATGGCACCCCACACTTCACACCGGATGCCCTCTGCATTTGTTCTGTGGACCCCCAGCACTTCTTCTCCATCTGTTCCCTGGATGCAGCCCTCCTCCTCACCCTGGGGAGCCAGACCCCAGCCCTCCTCCCGCACACTGAGCGTCGTACAGCTGCACGGCTTCCCTCACACCCAGCGGTGCGGACCCCCTCTCTCACACGCTAACCTGACTGCTCCCCCTCAACGTCGGTGCTGTCTTGGAGTCCTGGGGAGGGTGCTCTAGTCTCTCTGGGGGTCGAGGGCCTCGGGGGCGAGCTGGGTCCGGCAGCCTGGGGGAGCTCGGCTTTGGCCCGGGGACGCTGAGGAAGGAAGGTGGTGGGGGAGTGGTTGGGGCAGTGCAGGGGTGAGTTTAGGGGTGGTCCCCAGGGGCAGGAGTAGGTGTCGAGGCACCACACAGACCCCCGGTGTCTGTTCTCACCAGGCAAGGCATCTGACCTTTCGGGGAGGCTTGGGGGCTTCATCGCCGCTGCCGCTGTGAGCGCCCCCTTCATCCTCGCTGCTGGAGCCGGGCCCCGCCATGAGGTACCTAGGAGACAAATGGAGCCCGAGGCACAGGCCTGACTTCTCTGGGGGAGGGTAGGAGGACATTTGGGAGGCAGCAGGTTAGATTAGGACCTTACTCTTCCTCCTGCCTCCCCCCTCCCCCAACTCCGGAAAGGCCCAATGGGCCGCGGCAGCCCAGCCACTGCATGGAGACCCCTGCGTACTGAGATACGTCCATTTCAGGGAGAAGTACCTGACACCACTGTCCTCCCCTTGGAGACTCTAATTCCGCCCGCCCTGTGGACTGGGGTCTCCGCACGGGTGACCGACAGCACGCACAGCGCACACGGCAGAGAGAACCTGCGCCTGAGCGGAATGGGCTGCTTTAGTTGTTGTCCCCAGGCCAGACCACACCCTGCAGAAGGACTGACACATGCTGGCTACAATGAGCCAGCTAGAATGCAAGACGGGAGGGGCTGGGCCTAGTGGTCCAGGCTAGTCATGCCAACTACCCGGGAGGCTGAAGCAGGAGGACTGCAAGTTCAAAGCCAGTCCAGCTGCAGAGTGAGCTGAAGACCAGGCTGGACACCTCAGTGAGACCCTACCTCAGGATAAAAGTGAGGATGGGCTGGAGAGATGGCTTAGTGGTTAAGGCGCCTGCCCCCTAAGCCTAAGAACGCTGGTTCCAATCTCCAGCTCCCACGTTTAGCCAGATGCAAAGTGATGCAAGGGCGCAATGACGCACTTGACCACAGCAGCTGAGAGGCTGCTGGTGTGCCCATCTCTATCTGTCTTCCTCTCCCTCTCTGTCTCTCTCCCAAAAAAAAAAAAAAAAAGGTGAGGATGGCTGAGGACATGGCTCAGCGACAGACCACTGATCTAGAATCGCAGTGAGGGCTGGAGGAATGGCTCAGTGGTTGTCTAGCATGTACACAAGGATGTGAGAAGATGTATGCAGATTCTATGGAAATACCACAGTACTTTATGCAAAGGACTCAAGCATCTGTAGACTTTTATTCTTCAGGAGTGTGTGTCTCCTCACCTCCTGGAGGGCAGCCGCCGCTTCATGCGGTGACAGTCCAGCACCCACTCTTTGCGCACAATGCGGCCTCCGAGGCCCAGGACCTGGCTGTACTTAGGGGTGTTGGCAAAGGCACAGCTGAGGGAGGGGTAAATAGAAGTGCAGTGGTTAGTTGTGATCTGAGGGACAAAAGGGGAGGAAGGGGGAGAGGAGAGGAAGGGAGTGGAGAAGAGAAGAGGAGAGGAGAAGAGGCAAGGGAAGGAGGCCAAAAAAAGAGAAATGCAGAGCCTCCAGAAAGTCAGAGGCAGAGACAGAGAGAGGTGTAACACAGTGACAGAGCAGGAAGGACGAGGAAGAGAGGGGAAAGGGAAAGGGAAAGGAGGAGGGGAGGGGATGAGGACAACAATGTAGTGGGCACAGGGAAAGCGAGAGAGAGGAGGCTCACGGAGATGAGGGCAACATGAGGGCAGAGGCCTACATGAGATGGGTGCTGTCCGGGGTCCAGTCTGGCCGATACTTGGCCCCCAGTTCCAGGGCCTTGTCTCGGAGCTCTGAGCGGAAAGGGTTCTGGAAACCACTGAGCACCACCACCACACCCTGCAGGATCTTCCCCAGCTCCTGCGGGCCGGCACGGGTGCCCCTGGGCTCTGGACCTTTGCTCTGGGGCTTCTTTGGCACTGCCCCCTGGGTTGGGGTAGAGGCTGGGGCTGGGGCTGAGGCTGTAACTGGGGTGCGGGTGGGAGCTGGCACTGGGGAGACAAAGAGTAGAGAGTCAGCTGGCACTCCAGGGCTAACACGTTCAGCCCCAATTCCTCCAGGATCCGAAGCTGAGACCCTACCCCATCCTCAGACTCAGGAGGGATCCCCTCTTCCCCCAGGACACAAGAGGGGCCCAGGCCCCTATGAACTAGCTTGCTCACATTTGGGTCTCTTGAGGACAAGTGGCGAGAGCGGGGCTGAGGGTCTGCCGGGGGTCTTCCTTTCCTCCACATCCAAATCCAGCCTCTTCTTCCCTCTGGGAGACTCCTGAGGCTGAGGGGAAGGAAGAGGCTGAGGCGTCCGGCTTCTCTCCCCTTCAGCCCACCAACCTCCAATGACCTCACCTTGGAGGTGCTGCCCGCAGCCTTGGAGACGGGAGACGTGGAGGAGGCCGCACTGGAGGCCTGGAGTGTAGCTGCTGCATAGCTGGGTCCTGCCGGGTCACTGGCTGTGGCTATAGAGAAAACAGGGAATTCAGGGTTAAGAGGGCTGGCCTGAGATGCTTCATCTCCTGTCTCCAAGGTCAAGGTCGTTCCAACATCCCAGCAGCTGTCTAGGAGTCTGGGGCCCAGCCTTCTTCCTGTGGCTCCATGAGCCCAAACCCACCTCCTCTCTCAGCGCAAGTGTAGACTCGGCCCTCCTTCCTCAGACCAGAGGTCTAGGGATCAACCTTCCTCCCTCAGACCTAGTCACAGCAGCACTCTCTTCCTCCCTCGGAAGCAGGATCTCCGCACCCACCTACAGTCGTCTTACTGACACGGCTGAAGAAGAGAGCCCCGGGTCTCAGGGCGCTGGCACTGTCATCCTCCTCCTTCACACGGAACTGGCCAAGCTTGGTCACTGTCACCTTCTAAGGTTCCACAAGGTCAGTGTGGGAAGGAAATGGCAGGAGGGAGTGGAGAAGTAGGGAGAAGGTTCTGGCATGGGTGGGGCAGCTTACCTGGGATGAGGCCTCTGCCTCATCTTTGTCTGGGGGGCTGTGAAACCGCACAAAACTCAGGCCATAAGGAGAGTCCTGGAACATGGGTGGGTATCAGGGCAGCTGGCCAGGACAGAAGGAGGCCCTCTACCCCTTCACTCAGAGAAGCCTTTTTTTTTTTTTTTTTTTTTTTTTTTTGGTTTTTTGAGGTAGGGTTTCACTCTGGCCTAGGCTGACCTGGAATTAACTATGTAATGTAGTCTCAGGGTGGCCTCGAACTCACGGCAATCCTCCTACCTCTGCCTCCCAAGTGCTGGGATTAAAGGCGTGCACCACCACGCCCAGCTCCCTTTTTTTTTTTTTTAATTTGAGAGAGAAAGAAACAGAGAGAGAATGGGCAAGCCAATGGCCTCTCAGCTGCTGTGAACAAACTCCAGATGCGTGCGCCCTCTTGTGGGCATGTGCAACATCGCGCACTTGTGTCACTTTTGCATCTGGCTAAACGTGGGACCTGCAGAATTGAATGGGCATTCTTAGGCTTTGCAGGCTGCCATCTTAACCGCTAAGCCATCTCTCCAGCCCCAGAGAAGCCTTTTTCTAGCTCTGTCTAAGCAGGTGTCCCAAGGGTTAATGACAGGAATAACAATGAACTTGAAGGAGTCTAACTCTGGGTCAAGGTCAGCTCTTAACTCTTGACACGCATGATTAGCTCCTCTGCTCCTCGCTGTAGCTGGCAGCATGCTGGGTGCCCAACGTCCTGCCTGGAACCGCTCTGGAACCCGAAATCGCCTAGCCTCTTTGTCCTTCTCCAGTAGGTGGAGAAAGGAGTGACACTGAGTCACCTGATCTGAGGCTGGTGTCTCGGTTCACCTTCCTCACTCCTCCAGAACACCAAGCTTCTCCTCACGGGGAAATCCAAAACCCACTTCTGGAAACACAGGGTCACATTCTCCCCATGACCCCATTGGGACGACAGATGTGCGCTGCACCCAGCTTTCTGGGACTCAGTCTTGGCCCCTCAGACCCCTGTCACCCAGGACCAAGTCCTCCGCACTCTTGGCTCCTGCGCTAAGTACCTTGCTGTAGGGCTGGCTGCACACAATCTTGACACGGTCCCAGCGCTTCTCAGCTGCCGCCCGGACAAGTTTGTCAGGCCCAAAAATGCGAACGCGGTTGGGGTTTGATCCACTGCGGCTCTCAGAAGGGGACATGAAAGAGGAAGTGACCAAAAGGACCTAGGAGGAAGACACGATGAATGAGAACTGAGGCAAGCTGACACCGCCCGGGAGCTGAGCGAGAGAGGAGGGGTTCAAGCAGGAGGCAGGGGTGACCGGGACCCAGCTTGAGCTCAATGACTCCAGATGTCTGCGTTTCAGGGAATCCAGTGAGTCTCACGGCCTCTGAGGGTCTTTGCATATATATGGTTTTTAACTAAAACAGTGACTGCACATATTTATGGGGCACAGTGTGCCATGTCGATGCATGAATACAACATATGATTTGCTTATTGTTTTTTTAATTTTATGACTTTTTATTGACAACTTCCATAATTATAGACAATAAACCATGATAATTCCCTCCCCACCCTCACTTCCCCCTCAAAAACCCATCCTCCATCATATCCCCTCCCCCTCTCAAGTAGTTTCTTTTCTTTCTTTTCTTTCCTTCCTTCCTTTCTTTCTTTCTTTCTTTCTTTCTTTCTTTCTTTCTTTCTTTTTTTTCTTTCTTTCGGTAGGGTCTTGCTGCAGCCCAGGCTGATCTGAAATTCACTATGTAGTCTCAGGCTGGCCTTGAACTCATGGCGATCCTCCTACTTTGGCCTTCCCAGTGCTGGGATTAAAGGCATGCGCCATCATACCCAGCCTCTTTTATTTTGATGTCGTCATCTTTTCCTCCTATTTTTTTTTTCAAAAGAGTGAATCTTGTATTTATTTCTCTTTTAAAATATATTTTATTTTATTTATTTGAGAGAAAGAGGTAGAGAGAGACTAAGAGAGAGAATGGGTGCACCAGGGCCTCCAGCCACTGTAAACGAACTCCAGATGCATGCACCCCCTTGTGCATCTGACTTACATGGGACCTGGAGAATTGAACCAAGGTCCTTTGGCTTTGCATGCAAATACCTTAACCTCTAAGCCATCACTCCAGCCCCTTTTCCTCCTATTATGATGGTCTTGTGTAGGTAGTGTCAGGCACTGTGAGGGCATGGATATCCAGGCTATTTTGTGTCTGGAGGAGCACGTTGTAAGGAGTCCTACCCTTCCTTTGGCTCTTACATTCTTTCCTCCCCCTCTTCTGCAATGGACCCTGAGCCCTGGAAGGTGTGTTAGAGATGTTTCAGTGCTGTTTCAGATGTTGTTATGAGACAGGGCCCACATAGTCCAGGCTTGCTTCAAACTGTGTGGCCAAGAATAATCTTAAACTCCTGATCCTCCTGCCTCCACCTTCCAAGTGCTGGAATTACAGGTGTGTGCCACCACACCTGGTTTTACAATGTGTGATCAGATCAGAGTAACTGGTATATCTAGCACCTCAGACGTGCTCATTTCTTTGTATTGTGAACATGTGAAATCTGCTCAGGCTGGAGAAATGGCTCAATGGTAAGGGACTTGATTGCAAAGCCTCACGACCTTGGTTTGATTCCCTAGTACCCACAGAAAGCCAGATGCATGCATCTGGAGTTTGTTTGTAGCAGCAGGAGGCACTGGTGTGCCCATACTCACTCTTTCAAATAAAAAGATATATTTGGGGGGCTGGAGAGATGGCTTAGTGATTAAGGCACATGCCTGTGACGCCTAAGGATCCAGGTTCAATTCTCCAGGACCCTCGTAAGCCAGATGCACATGGTGGCACATGCATCTGGAGTTCGTTTACAGTGGCTAGAGGCCCTGGAATGACCATTCTCACTCGCTCTGTCTCTCTTTCTCCCTCTCTGTCTCTAATAAATAAAATAAAAATTATACACACACACACACACACACAGCCAGGCTTAGTGGTGCACACCTTTAATCCCAGAACTTGGGAGGCAGAGATAGGAAGATCGCCAGGAGTTCAAGGCTAGCCTGAGACTCCATAGTGAATTCCATTTAAGCCTGGGCTAGAGTGAGACCCTACCTAAAAAAATAAATAAATAAAAAATAAATAAATATATATATATTTGGGGGGTGGTGGCTGGAGAGATGGCTTAGTGGTTAAGGTGCTTTCCTCCAAAGCCTAAGGATCCAGGTTCAATTCCTCAGGACCCATATAAGCCAGATGATGCACAAAGAGGCACATGGGTCTGGAGTTGGTTTGTAGTGGCTAGAGGCCCAGGCACACCCATTCTCTCTCTCTCTCTTTCTCTTAACACACACACACACACACACACATATTTTTTTTGGTTTTTCAAGGTAGCCCAGGCTGACCTGGAATTCACTATGTAGTCTCAGGGTGGCCTCGAACTCACAACAATTCTCCTACCTCTGCCTCCCAAGTGCTGGGATTAAAGGCGTGCACCACCACACCTGGCTCTTCTGTACTATTTTGAAACATGTAATTAGTTGTCATGGACCACAGCTTTCCTACTGAGCTTTGAAACATCAGAAGTTATTCCTTCTGCCAAGTGTGGGGGAGGCCTGTAACTCCAGCATTCAGAAGGCTGAGGTGGGACGATGGTGACTTTGAAGCCACCCTGGGCTATGTCAGCCCTGTCTCACATAAATGGACAAAGTCGTTTGTCCTATCTAATTGGAGCCCTGCACCACTGTCTCACCACCCCTCCCTCCCACCCAGCCTCCACAAGTGAGAACATGCGGTGTTTGTCAGGTGCATGTAACAATATATTGTCTGCAGTTCCATGCATGCTGCTGCTGTTATAGAACTGTGTTATTTTTATGGCCAAATATTACATTCTGTGTATCTGGACCCTTGTCTTCCCCCAGTGGGCCTCTCAGTAGCTTCTGTGTGATGGCACTGCAGTGATTACAAGCACACACATCCTGGACATATGGATCTCAGCTCCGGTAGTGGGATCACTGTATCATGTGGGAATCCAGACAAATTGCTTTAAAATCAGGCCTTGCCACAGGCCGCACGAGGGAAGGTACTCTCCAGCACAGGACACTCAGTGTGAGGCACAAGATGCAAAGGTTTTCGGAAATGCATGGCTGACGTAGCAGAAAGGCCAGGATACAAGATGTCAGAAAAGAGAGCTCAGGTCCAAGGAAGCCGTGGAGCAGCGTGAGTGCTTCTGGGCTCCAGTCCACCGCACGCATCTCTGTGAGGTGGCCTCCAGCAAAGCACAAGGGCGCAGGCGGGCTGCGCCTTACCAGGCTCTGCCAACAGAGGGCGCGGGAGAGCAGCCCCACTCCCAGTCTGCTGGTGCTGGGAGCATTGCTCCCTTTCAGCCTTCCCATGGCCTCAGATAAATCCAGTTTGCAGCGTCCCAACACTAGACCCTCTTTTTGCTTCGGGGAGGGGGGGCCCAGCGGCAGATGCCGGAGGGGACCTGTTTCAGCTTCCCACGACCCCTCTACGCTTCAGCCAGCTATGTTTCAGTCATTCCAACCTTCCTTTTGCTCCTCCATGCTGAGGCATGAAGGCTGTCCCTGCCCTCTCTTCATCAGACCTTAGTCGTGCAGTAACATCGACTTGTGACATCCTCACATGACTCCTGTGAAAATACCCGGAGCAATGATGTGGGGAGCCAACCACTGGTGGCCCATGGGTTTCATGTCCTTGTGCTGGCAGTGAGGGGAACAGAACAAGAGACAAGGCCTTAGCTCCAAGCAAGGGAGATGATGGCACCTCAGAGACCATTGCTTTATCACGGGGGGAAGGGGTGTGCAGAGACCCAGGCACACCATACACACACATGTGCGTGCACACACACAGAATTCCCACTGCAGAAAGCCATGTTGCAGGCCTGGAATCCCAGCACTCAAGATGCTGAGGCAGGAGGATGGTGAGGTTAAGGGCTGTGGGAACCCCGTCTTACAAAATAGTTGCCCCGAATAAAACAGCTAGCAGAGGCACTACAGGCAGCGCAGAACCCCAGTCTCCCAGGCCACCGGGACCTGAGAAGTGTAACTTTGCTCTCAAACCAGGGCTTCCTGTTGCTTAGTGGAACGGACTCCAATCTGACTCCTCACTGACTGCTCTACTGCCTCCTCTTCCAGGGACAGCGAAGGGGGCGACCCACCTTCACCAGGTGGGAGACGGGAGGCAGAGGTCAGCACCTCCCAGCCACTCACCTCATAGTCCTGCTCGCTGGTCCCAGCGGCTCCAGCCGAGTTACCCACCAGCACCTCCACGAAGGCCGAGCCGTCATTCCCGATGTCCACACTGTGTATCTGCTCCTCCTTCTCCAACTGCGGGCAGAGAAGCACCAGTCAGCGCCTGCTCTGCCAGGGACTCGCTGAGCCATGCAATATAAATATTAACAAACTGGCCGGGCGTGGTGGCGCACGCCTTTGATCCCAGCACTTGGGAGGCAGAGGTAGGAGGATCGCCATGAGTTCGAGGCCACCCTGAGACTACATAGTGAATTCCAGGTCAGCCTGGACCAGAGTGAGACCCTACCTCGAAAAACAAAGTGACAACAAAAAAAATCAACAAACTGCCTCAGGCTGTAGGCTCAAGCTTTCAGAAAGGGGACTCTGAGAACAGGTACCCCCCCCAACAAGCGTGTTTATCTCAGTCTCCTAGACCACTAGTGCAGGTTGGCCCCCTGGTCTTGTGACAGGGGAAAACAACCAAGAGCCCAAGGAAGGGTAACACTGCACCCTGAGAAGAGCTGAAAGGTAAACCACTTCCCATCCCCACCCAAAAATCTGTCACTATAGTTTATCCCATGGTAACAGAAGAAAACTGCCAGATGTGGAGGTGCACACCTTTAATCCCAGCCCTTGGGTGACAGAGGCAGGAGGATCGCTGTGAATCCAAGGACAGCCTAAAATTACAGAGTGAGTTCCAGGTTAAAAAAAAAAAAAAATTGCTGCACGCCTTTAATCCCAGCACTCAGGAGGCAGAGGTAGGAGGAGCACCATGAGTTCAAGGCCACCCTGAGAATACAGAGTGAATTCCAGGTCAGCTTGGGCTAGAGTGGGGCGTGGTGGCGCATGCCTTTAATCCCAGCACTCAGCACTCGGGAGGCAGAGGTAGGAGGAGCACCATGAGTTCAAGGCCGCCCTGAGAATACAGAGTGAATTCCAGGTCAGCTTGGGCTAGAGTGGGGCATGGTGGCGCATGCCTTTAATCCCAGCACTCAGCACTCGGGAGGCAGAGGTAGGAGGAGCGCCGAGAGTTTGAGGCCACCCTGAGACTACAGAGTGAACTCCAAGTCAGCCTGAACTAGAGTGAGACTCTACCTCAGAAAACCAAAAAAAAAAAAAAAAAGAAAGAAAGAAAGAAAGAAAGAAAGAAAGAAAGAAAGAAAGAAAGAAAGAAATTAAAAAAAAAAATTGCCAGGCTGGAGAGATGGCTTAGTGGTTAAGGCGCTTGCCTGTGAAGCCAAAGGATCCCGGTTCGATTCCCCAGGACCCATATAAGCGAGATGCACAATGGGCACATGCATCTGGAGTTTGTTTACAGTGGCTGGCGGCCCTGGCGTGCCCATTCTCTCTGTCTGCCTCTCTTCTCTCTCTCTGCTTGCAAATAAATAAATTTAAAAAAAAAATTTTTTAAGTTGCCTGTGGTTGGAAGAGCTGATTTCGAGAAAGACATTCTGCTCAGGACCTTTGACAGATGGGAACTCCAGCTGACTGTCCAAAAGGGCTGTCATTTCTGCTGATGTCGTGTGTGCGCAGGCTGACGGTCTGGTACGTATCTGTTGCTTGCCATTTGTCTCTTCCATTTTCTAACAGGGCTACCCCAGTCATTTCTGCACGATGTTCCTTAGTGCCAAGCTTGATGTTCATTCTTTTAGTGTTTCTGCTTTTTATATATATTTTTTTGATTTTCGAGGCAGGGTCTCACTCTAGTTCAGGCTGACCTGGAATTCACTCTGTGGTCTCAGGGTGGCCTCGAACTGACGGTGATCCTCCTACTTCTGTCCCCAAGAGCTGGGATTAAAGGTGTGCACCACCACGCCCACTGCACAAAAAAATCCAGCTGCTCGCACCACTTGGTGCTTTATGTGGGTACTGGGTAATGAAGCCTGGCCTGTCAGGCTTTGTAAGCAAGCACCTTTAACCTGTTGAGCCATCTCTCTACCCTTGATGTCCACTCTTTACCTGCTACTTTCATTTCTTCTTTGACTTTTTCTTGTTGTTTCTGTTTTTCCAGGTAGGGTCACTCTAGCCCAGGCTGACCTGGAATTCACTATGTAGTCTCAGGATGACCTCCAACTCACAGGATCCACCTACCTCTGCTTCCTGAGTGCTGGGATTAAAGATGTGCACCACCACACCCGGGGTAGGACACGTGATTCTATAGAAGCACCTGAATAGATGAATGCATGGGTGGAGGGCGGGACAGGGGCTCTGTCCAGTCTTGCTCACCACTGAGTCCTGGGCTTGAATGCCAGCTCTGCTACACACTAGATTGTTAGTTAACCTCTTCAAGAGTTCCTGTGTAGTCACCTGCAAGATGGGGGGCTTGAGCAGGACGCGGTGGCGCACGCCTTTAATCCCAGCCCTGATGCGCCCATTCTCTATCTGCCTCTTTGTCTCTGTCTCAACAGCGAGAAGCACGGTTCATCTTGCAGAGCTGTGTTAGTGAGGAAGACTGACCAACGCTCGCTAAGCTAAGCTGAGCCTACTCTACACGATGAGCGTGGGGGGAACCGAAATAAGGGGAGACTGGGGGTGTCCAGCGGAGAGAGCCCAGTCAGGCTTTTATTGAACTATGGAGCCAGGCACCCCCTGGGTGGGAGCAGCCAAAGCAAGGGGGCGAAAGGAAAAGCCCCTCAAGGCCTGGAAAGCCTGGGCAAAGACTTGCTTGACGGTGGGTGTGGTGGGAGCCCCTGGGGCTCGGCACAGAGGAGGGACCAGAGCCTGCTTAGGTGCTCACAGTGAGAATGCACTGAGAAAACACACACACACACACACACACACACACAAGAATTCACTGCAGAGGTTCACCTATGCCACAGCACAGCCTCTTGGGAAAAGCCGACTGCATCCAGAAGGTGCCACCGTGAGGTAACGCTGAGTTCATCCAATGCTAACTTTCATTCCTTTGGCGTGACAGATAGGGAGAGATTTCTGGAAGCCCGGACAGTGGGCTCCTCTGTGTGCTTTCCCACTTCCCGGTTTGTTATCCCAGCGCGATTAGGCAACACCTGGGTATTGCCACACAGGGTCAGCCCACTGCTCGTGACGGCCCCACACACCTGTTTGTTTGCAGTGGCTAAGGAGACTGTTACCAACCTGCTCCCAGGCAGGGCGGTCAACCTCTGCCAACTGTGCCAGGAGGGGATGCTGGGACACATCCAAATGGAATTCCAGAACATGGATGGCCAGAGCTGTGGGGTGCTTTGTTTCCAAGTCATGCCAGTAGCACGGCAGCACACAGCACATCTCCTTGAGGGGGTGTCTGTTCCGTTTTATCGAGGCAGGGTCTCATCCTGTAGCCTAGACAGGCCTCAAACTTATCATCCTAAATCTGCCTCCCATGTGCTGGTATTACAGGCACAAGCCTTCACACCAGGCTGTTTTTTCCAACCTTTTTTTTTTGCTTTTTCGAGGTAGGGTCTCACTCTAGCCCAGGCTGACCTGGAATTCACTATGTAGTCTCAGGGTGGCCTTGAACTCATGGTGATCCTCCTACCTCTGCCTCCCGAGTGCTGGGATTAAAGGCGTGTGCCACCATGCCTGGCTTCTTTCTTATTTATATATATATATATTTGCAAGCAGACAGAAATAGAAAGAAGAGACAGAGAGAGAGAGAGAGAGAGAGAATGGGCATACCAGAGCCTCTAGATACTGCAAATGAACTCCCAATGCATGTGCCACTTTGTGCATCTGGCTTTCTGTGGGTCCTGGGGTATTGAACCTGGGTCATGAGGCTCTGCAGGCAAGCACTCTAGTCACTGAGCCACAACCCTGACCCCCAGGACTAATGGTGCTTTTCTTGTGCTGTCCACTGCTGTCCAGGCCCAGGGCATGTAATCACATGACATGGTGCTCACACGCGTCCCTGAAGGCATGCCCATTCTCATTCTCTCTCTGTCCCTGTGTCCCACACACTTCTGGAGTGAACTCTCTCTCTCTGTCCCTGTGTATACACATATAATCACACATTCTCTCTCTCTCTGGGGAATGAGGGAAGGAAGGTTCTCACTCTCTCTCTCTGTCCCTGTGTATACACATTGCCTCCGTGTGTAAGAAAAATCATCCCATTCTCATTCTCCTCTATCTCCAGGCCTTCCTGCATGCTATCCCTTGGAGGTCCCAAAGTCACATCAAAGCCGTACATCCAACCAATAATGTATCCTCTCTCTCTGGGCTGGGCCCAGATGGCTCAGGGTATTAATCACATGGTGCACATATAATCACACGCTCTCTCTCTCTGCTGTCCCTGTGTATGACATATAATCCCATTCTCATTCTCTCTCTCTCTGCCCAGATTTGATCTCATTCTCTCTCTCTCTGTACCCATGTAAAGCCAAATGCCAAAGTGGTGCATATGTCCCTGTGTATACACATATAATCACACGCTCATTCTCTCTCTCTCTCTCTCCCTGTGTATACACATGTCACATTTCTCATTCTGCAGTGTATACAATGCCATGTGGTATAAACAGGAAGCCCATTCTCATTCACTCTCTCTCTCCCTGTGTATACACATGTAATCACATGCCCATTCTCATTCTCTCTCTCTCTGTCCCTGTGTATACACATATAATCACACGCTCATTCTCTCTCTCTCTGTCCCTGTGTATACACATGTAATCACATGCCCATTCTCATTCTCTCTCTCTCTGTCCCTGTGTATACACATATAATCACACGCTCATTCTCTCTCTCTGTCCCTGTGTATACACATGCAATCACATGCCCATTCTCATTCTCTCTCTCTCTGTCCCTGTGTATACACATGCAATCACATGCCCATTCTCATTCTCTCTGTCCCTGTGTATACACATGCAATCAATCCCATTCATACCATGCAATCACATGCCTATTCTCATTCTCTCTTTCTCTCTGTCCCTGTGTATACACATGCAATCACATGCCCATTCTCATTCTCTCTTTCTCTCTGTCCCTGTGTATACACATGTAATCATCTTCCCTCTCTGTGTCCCTGTGTATACATGTAATCATTCATGTCCCATTCTGCAATTCTCAGTCCCTGTGTATATAATGCAATCACATGTTCTTAATTCTCTCTGTCCCTGTGTATACACATGCAATCACATGCCCTGTCTTGTCTTGGTGACAACCACAATTCTCTCAGGCCAGAGCAGGCCTTGCCCCTCTGGTTCCCTCTCACCGTGTCTGTCTCTTATGCCTCTAGCACCCGTTCCCACTGCAGCTATGCAAGAAGAACTGGATGCGTCCCTTCCCTGGGCTCACCTGATCTTAGAGAGCCCTGCAGAGCTACCACCCCATCATAAAGTCACCAATCCCACCCTTTATACAAACTGTGACATGTTGACAGAGCACTTCTGCAGACATTATGTCACCCAATTGTCACAACCACCCTGGCCTTAAATGTCATTATTCTCAATGGGCAGGTTTACAGAAATGAAAAAAGAAAGAAGGAAAGAAAAATGCCTAAGGTCATGAGGTCAGAGTGAGTAAGAGAGCAAGTTAGGATTTGAATCCTGGTCCCAAAAATAAATTGTCAGCAACCTGGATCTCCCTGTAGTTAAAAGGCTGGCTCTCGGGTAAGTTGCATAATTCCCCTAGCCCTCAGTGTCCTTATCTATAAAATGGGGATAATAATAGACCCTATGTTATGGGGTTTTATGAGGACTGAATGAATTGGGCCACGTGAGGTGTGTAGGCTGATGACTGGCAGGTTGTAACGCTGAATACATTAGCTTTCGTCATGAGTCTTATGTTAGGAATTTAAGAAATACTTAAAGGCCTAAAACCAATAAGGAAATTTCAAAGATCTGTGCATTTTTAATTTTTATTTATTTATGAGACAGAAAGAAAGAGAGAGAATGGGTACACCAGGGTCTTCAGCCATTGCAAACAAACTCCAGATCCATGCGCCACCCTGTGCATCTGGCTTAAGAGGAGAATTAAACCTGGGTTTTTAGGCTTTGCAGGCAAGCACTTTAACCGCTAAGGCATCCCTCCAGCCCAGATTTGTGTATATTTTTCTCAGCTTCCCTCTAATTCTCAAAAGGCTCTGTGACTCAGAATGTTTTCAGAACCACCAAGCAAAAGAGAGACCAAAAACATGTTTGATATCAGAAATAGTCAGGTAATCAATGCCCAACGGCCCTCCCCAAATACTGCTCCTCCAGTCAGAGCAAAGGAAATGTGGCCAGCGTGAGACAATAGGCACATGCCTGTAATCCTAACACCTGGCAAACTGAGGCAGGAGGACTGCTGCAAGTTCAAGAGTTTTAGGCCAAGCTGGGCATGATGCAGGCCTTTAATCCCAGCACTGGGGAGGCAGAGGAAGAGGATCACTGTGAGTTCGAGGACAGCCTGAGACTACAGAGTGAATTCCAGGCCAGACTGGACTAGAGCCAAACCCTACCTCGGAAAAAATAAAAATAAAAAAAAAAGTTTTAGGCCAGCCTGAGATGCAGAGTGAGACCATGTGTCAAAATACTGAGAGAGCCAGGCGTGGTGGTGCACGCCTTTAATCCCAGCACTCGGGAGGCAGAGGTAGGAGGATCGCTGTAAGTTCGAGGCTACCCTGAGACTACACAGTGAATTCTAAGTCAGCCTCGAACCCCACCCCCCCCAAAAAAAAAAAACTGAGAGAGAGAGAGAGGAGAGCAGAAGGGAGCTGGAGGGTGTAGCTCAGTGGTCCAAGCCAAAGTGTGAACACAATACAAGAAAGTGGTTTGGGCTGGAGCAACAGCTCAGCAGATAAAGGCACTTGCATGCAAGGCCTGTTGACCCAGGTTCAACTCCTCAGGACCCACACATGTAAAGACAGATGCACAATGTGGCGCATGCATTTGGAGTTTATTTGCAATGGCTGGAGGCTCCATCACACCCATTCTCTCTATCTCTCTGTCTCAAATAAATAAATAAATAAATAAATAAAATATTTTTTTAAAAAAGAAGAAGAAGGGATGGAGAAACGGCTTAGTGGTTAAGGCGTTTGCCTTCGAAGCCAAAGGATCCCAGTTCGATTCTCCAGGACCCACGTAAGCTAGATGCACAAGGGGCACATGCATCTGGAGTTCGTTTGCAGTGGCTAGAGGCCCTGGCGTGCCCATTCTCTCTCTGTCTGCCTCTCTTCTATCTATCTCTCTGTCTCAAATAAATAAATAAATAAATAAAAAATAAAATATTTTTTTAAGAAAGAAGAAGAAGAAGAAAGAAGAAGAAGCAAGCACGGGGAGGACTTACCTGGAGGACTACAGAGATGGTCTTCTCGCCTGCCCTGCCTGCCCGCCATTTGCGGTAAGTGTCGGCCTTCAGAAGGTTTTCTGCACAGTGGGTCTGCAGACAAGAGTGGAAACCATGAAGGGGTTAGCCCACTTAGCTCTCAGATCAGTCTGGTTTTTTTTTTTTGGGGGGGGGGGGGGATGTTCAAGGTAGCATCTCGCTCTAGCCCAGGCTGACCTGGAACTCACTCTGTAGCTCCAGGCTGGCCTTGAACTCACAGTGATCTTCCTACCTCTTACCACCTGGTGCTGGGATTAAAGGTGTGTGCCACTACACCTGGCCTTCATTCATGTATTTGAGAGAGACAAGAGTATGGGTGCAAAGGAACTCCAGAAGCATGTGTCACTTTGAGCATCTACCTTTATATGGGTACTGGGAAACTGAACACTGGACAAGCAAGTGCCTTTAACCACTGAACCATCTCCCAGCCCCAGTGGTTGTCCCGTCGCCCCCACCCTCAGGGAGGGTCTCACTCTATCTCAGGCTGACTTGGAATTCACTATGTAGTCTCAGGCTGACCTCGAATTCATAGTGATCCTCTTTCCTCTGCCTCCCTCCTGGGTGCTCGGATTAAAGGTGTGCACCACCACACTTGGCTCAGATTATTCCCCAGAGTCTTCTCATTGTAATCTGCACATTTAAGTTCCTCCATTAGTCTCCCCACTCCTGCCCTGAGTTTCCCCCAGAAGTTACTGAGAGCTCCCCATTCTTGCTTAAAAAAAAAAAAAAATTAGGGCTGGAGAGATGGCTCAGTGGTTAAGGTGCTTGCCTAAGGACCCAAGTTCGATTCCCCAGTACCCTCATAAAGCCAGATGCACAAGGTGGCGCATGCATTGGGAGCTTGTTCCTTACAGTGCCTGGAGGTCCTGGCATGCTTATTCTCTCTCTCTCAAATAAATAAATTAAATGGCTTAGCAGTTAAGGCACTTGCCTGCAAAGCCTAAGGACCCAGGTTCAATTCCCCAGGACCCACATAAGCCACATGCACAAGTTGGTGCATGCTTCTGGAGTTGATCTTCAGTGGCTAAAGGCCTTGGCATGCCCCTCTCTCTTTTTCTCTCCCTTCCTCTCTCTCTCAAATAAATAAAATAAAATTTTTAAAAATTAATTTAGATAACTGGGTGTGATGACACACGCCTTTAATCCCAGCAACTCAGGAGGCAGAGGTAGGAGGATTGCTGTGAGTGATTAAAGGTGTGTGCAACCACACCGGGCTTCAAATAGTAGTTTCAAGTGTTATTTAATTAGGGGGGAAGGGAAGGAGAGAATGGGTGCATCAGGGCCTCTTGCCACTGTAAATGAACTCCAGATGCATGTACCAGTTTGTGCCTCTGGCTTTACATGGGAACTGGGAATTGAACCTGGTCTGCCAGGCTTTCCAAATTACTAATATTTTAGGGCTGGAGAGACGGCTTAGTGGTTAATTCACTTGCCTGCAAAGCCTAAAGGACACAGATTCGAATCCCCCATGCCCACACAAACCAGATGCACTAAGTGGTTGCATGCGTCTGGAGTTCATTCACAGGGGCTGGAGGCCCTGGCATGCCCATTCTCTCGCCTGCCTCTTCCTCTCTTACTCTCTCTCAAATAAGTAAAAATGTTTTTTAGAAAATAATATTTTAAATTTTAATTTGGAAGAGCTGGAGGGATGGCTTAGCGGTTAAGGCATTTACTGCAAAGCCAAAGGACCCAGGTTCAATTCCCCAGGACCCACGTTAGCCAGATGCACAAGGTGGCACATGCAGCTGGAGTTTGTTTGCAGTGGCTGGAGGCCCTGGCATACCCATTTTCTCTCTCTCTCTCCCTTTCTCTGTCAAATAAATAAATTAAAATTAAAAAAAATTAATTTGGGGACTAAAGAGATGGTTCAGCAGTTAAGATGTATGCCTGCAATGCCTAATGACCAGGGTTTGAGACCCCAGTACTCACGTAAAGCCAGAGGCACAAAGTGGCGCATGCATCTAGAGTGCATTTGCAGTGCCTGGAGGCCCTGGTGCACCCATTCTCTCTTATCTAACAAATAAATAAATAAGTATTTTTTGAAAATTAACTTACTGGGGGATGGAAAGATGGCTCATGCATCTGGAGTTGGTTTGCAATGGCACGAGTCCCTGGTATGCCCATCCCTCTCTGTCATTCTTTCTCTATTTCTTCTTACAAATAAATAAAGATGGTTTTAATTTTTTAAAGTTTACTTATTTATTTATTTATTTGAGAGAATGGGCACACCCGGCCACTAGCTACTGTAAGCCAACTACAGACACAAGCACCACCTTGTCTATCTAGCTTATGTGGGTTCTGGGGAATGGAACTTGGGTCCTTTGGCTTTGCAGACAAGTGCCTTAAGCCTTAACCACTAAGCCATGTCTTCAACACAACTAATATATATATATATATACTTTTTTTTTTTTTTTTTTGGTTTTCGAGGTAAGGTCTCACTCTCGCCCAGGCTGACCTGGAATTCACTCTGTAGTCTCATGGTGGCCTCGAACTCACAGCGATCCTCCTACCTCTGCCTCCCAAGCGCTGGGATTAAAGGCGTGAGCCACCACGCCCAGCCCAATAAAAATACTTTTTTTAAAAAAACTTAATTTTCGGTTTTGTTTTTTTTTGAGGTAGGATCTAGCTCTAGCCCAGGTTGATCTGGAATTCACTAAGTAGTTTCAGGCTGGCGTCAAACTCACAGCAATCCTCCCACCTCGGCCACCCGAGTGCTGGGGGATTCAAAGCGTGCAGGAAATAAACAAACAAACAAATGTCCTGGGTTCGATTTCCCAAGACCCACCTAAAAGCCAGACGCACAAAGTGACACATGAGTCTGGAGGTAGTTTGCAGTGACACTAGGCCCTGACCTGCCCATGCTTTCTCTGTCTCTAATAAATACACAATTGTATAGATTCTATGCAAGTTCCTAGTCTGGGGTGGGTGCCACAAGTTCTGGCATCTCCGTGGGGGTCGAGGGATTCGAACTCGGGTACTCCCAAGCGTTGCCCTGCACACGCTGCATGCACTGCACCTTCTTTCCAGAACTTTCACAGGCGCTCCCCCTACAACCCCAAAGTTCCCTGAAACCTACCTCTCTCCCACAATCCGCTCTAAGCCTCCCGAACCCCACCGCCTTCCTCCCTGCACCCCAAAAGTCCTTCCCCCATGCCTTCCCACCTCCGCCGCGCCCGGCCCTCACCGAGTCCTGGCTGCTGCAGGACACGACGTGGCGGACGCTGATCTCGGGCATGTCACCGTCGTGGGCTTCGCTGCGACTCCAAGAAGGAAAACTGGGGGGAGAGGGGTCCCCGGCTTGGGGATCGGAGAGCTGCACTGCGCAAGCGCGCGAGACTAGTGGGGGGGGCTTTTCAAACCGCGGCGCGTTGGCGCCCGCGTCGCCAGTGCGCAGGCTCCGTCGGGTCTTTTCCGAGGAGAGTCGCCGCGTCCCCTTAGCAACAGGCGTTCCCGCTGGCCACGCCTCTCCTCGATCCCACCAATCTCGCAGCGCGGCTTCCTGGAGACGTTCCTGACCTCGCTCTCAGGGAGCCTAGCAACAGGAGCGGCCTCAGCGATTGGCTGCCAGAGGAAGCGCCGTGTTGTGATTGGACGGGCGTCGTCCTCCTCTCCCCCCCACCGCCAACCAAGCCGAAGCCTTAGAAAACGCGGAAGCCGGACGAGTTGATTTTCCTGCGCCGCCAAGGGGATAGTCTGCACCTGTTCCTTTGGCTACGCTCATTTCCTCTTCTCTCTGCACACTCCGGGGTGGGAGGGGAGACAATCCCAGATCTGTCTCGGTCATTGTCTTCAGACGGAGTGGGGGGAGGGGGGAACCCTAAATAAAATACTTAAGTAGCCCAGAGTGGTGGCGCACGCCTTGAATCCCAGCACTCTGGAGGCAAAGGTAGGAGGATCGCCGTGAGTTCGAGGCCACCCAGAGACTACAGAGCGAATTCCAGGTCAACCTGGGCTAGTGGGAGACCCTACCTCGAAAAACCAAAAACTATGTATTTTTTAATAAAAAATATTATTTATTTATTTCATTTGGTTTTTATTTTATTTTTTTGGGGTTTCCAGGTGGCCCAGACTGACCTGGAATTCACTATGTAGTCTCAGGGTGGCCTCGAACTCACTGCGATCCTCCTACCTCTGCCTCCCACGTGCTGGGATTAAAGGTGTGTGCCATCATGCCTGGCATTTTTTATCATTTTTTCACGTTTATTGTTATTATTATTATTATTATTATTATTATTGTTGGTTTTTGAGGCAGGGCGTTACTCTAGTTCAGGCTGACATGGAATTCACTATGTAGTCTCAGGGTGACCTCGAACTCGTGGCGATCCTCCTACCTCTGCCTCCCAAGTGCTGGGATTAAAGGCATACGCCACCATGCCCAGTTTATTATTAATTTATTTATTAATTAATTAATTTTTGTTTTTTCTGGCCCAGGCTGACCTGGAATTAACTATGTAGTCTCAGGGTGGCCTTGATCTTACAGCAATCCTCTATCTCTGCCTCCCAGGTGATGGGAGTAAAGACGTGTGCCACCATGCCCAGCTTTATTTAAAATATTTATTTATTTATTTCAGAGAGAGAAAAAGGAGAAGAGTGAGAGAGAGAGAATGAGCACACCAGGGCCTTCGGCTACTGTAAATGAACTCCAGACACACATACCATCTTGTGCATCTAGTTATGTGGGTCCTGGAGACTCGATCCTGGTCCTTTGGCAAGCACCTTAACCACTAAGCCAGCTCTCCAGCCCAATAAAAATATTTAAACATGGGCTGGAGAGCTGGCTTAGTGGTTAAGCACTTGCCTGTGAAGCCTAAGGACCCCGGTTCAAGGCTCGATTCCCCAGTACCCACGTAAGCCAGATGCACAAGGTGGCACATGCATCTGGAGTTTGTTTGCAGTGCCTGGAGGCCCTGATGTGCCCATTCTCCCTCTCTCTCTTTGTCTCTTTCTCTCTCTGTCTGTCACTCTCAAATAAATAAAATAAAATTAAAAAATTTTAAAAGAAAAAAAAATATTTAAACACATACACACACACATACAGATGTGGTTAGCATAGCAATGTAGAATTGCTTGCACACGTCTCCTTTTCCCAGTATGTGATCTGTAGGCATTTGTCACCTACCTCACCTGTCTCTGGTCGCTGACAGGCACCGTCTATTCAAGACTCAGAGGTGGGGTTGGGGCTGGAGACAACCCAAACACAAGAGTGGGTGTGAAGCAGGCAGGTGGAGGAGAAAGGAAAGTTCACGGAGCACCCCCCCCCGCCCCGGGCACTACGAGCCTAGACATGCTGGGTGCTTTCAGGTAGGATCCTACCCACGCGGGGAAGGGAGGGGGGTGGGTCCGAGGCCTGCAGTTGCTCTATACCTGCAGGGAATCAAGTGATCTAACCCCACCATAGCCTTAGATTAAAAAAAAAAAAATTGAGAGAGTGAGATGGTGAGAAAACAGGAAAGAATGGAAGGATGGGGCTTGAAGTTCAAAGTCCTGGGGTCTCTGTGGGACAGAGACGTGGGCACAAGATGTTCAGGTTCCCTTTGGGGCCTGTTCCATTCCACCTCCCCAAGCCCAAGGAGGAGTGCCCTGGCTTGTGACCTCAGCTATTTCTCCCCGCAGGTGAAGGTGGGTCCAGATCCGCCCACCCTGGGCTTCCTATAAGGGCAGAGGACCTGGGACCAATCGCAGGTTCACACACCATGAGGCTGTCTGTGAGACCAAGGACGTTCCTGCTGGCCTTCACCCTGCTCTGCACCCTCTTGGGTCCCGGTAAGTGACAAGGTAGATCTGAACTCCTTCCCCTGGCACCAGGAGCCAGAGATTCTGATGAGCATTCAGCAAGGTCATCAAGACGGGGGAAAACTGGGAATTCAAGTTTACGGAGGATGATGCCAGAGAGGAGAGAGCAGAAAGCCTGGAGTCCCTCTGTCCTTTTGGGCTCTGAATTGTCTATCCCATAGAGAGCCTCTAAAGCATGCAGGAATCAAATGAGAGCCTGACTAGCAAAAGTATTTAAAAATTAACCAATGAAGCCAGGCATGGTGGTGCATGCCTTTAATCCTAGCACTCGGGAGGCAGAGGTCGGAGGATTGCCTCGGAGTTTGAGGCCACCCTGGGACTACATAGTGAATTTCAGGTTAGCCTGGACTAGAGTGAAACCCTACCTCAAAAAAAATAACAACAACAACTTAAAGTTAACTAATGAATTAATAAGAGGGAGCGATTTCTTTTCTCTGTGGACACAGACAAGTTCAGGCTCTCAGCCCCTCCACCCCGTAGATACAATGGTCCAGGTCAGGGCTGGAGAGATGGCTCAGCAGTTAAGGCGCTTGCCTGCAAATCTTAAGGACCTAGGTTCAATTCCCCAGTAACCACGTAAGCCAGCTGCACAAGGTGGTACATGCATCTGGAGTGCATTTGCAGTGGCTGGAGGCCCTGGTGCGCCCATTCTCCCCTCCCTCCAAACAATTAAGTAGTTCAGGTCAGCTCCACTAACCCTTGGGACCCGATGTCTAGTCCCCTCTTTGCCTCCTTGACCGGAAACAGAGCCCTAAGCTAGAGTCTACCCAAGCCCCCACTAGCAAATAGACCCACCCTTCTGTCCCTGCAAAGAGGACAGTTCCACACCCAAGAACCAGCCGGACCTGAAGTGTCACAAAAGTCCACAGAAACCTTTGCCACGACCCCTCCCTACCTCTGAGCTTGCTCACGGGACCCTGGCGTCCAAAAGTCCCCAGCCTTGTAATTATTAAGTAAACTGGCTGCATGGTGGTGGAGTCCTTTCCCGCCCCTGGAAGCCGCTTGACTGGCAACACCATCGCTTCCTCGTCAAACTTGGGTCAGTTCCCTGGACAGTTGTCAATGCTCCGTCCAGGGAAAAAGGACGAAGATTCTCCAGTCCTTCTTCATTTTAGGACTCCCCCCAAAGCCATCTTGTGATTCCCCAAAGCCATCCCGTCCCCTCTGAGAGCCAAAGTCCAGCTTCAGGTCCTCCAAGGAAGACCACCCCAGCCAGGACCACACAGTTTTTCTGTCTTCACTGCAGGATGCCCTCTAAGCTGTGAGGTGTGTAAGGGCTCCGGGCACACGTGCAGCGGAAAAATAAAGACGTGTGAGGCGGGCAAGGATGCATGTGTGGTTCTGGTGAGCGAGTCCAGCACAAGTAAGGAGGGTGTGGCTTTGGCCACAGCGGGAGGGGGGGAACGGGGGAGGGTTCCTTCAGGGTAGAAGATGTCACCCCAAGGTGAGGGGCTGTCAAAATTGGAGAGAGGTGTTTGACTTGTTTAACTCAGCACGGTTAGCTTTTATTAATAAAACATGCATGGGCATTTTGAACAAAAAAACTTTGAAATAAAAAAATTGGAGACAGGGTGCTGGAGACATGCGGAATGGTTAAGGCATGTGCCTGCCAAGCTTAAGGACTCAGGTTTAATTCCCCAGGACCCACATAAGCCAGATGCACAAGGTGGTGCATGCATCTAGAGTTCGTTTACAGTGGCTAGAGGCCCTGATGCGTCCCCCCCCCATCTCTTTCTCGCTCAAAATAAATACATTTTTTATTTAAATAGAAGAGAACAATATTTATTTATTTATTTATTTATTTATTTATTTATTTATTTATTAGAGACAGAGGGAGAGGAAGAATGGGCACACCAGGGCCTCTAGCCACTGCAGACGAACACCAGACAGGTGTGCCCCCTTGTGCATCTGGCTTACGTGGGTCCTGGAGAATTGAGCCCAGGTCCTTGGGCTTTACAGGCATGTGCCTTAACCACTAAGCTATCTCTCTAGCCCTCAAAATAAATAGTTTTTAAAAAGTAGGAGAGGGGAACATGATGTGAGTCACAGAAACAAGATAGGATGGCAGAGACCATTGGGATCTGAACTTGGTGAGAGAATGGTCTGACCAATGAAGGTCATTTTTGACAGGATTTTTGAAAAATAAATAAATAAAACTACGTGGACAACAAGGGCTGTGGAAGGAAAGTGGGATAGAAGGTTTATACCACCCTGCCAACCCAGCAAGACTTGGTGGGCGAGGGATTTGCACGGAAGAATCCATGAGAGAAGGATTTGAGTTCTGGGTGGGCAGGGTAAGCCTCCTGACCTTTCCTGGAACAGCCAGTGGGATGGGGTGGGAGGAGCAATGCCGTGAAGATGGGAAGAGACCACCTTCACACAGGCACAGGAGTAGCCACAGAGGGGCTTTCGAAATGACTCCTGGCCAAACAAGGAGTGGCATGGTGGTGGTGGGATGGAGTGGGCAAATGGGACCAGGTTAGGTAAGCTCTTGGAGGTAGATCATGGGAGCCACAGGGAGACCACCAAAACCTAACCCAGGGCTGGGGAGATGGCTCAGCGGCTAAGGTGCATGCCTGCGAAGCCTAAGGACCCAGGTTCCATTCTCCAGGTCCCACGTAAGCCAGATGCACATGGTGGTGCATGTGTCTGGAATTCGTTTGCAGTGGGTAGAGGCCCTGGTGTGCCCATTCTCTCTTTCACTCTCTCTCTACCACCCTCCATAAATAAATAAATAAATAAACAAACAAACAAACAAATAAATAAATAAATAAATAAATAAAATCTTTAAAAGAAAAAGAACCTAACCCAGTGAGGGCAAGCTACTTGTAAATCCCTAGGCAGAGATCTGAGTATGGCTTCCTGCTAAGAGACCACCCTAGGGAGTTGTGGGTTGGGGAAGTATAGGGTAAGGAGTCACGGGGTGACAGTGGCAGGCCAGCAGCACCACCTGCTCTCTTCTCCTATCCCCACCCGATAGAGGGCCGCCACTCCATGAGCACCTTCAAGGCCTGCATGAAGTTGAAAGACTGCTACTCTGGCTTCGTTTCGACCACCATGAGCCCCAATGACTACATGGTGTCCAATGCCCGCTGCTGTCAGAGCGACGGCTGCAATCGTGGCACCGTGCCCCGTAAGTGCCAGCACAGCCCCGCCCCCAAAACAGTGTGCCCACACTGTGATACCTTGTAAACACCTTGTTGGTTCTGAGCTCATTTCGACACCTGCTAGCTGTGAAATGCAATGCCCGCCGGGCGTGGTGGCGCATGCCTTTAATCCCAGCATTTGGGAGGCAGAGGTAGGAGGATCGCCGTGAGTTCGGGACCACTCTGAGACTACATAGGGAATTCCAGTGAGTTCGGGGCCACTCTGAGACTACATAGTGAATTCCAGGTCAGCCTGGGCTAGAGTGAGACCCTACCTAAAAAAATAAAAATAAAAGCAATGCCCATCGGGTGGCATGGGTATTCCCTAAGGTTTGGGGGAGGTTAGGGTGAGGAATGTCCCTCTCCACATTACAGTCCACCCTCATCTTCAGCTCCCCAGAACAATCGAACTGAGAATGGCCTGATATGCCCCTCCTGCATTGTGCCCTTCCAAGAGTCATGTCCGGGAACCCAGGTGGCCCGCTGTGTTGGGCAGGAAACCCACTGCATCTATTTCGCCGGCAGTGTGCAAGCTGGTGAGTGGTGTCTGGATTCTGAAGAGTTGGGGTGTGTGGGGGGGGAGGAAGCAGCGAGTCCCAGATCTGGAGACCAACGCTTCTCTGTGTTCCAGGGGAGAAGGGGCCCCAGGGAGCTGGGTGAGGGGATGATGGAGGGTGGGATTCCTGGGTTCATGCAAATCTCTCCTCAGGTATCATCAATACTAAATTTGCCACGAGGGGCTGTGCTACAGAGAGCGCCTGCTACACCAAGGTCGGGGCCGAGGTGCCTTCTGCCTCCTATCTCTACTTCCTGCGGAGGGCAGACTGCCTTCCAGCCCCACAGCCCCCTGGCAGGGGTGAGTGAAAATCCCAGGAAGATGTATGTGCCCTGGGGTCCCCAAGCAGCCTCAGCCTACAGCTCCCCATAACTGTGCCTGTAAATTAAACAGATAAACCTATAAGCGGCAGTTCCCGTGACCCAATGCATCTTGGGCAGGTGGGATGCAGTGGAAACCGGTGTTGCTGTTGCTTTCTGATTCAAAGAAGAGAGGGGCCATGCCTTTAATCCCAGCACTGGGGAGGCAGAGGTAGGAGGATCGCTGTGAGTTTGAGGCCAGCCTGAGACTATATAGTGAATTCCAGGTCAGCCTGGGCAAAAGTGACCCTACTTCAAAAAACCAAAATAAATAAATAAATAAATAAATAAACAAACAGACAAAAGAAAAAGAAAGAGAGAGGTCCAGGGGTGGTGGTGCATGCCTATAACCCCAGCACTTGGAGGAAGATTGTGAGTGCAAAGACACACTAAGCTATATACCCTCAAGGGCTGTGTGTGGTGTTACCTGCCTGTAATCCCGGCACTTTCAAGGAGAGTGCAGGAGGCTGAGGAGTTCAAGATCACCTTCAGCTTTATAACAAGTGAGGGCAGCCCAAGCTACGTGAGACCTGGCCTCAAAGGAAGAAAACAAAGCTGGCATGATGGCACACGCCTTTAATCCCAGCACTCGGGAGGCCTCAGAGGTAGGAGGATCACTGTGATTCAAGGCCATCGTGAGACTCCATAGTGAATTCCAAGCTCAGCCTGGTCTAGAGTGAAACCCTACCTCGAACAAACACAAACAACAGCAACCAAATGGATACTATCCCATTTTACAGATGAACTAACTGGAGCAAATTCATTGTAGGCAGTACCTCCCATAGATCAACCAGCTAGGAAGTGTGGGGATCCTGATTTGAACTCTAACCTATCAGAACCCAAAGTTCTTGGTCACCCTCAATAATGCTCCCTCGTGTACCTCAGTTTTCACGTCTGGGAAATTTGGGTGTCGATGATATCCCCATAGGGTTGTTGTAAGATGCAAATGCAGCGTTAAAAGCACTTACTACTGTTTGCCACCTTTAAGGGCAGGGTGATTCTATGGATAATATATCTGAGTAAATAGTAATCATTATAATAGCTGCCACTTACTAAGTGACCATTAGTAGTAGGCAGGTGCCAAGACTGGCACCAAATGGGACAGACTCGATTATGCTATAGAACAAGTCCCTAATCTTAGGGGCTGAAAACACCAGAGTCGTATGAGTCAGCGAACACGAAAACAATGCTGTGTAACGAACCCTCCCAACCCAGGGCTTAAGACTACGAGCATTCGTGTTTCCAAGGGGTTGTGAGTTGGCAGGTGTGGTTCCCCTTCCAGCTGGTTTGCACTGAGTTTGGGAGGAGGAGTTGTGTCCTCCATAAGCCTCCATAACCTTCTGGGTCAGTGGTGCCTCACAATGTTCTGTGAGCAGAGCATAGAAGCGAGAAGGCCACATGCACTTGTAATTGCACGGAAGAGCCCTTGTCTAGAATCCACAGTGAGGGGCTGGGGGCGTGGCTCAGCGGTAGAGCACTTGTCTAGAATCCACAGTGAGGGGCTGGGGGCGTGGCTCAGCGGTAGAGCCCTTGTCTAGAATCCACAGTGAGGGGCTGGGGGCATGGCTCAGAGGTAGAGCCCTTGTCTAGAATCCACAGTGAGGGGCTGGGGCATGGCTCAGAGGTAGAGCCCTTGTCTAGAATCCACAGTGAGGGGCTGGGGCGTGGCTCAGAGGTAGAGCCCTTGTCTAGAATCCACAGTGAGGGGCTGGGGCGTGGCTCAGCGGTAGAACACTTGTCTAGAATCCACAGTGAGGGGCTGGGGCGTGGCTCAGCGGTAGAGCACTTGTCTAGAACCCACAGTGAGGGGCTGGGGCGTGGCTCAGCGGTAGCCCTTGTCTAGAATCCACAGTGAGGGGCTGGGGCGTGGCTCAACGGTAGAGCCCTTGTCTAGAATCCACAGTGAGGGGCTGGGGCGTGGCTCAGCGGTAGAGTCCTTGTCTAGAATCCACAGTGAGGGGCTGGGGCGTGGCTCAGAGGTAGAGCCCTTGTCTAGAATCCACAGTGAGGGGCTGGGGCGTGGCTCAGCGGTAGAGCCCTTGTCTAGAAACCACAGTGAGGGGCTGGGGCGTGGTCAGAGGTAGATCCCTTGTCTAGAATCCACAGTGAGGGGCTGGGGCGTGGCTCAGCGGTAGAGCCCTTGTCTAGAATCCACAGTGAGGGGCTGGGGCGTGGCTCAGAGGTAGAGCCCTTGTCTAGAATCCACAGTGAGGGGCTGGGGCGTGGCTCAGCGGTAGAGCCCTTGTCTAGAATCCACAGTGAGGGGCTGGGGCGTGGCTCAGAGGTAGAGCCCTTGTCTAGAATCCACAGTGAGGGGCTGGGGCGTGGCTCAGCGGTAGAGCCCTTGTCTAGAATCCACAGTGAGGGGCTGGGGCGTGGCTCAGAGGTAGAGCCCTTGTCTAGAATCCACAGTGAGGGGCTGGGGGCGTGGCTCAGAGGTAGAGCCCTTGTCTAGAAACCACAGTGAGGGGCTGGGGGCGTGGTCAGAGGTAGAGCCCTTGTCTAGAATCCACAGTGAGGGGCTGGGGGCGTGGCTCAGAGGTAGAGCCCTTGTCTAGAATCCACAGTGAGGGGCTGGGGGCGTGGCTCAGAGGTAGAGCCCTTGTCTAGAATCCACAGTGAGGGGCTGGGGCGTGGCTCAGAGGTAGAGCCCTTGTCTAGAAACCACAGTGAGGGGCTGGGGCGTGGCTCAGAGGTGAGAGCCCTTGTCTAGAATCCACAGTGAGGGGCTGGGGGCGTGGCTCAGCGGTAGAGCCCTTGTCTAGAATCCACAGTGAGGGGCTGGGGGCGTGGCTCAGAGGTAGAGCCCTTGTCTAGAATCCACAATTGAACAGTTGCCTACATGTGGAAAGCCCTAAATCCAATCCCCAGTATTACAACAGACAATAGGATCTGTACTTGTATTTATTCACTCTTCTAAAAAACACCGCAGGCTGAGCACACCAACGATTGTCCTTTGCAGTGGAGCTGAACCCCTCCCCATCATTACTCAGAAATATATGAACACCCACGACGGTGATAAGGGAATGTCATCACTTGCCCTTTGGGGGGACCTCGTGTGACAATGTCAGCATCACTGTACATTTTCTGGAGTTCTGTCATTGAGGGCTGACATTTTCCTGGAATTCCTTCCAGACTTCTGCCCTATGGGCACAACCTCTTTGCAGCCTTTCCACAAAGGAGATTGAGTCCTTTCTGTTTGGATGTGTCCAGAGACAGATACCTCCCTCATGGCCTTACCAAGCAAAACAAGAAAAGGCAATGTCCCCCCAAAAGTAGTCACGGAGCTCACGGTTCCACTGTACAACCAGCCCACGGACACAGAAACAAAAATCTGCTTCTGAATCCACATGAGGGGCTGGGGCACTTTAATCCCAGCACTCAGAATCCACAGTGACTGCCGCGTCAGTTCAGACCACCCTGAGAGCCCGTGTCTGAATCCACAGTCAGCCTGAACTGGTCAGCGGTAGAGCGCCCTACCTCAAAAAAAAAAAAAAAAATCTTCTGACATATCTGGCACAACCCGCTGGCCACAAGGGCATGGACGAATTCCAGCGGCAAAGCTCAAATCAGGGAGGCCAGGAAGGATTGAGTCGAGACAGTCCAGAGGGCTGGAGAGGTGGCTCAGTGGTTAAGACGCTTGCCCCGAAGCCGAAACACCCAGATTCAAATTCCCAGAAGGCACGTAAGCCAGATGCCAAGGTGGTACATGTGTCTGTAGTTCATCTGCAGTGGCTGGAGGCTCTGGCGCACCCATTGTCTCTCTGTCTGCCTCTTCCTCTCTGTCTCAAATAAATAAAAAATATAAAAGGGAAAACAAGAGGGAGTAATTGGGAGGATAATGGTCTAAAAACATATATGGCTGAAACTGTCAAAAAGGGCTGGAGAGATGGAGCTTAACCCCTCCCCAACACTTGCCTCAGAAATATATGAACACCCACAACCAGTGATAAGGGAATGTCATCACTTCTCCAGGACAGGACCCACGTAAGCCAGATGCACAAGGGGGTGCATGCATCTGGAGTTCGTTTGCAGTGGCTGGAGGCCCTGGCGCACCCATTCTCTCTCTCTCTGCCTGCCTATTTCTGTCTCTCTCTCTCTCTCTCTCTCTCAAATAATAATAAAAAAAAACTGTCAAAAAAATAAGCCATAATTCACAAGGAAAAAAAAAGACAGGGTCAGGACTGGAGGGATGGCCTAGCAGTTAAGGCATTTGCCTGCAAAGGCAAAGGACCCATGTTTGATTCTCCAGGACCCACGTTAGCCAGATGCACAAGGGGAAGCGTGTGTCTGGAGTTCCTTTGGAGGCCCTGGCGTACCCATTCTCTCTGTCCCTCTTTCTCTGTCAAATAAATAAATAAAAGACAGGGTCAGAACTGGGCGTTGTAACACATGTCTATGATCCCAGCTCTTGGGAGGTGGAACCAGTAGCATCTGAAGAAAAAGGCTATCCTCAGTTAGGGTGAGTTTGAGGTCAGCCTGAGCTGCGTGAGTACCTGTCTGAAAGGGGGGGGGATGTCAGAGTTGTAGAGAGTGGGGATCCTCTGCATGGGGTAACAGAAGGGGTCTAGGACTGTTCACCCTACTTGTCCAGGAGTAATGTTTGAGTTCTCAGTAAGCCTGGCTTCTAAAAAGGGGCTATAGGCTACAGTATGGTATGTGTGTGTGTGGGGGGTGCCCATATGCACAGTCAGACTTCTAAGAACTATGCAAAAAAGCCATTCACAGAGTACCTCAAATCAGTAGGATCATTTGCCCCTCGAGCTATACTTAAAAAATTTCTCAGTTTCAAGTGCTGGGATTAAAGGCCAGATGCACAAGGGGAATCTCAGTTTAAATTTTTTTTTTTTTGAGAGAGAGAAGAGGCAGAGAAAGAATGGGCAGAACTGGGCCTTTTCAGACACTGTGAACACACTCCAGGAGGTGGAACCAGTAGCATCTGTGCACAAATGCTATCCTCATTTAGTGCTTGTGTCACTTTTGTGTCTGGCTAAACGAGGGACCTGGAGATTTGAACAGGCATTCTTAGGCTTTGCAGGCAGGCGTCTTAAACCTCGAAGCCATCTCTCCAGCCCAGTTTATATATATATATATATGTATGTATGTATATATATATATATATATTTATGTGTTCAGTGTAGGGTCTCACTCTGGCTCAGGCTGACCTGGAATTCACTATGTAGTCTCAGGGTGACCTCGAACTCTCGGCGATCCTCCTACCTCTGCCTCCCAAGTGCTGGGATTAAAGGTGTGCACCACCACGCCCGGCTAGTTTATATATATTTTTAAACTCAGGTCCTCATGCTAGTGAGGCAAGCACTTCTCACCAGCCTCAGGGTCTTGTGTGTGTATGGAGGGGGTCTAACCCAGGCTGGGCTTCCAATCAATATGAAGCCAAGGCTAGCTTTGCACCTCTGATCCTCCTGCCTCCTCCTCTCCAGTGTTGGGATCACAGGTGTGCCCACCACATCCTGCATCACCTGGACTTTGTTGCAACCAATTGTGTCGGTGGTGGGAGTTCCAACCGCAGATGGAGGTGCCACTGCCCAGCAGCAAATCAGTAACCCTTGTTCTTGGCTGTGGACGAACTACTTAAGGTCCAGTCTGTTCCACACAGAAAAGAAGGCATTGAGCCCGGCGTGGTGGCACATGCCTTTAATCCCAGCACTCCGGAGGCAGAGGTAGGAAGACTGCTGTAAGTTCAAGGCCACCCTGAGAATATATACTGAATTCCAGGACAGCCTGGCGTGGAGTGGGACCCTACCTCGAAAAAAAGACAAAAAAAAAAAAAAAAAAAAAAAAAAAGGCTGGAGAGATGGCTTAGCAGTTAAGGCACTTGCCTGCCAAGGCTAAGAACACCCATTTGATTCTTCAGGTCCCACATTTAGCCAGATGCAAAGTGACGCAAGGGTGCAATGCCACACTTGCCCACAAGGGGGCGCATGCATCTGGAGTTCATTTGTAGTGGCTGACAGGCCACAGGCATGCCCATCTCTATCTCACTCTCTCTCCAAACCCCCTCCCCCAAAAAAGAAGGCATTGGTCCCAGTGACAGGACAGCAGCAATGCTACAATTGCTTCCCAGGGCTTTAGCCTCCCACTGTGATGTTTTCTCCCTTGAAACACTGGCTTCTGTGAGAACACATTGACAACCTAAATCCCAGCTCCCACTCTGCCTCCAATCAGTATTTACCAGGCAGCCACTGTGTCAGGCACTGTTCTCGGTGCTGGGGTTACACCAGAGAATAAGATGGGCAAGGAGGCTATAACCAACAAACAGGCAAATACCTTAATAAGGTCATTTGGACAGTAATATTTGCTATAAGGAGAGCTGGAGACATGGCTCAGTGATTAAGGCACTTGCCTGGGAAGCCTAGGGCCCCAAGCTGGACTTCCTAGTACCCTTGTAAGCCAGATGCACAAGGTGCCGCATGAGTCTGGAATTCGTTTGCAGTGGCTGGAGGTCCTGATGCACCCTTTCTCTCTCTACCTACCTCTTTCTCAAATGAATAAAAGGGCTGGAGAGATGGCTTGGTGGTTAAGGCGCCTGCCTGCCAAGCCTAAGAACGCCAGTTCCAATCTCCACATTTAGCCAGATGCAAAGTGACACAAGGGTGCAATGCCGCACTTGACCACAAGGGGGCACACGCACCTGAATTTCGTTCACAGCAGCTGAGAGGCTGCTGGCGCACCCATTCTCTGTCTCCCTCTCCCTCTCTGTCTCTCTCCAAAAAAAAAATTTTTTTTTTAAATAAATGAATAAAAGCAGCAGGGCATGGTGGCTCACTCCTTTAATCCCAGCACTTGGGAGGCAGAGGTAGGAGAATCGCCGTGAGTTCGAGGCCACCCTGGGAATAGAGTGAATTCCAGGTCAGCCTGGGCTAGAGTGAGACTCTACCTCGAAAAACCAAAAAATAAAAATAAAAAATAAATAAATGAATAAAAGAAAGGACTCTACTTGCTCCCTCCAAAAAAGAAAAAAAAAAACTGGTCAGGGTCAGTAATGTGGACGGGAAAGCTACGTAAATTGAGATGATCAGAGAAGTCCTTTTTGTGGGGACATTTCAGAAGAGACCTGGTGGACAAGGAGCCAGTCACAAAAAGAACAACTGCACGTGGTGGTGCATGACTATAATCCCAGCCTTGGGGCGGCTGAGGTTGCAGAATCAGTGTAGTTCAAGGCCAGCCTGGGCCAGAGTGAGAACCTACCTGCCTCAAAACAACCAAACAATAAGAAATGAAAGAACAGTGCACGCAAAAGTCCCGAGGCAGGGCCTAGGATGGCCAACTCAAGACCAAAAAGGTTAAGGTAGCTGGGCGTGGTGGCACATGCCTTTAATCCCAGCACCTGGGAGGCAGTGGTAGGGGGATTGCCATGAGTTCAAGGCCACCCCTGAGACTACATAGTGAATTCCAGGTTAGCCTGGGCTAAAGTGAGACCCTACCTCAAAAAAAAAAAAAAGTGCTCCCATTGGCAGAACATATACTAAAATTGGAACGGTACAGAGATTAGCATGGCCCCTGCGCAAGGATGACACACAAATTCCTGAAACGTTCCATATTTTGAAAAAATGCAAAAAGGGTTAAGGTCATTATGACAAACGAAGCCAATAACGATAATATAGAAACCCCCAAAGAGACAGGAACACACATGTCAGAAACACCCTGAATCATACAGCACCTATAAAATGGGGGTAGTCACACCCCTTCCCAAACTCAAGAGCAACAATTCATGGTCCCATGGATGCCAGGCAGGTAATTCTGAAGTTTGGACTCCTATTCCCGTATACCCAGAAAGCTTCATTTCCATCCCCATCCTCTGGTTGCTGTGCGTGCCTACATACTTGCCCTCTCCCTTCAAGTTTGTTGGAACAAGAAAAAGAAAAAGAGAGACCAGGGAGTCTTCAGGTCTCTCCAAGGGTCACTGGTTCTCCACCCCACAGGAAGACCTCCCACCAGCAAGAATCGGTAAGTTCAAAGCCCAGGAATGAGATCCCACCCCATCCCTCCATGAGGTTCAAAGCCCAGCGCCCCGAGTCTTAGTCCTTTTTAATTCACCCCCCCCCCCGGAAATTCAACTTCCTTTCCTTTTGAGATCTAAGAAGCCCAGGCGTTTCACCTCCTTGGAGCACCCAGACCCACAAAGTCATGGATTCACTCCCAAGTGCACGTCTCCCTCGAGAGCCCAGGGTCTCAACTCCCTCAGCATACACGTGTCCAGGAGGCCTCTTTCTAGTGTAGAGAAAACAGAAGTCCTGATCCATGGACCTCCCCCGACCCCCACTCCAGTTCAGGACGTAGGACGCTAATAGTCACCCATCTTGCCACCATGCCAGAAATCAAACCCAACATCTTTCAAGTCCCCAGGATTGAGCAACAACCCCACCCCACCCACCCCACAACCCGGTTCACAGGGCACCCCAGCTCCCCCCGGCCCGCCCCTGGCCGGGTGGACTCAGGGGGGTGTCAAGATGACCTCAGCATCAGCTACCATCTCGTCCAAGGCCTGCAGCAGGACGCCGTGCGCTGCGCGGTAGCCCAGCCCACCGGTGGCCGCTGCACCACCTGCAGGCCACAGGAAGGAGAGGGCACCCAAGGCCGCTCCACCCGCCGTGCCCTCGCCCGCCCACGATCCCAGCCTGGCTTCCACCTCTGCGCGCGTCACGGGGCCCGGGAAGCGCGCGCGCGCGGCTAGCATCCCCGGTGCCAGCCCCAGGGCGCGCTCGCGCCGCGCGACGGCCGCCGGTTCGAGCCCCAGCGCCCGCCGCCACTCCGCCAGCTGCCCGCGGAGAAGCGCTACGTCGCAAGCCCAGCCTAGGCCCGGTACAGGGGCGGCTGCGGCTGCCAGGCTGGCCAGGAGAGCCGGCCTCCAGGCCCCGGCTCGCAACGCCGCGGCTTTCCTCCGGGCTTCGCGTGCAGACGCCGGCGGCAGCGCCAGCAACAGAGCTCCGGCCTGGGCCGGGGCCAGCGCGCGCCTCAGCCAAGTGACCAGTCCAGGGAGGCCGTCGGGCCGTAGGGGGAACACGGGTGGCGGTGTCTCCTCTAGCACCTCCCACGTCTCGTCCTCGGGGCTGCAGGTCGCCGTGCGCCCCGGGTCTCCATCACCGGCTTTCTCAGCGCTGCACACAACCGGTGGCAGACTGCCGCCGCCTGCTTTCGGAGATCCGGCGCCACAGTTCTTTCCCTGGCCGAGTGCATCCCGAAATCCTTCTCCTCCTCCACTGGCCTTCTCCGTCTTGTCATCTTCCAGGGATTCCGGGGGATCCTCGCCCTGGCCATCTGTTCGCACGCCGGCTAGGGGCGCATCAGGTGACCCCAGAGCGCGTCCCCGAGCCCAGTCCTCGTCCGTGGGGACCCCTGGCGTGACTAGGATGACGGCATCGTAGTGGGTCGGGTGAGAGGTTTCGGCAGGACAAGTGGCCGTGGGGCCCAGAGGGACGGTCCAGAGTACCACATTGGGGCGCTCCGGGGCTGGGAACGGTGTGGGCCCCGTGGGCGCCTTAGTAGGCGCAGCACCTGGATCGTCAGGATCCAATCCCAGCAGTATGTCCAGCACCAGGCCCATGTCCGCTGTGCCAGCCACAGCCAGGTCCAGCCGCGCACTGCCCAGGCGCTCCAGGCCAGCGCGCACCCATGACAGCGCCGCCTCCAGTCCACCGGTCTCAAAGGCCTCGCGAACAGCTTCCAGCTCGGCTGCACCCAGCACCTCGAAGCCATCCTGGGCTGGGGGGAGGTGCCTGTGGGGACCCCGGGAGCAGGAAGGGATAGGGTTAAGGACAGCAGAGCCGTGACACCTGGGAGAGTCGGGTTAGGGAAACCAGAACCCCAGAAGCTTTCTGAATAATCCCCAAAACATGAGCAGGAGCTGGGCATGGTGGCACATGCCTTTAGTCCCAGCACTTGGAAGGCAGAAGTAGGGGGACTGTTATGAGTTCGAGGCCAGCCTGGAACTAGAGGTCCAGTTCAATCTGGGCCAGAGTGAGAACCTACCTGGAAAAACCAAACAACCAAACCAAAAGAAAAGCAAAAACAAAACAAAAACAAAAAAACATGCTGGGCTGGAGAGAGAGCTTAGTCATTAAAGCACTTGCCTATGAAGCCTAAGGACCCAGGTTAGAGTCTATAGGTCCCATGTAAGCCAGATGCACAAGGTGGTCCATGTGTCTGGAGTTTGTTTACAGAGGCTAGAGCCCTGGCATGCCCATTCTCTCTCTTTCTCACCCTCTCTCTGTCGTTAATAAATAAATAAAAAATAAATCTTAAAAAAAAGGGCTAGAGAGATGGTTTCGTGATTAAGGAGTTGTTCGCTTGAAAAGTCAAAGGATCCTGGTTCGATTCTCCAGGACCCACTGAAGCCAGATGCACAAGGAGGCCTGTGCATCTGTGGGTGGAGGCCGTGGCACACCGATTCTCTCCCTCTTTCTGTCTGTCAAAAAAAAAAAAAAAAATGCAGGAGCAGGAGCCAGGCGTGGTGGAGCACACCTTTAATCCCAGCACTGGGGAGGCAGAGGTAGGAAGATCGCTGTGAATTCAAGGCCACCCTGAGATTACATAATGAATTCCAGGTCAGCCTGGGCTAGAGTGAGACTCTACCTCGAAAAACAAAAACAAAGAATAAAAACATAATCAGGAAAGGGAAGGGCTTATGGAACAGCAAATAAAAGCAGATAGGGCAGAGATAGGAAGACAAGGCAGGGGCTTATACCCGACCAGGTTCTAGAGGATAAGCTTGCAACAGAGCCACCACACAGAGACTGCTAAAACTTCCCCCGGACCTAGCCCAGGAGGCTTTCAGGCCAGGTCATGGATTCAAAAGCAAGGACAGAAAGACAGCTGCACTGTGGTAATGTTTGGCACTGTTGGCAAGGACTCTGACAAGGACCCCGAGGGCACTCTTTCCAGACTGGGGGACAAGTGTCCTCTTGTACTTTGTTACCAAGGAGGTTGACAAAGGAGCAGGTGAGGTTAAGGAAAGAAGCAGCAATGAGCTGGGTGTGGCGAGAGCCTTTAATCCCAGCACTGGGGAGGAGGCTGAGGTAGGAAGGATCCTGGTGAGTTTGGGGCCAACCTGGGGCTACAGTGAGTTCCAGGTGAGTCTGGGCTAGAAAAGAAAAATAGCCAGGCGTGGTGGCACACACCTTTAATCCCAGCATTCTGGAGGCAGAGGTAGGAGGATCATGAGTTCAAGGTTGCTTGGAGACTACATAGTGAATTCCAGGTCAGCCTAGGCTAGAGTGAAACCCTACCGCAAAAAAAAAAAAAAAAAACTAAAATAGCCAGGCGTGGTGGTGCACGCCTTTAATCCCAGCACTTGGGAGGCAGAGGTAGGAGGATTGCCATGTGAGTTCGAGGCCACCCTGAGACTACATAGTGAATTCCGGGTCAGCCTGGGCCAGAGTGAGACCCTACCTCGAAAAACCAAAAATAATAAATAAATAAAAAGAAAAAAAGTGTGTGTGTGGGACAAGGCACCTCTCTGGGCCTCATTTTGACCCATAAAATGTGGCAAGTGGCAGTGGAGGGGGTGGATTTTGGAGAAATGAGGAGTTGGAGAAAGGAGGTGGGAGGCACCCAGAAATAATAACAGTTCCTTGCGGTGTGACATTGGGCATGGAGGGGGTGGGTCTCTTGAGAATCACCCTGATAACCAGAGAGAACCGGACTGATGGGGGGGGGGCTCTTCACGGGATCACAAATGCTGGTGGAGAGAAGGCGCCCTTCAAGGGTTTGTCTGCGGGGCGTTATTTGCAAGATATTTCCGGGCTCTCTCCTAGAAGTCTCACTAGAGGGGGGCCGCCTGTGTTTTCGGAAGGCTTGCAGAAGGCAGGACCTTCAAAACAGGCCCACGTGTCCCTTGGCAGGAGAGCAGACCTAGATAAGAGGAAACCAGTTCTTGTTTACAGCGAATCCTCCCTGATCTCAAAATCTGCGCTTGGGGTGGGGGAGTCTGGGCCAAGAAGCAGGGCCTGGACCGAGGCTGCCTCAAATTGACCCTGGGGGGTTGGGAGCGTGGAGTCTGGTGGATGTTCAAAACCAAGTTGGTGCCGGGGTGGTGGCGCACGCCTTTAATCCCAGCACTTGGGAGGCAGAGGAGGCACTGAGTTTGAGGCTACCTGGGACTACATAGTTAAGTTCAGCTCAGCTTGGGCCAGAGTGAGACCCTACCTCCAAAAACCAACCAACCAGGGCTGGAGAAATGGCTTAGCGGTTAAGGCATTTGCCTGCAAAGCCAAAGGATCCCAGTTCGATTCTCCAGGACCCACGTAAGCCAGATGCACAAGGGGCACATGCATCTGGAGTTCGTTTGCAGTGGCTACAGACCCTGGCATGCCCATTCTCTCTGTCTGCCTCTCTTCTATCTCTCTCTCTCTCTGTCTCTCTGCTTGCAAATAAATAAATATAAAAAAAAAAAAAACCCCAAATGCCGGGCATGGTGGCGCATGCCTTTAATCCCAGCACTCGGGAGGCAGAGGTAGGAGGATCTCCGTGAGTTCAAGGCCACCCTGAGAAGACAGAGTGAATTCCAGGTCAGCCTGAACTAGAGTGAAACCCTACCTCCAAAAACCAAAAAACAAACAAACAAACAAACAAAAAAAACCAACCAAACAAACAAACAAACAACAAAAAAAGTCCGGTGGTGCATCCAATCCCAGCACTCAGGGAGGCTGAGGTAGACCCTTGGCTGCCCTGAGACTACATAGTGAATTCCAGGTCAGCCTGGGCTAGGGGAGTCTCTACTTCCAAAATTAAAAAAGACTAAGTTGAGTCTCTACTTCCAAAATTAAAAAGACCCTGAGATTGGATCAAGCCTGGGCCAGTCTCCCTAGACTAAGTTGGATCAATGAGGTCTCTAGACTAAAGGGTGGGGGTCTGATGTTATCTCGAGACTAAGTGGAGCTGGTTGTGGATGGCTAACGCCTTTAATCCCAGCACTTGGGGAGACCAAGGTAGGAAAGGATCCATTAAGGTGGGTTCAAAGCCACCCTGAGAACTACAAAGTAAATTCCAGGTCAGCCTGGGCTTAGGAGACCTTACGACGAAAAACAAGAAAGCAAAAAGATTAAGTGGGAACCTGGTGTGGTGGACCCTACTCAGGAGGCAGAGGCCGTGAGTTCGAGACTACCCTGAGACTACAGAGTGAATTCCAGCTCAGCCTGGGCTAGAGTGAGATCTTACCTTGAAAAGCCAAAATAAACAAATAAATAAACAAATAAATAAATAAATAAATAAATAAAAAGACTAAGTGGGATGAGTAGTGAAGGTGTACAGAACAAATGCACTGGGCTCCTCACCTCTGCAGCGCCTCCGCCTGGCTCCGCAGCACCGTCCGCAGGCGCTCTAGCTCCTCGCAGCCGTCTCGGCTACCGCAGTCCGCCGGCAGCACAAAGAGGGGCGCAGCTGCCAATCCCTCGCTGTCCAGCAAGGCTTTGGTCTGCTCCCGGGCCTGGTTGTCCTTCAGTGAATCCCCAGGGTGGACGTTCCGTACAGCCAGCAGCGGGGTCCCCCGGGCCAGGGCGGCCCTCGCTGCCTCTGCCAACGCCGGGGCCAAAGGCTGGTCATCACTCTCAGGTCCCCGCAGCACCAGTACCAGCACATTGGCCTCCGCAGCCCAGGGTCCGGGAGCTGCGGGTGGACAGCTCAGCTCGCCCAGAAACAAGCCTGGACCAGCCGTTCTCAGGCTGGGCATCCCGGAGTCTGGACGGCCGGGATCGGGGATCTCTATGGTGTCCACGTTCTTGTCGCACAGGGCTGCGATCACAGCTGACTTTCCCGAGCCTGGAGGCCCCAGGAATAAGACGGTCACGTCACCTCGCGGGGGAGGCATTGCTGCAAAGCAAAAGCAAAGAAATGGGGGGGGGGACACGGGTTGGGGGACCCCTTGGCCTGGAGCCCTCAAGGCTTCAGTCCTCCACCTCGTCCCCCTATTTTGCATTCCCTGCGGTCACTCGGCAAGGCCAAGAAATCCAACGCCCAGGGCCTGTTCCCGGGGGACCCTCTCTCTAAATTTTTATTTGAGAGAGAGAGGGAGAGAATGGGAGCGCCAGGGCCTCCAGCCTCTGCAAACGACCTCCAGATGTATGTGCCACCTTGTGCATCTGGCTTACGTGGGTCGTGGGGAATAGAACCTAGGGTCTTTGGCTTTGCAGGCAAACGCCTTAAACCGCTAAGACCCCCTCTCTCTCGATGCAATGGTGTCGCTTCCCCACCCACCAAAACAACAAACAAAAACCATCCGAAATCCAACAAACATCCCTCAAGGATGCGGGGATGAGGAAGTCCCCTTCCCCAACTCCCCAAAGCACCCACCGAGCAAAGAAAGCAGGGCACACGGCGAGCGCTACGGGAAGATCAGCCGGGAGGTGAAGCCCGGCCCCTGGGACCCGGCCGATAGAGTCCGAAGACGCCCGATCGCATTCGGGCGGCCCTCGCCTGACGTCATTCGTTTCGTAAGTGGGCGTGTCTTGCAGTGCAGACGAGACGTTGTCCATTGCGACGAACGCGCGAGGCGCCTGCGCAGTGAGCCTGTACGGCACGCACGGCCCAACAGACGAGGCGCCGGGCGCTGTACGGAACGCACGGCCGGCGACGTCATCACGGCGCGCCCCCACCCCACCGGAGCGTCTGGAGCCTCGAAGGGGTGCTGTTTGGCTTCCGTTCCGGGGAGGCGCTGTGGCTACAGAGTGACAGGCGTCGCGAAAGGCAAGACCACAGCGCCCGCGGGAGACGAAGGCAGGACGTGGAGGGAGCAGCGGGACGCGGCGGCTCGAGCTGGAACGGGAGGGCTGGAGCGATGGCTTAGGCGCTTGCTTGCGAAGAGTAAAGGTCCCGGTTCGATTCCCCAGGACCCATATCAACCAGCTGCACAAGGTGGCACATGACTCTGGAGTTTGTTTGCAATGGCTGGAGGTCTTGATGTGCCCATTGTCTGTCATTCTCTCTCAAATAAATAAAACATATATTTATTTAAATAAATACATATTTAAATAAAATATATATATTAAATAAATATTTAAATAAAATATATATTTATTTGAGAGAGAATAAGAATTGGCATGACAGAGCCTCCATCCACTGCAAATGACCTCCAAATGCATGCGTCCCCTTGTGCATCTGGCTTATGTGGGTCCTGCAGAGTCGAACCGGGAACCTTTGGCTTTGCAGGCAAATGCTTTGACGCTAAGCCATCTTTCCAGCCCTGACAATAAATAAATATATAGATAAATCATTAAAAAGACAGGTCGAGCCGGGCGTGGTGGCGCACGCCTTTAATCCTAGCACTCGGGAGGCAGAGGTAGGAGGATCGCTGAGAGTTTGAGGCCACCCTGAGACTACATAGTGAATTCCAGGTCAGCCTGGACCAGAGTGAGACCCTACCTCGCAAAACCAAAAAAAAAAAAAAATAATAATAATAATAATAAAAATAAATAAATAAAAAATAAATAAAAAGACAGGTAGAGCGTGGTGGTGCACATCTTTAATCCCAGCACTTGCTTGGGAGGCAGAGGTAGGAGGATCGCTGTGAGTTCCAAGTCACCCTGAGACTACATAGTGAATTCCAGGTCAGCCTGAGCTAGAATTAAACCCTACCTGGAAAAACCAAAAGATAAAAAAAGACAGGATGTCAAGGAAGGGTATCCCCTTTGGCGAGGTGAGATGAGGCTGCTGTCGGAGGTCAAGAGTCTTCTCAGGGTTAGTTTGGTGACAGAAGTCATAGGTCACACAGGTGAGAAGACTTAGGAGAATCTTAAGTCCCCGTGGGAGTCTCTTTTTAAATATTTTATTTTTATTTATTAACTTGAGAGAGAGAGAATGGGCAAGCCAGGGCCTTCCAGCCACTGCAAACGAACTCCAGACACATACACCGCCTTGTGCATCTGGACCTGGGTTCTTAAGTTTGCAGGTAAATACCTTAACCGCTTAGCCATCTCTCCAGCCCAGGAGTCTCTTTGAGAGTCAGAGAGACAGCATGGACGGGTCAGGGCCTCTCAGCTGCTGTGAACAAACTCCAGAGGCTTGCGCCCCCTTGTGGGCAAGTGCAGCATTGCGCCCTTGCATCACTTTTTGCATCTGGCAAACGTGGGACCTGGAGATTGGAACCAGCGTTCTTAGGCTTGGCAGGCAGGTGCCTAAACTGCCAAGCCATCTCTCCACCCCCAGGAGTCTCTCTCTCTCTCTCTTTTTTTTTTTTTTTTTTTTGGTTTTTCGAGGTGGGGTCTCATTCTGGTCCAGGCTGACCTGGAATTCACTATGTAGTCCCAGGGTGGCCTTGAACTCATGGTGATCCTACTACCTCTGCCTCCCGAGTGCCGGGATTAAAGGCATGCGCCAACATGCCCAGCTCCCAGGAGTCTCTTTTTAAAAATTTATTTATTTGTGAGAGGTAGAGAATGGGTGCGCCAGTACCTCCAGCCACTGTAAATGAACACCAGCCACATGCCCCACCTTGAGCCTCTGGCTTATGTGGGTCCTGGGGAATCGAACAGAGGTCCTTTAGCTTTGCAGGCAAACGTCTTAACCACTAAGCCATCTTTCCAGACCAGGAGTCTCTTTTTAATGATTATTTTATTTTATTGATGAGAGAGATGGAGGCTGGGAAGATGGATCAGTGTTAGTGTTAGCTTGCCTGCAAAGCCTAACAACCAGAGTTTAATTCCCCAGAACTGTCATAAGCCAGGTGGGCAAAATGGAGCATGCATCTGGAGTCCATCTGCAGTGGCTAGAGGCCCTGGTACCCATTCTCTGTCTCTCTTTCTCTCCCTCTAAATATTTGTCTGCAAACAGAGAAAGATGGAGACAGAGCCAGGTGCGGTGGCGCATGCCTTTAATCCCAGCCCTCAGGAGGCAGAGGTAGGAGGATCACTGAGTTCGAGGCCAGCCTGAGACTACATAGTGAATTCCAGGTCAGCCTGGGCTAGTGTGAGACCATACCTCGAAAAAAAAAAAAAAGAAAGAAAGAAAGAAAAGAAAAAGGAGAGAGACAGAGAATGGGCACACCAAGACCTCCAGCCACTGCAAACAAACTCTAGACACATGTACCCCCTCGTGCATCTGGCTTACATGAGCCCTGGGGAATCAAACCTGGGACCTTAGGCTTCTCAGGCAAGTGCTTTAACCGCTAAGCCATCTCTCCAGCCCTCCACTCAGAGCAGTCTTAATATATGGCATGGATGATGCTTGTCTACTGCATGTTGTCAGGGTCCAGAGATAGTGTGCGTGGATGTCAAAGGATTTAGCAGGGTGATGACAGATGTGCTCCTCTCTTGACCAGAGGTCAAACGTTATTGACGCACTTCGACGAGACCATGAGCAGCAGGCTTCTCCCAAGGGGAGTACAGGCAACCTCTATGAGTAATGCCCGGTAGGGGCTGGGTGCAGCAGTGATGCTAAGGGAATCTCTAGCATTTCAATATCCCTTCCTTGCTGGGAGGACCTGCCTGCCAGGAAGAGCCTTATAAGTACATACATCCTATAAGGTAAACTTACCCTGTTTTGGCCAGATAAGGGATGTGGATCAGAGGGCTAAGGTGGCTTCCAGGCAGGCTTGGTCTGGAGATGGGGGAATATCTCTGTTGTGAGAGAAGGCCCAAGATTCTCCTCCCAACTCTCCCCTAGACTTTCAGTGTGATTGAGCCTGTTTCCCGTGGCAAGAGACTGCCGTTCCCCACTTGGAAGGGCTGTTCCGTGATTAGCTGTAGAAAACAGGAGAGCTTGATAATCACGAAGCTATTACAGCAGCAGTTCCTGCCACTGACTGAGTACTTAATATGTGCCGCGTGCTTTCCTTCTCAAATTATGAATGGATTTAACATCATCTCGTTTGTCCTTCTAATAATGGACCATTTCCTTCCCAAATTATGAATGGATTTAACATCATCTAATAGGTCAGCCTGGGCCAATAATGGACCATAAAAAAAAAAAAAAAAAAAAAATCGAAAATGTAAGAAAAGCCAGTGTCAATGCTGTACATACAAAAGCCGCCAGAAATGCACCTGGTTTGAACAAATTGGATTTACAGTTCCAATGAATATTATTTATTTACCGGGTGTAGTAGCACACGCCTTTAATCCCAGCCCTCTGGAGGCAGAGAGGTTAGGAGGATGGCCGTGAGTTCCAGGCCACCCCGAGACTAAATCCAGGACAGCTTGGGCTAGAGTGAGACCCTACCTCGAAAGAAAACAAAATATTTATTTTGCAGTGGTGGGCACTCAACTCAGGCTGTTGTGCATGCTAGACAAGTGTTCGTGTCCTTCCCCTCCCCCGCCCACCCAGTCCTCCACTGATTCTGGGAAAGCACTGCTATGGAGCCACGTCCCCAGCTGGTGTCTTGGGCATTGTAACATCCACCATGGGGAGCTGGGGTGTCTCAGGAAGAGAATCAAGAAGAACTTACAGGATTTTAGGACATGTGCTTAAAGGGAGAGCTCGGGATTTTATGCTGCCACGAAATAGGAACAAAGCCATGACTTTTTTTGTTGTTGTTTTGTTTTTTGTTTTTTTGAGGTCGGGTCACAGTCTAGCCAAGGCTGACCTTGAATTCACTATGTAGTCTCAGGCTGGCCTTGAACTCACGGTGATCCTCCTACTTCTGCCTCCAGAGTGCTGGGATTAAAGGCATGTGCCACCACACCCAGCTTAAAAATATATATTTTTTTTTTTGAGAGAGAATGGGTATGCCAGGGTCTTCAGCTGCTGCAAACCGACTCCAGACACAAGCACCACCTTGTACATCTGGCTTACCATGGGTCCTGGACAATTGAACCTGGCTTTGCAGGCAAGCCGCCGCCTTAACCACTGAGCCATTTCTCCAGCCCACAAATAAAATTTTGTTTTGTTTTTGAGGTAGAGTTTTACTCTAGTGCAGGCTGACCTGGAATTCACTATGTAGTTTCAGGCTGGCCTCAAACTCACAGCGACCCTCCTACCGCTGCCTCCCGAGCTCTGGGATTCAAGGCGTGCACCACCACGCCCGGCTTCAATTTGTATCTTCATCAACTTTACATAGGAGGGAGGAGAAAAGTGAGGCGGAAGCTGAATGACACAACAGTGGCAGTCACTCCTTGTAGGCAGGCTGGAGATGCACTGAGTTAAGGCGAGGACACGGTGCATGTTTGCCAGTGTTCAGACATTACTGTTGTGCAGTGCTCTCTTGCTTCATCCCAGGCATGTTGTGGCCTTGTCTGCCACTGGTGTGCTGTGAGTGTGTTTCTATTCACGAGGACACTGGTGCCTCAGTGTCAGGGCAGCTCCCGATGTCACACTGCTTGTTGCTGTCACAGTAGCTGTGATGACACATGGCCCTGTTCTGAGCACTTAAATGCTACTGTCATGACACCGTTTTCCAGAAAGAAATGGTTATACTTGCCCAGGAAACAGATCTGTGGCTCAGTCCCAGGCAGCGTGGTCATCATACCACTGTGTCAGACCGGCGGGCTCTGGATCCTGATCGCGACGTGTCTTTTCATCTCCTAACCTTGGGACTGTGGGCACCTGGCCTCTGCCTGCTCACCCACAAATGACAGTTCTGTACCTCTGGCCAGCAGTGCAGGCCAAGCACAGAGCTGGTGATTGCTGGTGTGATGGTGGGGCTCCAGAGAGGTCTTGGAGATGCCTTCTAGCCTCCCCTGGCCTCTCCCCACATCCCTCAGGACAACCGGGGCTCCCACAGCACACCTGCTGCCTCATCTCCTTGGCTGATTCCAAGTTCCAGGAGCGCCACATGAAGTGAGAGCACCCAGAAGCTGCAGAGGGCCTCCTCATCAGCTCCACCTGTGCGGCTCCTTCCCCTCTTCCGAGGCCCTGATCACCCACCCACACAGCCATGGTCCAGCCCCAACCGCCAAGCCCTCCACGCCTGGTGCACCTACCAAGGCCCAGCCTACGTTCCCTTGTCCTGATTGCGCCAAGACCTTTGGGCGGGCCGCTTCTCTGAGGCAGCACTAGCAAGTTCATAAGGCCCACGCCACCCCTGGCTCTGTGGTCAGGACTTTGCCCAAGAAGCCTGGCTCCATCAACACGACATCCACCATGCTAGGGAGGAGCTCTGAGTTAGGCTTGACCCTCTCCATAGTGAAGGGCGCACTGTGGAACCCACCCATGTTAGGGGCACAGGTCTCCTGGAGGGATTTCACTCCCCCCTCCCACTGGCAAGGCAAAGAGCTCGGAGACCCAAAAGATTATCGTGCACACCGCCTGGCTTTGGAGGACATAGGGCCTTTAGGGAAGCAACAAGTATGAGATGGTATAAGAAAAATGAGAAGGGGGTCTGGTGAGATGCCTCAGCGGTTAAGGCACTTACCTAAAAGCCAAAGGACCCAGGTTCGGTTCCCCAGGACCCATGTAAGCCAAATGCACAGGGTGGCATCTCTGGAGTTCATTTGCAACAGCTGGAGGCCCTGGTACACCCATTCTCTCCCTCTCTCTGCTTCTTTCACTCTCAAATAAAAATATTTTAAAATAAAAAAAGGAAATGAGGGGCTGGAGAGATGGCTTAAGTTAAGGCACATGCCTGCGAAGCCTAAGGACCCTGGTTCAATTCTCCAGGACCCACATAAGCCACATGTACATGGTTGCACATGCATCTGGAGTTCGTTTGCAGTGGCTGGAGGCCCTGGTGCGTCCATTCTCTCTCTCCTCTACCTCCCTTCCTCTCCAGGTCCTACGTTTAGCCAGATGCAGTGATGCAAGGGTGCAATGCCACACTTGCCCACAAGGGAGTTTGTTCACAGTGGCTGAGAGGTGGATGGCATGCCTATTCTCTCTCTCAAAAAAAAAAAAAAAAAAAAAAAGAGCCAGGCGTGGTGGCACACTCCTTTAGTCCCAGCACTTGGGAGGCAGAGGTAGGAGGATCACCAAGAGTTCAAGGCCACCCTGATACTACATAGTTAATTCCAGGTCAGGTCAGCCTGGACCAGAGTGAGACCCTACCTTGCAAAACCAAAAAAAAAAAAAAAGAGGCAGATAGAATGGGCATGTCAGGGCCTCCAACCACTGCAAACAACCAAACAACTCTATATGCATGTGCTACTAGGTGCAATGGGTCCTGGGGATTTGAACCTGGGTCATTTGGCTTTGCAAGCAAGCACCTTAACTGCTAAGCCATCCCTTCAGCCCAACTCTATTTTTTTTTTTAGGGGTTTTCAAGGTGGGGTCTCGCTCTAGTCCAGGCTGACCTGGAATTCTCTCTGTAGTCTCAGGGTGGCCTCGAACTCGTGGTGATCCTCCTAACTCTGCCTCTGGAGTGCTGGAATTAAAGGTGTGTGCCACCATGCCCAGCTTTTTTTTTTTTTTTTTTTTTTTGAGGTAGAGTCTCAGTCTAGCCCAGGCTGACTTGGAACACTCTCAGGGTGGCCTTGAACTCTTGGCAATCCTCCTACCTCGGCCTCCCAAAAGTGCTGGGAGTAAAGGCATGTGCCACCACGCCCAGCTTTCAGCACTATTCTTTACAAAGTAGCCATCCTCAAGTATTTTGTTACAGCCTCACATAGGAGTTTTGCTCATTCTGAGGCTCTGGGATGCTGGGCTCTAATGGCTACGGAAGCCCTGTTGCAAACAGCGGTGGTCAGGTTTTGCAGTTGTGGGATGCAAAGCTGTGAAAGATGCCTTGGTCTAAGATCCCGTGTCATTACGGGTGTCAGAGTGCAAATGCAGGCATGGGGCGCGCGGCCCGAGATGGGGAGGATTGACCCCTTCACAGGAGATGGCTCCTATCAGCTCAGGCACACTTCTGCCCCATGGAATTATGGGTTTGGGAGTCCAGGTCTCACAAGTTTTCAAGAAGTCAGAAGACTCCCTTTTTTTCTTCTCTTTTTTTGGGGGACGGGGGGAAGTAGGGTTTCACTGTAGCCCAGGCTGACCTGGAATTCACTATGTAGTCTTGGGGTGGTCTCGAACTCACAGTGATCCTCCTACGTCTGCCTCCCACGCCCTGCTCCTTTATTTTATTTTTTTTTTGGAGAGACACAGAGAGAGGGAGAGAGAGAGGAAGACAGAGATGGACGCGCCAGCAGTGTCTCAGCTGATGTGAACGAAATCCAGATGTGTGCGCCCCCTTGTGGTCAAGTGCGGCATTGCGCCCTTGCGTCACTTTGCATCTAAACGTGGGACCTGGGGATTGGAACCGCTGGGGATTGGAACCGCTGGAGATTGGAACCAGCGTTCTTAGGCTTAGGAGGCAGGCGCCTTAACCGCTAAGCCATCTCTCCAGCCCCTGCTCCTTTTTTTTAAAGTGAGCCGGCCTACTTTTCAGTTGTTTTGTGGTCTTCTGAGCTCCAGTCCTCATGGAGGTCAGCACAGCCTGCAAGGTGGGTGAACAGATTCAGGCACATGGCCTTGTGCTAAGTGCATCTGGTTCTCTGTGTTTGAACCTGGCCCCCTGCTTCTCAGTGGGTGTGTGACTTTCCAGCAGGCAACCCAACCTCCCTTTGCTTGGGCTGTAGCAGTTATAAAATGCTCATGACGGGCTGGAGAGATGGCTTCGTGGCTAAGGCATTTGCCTGCAAAGCCTAAGGACCCAGATTCTATTTCCCAGGACCTGAGAAGGGACTCGGTGCATGGCAGTGCTCAGTAAATAAATGGTGGCTGTCATTATAATTAAGCTTCTATTTTCAAAGCAGCCTTGGTGCCGGACTTCAGTGAATTCTCCCTTCCCATCTCTGAGCAAGAGCCTGTTCTTTCCTCCCTCCCCTTGTCTCCCTAATGCTCTGCAGCCCAGGCGAGGCAATCCTCCTGCCTTAGCCTGCTAGTGAGTGCTGGGAATATGACGTGGGTCACATGATCAGAGGTTGCCATGAGAGCCCTGTGCATCTGTAAACCACAGAGCTCCTCATCCCTTACCACCACTCTGGCCTCCACCAACCAGGACTTCCTCCAGCCCCCCTCCTTTGGGACCCTGAACTTCCCAGGGAAAACCTCAGGTTTTAAAATGCCAAGCCCCCTGGGGGGGCACGGTGGCACACACCTTTAATCCCAGCACTCGGGAGGCAGAAGTAGGTGGATTGCTGTGAGTTCAAGGCCACCCTGAGACTATATAGTGAATTCTAGGTCAGCCAGAGCTACAGTGAGACCCTACCTCGAAAAGCCCCCAAAAAAAAAGCAAGGAAAAAAAAGAAACTACTACTAAAATGCCAAGTCCTTCCAGAACAGCGGCCCCATCTTGGCTGTATTTTCTCCACCTGGCTGTGCCACACTGTCTCCAACAGCAACCTTGCTCTCGCCCACCCCCATCCTAAGGGTAGTTGTGTTCTTCAGGGACTTGTGATGCTTAGCATTCAACAGGAACTCAAAATTATTTGTTCAATGAGTAAGTGGTCCCTGGTCCCCAGCCCCTACCTCACTGACTTATGCTAGGAACCTGAGAAGCTTATGTAAATGAAGGGCAGGCACTGAGCCCTGGGATGCGGCAGCTGGAAAGCATCCCAGTTCCATTTTTGTGAACTGCTGCGCGCACCATTTCCGTGATTCCATAGAGAATGGCCCTTGGCAGCGTTTGGAAGTCCTTTGTGGGAGAGCTAGGTGACACAGCAAACAGCATTCCTGTCCCCTACCAGCCATGTTCTGCTTTTAGGGGCTTGGCTAGATGGCCTTTCCCAGGCTCCTTTGCAGCTGGCTCCTCAAAAGAGCCTTGGCAGGAAGGAAGAGCAGCATGTGTCACCAGCAGGAACCTCTGTCACATCACCAGGCATGGCACCTAGCCTGGACTGCGGGGTGGTGACAGGCTTCGGGGCAGCCTGAACCCCAGCTTTCCAACTGGGATACTATGTGAAAACCAAACACAATTTTGGCTAGGCACGGTGGCTCATGTCTGTGATTATAGCACTCAGGAGGCGTAGGCAGGAGAAACATCATTAACTCAAGGCCAGCCTGTGCTACTGAGGTATAAGCAGCCTGGCCTATAGGATAAATCCTCTCACTCAAACACACGCATGCGTGCAAAAGAAAAAAAAACTTCAACTGGGTGTGGTGGCGCACACCTTTAATTCCAGCACTCGGGAGGCAGATGTAGGAGGATCACTGTGAGTTGGAGGCCACCCTGAGACTACATAGTGAATTCCAGGTCAGCCTGGGCTAGAGTGACACCCTACCTCAAAAACAAACAACAACAAAAAACTCTTGCCAGGTGTGGTGGCGCACGCCTTTAATCCCAGCACTTGGGAGGCAAGGTAGGAGAATTGCCTGAGTTTAAGGCCACCTTGAGAGTGTAAATTCCACAACAACCTGGGCTAGAGCCAGACCCCACCTCAGAAAAACCAAACTGAATGAACAAGACAAAACAAAAACCCTCTCTAAATATTTACATTTCTATCCATACCTCATCAGCACTGCCTCGGTCACAGGATCTTTTTGCAGCAGGCCAGCATGCTGAGAAGTGACCCAGAACCTCATGGAAAAGGGGCACGGGGAGTGGAGGAGCTGGGCGGGTGAGGGCACTGTGCATGTCATCTTTGGGACGGGTTGCAGCTGTCAGGGCAGCAGCTGTGGTCTCCTGCACACAACTGACCCATCAACAGTCCGTCATGGATGGCAGAGGCTCTTGAAACGCACTCCTTCCACAGGAGCTATGAGCAGTTAATGGTTGCTGGGGGAGGGAGTTACATTCTTCAGTGGTCCAGCCCCTGGAAATCTGTCCATCCTTGCTGCAGTCAAGAAGCCCACACCAACTCTCAAGCAAAACCCTAACTTAACTTCGTGATCACGGGAAAAATAAAAAGACTTGAAATTAGGGGCTGGGGAAATGGCTCAGTGGTTAAGGTGTTTGCCTGCAAAGCCTAAGGACCCTGGTTCGATTCTCCAGGACCCATGTTAGTCAGATGCACAAGGGGGCGCATGCATCTAGAGTTCATTTGTAGTGGCTGGAGGACCTAGCATGCCCATTCTCTCTCTCTCTCTCCAACAAATAAATAAATATTTTTTTTTTAAAAAGACTTGAAATTAGGAGGGGGACTGGTTAGGAAGGTGCTAGGAGTGGGAGAGGAAAGATTAGATGAATATAATCAAAAGGTATGACACATGTATGATATTGTCAAAAATAAAGGGCTGGAAAGGTGGCCTAGTGGTTAAGAAGCCTGCCTGTGAAGCCTAAGGACCAGATTCGATCCTCTAGGACCCATATAAACCAGATGCACAAGGTGGCATATGCATCTGGAGTTGGTTTTCAGTGGCTGGAGGCCCTGGCACACCTATTCCCTCTTCCACACACCCCACTTGACTCAAATTTAAAAAAATTTCTTTTGTGGGGTTTTTCGAGGTAGGGTCTCACTCTAGCCTAGGCTGACCTGGAATTCAGTATGTAGTCTCAGGGTGGCCTTGAACTCACTCACTGCCATTCTCCTACCTCTGCCTCCCCAGTGCTGGGATTAAGTGTGTGACACCACACCCAGCTCAAATAAACAAACATTTTTTAAAAATAAAAAAATAGGAACCGGACGTGGTGGCGCACGCCTTTAATCCCAGCACTGGGGAGGCAGAGGTAGGAGGATCGCCGAGAGTTCGAGGCCACCCTGAGACTACATAGTTAATTCCAGGTCAGCCTGGACCAGAGTGAGACCCTACCTCACAAAACCAAAAAAAAAAAAAATAAAAATAAAATAAAATAATAGGGTTGGAGAGAGATGGCTTAGTGGTTAAGGCACCTGCCTCCTAAGTCTAAGAACACTGGTTCCAATCTCCAGGTCCCACGTTTAGCCAGATGTAAAGTGGTGCAAGGGCGCAATGCCGCACTTGACCACAATGGGGCGGATGCACGTGGATTTCGTTTGCAGCAGCTGAGAGGCTGCTAGCTCGGCCATTTTTGTCTTCCTCTCCCTCTCAAAAAAAAAAAAAAAAAAAACATCAAAAAATAATGGGGCTGAGCCGGGCATGGTGGCACATGCCTTTAATCCCAGCACTCAGGAGGCAGAGGTAGGAGGATCACAGTGAGTTAAAGGACACCCTGAGAATACAGAGTGAATTCCAGGTCAGCCTGGGCTAGAGTGAGACTCTATCTCAAAAAACAAAAAACAAAACAAAAATGCCAGGCGTGGTGGCGCATGCCTTTAATCCCAGCACTTGGGAGGCAGAGGTAGGAGGATCGCCGAGAGTTCGAGGCCACCCTGAGACTACATAGTTAATTCCAGGTCAGCCTGGACCAGAGTGAGACCCTACCTCGCAAAACCAAAAAAAAAAAAAAAAAAAAAGGGGGCTGGAGAGATGGCTTAGCGATTAAGGCACTTGCCTGCAAAGCTTAAGGATCCCGGTTCCATTCTCCAGGTCCCACTTAAGCCAGATGCACAAGATGGCGCATACATCTGAAATTTGTTTTCAGTGACTACAGGCCCTGGTGCACCCATTCTCTCTCTGTCTCTGATAAATAAAAATAAAATAAAATAGGGCCAGGCTTGGTGGTGCACACCTTTAATCCCAGCACTTGGCAGCAGAAGTAGGAGGACTGCAGTGAGTTCGAGGTCACTCTGAAACTACATAGTGAATTCCAGGTCAGCCCAGGCTAGAGCAAGACCCTACCTCAAAGAAAACCACATAAAAAATAAAATAAGGACCAGGCATGGTGGTACATACATGCCTTTAATCCCAGCAGTTGGGAGGCAGAGGCAGGATTGCTGAGAGTTTGAGGCTGCCCTGAGAATACAGAGCGAATTCCAGGTCAGCCTGGGACACAGCGAGATCCTACCTCAAAAACAAAATAGGGCTGGAGAGATGGCTTAGCGGTTAGGGCGCCTGCCTGCTAAGCCTAAGAACACTGGTTCCAATCTCCAGCAGTTCCAATCCCCAGGTCCCACGTTTAGCCAGATGCAAAGTGACGCAAGGGTGCAATGCTGCACTTGACCACAAGGGGGCGCATGCACCTGGATTTCGTTCACAGCAGCTGAGAGGCTGCTGGTGCGCCCATCTCTGTCTTCCTGTCTCTCTCTCCGTCTCTCGCTAAAAAATAAATAAATAAACAAACAAACAAACAAACAAACAAATAAGGAAGCCAGGCGTGGTGGTGCGTGCCTTTAATCCCAGCATTCGGGAAGCAGAGGTAGGAGGATTGTCATGAGTTCGAGGCCACCCTGAGAATAGAGAGTGAACTCCAGGTTAGCCTGAACTAGAGACCCTACCTCGAAAAACCAAAAAAAAAAAATAAAAATAGAGCCGGCGTGGTGGCGCACGCCAGGGAGGCAGAGGTTAGCCTGAACCACGCTGAGACTACCCAGCCTGGACCAGACCCTACCTCGAAAAACCAAAAAAAAAAAATAAAAAATAAAATAAAATAAAATAGGGGCTGGAGAGATGGCCCAGTGGTTAAGATGCTTGTTTGCAAAGCCTAACGACCTGGGTTCAATTCCCCAGTACCCATGTAAAACCAGATGAACAAAATGGCACATGTGTCTAAAGTTTGTCTGCAGCAGCTGGAGCCCCTGGCAGACATTCCACTCCCCCACCTTGCAAATAAGTAAACAAAAATGTTTTAAAAGATAAAATAAAAATACTCAGTAGGGTGGCACATACCTATAATCCCAGAATCAGCAGGATTGCTACGTTTTAAGCCAACATGGCTAGAAGGGAGGGAGTAAGGGAGAGAGGGGGGAGTTCGGTTAAGAGATTACATGTTGGGCTGAGAGATGGCTTAGTGGTTTAGGCGTTTGCCTGCAAAGCCAAAGGATCCTGGTTCGACTCTCCAGGACCCACATAAACCAGATGCACAAGGGGGCGCATGCTTCTGGACTTTGTTTTCAGTGGCTGGAGGCCCTGGCATGCTCATTCTCTCCCTTTCTCTACCTCTTTCTCTCTCTCAAATAAATAAATAAATAAAATATATTAAAAGAGAGAGAGAAGCCGGGCGTGGTGGCGCACGCCTTTAATCCTAGCACTCGGGAGGCAGAGGTAGGAGGATCACCGAGAGTTCGAGGCCACCCTGAGACTACATAGTTAATTCCAGGTCAGCCTGGGCCGGAGTGAGACCCTACCTTGAAAAACCAAAAAAAAAAAAAAATAATAATAATAATAAAATAAAATAAAAGAGAGAGAGACTACATGTTGTGTTTGTGAGGAATACATGAGAATGTGTGGACCATGAATTTTTTTTTTTCTTGAGAGAGACACAAGGAGAGGGAGATGAAGACAGAGAATGGGTGACCAGCAGCCTCTCAGCTGCTGTGAATGAACTCCAGACACGTGCACCCCCTTGTGGGCAAGTGTGGCATTGTGCCCTTGTGTCACTTTTTTTTTTGTGTGTGTGTGAGGTAGGGTCTCACTCTGGTCCAGGCTGACCTGGAATTAACTATGTAGTCTCAGGGTGGCCTCGAACTCTCGGCGATCCTCCTACCTCTGCCTCCTGAGTGCTGGGATTAAAGGCGTGCACCACCACGCCTGGCCTTGTGTCACTTTTTGTCTGGCTAAACATGGGACCTGGAGAATTGAATGGGTGTTCTTAGGCTATCAGGCAGGCGCCTTAACCACTAAGCCATCTCTCCAGCCCCCATGAATGTTTAGTTAGCTTGGCCATACTATTAGATCCTGAGGTGCCCAAGGTGAATTCCAGGCTCACCATGCAGTGCATGTTGCTCACACATGCATATACCCCCAACACACTGGACCAGCACACACAGAATCAGGCTTTTATTCTGACCTTCACACATCTACTGCTAAGATGACACTGATGAGTGGTACACCCAGCCCCCATGACACTGTGACCACCCAGCTGCCTGATACTGCTCCCACCCTACCCCTTGGCAGAGCTCCCTGGTGGAGGGGTCCACCTACACTTCCCCCCGGGCATGCAGCATGAAGTGGCCGTGCAGCTCCCCGAGGTTGTCGAAGGAGTCCTCGCACTCCGTACAGTGGTAGGCGCCCCCCTCCTCCTCCTCCTCCTCCTCATCCCCCTCATGCCCTGCTGGCCGGCCCTCCCCACAGCATGGTGGATCCTCTTCTTCCTCCCCAACAGCCCTGCCTTCAGCAGCTGGGGCTTCCTGGGGGGCTGTAGCAGGACAACAGAGCCGGCAAGGTGGGGTGCCTGGAGGGGCCTCTCCCAGCGGTGAGCGACCACAGAGTTGGCAGGGCTGGGTGGGTGGGCCTGCGGGCTGGGCAGCTCGTGGGGCCCGGCGGGACAGGCCCCCCCGACCCCCACCCAGGCGCTGCTTCACCTTGTAGCCAGGGTCATACTCGGGGTCATCTGTGGTCTCCTCTTCCTCCTCCTCTTCATCTTCTTCCTCTTCAGAGTCCGGCTCTGAAAGAGTGTATTCGGAGTCAGAGGACCGCTCCGGGCCTGTTCGGGCAGGTGGGAGAGAAGCGCATCAGAGGACAGAGGCTCTGCTCAGCTGTCCCTCTCCTGAGCCCCAGTCACACCAGCAGGTGGGGACAGGACAACCTGGGACAGATGCCCTGTATCTGTGTCTGGCAAATGTCTGCAAGAGCTGCATCTGCAATCTAGTCCAGGCATTTAGGAAGCTGAGATAGGGGAATCTATACAAATAGGAGGCCAGCCTGGGCTATGGTAATAAATACCCCGTCTCGAAAAACCAAGCAACAAACAACTGCATCTGGGGTGGAGGTGGGGTAAGTAACAGAATCCATGGACTGTGCTTACATATAAACTCACTCAACCCTCACCCTCACAACAATCTTGGGAGGAAGGTACTTATCCCTGGCTGACAACTGTGGAAACTTGAGGCACAAGGCAATGAGATGACTCACTTACCTACAGTCACACACTTTATCCTGCATGAAAAGCTAAGTGTGGCCTGAGGAAATGGCTTAGCGGTTAAGGCATTTGCCTGCAAAACCAAAGGACCCCAGTTCAGTTCCCCAGGACCCACGTAAGCCAGGTGCACAAGGGAGCGCATGCGTCTGGAGTTCGTGTGCAGTGGCTAGAGGCCCTGGCGTGCCCATTTTCTCTCTCTCTAATAAATAAATAAAATAAAATCTTAAAAAAAAAAGTTAAAAAGCTAAATGTGGCCATGGCCTGTAGGAGGTGTTTCCGCCCCGCCCCACCCCCCACTTTGGAGACAGGGTCTCTTGTAGCCCAGGATGGCATCAAATACTATGTAGCCGAGAATGACTGTATTCCTGATTCTCCTGCCTCCACTTCCCAAATCCTGGAACTACAGGCATGTTCCACCATGCCTGGCTTGGTTTTTTCAAGACAGGGTCTACTGCAGCCCAAATTGGCCCTGACCTCTTCTTCATCCTCCTGCCTCAGACTCCTGAGCACTGGGCTTTTGAAAATAAACATCTATTTTGACGTATGTGGTTTAAAATGCATATCATATACCTGAATAAAAACACTTATTTGTAGCTGGGCATTGTGACACGCACCTTTAAACCCAGGATTTCGGGAGGCAGAGGTAGGAGGATCACCATTAAGTTCAAGGCCACCCTGAGACTACATAGTGAATTCCAGGTCAGCCTGGGATAGAGTGAGACTTTACCTTGAAAAAAACCAAAAATAAATAAATAAATAAATACCATTTAAAAAGACACAAGACAAACAAATGGTTTGGTATGGTAGTGCATGCCTGTAATTCCAGTACTTGGGAGCTGTAGAGGCAGGAGGATCAGAGGTTCAAGGTCATCCTTGGGTACAAGAGATGTTTGTTGCAGGTACCTTCCCACTGCAGGGACAACACACCCAAGAGGAAGCAGCTGATGGAGGAAAGGGTTTAGTGGGCTCATGCTTGCCTCAGGGCAGAGCAGAGGCTGAGCCTTACATCCTGTCTAGCAGTAAGAAGGAGCGGGTTCACACATGGGGGTGGAAGTCGTCTAAATACTAGAATGCACGCCCAGTGACACACCTCGTGCAGCAAGGCTCCACCTCCCAAACCGCCACCAGCCGGGAAGTGAGTGTTCGCACCATGTGAGCCTATGGGACACATTTGATTCAAATTTCTACAGTATTCAAGACCATCCTGGGGACATGAGGTCCTATCTCAAAAAAGACACAAAAGCACACAGGTAAGTACGTGTGAAGGGCAAATAGACAAGTTCAGGGTTAAAGATGTGAGAAAACTGTAAAGTGACTGACAGAAAAAGAAGATACTGCGTCCCTCACACAGAGCCACGGTCGTGGGCCAGGCGTCTGCAGAACAGTGTTTTCTGCCACCTGTAACGGCCCCACCCAAAGCTCCTCATAGGTCACAGCAGCCTCACCCTGGATCCATTCAGCAGCCTGCCTCAGTTTCCTCCAGTTGCTCATGGGGACCCTCTTTTCACTGAGAAGCCTAGACCACCCTGTGCTCTGCTCTGCCTTAACACCACAGGTGTCCCATAGGCACCCACTCCACTACAGCCTTGGGCAAATGTCACCTTTGCAGTGACACACTCAGTGACAAGCCAGTCCACAGCAGTCCTCCAAACACTGCCTTCGCCCTGATCAACTGTGTAAAACTTACTGTGGCATCCCCAAGCGGCAGGACCTTGGTCTCCCTACAGAGGGATCTCTCTGTATTCAGCTTCCTTCCTCTGAGGCTCCGCACTGTCCCCTCCCTCCCAGAGCCCCAGGATGTGGCATCTGCTCCTGCCCAGGCGCTGGCTCCGCTGTGAGACCCGGCTCGGTGTCATCTGCCTGCCAAGCGCTCCCTGGCTCTCTGGGAGTCTTTCGTCCAGGCTCCCTCCGCGCTGTAGCTTATTACTCTCTATCCATCCTGGGCAGTGACATTGCCCAAGCCTGGGACTGGCCCTTCCTCTACAACCCCGCCATGCTGAGCTTGAGTGGATGGAGACACAATTGCTGAATAGCTAAACAAATGGACCACACTCCTCGCCAGGCCCCTCCCCTCTCCTCCACACCCTCGGGCCTCCTCAGTGCCCACTATGACTTCACGCAGTTGCCTGTGATGGCCCATCAGGTAGTTGTTCCTGGCTACCAGCTCTTGTATGTCCTTCATGACTTCCAGGACCTCAAGCCCTTTTGTGTCCACCTTCTCCACCAACGAGATCCTCCAAACCCAGCATGATTCCAGCGTCCACTGGGCCCTCCATGCCCACAACAGCTAGCACGCCTCCTGCCTCCCTGAAGAACACCAAACCGGCAATGCCCAACAGCTCCTCGGTGCCCCCTAAGCCATCAATGTCCCCCAACTTGGTCATGAGCCCAAGTACCTCTCGGTCTACCAAGTCAACAGGTGCGACGACAGCCCCCTCCACCCGGCCCAGCAGGAGGGCTCGAGTGCACAGCAAGACGCGGGCGCGCGGTAGAGAGGGCACCAACACCAAGGCCAGCAAGGCTCGCAAGGGCAGCAGCGCGAGACGCCGCCAGAGAGGCACGCATAGCAGGGGGGCAACTCCTGGCACAAAGGGAACCCACAACTCCAAGAGGTCACCCAGCAGAGCCAGCACACCCAGCAGCATGAGAACTCATTCCGCCAGGGTAGATGGAGCCAAAAAGGTGAGAACGTCTACTTCCAGGCCCAGACAGAGCAGAGGCAAGAACTCCAGCCGTCCTCCTACCAACAGGCGAGACAGGAGCCATGCGCGCATGGAAAAGAGTCCCAGCTCACCAGGAGTCTCAGGGGCGCAGAGCAGCTCCAGGGCAAGTGCCAGCCTCAGCAAGGCCCGGAGTCACAGCCTGGCCAGAACGGCCTTCCAGGATGGCCACAGCCTGTCTCCTGTGGCACTACGGAGGGTGAGGAGCGATAGTCACGCGACCCCCAGCAGGGCACAGAGTCACCACTCGACCAAGGGGTCCAACACGGCCAAGGGCTACAACCAGGCTGACACCCCCAGCAGGACCCCAAGTCCCAGCCGCTCTAGAACCCTTCGAAGATCAAGAAGTCACAGTCGCAAGAGGGCCCAGAGCAGGGTGAGAAATTACAGTTGGAAAAGAAATCACAGTAGGGCACGAAGTCACACCCGGAGGGGCACTCCCACCCAGACCAGGAGACAGAGCCGGCCCAGAACCCACAGCTGGGGAAAGAGCCGGTCAAGGACCCCCAGGAGGGAAGCACGCTACCACTGGTCTAGAACCTCCAGTGAAGACATAGGCTACAGCCCGCCCCGAAGCACCACCCAAGAGAGAGACCACAGCCGACCTAGACTTGCCAGGACGAGGGGTCACAGACTATCTAAAACGCCCAGCAAGGACAGAGATCGCAGCCAGTCTAGAAGCCCCGGCAAGGACAGGACACCCAGGCAGTCTACACCTCCAAGGACAAGGAATTCTGGTCCAAACAGAACCCCTAACAAGACCAAGGGCCACTCTGCCTCCGGGGTCCCCAAGGGAGCCCAGCCCCTCAGCACTGACCAGGAGGCCCACACCCCTGCCTCTGAGGCCACCTCACCTGGAGACAGGTCTTCATCATCTTCCTCCAAGCTAGCGTAGCCTCCAGTCTCAGCTGGCTCCCGGGTCTCTGTCATGGCCAGGGGAGGGGACAAGAGACAGGAGCAGAGCAACAGCTGGGCAATGTCCCTCCCCCACACTCACACCTTCAGCCACAGGTTCTTCTAACACAGGACGCTGGCAAGCAGAGGGATGCTGGACAAGGGAAAGAAGAGGCCTGTGGTAATGCAATAAATTTCTACAGAGCACCTGTCCCCACTCCAGGCTCAGCTGCTGGCTCAGTGCTGGGTGTGAGGCACAGATGGACCACACGCTGTCTCTGACTTTGTGTAGAATGAAGTTCCTTGGCCAGGTGTGCTGGCGCACGCCTTTAATCCCAGCACTCGGGAGTCAGAGGTAAGAGGATCACCATGAGTTCGAGGCCACCCAGAGACTACACAGTTAATTCCAGGTCAGCCTGGGCCAGAGTGAGACCCTACTTCAAAAAACAAAACAAAACAAAAATAAATAAATAACAGGCAGGGCGGGAGGCAGAGGTAAGAGAATCACAATGAGTTCGAGGCCACCCTGAGACTACACAGTGGATTCCAGGTCAGCCTGGGCTAGAGTAAGACCCTACCTCAAACAAAACAAACAAGAATATAAGGGCCTCTTTTCAGGCCTCTGCTTCCTCCTCAAGCAGCAAGACTGCCTTTTAGTTTTTATTTAATGGAGTAGAAAGAGGCAACACCCCAACACCGGCATGGGCACTAAAAAAAACCAGAGTATAGCCAGGTGACGCCCTACCTTAATCCCAGCACTCAGGAGGAAGACGTAGGAGGATTGCCGTGAGTTCGAGGCCACCCTGAGACTACAGAGTGGATTCCAGGTCAGCCTGGGCTAGAGGGAGACCCTACCTCGAAAAACCAAAAACAAAAACAACCAAGAGTGTTCCAGGACTTATGCCACGTATTAACCCCCCTCAAATCCTTGACTGGGGGGGAATGTCCAGTCTGAGGACTGAGTGCTGTCAGGGACCAGAGATACAGAGCACTTGGTGCAGCGATGTCACTCTATCCCATCTGGAAGTGTTTAAAGACAGAGTCTCATGTAGCACTGGTGGGCTTCCAACTCACTGTGCAGCCTAGGCTGGCCTCAAACATGCTGCGTATCAAGGATGACCTTTGACTTCTGATCCTCCTGCCTCCACCTCCTGAGTGCAGGGATCATCGACATCTACGAACACGTCCCGTTTATGTAGTACTAGAAGTTGAACCCAGGATGCCAGGTGTGGTGGCGCACGCTTTAATCCCAGCACTTTTCGGGGAGGCAGAGGTTGGAGGATCACCATGAGTTCAAGGCCACCCTGAGACTACAGAGTGAATTCCAGCTCAGCCTGGGCTACAGTGAGACCCTACCTCGAAAAACAAAAACAAAACAACAAAAAAAAAAAATAATAATAATAATAATAAAGAAAGAAAGAAAGTAATTGAACCCAGGGCTTGGTGCAGGCTAAGCAAGCACTCTACCAACACACCCATATCCTCAGTCCTCAGCTTTCTTTTTGCATGTTTGTGTGTGGCGTGCATGTGGATGCGGGTGTGTGTGAAGGACTGAGGTTCTTTGATTGCTCTCCATCTCATTTACGACGATTTACTTGAAGCCAGAGCTTGCTGACTCAGCAGTCTAGCTAAGCAGCTTGTCAGCACCCTACCTCCCAAGAACTGAAATGACAGACTGCCGCCATGTACAGTGACACCGATGTGAGGGCTGGGGATCCCAGCTCCAACTCCAGTCCTCACATGTAGATGGCAAGTGCTTTTTTTTTTTTTTTTAAGGTAGGGTCTCACTTTAGCCCAGGCTGACCTGGAATTCACTCTGTATTCTCAGGGTGGCCTTGAACTCATGGCGATCCTCATACTTCTGCCTTCTGAGTGCTAGGACTAAAGGCGTGCACGACCATGCCAGGCTTATTTTTATTTTTTCTTCTAGGTAGGGTCTCACTCTAGCTCAGGCTGACCTGGAATTCACTCTGCATTCTCAGGGTGGCTTCAAACTCCTGGCAATCCTCCTACCTTTGCCTCCTGAGTGCTGGGATTAAAGGCGTGTGCCACCACGCCCGGCTTGACAAGTGTTTTTCTTGTTTCTCAAGGTAGGATCTAACGCTAGCCCAAACTGACCTTGAACTCCCAGTAATCCTATCTCTGCCTCCAGGGTACTGGGATTAAAGGTTCGTATCACCATGCTGTGCTATCTTTATTTCATTTTTCTTCCTCTTGCAGATAAGGTCTCATTTTACCCAAGGTGGCCTCCAACATGCCATGTAGCAAACGCTGGCCTTGAACTCCTGATCCTCCTGCCTCCTCCCCTCCCCTCCCATGCTGGGATTACAGGCACAAGGTTGTTTTGGTATTTAAACAATCGCTGCACTAATCTGGGAAGTCCTAGGTTCTGTATCCACGTCTGAATCCTAAGTCTGTTAGTAACTAGAAAGTGGGACCTGGCTTCTCCACCTGTGCCCTCCTCAGTGGGAACTGGGCTGCCAGCGCTTGACTCGAGTACTCTGAACCACACCAAACAGCTCTTCTGACAGAATGAGGACGGTGAGCTGCAGGCAGGCAGGTAGTCCAAGGTCACCCCACTGCACAAGTGGTTGAGGTAGATGGTTTACTCTGTGAGTGTGCATGGGCTTGTTGGGGCCTCTTGCTGCTGCAAAGGAGCACAAGCTTGAGCCACTTCTTCCGTCTGGCTTCCATGGGCTTGGGAACTGAATGAACCACTGAGCCATCTTTTCTAGCCCCTGAGCTAGGAGTTGAAGTGATGCCAAAAGATGCTTTGAGGACTCACTAGACTCAGCTGGGCATGGTGGCACATAGCTGTCATCCCAACACTTGCAAGGTTAAGGCAGGAGGATAAGGAGTTCAAGGTCAGCCTAGGCTACACAGTGAATTTTAGGCTAAACTGGGCTGCATGAGACCGTTTCCACACAGGCAAGTGGCAGCTTGAAGGTAGTGGGCTGGACTACCAAGCATGAGGCCAAGGGTTGGGTTAAAAAACAAAATAAGGGCCGGGCGTGGTGGCGCACGCCTTTAATCCCAGCACTTGGGTTCAGAGGTCCCAGGATTAGCCAGACGAGTTCGAGGCCACCCCACAGACTGATCATAGGGGGCGCACCAGGTCAGCCTGGACCAGAGTGAGACCCCTCCTGCAAAACCAAAAACAAACAAACAAACAAAAACAAAATAAGGGCTGAGAGATGGTGGCAGTTACGCCTTTAATCCCAAGACTAAGAACGCAGAGTTCCAATCTCCAGGATCACCGAGCCAGATGCCACCCTGAGACTACATAGCCACACCTGGTCAGCCTGGATCTCATCTGTCTTCCCTCCCTCTCTCCTCCAAAAATAACAAACAAAAATAAGCCGGGCGTGGTGGCACACACCTTTAATCCCAGCACTCAGGAGGCAGAGGTAGGAGGATCGCCATGAGTTTAAGGCCACCCTGAGACTACACAGTAAGTTCCAGGTCAGCCTGGGCTAGAATGAGACCCTACCTATAAAGAAAGAAAGAAAAAGAAATCAATCATAGGGGCTGGAGAAATGGCTTAGCAGTCAAGGTGCTTGCTGGTAAAACCCAGAGGACCCAGGTTCACTTCCCTAGTACTCATGTAAAACTGATGCACAAGGTGGCGCCCACGCCTGGAGTTCATTTGCAGTGGCTGGAGTCCCTGGTGAGGTGGGCCTGCGGGCTGGGCAGCTCGTGGGGCCCGGCGGGACAGGCCCCCGACCCCCACCCAGGCGCTGCTTCACCTTGTAGCCAGGGTCATACTCGGGGGTCATCTGTGGTCTCCTCTTCCTCCTCCTCTTCATCTTCTTCCTCTTCAGAGTCCGCTCTGAAAGAGTGTATTCGGAGTCAGAGGACCGCTCCGGGCCTGTTCGGGCAGGTGGGAGAGAAGCGCATCAGAGGACAGAGGCTCTGCTCAGCTGTCCCTCTCCTGAGCCCCAGTCACACCAACAGGTGGGGACAGGACAACCTGGGACAGATGCCCTGTATCTGTGTCTGGCAAATGTCTGCAAGAGCTGCATCTGCAATCTAGTCCAGGCATTTAGGAAGCTGAGATAGGGGAATCTATACAAATAGGAGGCCAGCCTGGGCTATGGTAATAAATACCCCGTCTCGAAAAACCAAGCAACAAACAACTGCATCTGGGGTGGAGGTGGGGTAAATAACAGAATCCATGGACTGTGCTTACATATAATCTCACTCAACCCTCACCCTCACAACCATCTTGGGAGGAAGGTACTTATCCCTGGCTGACAACTGTGGAAACTTGAGGCACAAGGCAATGAGATGACTCACTTACCTACAGTCACACACTTTATCCTGCATGAAAAGCTAAGTGTGGCCTGAGGAAATGGCTTAGCGGTTAAGGCATTTGCCTGCAAAACCAAAGGACCCCAGTTCAGTTCCCCAGGACCCACGTAAGCCAGGTGCACAAGGGAGCGCATGCGTCTGGAGTTCGTGTGCAGTGGCTAGAGGCCCTGGCGTGCCCATTTTCTCTCTCTCTAATAAATAAATAAAATAAAATCTTTAAAAAAAAAAGTTAAAAAGCTAAATGTGGCCATGGCCTGTAGGAGGTGTTTCCGCCCCGCCCCACCCCCCACTTTGGAGCCAGGGTCTCTTGTAGCCCAGGATGGCATCAAATACTATGTAGCCGAGAATGACTGTATTCCTGATTCTCCTGCCTCCACTTCCCAAATCCTGGAACTACAGGCATGTTCCACCATGCCTGGCTTGGTTTTTTCAAGACAGGGTCTACTGCAGCCCAAATTGGCCCTGACCTCTTCTTCATCCTCCTGCCTCAGACTCCTGAGCACTGGGCTTTTGAAAATAAACATCTATTTTGACGTATGTGGTTTAAAATGCATATCATATACCTGAATAAAAACACTTATTTGTAGCTGGGCATTGTGACACGCACCTTTAAACCCAGTATTTCGGGAGGCAGAGGTAGGAGGATCACCGTTAAGTTCAAGGCCACCCTGAGACTACATAGTGAATTCCAGGTCAGCCTGGGATAGAGTGAGACTTTACCTTGAAAAAACCAAAAATAAATAAATAAATAATAAAATAAATAAATACCATTTAAAAAAGACACAAGACAAACAAATGGTTTGGTATGGTAGTGCATGCCTGTAATTCCAGTACTTGGGAGCTGTAGAGGCAGGAGGATCAGAGGTTCAAGGTCATCCTTGGGTACAAGAGATGTTTGTTGCAGGTACCTTCCCACTGCAGGGACAACACACCCAAGAGGAAGCAGCTGATGGAGGAAAGGGTTTAGTGGGCTCATGCTTGCCTCAGGGCAGAGCAGAGGCTGAGCCTTACATCCTGTCTAGCAGTAAGAAGGAGCGGGTTCACACATGGGGGTGGAAGTCGTCTAAATACTAGAATGCACGCCCAGTGACACACCTCGTGCAGCAAGGCTCCACCTCCCAAACCGCCACCAGCCGGGGAGTGAGTGTTCGCACCATGTGAGCCTATGGGACACATTTGATTCAAATTTCTACAGTATTCAAGACCATCCTGGGGACATGAGGTCCTATCTCAAAAAAGACACAAAAGCACACAGGTAAGTACGTGTGAAGGGCAAACAGACAAGTTCAGGGTTAAAGATGTGAGAAAACTGTAAAGTGACTGACAGAAAAAGAAGGTACTGGGTCCCTCACACAGAGCCACGGTCGTGGGCCAGGCGTCTGCAGAACGGCCCCACCCAAAGCTCCTCATAGGTCACAGCAGCCTCACCCTGGATCCATTCAGCAGCCTGCCTCAGTTTCCTCCAGTTGCTCATGGGGACCCTCTTTGCACTGAGAAGCCTAGACCACCCTGTGCTCTGCTCTGCCTTAACACCACAGGTGTCCCATAGGCACCCACTCCACTACAGCCTTGGGCAAATGTCACCTTTGCAGTGACACACTCAGTGACAAGCCAGTCCACAGCAGTCCTCCAAACACTGCCTTCGCCCTGATCAACTGTGTAAAACTTACTGTGGCATCCCCAAGCGGCAGGACCTTGGTCTCCCTACAGAGGGATCTCTCTGTATTCAGCTTCCTTCCTCTGAGGCTCCGCACTGTCCCCTCCCTCCCAGAGCCCCAGGATGTGGCATCTGCTCCTGCCCAGGCGCTGGCTCCGCTGTGAGACCCGGCTCGGTGTCATCTGCCGGCAAAGCGCTCCCTTGTCTCTGGGAGTCTTTCGTCCAGGCTCCCTCCACGCTGTAGCTTATTACTCTGACACTGCCCAAGCCTGGGACTGGCCCTTCCTCTACAACCCCAGCCATGCTGAGCTTGAGTGGATGGAGACACAATTGCTGAATAGCTAAACAAACGGACCACACTCCTCGCCAGGCCCCTCCCTTCTCCTCCACACCCTCGGGCCTCCTCAGTGCCCACTATGACTTCACGCAGTTGCCTGTGATGGCCCATCAGGTAGTTGTTCCTGGCTACCAGCTCTTGTATGTCCTTCATGACTTCCAGGACCTCAAGCCCTTTTGTGTCCACCTTCTCCACCAACGAGATCCTCCAAACCCAGCATGATTCCAGCGTCCACTGGGCCCTCCATGCCCACAACAGCTAGCACGCCTCCTGCCTCCCTGAAGAACACCAAACCAGCAATGCCCAACAGCTCCTCGGTGCCCCCTAAGCCATCAATGTCCCCCAACTTGGTCATGAGCCCAAGTACCTCTCGGTCTACCAAGTCAACAGGTGCGACGACAGCCCCCTCCACCCGGCCCAGCAGGAGGGCTCGAGTGCACAGCAAGACGCCGGGCGCGGGTGAGAGGGCACCAACACCAAGGCCAGCAAGGCTCGCAAGGGCAGCAGCGCGAGACGCCGCCAGAGGGCACGCATAGCCGGGGCAACTCCTGGCACAAAGGGAACCCACAACTCCAAGAGGTCACCCAGCAGAGCCAGCACACCCAGCAGCATGAGAACTCATTCCGCCAGGGTAGATGGAGCCAAAAAGGTGAGAACGTCTACTTCCAGGCCCAGACAGAGCAGAGGCAAGAACTCCAGCCGTCCTCCTACCAACAGGCGAGACAGGAGCCATGCGCGCATGGAAAAGAGTCCCAGCTCACCAGGAGTCTCAGGGGCGCAGAGCAGCTCCAGGGCAAGTGCCAGCCTCAGCAAGGCCCGGAGTCACAGCCTGGCCAGAACGGCCTTCCAGGATGGCCACAGCCTGTCTCCTGTGGCACTACGGAGGGTGAGGAGCGATAGTCACGCGACCCCCAGCAGGGCACAGAGTCACCACTCGACCAAGGGGTCCAACACGGCCAAGGGCTACAACCAGGCTGACACCCCCAGCAGGACCCCAAGTCCCAGCCGCTCTAGAACCCTTCGAAGATCAAGAAGTCACAGTCGCAAGAGGGCCCAGAGCAGGGTGAGAAATTACAGTTGGAAAAAGAAATCACAGTAGGGCACGAAGTCACACCCGGAGGGGCACTCCCACCCAGACCAGGAGACAGAGCCGGCCCAGAACCCACAGCTGGGGAAAGAGCCGGTCAAGGACCCCCAGGAGGGAAGCACGCTACCACTGGTCTAGAACCTCCAGTGAAGACATAGGCTACAGCCCGCCCCGAAGCACCACCCAAGAGAGAGACCACAGCCGACCTAGACTTGCCAGGACGAGGGGTCACAGACTATCTAAAACGCCCAGCAAGGACAGAGATCGCAGCCAGTCTAGAAGCCCCGGCAAGGACAGGACACCCAGGCAGTCTACACCTCCAAGGACAAGGAATTCTGGTCCAAACAGAACCCCTAACAAGACCAAGGGCCACTCTGCCTCCGGGGTCCCCAAGGGAGCCCAGCCCCTCAGCACTGACCAGGAGGCCCACACCCCTGCCTCTGAGGCCACCTCACCTGGAGACAGGTCTTCATCATCTTCCTCCAAGCTAGCGTAGCCTCCAGTCTCAGCTGGCTCCCCCGGGTCTCTGTCATGGCCAGGGGAGGGGACAAGAGACAGGAGCAGAGCAACAGCTGGGCAATGTCCCTCCCCCACACTCACACCTTCAGCCACAGGTTCTTCTAACACAGGACGCTGGCAAGCAGAGGGATGCTGGACAAGGGAAAGAAGAGGCCTGTGGTAATGCAATAAATTTCTACAGAGCACCTGTCCCCACTCCAGGCTCAGCTGCTGGCTCAGTGCTGGGTGTGAGGCACAGATGGACCACACGCTGTCTCTGACTTTGTGTAGAATGAAGTTCCTTGGCCAGGTGTGCTGGCGCACGCCTTTAATCCCAGCACTCGGGAGTCAGAGGTAAGAGGATCACCATGAGTTCGAGGCCACCCAGAGACTACACAGTTAATTCCAGGTCAGCCTGGGCCAGAGTGAGACCCTACTTCAAAAAACAAAACAAAACAAAAATAAATAAATAACAGGCAGGGCGGGAGGCAGAGGTAAGAGAATCACAATGAGTTCGAGGCCACCCTGAGACTACACAGTGGATTCCAGGTCAGCCTGGGCTAGAGTAAGACCCTACCTCAAACAAAACAAACAAGAATATAAGGGCCTTTTTCAGGCCTCTGCTTCCTCCTCAAGCAGCAAGACTGCCTTTTTAGTTTTTATTTAATGGAGTAGAAAGAGGCAACACCCCAACACCGGCATGGGCACTAAAAACCAGAGTATAGCCAGGTGACGCCCTACCTTAATCCCAGCACTCAGGAGGAAGACGTAGGAGGATTGCCGTGAGTTCGAGGCCACCCTGAGACTACAGAGTGGATTCCAGGTCAGCCTGGGCTAGAGGGAGACCCTACCTCGAAAAACCAAAAACAAAAAAGAGTGTTCCAGGACTTATGCCACGTATTAACCCCCCTCAAATCCTTGACTGGGGGGGAATGTCCAGTCTGAGGACCGAGTGCTGTCAGGGTCCAGAGATACAGAGCACTTGGTGCAGCGATGTCACTCTATCCCATCTGGAAGTGTTTAAAGACAGAGTCTCATGTAGCACTGGTGGGCTTCCAACTCACTGTGCAGCCTAGACTGGCCTCAAACACGCTGCGTATCAAGGATGACCTTTGACTTCTGATCCTCCTGCCTCCACCTCCTGAGTGCAGGGATCATGACATCTACGAACACGTCCCGTTTATGTAGTACTAGAAGTTGAACCCAGGATGCCAGGTGTGGTGGCGCACGCCTTTAATTCCAGCACTCGGGAGGCAGAGGTTGGAGGATCACCATGAGTTCAAGGCCACCCTGAGACTACAGAGTGAATTCCAGCTCAGCCTGGGCTAGAGTGAGACCCTACCTCGAAAAACAAAAACAAAAAAACAAAAAAATAAAAAATAATAATAATAATAATTAATAAAGAAAGAAAGAAAGTAATTGAACCCAGGGCTTGGTGCAGGCTAAGCAAGCACTCTACCAACACACCCATATCCTCAGTCCTCAGCTTTCTTTTTTTTGCATGTTTGTGTGTGGCGTGCATGTGGATGCGGGTGTGTGTGAAGGACTGAGGTTCTTTGATTGCTCTCCATCTCATTTAGGACGATTTACTTGAAGCCAGAGCTTGCTGACTCAGCAGTCTAGCTAAGCAGCTTGTCAGCACCCTACCTCCCAAGAACTGAAATGACAGACTGCCGCCATGTACAGTGACACTGATGTGAGGGCTGGGGCTCCCAGCTCCAACTCCAGTCCTCACATGTAGATGGCAAGTGCTTTTTTTTTTTTTTTTTAAGGTAGGGTCTCACTTTACCCCAGGCTGACCTGAAATTCACTCTGTATTCTCAGGGTGGCCTTGAACTCATGGCGATCCTCACACTTCTGCCTTCTGAGTGCTAGGATTAAAGGCGTGCACGACCATGCCAAGCTTATTTTTATTTTTTCTTCTAGGTAGGGTCTCACTCTAGCTCAGGCTGACCTGGAATTCACTCTGCATTCTCAGGGTGGCCTCAAACTCCTGGCAATCCTCCTACCTTTGCCTCCTGAGTGCTGGGATTAAAGGCGTGTGCCACCACGCCCGGCTTGACAAGTGCTTTTCTTGTTTCTCAAGGTAGGATCTCACGCTAGCCCAAGATGACCTTGAACTCCCAGTAATCCTATCTCTGCCTCCAGGGTACTGGGATTAAAGGTTCGTACCACCATGCTGTGCTATCTTTATTTCATTTTTCTTCCTCTTGCAGATAAGGTCTCATTTTACCCAAGGTGGCCTCCAACATGCCATGTAGCAAACGCTGGCCTTGAACTCCTGATCCTCCTGCCTCCTCCCCTCCCCTCCCATGCTGGGATTACAGGCACAAGGTTGTTTTGGTATTTAAACAATCGCTGCACTAATCTGGGAAGTCCAGCCTAGGTTCTGTATCCACATCTGAATCCTAAGTCTGTTAGTAACTAGAAAGTGGGACCTGGCTTCTCCACCTGTGCCCTCCTCAGTGGGAACTGGGCTGCCAGCGCTTGACTGGAGTACTCTGAACCACACCAAACAGCTCTTCTGACAGAATGAGGACGGTGAGCTGCAGGCAGGCAGGTAGTCCAAGGTCACCCCACTGCACAAGTGGTTGAGGTAGATGGTTTACTCTGTGAGTGTGCATGGGCTTGTTGGGGCCTCTTGCTGCTGCAAAGGAGCACAAGCTTGAGCCACTTCTTCCGTCTGGCTTCCATGCGTGGCTTGGGAACTGAATGAACCACTGAGCCATCTTTCTAGCCCCTGAGCTAGGAGTTGAAGTGATGCCAAAAGATGCTTTGAGGACTCACTAGACTCAGCTGGGCATGGTGGCACATAGCTGTCATCCCAACACTTGCAAGGTTAAGGCAGGAGGATAAGGAGTTCAAGGTCAGCCTAGGCTACACAGTGAATTTTAGGCTAAACTGGGCTGCATGAGACCATTTCCACACAGGCAAGTGGCAGCAGCTTGAAGGTAGTGGGCTGGACTACCAAGCATGAGGCCAAGGGTTGGGTTAAAAAACAAAATAAGGGCTGGAGAGATGGTGGCGGTTAAAGTCCGCCTCCTAAGCCTAAGAACGCTTTAATCCCAGGTCCCACGTTGGGAGGCAGAGGTGGAGGATCGGCGAGAGTTCGATGCCACCCTGACCACATAGTTAATTCCAGGTCAGCCTGGACCAGAGTTCCTCTCCCTCTCTCTGTCTCCAAAAAATAACAAAAACAAAAAAAAACAAAATAAGGGCTGAGAGATGGCTTAGCAGTTAATCCCAGCACTCTAAGACTAAGAGGTAGGTTCCAATCTCCAGGTCCCACGCCTAGCCAGATGAGACGCTGGACATAGGCGCAATGCCACACCTGAGCCTGGATCTCTATCTGTCTTCCTCTCCCTCTCTCTCTCTCCAAAAAAATAACAAAAAAAAATAAGCCAGGCGTGGTGGCACACACCTTTAATCCCAGCACTCAGGAGGCAGAGGTAGGAGGATCGCCATAAGTTTAAGGCCACCCTGAGCCTGGGCTAGAATGAGACCCTACCTATAAAGAAAGAAAGAAAAAAAATCAATCATAGGGGCTGGAGAAATGGCTTAGCAGTTAAGGTGCTTGCTGGCAAAACCAGAGGACCCAGGTTCAATTCCCTACTACTCATGTAAAACTGGATGCACAAGGTGGCGCCTGCGTCTGGAGTTCATTTGCAGTGGCTGGAGTCCCTGGTGAATGAGTACTCTCTGCCTCTTTTTCTGTTTCTTGCAAATAAATAAAAACAAACTTTTATTTTTATTTATTTATTTATTTATTTTTGTTTTTCGAGGTATGGTCTCACTCTGGCCCAGGCTGACCTGGAATTAACTATGTAGTCTCAGGGTGGCCTTGAACTCATGGCGATCCTCCTATCTCTGCCTCCCGAGTGCTGGGATTAAAGGCGTGCGCCACCACGCCCGGCTAAAAAAACAAACTTTAAAAAAATCGTTAAAAAGGGAGTGAAAAAAAAAATCACAAAAAAAGCTGGGCGTGGTGGTGCACGCCTTTAATCCCAGCACTGGGGAAGCAGAGGTAGGAGGATCAACCCCAGTTGGAGGCCACCCTGAGAATACAGAGTGAATTTCAGCCTGGGCTTGAGTGAGAACCTACCTTGAAAAACAAAAAACAAACAAGTCACAAAATAAAGACAATTAAAAAAAAAGGGATCTGGAGTGAGGCGAGGGGCAGGCATGCGTGTCAAGTCCAGAGAACCAGCATGTGTGACCCTAAGGTACCATCTACCTTTTGTAAGATGGAGTTGGCCCACAGGCCTGGAGCTCACCATGGAGGCTAGACAGGCGACAAGCCTCAGGGATCCTCCTGTCTCCACTTCCCCAGCTGGCTTTTTCCACACCTGGCTTTTGCTTTTTTTTTTTTTTTTTTTTTTTTTGTTTATTTGTTTATTTGAGAGCAACAGACACACAGAGAGAAAGAGGCAGCCACTGCAAACAAACTCAAGATGCATGCACCACCTTGTGCATCTGGCTTACATGGGTCCTGGGGAATCGAGCCTCGAACCGGGGTCCTTAGGCTTCACAGGCAAGTGCTTAACTGCTAAGCCATCTCTCCAGCCCCCCACACCCCACTTTTATGTGGCTGCTAGGGGTCTGAACTCAAGTCATCATGCTTGTGTGGCATCTCCCCAGCCTGTGGATCTGGGTTTTTTTTTTGTTTTTCGAGGTAAGTTCTCATGGTGATCCTCCTACCTCTGTCCCCAGAGTGCAGATCACCACGCGTTGCAAGGCTATCCTGAGACTACAGAGTAAATTGCAGGTCAGCCTGGACTACAGCAAGATCTTACCTCAAAAACAAACAAAAACAAACAAACAACAAAAAACAAGCAGGATGTGGTGGCGCACGCCTTTAATCCCAGCACAGGGAGACAGAGGTAGGAGGATCACCATGAGTTCGAGGCCATCCTGAGACTACACAGTGAATTCCAGGTCAGCCTGAGCTAGAGTAAGACTCTACCTTGAAAAACAAACAAAACAACAAAAACTAAATAAATAAGAGGGCCAGGTGTGGTGCACGCCTTTAAACAATCCCAGTACCCCCGAGGATGAGGTAAGAGAACTGCCAAGAGATCCAGGCCAGCCTAGCCTAGAGTGAGATCCTACCTCGGAAAAAAAAAAAATTAAGTAGAAATAAATTAAAATTTTAAAAAATGTGTGTGTGTGAAGTTTTAGGTCATCGATCTCTATAAGACAAGTTCAAAGTCAGCCTTAGCTACCTTGTCAGAAAAGGGGGGAGGGCTTCAGTAGTGAAAGACATTTGCTTGCATAACCAGCATGCCAGGGATTCAATTCCCCAGTAACCCACAGCGGTGCATGCATCTGGAGTGGTGTGCAGTTGCCAGAGGCTCTGCCCTGTCTCTGCTAGCAAATAAAAAGAAGAAAAGGCAAACAGTGTGACCCTAACCCAGCCCTCACAAAGCCCTGCATGCACGAAAACATAAAGCACCCTTTTCTTTTTGGGGGTAGGGTTTTGAGGTAGGGTTTCATTCTAGCCCAGGCTGACCTGGAATGCACTCGGTTTTATTTGTTTTGGTTTTCGAGGTAGGGTCTCACTCTAACTCAGGCTGACCTGCAATTCAGTATGTCGTCTCAGGGTGGCCTTGAACTCACGGGGATCCTCCTACCTCTGCCTCCCCGTTCTTTTTACTTTTTAAAAAAATTTTCATTTATTTATTTGAGACGAGAGTGAGAAAAGAAAGATGGAGAATGGGCGCGCCAGGGCCTCCAGCCGCTGCAAACGAGCTCCAGACGCGTGCGTCCCTTTGTGCATCTGGCTCACGTGGGTCCTGGGGAATACAACCTGGGTCCTTTGGCTTTGCAGGCAAGCACCTTCATCGCTAAGTCATCAATGCAACCCTCTTCCATCTTATCTAGCCCAGGCTGACCTCGAACCCGTGGAACATCCTCCTCCTCCCTGGGACTCTGCACAGTGCTGGGATTAAGGGCGCAACGCCCAAGCTACGAGCAAGGCATCCTTTTACACACAATGCTAAAGTAGGACGAGGAGGACGCTGGGGCCAAAAAACCCCCAAAAAAACCCACGGGACAATATGGACCAGCACCCACAATGCCCTGCGGCACGTCCCACCATGCCTCGGTGCCCCGTAAGGACCAGGCGTCCTGCAGACGCCACCGTCCAGGGTGCTCGGAGCTTGCAGGTGCGGGCAGGGGGGAGGGGAAAGAGCAGGATCAAGACGCGTGACCAAAGGGGGCCATGCTTTGCAGAATGTTCCAGGCCCGAGAGGTTTTTCCAAAGATGCCAGCTCCCCGCCCCCCAACACACACATCCCCGCCGCGCCGCACTCCTCGCCGCCGCCGCCGCCGACTCCCGTCATGCCGCGGGGCCTCGTAGCGCCCGCTTCCCAGCATGCCCCGCGCACCCCATCTCCTCCCCTTCCCTCCCCCCTCCCCGCCCCGCGGACACTCACCGGGCGCCGGCGGCCCCAGCACGGGCTCAGCGCTGGCCGTCACACGCGCCGAGCACTGCGCCTGCGTGGTGGGGAGGGAGGGGGAGGAGGGCTGCGTGAAGAGCGCGGAGCGCCTGCGCGGCCCCACGGACCAGTCCCAACTCGCCGTGGCCTGGGGGGGGGGAGAGTGGGCGGTAGGTGCGACCAGCGCGCACGGGGCGAGGGGGGGAGACGGAGGGTCGCGGTCGGTGCGCGCCGTCCACCCCCACGTCCCGGATGATTTGGTACAGTCCGCAGCCCGCCGGGTGGGCGGGGGATGGAGCGAGAGGCTGCAAGAAGAAGCCGCCGCGCGTGCGCTGCTCCCGCCCCATGCATTGGTGGTGGTGGTGGGGCGCGTGGAAGAGCGAAATCGCCCCCCCCCACATTCGTCGATGTCCAGGGGGCTTCAGGCGTGCTCATTTGCATAATCCAAGCAGGGGACAAAGGCACTGAGGGCGTGATTTGCATACCCCTGGGAGGGGCGGTCCTCCGGAGCGCAGTGATTAGCATACTAGGAGAGGGGCGCGCCTGGTCAATGCGCATGCGCCTACAGTGGGCAATATTTTATTTGTGTATTTATTTATGGTTTTTCGAGGTAGGGTCTCACTCCATCCCAGGATGACCTGAAATTCTCGGCCATCTTCCTACCTCTACCTCCCAAGTGCTGAGGTTAAAGGCGTACACCACTACACCTGGCTGATTTATTTTTTAACAAATTATTTTATTTATTTATTTATTTATTTATTTATTTATTTATTTATTTATTTATTTATTTATTTATTTATGAGAGAGAAAGAGGCAGAGAGAATGAGCGCGCCAGGGCCTCCAGCCACTGCAAACAAACTCCAGACGCATGTGCTACCTTGTGCATCTGGCTTACATGGGTACTGGGAAATTGAACCTGCATCCTTAGGCTTCATAGGCAAGCGTCTTAAATGCTCAGCCATGTCTCCGAGTGCTGGGATTAAAGGCGTGCGCCACCATGCCCAGCTTCATTTTTTTTTAATTAATTAATTTATTTGAGAGAGAGAGAGAAAATGGGCACGCCAGGGCCTCCAACCACTTCGAATGAACTCCAGATGCACGTGCCCCCTTCTGCATCTGGCTTACATGGGTCCTGGAGAATCGAACCGAGATCCTTTGGCTTTGCAGGCAAATGCCTTAACCACTAAGCCATCTCCTCAGCCCCGGAACCCATCTTTTCACAGTGACTAGTTCACTCTCCCTCCCACACTGTAATCTTTACTAGAATCTCGGGCCTTTGATCTCACTGTTCCCTTTAACAGCACACACTTCCCTGTGCGCTGTGCTCGCTCCTCCTGCCCCTTCCCCAGTGTCAAATAAAAATTCATCATAGTGGCACCTTTGGAGTTAAAGGGGGGTCAGGAGACTGACAGATGACTACCCATAGCACCAATAAGGAACACCTTGGTAAGTTAAAGAGAGATGGCTCAGCGGTTAAAGGCACTTGCTTTTAAAGCCTGGGTACTCCGGTTCAGTTCCCCAGTACTCATGTAAAGCCAGATGGGCAAAGTGGCAAGGCCCTGGCATACCTATGCTGACTCTGTCTTTCAAATTACAAATAAAAAAGAATTCTGCAGGGTGTGCTGGTTGGCCTAGCATGTGCAAAACCTTGAATTCTGGGCCAGCGTGGTGGAGCTGCCTTTAATCCCAGCACTCGGGAGGCAGAGGTAGGAGGATCAACATGAGTTCAAGGCCACCCTGAGACTACATGGTGAATGCCAGGCCAGCCTGGGCTAGAGTGAGACCCTACCTCAAAAAAACAAACAAATAAACAAACAAAAGGGCTGGAGAGATGGCTTAGCAGTTAAGGTGTTTGCCTGCAAAGCCAAAGGACCCCAATTCAATTCCCCAGGACCCATGTAAGCCAGATGCACAAGGGGGCACATGCATCTGGAGTTCGTTTGCAGTGGCTAGAGGCCGTGACACACCTATTCTTTCTCTCTCTGCCTCTTTTTCTCTCTCAAGTAAATAAACAAATAACAAATAAATAATTTTTTAAAAGCCAGGCATCATGGTGCACGCCTTTAATCCCAGCACTTGGGAGGCAGAGGTAGGAGGATCGCAATGAGTTCGAGGCTACCCTGAGAATACATACAGAATTCCAGGTCAGCCTGGGGTAGAGTGAGACCCTACTTCAAAAAAACAAACAAGCAAGCAAAAAAAAAAAAAAAACCCAAAACAAAACAAAACAAAAGGCTGGAAAGATGACTTAGTAGTTAAGGTGCTTGCCTGGGAAGCCTAAGGACCCAAGTTTGATTCCCCAGTGCCCACGTAAGCCAGATGCAAAATGCAGTACGTGTCTGTTGCTGGAGTTTGTATGCAGTGGCTAGAGTCTCCGATATGCCCATTCCCTCTTACTCCCTGTCTCAAATAAACAAATAAATAAAATACTTTAATAAAAAAAGGGGGGGCTAGAGAGATGGCTCCACGGTTAAGGCACTTGCCTGCAAATCTTAAGGACCCAGGTATAATTGCCCAGTATCCACATAAAACCACATGCACAAGGTGGTGCATGTGTTTGGAGTTTGCAGTGGCCATTCCCTCTTTCAAATAAATAAATAAATAAATAAATAAATAAATAAATAAATAAATAAATGCTGGAGAGATGGCTTAGCAGTTAAGGCATTCGCCTGCGATGCCTAAGGACCCCAGTTTGTTTCTCCAGGTCCCACATAAGCCAGATGCACAAGGGGGTGCACGCATCTGGAGTTCGTTTACAGTGGCTAGAGGCCCCGGTGTGCCCATTCCCACTCTCCCAGTCTCTCTTTCCCTCTCTCTGTCTCAAATAAATAAATAAGACAATCTTTAAAAATTAATTACTAAATAAATTAATTAAAGCCAGCCGTGGTGGTGCATGCCTTTAATCCCAGCCCTCGGGAGGCTGAGGTAGGATTGCCATGAGTTCAAGGCCACCCTGAGACTACATAGTGAATTCCAGGTCATCCTAGGCTAGAGCAAGATTCTACTTCCAAAAATAAAAAGTTAAAAAAATTAAAAAAAAAATAAATAAACCTAGCATGGTGGTGAACGCCTTTTTAATCCCAGCACTCCAGAGGCAGAGGTAGGCAGATCACCGTGAGTTCGAGGTCACCTTGAGAATACACAGTGAATTCCAGGTCAACCTGAGCTAGAGCAAGACTACCTCAAAAAAACAAAAAGGAAAAAGAAAAAACAAAACAAACAAAAAAAGCCTGCATATGCAGCTTTGGTCATGACATGGTTGTTCAAACTGGAGTGAAGCTATGTGTGGAATTCCAGGTCAGCCTGGGCTAGAATGAGATCCTACCTCAAAAAACCAAAACAAAACAAAAAAAAAAAAAAAAAAAAAAGAAGAAGATGACTATTAGTCTAGAGTTTATATCAGATTAACAAAGGATGGCCCTGGCTGGTTGCAGGATGTTATGATATTTAGGTTGTAAATTTAAAATTTTTCCTAATTTACTAGCCAGGCCATGGTGGCGCACACCTTTAATCCCAGTACTGGGGAGGCAGAAGTAGGAGGATCACCATGAATTCAAGGCCAGCTGGAGACTACATAGTGAATTCCAGGTCAGTCCAGCTGGCATAGTGATTCACACCTTTAATCCCAGCACTTGGGAGGCAGAAATAGGAGCATTGCTGTGAGTTCAAGGCCACCCTGAGACTACATAGTGGATTCCAGGTCAGCCTGAGCTAGACCGAGAACCTACCTCAAAAAAAAAAAAAAAAAATCCAAGGTTGGGCATGGTGGTGCATGCCTTCAATTCCAGGACTCTGGAGGCAGATGTAGGAGGATCGCTGTGAGTTCGAGGCCACCATGAGACTACATAGTGAATTCCAGGTCAACCTGGGCTAGAGTGAGACCCTACCTCGAAGAAGAAGAAAGAAAGAAAGAAAGAAAGAAAGAAAGAAAGAAAGAAAGAAAGAAAGAAAGAAAGAAAGGAAGGAAGGAAGGAAGGAAGGAAGGAATGAATGAATGAATCTATGTGGGATTTTATGGTCCTTTCCATCTTCCTCAGTTTGCATAAAATTTTATATAAGTTGGGCTGGAGAGATGGCTTAGGGGTTAAGGCGCCTGCCTCCTAAGCCTAAGAACGCTGGTTCCAATCTCCAGCGGTTCCAATCTCCAGGTCCCACATTTAGCCAGATGCAAAGTGATGCAAGGGCGCAATGCCGCACTTGACCACAGGGGGCGCACGCATCTGTATATCATTCACAGCAGCTGAGAGGCTGCTGGTGCGCCCATTCTCTGTCTTTCTCTCTGTCTCTCTCTCTCTCTGTCTCTCTCTGTGTCTCTCTCCAAAAAAAATATTTAAAAATTTTTATATAAGTTAAATAAAATAGGCACACATCCCTTCTGCATTTTTTTTGTAGCCCAGGCTGGCTTCATGTCCTCCTTGACAGTGCCAAGCTTGCAGGTTTGTGCCATCACACCTGGCCAGAATTTTATTTCACTGTATTTTGAGATAGTGTCTCACGTGTTCTGGGGTGGCCTCAAACGCGCTATCTAGCCAAGGATGACCTTGAACTTCTAATCCTGCTTCCAGCTCCCAAATATTGGGATTACAGACTGGTGCAACCACACCAGGTTTTATGTTATTCTACGGACAGAATTCTGGGTATTTACTTATTTTAAAATTCAGAGATTTTGGGCTGGAGAGATGGCTTAGTGGTTAAGGCACCTGCCTGCTAAGCCTAAGAACCTGCTTCCAATCTCCAGGTCCCATGTTTAGACAGATGCAAAGTGACGCAAAGGCTCAATGCTGCACTTGAACACAAGGGGGGCGCACACATCTGGATATCGTTCAGAGCAGCTGAGACACTGCTGGGGCGCCCATCCCTATCTGTCTTCCTCTCCCTCTCTGTCTGTCTCTCTCCAAAAATAAATAAAATAATTTAAAATTTTTTTAAATTCAGAGATTTTTTTGTTGTTTTTATTTGTTTTGTTTTATTGGAGGTAAGGTCTCACTCTAGCCCAAACTGACCTGGCACTCATTCTGTAGTCCTAGGCTGGCTTCATACTCACAATAACCAACCTATCTCTGCCTCCAAGGGCTGGCTGGGATTAAAGGCAGCTCCACTATGCCAGTCCAGAATTCAGAGTTTTGCACATGCTAGGCCAACCAGCACTCTGCACATCCCCAGCACCCAGTTTACATTTTAGCAGTCCTTATCGCAATCTTCTTCTTCTTTTTTTTTGGTTTTGCTAGGTAGGGTCTCACTGTGGTCCAGGCTGACCTGGAATTCATTATGTAGTCTCAGGGTGGCCTCGAACTCTCAGCAATCCTCCTACCTCTGCCTCCTGAGTGCTGGGATTAAAGGCGTGCGCTACCATGCCCAGGTCCTTATCGCAATCTTAATCTTTAAACCTTTTAGGTTATATTTTGAGATAGGATCTCTCTGTATCCCTGACTGGCCTGGAATAATTTTCTTTTTTCCTTTTTTTTCCTTTTTTTTTTTTTTTTTTTTGTTTTTTTGAGGTAGGATTGCACTCTAGCCCAGGCTGACCTGGAATTCACTATGTAGTCTCAGGGTGGCCTCGAACTCATGATCATCCTCCTACCTCTGCCTCCCTAATGCTGGGATTAAAGGCGTGTGCCACCATGCTCGGCTAATATTTTTAATTTTTTTTTAAATTTACTAGCCAGGGGCCGGGCATGGTGGCGCAAGCCATTAATCCCAGCACTCGGGAGGCAGAGGTAGGAGGATCGCTGAGAGTTCGAGGCCACCCTGAGACTACAAAGTCAATTCCAGGTCAGCCTGGGCCAGAGTGTTGAGACCCTACCTCGAAAAACCAAAAAAAAAAAAAAAAAAAAAAAAAAACGGGGGGCGGGAGTACTGGAGAGATAGCTTTCCTGTGAAGCCAAAGGACCCAGGTTCGATTCCCCAGGACCCACATAAGCCAGCTGTACAAGTTGGCACATGTGTCTGGAGTTTGTTTGCAGTGACTGGAGACCCTGGCACCCTTTTCTCTGCCCCTCTCTTCAATAAATAAATAAAATATACAAAAGGAATCTGTGTGTGGTGGCGCACACATTTAATCCCACCACTCGGGAGGCAGAGATAGGAGGATTGCCCATGAGTTCAAGGCCACCCTGAGACTACAGAGTGCAAGCCGATTCCAGGTTAGCCTGAGCTAGAGTGAGACCCTACCTCAAAAAACCAAAAAAATAGCCGGGCATGGTGGCACACACCTTTAATCCCAGCACTCGGGAGGCAGAGGTAGGAGGACCATCGTGAGTTCAAGGCCACCCTGAGACTACACAGTTACTTCCAGGTCAGCCTGAGCCAGAGTGACACCCTACCTTGAAAAACCAAAAAAAAAAAAAAAAAAAAAAAAAAAACACAAAAACCAAAAAACAACAACAACAAAAAAACACCAAAAAAATGGTACTGAAAAACCTAAGCAAAAGTCTATGGTAGGTGAGGTCATGAGCCTTAGGGGTATAAAGCCTGCTCTTGTCTGACTAAATGTATACATTATTCCCACCAAGCTGCCCTGAAAGTACTACACTTAATGTTCATATTCACATATTAACGCTACTCTCACTTCTGGTTAGAGAAGCTTCTCTTTTCAGATGGCAATGACCACTGGGATGACCCAAAAGGCAACATAGTGCTGAGAAGAAGGGATGGAGGAGTGCCCAGCACTGAAACATCTCTGTCACACCCTCCAAGGCTCAGGGACCATTGCAGAAGAGAGGGTGGATAGAATGGAAGAGCAAAGGAAGGATATGACTTCTTACAATGCAACTGCCCAGACAGAAATTGGCCTCGATATCCATGACCTTGCAGTGCCTAGCAATACCCTCGCAAGACCCTCAAAATAGAAGAAAAAGATGATGACATCAAATTAAAAGAGAGACTAATGGAGAGAGGGAGGATATGATGGAGATTGGAGTTCTAAAGTGGAATGGGGGGAGGGGAGGGAAATGTCAGGTGTTTTTTTTTTTGTATGTAAGTATAGAAGTTGTCAATAAAAATAATAATTAAAAAAATAAAATAAAAATAAAATATTAAATATATATATATATACACACACATACATACATACAAAAGGGTGGGGAGTAAGTCTTAATTTTCTTGGGAAGGTGGGTAGAAGTGACCTTGGTGAGATCAGGATCCTTTCCTGACCTAACTACCAGAAGAATACTTCCCCTCTCCCCCCATCCCTGGATGCCCCCCCAGTGGTGTAGCCATGGGCAGAGGGACAGACACACAGCCACCCAACACTTGTTCTCTCCTCAGTTTAATGGTGGTTAGTGGGATTGCCAAACCCCCTCCCCAGCCCCCTCCCCGCCCCGTACAAAAGTGTGTGTGTGTGTGTGTGTGTGTGTGTGTGTGTGTGTTCAAACAAGAAAAAGGGGCAAAAGCGAGGAATGGGGGAGGGAGGGGGTGCAATCTGATATTTTCATACAGATTTTTGATTTTTTAATATATTATATATAAAAACCATAGAGACCACGCATCCCCGAAACTCCTATTCCCCTCCCTGGGGCCTGGAGGAGAGATGAGAAGGCCCCACCCCAGGAGTGGGTGGACAGGGAAATATGGGTGGGACAGACGTGGGAGGAGGTGGAGGGAAGAGGAACTGCCCAGGAACCTGGGGAAAGGGGACTAGAGCTGGGGGTCGGGGCTGTCTCCCTCACTACCCCTGTCCGGGTTTTGACACAAAGACGCAATCCCTGTTTCCACGCCCTCCCCCCACCCACTCCCCCCCCACCGTGCAAACATGGCTTTGCAAAGAGGTGCCCAGAGCTCTGTGGAACTCTTACAATGGCTGGCATGGGGTCTAGGACCCCCCAAAATATCTGTTCCCCTTCCCTGCCCACCCCACCCTTCCCAGAATCTGACTCCCTCCCCACAAGACCTGGTTTCTATAGCCTAGGGGGTTCTGACTTTACCCCCTGGCTAGCTCTCCCCCAAACCACCAGTCCCCACTACCTCCCTGGACTTGGGGGGTCTTGAAGGGACCTTTGGCCCCTTGTCCCCCTGGGGGACCCAAACCTCTAGACCCTCACTTGTGGCCCCCGAGAAAGAGGCAGACATGAAATACCCCCAGTCCCTGCCCAAGCGCCTGGGGTGTTAGTGGTGGGGGAGTAAGCCACCATCCCAGGCTCCGGTCACTGTCTCTGCTGGTTCCTCGTGGTTGGCAGTGGGGGTGGGGGACACCAGCCCAGGCCCGGGCCCAGGCCTGGGGTGGGGGTAGGGTCAGATGAAGAATTCTTCTTTCCTCTTGTGTCCATCGCTGCCATTGAGGAAGGCTTCTCTTGCTTCCCCCTGCTCATCCAAGCCGCTGGCCTCGTGGGTCAGATAGGAGCCTGAGGGGTGGGTACAGGTGCCCCGGAGCAGAGAGGATGAGGAGGTGGACCGGTGGACACATAGATGGAGGCGGAGGAAATAGTTACCAGCGAAGGAAGGAGTGTCACGCCCAGGAAGCGCAGTCTTAATTTTCTTGGGAAGGTGGGTAAGTGACCTTGGTGAGATCAGGATCCTTTCCTGACCTAACTACCAGAAGAATACTTCCCCTCTCCCCCCATCCCTGGATGCCCCCCCAGTGGTGTAGCCATGGGCAGAGGGACAGACACACAGCCACCCAACACTTGTTCTCTCCTCAGTTTAATGGTGGTTAGTGGGATTGCCAAACCCCCTCCCCAGCCCCCTCCCCGCCCCGTACAAAAGTGTGTGTGTGTGTGTGTGTGTGTGTGTGTTCAAACAAGAAAAAAGGGGCAAAAGCGAGGAATGGGGGAGGGAGAGGGGTGCAATCTGATATTTTCATACAGATTTTTGATTTTTTTAATATATTATATATAAAACCATAGAGACCACGCATCCCCCGAAACTCCTATTCCCCTCCCTGGGGGGCCTGGAGGAGAGATGAGAAGGCCCCACCCCAGGAGTGGGTGGACAGGGAAATATGGGTGGGACAGACGTGGGAGGAGGTGGAGGGAAGAGGAACTGCCCAGGAACCTGGGGAAAGGGGACTAGAGCTGGGGGTCGGGGCTGTCTCCCTCACTACCCCTGTCCGGGTTTTGACACAAAGACGCAATCCCTGTTTCCACGCCCTCCCCCCACCCACTCCCCCCCCACCGTGCAAACATGGCTTTGCAAAGAGGTGCCCAGAGCTCTGTGGAACTCTTACAATGGCTGGCATGGGGTCTAGGACCCCCAAAATATCTGTTCCCCTTCCTGCCCACCCCACCCTTCCCAGAATCTGACTCCCTCCCCACAAGACCTGGTTTCTATAGCCTAGGGGTTCTGACTTTACCCCTGGCTAGCTCTCCCAAACCACCAGTCCCCACTACCTCCCTGGACTTGGGGGTCTTGAAGGGACCTTTGCCCCTTGTCCCCTGGGGGACCCAAACCTCTAGACCCTCACTTGTGGCCCCGAGAAAGAGGCAGACATGAAATACCCCAGTCCCTGCCCAAGCGCCTGGGGTGTTAGTGGTGGGGAGTAAGCCACCATCCCAGGCTCGGTCACTGTCTCTGCTGGTTCCTCGTGGTTGGCAGTGGGGGTGGGGGACACCAGCCCAGGCCCGGGCCCAGGCCTGGGGTGGGGGTAGGGTCAGATGAAGAATTCTTCTTTCCTCTTGTGTCCATCGCTGCCATTGAGGAAGGCTTCTCTTGCTTCCCCCTGCTCATCCAAGCCGCTGGCCTCGTGGGTCAGATAGGAGCCTGAGGGGTGGGTACAGGTGCCCCGGAGCAGAGAGGATGAGGAGGTGGACCGGTGGACACATAGATGGAGGCGGAGGAAATAGTTACCAGCGAAGGAAGGAGTGTCACGTCCAGGAAGCGCAAGACAGTTGCAGAGGAGGGTAAAAGCAAAATTAGGGGGGCTGGACAGATGGCTTAGTGGTTAAACGCTTGCCTGTGAAGCCTAAGGATCCCGGTTCGAGGCTTGATTCTCCAGGACCCACGTAAGCCAGATGCATAAGGGGGCGCATGCATCTGGAGTTCGTTTGCAGTGGCTAGAGGCCCTGGTGCGCCCATTCTCTCTCTCTACCTGCCTATTTCTGTATCTCTCTCTCTCTCAAATGAATAAATAAATAAAAATAAAATATTTTAAAAAAAGCAAAATTAGGAAGACTCCAAAAGGTCACAGAAAGACCCATCTTTAGCTGTTCTCCACCCCTCGCCATTGCTTTATTCTTAATAAATCCAGCAATTAGAAAGATGAAACTGGGGGCCTGAGAAATGGCTTAGCAGTTAAGGCACTTGCCTGCAAAGCCAAAGGACCCAAGTTCGATTCCCCAGGACCCATGTAAAGCCAGATGCACGTGGTGGCACATGCATCTGGAGTTTGTTTGCAGCACCCATTCTCTTTCTAACTGCCTCTCTCACTTTCTCTCTCAAATAAATAAATAAAAATGTTTAAAAATTAAAAAAAAAAAAAGATAAACTGTTTGAGGGCTGGAGAGATGGCTCAGTGGTTAAAGATACTTGCTGGCAGACTGGTGGCCTGGGCTCAAATCCCCAATACCCACATAAAGACAGATGCACAAAGTGGCACATGCATCTGGAGTTTGTAGTGACAGGAGGCCCTGGCATGCCCATACTCTCTCTCTCAAATAAGTGAATAAATTTAAAAAAAAAACCTTTTATTCAATTCCCTCCCCTTAATTCAGCTTCTAAATTTCACTCCTTTCAGGGTCCAGGGACCAAAACTCCACTACTTTGCAATTTCTCTTTGGGATTCCCCCTGAATTTCAAATCTCTGGTCTAGGTTCTGCCCCTGTATTACACTGGCTCTATAGGCACTCTCTTTGAAAGAATTATTGGCTTCTAAAAGCTGGGCATGGTGGTGCAGGCCTTTAATCCCAGCACTTAGGAGGCAGAGGTAGGAGGATCATTGTGAGTTTTAGACCACCCTGAGACTAGAGTGAATTTCAGGTCAGCCTGGGTTAGAGTGAGACCCTACCTTGAAAAATAAACAACAAAAAAAGTTATTTCTGCCCTTCCTGGTAGTATACACCTTTAATCCCAGCACTCGGGAGGCAGAGGTATGAGAATCACTGTGAGTTCAAGGCCAGCCTGAGACTACATAGTGAATTCCAGGTCAGCCTGGGCTAGAGAGAGACCCTACATCAAAACCCCCCCCCCCAAAAAAAAAAAACCGGGCGTGGTGGTGCACGCCTTTAATCCCAGCACTTGGGAGGCAGAGGTAGGAGGATGGCTGTGAGTTCGAGGCCACCCTGAGACTCCATAGTTAATTCCAGGTTAACCTGGGCCAGAGTGAGACCCTACCTCGAAAAAACCAAAAAAAAAAAAAAAAAAAAAAGATTTAAAAGCCCGACGTGGTGGCGCACGCCTTTAATCCCAGCACTCGGGAGGCAGATGTAGGAGGATCACTGTGAGTTGGAGGCCACCCTGAGACTACATAGTGAATTCCAGGTCAGCCTGAGCTAGTGAGACCCTACCTCGCAAAAAAAAAAAAAAAAAAAAAAGATTTACTTATTTGCATGTATTATATATGGCACTCCAGGGTTTCTTGCTACTGCAAACAATTTTTGCATCTGTCTTTACCTGGGAATCGAACCCGGGCCCCAACAGGCTTTGTTTGCAAGCAAGGGCCTTTCACCACTGAGCCATTTCCCCAGTGCCCATCCTCTTCTGAATGAGGCCCCTTAGGCCCCAACCCTCTCTGGAATCCACAGTCATCCACAACCACCTTTGGCTTCGGACCCCATCGCCACTTACCTTTCTGCCGGACTGAGCACCAGACCATGCCGACTAGCACACATATGATGAGGAACACCAGGAGCGCCAGAATGCCGCCCACAATGGCGTAGGGGACTGATGTCTGGGCCTCTACCACCGCACCAGGGTCTGTGAGAGGGGCAGGGCGCAGGGCCAGGTCATCAGAGATGGCCTTCTGCTGCCAAGCTCCTAAACCATTCTTTTCGTTCTGTTTGGTTTTTCGAGGTAGGGTCTCACTCTAGCCCAGGCTGACCTGGAACTCACTCTGTAGTCCCAGACTAGCCTTGAACTCACATCGATCCTCTTGCTTCTGCCGAATGCTAGAATCACCAAGGCATGTGCCACTGCGCATGGCTCCTAAATCATATTGCATACATCTATCTAACCTTGCCCCAGAACTGCCACTTTTCAGTCACTTATAATTTCCCTCATTCCAGTTGCTCTTCTTTCTTTCTTTTTCTCTTTCTTTCTTTCTTTTTTTTTTTGTTTGTTTTTTCGAGGTAGGGTCTCACTCTAGCTCAGGCTGACCTGGAATTCACTATGTAGTCTCAGGGTGGCCTCGAACTCTCTGCGATCCTCCTACCTCTGCCTCCCAAGTGCTGGGATTAAAGGCGTGCGCCACCACGCCTGCCTTCTCTCTTTCTTCCTTTCTTTGTTTCTTTTTCTTTCCTTCTCCTTCCTTCCTTCTTTTTTGGGAGGAGGGGTTGGTTTTTTGAGGTAGGATATCACTCTAACCCAGGCTGACTTGGAATTCACTATGTGGCCTCAAACTCCTACCTCAGCTTCCAGAGTTTTGGAATAAAAGGTGTACACCATGGCTCGGTAGCTCCACTGTTTAGTTGGCGGGTTCCATTCCCAATACCTGCCTGCCTTCTCCTCACCCCCAGTCAGAAGCAGCACTTCCTAACCTTTCTTCCCTCCTCTTTTCCACAGTCTCATGAAGCCCTGGATGGCCTTGAACTTCCAATCCTCCTGCCTCCATCTTTCCAGGCCCAGTTTTATGTGCTTCTGGGGTTCTAACATTGAAACCATGCTAGGCAAACAGTATCAACTGAGCCCCATCTCCAACCTGCCCTCCTTTTTTACAATTTTCTTCTACATATATTTATTTACAAGCAGAGAGAGACAAAGAGAGAGAGAGAGAGAGAGAGAGAAAATGGGCATGCCAAGAGCATCTTGCCACTGCAAATGAACTCTAGATATATGCACTTTGTGCATTACATGGGTGCTGGGGAATCGAACTGCCACTGTCTGGCTTTGCAAGCAAACGCTTTTAACCATCTCAGCAGCCTCAGTGAGCTTTTTAAAAAAAAAATACTTTTTTTGGGGGAAAAAAAGAGCCGGGTGTGATGGCGCACACCTTTTAGTCCCAGCACTCGGGAGGCAGAGGTAGGAGGATTGCATGAGGGCAAGGCCACCGTGAGACTACATAGTGAATTCCACGTCAGCCTAGGGCTAGAGTGAAACCCTGCCTTGAAAAACCAAAAAAAAAAAAAAAAAAAAAAAGAAAGAAAGAAAGGAAGGAAGGAAGAAAGAGTTAAGGCGCTTGCCTGCAAAGCCTAATGACTCAACTTTGATTCCTCAGGACCCAGGACCCACATAAAGCCAGATGCACAAAGTGATGCATGCATCTGGAGTTCATTTGCAGAGGCTGGAGGCCCTGGTGTGCCCATTCTCTCTGTAGCCAGCACTCTGTGAGTTGGAGGCCACCTTGAGACTACATAGTGAATTCCAGGTCAGCTTGGGCTTGAATGAGAACTTATCTTGAAAAACAAACAAGGGGAGGGCTGGAGAGATGGCTTAGTGGTTAAGGCGCCTGCCTCCTAAGCCTAAGAACCCGGTTCCAATCTCCAGGTCCCACATTTAGCCAGATACAAAGTGACGCAAGGGCGCAATGCCGCACTTGACCACAAGGGGGCGCACTCATCTGGATTTCGTTCACAGCAGCTGAGAGACTGCTGGCGCGCCCATCTCTATCTGTCTTCCTCTCCCTCTCTCTCTCTGTGTCTATCTCCAAAAATAAATAAAATTAAAAAATTTAAAAAAAAACAAGGGAAAAAAAAAGGGGGGGAGTAGAGGCTGGAAAGATGGCTTAGCAGTAAGGCACTTACCTGTGAAGCCTAAGGACACAGGTTTGATTCCCCAGTACTCATGTAAGCCAGATGCACAAAATGGTACATGAGTCTGGAGTTCATATGCAGTGGCTAGATGCCCTTGCATGCCCATACATTTTTCCCTTTCAAAATAAAATAAAAATAAAATAAAATAATAAAATAAAATAAAATAAAACAAAACTTTGGGCTAGAGAGATGGTATAGTGGTTAAGGTGTTTGCCTACAAAGCCTAAGGACACAGGTTCCATTCCCCAGTACCCACACAAGCCAGATGCACATGCCGGCACATGCATCTGGAGTTTGTTTGCAGTGGCTAGAAGCCCTGGTGTGCCCATTCTTTTGCTCTCTCAAATAAGTTTTTTTTGTTTGTTTGTTTTGTTTTGTTTTACGAGGTAGGGTGTCACTCTGTCTCAGGCTGACCTGGAATTCACTATGTAGTCTCATGGTGGCCTCAAACTCATGGCAATTCTCCTACCTCTGCTCCCAAGTGCTGGGATTAAAGGCGTGCGCCATCACGCCCGGCTATAAGTATTTTTTAAAATACATTTTATTTATTTGAAAGAGACAGAGAGAAAATGGGTGCACCAGGGCCTCCAGCCACTGCAAATGAACTCCAGACGCATGTGCCCCTTGTGCATCTGGCTTACCTGGGTCCTGAAGAGTTGAACCAGGATCCTTTGGCTTTGCCGACAAATGCGTTCACTGCTAAGCCATCTCTCCAGCCCCAAATAAGTATTTTAATATATATGTATGTGTATATATGTATGTATATGTATATATATATATATACACATATATATATATATATATTTATTTATTTTTGGTTTTGCGAGGTAGGGTCTCACTCTGGTCCAGGCTGACCTGGAATTAACTATGTAGTCTCAGGGTGGCCTCGAACTCTCAACGATCCTCCTAACTCTGCCTCCCAAGTGCTGGGATTAAAGGCGTGCGCCACCACGCCCGGCTTAAAAAATATTTTATTTTTTAAATTTATATTTGAGAGAGAGAGAGAGAGGCAGAGAGAGAGAATGGGCTCGCCAGGGCCTTCAGCCACTGCAAATGAACTCCAGAAGCATGAACCACCTTGTGCATCTGGCTTATGTAGCTCCTGGGGAATCGAACCTGGGTCCTTTAGCTTTGCAGGCTAGAGCCTAAACTGCTAAGCGATCCCTCCAGCCCCAAATAAATACTTTAAAACAAAACAACAAAAAAACAAACAAAAAAACAAACAAACAAAACCACCTTTTAGTCCTGGCATGGTGGCGCACGCCTTTAATCCCAGCACTCGGGAGGCAGAAGTAGGAGGATGGACCCCAGTTCGAGGCCACCCTGAGACTACATAGGGAATTCCAGGTCAGCCTGGGCTAGAGTGAGACCCTACCTGGAAAAACAAAACAAAAACAAAAAAAATACCCTTTTATTTGCTTACCCACTCAATCTGTTTACTTCGGCCCCGCCCCCACGCCAGCAGCATCCCGCCCTCACCATAGACCACCAGCACGTAGAGCGCCCTCGCGTGGCCGTGCTTGTTGGACGCCTCGCACGTGTAGGTGCCATTATCTGCGGACACCAGGCCAGGCAGCGTGAGGGTCTCCCCCGCGGCCTCTGCCCTCTCTGGCAGAGATTCATTCCCGCGGTTCCACCGGATCTGGTTTGGCCTGGATGAAGAGTAAAGCACACTGAGCCATTAGGACCCCAGGTTGCCAGCACCCCAAATGTGACCCCAGCAATCAAGACATGCGACTTTCACCCTGCAAACACCTCCAAAAAAAAGAGGCTCTCCCTGCCAGCCTTCTGAGACCTTCCTGGAAAGCAAACAGGCCCAGGTCCAGCTAGCACACGTTGCTAGAATCACAAAATCCCGGACTTCCCAGGCCCTATTATCCGGAGAATCCAGGAATATGGCCCCAGAGACCCCCCATCCCTTTCAACCCAGAAGTCTGGGTCTCGTCCTTACTAAGACTCAGGAGTCCAGGTCCCCGCCCTTCTCAGGACCAGGAGTCTGGAGGGGCCTCTGAGCTCACCTGGGGTTCCCCGAGACTGCGCACGTGAGCACCAGCGTGTCTCCCTCCCTCACCACGGCCTGGGAGGCGTGGATCCGGGCCGTGGGGGAGTCTGCGAGCACAAGGAAAGATGGGAGGCAGTCATGTAGAGGGTCTGCAGAAGACGGTGGTGTGGAGACCCCTCCCTTCCGTCACCTGTCCACCGGGCACTTACACTGCACGTCCAGCACGTACTGCGTCTGCTTGCTGTGTCCCGAGGGCAGCGCCTGGTTCTGAGCTTCACAGATGACGATGCCGCCGTCGTCCTTGCGGTCCACGTGGAAGCGCACGGTGCTGGCCACGCTCCACACCTTGCCGTTCTCCTGGCCGCTGCTCACACCTACTCCATCCCCCAACCCCAACATGGGTCAGGCCAGGGTCACCACCGTTCCCTAGCTGAGCCCCTCCCCAGGCTAACTCCAGGGGTCTTCCCAGAGCCCCGCTGTCTTTCAGTCCTCTGGATCAGTCCATTCAATAGCTGAATATGGCGAGGGGCGGTGGAGAGATGCCTCAGTGGTTCAAGGGCTTGCTGGCAAAGGTTGCTTGCTACCCACATAAAGCCCAACACAAAAAAGCAATTTTTATTTATTTATTAGAGACAGAGAGAGAGAGTGAGAATGGGTGCGTCAGGGCCTCCAGCGACTGCAAATAAACTCCAGACGAGTGCACCCCCTCCTGCATCTGGCTTAGGTGGGACCTGGAGAATTGAACCCCGGTCCTTAGGCTTTGCAGGCATGCACCTTAACTGCTAAGCCATCTCTTCAGCCCCAAATAAATATATATATTTTTAAATAGCTGAAGGCTGGGGAGATGGCTCAGAAGTTAAAGGTGTTTGTTTTCAAGGCCTGGGGACCCAGGTGTAATTCCTCAGCATGCATGTAAAGCCTGTTGCAACAGCAAAAAGACCCTGGTGCACCCCTCTCTAAATAAATAAGTTTTTTTTTGTTTGTTTCTTTCGAAAGAAATCTCACTCTAGTTTCAGGCTGGCCTCGAATTTACAGTGATCCTCCTACCTCAGCCTCCCAAGTGATTGGGATTAAAGGCATGTGCCACCACACCTGGCTAGAAGGCTTTTATTTTAAGAATAATTGTATGTATTTGTTTGCAAGGAGAGAGAGAAAATAGGCACCAAGGCCTCTTGCCACTGCAAATGAACTTCAGATGAATGTGCCACTTGGTCCATCTTTCTTTACGCGGGTACTAGGCAATCAAACCCGGGCCATCAGATGCATGTGCCACTGCTACTTTTGAGCCATATCCCCAGCCCTGTTTATTTTATTTTAATTTATTTATGAGACAGAAGGAGAGAGGAGAATGGGTGTGCCAGGCCCTCTAGCCACTGCAAATGAGCTCCAGACACATGCACCCGCTTGTGCATCTGGCTAACGTGGGTCCTGGGGAATCAAACCTAGGTCCTTTGGCTTTGCAGGCAAACACCTTAATCACTAAGCCATCCGTCCAGCCCTGTTTCTTTTCTTTTCTTTTCTTTTCTTTTCTTTTCTTTTCTTTTCTTTTCTTTTCTTTTCTTTTCTTTTCTTTTCTTTTCTTTTCTTTTTTTTTGCTTGCCTTTGAGGTAGGGTCTCACTGTAGCTCAGGCGGACCTAGAATTCACTATGTCTCAGGGTGGCCTCAAACTCATGGTGATCCTTCTACCTCTGCCTCCCAAGTGCACCACCATGCAGGGCAACCTTGAATTTTTTTTTTTTTTTTTTTGTTTTTCGAGGTAGGGTCTCGCTCTAGCCCAGGCTGACCTGGAATTCACTATGTAGTCTCAGGGTGGCCTCGAACTCTCGGCCATCCTCCTACCTCTGTCTCCCAAGTGCTGGGATTAAAGGCGTGTGCCACCACGCCCGGCTCACCTTGAATTTTTTTATACTCCTGCCACCACATCCCAAGCTCAATAGCTGAATATCAAATAGCTATCTAAGTGTTAGAACCCCAGATCTGCTCTCCAGACCCCACCCACGCCCGTCTCATCCATAAGCTCCGCCCCTCGACCCATCTGCCCCGCGAACCTACCTTTAAGCTCCTTTCGATCCCTATACCAGCGTAAGACAGCAGCGGGGCGCGATCTTGGAACCAGGCAGCTGAGCTCCACCTCACCACCCTCCACCGCTTGCTCTCGGACCTCCACCACAGGATTCTCCGGGGCCACTGCACAGGGAGAAAGGGGCACCGGAGGTCTAGATGCGCATCAACCAGGCCGCAGGGTCCCAGGGACCAGAAGGAAGCCAGCGTCCCAAGTGGCAGGGGTCAAACGCAGAAACCAAAGGCCTGGTGGAGCCAGATGTCCAAGAGGTTAAAAAGAGTCAGGTTTGGGCCAGAGAAGTGGCTCAGTGGTTAAATGCGCTTGCTGGCAAAGCCTGATGGCCTGGGTTCAATTCCCCAGTACCCATGTAAAGACAGATGCACAAAGTGGTGCATGAGTTTACAGTGGTAGGAGGCCCTGGCACACCCATTCCCTCATCTGTCTTTCTATCTCTCTCTCTGGTGGCAAATAAATAGAATAAAAATTTAAAAAGGGCTGGAGAGATGGCTTAGTGGTTAAGGTGCTTGCCTGCAAAACCAAAGGACCCAAGTTCCATTCCACTGGACCCACGTAAGCCAACTGCACAAGGTGGCACATGCGTCTGGAGTTTGTGTGCAGTGGCCTCCGTGCCTATTCTCTCTCTCTTCTCTCCATCTGCCTCTTTCTCTCTCACACAAATAAATAAATAAATAAATAAATACCTGGAGGGATGGCTTAGCAGTTAAAGCATTTGCCTGTGAAGTCAAAGATTTGATTCCCCAGGACCCACGTAAGCCAGATGCACAAGGAGCACATGCATCTGGAGTTCGTTTGCAGTGGCTAGAGGCCCTGGCATGCCCATTCTTTCTCTCTCTTCTCTCTCTCTGCTTGCAAATAAATAAATAAATAAAATTTTAAAATTAGGTATGGTGATACCACCAGCATCATTTAAAAATAAATAAATAAATAAATAAATAAATAAATAAATAAATAAATAAAATAAGGCATGAGCCACCAGGCGACCCAGATGGGAATTAAAAAAAAAAAAAAAAGCCGGGCAGTGTGGCGCACACCTTTAATCCCAGCACTCGGGAGGCAGAGGTAGGAGGATCACCATGAGCTCGAGGCCACCCTGAGACTACATAGTGAATTCCAGGTCAGCCTGGGCTAGAGTGAGACCCTACCTTGAAAAAAAAAAAAAAAAAAATAAAATAAAAAATAAAAAGAGCTGGGGTGGGCAGATCTCAGAACCAGAGGGAAGAAGTGGATGAAGAAGAGTACAGGTCTGAGGGGGAGGCAGTACCTAGGACAGTGAGTGTGGCAATCTGGTGGTGGGTGTCCTCTGTGTAGAGCTGGCAAAAGTAGCCGCCTTCGTCCTCCAGGCGGGCATCTGAGAGCCGGATGCGCACCCTGCGCGGGGAGAACTCCTCCAGCTGGAAACGCTCATCCTTCAGCGCTAGAGGGAAGGAGAAGAGACCGGGGAGATTGCTCTGAGGTTAAAGGCACTTGTCTGTAAAGCTTGCCAGCCCAGGTTCAATCCCCCAGAACCCATATAAAGACAGATGCACAAAGTGGCCCAGGCACCTGGAGTTCATTGGCAGCAACAAGAGAGGGAAGGAGAACTGAGTTTGGGGGGTTCCAGACCCGTTCATACCTCTAGAACAGATCCACACCCCCCCCACCCCGTCTCTCCTCCAGTCAGTCCTATGAGTCTAAGCTGTTCAATGGTTTGCTCCCATGGAGACCCTGAAAGACCAGGGGACAGGCCCCCAGTTGTCCTACTGGCCTGTGTCCTCTTGAAGTCGCAGCACTCACCTCGGGTGCCATTGAAGAACAGGGTCTGCCGGGCAGGGTTCTGGATTACAACAATGGACCCATCATACTGGTGCAGGCGGCAGGTGATCTCAGCCACCCCTCCCTCGGCCACTGTCACGTTCTCCGTCTGTACTTCCTGTCCTGTCCCTGAACCAGGCCGTAGACACAAAAGGTGATTCACTGAGATATAATTCAGCCTTTTTCGTTTGTTTTTATTTACTTTTTTGTTTTGTTTTGTTTTTTCAAGGTAGAGTGTCACTCTAGCCCAGGCTGACCTGGAATTTACCATGGCTGGCCTCGAACTCATGACAATCCTCCTACCTCAGCCTCCCGAGTGCTGGGATGAAAGGCGTGTGCCACCATACCTGGTTTAGCCCCTTATTTTTTATTTTTATTTTTTTATTTATTTTTCAAGGTAGGGTCTTGCTCTAGCCCAGGCTGACCTGGAATTCACTATATAATCTCAGGGTGGCCTCAAACTCATGGCGATCTTCCTACCTCTGCCTCCTGAGTGCTGGGATTAAAGGCATGCACCACCACGCCTGGCTCAGCCTCTTTTTATTTTTATTTTTGTTTCTTTTCTTTTCTTTTTTTTTGGAGAGAGATACAGAGAGAGACAGAGAGAGAGAGAGAAAGAGGAAGACAGAGATGGGTGCACCAGCAGTCTCTAAGCTGCTGCAAACCAAATCAAGATGTGTGCGCCTCCTTGTGGTCAAGTGCGGCATTGCACCCTTGCATCACTTTGCATCTGGCTAAACGTGGGATCTGGAGATTGGAACCAGCGTTCTTAGGCTTAGGAGGCAGGCGCCTTAACTGCTAAGCCATCTCTCCAGCCCTTTTTTTTGTCTTTTTGAGTCTCACTCTGATCCAGGCTAACCTGGAATTAACTATGTAGTCTCAGGGTGGCCTTGAACTCATGGCGATCCTCCTACCTCTGCCTCCCAAGTGCTCGGATTAAAGGCGTGCACCACCACGCCAGGCTAGCCCCTTATTTTTTAAATATAAGTACTTTTATTTATTTGAAAAAGAGGAGAGGGAGGGAGGGAGGGAGGGAGGGAGAGAGAGAATATGGAAGGACCAGGGTTTCCTGCAGCTGAAAAAAATTCCAGATGCATGAACCACCTTGCACATGTGGCTTTACGATTGTACTGGAGAATCAAACAAGGCCGGAAAGCTTTATAAGCAAGCACCTTTAGCCACTCCCCATCTCCCCGAACCCCCTCCCCCCCTTTTTTTTTTGTATATGAGGTAGGGTCTCCTTCTAGTCCAGGCTGACCTGGAATTCCCTATGTAGTCTCAGGGTGGCCTCAAACTCAAAGCCATCCTCCTACCTCTGCCTCCCGGGTTCTGGGATTAAAGGCATGTGCCACCACACTTGGCCTTACTTTAAAAAATTTGTGGGTGTGGTTAGGGAGATGGATCACTGGTTAAAGTTGCTTGCTTGCAAACCTACAAGGCCTGGTTCAAATTCCCAGCATCCATGTAAAGCCAGATGCACAAAGTGGCGCATGCTTCTGGAGTTCATCTGCAGCGGAAGGAGGCCCTGGAGGACCCCAGTCATTCATTTATTCATTCTCTCTCTCTTTCTCCATCACACATGCACAGGCTCAGCAGACAAATAAAAGATTGAAAATAATTGGGGGAGGGTGTCTGGGGAGATGGCTTGGAAGTTAAAGGCCCTTGCTTACAAAGCCTCTTAGGCAGCCTGGGTTTTGAATCCCCAGTACCTACATAAAGCCAGATACACAGACGCTATCTAGTATGACCACACACACACACACACACACACACACACACACTCTCTCTCTCTCATGCAATTAAGTAACTAGACATTTTTATTTATTTATGAGAGAGAGAAGAGGGAGGAGGGAGAGAGAGAGGAAGAGAACGGGCATGCCAGGGCCTCCAGCCGCTGCAAAGGAACTGCAAATACATGTGCCACCTTGCACATCTAGTTTATGTGGGTTCTGGGGAATTGAATCTTGGTCCTTTGGCTTTGCAGGCAAGTGCTTTTCTCTAGGCAAGCCATTGCTCCAGCCCCTAACTAGACATTTTTAAATGCTGGAGTCATCATTTCCATTGTACCATTACTAAACCTATCAGCCGGGCATGGTGGCGCACGCCTTTAATCCCAGCACTCGGGAGGCAGACGTAGGTGGATGGCTGTGAGTTCAAGGCCACTCTGAGAATACAGAGTGAATTCTAGGATTACCTAGACTAGTGCGAGACCTTACCTTGAAAAAACAAAACAAAACAAAAAACCTAAACAAATAAATACACAAATAGGGGATGGCTCAGTAGATAAAGCATTTGCCATGTAAGCATGAGTACTTGGGTTCACATCCCTAGCACCCACATAAAAACCAGATGCAGCAGTGTGAGCATCTGTAATCCCAGTACATCTATATGGAGAAAAGAAGTGGAGACAGAAGAATTCCCCAGAAACTCAGAGGCAGGCCAACCAGGAGAATGCAGCGCCATTACAAGAAGACAAGCCAAAGCTGAGTGTGGTGACCTGGCGGGCTGGGTTCTTTTATTATTATTATTTTTTTAGCCGGGCGTGATGGCGCACGTCTTTAATCCCAGCACTCGGGAGGCAGAGGTAAGAGGATCACTGTGAGTTCGAGGCCACCCTGAGACTCCAGTGTGAATTCCAGGTCAGCCTGAGCCAGAGTGAAACCCTACCTCGAAAAACCAAAAAAAAAAAAAAAAAAACAGTGCTTGTTACTCAGCAACAGTCTGTCATCCCAGCACTGGAGAGGTGGAAGTCAGGGGACCTGGGGTTCAAGTTCATCCCTGGCTATATATGGCAAATGCAAAGTGAGCCTGGGATACATGAGAACCTGTGTTATAACAAGGCAAACCAGCCTGGTCAGATGGCAAATGCCTTTAATCAGGAGGCACAGGGAGGAGGATCACTGTGAGTTCGAAGCCAGCCTGGGGCTACAGAGTGAGTTCCAGGTCAGCCTGGGCCAGAGTGAGAGTGAGACCCAAACAAAATAAAACAAAGCTCACCAACCTACGAACCAAACAAACAAGCAAACGGAACAACTGCCGTAGGTGCCACACATGTTGGACAGGATCTCAAAATAGTTGTGAGGCATATATAATTTTGGTTTTTCAAGGTAGGGTCTCTCTTTAGCCCAGGCTGACCTGGAATTCACCATGTATTGTCAGGGTGGCCTCAAACTCACGGCGATCCTCCTACCTCTGCCTCCCGAGTGCTGGGATTAAAGGCGTGCGCCACCACGCCCGGCTTCATGTTTTTATTTTGAGACAGGCTCTCATTATGTAGCCCAGGCTGGCCTCCTTCTGACCCTTCTGCCTCAGCCTTCCAAGTGCAGAGATGACAGGCATTTGCCACCACACCCCACTGTGGGATGTGCTTGTTCTCAGCACGAACTCCACACAGACTTGCCATCTGAGTGACCATGAGGAAATGACCCTCACCTTTATGAGCCGCGTCCATGCCATCTGTAAAATGACAATGATGCCAGGTTTGGCTTCACAGGGTCACCTGGTGCCTGATGCTCAGGGACAGTCCCCTGTGAAGGCTATAGTTATCACAAGCTCTGGGGACAAGCCCCTGCCTGTGAAAACTGGTCTGTGTTCCCTCCTAATTTTTTTTTTTTTTAAGTTTCTCAAGGTAGGGTCTCACTCTAACCCAGGCTGACCTGGAATTCACTACGTAGTCTCAGGCTGGCCTTGAATCTATTACAACAATCCTCCTACCTCTGCCTCCCAAGTGCTGGGATTAAAGGCGTGTGCCACCCTGCCTGGCTCTCTCCTACTTTTTATAATAATTTTTTTTTTATTTTTAATTTATTTGAGAGAGGGAAAGAGGCTGAGAGAGGTGGGCCAGGGCTTCCAGCCACTGCAAACAAACTCCAGATGCATGAGCCACCTTGGGCATCTGGCTTACGTGGGTCCTGGGGAATTGAACTGAGGTCCTTTGGCTTAGCAGGCAAGCACTTTAACCACTAAGCCATCTCTGCAGTCTGCTCTCCTACTTTTAAAAATATTTTATTAAAAAATTTTTTGAAGGCCAGTAATGGTAGCACATGCCTTTAGTCCCAGCACTCGCAAGGCAGAGGTAGGAGGATTGCCATGAGTTCAAGGCCACCCTGAGACTACATAATGAATTCCAGGTCAGCCTTGGCTATAGCAAGACCCTATCTCGAAAAACCAAAAAAAAAAAAAAAAAAATTTTTTTTTTTTTTTTTGAGGCAGGGTCTCACTCAAGTCCAGGCCGACCTGGAACTCACTCTGTAGTCTTCAATCTGGCCGTGAATCTACCTCTGCCTCTCAAGTGCTGGAATTAAAGGTGTGAACCACCATGCCTAGCATTCTACTTAAAAAAATATTTATTCATTTATTTGTAAGCAGAGAATGGGTGCACCAAGGCTTCTAGCCATTGCAAACAAGTTCCAGATGCATGTGCCACTTTGGGCATCTGGCTTTATGTGGGTACTGGGGAATCAAACTCATGTCATTTTTAGGTTTTGCAGGCAAGTGCCTTAACCACTCAGCCATCTCTCTAGGCCCCTCTCCTTTTTTTTTTTTTTTTTTCGAGGTAGGGTCTCACTCTGGTCCAGGCTGACCTAGAATTAACTATGAAGTCTCAGGGTGGCCTTGAACTCTCCGCAGTTCTCCTACCTCTGCCTCCTGAGTGCTGGGATTAAAGGCGTGTGCCACCACACCCAGCTTGGTTGGTTTTTTTTGAGGTAGGGTCTCTCTAGCTCAGGCTGATCTGGAATTAACTATGCAGTCTCAGGGTGGCCTTGAACTCACAGCAATCCTCCTACCTCTGCCTCCTGAGTGTTGGGATTAAAGGCGTGTACCCCCACATCCAGCTCCCTCTCCTACTTTTAAAAAATTTTTAAATTTTATTTGTTTGAGACAGAGAAAGAGAGAGAGAGAGAGTGAGAGAGAGGGAGAAAGACATATATAGACAGAGAATGGGTTCGCCAGGGCCTTCAGCCACTGAAAATGAACTCCAGACACATGTACCACCTTGTGCATTTGGCTTACATGGGTCTTGGACAATCAATCCTAGGTCCTTTGGCTTTGCAGGCAAACACCTTAACTGCTAAGCCATCTCTCCAGCCACGTTTTTTTTTTTTTTTTTTTTTTTTTTTTTTTTTTTTTTCCAAGGTAGGGTCTCACTCTAGCTCAGGCTGACCTGGAATTCACTATGTAGCTTCAGGGTGGCCTTGAACTCACAGCAACCCTCCTATCTCTGTCTCCCAAGCGCTGAGATTGAAGTCGTGCAACACCACACCTGGCTTCTCTCCTACTTTTTTTTTGTTTTTTTTTGTTTTTCGAGGTAGGGTCTCACTCTAACCCATGCTGACCTGGAATTCACTATGTAGTTTCAGGGTGGCCTCAAACTCATCGCGATTCTCCTACCTCTGCTGGGATGAAAGGCGTGTACCACCACACCCGGCTGCTCCTACTTTTCAATAAAACATCTTTGAGGGGCTGGAGAGATAGTTTAGTGGTTAATTGCTTGCCTATAAAGCCTAAGGACCCTGGTTCAAGGCTTAATTCCCCAGTTCCCACTTAAGTCAGATGCACAAGGTGGCACATGCATCTGGAGTTCGTTTGCAGTGGCTGGAGGCCCTGATGTGCCCATTCTCTCTCTCTCTCTCTACCTGCCACTTTCTCAAATAAATAAATAGAATAAAATTAAATAAAATAAAACATCTTTGACTAAAGATGCAGCTGTGGGGCTCAAATGACTCAGTGGTTAAAGGCATTTGCTTGCAAAACCTGTAGACCTCAGTTCAATTCTCAAGCCACGCACGTAAGCCAGATGCACGAAAAAGCACCGCAACTGGTGTTTGTAGCAGCAAGAGACCCCAGTGCTGCATAAGACCAGGCACTGTGGCCCACGGGGATAACTCCAGTGCTTCAGAGATAAGGGCAGAAAGATCAGCCGTGCAAGCTTATCCTAGGCGACATATGGAATTCTAGGCCAGCCTGGGCTACAAGACACCCTTCTAGTCAAACAATAAGAAAACACACAATAATAACAGAATTAAAACAATGTATACAATGTAAAGCCTACCTACGGGTACTGGTTCTCACAGCCAATGCAATGCGAGCCCCCCATTTTACAGATGTGGAGAATGAGGCTGGGGGTGGGGTCCGGTTCTCACGGCCAATGCAATGCGAGCCCCCCATTTTACAGATGTGGAGAATGAGGCTGGGGTGGGGTCCGGTTCTCACGGCCAATGCAATGCGAGCCCCCCATTTTACAGATGTGGAGAATGAGGCTGGGGTGGGGTCCGGTTCTCACGGCCAATGCAATGCGAGCCCCCCATTTTACAGATGTGGAGAATGAGGCTGGGGTGGGGTCCGAGGCAAGGCAGTGACAACACTCACTCCTGGGCGTCCCCCCTTCTACATTTGCCCACTGCTCTCAGCGTAAGGGTGCAGATGGGGTGAGGGTGGGGGGCTTTTGTTCAATTCCCTCCCCTCCTGAGGAGTCAGTAACCAACAGTGTTCCTGCCTGGAATATTGATGCGCTCCGGGCTTTTGTTTCAGAGTTGGGGGGTGGGGTGGGGGACAGCACTTTCTGGTTACAGAGGGGTTGAGCTTTTGGGCCTGGGGCATGAACCATTAAATGGTGTTGACGGCCAGTTGTCACGGAAGGATGCCTAGAAAAGGACCTAGGAGGGTTCTGGAAAGAGGATCTGAGCAGGTGATGTGGAGAGACCCAAGAATCCAACACCCTCTACCCTGAGCAGCAAATATCCAACCAGAGACACTTCCTCTTCCGGACCAGGGGTCCAGGTTGAGCATATCCCTCAGACCCGGGAGTTCAGACCTCAGACCTCCTCCCTCAGACCCGGGAGTCCAGACCTCAGACCTCCTCCCTCAGACCCGGGAGTCCAGACCTCAGACCTCCTCCCTCGGACCCGGGGGTCCAGACCTCAGACCTCCTCCCTCAGACCCGGGAGTCCAGACCTCAGACCTCCTCCCTCGGACCCGGGGGCCCAGGCCCGGCCCTCCTCCCTGGGACCCAGGGGTCCAGACCTCAGACCTCCTCCCTCAGACCCGAGGGTCCAGGCCCGGCCCTCCTCCCTGGGACCCGGGGGTCCAGACCTCAGACCTCCTCCCTCAGACCCGGGGGTCCAGACCTCAGACCTCCTCCCTCAGACCCGGGGGTCCAGGCCCGGCCCTCCTCCCTGGGACCCGGGGGTCCAGACCTCAGACCTCCTCCCTCGGACCCGGGGGTCCAGACCTCAGACCTCCTCCCTCAGACCCGGGAGTCCAGACCTCAGACCTCCTCCCTCGGACCCGGGGGCCCAGGCCCGGCCCTCCTCCCTGGGACCCAGGGGTCCAGACCTCAGACCTCCTCCCTCAGACCCGAGGGTCCAGGCCCCCTCCTCCCTGGGACCCGGGGTCCAGGACCTCCCCTCAGACCCGGGGGTCCAGACCTCAGACCTCCTCCTCAGACCCGGGGTCCAGGCCCGGCCCTCCTCCCCTGGGACCCGGGGGTCCAGACCTCAGACCTCCTCCCTCGGACCCGGGGGTCCAGACCTCAGACCTCCTCCCTCGGACCCGGGGGTCCAGACCTCAGTCCTCCTCCCTCGGACCCGGGGGTCCAGGCCCGGCCCTCCTCCCTCGGACCCGGGGGTCCAGGCCCGTCCCTCCTCCCTCGGACCTGGGGGTCCATGCCCAGCCCTCCTCCCTCAGACCCAGAGACAGGGGTCCACAGTACACAGCTGGTGGATGTTTCCACTAAGACTAAGCAGGGTGGTGGGGGGAGCACTTCCTGGGTCCTGAGTCAGCAAATACCCAAGGGAATCTCAAGGTCACAGTTATGGGAAGGTCACAGCCACCCCCCTTCGAATCCGCTCCCCAGGGGGCTCCAGGCATCATGCCTCCTCCCTTCTCCCTCCCCTGGGAAGGTGGTACATCCCTGCATCCTGACTGAACCCCCTCCTCAGCCCCCACTAATGGCGGAGTCCAAGCATCCTTGCACAAAGCATCAATTCTTCGCCAGCTCTCGCCTTGTGAAGGCGCCTGTATTTGCAGGACCTCGGCGTCAGGGTCCCAAGACCAGCCTCCCTTGGAAATCCGCAGCCCCTTCCTCCCAGTACCCAGAGGATGGAGTCCCAGCACTTTCAAACATTAGATTCAGAAATTCTGACCCCAGCCCCTCCACCCTCAGACCTGGGAATCCAAGGTCCAGCACCTCCTCTCTCAGACCCAGAGGTCTAGACCTTGCCCTCCTCCCTCAGACCCAGGATTCCAGACTCCAACTCTCCTCCTCCCTCAGACCAGGAGTCCAGGCCCAGCCCTCCTCCCTCAGACCCAGGGGTCCAGACCTCAGCCCTCCTCCCTCAGACCAGGAGTCCAGGCCCAGCCCTCCTCCCTCAGACCCAGGGTCCAGGCCCAGCCCTCCTCCCTCAGACCCAGGGGTCCAGACCCCAGCCCTCCTCCCTCAGACCCAGGGGTCCAGACCTCAGCCCTCCTCCCTCAGACCCAGGGGGCTAGACCCCAGCCCTCCTCCCTCAGACCCAGGGGGCTAGACCCCAGCCCTCCTCCCTCAGACCCAGGGGGCTAGACCCCAGCCCTCCTCCCTCAGACCCAGGGGTCCAGGCCAAGCCCTCCTCCCTCAGACCAGGGGTCCAGACCCAGCCCTCCTCCCTCAGACCAGGGGTCCAGGCCAAGCCCTCCTCCCTCAGACCCAGCAGTCCAGACCCAGCCCTCCTCCCTCGGACCCGGGGGTCCAGGCCCAGCCCTCCTCCCTCAGACCCAGCAGTCCAGACCCAGCCCTCCTCCCTCGGACCCGGGGGTCCAGACCCAGCCCTCCTCCCTTGGACCCAGGGGTCCAGAGCCAGCCCTCCTCTTCTGGAAAATTTGAACTCTTAACTCCACAGCCCCCACCCCCAACCCCCCATCCTGCCCTCTGTGCTTTGTCTTTCATGTCTGGGGACCCCGGCATCAGGTGGGGGCGTCTGGGTGAGTCAGCAGCCTCACACACAAAGTCCTCCCTGTGGCCCCCACGTTCCAGGGATATTCGGGACTCCCTGGATTCCAGGCTTCTGGCCCAGCCAGGGGTGTGGGGAGTCCCCTGGAGGGTCACGCTGGGTATGATCATTCCGGAAGAATGAGGAGTACAAGCCTTCACTGAGTCCCACTGTGGGGTCCTCCAGCCCCAGTGACCTTTTTCACTCCCTTTCCCACCCACCCCCACCCTACTGAGTTGCCCTCGCAGGAACATGGGTGCCTGGTCTCCATGGACTGGGTTTATGCAGGCAGAAGCCATGGGTGCTCATGTCCTTATGCCTCCGGCCATTGGATGCTGGCGGGTCCGACTGTCTCCTGCCCCCCCCCCTCCACACACATCCAGAGAGAGAAAGCTGCCTTTGTGTGCTCCAAGATGGGGACAGGCCAGGCTCGCACGACATTAACCCACCCCTGGGCCCCAGCCCTGCTGGGTCTAACGTCTCAAATCTGTGGTAGAACCTGACCCCCACCCCCGGGGCTCTGGGACCCAGTGTCCAGTTTATGGGGAGGTCAGGAAAGGGAGGCCAGTGATAGAAATCTCCGAGACTTGTTCTTTGGGATGAATCACAAAGAGAAAAAGGTCCCCCAGTTCTCAGAACTTTTAACAGGGAGTAATGAGTCACCCTTGGAGGGAAACCTTGTTTGAGATCAACAAACTCCCCCTCCACAGGACTCCCCAAGTCTTAACAGCCTCTTTATTCTTTCTGGGTATCTGTTTATCTGCATTCTCTGTTTCCTTCTGTTCTGCCCACTTTCCTGCTGTCCCACCCTCCTGTCCCTGAGTAGGTAGGTCATCATCTCTCTCACATCGTCTAACTCACCTGCCCTGGACCCTCTCTTTAGTACGGATCCCGTTCCTCTCTTCTCTGCCCTCAATGGATGAATGAGCCAGGAACGAAAGAATACATTTTATAAAAGGTTCCAATCTCCCACTCGTGCTGGCTAGGTAAGGACATGTGGGGTCCACTGAGATTTCCTAACATATGATGCTCATGGCCATTCAGAAATATCCAATGATGGGCTAGAGAGATGGCTTAGCAGTTAAGGCGCTTGCCTTTGAAGCCTAGGGAGCCAAGTTCGATTCCCCAGGACCCACGTAAGCCTGATGCACAAGGAGTTGCATGCATCTGGAGTTCGTTCGCAGTGGCTAGAAGCCCTGATGCTCACTCACACACACACTCTCTCTCCTTCATAAATAAATAAAAATAAAATATAAAAAAAGAAGAGGGGAGGAGGCCAGGTATGGTTGCACGCATAATCCCAGCACTAGGTCAGGCGGCCAAGGTAGGAGGATCTCTGTGAGTTCAAGGCCAGCTTCGGCTACAGAGTGAGTTCCAGGTCAGTCTGGATGAGCCTGTCTCAAACATAAAAAAGCCAAGATGGGCGTGGTGGCGCACACCTTTAATCCCAGGCAGAGGTAGGAGGATCACCGTGAGTTCGAGGCCACCCTGAGACTACAGAGTGAATTCCAAGTCAGCCTGAGCAACAGTGAGACCCTACCTTGGAAAAAAAAAAAAAAAGAAATAAAAAACCACCCCCCCCAAAAAAAAATAAAAGGAACAGAAGAAAAGAGCTCCCTAAGTGTGTTCTCTTGGAGGGGAAAGTGAGGTTCCCAGGAAGACTGTGACTGACATGAAAATATACAAGAGAGCCAGGCGTGGTAGCGCATGCCTTTAATAGCAGCACCGGGGAGGCAGAGGTAGGAGGATTGGTGTGAGTTCAAGGCCACCCTGGGAATACATAGTGAATTCCAGCTCAGCCTGGGCTAGAGCGAGACCCTACCTCGGAAACCTGAGCAACAAAAATAAATTATACGAGAGAGGATGGAAGCTGAGACCCAATTCCTTAACTCCCAGTCCAGAGTCCTCCCCAAGACGCCAAGCTTGGTCTTCACTTATAAAGCCCCGTACCATGTAATTTAAAGGTCATTTACAGCGAGGATTTAGGTGCCAGGAAGTAGTGACTTTAAAAACCAAACAAGAACATGGCTTAGAGCTGTCTCCCAGGAGTGCTCAGAAAATGAATCTTGAAACTGGAGTAGTCAGCTGAGGCTGCGTTCAGATGCTAAGAATTCAAGGTCCAAAAGCCACGCTGTCAAAAGTCCACGATCCATGCAATGGGTCGAGTTGTCAAAATTCTAATAGATGTCAAGAGACTATGATACTGCCACCATCAAGTTTCTAGACAGAGTTTCTGCACTGAGCATTGAACCTAGGACCTCTCATATACAAGGCAAGCACCCTACCCCTGAACTACATCCCCAGCCCCCTCACTCACTGGCAGTAGATTCTAGACAAGTGCTCTACCACTGAGCTATATCCCTAGCCCTATTTTTTACTTTTTTTTTTTTTCTTGGTTTTGCAAGGTAGGGTCTCACTCTGGTCCAGGCTGACCTGGAATTAACTATGTAGTCTCAGGGTGGCCTCGAACTCTCAGCGATCCTCCTACCTCTGCCTCCCGAGTGCTGGGATTAAAGGCGTGCGCCACCACGCCCGGCTTCTTTTTTACTTTTTAAGACAAGGGTCTCACTAAGTTGCCCAGGCTGACCTGGGTAAGATCGTTTCCAGTCCTAGAAAACCTTGAACTTGTAATTATCGTTCCTCAGCCTTTCAGAATGGCTGGGGATGCCAAGGTGGCCCTCCATGCATGGTAAAGTTCTAGATAGACCCAAGATTTCAAGGACTTCTGGGTCCTAGAATCTCAAGAATGTCAGCGTTCTTAAATGCCCTCAGATTCTCTATTTATTGGATCTATTGGTTCCAGGAACCTATGGACCTGGTTTTCATGCCAAAAAAAAAAAAAAAAACAGATGAAGATGTATCCAGGTACCACGCTCTCATCTGGGAAATTGGGGCATGTCTGTTGCAAAGGAAGGAGGGCCTGATGAAAGTTAGGAAGCCACTACAGAAGTCTATAGAAGCAAGGCGGAGCTTGTGACGCTGCCTTTGCCCTGACCTTGTCCTCCCTGGCCTCAAACCTTGGGAATGGGGCAGGTATAACCACACTCAACTTGTTAGACCCTCCCTCACATCGGGGCTGACGCTTCCTTTGGTCACCAAGTTCAACAATCTCACTTTAGAGAAAGGCGGCTGAAGCTGGGAGAGAGGGAGTTGTCGGTGTTTGATGGCTTAAACCCACGTCATCACGGGGGGGGGGGTGATCCTAACTTCTCTCTCAAGCCTTCCCCAGTGCTCCTTCCCAATGCGGCTTTGACCTACCAGAGAGGGGGTGACCCGTCGACACACACACACACAACACACACACATGAGTGTGAGCATTCAGGTGACATTTCCTGACCCTGTCCTCAACCTCAGGGTCACTCTGTCTTGGGGGTCTCCAGCTTCCCACAGCGTGTGAGAAAGGCACATAAGATGACTCTGTGGATGTCCTGGAGAGAGCTGCCCTGCAAGTGTGGCCCCCGGGGTTGTGTGAATGTGTGAGAGGGTTTGGGTAGACATTTGCTCAATCCACGTGTGTGCCCACATGCCAGTGTTCTCCGTCCCACTCTCCACCCCCTCATCCCACCCCACCCCCCAGACCCCACATCCATACAGGCACTTCCCTCTCCCGGATCTTGAAGCTGCCCAGCCTGACTCCATTCCTCCCCAGGAGCAGAGAGGGTTACAGAAATGTAGGAGTGAAGGATGGCAAAGGAGGGATACTGTGATGGAGGACGTGTGGGTAGAGGAGGCAGAGTCAGGGGACAGGGAGACGGTAGGACCGGGAGGAGGAGGATAATTAGGGAGGTGGGTGATAGAGGTGGTTGGAGACATGGGTAACAGAGTGTCAGGGGACAGAGAGACAAGAGGAGATAGGGTGACAAGGAGACAAGCAAGGAGATGGGAGAATGGGAACACAGAAGGGGGGCAGAAATACAGGGGGACAGAGCAGGCTGGAGAGAGAGAACGACAAGGTGCTGTGGAGAAGGAGGAGGAGGAGGAGGGGGGAGTAGGGACAAGCAGAGTGACCTAGGAGAAAGGGACAGAGACCAGGGGACAAAGGCAGGAGGATGCAAAGATGGGATCAGAGAGACAAGGAGGAGGAACAGACAGAAGGGGACAGGACTTGAAGACTGGTGGACAAGGATGGTGGTGGGGACGGGGGGTGGGGGACACAAGGAGATTCAGAGAGAGAGAGCAGACAGAGGGATGCAGAGACGGGACAGAAGGAAGGACAACAGGACCGGCCCAGAGAAGGCGGGCTTGGGGGAGGAGGAGAAGGGATGGTGGTGGTCTCGGGCCCTTTGTCCCCGCGGGATCGAGGCCTTGTGTGGGGTGATGGTGGCGGGGGAGGGGGGCTGCGGCACGGCGGCCGGGGCCCGCGCCCCCCCCCCTCGCGGCTCCTCCGGGCTCCCGGCCCGCGCTGCGCTTTGTCCCGGGGAGCAAAGGGGGAAGACCCTCTCCCCTCCCTCGGCTCCGGGGGGGCTTCTCCCCCCCCCATACCACACACACACACACCAACCTCGAGCTTATTGTTCAGCCTCTGCGGACCCCCAAACCCCCGCAGACGACCCGGGCTGTCACCGTTGACGCGACCCTCTCCACGCACCGCCACCCCGATGCAACCCACCGAGCCTCCCGGCCCCAGCCCCGGCCTCCTCACCCTACCTGGCCCCGCCGCGGCCGCCCACAGCAGCAGCAGCGGCCACTGGAAGCGCCGGGCCCGGCCCATGGTGCCGCCGCCGCCGCCGCCGCCGCCGCTCGCTCCCGGCCCGGCACCTGCACCGCCCGCGCCTCCAGCCCCGCCCCCGCCCCAAGCCCCGCCCCGCGCGTGGACACGCCCCTCCGTCCGCTAGGGGGCGTGGTGCAGTACTGGGGCGTGGTCTGGGGCTAAGGGGCGTGGCCTTGCTTTGTGGAGGCGTGGTCTGTGGTCGAGGGGCGTGGTCTTGGCCTGCTGGGGGCGGGGCTCGATGCTCTCCGGTGATGCGCGCGCGGAGGAGCGAGCGGGCGTGCGTGCGTGCGCGGGTGGGGGCGATGTGGGGGGGGCGTTTGGCGTGAGCGTGACGCCGTCGTGGGGAGGGGAGGACGAGCGAAAGGTCGTGGGGTTCTTGCAAAGGTGTAGAGGTGTGTGCGTGTGTGCGCACGCGCGTGTGTATCTGGTCCCAGCGAGTGGGGGCCGGAGAGGATGCTGCGGGCTGGAGGTGGGGGAGATGCGCGGAGGTGTGGGGTGAGGGTGAGAATGTGAGAGCGCTGAGGGAAGAGTCGTGTGACGAGGGGAAAGGTGCGTGGGGAGGTGAAGAAGAACTGAGACTGGGCAGAGAGCCATGTCTGTGCAGGGCAGGGACCTTCCAGGGTAGAACAGGACCCTCCCAGGGCAGAGTATGGTCCTTCCAAGGCTGATCAGGGTCCTCCCAGGGCAGAGCAGGGTCCTTCCAGAGCAGAGTAGGCTTGGGGCTAGGGCTCAGGCATAGAGTAGAGTCGGCTCCTTCTCTCTGCTTCTTACCCTGAAACCTCGAATTTCCACCTCTGTCGCTGGGACGGGTACCCTGGAAGCCAAACAATCCACTGGAAAGGAAGCCTCATTCTTGGGCCCCAGACAGGAAGAGGGCCCTGTGGACGCCTCTAGGGTCTCTCTGTGGCCTGTGACCGGGGCTCCGTAGGTGTCCCCATCGCTGAGACCCATCCGCCCATTCACACTTTGGCCCTGTCTTTCCCTTGGAAGTGGATTTCACCAGTCTCCTTCCACGGAGACCTGGGGCAGGGTTATGATCTCTAGGACTAAATTAAAAAAAAAACATATATATATATATACTTTTTTATTTATTTGAGAGAGAGAAAGAGACAGAGAATGGGCACGCCAGGGCTTCCAGCCACTGCAAACAAACTCCAGTTGCATGTGCCCGGGTGGGTTCTGGAGCATCGAACCCGGGTCCTTTGGCTTTGAAGGCAGATGCCTTAACTGCTAAGCCATCTCTCCAGCCCGATTATTTTTTCCGAGGTAGGGTCTCACTTTAGCCCAGGCTGACCTGGAATTCACTATGTGGTCTCAGGCTAGCCTTGACCTCACGGTGATCCTCCTACCTCTGCCTCCCGAGGGCTGGGATTAAAGGTGTGTGCCACCATGCCGGGCTCTCTAGGACTAGAAAGAGTGAGAAACCGCGGGATGTAAGAGACCTCAGACTATTCCAGGCTCCCAGCGACCCCAGATCCCAGCATCCTTTCTCTCTGTCCTCAGCTCCCAGGTGTTCAGAAACCTGTGTCCCCACAGGGACACAGCTGTGAGAGGATTCTTTTCCAGTCCATTTCTCAGATTCTGTAGACAGCAGAAGGAGGCGGCCAGGTAGAACCATTCCTAATCTTTCTTCCAGGATTCATGACCTGGGTTCCATGGGGGAAGAGTTAGAGCTGCATTTGGGATACTGGCTCAGGGATGTTTTGTCAATAATACAATGGCATAGGTTGGATGAGTTATAAAGAAAGGAGGGCTTGCCGGGCTAGAAAGCAAGACCTTACCTCGAAAAACCAAAATCAAAAACCAAAAAACAAAACAAAAACAAAAACAAGAAAAAAAAAAAAAGACTGGAGCGATGGCTTAGCGGTTAAGGCGCCTGCCTCCTAAGCCTAAGAACGCTGGTTCCAATCTCCAGTGGTTCCAATCTCCAGGTCCCACGTTTAGCCAGATGCAAAGTGACGCAAGGGTGCAATGCCGCACTTGACCACAAGGGGGCGCACACATCTGGATTTCGTTCACAGCAGCTGAGACACTGCTGCCGCGCCCATCTCTATCTGTCTTCCTCTCCCTCTCTCTCTCTCTGTGTCTCTCTCTGTGTCTCTCTCTAAAAGTAAAAATAAAAAATAAAAAAAAAAAAAAAAAAAGAAAAAGAAAAGGAGGGCTTTATATATTTTTATTTATTTATTTGAGATAGCAAGAAAAAGACACACACACACCAGCTGTTGCAAATGAACTCCAGATGCATGTGTCACTTTGCACATCGGGCTTTACATGGGTACTGGAGAATCGAACCCTGGGCTGTCAGGCCCAAGGATTTTTTTTTTTTTTTTTTTTTTTTTTTTTGAGGCAAGCCCAACAGACTGCCTTTTTTTTTTTTTTTTTTTTTAATGTGTGAGAGAGTAACAGAGAATTGGCACATCAGGGCCTCCAGTCACTGCACTCAAACTCCAGACTCGTGTGCCCCCCCCTTGTGTGCATGTGTGACCTCGCGCTTGTGTCACTGTGCGCCTGGCTTACGTGGGACCTGAAGAATTGAACATGAAGCCAGGTGTGGTGGTGTACGCCTTTAATCCCAGCACTCGGGAGGCTGAGGTAGGAAGATCATTATGAGTTCAAGGCCACCCTGAGACTCCATAGTGAATTCCAGGTCAGCCTGGGCTACAGTGAGACCCTACCTTGAGAAAAAAAAAAATAAAAATAAAAAAGAGTTGAACATGAGTCCTTAGGCTTTGCAGGCAAGCACCTTAACCACTAAACCATCTCTTCAGCCCAGGATTTTTTTTTTTTAATTTATAGCATAAGGGGCCACACTGGCTGATGGACTTCTTGCTGGCTGAGTCCTCCGTATATCACGTGGCAGGAGACAGGGAGCGAGCACACGTGCCTCTTCTGGTCTCTTTCTCTCTTCTACAGCTTCTGGTGTTCTGTTCCGGGGATTCCACCCTGATGATGACTCAGTCCTAACCAGCCCCACGGGCCCCACCTCTAAACCCCACAGTCGGATTAAATTTCCATCCTCTTAATGGCTCACAAGGGGATTAATTTTCAACATTAAGCATGGGCTTAAATTTACAGAAACACGGGCACATACTCACACCAAGCCCAGACTCACAGCCAGTGATCTTTCCCCTCAGAACAGGTAGGCCTCCGTCAACCTGGGCCTCTCTACCTGATGTTTCCTGTTCCAGCTGTGGGGCGCCCTGGAAGACATTGCTCGGTCATCTCTGGGTCCCATCATGTCTTCCACCTGAGGTCAGTTGGAAGATGATGGTGCTGTCCATCCAGGGCACTTTCTTCCTTAGGGTTTTGGAGCAAGTGACACAGCCAAGCTCCCCGATGTGGCATAAGAGAAAGAAATGATTCATGTGGACAGAGTTCCCCGCCCCCGCCCCCCCCCACTGTGGCTGCCTTTGGATGATCTGTCCTGCCCTGAAAATGGATGATGGTTCCCTTCATCCTGAAAAATGGCTGGCAAGTAGCCCCAAGAATAGAGTTATGTGTAAGGAGGAGCAAGGGAGAGAAAATGACACACGAACAAGCCAGAAAAGAAGGCAGGAGCCAAGCATGGTGGTGCACAAACTTTCATCCCAGCACTCAGGAGGCAGAGGTAGGAGGATCACAGTGAATTCAAGGCTACCCTGAGACTACATAGTGAATTCCAGGTCAGCCTGAGCTAGAGTGAGACCCTGCCTCAAGGAAAAAAGAAGAAGAAGGAGAAGAAGAAGAAGTAGGCGTAGGCAGCAGACTCCAAGGAGAGAATCAGAGTGGGGGAAATTTATGTACCTGCCCAAACCCACTGAAAACCTGAGATGTTTTAGCTGGGCATGGTGGTGCACACTTTTTTTTTTTATTTTTAAAATTATTTTTAAATTTATTTTTGGAGAGAGACAGAGAGAGATAGACAGGGAGAGGGAGACAGAGATGGGCGCGCCAGCGGTGTCTCAGCTGCTGTGAACGAAATCCAGATGCGTGCGCCCCCTTGTGGGCAAGTGCGGCATTGCGCCCTTGTGTCACTTTGCATCTGGCTAAACGTGGGACTGCTGGACACTGGAACCAGCGTTCTTAGGCTTAGGAGGCAGGCGCCTTAACCACTAAGCCATCTCTCCAGCCCTGGTGCACACTTTTAAATCCCAGCACTCAGGAGGCAGAAGTAGGAGGATCATTGTGAGTTCGAGGCCAGTCTGAGAGTACAGAGTGAGTTCCAGGTCAGCCTGGGCTAGAGAGAGATCCTAAGTTGAAAGAAGAATAAAGAACTGAAAGTTTTCCCTACAAATCCCTAGCCAACATGTTCAATATGTATTTCTCTGTGTCTCCCCTCTTTTCTTCTTTTTTCCTCTCCCCTCCCTTCCCTTCGATTCCCTTCCCCTCTTCTCCCCTTTCCTCCTCTCCGGAGCTTCCTCTCTTTCTTCAGAGTCTCTGTAGGTTGCCCAGGCTGGCCTTGAACTTACTATGTTGACCAGCTGATCTGGAATTCCAGTTACTCCTGCTTCCATCTCCATTGTCTCGCTGGCCCAGAACAATGCCGTTCACCTATTCCTGAACCAATATCTGTGGCCAAAGGGGTGGGGCTGTGCTAATTAAACAAGACATGGACCACAGGCTGTACCCCACGTTAGAGGTGAGGTCAGCGTTCTCAGCCAAGTGAATACTGGGGAGATGGCTGTGGGGTCCTCCTTCAGGGGGAGGACGCGGCCCATTGCACATTATGAGTTAGTTACTCTTGAGGTTTTGAAGTTTCGGGACAGTAAAGACCTTTCTTACTTGTTTTGCCAGTAGTACACCACCTCCTTTGTTCTGTTCTAAGAAAACACTGATTTTGTTCAAGCATTCGCTGTCTTCAATAACCAGTTGACATGAAGAAACCCCAGGAGTGGAGTTGGGAGTGTCCCCTTACCAAATACTGGCTTCCTTCTCCATTCCCGTGAGTACTTTAGTCACAGGTATGTGAAACTAGTATCTCTGCAGCCCAAGGCAAATGAAATATCAGGGTTAGCGCTGGAGACATGGTTCAGTGGTTGAGGCGCTTACCTGCAAAGCCTGACAACCTGGGTTTGATTCCCCAGTACCCAAGTAAAGCCAGATGCACAAAGTGGCTCATGCATCTGGAGTTCATTTGCCGAGGCTAGAGGCCCTGGCGTGCCCATTTTTTCTCTCTCTCTCCTTGCAACTAAATAAAATATTTCATACACATATATATTTAATTTTTAAAAAAGATTTCTTTATTTATTTGAGAGAGTCAGAGAGAGAGAGAAAGACAAAGACAGAGAGAATAGGTATGCCAGGGCCTCTAGCCACTGCAAACAAACTCCAGATGCTTGTGCTACCTTGTACATCTGGCTTACGGGGTCCTGGGGAATTGAACCTGGGTCCTTTGGCTCTGCAGGCAAACACCTTAACCACTAAGCCATCTCTCCAGCCCCTCATATGTATTTTTTATTTTTTTGGTTTTTCAAGGTACTGTCTCACTCTAGCTCAGGTTGACCTAGAATTCACTATGTAGTGTCAGGGTAGCCCTGAAATCATGGTGAGCCTCCTACTTCGGCCTTCCAAGTGCTGGGATTAAATGTGCGCACCACCCCACCCAGCAAAAATATATATATATTAAAATTTTTTTGGAAAGAGAGACATAGAGAGAGGGAAAGGAAGACAGATAGATGGGCGTGCCAGCAGCCTCTTAGCTGCTGAGAACAAAATCCAGATGTGTGCGCCCCCTTGTGGTCAAGTGCAGCATTGCGCCCTTGCGTCACTTTGCATCTGGCTAAACGTGGGACCTGGAGATTGGAACCGGGTTCTTAGGCTAACTGCTAAGCCATCTCTCCAGCCCTATTTTTATTTTTTTTTTTTTTTTTTTTTGGTTTTTCTGGGTAGGGTCTCACTCTAGCTCAGGCTGACCTGGAATTCACTATGTAGTCTCAGGGTGGCCTCAAACTCACGGTGATCCTCTTATCTCTGCCTCCCAAGTGCTGGGTTAAAGGCGTGCGCCACCACGCCCGCTCTATTTTTAATTTTTTAAAAGGAGAAAGAGGAAAGAAGAAGGGAGGGAGAATAGGAGAGGCAGAGTAAGGAGGATGAGAGAGAAAAGGAGAGAAAAGCAGAGGGAAAAGGAAGGGGGAAGATATTGATTCTACAAGAAGGAGGCACTTTGGACTGGAGAGATGGCTTAGCGGTTAAGACACTTGCCTGCAAAGCCAAAGGACCCAGGTTCAATTCCCCAGGACCCATAAGGTAGTACACGTGTCTGAAGTTTCTTTGCAGTGGCCAGAGGCCCTGGTGCTCCCATTCTCTATCTGCCTCTCTCTCTCTCTCTCAAATGAAAGAAAGAAAAAGAAAGAAGGAAGAGGACACTTTAATTTCACCTGGCCTTCCAGTTCAGTTTCCTGTCCCTGGCAAGGCCCTTAAGACTTAGGTCTTCCTTGGATTCTAAACTTCCAATAACATCGCCTTTGCTTAACTCAGCACAAACCGATTCGATTTCTTTTTTTCTTTTTTTTTTGCGAGGTAGGGTTTCACTCTGGTCCAGGCTGACCTGGAATTAACTATGTAGTCTCAGGGTGGCCTTGAACTCTCAGCGATCCTCCTACCTCTGCCTCCCGAGTGCTGGGATTAAAGGTGTGTACCACCACACCCGGCCGATTTCTTGCTATCACCTGGCCTTCCACTACAAGGGCTACACCGCTGACTTGGCTGAGCATTGATCTGAAGCAGAGACTGGGGAAGAGGAGCACCGTCATGCTCACGTGGGAGCTCACTTCCACTTCATTTCAACCAGTGGCGGCTTTGTCATGTGACCAGGGACAGGGTGGCACTTTCGTTCAAATTCCTTTCTGCTCATCTCCATGTCTTTTTCGGGTTTGGTTTCCTGTAGAGGATGTCAGTTTCTGGGGCTCCTGCCACACCTCCCCTTCCCAGTGGACCGGGAAGGACCTTGTGGGTCACCTCCACATGCCCATGCCCACCGGGAGTGGCGAGCAGAGGCCTGTTGGCTTGTGAAATGAGCCCTCCTGCCACACTGGGTCTCTGATGGCTCACCTCTGGCCATCCTGTTCCCAAATACAGGGATCCCTGGTCAGATGCCCACTCCAATTCTGCCCCTCTATGTGTCAGGGGAGCCAAGTCCAGTATTAGCTGAGTGCCATTTTGCCACCATGGCTCCGTGAGGCCAGCTCATGGCACTGGTGAGCTTCGCTCTGCACATTGGAAAGGACTCCACAGCAGGACCACTTCCCCTGCTGTTTGTTTGCACATGCCCTTCTGCTGTACTGTACAGAGATTTTGAGATTTATTTTTATTCAACCTGCTATGTGTCTCCAAGTGGTTAAAGAAATTAATGATGCAGCTATTTATAAAGATGCCCTGGGTTCTTTAGTCTTCCAGGAAGGCCTCTTGCCCTAGGGTGTCCTCCACTCAGAGTGGAGAGCTTTGGGCTGGGGACTAACGGAGCCTATGTTCCTCCTTTTTGAGTCGATGGAGAGCCACTGTCTTCCCTACAGTAAATACTATACACCTACCTCCAGTGTGCGCGCGGGGGTTAGCACAGGCACCTGCAGATTGATGATCCAGTGACCATGTGGGGCTGTCACCCCTGGGATCTATAGCCCTGGTCCTTGGTGCCTGCTGAGCATGAACCTCACACTCCAAACCTCAAGTCTTGGTTCAGAAGAAAGATCAGGCGGGGTTCTCACCACTCTTATCTCAGCCCTCCTCACTGGCTTCCAGAACTTGTTGGCAGTCATTTTGCACTAGGAATGGGCAGAGAAGGCGAAGGCCTATCAGACAGATGTCCCTCCAATACTCAGCTGAGAGCCTCCATGCTTCCAAACTGGAAGGCCCCCATCTCTTCATGTAAATTACCGACCTCTGGATTTTCCTTTTTGGGGAGCAGAGTAGGAAGAATTTGAAAATGCTGCTTCCTTGTGAATGGATAACATTTTAGCCATAAGTGTTTGTGATGTACACTGTCAAGGGGTTTACATGCAAGTGGATTTTCCTGAGAAAGAGGTGTTTAGCTCTTGAGCAGGTTTGAATCTGGCTGAATCCTGAGGCCACTGTGAATTTGCTGATGTTCTTCCAACTCACTTGAGTGATTTTAAGATCTCCAAATCTTCTATGGCTCTTTTCTATATCCCTGGTAGATCACATGTAGATGTACAATGTGTATATATAAGGCTGAATTTCAACCACCTTTATTACTGAGACCAGCCTATGGGGCATTCATCTTCTCACATTTCCAACCTGGTGACACCTGGACTGCTCCAGAGAGCTCTAGTTTTCTAGTTTTCCATTTCCAGGTTGCTCCAGCATTACAGTAACTTACCCAACCTGATGCCACGGAGTTTAGTGTGGGCAGAAGCAGGAATGGCCGCATTGTCCTGGGAGGAAAGTGCAGTGTACTTAGGTTGCCAAGATGCTGTGTGCACACTGGAATGGGAAATGCTGCCCCCTCTCACTAGGTGTTTGATCACAGGGTCACTGTTGATCAGAGGGTTAAGTATATGCTAATTTGAAATGCTGGTGTTTTGCATTTGATTTCTACAGAGTTGAGATGTTCAGAGATGATTTTAAAGAATAATAAAGTGTCTTCCATTGTTACCTGAAGTGCTGACAGTTTTGTCTTCTGTCCTCACTCCCACTGCCCTTAGGTTTGCCTTGCCCTGGGTTAGGGCTCACATTGTCTTTTCCATGAAACAGTGCTGTACTGTGAGGCTTCATGATATCACTAGTCCTCTGTTACAGTGCTGTGTGACCCCCATCTTAGAGATGGAAAAGGGCACAGAAGTCGACCAGTGTCTTTTCCCCAGGGTGGGATCACATCCTCCAGGAGAAATGATTGTTGGTGGTAGCTGTGAGGCATTACATGAGATCTGAGGGCGTTATTAAACATTTCCATTTTTAATTCCTTCAATCTAGCTTGCTAGGGAGCGTGGTCAGCACAGTGCGTCCTCGTGTGTGTGCAGTGCTGGGATGGAGCTAAGGCCTGGTGTGTGCTTGTGTGCTTGCAGCTGATGGAGATGGCATGGGTACATGCTTGTCTGCAGCTGATGGAGATGGCCAGGCAAATACAGCTGAGCTTCAGCCCAGCTCCACCACCTTGTCTTTAACAAAGGAAACAAGGGCAGTGTTCAGCAGATTCTTACCTAGCTTTCATTTAACTGGTTTCTAGAAAGCCATACCGCTTTTCTGTCAATAGCGAGATTTCTTTTAAAATTGATCTGGGCTGGGTGTGGTGGCGCACGCCTTTAATCCCAGCACTCGGGAGGCAGAGGTAGGAGGATCATTGAGTTCAAGGCCAACCTGGGACTACATGGTGAATTCCAGGTCAGCCTGGGCTCTAGCAAGACCCTACCTCGAAAAAACAAAAATTGATGTGGGAGTGGAACTCCATGGTAGGGCACTGGATATGATCCCCAGCATGAAAGGAAAAAATGTGGTCAAAATGAACTTAAGGTACTTTGTGTTTGCTTTGGTTTTTGAGGTAGGGTCTCCCGTAGCTCTGGCTGACTTGGAATGTACTGTGTAGCCAAAGTTGGCCTTAAACTCAATCCTGTGTCCATCTTCCGAGTGCTAGAATTACAGGCCAGCCTATGGCTGAGGTCTTGAGGGTGAGGAGGGCAGCTGGGGCTTGGGCTGGCCTGGCTTTTTTCAGTATCAGTAGGATTCTGGTGTCCATTCCACTGACACTGTCGAGGCAGCTCAGCTGTTGGAAGCTGTCAGTTTTCTCTGATCACTGGCTGAACCAGCAAGCATCCAGGCCCTAGCAGACCCAGACACTGTTAGCTGCATCCAGCAGGTGGCATAGCTGAGAAACTGAGCAGCTCAGGATCCAGAGGGGTGGGTGGAGCAGATGGCTTCATTTGTATATGCAAATGACAGGTGTGTTTAACCATCACTAGACTCATCAGCTGTGCAACAAAACAAGTCCTGGCACCAGCCAGGGTGGTGGGCTGTGGCAATCAAGCAGATTTGAACCCTTCTCCCATTTATTTATTTATTTTTGGTTTTCTGAGGTATGGTCTCACTCCAGGCTGACCTGGAATTTACTATGTTGTCCCAGGGTGGCCTCAAACTCACAGCAATCCTCGTACTTCAGCTGGGATTAAAGGCATGCAACCCCATGCCTGGCTTTTTTTTTTTTTCCTCACATTGAGGTGGGGTCTCCAACATGTGGGAGCCTTCGCCCAGGAGGGCTGACAGCCTGAACGCTGTACCTCTGCATGTCCGACCCTGAGGAAGAAGGACTCAGAGTGAGTCTTGCTTGGCAGTCTGATCCTGGTGACTCTACCACCTTATGGAAGGATGCCACCTCCACAGCCACCTTCTCAAACTGCTCCAGGGACCCCTCCCTTTCTCCCTTTTCTTTTCTTTTGGAGAGATCTAGCAAAGACAAAACAGGAGCTGGGAAGGTGGCTCAGTGGTTAAACTCCAGATGCACTTGCCTGCTGGGTCAGGTTGAATTGCCCCAAGACACATGTGGCTAAACAGGACCTGGAAAACTGACGTTCTTCCCTTAGTGGGCAGACCCCATAATAGAAGAAAAGATCTCTCCATCAAATTAAAAGAGATTAATGGAAGCCTGAGTTTTTAGATTTGTGGCCTAAAGGATAAATGGGGGAGGGGGCTGGAGAATATGGCTCACTTTTGTATGTAAGTATAGAATTTTCAATAAAAAAAAAAAACTGAAAAAAATGTGTTTAACTCCCAGTATCCAGAGGTAGGACAGATGCTCTGTGTGGAGTTTGAGTCCAGCCTGATACTTGAGTGAATTCCAGGACAGCCTGGGCTAGAGTGAGACCCTGCCTTAAAAAAAAAAAAAAGGGGATGTTTATTTATCTGAGGGATGGCTTAAGTGGTTAAGAGAGACAATGGCAAAGCCAAAGGACCCAGCCACTTCAACAAACTCCAGACTCCATGTATACCAGATGCACAAAAGGATTATCATGCATGAGGGTCCTGGGGAGTGGATGAAGTCCTTAGGCTTTGCAGGCAAATGCCTTAACTCTCTCAAGTAAATAAATGATTTTCCCCAACTATTTTTTTGATTCTTCACTTTTATTTTCGACGTATAGTCTCACTTTTATCAGGCTGACCTGGAATTCACTATGCAGTCCCAGGCTGGCCTTGAATTTATGGCAGTCCTCCCAAATAAATAAATAAAAGCTAAGACATCATTTGGTCTTGAGACCCTACCTTGCAAAACCAAATAATAATAATAATAATAATAAAAACAAAAAACTAACTCACAATGCTTGGGCCCTACAGTTTGACTTCTAAATTCCAGACGTCTCCAGGAAATCCCCCAGTTCCTCTTCCCAAAGTGAGAAGTGACCAAAGAGGGTAGACCAGGCCTTTATTCGCTTGTACAAAAAAAAAGTTTATTTATATAAAATAAATAACACGAACGAATATTATTCAATAACAGTAGTAATAATGTTAATTTAACCAAGAGCTCTTCCACTGACTGGTAGCTTTCCTCCTGCTTCACAGAGAAAATGAGATCCAAAGATTTCACAGCACACTCCATAGAAGTCTAAAAGGATGGAGCCAGTGGGAACAGTCAAGAAGTCCCTGGAGACAGGCAGCGGGCACACCTTCCATCCCAGCACTCGAGAGGCAGAGGTAAGAGGATCACTGTGAGTTCGAGGCCAGCCTGCGACTACAGAGTGAATTCCAGGTCAGCCTGGGCTAGAGCGAAACCCTGCCTCGAAAACAAAACAAAACAAGTCCCTGGAACCAGCCAGGGTGGTGGGCTGGGGGAATTCAAGTCCAGAGGAGAACTCCTTCCCACATTCTGATGGTCGTGAGCAGACACATGGTGAGGCTGAAGTGGACAGGGCTCAGCCAGGGGGCACCACTATTACGGTGCTGGACACCTCGGAGTGGATTGTTGCAGCCGCTGCCTGTACAGCAGGTCACATTGAGGTGGGTCATGTCGAAGGCGTCCAACATGTGGGAGCCTTCGCACCATGAGGAAGTGGCACAGCCTCGAACGCTGTACCTCTGCATGTCCGACCCTGAGGAAGAAGGAGACAGAGTGAGTCTTGCTTGGCAGTCTCATGCTGGTGACATACCACCTTATGGAAGGATGCCACCTCCACAGCCACCTTCTCAAAGTGCTCCAGGGACCCCTCCCGGTGGTCCTGCACACCCATCTTGGGATTAATCTAGCAAAGCTAAAACAGGAGCTGGGAAGGTGGCTCAGTGGTTAAAGTCACTTGCCTGCTGGCTCAGGTTGAATCCCTCAAGACACATAAACAGGACACAAAAAATGGCGTAATTCCCTCGCAAGACCCTCATAATAGAAGAAAAAGATGATGACATCAAATTAAAAGAGAGACTAATGGAGAGAGGGAGGGGATACGACGGAGATTGGAGCTCTAAAGCGGAATGGGGGGAGGGGAGGGAAATATAATACATTTTTTGTATGTAAGTATAGAAGTTGTCAATAAAAAAAAAACTTGAAAAAAAATGGAGTAACTCAGGAGGCAGAGGTAGGAGGATCTCTGTGTGAGTTTGAGTCCAGCCTGATACTAGAGTGAATTCCAGGACAGCCTGGGCTAGAGTGAGACCCTGCCTAGAAAAAAAAAAAGGGGAACGGAGCTGGAGGGATGGCTTAGTGGTTAAGGTGCTTGCTGGCAAAGCCAAAGGACCCAGGTTCAGTTCCCCAGGATCCATGTATACCAGATGCACAAAAGGATACATGCATGAGGAGTTCGTTTGCAGTGGATGAAGGCCCTGGCGCACCCAATCTCTCTCTCTCTCTCTCTGCCTCTTTCTCTCTCAAGTAAATAAATGATTTTAAAATATTTTTTTGATTCTTCACTTTTATTTTCGACGTATAGTCTCACTTCTAGCCCAGGCTGACCTGGAATTCACTATGCAGTCTCAGGGTGGCCTTGAATTTATGGCAGTCCTCCTACCTTTGCCTCCTGAGTGCTGGGATTAAAGGCGTGTGCCACCACGCCTGGCTAAATAATTTTTTTTTTAAGTGCTGCAGGAGTATGCTGGCACTTTGCAGTGGCAAGAGGCCCTGGTGCACTCATACATGCATGCACTCATGCACAAATAAATAAATAAAAGCTAAGACATCATTTGGTCTTTCCAGGCTCGAGAGGATATGAGGGACTTTTCCAGAAACACCCCAGGACATATGATACCTTCACAACGAACTCTGAAACAGTCAAGGACCAGCTGTCACCTTTTCTAAAGCCAGGCTTCAAAGAGGCTTGGAACAACAGTAAAACAATGCCGGCCTCCTCTTGAGATTTTTCCATTAAGAAAATATCATCAGCCGGGCATGGTGGTGCAAGCCTTTAATCCCAGCACTCGGGAGGCAGAGGTAGGAGGATTGCCATGAGTTCGAGGCCACCCTGAGACCTGAGACTACATAGTTAACTCCAGGTCAGCCTGGGCCAGAGTGAGACCCTACCAAGAAGAAAAAAAAAAAAAAAAAAAAAAAAAAAGAATATATCATATTTACTTTTTTTTTTTTTTTTTTTTTTTTGGCTTTTCAAGGTAGGGTCTCACTGTAGCCCAAGCTGACCTGGAATTCTCTATGGAGTCTCAGGGTGGCCTCGAACTCAAGGCAACCCTCCTACCTCTGCCTCCCAAGTGCTGGGTGTAAAGGTGTGCGCCACCACTGTCACTTTTAAATAATAAATAATAATATTATTTATGACAATGTGTAATGGGATTTTATTGGCATTTTATTTCATTATTTATACTTAAAAAAATTTTTTTTTCTTTTTTGAGGTAGGGTCTCACTCTAGCTCAGGCTGACCTGGAAATCACTATGTTGTCTCAAGGTGGCCTCAAACTCACGGCGATCCTTCTACCTCTGCTTCCCGAGTGCTGGGATTAAAGGCGTGCACCACCATACCCAGCCTTTTTAAATTAAAAAAAATTATTTATTTCAGAGAGAGAGAGAGAATGTGAGTGTCAGGGCCTGTAGCCACTACAAATGAACTCCAGGCACATGTGCCACCTTGTGCCTCTGGCTTACTTGGATCCTGGGGAATCAAGCCTGGGTCCTTTGGCTTTGCAGGCAAGCACCTTAACCATTCAGCCATCCCTCCAGCCACATTTTCACTTTTTTGTGTGATGCTGGGGATAGAACCCTTGGTTGTGCACATTATAGGCAGAAATTCTACCACTTCCCAGGGCAGAAAGATCCATTTCTATTTCACAAAACCTAATTTTCTTTTCTTTTCTTTTCTTTTCTTTTCTTTTCTTTTCTTTTCTTTTCTTTTCTTTTTTTTTTTTTTTGAAGTAGGGTCTGGCTGTAGCCCATGCTGACCTAGAATTCGTTATGTAGTCTCAGGGTGGCCTCAAACTCACAGTGATCCTCCTACCCCTGCCTCCCAAGTACTGGGATTAGAATGTACCACTACACCTGGCTCAAGACCTAATTCTTTTTTTTTATTTTTATTTTTGGACAGAGACAGAGAGAGACAGAGAGGGAGAGGAAGACAGAGATGGGTGCGCCAGCAGTCTCTCAGCTGCTGTGAACGAAATCCAGATGCGTGCGCCCCTTGTGGTCAAGTGCGGCATTGCGCCCTTGCATCACTTTGCATCTGGATAAACGTGGGACCTGGAGATTGGAACGGGGGGGGGGTCTTAGGCTTAGCAGGCAGGTGCCTTAACCGCTAAGCCATCTCTCCAGCCCAAAACCTAATTCTTTAGTACAATTTGCTCCTCCTTCAGGAGATCCCACCTCTGTTAGGTGTCAACCCTGTGTCCCCAGTAGGTCCCCCTTCCAGCTCCTCAGGGCCTCACCATCAGAGCCCGTGGCCTCCAGACATTGATCCATGGGGCCTCGACAGTTGATGAGGGAGGACTGTTCAGAGGAGCATCCATCGGTGCTGTTCCCCTCGCAACTGTAACACTGGATGCCATTCGGTGGCAGCTGTTGAAGAATCAGGACTGAAGAAATGACAAATGACATGAGACCAAGGAAATTAACACTTGGGTACCTCTCACCCATCCTTTTCCTGTCCATTTCTCCCCTCTCAGCCTAGGACATGCTCTTGCCACCCAGTGGTCAAAGGTGTGAATGACACTTTCTTTCGTTTTTTTTTAATTTGAGAGAGAAAGATTGAGAGAGAGAGAGAGAGGGAGAGGGAGAGAGAGAGAATGGGTGCATCAGGGCCTCTCAGCTGCTGTGAACCAAATCCAGATGCGTGCGCCCCCTTGCGATCAAGTGCGGCATTGCGCCCTTGCGTCACTTTGCATCTGGCTAAACGTGGGACCTGGAGATTGGAACTGCTGGAGGTTGGAACCAGCGTTCTTAGGCTTAGGAGGCAGGCTGAGACTTTCATTTTTGATGGTGGTGGGAGATTCCCCCTGCCTGGAGAGGCACTATGCTTGGGCTCTGACTAAGCAACTGAGAGATGGAGCCGTCCCAGCCTCTTAGGAGTTTCCATGTAGAGTGACAGTGTCTGTAGTTGTTGAAATTTAAATTAATTAGTATTAAATAGGTATTAGAGCCCAGTGTGGTGGCACATGACTTTAATTGCAGCACTCGGGAGGCAGAGGTAGGAGGATCACGGTAGAGCACTTGTCTAGAATCCACAGTGAGGGGCTGGGGGCGTGGCTCAGAGGTAGAGCCCTTGTCTAGAATCCACAGTGAGGGGCTGGGGGCGTGGCTCAGCAGTAGAGCCCTTGTCTAGAATCCGCAGTGAGGGGCTGGGGGTGTGGCTCAGCGGTAGAGCCCTTGTCTAGAATCCACAGTGAGGGGCTGGGGGCGTGGCTCAGCGGTGGGGCCTGCCCCTGGGAGAATCCACAGTGAGGGCTGGGGCGTGGCTCAGCGGTAGAGCCCTTGTCTAGAATCTGCAGTGAGGGGCTGGGGGTGTGACTCAGCGGTAGAGCCCTTGTCTAGAATCCACAGTGAGGGGCTGGGGGTGTGACTCAGCGGTAGAGCCCTTGTCTAGAATCCACAGTGAGGGGCTGGGGGCGTGGTTCAGCGGTAGAGCACTTGTCTAGAATCCACAGTGAGGGGCTGGGGTGTGGCTCAGCGGTAGAGCCCTTGTCTAGAATCCACAGTGAGGGGCTGGGGGTGTGACTCAGCGGTAGAGCCCTTGTCTAGAATCCACAGTGAGGGGGGGGCGTGGTTCAGGGTGTGGAATCCACAGTGAGGGGCTGGGGGTGGCTCAGGGGTAGAGCACTTGTCTAGAATCCACAGTGAGGGGCTGGGGGTGTGGCTCAGCGGTAGAGCCCTTGTCTAGAATCCACAGTGAGGGGCTGGGGGCGTGGCTCAGCGGTAGAGCCCTTGTCTAGAATCCACAGTGAGGGGCTGGGGGCGTGGCTCAGCGGTAGAGCCCTTGTCTAGAATCACAGTGAGGGCTGGTGTAGAGCTCTCTCCCAGCATGTGGGAGCCTTTGGGTTCCTTTCCTAACACTTCAGTGGACAGTACAAAGAGCTCTTGGGTGAGGGTGTTTTGGGGAGAGGTACACACACAACATCCCAAGGTTTAGAATTCAGTTTTAAGAGGAAGAGGGTCTTGTTCTAACTCAAGTTGACCTGGAATTCACTATGTAGTCTCAGGCTGTCCTTGAACTCACAGTGATCCTCCTACCCATGCCTCCCAAGTGCTGGGATTGAAGGCATGAGCCAATTTACTGTGCTTGAAGAGAGACTCTCTGAATGAAGATCGATGGATCTTTGAATTCTCATGAAATCTTTTTTTGGGGGTTGAGATAGGTTCTCATGTACCCCAGGCTGCACTTCAACTCCCTGTGTAGCTGAGAATGTCTTGAAATTTGGGTCGTCCAGCCTGTCCTCTGTCTCCCAAATACCGGGATTACAGGTGTATGCCACACGCTGGGCTCCACCCATTTACCTGGGCCTTGGTTGCACTGGGTGTAGTTGCAACATCGAAGAAAGTGGAAGGTGTGGTTGTTGTGAAAACCAATCTGGCCTGGACATCCAGGAAGACTGCCACAGCCCCGGATGTACTTCTCATCCATTCTTCCTGTGAGATAAAGGAGTGAGAGGTCAGGCAGTGGTGACAGAAATTAGGAGCAAGGGAAACATCTTTTTTTAAAAAATATTTTATTATTTATTTATTTATTTGAGAGAGAGAGAGAAATACAGAAATAGGCAGGTAGAGAGAGAGAGAGAGAATGGGTGCTCCAGGGCCTCCAGCCACTGCAAACGAACTCCAGATGCATGCACTCCCTTGTGCATCTGGCTTACGTGGGTCCTGGAGAATCGAGCCGTGAACCGGGGTCCTTAGGCTTCATAGGCATACGTTTAACCGCTAAGCCATCTCTCCAGCCCTTTTTAAAAATACAACTGTAAAGCATTTATTCATACAGATATTATAAAAAGTAAAATGAGGTATTTTTATTACCCTAGCTAGTTAGGAAGCTGAGACAGGAAGATCTGCAATTCAAGGTTCCAGTGTGATACCCTGACTCCACATCTTTAAACCACTCCAGAAGCGTGTGCCACCTTGTGTGTTTGCGTCACCTGTGCGTCTGGTTTATGTGGGATCTGGAGGGTCGAATGTGGGTCCTTAGGCTTCACAGGCAAGCGCCCTTAACCACTAAGCCATCTTTCCAACCTGCTCATATATATATATATATATATATATTTTTTTTTTTTTTTGAAAAATAGCGACTGGAAGCAGCCCTCTGTTCTCTTTATTTCTTGGTTCTTTGTCTTTCTTGAAACTTTTTGGGGATCTCCTCCTCTTTAGAACTCTGTCTGAGTCTGCACTTTTCTCCCCAATCCACCAGCTAATCAAGGTCTCTATATGCATTTAATTCTTCTAAAGTACTAAATGCTTGCTGGGCGTAGTGGCACACGCCTTTAATCCCAGCACTGGGGAGGCAGAGGTAGGAGGATCGCCTTGAGTTCGAGGCCACCCTGAGACTACATAGTGAGTTCCAGGTCAGCCTGGGCCAGAGTGAGACCTTATCTTGAAAACCAAAAAAAAAAAAAAAATACTAAATGCTTTATTTATTTGTTTGTTGGTTTGTTTGGTTCTGTTTTCCAGGTATGAGTATCACTGTAGCCAAGACAAACACACTCTGGGTCACTCAGAACTCACAAGGATAGCCTACTTCAACTTCTCAAAGGCTGGATGCGACTAAAGACTTGTCCCACCATATATAGAAACTTATCCAATAAAGCTCATCTGAATTCAATGCCTAATTTACTCCATTCTAGAAGCTGGGCCACCCATTTTTTTCCTGTCCCTCTTTGTCATTGGAATCTGTCCTTTCCTTTTGCTTTCAATAAAACTTTTGGGGGCTAGAGAGATGGCTCAGCAGTGGAGGCGTTTGCTTGAGAAGTCTAAGGACTCAGGTTCGAGTCCACAGAACCCACATAAGCCAGATGCACATGGTGGCACATTTGTCTGGAGTTCGTTTGCAGTGGCTAGAGGCCCTGGGGCACCCATTCTTTCTATCTCTCTTCTATCTCTGTGTTTGCAAATAAATACAATTTAAATAAACAAATAAAATCATGCTTTGTTAGCTCGACCCTTTTTTTTTTTTTTTCCAGGTAGGGTCTCACTCTAGCCCAGGCTGACCTGGAATTCATTATGTATTCTCAGGGTGGCCTCGAACTCGAGGCAATCCTCCTACCTCTGCCTCCCAAGTGCTGGGATTTAAGGCGTGCACCACCACGCCCAGATGTTACTGTTTTTTTTTTTTTGAGGTAGGGTCTCACTCTGGCCCAGGCTGACCTGGAATTAACTATGTAGTATCAGGGTGGCCTCGAACTCACAGCAATCCTCCTACTTCTGCCTCCCAAGTGCTGGGATTAAAGGTGTGAGCCACCACGCCCGGCTTTATTTTTATTTATTTTATTTATTTTTTTTTTTGGTTTTTCGAGGTAGGGTCTTGCTCTAGTGCAGGCTGACCTGGAATTCACTATGTAGTCTCAGGGTGGCCTTGAACTCATGGCGATCCCCCTACCTCTGCCTCCCAAGTGCTGGGATTAAAGCCGTGCGCCACCACGCCCGGCGCCACTGTTTTTATATACACTGTCTTAGTGGTCTGGGACTTCTTTTTTTTTGGGGGGGGGACTTCTTTTTTAGAAAATATTTTAATTTTATTTATTTATTTATTATTATTATTATTATTATTATTATTATTTTGTTTGTTTTTTGAGGTAGGGTCTCACTCAGGCCCAGGCTGACCTGGAATTCACTATGTACTCTCAGAGTGGCCTTGAACTCATGGCGATCCTTCTACCTCTGCCTCCGGGAGTGCTGGGATTAAAGGCGTGCGCCACCACGCCCGGCTTGTTTATTTTTATTTATTTAAGAGAGAGGGAGAAAGAGGCAGAAAGAAAGAATGGATGCACTAGGGCTTCAAGCCACTGCAAAGGAACTCCAGAAATATATGCCACCTTGTGTATCTGGCTTATGTAGGTACTGGGGAATTGAACCTGGGTCTTTAGGCTTCGCTAAGCCATCTCTCCAATCCCTGATCTGGGACCTCTAATCACTGGATTTGTTTTTCCTGTGTCTCTTGCTTAATTTAGCATTACTTGGAGGTGTCTGTGAAGTGCGTCCTTGGAGAGGAGCGAGGAAGAGGGAGACCCTGGAGTGTCAGAGCTAACCTTCCAGACTCTGGTGGGTCACCACATCCAGGCAATGTTCCTTGGGATAGCCACATTGCAGGTTCTGCTCCCGGGCCCGTTCACAGCTCATATCAGAAGACGTGCAAGACACACACTCAAGGTATTGGCCTCGGGCAAAAGCGAACTGTCGGCTACCTGGAAAGAAAGAAAAGTGGAGGGGTCCTGGAGGTCTGGCTCTCAGCTTCCTTGCTGGTCTCCCAGTTTCCATTCTTTTTTCAAAATTTTTACTTTTTTGAGAGCAACAGAGCCCTTTTAAAAATACAACTGTAAAGCATTTATTCATACAGATATTATAAAAAGTAAAATGAGGTATTTTTATTACCCTAGCTAGTTAGGAAGCTGAGACAGGAAGATCTGCAATTCAAGGTTCCAGTGTGATACCCTGACTCCACATCTTTAAACCACTCCAGAAGCGTGTGCCACCTTGTGTGTTTGCGTCACCTGTGCGTCTGGTTTATGTGGGATCTGGAGGGTCGAATGTGGGTCCTTAGGCTTCACAGGCAAGCGCCCTTAACCACTAAGCCATCTTTCCAACCTGCTCATATATATATATATATATATATATTTTTTTTTTTTTTTGAAAAATAGCGACTGGAAGCAGCCCTCTGTTCTCTTTATTTCTTGGTTCTTTGTCTTTCTTGAAACTTTTGGGGATCTCCTCCTCTTTAGAACTCTGTCTGAGTCTGCACTTTTCTCCCAATCCACCAGCTAATCAAGGTCTCTATATGCATTTAATTCTTCTAAAGTACTAAATGCTTGCTGGGCGAGTGGCACACCTTTAATCCCAGCACTGGGGAGGCAGAGGTAGGAGGATCGCCTTGAGTTCGAGGCCACCCTGAGACTACATAGTGAGTTCCAGGTCAGCCTGGGCCAGAGTGAGACCTTATCTTGAAAAACCAAAAAAAAAAAAAAAATACTAAATGCTTTATTTATTTGTTTGTTGGTTTGTTTGGTTCTGTTTTCCAGGTATGAGTATCACTGTAGCCAAGACAAACACACTCTGGGTCACTCAGAACTCACAAGGATAGCCTACTTCAACTTCTCAAAGGCTGGATGCGACTAAAGACTTGTCCCACCATATATAGAAACTTATCCAATAAAGCTCATCTGAATTCAATGCCTAATTTACTCCATTCTAGAAGCTGGGCCACCCATTTTTTTCCTGTCCCTCTTTTGTCATTGGAATCTGTCCTTTCCTTTTGCTTTCAATAAAACTTTTGGGGCTAGAGAGATGGCTCAGCAGTGGAGGCGTTTGTTTGAGAAGTCTAAGGACTCAGGTTCGAGTCCACAGAACCCACATAAGCCAGATGCACATGGTGGCACATTTGTCTGGAGTTCGTTTGCAGTGGCTAGAGGCCCTGGGGCACCCATTCTTTCTATCTCTTCTATCTCTGTGTTTGCAAATAAATACAATTTAAATAAACAAATAAAATCATGCTTTGTTAGCTCGACTTTTTTTTTTTTTTTTTTCCAGGTAGGGTCTCACTCTAGCCCAGGCTGACCTGGAATTCATTATGTATTCTCAGGGTGGCCTCGAACTCGAGGCAATCCTCCTACCTCTGCCTCCCAAGTGTTGGGATTTAAGGCGTGCACCACCACGCCAGATGTTACTGTTTTTTTTTTTTTTTGGTAGGGTCTCACTCTGGCCCAGGCTGACCTGGAATTAACTATGTAGTATCAGGGTGGCCTCGAACTCACAGCAATCCTCCTACTTCTGCCTCCCAAGTGCTGGGATTAAAGGTGTGAGCCACCACGCCCGGCTTTATTTTTATTTATTTTATTTATTTTTTTTTTTGGTTTTTCGAGGTAGGGTCTTGCTCTAGTGCAGGCTGACCTGGAATTCACTATGTAGTCTCAGGGTGGCCTTGAACTCATGGCGATCCCCCTACCTCTGCCTCCCAAGTGCTGGGATTAAAGCCGTGCGCCACCACGCCCGGCGCCACTGTTTTTATATACACTGTCTTAGTGGTCTGGGACTTCTTTTTTTTTTTTTTTGGACTTCTTTTTAGAAAATATTTTAATTTTATTTATTTATTTATTATTATTATTATTATTATTATTATTATTATTATTATTTTGTTTGTTTTTTGAGGTAGGGTCTCACTCAGGCCCAGGCTGACCTGGAATTCACTATGTACTCTCAGAGTGGCCTTGAACTCATGGCGATCCTTCTACCTCTGCCTCCGGGAGTGCTGGGATTAGCGCGGCGCCACCACGCCCGGCTTGTTTATTTTTATTTATTTAAGAGAGAGGGAGAAAGAGGCAGAAAGAAAGAATGGATGCACTAGGGCTTCAAGCCACTGCAAAGGAACTCCAGAAATATATGCCACCTTGTGTATCTGGCTTATGTAGGTACTGGGGAATTGAACCTGGGTCTTTAGGCTTCATAAAGCCATCTCTCCAATCCCTGATCTGGGACCTCTAATCACTGGATTTGTTTTTCCTGTGTCTCTTGCTTAATTTAGCATTACTTGGAGGTGTCTGTGAAGTGCGTCCTTGGAGAGGAGCGAGGAAGAGGGAGACCCTGGAGTGTCAGAGCTAACCTTCCAGACTCTGGTGGGTCACCACATCCAGGCAATGTTCCTTGGGATAGCCACATTGCAGGTTCTGCTCCCGGGCCCGTTCACAGCTCATATCAGAAGACGTGCAAGACACACACTCAAGGTATTGGCCTCGGGCAAAAGCGAACTGTCGGCTACCTGGAAAGAAAGAAAAGTGGAGGGGTCCTGGAGGTCTGGCTCTCAGCTTCCTTGCTGGTCTCCCAGTTTCCATTCTTTTTTTCAAAATTTTTTACTTTTTTGAGAGCAACAGAGAGACAGAGAGAAAGAGGCAGATAGAGAGACTGGGTGCCAAACGAACTCCAGATGCATGCACCACCTTGTACATCTGGCTTAAGTGGGTCCTGGGGAATCAAGCCTTGAACTAGGATCCGTAGGCTTCACAGGCAAGCGCTTAACTGCTAAGCCATCTCTCCAGGCCCCCAGTTTCCATTTTTACTGCCACCATCTCCTGCCCTAAGTATCCCCACATGGCCCTAAAGGAGTTTTTTTGTTTTTTGTTTTTTTTTTTTTTGGTTTTGTGAGGTAGGGTCTCACTCTGGTCCAGGCTGACCTGGAATTCTCAGGGTGGCCTCGAACTCTCGGCGATCCTCCTACCTCTGCCTCCCGAGTGCTGGGATTAAAGGTGTATGCCACCATGCCTGGCTGTTTATTTTTTATTTATTATTTTGACTTATTTATTTGTGAATAAAAGAGAAAGAATGGGCACACCAGGGCCTCCACCACTGCAAATTAACTCGAGATGCATGTGCCACCTTGTGCATCTGGCTTATGTGGGTCCTGGGGAATTGAACCTGGGTCCTTAGGCTTCACAGGCGAGGGCCTCAAGTAACGAGCTGTCTCTCCAGATCCTAAAGGAGGTTTCCAACACACTTCTGACCTGACATCTCCTCGCTCAAAATCCTTTCACAACTCCCTAGTGTCCTTAGAATAAAATCTGAGATCCATCATGTGGAATGCGAGCCCTGGATCCTGGCCACTTCGCCTGCTTCATCTCTCTGCACCAGCTCCTCCCAGACTCTATTCCACACTCACTTCACGCAGTCCCTGAATACCCACACTGACTGGCGCTCGGGCCATCACATATGCTGTCTCCTTGTCTAGAACACCAGTCTCTTGATCGTGACTTTCCCTAACTCCCACTCATTCTACATCCGTCATCTCCAATATGGCCTCCTCAGGGAAGCACTTCCTGAACCCACCACACAGGATCCTGATGAGTTCTGGCTCTTCCTGAGCTCAAACAGCCCACAAAACTCCCTCTGTCCCAACCCTGCCCAGTCAGATTTATGTCCATCTGGTGACAAGACTGTGAGTCCCCAGGAGGGTGGAGTCAGGGATGTCTTGGTCATTATGGGATTCCTTAATTACAATGGCCAACCCCTCACTGTGGATTCTAGACAGGTGCTGTACTGCTGAGCCACGCCCCCAGCCCCTCACTGTGGATTCTAGACAAGGGCTGTACCGCTGAGCCACGCCCCCAGCCCCTCACTGTGGATTCTAGACAAGGGCTCTACCGCTGAGCCACGCCCCCAGCCCCTTACTGTGGATTCTAGACAAGGGCTCTACCGCTGAGCCACGCCCCCAGCCCCTCACTGTGGATTCTAGACAAGGACTCTACCGCTGAGCCACGCCCCAGCCCTCACTGTGGATTCTAGACAAGGGCTCTACCGCTGAGCCACGCCCCAGCCCCTCACTGTGGATTCTAGACAAGGACTCTACCGCTGAGCCACGCCCCCAGCCCTCACTGTGGATTCTAGACAAGTGCTCTACCTCTGAGCCACGCCCCAGCCCCTCACTGTGGGTTCTAGACAAGGGCTCTACCTCTGAGCCACGCCCAGCCCCTCACTGTGGATTCTAGACAAGGGCTCTACCGCTGAGCCACGCCCCCCAGCCCCCTCACTGTGGATTCTAGACAAGGGCTCTACCTCTGATCCACGCCCCAGCCCCTCACTATGGATTCTAGACAAGGGCTCTACCTCTGAGCCACGCCCCAGCCCTCACTGTGGATTCTAGACAAGGGTTCTACCGCTGAGCCACGCCCAGCCCCTCACTGTGGATTCTAGACAAGGGCTCTACCACTGAGCCACGCCCCAGCCCTCACTGTGGATTCTAGACAAGTGCTCTACCATGAGCCACGCCCCCAGCCCCTCACTGTGGATTCTAGACAAGTGATCTACCGCTGAGCCACACCCCCAGCCCCTCACTTGGGTTCTAGACAAGGGCTCTACCGCTGAGCCACGCCCCAGCCCCTCACTGTGGATTCTAGACAAGTGATTTACCATGAGCCACACCCCAGCCCTCACTTGGGTTCTAGACAAGGGCTCTACCTCTGAGCCACGCCCCCAGCCCCTCACTGTGGATTCTAGACAAGGGCTCTACCGCTGAGCCACGCCCCCAGCCCCTCACTGTGGATTCTAGACAAGGGCTCTACTGCTGAGCCACGCCCCCAGCCCCTCACTGTGGATTCTAGACAAGGGCTCTACCACTGAGCCACGCCCCCAGCCCCTCACTGTGAATTCTGGACAAGTGCTCTACCGCTGAGCTATATCCATATATATATATATATATATATGTATATATATATACACAAACACACACACATATGTGAAATGCATATTTGAGAGAGAGAAAGAGACAGAGAGAGAAGCAGATAGAGAACAGGTGCATCTGGGCTTCCAGCCCCTGCAAACGAACTCCAGATGCATGTGCTACTTTGTGCATCTGGCTTTATGCGGGTAACTGGGAATTGAATCCAGGCCGCTGGACTTCACAAGCAAGTACCTTTAACTGCTGAGCCGTCTCTCCAGCCCCAGGCCTTGGTTTTTTGAGGCCAGCTGACTTTATACTTGTGGTCCTCTTCCCTCTACCATCTGAGCGCTGGCATGACAGGCATGCGCCAACACACCCAGCTTGCACTTCAAAATTCTTCACACCTCTAAGATATATTGTGAAATAATACACATTCACTTTGGTTTTAATTTCTAGGGCAAGATGCCCTACAGCAACAGGCAGCCCACACACCACCTGATCATCTGAGACAGTAAGCCTCACTTCACTGATCCACGGTAACTTTGTTTTGTTTGTTGGTTATCTACGCAAAGCTACCAGCCCAGGTCAACTGGATCCATTAGTTTTCCCTGGAAATACGGGGCCATTTCTCTGCCCAGGCGTTGGCGCACACCATCTTCCAGCCTGGCACAACTTCCCCTTCTTAACCCAAGAGATCAGAACTGTCTTTGGGCCAAGACTTAAAGAGGGAAAGCCTGCCTGAGCCAAGGCTGTCCACTGGCAAGCTCGTGGTAATTAGGTGAATCATTTCCATTCTGAGCCAAGGCAGCGTCCTCAAAGAAAAAATACCTAAAAGGCTCAGAATGCATGAGAATCTCTTCTCGTGAATTTCCATGAACATACAAAGTGGAGTTTCCTCCAGGCATAGTGGCACGTGCCTATAATCTAAGCACCAGGGCAGCCTGGATTACGTAGTGAAATTATCTCAAGAACAAAGTCATGGAGCGGGGCGTGGTGGCGCACGCCTTTAATCCCAGCACTCAGGAGGCAGAGGTAGGAGGATCACCGTGAGTTCCAGGCCACCCTGAGACTACAGAGTGAATTCCAGCTCAGCCTGAGCTACAGTGAGTCCCTACTTCGAAAAACCAATAATAATAATAATAAATAAATAAAAATCATGGGTTGGAGAAATGGCTTAGTGGTTAAGCCTAAGGACCTACGTTCAATTCCCCAGTACCCATGTAAGCCAGATGCACAAAGTGGCGTATGCATCTGGAGTTGTTTTTAGTGGCTAGAGTTCCAGATGTACCCGTTCTTTCTCTCAAATGAATGAATAAGTAAATAACTCATCATGCCAGGCATAGTGGCTCACACATATAATTCATTCACAGGGATCCTCCTACCTCAGCCTTCCAAATGCTGGTACTAAAGGTGTGTGCCACCACACTTGGTTTATAATTCTAGCACTCAGGAGGCTGAGGGAGGAAGATGATTGTGAGTTTGAGGTCACTTTGAGCTACAGAGTCACTATCAGGTCAACCTGGGTTTGAGAGAAACCCTGCCTCAAACAAGAAAAATCTTCAAAAAAGAGGCTGGAGAGATGGCTTAGTGGTTAAGGCATTTGCCTGCAAAACCAAAGGACCCTAGTTCTATTCCCCAGTACCCACATAGGCCTGATGCACAAGGAGGCTCATGCGTCTGCACAAGGGGGGGGATGCATCTGGAGTTCGTTTGCAGTGGCTGGAGGCCCTGGTGTGCCCATTCTTTCTCACTGCCTCTTCCTCTCTCTCTCTCTCTCAAATAAATAAGTAAATAATTTTTTTTAAAAAGAATGGTTGAATTTCTTTATAAAAAAGAAAGAAAGAAAGAAAGACAGGAAGGAAGGAAGTTCAAGCCCAGGTGTGTGCCACCACGTCCTGCTGACTTTTTTTTTCTTTTTGGTTTTTCGAGGTAGGGTCTCACTCTGGCTCAGGCTGACCTGGAATTCACTATGTAGTCTCAGGGTGGCCTCGAACTCACTGCGATCCTTCTACCTCTGCCTCCCGAGTGCTGAGACTTAAGGCGTGCGCCACCACGCCCAGCGCGCCCGACCATCTTTAAGCGCTCTTGTGTTTCACTGTTGTCCTCACTCCTCAGGCCTCAGGGGCCCTGGCGAGGCCTCTTCAGGTCGGCTCCTGTCTCTTCAGTCCCACGTGCCCTCAGGAAACTTGGCTTCCTTTTGTGATGCACCAGGACCTATTTTCTGCTGCATTTCTTGGCATCTCGTGCGCCCTTGTCAGTGACTGGAGGGGAATGTGTTTGCAGATCTGGGGACTCCCCTTTCTATGGTCTCATCTATTCCAGGCTGGTACCTCGCAGACTCTAGGGCAGCCCCCAACTCTACCCTGTCTCCTCAGTCTGGCAATTCACTGCCTTGTGTCTCCATTTCCCCTTCACATCAGCGAATTGGAAAGGGCACCCCGGGGAACGAGCCAGGGAGCCTGTGAAACTCAACGCCTGCGTTTCCCTTCTTTCAAAGATTGTAGCGCCTCAAGTTCTTTTCTCCACTTGATACTCTCTAAGGACTGCAAATTAAAAAAAAAATTGTCTGTCATCTGTCCAGTGTTTATAGCTGTCATTGGCAGAAGCTTTATGATGACAGGAGGGAGTCCATCAGGGTCTGTGCCTCACATGTCACCCGTCACGGAAGCCCACAAATCTACCTGCCAGAACCGTTCACTTGTGTCCCTCTGCATGGCTGACACCCCTGTCTGGCTGCCCTCGTCATCAACACAACCTCTCCCACACCCATGTGTCTTTCCCTTCATCTACTCTTGTTTCCCTCCAATCTGCTTGCCATCTGGAGGGCAGAAGTGTCTGCTTAAAATATACAGAAATAGGCCAGGCGTGGTGGCATGCCTTTAACCCCAGCACTCGGGAGGCAGAGGTAGGAGGATCGCCATGAGTTCGAGGCCACCCTGAGACTACATAGTTAATTCCAGGTCAGCCTGGACCAGAGTGAAACCCTACCTCGAAAAACCAAAAAAAATAATAAATAAATAAATAAAAAAATATATATATATACAGAAATAGGGCTAGAGATATGGCTTAGCAGTTAAGGCGCCTGCCTCCTAAGCCTAAGAACACTGGTTCCAATCTCCAGCGGTTCCAATCTCCAGGTCCCACGTTTAGCCAGATGCAAAGTGACGCAAGGGCGCAATGCCGCACTTGACCACAAGGGGGCGCACACATCTGGATTTCATTCGCAGCAGCTGAGCGGCTGCTGGTGCACCCAATTCTCTCTCTCAAATAAATAAAAAAGAGAGAGAGAATTACCATGAGGTGGAGGTCAGTGTGGGCTAGAGTGGGACCCTGCTTTATCCAACTCCAAAAAGAAGACGAGAAGGAGGAGGGAGAAGTGAGGAGGAGAAAGAAGAGAAATAAAGAAGACAGGAAGGAATAAAAGGAAAAAAAAACAAGGAAAGAAAGAAAGAAAAAAAAAAAACAGGGCTGGAAAGATGGCTTAAGGGTTAAGACACTTGCCTGAAAAGCCAAAGGACTGGACTTTGATTCCACAATACCCAGATCCACAAGGTGGTGCATGCAGTTGCAGTGGCTGAAGGCCCTGGCTCACCTATTCTATCTCTCTAACTCTCTCTCTAAAATAAAAAGTAAATGTATTTAAAAAGAAAGAAGAAAGAAAGAAAGTAAGTTGGGCGTGGTGGCACATGCCTTTAATGCCAGCACTTGGAGGCAGAGGAGGGAGAATCACCATGAGTTTGAGGTCACCTTGAGAATACACAGTGAATTCCAGGTCAACCTAGAGTGAAACCCTCCCTCGAAAAAAAAAAAAAAAAAAAAAAACTAAAGTAGGGTTGCTGGAGGATGGCTTAGTGGTTAAGGTGTTTGCCTGCAAAGCCAAAGGACCCAGGTTTGATTCCCCAGGATCCACATTAGCCAGATGCACCTCTGTCTCTGTGTTTCTGACTCTCTCTAAAAAAAATAAATAAGCCGGGTGTGGTAGTGCACGCCTTTAATCCCAACACTTGGAAGGCAAAAGTAGGAGGATCACTGTGAGTTTGAGGCCACCCTGAGACTACAGAGTGAATTCCAGGTCAGCCTGAGCTAGAATGAAACCTTACATTGAAAAAAAAAAAAAAAGAAGAAGAAGAAGAAGAAGAAGAAGAAGAAAAGAAAAGAAAAAATTCCAGTATCTGAGTCAGGCCTACCATCAGAGGGTCTTTTGTGGCCAGAATGGAGAAATGAAGAAATCCATGTGGGAGGGCAGCTGCTTCCTGAGTCTACTGTGACTGCAAGGCCTTAATCAATTTCCTTCCGGACCAGGGCCAGAAAGATCTCTGCTGACAATGCAGCATGAGCCTGTTCCTTCTGTCCTTGCCTGTCCTGTGAGAATCTGGGCGAATCTGACTTGTTCTGAATTGTTCTTCTCCTGACTCAAGCCTGAAGCCACCAGACTTAAAGGGCTTATGGAAGTTTCTTTTCTTTTCTTTTTTTTTTGGTTTTGCAAGGTAGGGTCTCACTCTGGTCCAGGCTGACCTGGAATTAACTATGTAGTCTCAGGGTGGCCTTGAACTCTCAGCAATCCTCCCACCTCTGCCTCCGGAGTGCTGGGATTAAAGGCGTGCGCCACCACGCCCGGCGGAAGTTTCTTTTCTTTTCTTTTCTTTTTTTAAACATTTTTAACTCCCAAGTCAAAGATCATCTTTTTTTTTTTTTTTTTTTTTTTTTTTTTTTTTGGTTTTTCGAAGTAGGGTCTCACTCTGGTCCAGGCTGACCTGGAATTAACTATGTAGTCTCAGGGTGGCCTCAAACTCTGGGTGATCCTCCTACCTCTGCCTCCCGAGTGCTGGGATTAAAGGTGTGCGCCACCACGCCCGGCAAAGATCATCTTTTAATTTTTGGTTTTTAAAAAATATTTTTATTTAGTTATTAGAGACCGAGAGAGTGAGAATGGCATGCCAGGGCCTCTAGCCACTGCAAACGAACTCCAGACACATGCACCACCATATGCATCTGGCTTACGTGGCACCTGGAGAATCAAACCAGGGTTCTTAGATTTGCAGGCATGTGCCTTAACAGCTAAGCCATCTCTCCATCCCCTTAATTTTTTTTTTTTTTTTCATTTTTCGAGGTAGGGTCTCATTCTAGCCCAGGCTGACCTGGAATTCACTACGTAGTCTCAGGATGGCCTCCAAGTCACCTCGATCCTCCTACCTCTGCCTCCTGAGTGCTGGGATTAAAGGCATGCACTACCACACCCGGCTTCTTTATTTTTTTAGAGAGAGCGAGAGAGACAGAGACAGAGGTGGAGGGAAAAACAATTGGTGCACCAGGGCCTCAGCCACTACAACCGAACTTCAGATGCTTGAGCCACCTAGTGGGCATGTGCAACCTTGTGCTTGTCTCACCTTTGAGTCTGGCTTACATGGGATCTGGAGAGTTGAACATGGGTCCTTAGGCTTCACAGGCAAGCACCTTAACAGCTAAGCCATCTCTCTGGCCCAGATGTGTTTATAATTAGCTCAATCCTATAATCCCAGAGCTCAGGAAACTGAGGCAGGAGGGACCTCAAGTTTGGGCTACATAGTAATGATGTATCTCAACAAAACAAAATAATTGGGAGTGAGAAAAGTTGAGGTGAGGATGAAGTTGGTTTGGGGATGGGGTAGGGCTGGGCTTGCAGCCAATGACCAGGTACACTGAAGTCAGGCTGAGTTGGAGAGTGCTGTGAGTGGAAATGCTGGGATAAAGAAATGGAGTTGGGGGGCTGGAGAGATGGCTTAGGGGTTAAATCGCCTGCCTCCTAAGCCTAAGAACGCTGGTTCCAATCTCCAGCAGTTCCAATCTCCAGGTCCCACGTTTAGCCAGATGCAAAGTGATGCAAGGGTGCAATGCCGCACTTGACCACAAGGGGCGCACACATCTGGCTTTCGTTCACAGCAGCTGAGACACTGCTGGCGCGCCCATCTCTGTCTCCAACCCCCCCCCCCGTCTCTCTCTCCAAAAATAATAATAATAATAATAAAAAAAAAAAAAAAAAAAAAGAAAGAAATGGACTTGGGGCCGGGCGTGGTGGCGCACACCTTTAATCCCAGCACTCAGGAGGCAGAGGTAGGAGGATCGCCATGAATTCGAGGCCATCCTGAGACAACATAGTGAATTCCAGGTCAGCCTGGACTAGAGCGAGACCCTACCTCAAAAAACAAAACAAAACAAAACAAAAGAAATGGGCTTGGGGCTGGAGAGCTGGCTTAGCAGTTAAGGCACATGCCTGTGAAGCCTAAGGACCCCAGTTCAATTCTCCAGGTCCCACGTAAGCCAGATGAACATGGTGGTGCATGTGTCTGGAGCTCGTTTGCAGTGGCTGGAGGCCCTGGCGTGCCCATTATCTCTATCTCTCTTTCTCTCTTTTCCCCACCCCTCTGTCTCTAATAAATAAATAAAAATAAATCTTTTTTTTTTTTTTTTTTTTTTAAGAAATCAGGGGTTGGGAAAATGGCTTAGTGGTTAAGACATTTGCTTGTAAAGCCTAAGGACCCAGGTTCGATTCCCCAGGACCCACATAAACCAGATGCACAAGGGTGCATATGTTTCTGGAGTTCGTTTGCAGTGGCTAGAGGCCCTGGTATGCCCATTCTCTCTTTCTCTCTGCTTCTTCCCCTCTCTCAAATAAATAAATAAATAAAAAAACATTTAAAAAGAAAGAGAAAGAGAGAGAGAAATCAGCCAGGCATGGTAGCACACGCCGTTAATCCCAGCACTCTGGAGGCAGAGGTAGGAAGATCACTGTGAGTTCAAGACCACCCTGAGGCTACATAGTTAGTTCCAGGTCAGCCTGGGCCAGAGTGAGACTCTACCTTGAAAACAAAAAAAAAAAAAAAAAAAGAAAAGAAAAGAAAAGAAAAAAGAAAAAAGAAAGAAAAATAAAAAAGAAAAAGAAGAAAGAAAGAAAGAAAGAAAGAAAGAACGAAAGAAAGAGGGAAAGAAATGGAGTTAGTGATGGAGTTGGCAAGGAAGATTCAGCCAGGGTGGCGAGCGTCCCTGTCCTCACCGAGTCTGGGCCGGTTGCACAAGTCTTCCCCACACACAGTCTCCATCAGGCTGATGATCTTGGTACCACTGCGGTAGCTCATGGTCCGGTTGGTCTTCTCCGAGTGGGCACAGCCTCTCGTCACCACCTTCCATTCTTCCTCTATGAGGAACGTAGCTTTAGTGTCTTAGAGGCCACCCAGCCTGGTTCATCCCACGTCTCTGGATCATTCATCCCTCATACCCGTCCTCGTGGGCTTTTCTTTCTGTCTGAGATAACTCTGTTTTGTTGTTGTTTTTCTAATGATCTTTTTTTCCTCTCCCCCATACATGGAAACTTCTCTCTCTCTCTCTCTCTCTTTTTTTTTTTGTTTTTCGAGGTAGAGTCTCACTTTAGACCAGACTGACCTGGAATTCACTATGTAGTCTCAGGGTGGCCTCGAACTCATGGCGATCCTCCTACCTCTGCCTCCAAGTGCTGGGATTAAAAGCGTGCACCACCATGCCTGGCTGATGAGCTTTTAGCAGTAATTTTAAAAATAAATACTTCAGAGCTGGAGAGATGGCTTAGCATTTAAGGCGCCTACCTGCTAAGCCTAAGAATGCCGGTTCGATTCTCCAGGTCCCACGTTTAGCCAGATGCAAAGTGACACAAGGGCGCAATCCCGCACTTTCCCACAAGGGGGCGCATGCGTCTGGAGTTCGTTCACAGCAGCTGAGAGGCCGTTGGCGCGCCCATTCTCTGTCTCTTTATCTTTCTCTCTGACTCTCTCTAAAAATAAATAAATAGGGCTGGAGAGATGGCTTAGTGGTTTAGGCACCTGCCTGCTAAGCCTAAGAACATCCGTTCCAATCTCCAGGTCCCATGTTTACCAGATGCAGTGAGGTGAAGGTGCAATGCTGCACTTGCCCACAAAGGGGCGCACACATCTGGAGTTTGTTCACCGTGGCTGAGAGGCTGCTGGTGTGCCCACTCTCTATCTGTCTTCCTCTCCTTCTCTCTCCGTCTCGCTTCAAAAAAATAATAAATAAGCCGGGCGTGGTGGCGCACGCCTTTAATCCCAGCACTCGGGAGGCAGAGGTAGGAGGATCACCGAGAGTTCGAGGCCACCCTGAGACTACATAGTTAATTCCAGGTCAGCCTGGACCAGAGTGAGACTCTACCTCGCAAAACCAAAATAATAATAATAATAATAATAATAATAATAATAATAATAAATAAGTAAATTAATTAATAAAAAATAAATGCTTCAAGTCAGGCATGCTGGCACACACCTTTAATCCCAGCACTCAGGAGGCAGTGGTAGGAGGATTTCCATGAGTCTGAGGCCACCTTGAGACTACATAGTGAATTCCAGGTCAGCCTGGGCTAGAGTGAGACCCTACTTTGAAAGAACAAAAAACCAAAAATAAATGAATAAATAAACACTGTGTATCCATCACCTAACTTTATGAAATATTAGAATTTTACTAGATTTGTTTCAAATAATTTCCCTTTGAGTGACAGCCCCAGGCACAATTGTCAGAAGTTTAAATATTTATATGTTGCCTAATTTCTGCTGAGAGGTTTCCTGCTCATTTGTTTCCTGTGGCACTTAGGTAGTAGAGGTGGCGTACAGGTGGACCTCACCTTCCCATTCGCGCAGGACTGTGGTTCTGCAGAGGCTCTGGCCAAGAGCGCACACTTCCACCTGGCATTTCTGGTTTCTGTCACACTGCAGGCACCTCAGGCCCAGGGAGGCTGCAGGAATGAGGAAAGGACAGGCAGTCCATGTTCAGTGCCAGCATCCCACTCCATGGGGACCTAAAGCCTGGGCACCCTGCTTGATGTCCTAGCCCCTCCCACGTGTCCTCCCTGATGTCCTAGCCCCTCCCATGTGTCCTCCCTGATGTCCTAGCCCCTCCCACGTGTCCTCCCTGATCCTAGCTCCTCCCATGACTCCTCCCTAGTCGTCTTGCCCCTCCCTGGCTCCGCCTCCGGGTTCACCCCAAGATTCCCACCCTCCACCTTCAGCTCCTCCCTGCCGTAGCTCCATCCCTGACCCCCAAGTCTCCCTGGTATCCCCTTCTCACCCAAAAAATCCAGAGCTATTAGTCATGAGTGATTTCCTGCAGCCCGGACTGGTTATTCATCCCCGGCTCTCTCACCACCTTCCCGCTCCCCCCCACCCCCCATCTCTGACTCAATTCCGTGTCAATTTCCCAGTTTACAAAACCCATTCACCCAGTTTCCACAGGAAGCAGGCTGGTGAGGAAAAAACGAAAGCGAAATATCCTGGAGACAAGCCCTGGCCCATCCTTATCCCTGGCTCCAAGATGCTTTGCTGAAACTTATTTTATTTCTTTTTTCTTTTCTTTTTATTTATTTATTTGGTTTTTCCAGGTAGGGTTTCACTGTAGCCCAGGCCGACCTGGAATTCCCTAAGTAGTCTCAAGGTGGCCTAGAACTCATGGCGATCCCCCTAGCTCTGCCTCCCGAGTGCTGGGATTAAAGACGTGAGCCACCCCACCCCCACCCCCGCTTTCTTTTATTTTTGAGGTAAGGTTTCACTCTAGCCCAGGCTGACCTGTCATTCACTCTAGTCTCAGGGTGGCCTTGAACTCATAGCAGTCCTCCTACCTCTGCCTTCCAAGTGCTGGGATTAAAGGCGTGCACCACCACACCCGGCTTCTCTTTAATTTTTTGAACTATTTTACTTATTATTTATTTCCAAGCAGGGAGAGAAAGAGAGAGAGAATGTATGCGGGCCGCCAGGGCCTCTTGCTATTGCAAAGGAACTCCAGACGAATGTGCCACTTTGTGAGTACTGGGGATTTGAACCCTGGGACTTCAGGTTGTGCAAGCAAGTGCCTTTAACCACTGAGCCCTCACACCACCCCAGCTTAACCCTCTTTAGACCTTTTGCAAAATGGGGTGTTGTCCTCTCTTCTCTCCCAAAGTGGGATCTGACAGAGGAGCGAACATTGTGGAACAAAGTACCACTTACTGGGCTGGAGAGATGGTTTAGCAGTTAAACGCTTGCCTATGAAACGTAAGGACCCCGGTTCGAGGCTCAGTTCTCCAGGACCCATGTAAACCAGAAGCACAAGGGGCTACACACATTTGGAATTCATTTGCAGTGGCTGGAGGCCCTGGCGTGCCCATTCTCTCTCTCTCTACTTATTTCTGTATCTCTCTCTCTCTCAAATAAATAAATAAATAAGAAATGGCTGTGTGCTTTCAGGCCAGTTGCTCGACCTTTCTGTTCCCCCAGGTGCCCCAGTTTCAAACTGCATGCAGGAGTCTTGGATCAGCACCAGGAACCAAGAGGAAGCTTACTAAATGACCTCCCTTGTTCCCGGACACCTACCATGGGCCAGGCATGGTGCCACGTGGAACTGCTCAAAATAACAGTTTTTTCATGAGGGGAAAAGGCTGGGTGAGGCAGTTTCGGGATGCCAAGGCCCTAAAGTAAATAGCTTTGCTTTCTCTTGGCTAAACACTGGAATTGTCGTTGGGTTTGAAGGGGAAATCTGTCGTTACACTTTTTGGTTGTTTTTTAATTTTTTTGTTTTCTGATGTAGGGTCTCACTGTAGGCCAGGCTTACTTGGAACTCACTCTGTAGTCCCAGGCTGGCCTTGAACTCAGAGATTCTCCTACCTCTGCCTCCCTAGTGCTGGATTAAAGGCCTTTACCACCAAGCCTAGCTTTGTCCTTACATTTTAGGACAGGCCTTTCCTTATCTCTGCCCCCTGGGGAGTCAGTCCTTCCATGAGAATTAAGATTTCTGGGCTAAATAGGGCATGGTGGCGCACGCCTTGAATCCCAGCACTCGGGAGGCAGAGGTAGGAGGATCACTGTGAGTTCGAGGCCACCCTGAGACTACATAGTGAATTCCAGGTCAGCCTGGGCTATAGTGAGACCCTGCCTTAAAAAAACAAAAATAAATAAATAAAAATAAAAATAAAAGATTTCTGGGCCAGCAACTCAGTAACACTCCTGCTGGGACCATGCAAACTAGATCCCTTTCCCCACTGTGCCCCCACCGGTGACAGTTAAGTTTGCAGAGGTAGGGGCATGTGGGAAATATGGACTTAGAGGATCCACCTCCACTTCAAATCTCTCCCAGCCACCTAAATTGAAAAGGCTTGAGCTCACGGAGGTCTGGACATATTAGCAAGAATCCTTTTGACTCTTTCTTTTTTTTTTTTTTTTTTTTGGTTTTGCAAGGTAGGGTCTCACTCTGGTCCAGGCTGACCTGGAATCCTGGAATTCACTATGTAGTCTCAGGGTGGCCTCAAACTCTCTGCGATCCTCCTACCTCTGCCTCCCGAGTGCTGGGATTAAAGGCGTGCGCCACCACGCCCGGCTTGACTCTTTCTTGCAAAGCCTAAAGGCCTGGGTTTGATTCCCCAGTACCCACATGCGCACGAGGCAGCACGTGTGACTGGAATTTGTTTGCAAAGGCAGGAGGCCCTGGCATGCCTATTTCTCTCTCTTTTTCTCCCTCTCTCCTCTGCTTGCAAATAAATAAATAAATATATAAAATATTAAAAACAAAAAGAAAGGCTGGAGAGATGACTTAGGGGTTAAAGTGCTTGCCTGTGAAGCCCAAGAACCAAGGTTCTATTCTCTAGTACCCACGTAAGCCAGATGCATAGGGTGGCGCATGCAATCTGGATTTCTTTTGCAGTGACTAGACGGACTAGCGTGCCCATTCTGCCCCTATCTCTCCTTCTCTCTTAAATAAATAAATAAATAAATTTAATTTTAAAAAAAGAAAGAAAAGAAGGCCAGGTGTGGTGGCACATGCCTTTAATCCAGCACTCAGGAGGCAGAGGTAGGAGGATCGCCATGAGTTCGAGGCCACCCTGAGACTACATGGTGAATTCCAGGTCAGCCTGGGCTAGAGTGAGATCCTACCTCAAAAAGGAAAACAAAAAAAGGAAAAGAAAAAGAAAAAGATAGCCGGGCGTGGTGGCTCATGCCTTTAATTCCAGCACTTGGGAGGCAGAGGTCGGCGGATCACCGTGAGTTCGAGGCCACCCTGAGACTACATAGTGAATTCCAGGACAGAGTGAGACACTACCTCGAAGGAAAAAAAAAAGAAAGAAAGAAAGAAAGAAGAAGTTGGATTGTCTGAAAAGCCTGGGTGGGGTGAACTGTGAGGTCACTAGCCTGAATGAGTGCCCTGAGGGTGTCATGCTCCTGCCTCTGCTAACCTAGCAGACAGCTATGACCCGGAGGACCAGGAGGTCCCTGATTCAGAGGCCAAGGTGGGTGGTGAGGATGAAGAAGGTGAAGACGATGAGGAAGAGGAAGATGGTGAGGAAGAAGGGTCTGAAGAAGAAGATGAGGAAGGTGAAGCCAGTGATGAGGAAGAAGAATTTGGACATGATAAAGATGAAGTCGAGTGTGGTGGTGCTCGCTGTTAATCCCAGCATTCGGGAGGCAGAGGTAGGAGGATCGCCATGAGTTCGAGGCCACCCTGAGACTACAGAGTGAATTCCAGGCCAGCCAGGGCTCAAGCCAGTCCCTACCTCGAAAAAAACCAAATAAACAAATAAATAGCCAACCTGAGCCAGGTATGATGGCGCACGCCTTTAATCCCACCACTGTGAGTTCGAGGCCAGCCTGAGATTAATATAGTAAATTCCAGGTCAGCCTTGGCTAGAATGAGACCCTACCTCGACAAACAAAACAAAACCAAAATAATTAATAATAATAATGATAATATAATAATAATAATGATAAAAATGGGGCTGGAGAGATGGCTTAGCAGTTAAGGTGCTTGCCTGCAAAGCCAAAGGACCCAGGTTCGATTCCCCAGGACCCACGTAAGCCAGATGCACAAGGGGATAAAGGCATCTGGAGTTCATTTGCAGTGGCTGGAGGCTCTGGCGTGCCCATTCTCTCTGTACTTGCCTATTTCTCTATCTCTCAAATAAATAAAATATTTTTTTATTTTTTCTTTGTTTTTCGAGGTAGGGTTTCACTCTTGTCCAGGCTGACCTGGAATTCACTATGTAGTCTTAGGGTGGCCTCGAACTCACAGTGATCCTCCTACCTCTGCTTCCTGAGTGCTGGGGTTACAGGCCTGCGCCACCACGCCCGGCTTAAATAAATAAAATATTTTTAAAAAATAAAATAAATTAAAAAAAATCCCAACCTGAGTCTTACAGTGGACCTCTCAAACCGCTCTTGCCTCCTTGGGCAAGAGTTCTGCATTCTTCCCTCCCCTCCCCTCCACTTCCTTTCCTTTAAGCTCCCCTTGTGTTAGCACTCTCCCTCCTAAAGCTGTAAGCGACCCTCAAGTGTTTGTGAATCTTTCCCCGGCTTGTGGGTTTCATTTCGTCCAGTTCCTAAGAATCTGCAGACAGCAATTTCTGTATGGTGGGGGCTTTGTCGTGCTCTTCCAGCTCTCCAGAGGCGGACTCTGTCCTGTCCCATCGTCATCGCCCCCCTGCCCCGCCCACCAGCCCCTGCTCCCAGCACAGGCACTCAGCCCTTACCTGGGACACAGGTTTGAATTAGCAGTAGCAGGGACAGGAGCGACGGCGCTGGCCGGTGGTGGCCCATGCTCCTCTCCGCCCTTCTGTCCCTCTCCTCTGATCGAGCGCAGGAAAAGACAGTTTTATAGCCTCAGGTCTCCTCCCAAGTTTTTCTAAAGGACGTCATCCCTCGGCTGTGTGGGTGCCTCCCCTCTCCCCCTGAGACTTCCCACACTTCCTCCCCTGCTTGGGTGCGGTCAGGCAGCTCTGTCTGAGTCAAGGGCTGAAGTCACAGCTGGGTCATCATATTGCCCAGGTTCAAATCCCAGGTTTTCTTCTTCCTGCCAGTCATTCTGCTCAGCTTGTAACATGAAGATAAAACTTGGCCCCAGGCTGGAGAGATGGCTTAGTGGTTAAGGCGCTTGCCTGAAAAGCTAAAAGGACCCAGGTTCGATTCCCCAGGACCCATGTAAAGCCAGATGCGTATGGTGGAGCGTCTGGAGTTCGTTTGCAGTGGCTGAAGACCCTGTTCTCTGGAGTACATAATATAAATATATATATTTATATAAATATATATTTAATATAATTAAACATACAAACTATAGATATATAATTAATATCTTTAATATAATAATATATATTTAATATCATATATATTTTTGCCTCACCCCCCCATATAAATTAAATAAATACATAAATAAATAAGACTTGTCTGAAGACCTGCAAAGCCCTAAGGAGCCAGGTTTGATTCCTCAGGACCCATTCTCTGCACAAGGGGATGAAGGCATGTGGAGTTCATTTGCAGTGGCTGGATATTCTCTATAAAAATAAATAAATAAATAATAAGATATTTTTAAAAATTTATCCCCATCAGAAGTTAAAACGTCTGGTTATTAATAACGTTAGGATGTTTGTTATATAAAATACATTCTGAGATGTTTGGATGGGAAATGATAATTAAATATGTAATCCTAACTAGGAGGATATGGATAATTAATCATTTTTAATATAATAAGACCAGCCATATATTTAAAATCAACAAAGAGCTGGATATTAGTCTTTATTTTGCTAAGCCTAAGAACACTGGTTCCAATCTCCAGCGGTTCCAATCTCCAGGTCGCACGTTTAGCCAGATGCAAAGTGACGCACTGGCGTGCCCATTCCTATCTGTCTCCCTCTTCCCCTCTCTCTTTCTCTCTCTCTGTCTGTCTCTATCTGTGTCTCTCTCCATAAAAAAAAAAAAGCATTTCTGAATAAATACACTAAATAAATTGCCATGAGTTTGAGGCCACCCTGAGACTTGTCCCCAGATCAGCCTGGGCTAGAGATGGCAAACCAGGGTTGGAGAGATGGCTTAGTTAAAGCTTGCCTGTGAAGTTGATCAAAACCACATAAACCATTCAAGGTGAGGCAAAGATGGCTTGAACTTTTTCTCTAATCTTCAAATTTTTAAATTTTTTTTAAAAAAAACAGAGAGAGAGCGAGAGGTGCAGATCCCAGACTCCGGAGAGAGGTAGGAGGATCACCATGGCCTTCAAGGCCATCCTGAGACTACATAGTTAATTCCAGGTCAGCCTGGGCCAGAGTGAGACCCTACCCAAAAATAAATAAATGAATAAAAAGAAAAACCAAACCAAGAAAGAAAGAAAGAAAGAATAAAGTTTGGAAGTTGATCAAAACCAAAAACCACTCTGAGGCAAAGATCCTTTTTTTTTTTTTTTAATTTACTTTTTTTAAATTTGAGACAGAGAACCAGATAACAGCTAAGACCATCCTCAAAATGAACTCAGATGCATGTGAAAACTTTTATGACGGTAAAAGCCTGGGTCCTTTGGTTTTGCAGGCAAGAACCAGGGCTGACTGCCAGGGCTGACTCACAAGAGGAGCACAGCCAAGCTGAGTTTTCAGGTAGTGGGCTTTATAGGACTTCTTCAGTTGGGGGAAGGTGAGGAAGGAAAAAACTCATTTGTTAAGTTGAATAGAGAAGTTCCTTTAGGGGGGATCATTCCATTAAGCATTTATACATGAGGGTGGTAAAATAGCTAGGGTGCTATGCCAGAGCAGTGACCAGGTGACTCACAAGATAAAGAGGGAGGAAACCATGACCTGGGGCATTGTTAAGAAAGGAGGGGATAGCTGGGTGTGGTGGTGCACGCCTTTAATCCCAGCACTTGGGAGGCAGAGGTAGGAGGATCGCCATGAGTTCGAGGCCACTCTGAGACTACATAGTGAATTCCAGGTCAGCCTGAGCTAGAGTGAGACCCTACCTCGAAAAACCAAAAAAAAAAAAAAAAAAAAAAAAAGATAATAAAGGAGGGGATAATAATAAAGGAGGGGATAATGACTGGGTGGTGTCTTGAAGAATATGGACAGTCCACTTCCCCAGGCCTCTGTCACCATTCCGCTGACCATGGTGACTCCATCTTGGGAGCCTGACCTGAAAGAAGAAAGAAAGAAAGAAAGAAAGAAAGAAAGAAAGAAAGAAAGAAAGAAAGAAAGAACTCACAGTGATCCTCCTACCTCTGCCTCCTGAGTGCTGGGATTAAAGACATGTGCCACCACGCCTGGCTTAGAATTATTTTCTTTTATTTTTATTTATTTTTGGAGAGAGACACAGAGAGAGAGAGACAGAGAGGGAGAGGGAGACAGATAGAGATGGGCGCGCCAGCAGTCTCTCAGCTGCTGTGAACGAAATCCAGATGTGTGCGCCCCCTTGTGGGCAAGTGCAGCATTGCACCCTTGCATCACTGCATCTGGCTAAACGTGGGACCTGGAGATTGGAACCGGGTTCTTAGGCTTAGCAGGCAAGCGCCTTAACGGTTAAGCCATCTCTCCAGCCTGGAATTATTTTCTTGTACAGCATCTAGACCCTTTTCTGGTTGGCTACTGGCTGTATTCCATAAAATACTTGATTTCATGGGCTGGAGAGATGGCTTAGCGGTTAAGGTACTTCCCTAAGGACCCTGGTTCGATCCCCTAGTACTCACGTAAGCCAGATGCACAAGGTGGCGCATTCCTCTGGAATTCCTTTGCAGTGGCTGCAGTCCTGGTGTGCTCATTCTCTATCTCATTTTATCTGCTTCTCTCAATCTATCTCTCTCTCTCAAATAAAAATAAATAAATAATGAAATACATGATTTCATGAATTCTGAGCAGGTACCAGCAACACTAAACATTTGCATATAGCTGGCTGCAACAACAATAATGTTTTCTAGGTTAATTCTTTTTTTTTTTTTTTTTTTTGGAGAGAGGGAGAGGAAGACAGTTAGAGAATGGGCACGCCAGCAGTCCCTCAGCTGCTGTGAATGAAATCCAGATGCATGCGCCCCCTTGTGGTCAAGTGTGGCATTGCACCCTTGCATCACTTTTCATCTGGCTAAACGTGGGACCTGGAGATTGGAACCGGGTTCTTAGGCTTAGGAGGCAGGCGCCTTAACCACTAAGCCATCTCTCCAGCCCACATATTCTTTTTTAAACATTTAAAAAATATTTTATTTATTTATTTGAGAGAGAGAGAGAGAGAGGGAGAGAATGGACGTACCAGGGCCTCCAGCCACTGCAAATGCACTCCAGATGTGTGTGCCACCTTGTGCATCTGGCTTACGTGGGTCCTGGAGAGTCAAACCAGGATCCTTTGGCTTTGCAGGCAAAGGCCTTAACCACTAAGCCATCTCTCCAGCCCTGTGTAGGCCTATTCTAAGAGAGGCATAAAGCCAGTCACGGTATCATGATGCAGATCCAGCACGTTTGTGTTCTCATCCTCTGCTTGGCCTATGAGTTTGGTGCAAAAAAGATCACCCCAAGCTGCCAGTCCCACCTCGTGTGCCCTGAAGATTTTGTCCTGGACACAGTGGTTTCACAAAAATATCCATCATTTTGCAGCATATTCGGTTTTCCAAGCATTTCCTGGCTGTGGGAGGAGGAGCAATGAGTAAATGTCTTTCACACTCATCTTTTCCTTCCTCTTCTACAGATATTCTTTTTTTGTTTGTTTGTTTTTGTTTTTCTAGGTAGGTCTCACTCTGGCCCAGGATGGCCTTGAACTCACAGTGATCCTCCTACCTCTGCCTCCGGAGTGCTGGGATTAAAGGTGTACGCCACCACGCCCGGCTTATTTTATTTTTATTTTTTTAATTAAAAAAATTTTTTTATATTTATTTGAGAGAGAGAGAAGAAGAGAGAAAGAGGCAGATAGAGAATGGGCATGTTAGTGCCTCCAGATGCTGCAAACAAACTCCAGATGCATGCGTCTTCTTGTGTATCTGGCTTACGTGGGTCCTGGGGAGTCGAACCTGGGTCCTTTGGTCTAAGCCATGTCTCCTAATGTACCTGTAATTCTAGCACTCCAGAGGCAGGAGGATTAGATCTTCAAGGACATCCTTGGCTACAGACGTCCAGGTCAACTTGATTCATAAGGCCTGCGGGCTGTGGCGCAGAGAGTGGGGAACCCACTCCCCCAAGGCCAGCCAGCTAGGTGGAAGATCGTTGGGTGCAGGGAGGAGAGCACCCCACCTCGGCACCCACAGGGGCTTAGGGAGGAATGAGGGGTGCCAGGGCCACGTGCTGGAGGTCCTTGGTCAGGCCGGTTTATTATTATTTTTTTAAAAGATTTATTTATTTATTTATTTACTTACTTACTTACTTACTTACTTACTTACTTACTTACTTACTTATTTGTTAGAGACAGAGGGAAAGAAAGAGAATGGGCATGCCAGGGCCTCCAGTCACTGCAAACGAACTCTAGACGCATGCACCCCCTTGTGCATCTGGCTTACGTGGGACCTGGAGAATCAAACTGGGGTCTTTAGGCTTCGCAGGCATGTGCCTTAACCGCTAAGCCATCTCTCCAGCCCCAATGTTATTAATTTTTTTTAACAGTGATCCTGTTAAAATTATTTATTTATTTTATTTATCTATTTATTTTAATTGAGCCTGGTGGTGTACACTTTTAATCCCAGCACTCGGGAGGGAGAGGTCGGAGGATCACTGTGAGTCTGAGACCAGCCTGAGACTACATAATGAATTCCAGGTCAGCCTGCTCTAGAGTGAAATTCTACCTTGAAAACCAACAACAAAAAATATTTTTATTTTATTTACTTATTTGCAAACAGAGAGAGAGAGAGAGAGAGAGGAGATAGAGAGAGAATGGGTGCGCCAGGGCCTCTAGCCACTGCAAACAAACTCCAGACACATGCGCCCCCTTGTACATCTGGCTTACATGGGTACTAGGGAATTGAACCTGGGTCCTTTGGCTTTGCAGGCAAGTGCCTTAACCGCTAAGCCATCTTTCCAGTCCCCAAATTATTTATTTATTTGAGAGAGAGGTAGAGATATAAACTGGCACAGAGAGAGAGAGAATGAGAAAGAGAGAATGGATGTGCCCGGGCCTCCTGCCGCTGTATGCAAGCTCCAGACACAGGCACCACGTTGTGCATCTGGCTTACATGGGTCCTGGGGAATTGAATCCAGGCTATTAGGCTTTGAAAGCAAGCGCCTTTAACTGCTGAGCTATCTCTCCAGCCCAATTTTTTTTTGTTATATTTTATTCTATTTTTTATAGGTAGAGTCTCAGTCTGGCCCAGGCTGACCTGGAACTCACTCTGTAGTCCCAGGCTGGCCTCAAACTCATGGCAATCCTCCTGTCTCTGCTTCCTGAGTGCTGGGATTAAAGGTGTGCGCCACCACATCTGGTTATAATCCTCTATTTCCGAAAACAGAAAGTAGGGTCCCTTTTGGGATTGGTGTATAGACTGAATGATACAGTGGGAAAGCAGACACAGGGGTTTTGGGCTGAGCACAGAATTCAGCTGGTACAGAAATTGCCTAGCATGCGCAGACCTCTGGGTTCCACCTGCACTGCATAAACTGGGTGTGGCTATACACTTCAAAAAGGAAGTTGGGTGCATAAGGACCCAGGTTTGATTCCCCAGGACCCATGTAAGCCAGATGTACAAGGTGGTACATGCATCTGTAGTTAGTTTGCAGTGGCTGGAGGCCCTGGCATGCTCATTCTCTCTGTCAGTCTCTCCCCTCCTCTCTGCTTGCAAATAAATAAATAAAAATATATTTAAAAATATGGACTGAAGAGATGGCTTAGTGGTTAAGGCATTTGCCTGCAAAGCCAAAGAACCCAGGTTTAACTCCCCAAGACCCATGTAAGCCGGATGCACAAGGGGGCACATGCATCTGGAGTTCATTTGCAGTGGCTGGAGGCCCTGGTGCATCCATTCTCTACCTACCTCTTTTTTTTCTCCTTCTCTTTCTCTCTCAAATAAATAAAATGGAAAAGTTTAATAAAATATTAAAAAAATAAAAAATACAGGGCTGGAGAGATGGCTTAGCGGTTAAGGTGCTTGCCTGCAAAGCCAGAGGACCCAGTTTAAACTCCCCAGGACCCATGTAAGCCAGATACACAAGGGGGCGCACGCATCTGGAGTTTGCTTGCGGTAGCTGGAGGCCCTGGAGCGCCCATTCTCTCTATCTCTTTCAACCTGCCTATTTCTGTATCTCTCTCTCTCTCTCAAATAAATAAATAAAATATTAAAAATAAAAATACAGGGCTGGCGTGATGGCTTAGCAGTTAAGGCACTTGCCTGCAAAGTCAAAGGACCCAGATTCGATTCCCCAGGACCCACATAAAGCCAGATGCATAAAGTGGTACATGCATCTGGCCAACTCACCCAGACCTTGGTTCACTCTTTTGACTTCAATGCCTCTCCCTCAAGTGACACACACACAGGGAAGGTTTCAGTGTTGTCTTAAAAAAGGAAACATTGAAGCCGGGCGTGGTGGCGCACGCCTTTAATCCCAGCACTCGGGAGGCAGAGGTAGGAGAATCGCTGAGAGTTCGAGGCCACCCTGAGACTACATAGTGAATTCCAGGTCAGCCTGGACCAGAGTGAGACCCTACCTCCAAAAACCAAAAAAAAAAAAAAAAAAAAAAAAAAAAAAAAAAAAAAAAAAAAAACAGGGTCACCTGCTGAAAACTGGCAAGACTGTCCCTTCCTCTTGGTGACTCACCTGGGCCTTACGTAAACTGCTAGGCTGTGGGTGAGGCTGGTGGTTTCGGGGGCTTCCCCAGCCTGAGGAGACATGGATTCTTCGCCAAGAAGGACAGGGAGAGGGTGGTAGAGACAGAAACAGTAAAGGAGGGCTGACAAACAGCAAAACAGCAGGAAAGAATGGGACCCAGGCCAGGCATGGTGGTGCACACCTTTAATCCCAGCACAGAGGTAGGTGGATCACTGTGAGTTTGAGGCCACCCTGAGATACATAATGAATTCCAGATCAGCCTGGACTAGAGCGAGACCCTACCTCGAACCTCCCCCCCCCCAAAAAAAAAGAGTGTGACCCTTGAAGCCAGGCGTGGTGGCGCACGCCTTTAATCCCAGCACTCGGGAGGCAGAGGTAGAAGGATCGCCGAGAGCTCGAGGCCACCCTGAGACTACATAGTTAATTCCAGGTCAGCCTGGGCCAGAGTGAGACCCTACCTCAAAAACCAAAAAAAAAAAAAAAAAAAAGTGTGACCCAGAAGAGACATAAATGAGGAAGGAGAGACTGTAAGATATATATAGGACAAACGTTAGAGGCAGACATCAAATTATCCTCTAAATATGTATGTTTCTGTCCATAAGCAGCGCCACTCACACCTTCAGTCAGAGAAGCTTTGTGCAGTTGGTTGTGAGCACTGAGAAGGCTCAAAATCCATCCAAGTGCCAGGCGTGGTGGCACACGCCTTTAATCCCAGCACTCGGGAGGCAGAGGTAGGAGGATAGCCGTGAGTTTGAGGCCACCCTGAGACTACAGAGTGAATTCCAGGTCAGCCTGGGCTAGAGTGAGACCCTACCTCGAAAAAAAAAAAAAGGTAAAAAAAAGTTGCTGGGGGCCTGGAGAGACAACTTAGAGGCTAGGCACTTGCCTGTGAAGCCTGAGGACCCCGGTTCAAGGCTTGATTAGACAGGATCCACGTAAGCCAAATGCACAAGGTGGTGCATGCATCTGGAGTTCGTTTGCAGTGGCTGGAGGCCCTGGTGTGCCCATTCTTTCTGTATCTCTCTGCCTCTTTCTCTCTCTGTCACTCTCAAATAAATAAATAAAATATAAACAACAAAAAAACTAAGAAGTTGCTGGGCAGGGTGGCGCACTCCTTTAATCCCAGCATTTGGGAGGCAGGGGTAGGAAGATCACTGTGAGTTCGAGGCTGCTGTGAGACTACCTAGTGAATTCTAGGTCAACCTGTGTTAGAGTGAGACCCTACCTTTAAAAAAAAAGGAGGGGCTAGAGAGATGGCTTAGTGGTTAAGGCTCCTGCCTCCTAAGACTAAGAACGCTGGTTCCAATCTCCAGGTCCCACATTTAGCCAGATGCAAAGTGACGCAAGGGCGCAATGCTGCACTTGACCACAAGGGGGCACACGCATCTGGATTTCATTCTCAGCAGCTGAGAGACTGCTGGCGCGCCCATCTCTATCTGTCTTCCTCTCTCTCTGTCTCTCTCTCTGTCTCTCTCCAAAAAAAAAAAAAAAAAAGATATTTAACTGGGACTGGGGCGAGGATCTGCTCAGTGAGTAAGAGTGCTTGCCATGTAAACAGGAGAGCCTGACCCAGCACCTATGCATACAGCTATGCATGCCCAGTGTGGTGGTGCACGTCTTTAATCCCAGCTCTCAAGAGGCAGAGGTAGGATGAGTCACTGTGAGTTCATGGCCAGCCTGAGACTACAGAGTGAATTCCAGGTCAGCCTGGGCAACAGTGAGGCCCTGCTCTGAAAAAAAAGGGGGGGCTGGAGAGATGGCTTAGTAGTTAAGGTGCCCCCCTGCTAAGCCTAAGAACCTGGTTCCAATCTCCAGGTCCCACGTTTAGCCAGATGCAAAGTGACGCAAGGGTGCAATACCGCACTTGACCACAAGGGGGCGCACACATCTGGATTTCGTTCACAGAGGCTGAGAGACTGCTGGCGCGCCCATCTCTGTCTCCCTCTCCCTCTCTCTCTCTCTCTGTGTCTCTCTCCAAAAATAAATTTAAAAATTAAAAAAAAAAAACCACATAGCTGGGTTGGAGAGATGGTTAGTGATTAAGGCACTTTAGGCCTGCGAAGCCTAAAGACCCAGGTTCAATTCCCCAAGAGCCACGTAAGCCAGATGCACAAGGTGGTGCATGCATCTGGAGTTCGTTTGCGGTGGCCAGAGGCCCTGGGGCACCCATTTTCTCTCTCTCTCTCTGTGCCTCTTCTTCTCTTTCAAATAAATGAAGAAGTTCATAGCTGAGCACAGCTACCCACATCTGTAAACCCTAGTTATGAGGGAAGTAGAGGCCAGAGAACCACTGGGCTCTCTGACCCGCCAGCCTGACCACCATCACCAACAATGGCAACAGAACAGGAAGCTCTGTTCAGTGAGAGTCTCAAGGAAAATAGCAAAATTGAGGAAGAGCAACAGCGATAGAGGAAGGCACCCAGCGTCCACGCACACACACACAACACCACACCCATATCACCATACATACTATACACACACAAACACACACACACACACTGATATTTAACTGAAAGTAATTGTAGATGTTTCCGAGGTAAGAAAGGCATTTTTCCCTGCACACAGCAGCATCGTCTCTGCCCAGGGACTTAAATGACGCATGCTGGAAATTGCACGTCAAGAACCGTTCTGCCCTGCAGAAGACAATGCGCTTTCAGGATCTGAGACAGACCCAGGAAAAAGTCTCTCCTTAGCTTCCTCAGAGTCCCAGCTGCCAACAGCCTTGCAACACAAAGCAGTTCATGAAATTAATTATCACAATGAAGAAAACAGAGGCAGACCGGGGAGCTGGAAGTTTACGTTATGGAAAGTAAAAGGGACAAAATAAGACTGCTGACACGGATAGAGGATGTGGAAAATTTTCATATGCAATCCCTACGGACAAAGACATAGGTTTCCCATACCTGAGGGCTGAGAACTTGGTTCAGCCGTAGAGCACTTGTCTAGAATCCACAGTGAGGGGCTGGGGGCGTGGCTCAGCGGTAGAGCCCTTGTCTAGAATCCACAGTGAGGGGCTGGGGGTGTGGTTCAGGGTAGAGCCCTTGTCTAGAATCCACAGTGAGGGGCTGGGGGCGTGGCTCAGGGGTAGAGCACTTGTCTAGAATCCACAGTGAGGGGCTGGGGCGTGGCTCAGGGGGTAGAGCCCTTGTCTAGAATCCACAGTGAGGGGCTGGGGCGTGGCTCAGCGGTAGAGCCCTTGTCTAGAATCCACAGTGAGGGGCTGGGGCGTGGCTCAGCGGTAGAGCCCTTGTCTAGAATCCACAGTGAGGGGCTGGGGCGTGGCTCAGGGGTGGAGCCCTTGTCCCCAATCAAAGTGAGGGGCTGGGGCTGGCTCAGCTAGACCCCCTCTGTCTAGAAACCACAGTGAGGGCTGGGGCAGCTGGCTCATGGTGAGAGCCCTTGTCCAAATCCACAGTGAGGGGCTGGGGCAGGCTCAGCGGTAGAGCCCTTGTCTAGGATCCACAGTGAGGGCCCTGAGGCGTGGCTCAGCTGAAGCCCTTGTCAGAATGGACAGTGAGGGGCTGGGGCCCTCAGCTTTGAAAAACAAAAAATCCACAAACAAACAAACAAAAAAAAGCTCACACACAGAGCCCTTGTCTGGTCCAGTGAGGGGCTGAAATGGATCAGGGTGTCCCCTTGTCTAGAACCCAGAGTGAGGGTCTGGGGCGTGGCTTTATTTTATTTTAATTTGTTTATCCACAGTGAGGGGCTGGGGAAGGCTCAGCGAGAGAGCCCTTGTCTAGAATCCACAGTGAGGGGCTCTTGCGTGGTCAAACGGTAAGCCCTTGTCAGAAAACAAAGTGAGGGGCTGGGAGATGGCTCAGAGGTTAGAGCCCTTTCTGGAATCCACAGTGAGGGGCTGGGGACCCTGGCTCAGATTCCCCAGCCCATTGTCTAGAATCCACAGTGAGGGGCTGGGGCCGTGGCTCAGCGGTACAGCACCTGTCTAGAATCCACAGTGAGGGCTGGGGGCCTGGCTCAGTGAAGTTTCAAAGTGGAAAATCCACAGTGAGGGGCTGATATTGGCTCAGCAATTAAAAAGTTGTCTAAAAAAATACAGTGAGGGGCTGGGGTGTGGCTCAGGGGTGGAGCACTTGTCCCCACAAAACTCTTTCTGCTAGCTAGACCCTACCTGTAAGAAAAAGCCCCTGCAAAAAGCTACACACAGCTGGACATGGTAACACATGCCTTTAATCCCAGTGCTCTGGAGACAGAGGTAGGAGTATCACTGCAAGTTCAAGGCCACCCTGAGACTACATAGTGAATTCCAGGTCAGCCTGGACTAGAGTGAAAAAAATAAAAAAAAAAAAAAAAGAAAAAAAACAAAACAAACAGACATGCACACACACTTCATGTTCCTAGTCCCAAGACTGAAATGGAAGTGTCCCTCTGCGACCTCAGAATTAAAGTCTACCTCTTTTTTTATTTTATTTTATTTTATTTTATTTTATTTATTTATTTATTTATTTATTTTTTTGGTTTTGCGAGGTAGGGTCTCACTCTGGTCCAGGCTGACCTGGAATTAACTAACTGAAGTCTCAAAAAAACTAGCTTTTTCAGCGATCCTCCTATTTCTGCATCAGCACCTGGGATTAAAGGCGTTTTTTTTTCTTTCTTTATTTTATTTTAATTTATTTATTAGAGAGAGAGAGGGGAAAGAGAGGGCCCAGGCTGAAGAATGTCACACTGAGGTTCTTGCTAGGTTGGCCTCGAACCTACCTCAGAAAACAAAACAGCTGGGCTAGAGAGATGGCTGAGAGGTTAAAGGTGTGTGCCTCCACACCAGGCTCAGGACCCTGGTTCGATTCCCTTCTTCTCTCATGTTCTTCCAGATGCACAAGGTGGCACACCAGGCTCAGAACTACTCCTCCTCCTCCTCCTCTCCTCCTCCTCCTCCTCCTCCCCTCCCCTCCTCCTCCTCCTCCTTCTTCTTTTTGGTTTTGCGAGGTAGGGTCTCACTCTGGTCCCGGCTGACCTGGATTTCACTCTGTAGTTTCAGGGTGGCCTCGAACTCTTCGTGATCCTCCTACCTCTGCCTCCCGAGTGCTGGGATTAAAGGCGTGCACCACCACGCCCGGCTAAAAGAACTTCTTTTCTTAAAAAATATTTTTATTTTTATTTATTTATTTGAGAGAGAGAGAGAGAGAAAAGAGGCAGAGAGAGAGAAAATGGGCACACCTAGGCCTCCAGCCACAGCAAACAAACTCCAGATGCATGTGCTGCCTTGTGCATCTGGCTTACATGGGTCCTGGGGAATCGAAGCTAGGTCCTTAGGCTTCACAGGCAAGTGCCTTAACCATTACACCATATTTCCAGCCCTTTTTTTTTTCTTAAGAAATATATATTAATTATTTATTTGCAAGCGGGGGGGGGAGAAGGAAAGAGCATGAGCAAGCACCAGGGCCTCCAGCTACTGCAAATTCATTCCAAATGCAAAAGCACTCCAGCTGCACACACTGCTTTGTGCATCTGGCTTTATGTGCGCACTGGGGAATTGAACCCAGGTCGGTAGGCTTTGCTGGCAAGCACCTTGACCGCTGAGCCATCTCTACATTTATTTTTATTTTTATTTTTTTGTTTTTTTGAGGTATCATGTCACTCTAGCCCAGGCTGACCTGGAATTCACTATGGAGTCCCAGGTGGCCTTGAACTCTCAGCGATCCTCCTACCTCTGCCTCCCGAGTGCTGGGATTAAAGGTGTGCGCCACCACGCCCAGTGGTCTACATCTATGTTCTCAAAAGTACCTGAGATAAATCAGTTTAAGAGAAAAAGTTCATCTGGGTTCACAGTTTGGGGGCGTTGTCCAGGGCTGATTGGCGCTTGCACTTTGGGTCTGTAATAAAGCCATGCCTTACATACAGTGGGAATGTGTAGCAGAGGGGTCAGGGAGGAAGGGGGAAGGGCCAAGGCCAAAATATAACCTTCAAGGATATGTTCCTAATGACCTAACATCCTCCAATTAGACTCACCTACTGGGTTGGAGAGATGGCTTACTGGTGAAGGCACTTGCCTGCAAAACCTAAGGAACCAGGTTCAATTCCCCAGGACCCATGTAAGCCAGATGCACAAGGGGTGCATGTATCTGGAGTTCATTTGCTGTGTCTGGAGGTCCTGGTGCACCCACTCTCTATATCTATCTGCTGCTCTCTCTCTCTCTCTCTCAAAATGGATAAACAACATAAAAATAATTATTAGACTCAACTATTAAAGGTGCCACTGAGTCAGGCGTGGTGGCGCACGCCTTTAATCCCAGCACTCAGGAGACAGAGGTAGGCGGATTGCCGAGAGTTCAAGGCCACCCTGAGACTACACAGTGAGTTCCAGGTCAGCCTGGGCTAGAGTGAGACCCTACCTCGAACCCTCCCCCCAAAAAGATTATATATACTTGTTGCAGTCAGGTTCGCATTGCTGGCAGAAATCACCCGACTAAGAGCAGCTTGTGGGAAAAAAGAGGTTTATTTTGGCTTACAGGCTCGAGATGGCAGGAAAAACGATGGCATGAGCAGAGGGTGGACATCACCTCTGGTCAACATAAGGTGGACAACAGCAACAGGAGAGTGTACCAAACACTGGCAAGGGGAAGCTGGCTATAATACCCATAAGCCCGCCCCCCAATACTCTGCCTCCAGGATTATTCCCAAATTGCCATCAGCTGGGAACCTAGCATTCAGAACACTTGAAGTTTATGGGGGACACCTGAATCAAACCACCACAATACTATAGCACACGTCTTCAGGTTTGCTGAGATGAACTTCCAGACCAGGCACAGTTTTGGAGGAAGGGATATTTATTGAAGTTTACAGGTTCAGGGGAAGTTCCATAATGGCAGAAGAAAGTGGCCCGCCTTCACAGGACCAAACACAGAGAGAAAGGCCACACAGCACAGCACACCTCAGGAACTCCAACTAGCCACACTTTGCATATCTTTAGATTTGAATCCTAACCCCACCACCACACATTAAGATCCACTCAGAGACACTGCCTCCAGCTAGGTGGCTGCAGATGCAAACTACAAACTAATAAAACACTGAGGGCTGGAGAGATGGCTTAGCGGTTAAGGCACCTGCCTGCTAAGCCTAAGAACGCAGGTTCCAATCTCCAGGTCCCACGTTTAGCCAGATACAAAATGATGCAATGGTGCAATGCCACACTTGCCCACAAGGGGCGCACTCATCTGGAGTTCGTTCACAGCACCTGAGAGGCTGCTGGCGTGCCCATTCTATATTATATTATGTATGGATATATATTATATATATCCATACATATGTCCACATTAGCAGACATGGGAATGGTATCTTTTTGTTATTTTTAAAGGTTTTATTTTTATTTATTTATTTGAGACAGAGAGAGGGAGAGAGAGATAGAGAAAGTTAGAATGGGCACGCCAGGGCCTCCAGCCACTGCAAATGAACTCCAGACACATGCGCCACCTTGTGCATCTGGCTTATGTGGGTCCTTAGGCTTCACAGGCATATGCCTTAACCACTAACCCATCTCTCCAGCCCTCTTTTTATTATTTTATAAATGTTGTTATTTATTTATTTACAAGCAGAGAGAGAATGGGTGTGCCAGGGTCTCTACCCAATGTAACCACTTTGTGCATCTGGCTTTCCATGAGTACTGGGGGTTTATGTGGGTTCTGGGGAATGGAACCCATACCCTTAAGCTTTGCAAGCTAGTGCCTTAACCATTGAACCATCTCTCCAGACTCTCTCTCTCTTTTTTTATTTTTTATTTTATTTTATTTTATTTTAATATTTTATTTATTTATTTATTTATTTATTTGAGAGAGATACAGAAATAGGCAGGGAGAGAGAGAGAGAGAGAGAGAGAGAGAATGGGTGTGCCAGGGCCTCCAGCCACTGCAAACAAACTCCAGATGCATGCTCCCCCTTGTGCATCTGGCTTACGTGGGTCCTGGAGAATCGAGCCTCGAACCGGGGTCCTTAGGCTTCATAGGCAAGTGTTTAACCGCTAAGCCACCTCTCCAGCCCTCTCTCTCTTTTTTTGAGAGAGACAGAGAGAGAGAGAGAGAGAGAGAGAATGGGCCCATCAGCAGCCTTTCAGCCCCTGTGAACGAACTCCAGACGCGTGCGCCCCCTTGCGGGCAAGTGTGGCATTGCGCCCTTGTGTCATTTTGTGTCTGGCTAAACGTGGGACCTGGAGAATCGAACAGGCTTGGCAGGCAGGTGTCTTAACTGCTAAGCCATCTCTCCAGCTCCTCTCTCTTTTTTTTGAGGTAGGGTCTCACTTTAGCTCAGGCTGACCTGGAATTCACTCTGTAGTCTCAGGCTGGTCTTGAACTCACAGAGAACCTCCTACCTCTGCCTCATAATGCTGGAATTAAGGGTGTGCGCCATGATAGCCAAATAGGATTATGTTGTTATCTTCCAAGCATATCAGCCACAGTTTTCTACATGTTTCTCTTCTCTCTTGTCAGTACCTCGTGAAGATCCAGCAGGATATTAGATCTCTCCTTTTGTGGCTGTGTGGTTGGTTTCCCTGACCCTTCCCCACCCTCTTCACTCCCCACCCCACTCTGCAGCTTCCTTCCCTTTTCCTATTGCGCGAGCTCATGCAACTTCCTTTATTCTTCAAAGAACAAAAAAAATTTGAGGTTTTCTTCACCAGGACATAATAGGCTGCTGTCACATGTTGTCAATTGAGTCCCAAGGATGGCTCAAATTCAAGAAGGTAACTCCCTATCTTTCTGAGAAACAGCCTAGCGTGCAAACACAAGAAGGGAAGGGAGGAACCATGGGTTGAAGTCTACCACAAATTTGTAAGCAGCTTCCCCCAATCACATCCCCCGCCTGTCTTTTGTTTTTCGAGGTAAGGTTTCACTCTAGCCCAGGCTGACCTGGAAGTCACTCTGTAGTCTCAGGCTGGCCAAGAACTCATGGTGATCCTCCTACCTCTGCCTCCCGAGTGCTGGAATTAAAGGCGTGCGCCACCATGCCCAGCCTCTCATCACTTTAAAATATATGTATTTAAAGCCGGTGGCTGGAGAGATGATTTAAAGGTTAAGGCACATGCCTGCGAAGTCTAAGGACCCAGGTTCGATTTTCCATGTCCCATGTTAGCCAGATAAACATCATGGTGCATTCATCTGGAGTTCATTTGCAGTGGCTAGAGGCCCTGGTGCACACACACACACTCTCTCTCTGTCTCTCTCTCTCTCTCCCTCCCTTTGTCCCTCTCTCTCTCTAATAAATAAGTAATAAAATGATAAAAAATATTTTTTAAAAAAGCCAGGCATGGTGGTGCACACCTTTAATCCTAGCACTCAGGAGGGAGAGGTAGGAGGATCACCGTGAGTTCAAGGCCACCCTGAGATTACAGAGTAAATTCCAGGTGAGCCTGAGCTAGAGTGAGACCCTACCTTGAAAAACCACAGAGAGATGGAGAGAGACACAGAGAGAGAATGGGTGCACCAGGACCTCCAGCAGCTTCAAATAAATTCCAGATGCAGGTGCCACTATTTGCATCTGGCTTTATATGGGTACTGGGTAATCTAACTTGGGTCATAAGGCTTTGCAGGCAAGCACCTTAATCACTGAGCCATCTCTCTAGCCTGTAATATATTTTATTATTATTTTTTTTTAATTTTGGGGGGCTGGAGAGATGGCTTAGTGGTTAAGGTGCCTGCCTGCTGAGCCTAAGAACCCAGTTCCAATCTCCAGGTCCCACGTTTAGCCATATGCAAAGTGACGCAAGGGCACAATGCCGCACTTGCCCACAAGGGGACGCACACATCTGGATTTTGTTCACAGTAGCTGAGAGACTGCTGGCATGCCCATTCTCTATCTGTCTCCCTCTCCCTCTCTGTCTGTCTCTCTCTGTGTCTCTCTCCAAAAATAAAAAAATAAAAAAATAAAATTTTTGGTTTTTCTTTTTTTAAAGACTTTTTAAAAGATTTTACTTTTATTTGTTTATTAGAGAAAGAGAGAGGGAGAGAGAGGAAGTGAGAATGGGCGTGCCAGGACCTCTAGCCATTGCAGATGAACTCCAGACGAATGCACCACCATATGCACCTGGTTTATGTGGGACCTGGAGAATCAAACCGGGGTCATTAGGCTTCACAGGCATGCACCTTAACTAGTAAGCCATCTCTCCAGCCTTATTATATTATTATTATTATTATTATTATTATTATTATTTTATTTTTGCAGGTACTTTAAAAAATATATTTATTTATTTGTTTATGAGAGAGAAGAATGGGCATGCCAGGCCCTCCATCCACTGTAAACAAACTCCAGATGCATGCATTGCCTTGTGTATCTGGCTAACATGGGACTTGGAGAATCAAACTTGGATCCTTAGGCTCTGCAGGCAAACTCCTTAACCACTAAGCAATCTCTCCAGTCCTATTTAATTTTAATTTACTTTTTTGGTTTTTCAAGGTAGGGTCTCTCTCTGGCCCAGGCTACCCTGGAATTAACTATGTAGTCTCAGGGTGGCCTTGAACTCATGGCAATCCTCCTCCCTCTGCCTCCTGAGTGCTGGGATTAAAGGCGTGCGCCACCACGCCCAACCTCTAATTTATTATTTACATGTTTATTTATTTATTTATTTATTTTTAAATGTATTTATGTTTTATTATTGACAACTTCTTTAATTGTAGACAATATCCTATGGTACTTCCCTCCCTCCCCCCACTTTCCCCTTTGAAACTTCACTCTCCATCCTATCCCCTCCCCCTCTCAATCAGTTTCTTTTTTCAGTTTGATGTCATCATCATCTTTTCCTCCTATTATGATGGTCTTGTGTAGGTAGTGTCAGGCACTGCGAGGTCATGGATATCCCGGCCATTTTGTGTCTGGAGGAGCATGTTGTAAGGAGTCCTACTCTTCCTTTGGCTCTTACATTCTTTCTGCCACCTCTTCTGCAATGGACCCTGAGCCTTGGAAGGTGTGTTAGAGATGTTTCAGTGTTGAGCACTCTTCTGTCCCTTCTTTTCAGCCTTCTGAGTCATCCCAAGGTTGCCACCATCTGAAAAGAGAAGCTTCTCTAACGAAAAGTGAGAGTAGCATTAATATATGGGTATGGACATTAACAAAGTGCTTACTGGGCAGTTTGGTGAGCATAGTATATACATTTAGCCAGACACCAGCAGACATTACACCCTTCGGGCTCATGACTACCCCTGTCATAGGTTTTCAGTATCAGGCATGTATTCCCTCCCATGGAGCGGGCCTCCAGTCCAGTTAGAGAGCAGTTGGTTTCCCCCATAACAGACATGCCACTATTGCACCCGTTGGCTCATTTGGCCTGGCTGGCCAAATTTAAAGCTTGCAGTGTCCACTGTTGAGTATCTTCACTGGTGTTTTCTCTCTCCCATTGAACTGCAGGCAGCATAGCTTTTTCCAGCTTTCTGTCAGCTGGTCCTCATGGAGGAGGCTTTCAGCAGGATTTCTCAATGACCTTGCCACCCAAGTATGTGGAGTCTTCAGCAATAGGGTCTTGCCATCTATTCCTGGTGGGAAACCAAGGGTCTCACCAATGGCCTATAATGTTTTGGGGGCATCTGTGACCTACCCAGCCAACAACTGACAGGAAGGTATCCCCTCCCTGGCACTGAAAATTTTCTAGTAACAATCTGTGGCTTCTGAGTGGTCCATTGTCCAGAAAAGTAGGTTTCCATATGACGTATTTATATCCTCTTAGATTTTGATTAGCCCTCCCTCCACCTTTCCTTTACTCAGTCTCTTCCCCTGACCTCACTTAGGTATTTTTTTACGTTTTATTAATTTATTTATGAGAGAGAAATACTGGGTGAACCAGGGCCTCCAGCCACTGCAAATGAACTCCAGGCATGCGACACCTTGTGCATCTGGCTTTATGTAGGTACTGGGGAATGAAACCCAAGTTCTTATGCTTTGCAGGCAAGCACCTTAACCACTGAGCAATCGCCCCATCAATTTATTTATTTTTTGATTAACTTTTTATTATACACATATTACATATATATTGTATATTTCATATATAATAGTCTATATGTATAATATATGTATAAGTGTATATTATATATACATATATACTACATGTATATTACATATAACCATGATCATAATCCCCTCCACTCCAGCACCTTCCCTTTCCCCCCCTACCTCATCACTATTTGACACTATCTTAATTTTTTTTTTTTTTTTTGTTTTTTGAGGTAGGGTCTCACTGTAGCTCAGGCTGACCTGGAATTCACTATGTAGTCTCAGGGTGGCCTCGAACTCACAGCGATCCTCCTACCTCTGCCTCCCAAGTGCTGGGATTAAAGGTGTGCGCCACCATGCCCAGTTTGCATCACTTTTTGCATCTGGCTTTACATGGGCACTGAGTAATAAACGAGCCAGCAGGCTTTGCAAGCAAGTGCCTTTAACCACTGAGCAACCTCTCCTTAATTTATTTTTTTAAAAAAGATTTATTTATTTTTATTTATTTATTAGAGACAGAGAGAGAGGGGGAGAGAAACACAGAGAGAAAGTGAGAATGGGCGTGCCAGGGCTTCTAGTCACTGCAAACGAACTCCAGACGTATGTGCCATCATGTGCATCTGGCTTACATGGGACCTGGAGAATCAAACTTGGGTCCTTAAGCTTCACAAGCAAGTGCCTTGACCACTAAGCCATCTCTCCAGCCCTATTGCTTTTCTTTCTTTCTTTTTTTTTTTTTAAATAAGCCACCTAGGCATGGTGGATCACTTTAATGTTCTCAGCACTTGGAAGGCTGAGGTAGGAAGATCACTGTGAATTCAAGGCCAGCCTGGACTAAAGAGTGCGCTCCATAATAGACTGGACCAGAGTGAGACCCTGCCTGAAGGAAAAAAAAAAAAAAACCAGAAAAATCTAATCCCCACAAATCAAGGCCCATGTGTGTCTTATCCACCATTATATCTCTGTCCCAGGCAGAGATAAAGCAGCCAGTGTTTGAGTGAATGGATGAGTGAATGGAAGGATGGACAGGTGAATGGATGGATGGAAAGAAGAATGGATGAGTGGTGGGGATGGATGGATGGGTGGGTGGATGAATGGTTAAATGAATGGGTGGATGGAAGGAAGGAAGGATGGATGGATGGGTAGATAGATGAATGAATATGGCTGGGTGGAGGGTGGTCAGATGGGTAGTTGGATGGGCAGACAGATGAGTGAATGAGAACCAAGAGGCTTATGTCAGGTTTCCCCCAGGCTGTAATAGAGAGACCGCGAAGGCCACATTGTTTAGAAGTGCCTAGGAAAGTGCTTTAGGAATTTTTGTTGTTGGTGGTGGGGGTTGTTATTGCTATTTTCTTTCTTTCTTTCTTTCTTTCTTTCTTTCTTTCTTTCTTTCTTTCTTTTTTTTTTTTTTTTTGGAGAGAGACACAGAGAGAGACAGAGAGAAAGGGAGAGGGAGACAGATAGAGAATGGACATGCCAGCAGCCTCTCAGCTGCTGCAAACGAAATCCAGATGTGTGCGCCCCCTTGTGGTCAAGTGTGGCATTGCACCCTTGCGTCACTTTGCATCTGGCTAAACGTGGGACCTGGGATTGGAACTGCTGGAGATTGGAACTAGCGATCTTAGGCTTAGGAGGCAGGCGCCTTAACCGCTAAGCCATATCTCCAGCCCGCTATTTTCTTTTTTTGTAAACGTACCCCCTTGTGCATCTGGTTTACGTGGGTCCTGGAGAATTGAACAGGGACCCTTTGGCTTTGCAGGCAAACGCCTTAACCATTAAGCCATCTCTCCAGCCTGTCCTCATCCTCTTGCCTCCACCTCCCGAATGCTGAGATTACAAGGTCTGCACCACCATCCCTATCCCTGGCTGTTGTTAATTTTTTGTTTGTTTTGTTTGCTTTTATTTATTTATTTATTTATTTATTTTTTTGGTTTTCGAGGTAGGGTCTCACTCTGGCTCAGGCTGACCTGGAATTCACTATGTAGTCTCAGGGTGGCCTCGAACTCTCGGCGATCCTCCTACCTCTGCCTCCCGAGTGCTGGGATTAAAAGCGTGCACCACCACGCCCGACTTGCTTTTATTTTTATTTTATTTTATTTTTTGGTTTTCTTAGGTAGGGTCTCACTCTGGCTCAGGCTGACCTGGAATTCACTATGTATTCTCAGGGTGGCCTCGAACTCTCAGTGATCCTCCTACCTCTGCTTCCGAGTGCTGGGATTAAAGGCGTGCGCCACCATGCCCGGCGTTTTGTTTGCTTTTAAAAAAATATTTTATGGGTTAGAGCGAGACCCTACCTCAAAAATCAAAAAAAAATTATTTATTTATTTGAGACATAGAAAAAGAGAGAGAGAGAGATAAAGGAGAGAGAGAATGGGGCACACCAGGGCCTCCAGCCACTGCAGACAAACAGATGCACTCACCATCTTGTGCATCTGGCTTATGTGGGTCCTGGGGAATTGAACCTGAGTCCTTTGGCTTTGCAGGCAAGTGCACTAACAACCAGGCCATCTCTCCAGCCCTTATTTGCTTTTTTAAAGGAAGGGTCTCGCTCTAGCCCAGATTGACCTGGAATTTGCTATGTAGTCTCAGGTGGCCTTGAACTCACATGTCTTCCTACCTCAGCCTCTCAAGTGCTGGGGTTGAAAGGAGTGCAGTCCTTTGGGCTCTTCCTGCCATCTCTCCAGCCCTTATTTGCTTTTTTAAAGGAAGGGTCTCGCTCTAGCCCAGATTGACCTGGAATTTGCTATGTAGTCTCAGGGTGGCCTTGAACTCACATGGATCTTCCTACCTCAGCCTCTCAAGTGCTGGGGTTAAAGGAGTGCACCACCACTCCCAGGTTCTTGCTATTTTTTTGCCACCAGTGTCTCACTCTGTAGCCCAGGCTAGCCTCAAACTCTCTATCCGTCTGCCTTTGCCTCGCAAGTGTTGGTATTCCATGTGCGCCACTATGTCCAGCTCGCTGTTTTTTTTCTGTTTATATTTACACCAGACTGACGTATGACATAGCTCTGTGCTTTCTTAATATTTAATTCAAAAAATTAATTAATTTTACTTACTAGATAGAAAGAGAGAGAATGGGCAAGCCAGAGTCTCTAGCCACTGCAAACAAAATCCAGATACATGTGCCAACCCATGCATCTGAGCTTATGTGGGTTCTGGGGAATTGAACCTGGGTCCTTCTTCGGCTTTGCAGGCAAATGCCTTAACTGCGGAGCCATCTCTCCAGCCCTGGACCTGTGTTTTCTAAACAAGTTACCAAGAGCTCTTTTGGCAGCTGTAAAAAAATAAATAAATAAAAATAATTAAGTTGCTGGTCTGGTCGTGGTGGCACACGCCTTGAATCCCAGTACAGCAGAGGTAGGAGGATCACCGTGAGTTCAAGGCCATCCTGAGACTACAGAGTGAATTCCAGGTCAGCCTGGGCTACAGTGAGACACTCCCTCAATCTCCCTTCCCCCCCTTTAAAAAAAGAAAGTGTCGGGCTGGAGAGATGGTTTAGCGGTTAAGGCTCCTGCCTGCTAAGCCTAAGAACGCGGTTCCAATCTCCAGCGGTTCCAATCTCCAGTGGTTCCAATCTCCAGGTCTCCAGGTCCCACGTTTAGCCAGATGCAAAGTGACGCAAGGGCGCAATGCCGCACTTGACCACAAGGGGTGCACACATCTGGATTTCGTTCGCAGCCGCTGGGAGACTGCTGGCGCACCCATCTCTATCTGTCTCCCTCTCCCTGTATTTCTCCAAAAAGAAAAGAAAAGAAAAGAAAAGAAATCCCTCTAAGCCCATCTGGGGGACTGAGGGCCAATGTGACCCTCACGTACAGGTCCTAGGCACAGGTGGGGGGTGGAGTCCCTGTTTCCCTGGACCCTCCCTGACATCACCGTGTCATTATTGTACAAGGCTTGGCTGACCAATCAGCTGTGGCTTGCTATTATAATGGGGCCTAGCAACAGGGGATGATCTTGGGGTAACTGGGGAAGTGACCCCACCAGCCGGGAGCGTGTGAGGGGAGAGGAGGGAAGAGTCTGCAGGGCAGGTGAGTCCCTTAGGGCTGGGTTCTCCACCTGGGCCCTGCGGGGTAGGTACAGCAGAGGGCATCCGGAGGTCTCCACCCCCAACTCAGCCACTGACTGACCTTGCCTCTTGCTGCTGGGACCTGTCCCAGGCCACACCTGAGGTGGGTTAGGAAGGGGACCTGGGAGGGGCGGGCGATGGCTAGAGCTTTGGGGGTAGGGGGGTCTGATGTGGGAGTGTTTGAAGGGACAGAGTGCTGTGGAGCAGGGCCACAGGAGGAACAAGGGGAGGTTCAAAGGCATGTGGCTTGAAAGGGGAGATAGGATGGAGTCCAGAGAACCGGGCTGAATCCTGGCTGTGTCTGTTGAGTGAGGAGAGAGCCTCGGTTCCTCTCGGAGGTGAGGTGGGGCCGTGACCCCAGGCTTAAGCTCTCTCCAGGGCTATTTTTTAAAATATATGTAATTTTTATTTATTTTTGGAGAGAGACACAGAGAGAGAGAGATAGAGAGGGAGAGGGAGACAGATAGAGATGGGCACACCAGCAGTCTCTCAGCTGCTGTAAACGAAATCCAGATGTGTGTGTGCCCCCTTGTGCTCAAGTGAGGCATTGCGCCCTTGCGTCACTGCATCTGGCTAAACGTGGGACCTGGAGATTGGAACCAGCGTTCTTAGGCTTAGCAGGCAGGCGCCTTAACTGCTAAGCCATCTCTCCAGCCCTCCAGGGCTATTTGAGAGCCTTGGGGAGCGTGGGATTTCACTTCATTTCGGTCATTATTTATTTGTTTATTTGGAAAGGGGGTTGTTTGAGACAGAGCTTCGTTCTGGAGGTGGGTTGACCTGGAACTCACTCTGTAGTCCCGACGAACCTCAAACTCACTAAGTCCGTGCTGGCCTAAGACTTACTCCATAGTCCAGGCTACCCTTGAACTTGTGGGCAATCCTCCTGCCTCAGCCTCCCAAGTGCTGGGAAAAAAAATATATATATATATATAATCACCATGCTCAGCTGAGTGCATTTCGAGGACCAGACAATGTGAATGGGAAGATTGGAGGGGAGGGTCAAAGCATTGGGACGAGGAGGAAGGGGAAACTGAGGTTCAGGAGACAAGGGTCTGGGCGTGGGCCTGGCCTGGCCAGCCATGGTGAGGCTGGGGCTTGGATAAGAAAGATCTCTGTGCCCGGCTTCTCCCACCGGCTGAATTAACAATGACTTCCATATTGGCCTAGGGTGACCTGGACAGGCCCAAGATGGACCCAAGAGGCCTGCAGGTGGGTGGGTTATCCACCTATCTTTCTGGCACAGAGGCTTAAGAAGGCAAAAGGGGCTGAAAGTCACATAGGACATGTGTTTGTATTGTCAGCATTTGGGGAATCCGCGGCAAAGTTGCTGAGAGTCAGAGGCCATGCTGGGCTACATAGCCAAACTATGTCCCAAAAAAAGTCAAGCCAGGCATGGTGGGGCATACCTTTGAAATCTTTTTTTTTTTTTTTTTTTTTTTTTTTGGTTTTTCAAGGTAGGGTTTCACTCTGGTCCAGGCTGACCTGGAATTAACTGTGTAGTCTCAGGATGGCCTCGAACTCTCAGTGATCCTCCTACCTCTGCCTCCCGAGTGCTGGGATTAAAGGCGTGCGCCACCACGCCCGGCTGATTACTGTGGTTTTGAGTCAGTCTTCGCTACAGAGTGAGCCTGGGCTAGAGTGAGACCCTGCCTCAAAAAATATCTATCTATAAATAAATAAATCACAGGAGAAATGGTTTAGCAGTTAAGGCATTTGCCTGCAAGGCCAAAGGACCCAGGTTTGAATCCCCAGGACCCACGTAAGCCAGATGCACAAGGGGATGCATGTGTCTTGTGTTTGTTTACAGTGGCTGGAGGCCCTGGCGTGCCCATTCCCTACCGCTCTCTGTGTCTCTGATTCTTTCTCTCTCTTAAGTAAGTAAAATACAATAAAATGTTTAAAAATCACAGATAAGGACTATTAATAATGATTATGCTGATGACGGCAATGATAGAGCAGAGCCCCTGCTGTGTGCGGGTCACTGGGTTTTGTTTTTGTTTTTTGTTTTTTCGAGGTAGGGTCTCACTCTAGCTCAGGCTGACCTGGAATTCACTATGTACTCTCAGGGTGGCCTCGAACTCACAGCGATTCTCCTGCCTCTGCCTCCGGAGTGCTGGGATTAAATAGGCGTGCGCCACCATGTCTGGCTGACTTGTAATTCTTTATCCTCGGGTCTCTGTTTCCCACGGAACCGGTGTTACACATAGCCACACCCAGCTGTTTATGTGGGTCCTGGGATTGAACTTGAGCAGTCTCTCAAGCCTCCTCAGGCCCTCATATTTGCACAGGGAGTGCTTTTAACTGCTGAGCCACCTTTCCAGCCCTGTTTGTTTAGCTTTTTTGTTTTTTTTTTTTTTTTTTTGGGTAGGGTTTCACTCTAGCCCAGGCTGACCTGGAATTCACTATGTAGTCTCGGGGTGGCCTTGAATTCATGGTGATCCTCCTACCTCTGCCTCCCGAGTGCTGGGATTAAAGGCATGCACCACCATGCCTGGCTTCCTGGTTTTTTTCTGTTTTGTTTTTAAGAGAGAGACAGAGAGGAGAAAGAGAGGAAGAGGAAGAGGAAGAGAGAGAGAGAGAAAATGGGTGTGCCAGTAGCCTCTCAGCCATTGTGAACGAACTCCAGATTGTGCGCCCCCTTGTGGGCAAGTTTGGCATTGCGCCCTTGCGTCACTTTGAATCTGGCTACACGTGGGACCTGGAGATTGAACAGGCATTCTTAGGCTTGGCAGGGACCTTACCTGCTAAGCCATCTCTCCAGCCCCTGTTTTTTTAATTAAATTAAATTAATTAATTAATTTATTTATTTATTTATGACAGTGAGAGAGGGAAAGAGGCAGAGAGAGAGAGAGAGAGAATGGGCATACCAGAGTCTCCAGCCACTGCAAACGATCTCCAGATGCATGCGTCACATTGTGCATCTGGCTTACATGGGTCCTGGGGAATCGAACCGAGGTCCTTTGGCTTTACAGGCAAATGCCTGAACCGCTAAGCCATCTCTCCAGGCCCCCCCTGTTTGTTTTTGAGACAGGTTTTTTTTTTTTTTTTTTTTTTTGGTTTTTCGAGGTAGGGTCTCACTCTAGTTCAGGCTGACCTGGAATTAGCTATGTAGTCTCAGGGCAGCCTCAAACTCATAGCAATCCTCCTGACCTCTGCCTCCCGAGTGCTGGGATTAAAGGTGTGCACCACCACGCCTGGCTTGCTTTGATTTTTTTTTTGTTGTTGTTGTTTTATTTTGTTTTCTTTTTAAAAAAAAATTATTTATTTATTTATTTAGTTAGTTAGTTTTTTAGTTTTTTCGATGTAGGGTCTCACTCTAGCCCAGGCTGGCCTGGAATTCACTATATAGTCTCAGGGTGGCTTTGAACTCATGGTGGTCCACCTACCACTGCCTCCCGAGTGCTGGGATTAAAGGCGTGCGTCACCATGCCCTGGATTATTTTTTTATTTTTTATTGACAACTTCCTTAATTGTAGACAATATGCCATGGTACTTCCCTCCCCACTTTCCCCTTTGAAACTCCACTCTCCATCATATCCCTCCCCCTCAATCAGTCTCTCTTTCAGTTTGATGTCATCATCTTTTCCTCCTATTATGATGGTCTTGTGTAGGTAGTGTCAGGCACTGTGAGGTCATGGATGTCCAGGCCATTTTGTGTCTGGAGGAGCACATTGTAAGGAGTCCTACCCTTCCTTTGGCTCTTACATTCTTTCTACCCCCTCTTCCTATTTTGTTTTCTTTTGAGGTAGGGTCTCACTGTAGCCCAGGCTGACCTGGAATTCAAATGTAATCTTAGGGTGGCCTTGAACTCACAGTGATTTTCTGCCTCCAGAGTGCTGGGATTTACAGCCGTGTGCCCCCAGGCCCAGCTAGTTTTATTTACTTACTTACTTATTCATTTATTGTGAGATGCTATTTCAGTTATGTAGCTGTGGCTAGCCTAGAACTTGCTACATGACCCTGGATGGCCTCAAATTTGTGGTGATCCTCCTCCTTCTGCTTCCCCCAGGGCTAACACTCCTTCTTTGTTTTCAAGGTAGGGTTTCACTGTAGCCCAGGCTGAGCTGGAATTCACTGTGTAGTCTCAGGGTGGCCTCGAACCCATGTCAATCCTCCTACCTCTGCCTCTCGAGTGCTGGGATTAAAGGTGTGCGCCACCACGCTCAGCTAACTCCTACAGTTTTTGTTAGGTTTTGAAGACAGGGTCTCATCATGTAACCCAAGCTGGCCTGGAACTTGTAATGATCCTCCTGCCTCAGCTTTCTCAATACTGAGAGGATGAATATGAGCCAGGCCACCTCCTAGCCTGTACCTAAATTCTTTTTTAAAAAAATATTTTATTATTTTAAAGCCGGGCGTGATGGCGCATGCCTTTAATCCCAGCACTCGGGAGGCAGAGGTGGGAGGATCGCTGTGAGTTCGAGGCCACCCTGAGACTACATAGTGAATTCCAGGTCAGCCTGAGCTAAAGTGAGACCCTACCTCGAAAAACCAAAAAAAAAAAAATTATTATTTATTTATTTATTTATTTATTTATTTTATTTATTTATTTATTTATTTTTTTGGTTTTTGCAAGGTAGGGTCTCACTCTGGCCCAGGCTGACCTGGAATTAACTATGTAGTCTCAGGGTGGCCTCTACATAGTGACTGTCAGGTCAGCCTGATCCTCCTACCTCTGCCTCCCGAGTGCTGGGATTAAAAAAAAAAAATTATTACGCCCGGCTTTATTTATTTATTTTATAGAGAGAGAGGGAAGGAGAGAGAGAGAGAGAGGATGGGCACACCAGGGCCTCCAGCCACTGCAAACGAACTCCAGACGCATGCGCCTCCTTGTGCATCTGGCTTACGTGGGTCCTGGGAAATCAAGCCTGGGTCCTTTGGCTTTGCAGGCAAACTCCTTAACCACTGAGCCATCCCTCCAGCCATCCCTGTACCTAAATCCTAGAGAAAGAGAAGAGGGTGGTTCCAGAAGGACTTCTTCCCTGCCTCTGTGTCTCTCCAACGTCCACGAGTTGTGAACTGTTTGCCTCCTTCTCCTCCGCAGACGCTGAGGGTCACACATCCTGTGACTCTCCCCACTCCCACCCGTGCCCCTTGACGTGTGCTCTGAACCACTAGTCACCATGGCTTCCAAGTACCCGGCGGTGTCTGGGGAGGAAGAGACCACCATTCTCATGGCCAAGGAAGAGCTGGAGGCCCTGCGCACAGCCTTCGAGTCTGGAGACATCCCCCAGGCCGCCTCTCGCCTCCGGGAGCTGCTGGCCAACTCCGAGAGCACCAGGCTGGAGGTGGGCATTACAGGTGAACTGGGGGCTGGTAAATCATCTCTCATCAATGCTCTGCGAGGCCTGGGGGCTGAGGACCCTGGTGCAGCTCTCACCGGCGTCGTGGAGACCACGATGCAACCATCGCCCTACCCGCACCCCCAGTTTCCCGACGTGACCCTGTGGGACCTGCCGGGAGCCGGTTCTCTAGGGTGCTCAGCGGATAAGTACCTGAAGCAGGTGGACTTCGGCCACTATGACTTCTTCTTGCTGGTCTCGCCCCGTTGCTGCGGGGCCGTGGAGACCCGCCTGGCCTCTGAGATCCTGCGCCAGGGCAAGAAGTTCTACTTCGTCCGCACCAAGGTCGATGAGGACCTGGCGGCCACCCGAAGCCAGCGGCCCTCGGGCTTCAGCGAGGCGGCTGTCCTGCAGGAGATCCGAGATCACTGCATGGATCAGCTACGGGCCACCGGCCTGAGTGAACCCCGCATCTTCCTCGTGTCCAACCTCTCGCCGACCCTCTATGACTTCCCCCTGCTTGTGTCCACCTGGGAACGCGACCTGCCTTCCCACCGACGCCATGCCGGCCTGCTGTCACTGCCCGACATCTCCCTGGAGGCCCTGCAGAAAAAGAAGGACATGTTACAGGAGCAAGTGCTGAAGACGGCCTTGGTGTCTGGGGTCATCCAGGCCCTGCCTGTCCCAGGCCTTGCAGCCGCCTACGACGACGCTCTCCTCATCCGCTCCCTGCGTGGTTACCACCGTAGCTTCGGTCTGGATGATGACTCGTTGGCCAAGCTGGCCGAGCAAGTGGGCAAGCAGGCAGGTGACCTGCGCTCGGTCATCCGCTCACCACTGGCCAACGAGGTCTCACCGGAGACCGTCCTACGACTCTACTCGCAGTCCTCCGATGGGGCCCTACGGGTGGCCCGTGCCTTTGAGAGGGGCATCCTGTGTTCGCACACTGGTGGCTGGTGCCATCAGCTTCGCACGGTCTACACCATGCTCCAAGGTTGTCTCAACGAGATGGCCGAGGATGCCCAGCGTGCAGCGCATCAAGGCCCTGGAGGAAGAAGTGCCCCCGGCTGATGTCAGCTTGGAGGCGGCTGGTGACAATAGTGTGGAAAAACGGGGACCTGGGGAGATAGGCGATGAGGAAGCCCCACTCTCGGCCCGCCAGAAGCTTGGCCTCTTTCTTAAATACGTCCTCGAGAGCTGGAAGAAGCGTGACTTCGCAGAAGAGAAATAAAATTGCAGTGTCCCTCTCCCCCCCCCCACAAAACCCCTGCTTCACCCACAAACCAAGCTTTCACAAAACCTGTCAGCCAAACAAGACCGATGTGAGGAAATGAAAAGGTGTAGTTACTGAGGGAATGTGGTGGGTGAGAGGTGATCAGAGAGCCTGGTTTCTTGGCAAGATTGGGGTGTTGGGGGAGGGGCAAGAGGACAGCCTGGGTCTAAGAAGTAAATATTGAATGGGATAATACAGACCTTGGGACCAGGGGGGAGAATTTAAGGGGGATAAACCCAGCCCTCCCCCCACCCCAGCAGTCTCTCACCCTGATCCCCACATAGACAAGGGTTAAGGTAGGGGGACAACACAGTGTGGATCCAAGACAGGAGCTAACTGTCACCTGCTGCAGGAGGATGAGCAGTGACAGGATCCTGTGAAGGAACTTAATATTTGGTGCCAGAATGGATGTCGAGGTCATGTACAAAGTATATGCTGTACCACTGAGCTACATCCCCACTCCTTGTACTGATTGAAGTTTCAAAACTCATATCTATTTATTTCTTTATTTCTTTTTTTTTTTTGGAGAGAGATAGAGAGAGAGACAGAGGGAGAGGGAGACAAATAGAGACTGTGGCGCGCCAGCAGCCTCTCAGCCGCTGTGAACGAACTCCAGATGCGTGCACCCCTTGTGGACAAGTGCAGCATTGTGCCCTTGCATCACTTGGCATCTGGCTAAACATGGGAACTGGAGATTGGAACTGGTTCTTAGGGCTTAGCAGGCAGGCGCCTTAACCGCTAAGCCATCTCTCCAGCCCCTCATATCTATTTCTCATGATCCTGATGTCCCAAAGGTGTTCCCTGAGAGACAGCTAATGGGTTACTGGGATTTACACAGAGGTGGGGACACAGGGAATCTTAGGCCTGCCTTGCTGGTGGTAGAGAACTACAATGGGCAAGGCTGGCAGGGGCAAGATAGACTGGGGCTGTTTATCCATGTGGGTGATGGCAGTGTAGGGACAGAATGGCAGTGGCAAAGTGAGGGGGTGTGTGGTTCTCATGAGAGCATTGGAAGAGAGGAGAGGAGAGGAGAGGAGAGGCAGGGGCACAATTCTGCAGCCCAGACTGAACTTTTCAGAAGATAAAATGTGCATCTGAGTGTATGTGGTGGGAGTGTCTGGAATGTCTGGCATTGCAGGACTCTTTTGATTTAAGGTAATAGGCATTGAACCCAGACGTCCATACTTGCCAGACAGGCTCTCAACCAGAAAATCAAACTCCCAGCCCTCACTGTGGATTCTAGACAAGTGCTCTACCGCTGAGCCATGCCCCCAGCCCTCACTGTGGATTCTAGACAAGTGGTCTACCGCTGAGCCACGCCCCAGCCCCTCACTGTGGATCCTAGACAAGTGCTCTACCGCTGAGCCTTTGAGACAGAGCTTCGTTCTGGAGGTGGGTTGACCTGGAACTCACTCTGCAGTCCCGACGAACCTCAAACTCACTAAGTCCGTGCTGGCCTAAGACTTACTCCATAGTCCAAGCTACCCTTGAACTTGTGGGCAATCCTCCTGCCTCAGCCTCCCAAGTGCTGGGAAAAAAATATATATATATATATAATCACCATGTATGTATGTATGTATATATATATATATATAATCACCATGCTCAGCTGAGTGCATTTCGAGGACCAGACAATGTGAATGGGAAGATTGGAGGGGAGGGTCAAAGCATTGGGACGAGGAGGAAGAGGAAACTGAGGTTCAGGAGACAAGGTTCTGGGCGTGGGCCTGGCCTGGCCAGCCATGGTGAGGCTGGGGCTTGGATAAGAAGGATCTCTGTGCCCGGCTTCTCCCACTGGCTGAATTAACAATGACTTCCATATTGGCCTAGGGTGACCTGGACAGGCCCAAGATGGACCCAAGAGGCCTGCAGGTGGGTGGGTTATCCACCCCTCTTTCTGGCACAGAGGCTTAAGAAGGCAAAAGGGGCTGAAAGTCACATAGGACATGTGTTTGTAATGTCAGCATTTGGGGAATCTGCGGCAAAGTTGCTGAGAGTCAGAGGCCATGCTGGGTTACATAGCCAAACTATGTCCCAAAAAAAGTCAAGCCAGGCATGGTGGGGCATACCTTTGAAATCTTTCTGTAGGGTTTCACTGTTCCAGGATGGCCTGACCTAATTTGGCCTCGAACTTGCTGGGATTAAAGGCGTGCGCCACCACGCCCGGCTCTGAAATCTTTTTTGTTGTTGCTGTTTTTTCCTTTAATTTGAGACAGAGAGGGAGAAAGAGAGAGAAAGAAAGAGAGAGAGAATGGGTGCACAAGCTACTGTAAATGATGCACCACCTTGTGCATCTGGCTTATGTGGGACCTGGAGAATTGAACCTGGGTCCTTAGGCTTTATAGGCAAACACCTTAACCGCTAAGCAATTTCTCCCACCTGGCTCACGCCTTTAATCCCACCACTCTGGAGGCAGAGGACTGGTGTGAGTTCAAGGCCACCCTGAGACTACATAGTGAATTCCAGGTCAGCCTGGGTTAGAGCAAGACCCTGCCTCGAAAAACAAAACAAAACAAAACAAAAAAAAATGCCAGCTGAGCCGGGTGGCATGCGTCTATAAAATGCATCACTGAGGAGGCTGAGGCAGGAGGATTGCCCACAAGTTTGAGGGCAACCTGCCCACACCTTTAATCACAGCACTTAGAAGGCTGATGTAAGAGGATTACTGTGATTTTTGGTTTTTTTTTTTTTTTTCAAGGTAGGGTCTCACTCTAGCCCAGGCTGACCTGGAATTCACTCTGTAGTCTCAGGCTGGCCTCGAACTCACAGCGATCCACCTCTGCCTCCCGAGTGCTGGGATTAAAGGCATGCGCCACCACGCCCGGCTGATTACTGTGGTTTTGAGTCAGTCTTCGCTACAGAGTGAGCCTGGGCTAGAGTGAGACCCTGCCTCAAAAAAATATCTATCTATAAATAAATAAATCACAGGAGAAATGGTTTAGCAGTTAAGGCATTTGCCTGCAAGGCCAAAGGACCCAGGTTTGAATCCCCAGGACCCACGTAAGCCAGATGCACAAGGGGACGCATGTGTCTTGTGTTTGTTTACAGTGGCTGGAGGCCCTGGCGTGCCCATTCCCTACCGCTCTCTGTGTCTCTGATTCTTTCTCTCTCTTAAGTAAGTAAAATACAATAAAATGTTTAAAAATCACAGATAAGGACTATTAATAATGATTATGCTGATGATGGCAATGATAGAGCAGAGCCCCTGCTGTGTGCGCGTCACTGGGTTTTGTTTTTGTTTTTTGGTTTTTCGAGGTAGGGTTTCACTCTAGCTCAGGCTGACCTGGAATTCACTATGTACTCTCAGGGTGGCCTCGAACTCACAGCGATTCTCCTGCCTCTGCCTCCGGAGTGCTGGGATTAAATAGGCGTGCGCCACCATGTCTGGCTGACTTGTAATTCTTTATCCTCGGGTCTCTGTTTCCCACGGAACCGGTGTTACACATAGCCACACCCAGCTGTTTATGTGGGTCCTGGGGTTGAACTTGAGCAGTCTCTCAAGCCTCCTCAGGCCCTCATATTTGCACAGGGAGTGCTTTTAACTGCTGAGCCACCTTTCCAGCCCTGTTTGTTTAGCTTTTTTTTGTTTTTTTGGTTTTTCAAGGTAGGGTTTCACTCTAGCCCAGGCTGACCTGGAATTCACTATGTAGTCTCGGGGTGGCCTTGAATTCATGGTGATCCTCCTACCTCTGCCTCCCGAGTGCTGGGATTAAAGGCATGCACCACCATGCCTGGCTTCCTGGTTTTTTCTGTTTTGTTTTTTAAGAGAGAGACAGAGAGAGGGAGAAAGAGAGGAAGAGGAAGAGGAAGAGAGAGAGAGAGAAAATGGGTGTGCCAGTAGCCTCTCAGCCATTGTGAACGAACTCCAGATTGTGCGCCCCCTTGTGGGCAACTTTGGCATTGCGCCCTTGCGTCACTTTGAATCTGGCTACACGTGGGACCTGGAGATTGAACAGGCATTCTTAGGCTTGGCAGGGACCTTACCTGCTAAGCCATCTCTCCAGCCCCCTGTTTTTTTTAATTAAATTAAATTAATTAATTAATTTATTTATTTATTTAAGACAGTGAGAGAGGGAAAGAGGCAGAGAGAGAGAGAGAGAGAATGGGCATACCAGAGTCTCCAGCCACTGCAAACGATCTCCAGATGCATGCGTCACATTGTGCATCTGGCTTACAGGGTCCTGGGGAATCGCAGGTCCTTTGGCTTTACAGGCAAATGCCTGAACCGCTGCCATCTCTCCAGGCCCCCTGTTTTGTTTTTGAGACAGGTTTTTTTTTTTTTTTTTTTTTTTTTTGGTTTTTCGAGGTAGGGTCTCACTCTAGTTCAGGCTGACCTGGAATTAACTATGTACTATCAGGGTGGCCTCGAACTCACAGCGATTCTCCTGCCTCTGCCTTGCTGGGATTAGGCAAATGCCTGAACAGGTTCTTATGTAGCTCAGGTTGGTCTCTCCAGGCCCCCTTGAACTCCTGTTTCTGCCTTTTCCAAGATTACAAGTGTTTTTTTTTTTTTTTTTTTTTAGTTTTTTTGAGGTAGGGTCTCACTCTAGTCCAGGCTGACCTGGAATTAGCTATGTAGTCTCAGGGCAGCCTCAAACTCATAGCAATCCTCCTACCTCTGCCTCCCGAGTGCTGGGATTAAAGGTGTGCACCACCACGCCTGGCTTGCTTTGATTTTTTTTTTTGTTGTTGTTGTTTTATTTTGTTTTCTTTTTAAAAAAATTATTTATTTATTTAGTTAGTTAGTTAGTTTTTTAGTTTTTTCGATGTAGGGTCTCATTCTAGCCCAGGCTGGCCTGGAATTCACTATATAGTCTCAGGGTGGCTTTGAACTCATGGTGGTCCACCTACCACTGCCTCCCGAGTGCTGGGATTAAAGGCGTGCGTCACCATGCCCTGGATTATTTTTTTATTTTTTATTGACAACTTCCTTAATTGTAGACAATATGCCATGGTACTTCCCTCCCCCCCCCACTTTCCCCTTTGAAACTCCACTCTCCATCATATCCCCTCCCCCCCTCAATCAGTCTCTCTTTTCAGTTTGATGTCATCATCTTTTCCTCCTATTATGATGGTCTTGTGTAGGTAGTGTCAGGCACTGTGAGGTCATGGATGTCCAGGCCATTTTGTGTCTGGAGGAGCACATTGTAAGGAGTCCTACCCTTCCTTTGGCTCTTACATTCTTTCTACCCCCTCTTCCTATTTTGTTTTCTTTTGAGGTAGGGTCTCACTGTAGCCCAGGCTGACCTGGAATTCACTATGTAATCTCAGGGTGGCCTTGAACTCACAGTGATTTTCTGCCTCCAGAGTGCTGGGATTTACAGCCGTGTGCCCCCAGGCCCAGCTAGTTTTATTTACTTACTTACTTATTCATTTATTGTGAGATGCTATTTCAGTTATGTAGCTGTGGCTAGCCTAGAACTTGCTACATGACCCTGGATGGCCTCAAATGTGTGGTGATCCTCCTCCTTCTGCTTCCCCCAGGGCTAACACTCCTTCTTTGTTTTCAAGGTAGGGTTTCACTGTAGCCCAGGCTGAGCTGGAATTCACTGTGTAGTCTCAGGGTGGCCTCGAATCCATGTCAATCCTCCTACCTCTGCCTATCGAGTGCTGGGATTAAAGGTGTGCGCCACCACGCTCGGCTAACTCCTACAGTTTTTGTTAGGTTTTGAAGACAGGGTCTCATCATGTAACCCAAGCTGTCCTGGAACTTGTAATGATCCTCCTGCCTCAGCTTTCTCAATACTGAGAGGATGAATATGAGCCAGGCCACCTCCTAGCCTGTACCTAAATTCTTTTTTTTTTTTTTTTTTATTTTAAAGCCGGTCTCACTCTGGTCCAGGCTGACCTGGAATCCACAGCAGTCTCAGGGAGGTGGCCTCGAGGATCCCAGTGATCCTCCTACCTCTGCCTCTACATAGCTGGGATTAAGGTCAGCCTGAGCTAAAGTGACCACGCCCAGCCTAAAAACTTTTTTAAAAAATATTTTATTATTTTAAAGCCGGGCGTATTTATTTTATTTATTTAATTATTTATTTTTTTTGGTTTTGGCAGAGGTGGGTCTCACTCTGGCCCAGGCCACCTGGAATTAACTATGAAGTCTCAGGTCAGCCTGAGCTGTCGGTGAGACTCCTACCTCTGCCTCCCGAACCAAAAAAAAAAAAAAAATTATTATTTATTTATTTATTTTATAGAGAGAGAGGGAAGGAGAGAGAGAGAGAGAGGATGGGCACGCCAGGGCCTCCAGCCACTGCAAACGAACTCCAGACGCATGCGCCTCCTTGTGCATCTGGCTTACGTGGGTCCTGGGAAATCAAGCCTGGGTCCTTTGGCTTTGCAGGCAAACTCCTTAACCACTGAGCCATCCCTCCAACCATCCCTGTACCTAAATCCTAGAGAAAGAGAAGAGGGTGGTTCCAGAAGGACTTCTTCCCTGCCTCTGTGTCTCTCCAACGTCCACGAGTTGTGAACTGTTTGCCTCCTTCTCCTCCGCAGACGCTGAGGGTCACACATCCTGTGACTCTCCCCACTCCCACCCGTGCCCCTTGACGTGTGCTCTGAACCACTAGTCACCATGGCTTCCAAGTACCCGGCGGTGTCTGGGGAGGAAGAGACCACCATTCTCATGGCCAAGGAAGAGCTGGAGGCCCTGCGCACAGCCTTCGAGTCTGGAGACATCCCCCAGGCCGCCTCTCGCCTCCGGGAGCTGCTGGCCAACTCCGAGAGCACCAGGCTGGAGGTGGGCATTACAGGTGAACTGGGGGCTGGTAAATCATCTCTCATCAATGCTCTGCGAGGCCTGGGGGCTGAGGACCCTGGTGCAGCTCTCACCGGCGTCGTGGAGACCACGATGCAACCATCGCCCTACCCGCACCCCCAGTTTCCCGACGTGACCCTGTGGGACCTGCCGGGAGCCGGTTCTCTAGGGTGCTCAGCGGATAAGTACCTGAAGCAGGTGGACTTCGGCCACTATGACTTCTTCTTGCTGGTCTCGCCCCGTTGCTGCGGGGCCGTGGAGACCCGCCTGGCCTCTGAGATCCTGCGCCAGGGCAAGAAGTTCTACTTCGTCCGCACCAAGGTCGATGAGGACCTGGCGGCCACCCGAAGCCAGCGGCCCTCGGGCTTCAGCGAGGCGGCTGTCCTGCAGGAGATCCGAGATCACTGCATGGATCAGCTACGGGCCACCGGCCTGAGTGAACCCCGCATCTTCCTCGTGTCCAACCTCTCGCCCACCCTCTATGACTTCCCCCTGCTTGTGTCCACCTGGGAACGCGACCTGCCTTCCCACCGACGCCATGCCGGCCTGCTGTCGCTGCCCGACATCTCCCTGGAGGCCCTGCAGAAAAAGAAGGACATGTTACAGGAGCAAGTGCTGAAGACGGCCTTGGTGTCTGGGGTCATCCAGGCCCTGCCTGTCCCAGGCCTTGCAGCCGCCTACGACGACGCTCTCCTCATCCGCTCCCTGCGTGGTTACCACCGTAGCTTCGGTCTGGATGATGACTCGTTGGCCAAGCTGGCCGAGCAAGTGGGCAAGCAGGCAGGTGACCTGCGCTCGGTCATCCGCTCACCACTGGCCAACGAGGTCTCACCGGAGACCGTCCTACGACTCTACTCGCAGTCCTCCGATGGGGCCCTACGGGTGGCCCGTGCCTTTGAGAGGGGCATCCCTGTGTTCGGCACACTGGTGGCTGGTGCCATCAGCTTCGGCACGGTCTACACCATGCTCCAAGGTTGTCTCAACGAGATGGCCGAGGATGCCCAGCGTGTGCGCATCAAGGCCCTGGAGGAAGAAGTGCCCCCGGCTGATGTCAGCTTGGAGGCGGCTGGTGACAATAGTGTGGAAAAACGGGGACCTGGGGAGATAGGCGATGAGGAAGCCCCACTCTCGGCCCGCCAGAAGCTTGGCCTCTTTCTTAAATACGTCCTCGAGAGCTGGAAGAAGCGTGACTTCGCAGAAGAGAAATAAAATTGCAGTGTCCCTCTCCCCCCCCCCACAAAACCCCTGCTTCACCCACAAACCAAGCTTTCACAAAACCTGTCAGCCAAACAAGACCGATGTGAGGAAATGAAAAGGTGTAGTTACTGAGGGAATGTGGTGGGTGAGAGGTGATCAGAGAGCCTGGTTTCTTGGCAAGATTGGGGTGTTGGGGGAGGGGCAAGAGGACAGCCTGGGTCTAAGAAGTAAATATTGAATGGGATAATACAGACCTTGGGACCAGGGGGGAGAATTTAAGGGGGATAAACCCAGCCCTCCCCCCACCCCAGCAGTCTCTCACCCTGATCCCCACATAGACAAGGGTTAAGGTAGGGGACAACACAGTGTGGATCCAAGACAGGAGCTAACTGTCACCTGCTGCAGGAGGATGAGCAGTGACAGGATCCTGTGAAGGAACTTAATATTTGGTGCCAGAATGGATGTCGAGGTCATGTACAAAGTATATGCTGTACCACTGAGCTACATCCCCACTCCTTGTACTGATTGAAGTTTCAAACTCATATCTATTTATTTCTTTATTTCTTTTTTTTTTTTTGGAGAGAGATACAGAGAGAGACAGAGGGAGAGGGAGACAAATAGAGAATTGGCGCGCCAGCAGCCTCTCAGCCGCTGTGAACGAACTCCAGATGCGTGCACCCCCTTGTGGACAAGTGCAGCATTGTGCCCTTGCATCACTTGGCATCTGGCTAAACATGGGAACTGGAGATTGGAACCGGGTTCTTAGGCTTAGCAGGCAGGCGCCTTAACCGCTAAGCCATCTCTCCAGCCCCTCATATCTATTTCTCATGATCCTGATGTCCCAAAGGTGTTCCCTGGAGAGACAGCTAATGGGTTACTGGGATTTACACAGAGGTGGGGACACAGGGAATCTTAGGCCTGCCTTGCTGGTGGTAGAGAACTACAATGGGCAAGGCTGGCAGGGGCAAGATAGACTGGGGCTGTTTATCCATGTGGGTGATGGCAGTGTAGGGACAGAATGGCAGTGGCAAAGTGAGGGGGGTGTGTGGTTCTCATGAGAGCATTGGAAGAGAGGAGAGGAGAGGAGAGGCAGGGGCACAATTCTGCAGCCCAGACTGAACTTTTCAGAAGATAAAATGTGCATCTGAGTGTATGTGGTGGGAGTGTCTGGAATGTCTGGCATTGCAGGGACTCTTTTGATTTAAGGTAATAGGCATTGAACCCAGACGTCCATACTTGCCAGACAGGCTCTCAACCAGAAAATCAAACTCCCAGCCCCTCACTGTGGATTCTAGACAAGTGCTCTACCGCTGAGCCATGCCCCCAGCCCCTCACTGTGGATTCTAGACAAGTGGTCTACCGCTGAGCCACGCCCCCAGCCCCTCACTGTGGATCCTAGACAAGTGCTCTACCGCTGAGCCACGCCCCAGCCCCTCACTGTGGATTCTAGACAAGTGCTCTACCACTGAGCCTCGCCCCCAGCCCCTCACTGTGGATTCTAGACAAGGGTTCTACCACGCCCCCAGCCCCTCACTGTGGAGCCACGCCCCCCCAGCCCCTCACTGTGGATTCTAGACAAGGGCTCTACCGCTGAGCCACGCCCCCAGCCCCTCACTGTGGATTCTAGACAAGGGCTCTACCGCTGAGCCAGGCCCCCAGCCCCTCACTGTGGATTCTGGACAAGTGCTCTACCGCTGAGCCACGCCCCCAGCCCCTCACTGTGGATTCTGGACAAGGGCTCTACCGCTGAGCCAGGCCCCCAGCCCCTCACTGTGGATTCTGGACAAGTGCTCTACCGCTGAGCTATATCCATATATATATATGGAACTCCCATGAGATCTTCCTACCTCTCCCTCCCAAATGTTGGGATTAAAGGATGTAAACCACCACACCAGCCCTATTTTGCTTTTTTTTTTTTTTTTTTTTTTTTTTGGAGAGACACAGAGACAGAGAGAGGGGAAGAGGAAAACAGATAGAGATGGGCCTGCCAGCAGCCTCTCAGCTGATGTGAACGAAATCCAGATGCGTGTGCCCCCTTGTGGTCAAGTGCGGCATTGCTCCCTTGCATCACTTTGCATCTGGCTAAATGTGGGAGCTGGAGATTGGAACCAACGTTCTTAGGCTTAGGAGGCAGGCGCCTTAACTGCTAAGCCATCTCTCCAACCCCTATTTTGCTTTTTTTTGGGGGGGGTTCTTTTATTTTTTTAAAAAATTATTTATTTATTTATTTGAGAGAGAGAAAGGCAGATATATATATAGAGAGAGACTGGGTGCACCAGGGCCTCTAGCCACTGCAAATAAACTCCAGACGCATGCACTACTTTGTGCATCTGGAGTACAGGGGTCATGGGAGATTGAACCTGGGTCCTTAGTTGTGGTAGTTTGAACAAATGCCCCCAATAGATTCATCAGTTTACTAAAACTTCTTAGATTTCCAGCCACCTGCCTGGAGGAGGTGTCACTGGGTGGTCCAGTCCTAAGGTGTGGTGGTGGATTTGACAGTCCAATCTAAAGATATGCCAAGTACCGGGAGTTCCTGAAGTGTGCTGTGTGGTTTTTGGCTTTTGGCTTCTCTTTCTCTCTGCTTGGACCTGTAAGAGGGGGCCAGCTTCTTCTGCCATTATGGAAATTCTTCTGGATCTGTAAGCTTCAATAAATATCCCTTCCTCCATGACTGTGCCTGGTCTGGAAGTTCATCTCAGTGGCCAGAAGCTGTCTGATACATTAGGCTTTTCAGGCAAATGCCCCAACCACCAAGCTAAGAGTAGGATTTTACTCCAGCCCAGGCTGATCTAGAATTCACTATGTAGCCTCAGGGTGGCCTCAAACTCATGCCCAGCCTCTTTTGCATTTAAAAAAAATGTATTTGTCTTTATTTATTTGAGAGAGAGAGAGAGAGATACAGAAATAGGCAAGTGCAGAGAGAGAGAGAGAATGGGTGCACTAGGGCCTCCAGCCACTGCAAATGAACTTCAGATGTGTGTGCCCCCTTGTGCATCTGGCTTACATAGGTCCTGGGGAGTTGAACCTGGGTCCTTTGGCTTTGCAGGCAAGTGCCTTAAATGCTAATCCATCTCTCCAGCCCCTCTTTTCATTTTTAAAGATTTTTGTTTATTTTTAATTTATTTGAGAGCAACAGGCAGAAAGAGAAAAAGAGGCAGAGAGAAAGAATTGGTGCACTAGGGCCTCCAGCCACTGCAAACAAACTCCAGATGCATGCTCCACCTTGTTCATCTGGCTTACGTGGGTCCTGGGGAATCGAGCCTTGAACAGGGGTCCTTAGGCTTCACAAGCAAGTACCTTAAACGCTGAGCCATCTCGCTAGCCCGGCACATGCTTTAAATCTGAGCACTCTGGCCACAGATGTGGGAGGAGCACTATGAGTTTGAGGCCAGCTGGGAGCTAGAGTTCCAGGTCAACCTGGGCTAGAATGAGACCCTACCTTGGAAAAAAAGTTAAAAAATAAGAAGCTGGGGTGGAGGGGGTATGGCTGGAGAGATTGCTCAGTGGTTAAAGTCACTTGCTTGTAAAGCCTGATGGACAGGGCTCAGTTCCCCACTATCCACATAAAGCCAGGTGCACAAAGTGGCGCATGCATCTGTAGTTAGTTTGCACTGGCAGGAGATTCTGGTGCAACCATATTTTCAGATAAACAAAAGTATTAAAAAAGTAAAAAAACAACCCACAAACTACCAGATGGAGTGGGAGTGGAGAGGGCCAGGGTTGTCCCAGGGTGTGTTTTGGTTGTGACAAGCTGGGGGAGACTTGGGATCAAGTTGAGGGACTACCTGGGTTTCTAGCTCACACTACTGGCAAAGAAGTGGGGCCATAAAGTGGCAGATTTCAGGACCAGCCACCTTGCATAGAGAATAAATAAGTACCCCCGGGAAGAGGGGCTGAGAGGGCAGACGCCCCTTGGAACCATGAGGAGCAGATTTGCTTCCCAGCATGGCTTCCTGCTTAGAATGCTCTGGAATGTTCTGGAAGTGTGCAAAGATTTGAGAGTATGGAGGGGGGTTATAGACATGGCAGTGTAAGGTGAGAGTTCAGATATATGGCTCAAGAAAGGCAGAAGGGGGCTGGAGAGATGGCTTAGCGGTTAAGGCGCCTGCGTGCTAAGCCTAAGAACCCGGTTCCAATCTCCAGGTCCCACGTTTAGCCAGATGCAAAGTGACGCAAGGGCGCAATGCCACACTTGACCACAAGGGGGCGCACACATCTGGATTTCATTCACAGCAGCTGAGAGACTGCTGGAGGGTCCATTCTCTGTCTCCCTCTCTCTCTGTCTCTCTCCAAAAATAAAAATAAAAAATAATTTAAAAAAGAAAGGCAGAAGTGCTGGGCGTGGGGCCGCACACCTTTAGTCCCAGCGCTCGGGAGGCAGAGGTAGGAGGATCCCTGTGAGTTCGAAGCCAGCTTGAGACTATATAGTTATTTCCAGGTCAGCCGAGGCTAGAATGAGACCCTACCTCAAAAAAAAAAAAAAAAAAAAAAAAAAGGCTGGGCAGAGGGCTTAGAGGTTAAGGCGCTTACCTGTGAAGCCTAAGGACACAGGTTCAATGTCCCAGTACCTACATAAGCCAGATGCATAAGGTGGCACATATGTCTTGAATTTGGCTGCGGTGGCTGGCGGCCCTGGTGCACCCGTATTCTATCTCTCTCTCTTAATTAATTATATTTTTTAAAAACACACAAATACAAAAAGGGGGGGCAGTGGGAGGAGGCTCACCTTTGATCTCTAGCAGTCTGGGGAGCAGAAATGTAGCTTGACTTTCCCTGTGGATGCTGGCTGGGGTGCACAGGAGGCAGCGATGGGAAAGCTGAACCCTCCCCCAGGGCCCTGCCTCCCACACCGTGCACTGCGCGCAGAGGAAGGCTGGGCCAGGATCCAGCCTGGTGGTTACATGGTGGGAAACCTTCCAAGATTCACAAAGCTCCCAAGAAGCTTCTGGAAGCTGTGCACAAGGCAGGTGGCAGACGGGGATGTGGTTCAAAGGAGTTGGCCTCGCCCAAGCTGGTGCCATCTGCCTCCCCAAGGATTTCCAGGGCTGGTAAGGATAACCTGAAATGACTCGACTCTAGCAAAGAGCTTCGGACGGATGGTCCACGGTCACGCAGGAGGCACCCATTCTCCTTGCTTGCTAAAGGGGGTCCCTTTAACCACAATGCCTCTCCATTGGCCTTGCCCAGACTACTTGGGGCTCTTTCTGCATCAAAAGACGGAAGCCATAGCAAATCGCAGACCCGACTTGAGAACGGTGGTGCATGTTTGGAATCCCATCACTCGGGAGGACTGGCTGGAGGACCAGGAGTTCAAGGTGGGCATCAGCTACATAATTAGAGGATGGCCTGGACTGCATGAGCCCCTGCCTCAAAAAAAAAAAAAAAAAAAAAAAAAAAAAAAAGAGAGAGAGAGCCGAGCGTGGTGGCGCACGCCTTTAATCCCAGCACTCGGGAGGCAGAGGTAGGAGGATCGCCAAGAGTTCGAGGCCACCCTGAGACTACATAGTTAATTCCAGGTCAGCCTGGACCAGTGTGAGAGCCTACCTCGCAAAAAAAAAAAAAAAAAAAAAAAAAAAAAAAAAAAAAAAAGGGGGCCGGGTGTGATGGCGCATGACTTAATCCCAGCACTTGGGAGGCAGAGGTAGGAGGATCTCCATGAGTTCAAGGCTACCCTGAGACTACACAGTGAATTCCAGGTCAGCCTGAGCTAGAGTGAGACCCTACCTCAGAAAAACAAAACAAAACAAACAAATAAATAAAAAAGGCTGGAGAGATGGCTAAGTAGTTAAGGTGTTTGCCTGCAAAGCCTAAGGACCCAGGTTTGATTCTCCAGGACCCACATAAGCCAGATGCACAAGGCGCATGCATCTGGAGTTCGTCTGCAGCTGCAGCAGCTAGAAGCCCTGGAGCACTCATTCTCTCCCTCTTTCTCTCTCAAGTAAATACATAATTTAAAAAAAAAAACAACAACACCATAAGGCCTGGCGTGGTGCAGACCCTCCCTTAAAACAAAGTGAAAGGTGAGGACCAATCCAAAATTTGTCCTCTGACCTCTACACACACACACACACACACACACACACACCCCATCCCTAAAATGGTCCCTTCAAATCCATGCTCCAAACTCCATCTTCCTTCTCCGTGAATCCCTGCTATCACCACAAATCCAGGCCTCTGTGGGGGAGCAGGGATGAAAATCAAGAATGAGTATCAAGGGGCTGGGATACGATGGTGCAGTGGGTAGTGCTTGCCGTGCCAGCATCATGGTCCCTGGTATCCACATAAGAGCTGGGCATGTGTGCCTGCCTGTTATCCCAGTGCTTGGGGGTAGGTAGGGATGAGAGAACCTCAGGCCTTGCTGGATAGCTAGTCTGGCCAGATCCAGGCGCAGTGAAAGGCCATATCTCAAAAAAAGGAAAAAAAAAAAAGAAAAAAATCGAAATGGGGACTGGAGAGATGGCTTAGCATTAAGGAGCTTGCCTGCGAGGCCTAAGAACTCATGTTCGAATCTGCAGGTACCACGTAGCCAGACAAACAGTCCGGAGTTCAGTCACAGAAGCTGAAGGCCCTGGCATGCCATTCTCTCTCTGTCTCTCTCCCTCTCTCAAAATAATAATAATAAGGGGCTGGAGAGATGGCTTAGTGGTTAAGGCATTTGACTGTGAAGCCTAAGGGCCCTGGTTCAATTCTCCATGTCCCACGTAAGCCAGATGCACAAGGGTGTGCACGTGTCTGGAGTTCGTTTGCAGTGGCTAGAGGCCCTGGTGCGCCCATTCTCTCTCTCACTCTCTTCTCTTTTTCCCTCTCTCTGACTCTAATAAAGAATAAATAAATAAATAATTTAAAACAAAACAAAACAAAAATAATAAGATACAGAATGGGAACTAGAGAGATGGTGTGGTGGTTAAGATGCTTGCCTGTGAAATCTAAGAACTTCGATTCAATTCCCCAGAACCCATGTAAGCCAGAGGCGCACAATGGTCCTTGTATCTGAGTTTGCAGTAGCTGGATGCCCTCACATACCCATTCTCTCTTTCTCTAATAAATAAATTTTTTTTTTTATTTTTCGAGGTAGGGTCTCACTGTAGCCCAGGGTGACCTACAATTCACTCTGTATTCTCAGGGTGGCCTCGAACTTGCGGTGATCCTCCTACCTCTGCCTCCCGAGTGCTGGGATTAAAGGCGTGTGCCACCATGCCTGGCATAAATAATTTTTTTAAAAGGTAGATGGGCTGGGGAGATGGCTTAGTGGTTAAGGCACTTGCCTGAGAAGCCTTCAATTCCCCAGTACCCACATAAACCAGAGGCACAAGGTCATTTGGAGTTTGCAGTGGTTCGAGGTCCTGGCACACCCTTTCTCTCTATCTGCCTCTCTCTCTCTTTAAGAAAAATAAATAAAAGGCTGGAGAGATGGCTTGGCGGTTAAGGCGCCTGCCTGCCAAGCCCAAGAACGCCAGTTCCAATCTCCAGGTCCCACGTTTAGCCAGATGCAAAGTGACGCAAGGGCACAATGCCACACTTGACCACAAGGGGGCGCACGCATCTGGATTTCGTTCACAGCAGCTGAGAGACTGCTGGCGCGCCCATCTCTATCTGTCTCCCTCTCCCTCTCTCTCTGTGTCTCTCTCCAAAAAAAAAGGAAAAATAAGTAAATAAAAAATAAAAAAGAGATGGCTCGGCAGTTAAGTGCACTTCCTGTGCAAGCATGAGGACCTGAAGGGGTCACATGGTACCAGAGCTTGAATCTCCAGATCCCATGGAAACAGCTGGGTGTGGCCATGGGCGCCTGTCACCCCAGTCCCAGAGGGGAGCAAAGACCCTGAGAATTGTTGGAGCCAAGCAGGCCCCAGCATAAATGCAGACTCGGTCTCAAAACAAAACAAGGCCTGGGGTGGTGGTGCACACCTTTAATCCCAACACTCAGGAGGTAGAGGTAGGAGGATCACTGTGAATACAAGGTCAGCCTGGGACCTCGGAGTGAATACCAGGTTAGCTTGGGCTAGAGTGAGACCCTACCTTGAACCCCCCCACCCACAAAAAAAAACCCAAAATGCGAGACCAGCAAGAGTGATGGATCTTGATATTTCTACTGCAGACAAGCATATGGGGCACCAGGCCACAAGCACCACATTACACCACATACACATATGCAAAATAATAAATACGATTTTTTTTTTTTTTTTGGTTTTTCGAGGTAGGGTCTCACTCTAGCTCAGGCTGACCTGGAATTCACTATGGAGTCTCAGGGTGGCCTTGAACTCACAGCAATCCTCCTACCTCTGCCTCCCGAGTGCTGGGATTAAAGGCATGCACTACCATGCCCGGCTTAAATACGATTTTTTTTTTTTGAGGTAGGGTCTTGTTCTAGCCCAAGCTGACCTACATAGTCAGAATGTAGTCTCAGGGTGGCCTCAGACTCACAGCAATCTTTCTACCTCTGCCTCCCCAGTGCTGGGACTAAAAGCATGTGCCACCACGCCTGGCAATATTTTTTTTTGAAAAAGGTAGAGATAGGTCAGTGGTTAAGGCGCTCACCTGCAATGCCTAAGTAGCCTGGTCCGATTCCCCAGGACCCACATAAACCGGATGCACAAGGTGGCACATGCATCTGGAGTTCATTTGCAGTAGCTGGAGGCACTAGTGTGCCCATTCTCTCCCTCCCTCTCTCTCTAAATAATAAAAAAAAAATTTAGTCGGGTGTGGTGGTACACACCTTTAATCCCAGCACTCAGGAGGCAGAGGTAAGAGGATCTCCATGAGTTCGAGGCCACCCTGAGACTACATAGTGAATTCCAGGTCAGCCTTGACCAGAATGAGACCCTACCTCAAAAAATCAAAAAAAAATTTTTTTAAAGAATACTTAAAAAATATAGGGGCTTAAACCAGGTGTGGTGGTGCACACTTTTAATTCCAGCACTTGGGAAGCAGAGGTAGGGGGGTTGCCATGAGTTCGAGGCCACCCTGAGACTACATAGTGAATTCCAGGTCAGCCTGGGCTAGAGTGAGACCCTGCCTCAAAAATTCCCCCCAAATATAGATATATGTAGGGGCTGGAGAGATGGCTTAGCAGTTAAGGCACGTGTCTACAAAGCCTAAGGACCCAAGTTTGATTTCCCAGTGCCCACATAAGCCAGCAGCATAAAGTGGTGCATGCATCTGGAGTTCCTTTGCAGTGGTTAGAGGCCCTGGTGCGCCCATTCTCTCTCTCCTGCCTCTATCCTTCTCTCAAATAAACAAATTAGAATGGATTTAAAAAAAAAAAGTAGAGAACAGAGGAAGACAGCCAGTATCAACATCTCACCTCGACACATATGTGCACGTGTGTCCACACATATGAATGTGCACTCCTGCACGGCTCTCTCTCTCACACACACATATTAAATGCTGTTGCCCCTGGTGTTGAGGTTAGCAGGGACATCTTAGGTATTGTTACCTTTGTCTCCCCTCCCCCAATGTGTCTCCAGCCTCCTGTCCCTTCGCCCCTTTGTCTCCCTTCTCTGTCCCCATCCTAACCCCAACTCCAGTTCCAGCTTGGGTATTGTCTTACACCCCCCCTTCCTGTCCCAGCCTCCAGCTTTGTCCATTTCATCCCCCATAAAGCCACAGAAGGACATTTGTCCCCTCCCCTTCATCTAACCTTTTGGTGGCCAGTTGTAGAAGAACATGTTTCCCAGCCTTCTGTTCTAAGTCCTTCTTAGAACAGTAGCCCGGCGTGGTGGCTTAGACCTTTAATACCAACGCGGGAGGCAGACGTAGGAGGATCGCCGTGAGTTCGAGGCCACCCTGAGACTACATAGTGAATTCCAGGTCAGCCTGAGCTAGAGTCAGACCCTACCTCAAAAAATCAAAAAGCAAGCAAGCAAACAAACAAACAAACAAACAAAAAACAACTCGCAGGCTGGAGAGATGGCTTAGGGGTTAAGGCACCTGCCTCCTAAGCCTAAGAACACTGGTTCTAATCTCCAGCGGTTCCAATCTCCAGGTCCCACGTTTAGCCAGATGCAAAGTGAGGCAAGGGTGCAATGCCGCACTTGACCACAAGGGGGCGCACGCATCTGGATTTCGTTCACAGCAGCTGAGACACTGCTGGCGCGCCCATCTCTATCTGTCTTCCTCTCCCTCTCTGTCTGTCTCTCTCCAAAAAAAAAAAAAAACTGGCAGTGGTGAGGGGGTAGGGTGCTGTGGAGAGACGGCTCAGTCGTTAAAGGAGCTTGCTTGCAAAGCCTTCAGGCCCTGGTTAATCCCAAGGTTCTGTGTAAAGCCCAAATTGGTGCACGCATCGAGTTCATTTGCAGTGGCAGGAAGCCCTGGTGTGCCTGTTCATTCTTCTTTCTCTCAGATAGATAGATAGAAAAATACATAAGTAAATAAATAAATGAATAAATAAATAAATATAAATTCCTACATCAGGAATGTGACCTGCCAGTGGTGCGCAGCAAGTCTTTGGCATGTCTGCCACTACACATGGTTGTGCAATCCCAGCATGTCTACACCTGTCCCTGGCCACCATCTCAGTCAGGACACTGAGGTCAGGAGGTAGGACATGACGTGCCCAGTCATACATCATTCCTGAGCAGTCACAGGTACCCAAAAGCCAAGGGCCCAGGATGACAGTGAGCCCCAGAACACACCAGACCTGTTTGGTCCCTTCTTTCAGGCCTGGGTCTCTCTCTCTCTCTCTTTCACACACACACACACACACACACACACACACACACACACAAAAGCCATGTAGGATTTCCTACAGCCATCAGGAGGCTTCTGTGCTAAACGAATGACCTATATGAGCTGAGCCAGGCCCTGGTTTCTGGAGCAGACTGAAAGACATTTGGCAAGTGACTTTTTTTTTTTTTTTAATAATTTTACTTTATTTATTTATTTGAGAGAGAGAGATACAGAAATAGGCAGGTAGAAAGAGAGAGAGAGAGAGAATTGGTGTGCCAGGGCCTCCAGCCACTGCAAACGAACTCCGGATGCATGCACCCCCTTTTGCATCTGGCTTACGTGGGTCCTGGAGAATCGAGCCTCGAACCGGGGTCCTTAGGCTTCATAGGCAAGCGTTTAACCGCTAACCATCTCTCCAGCCCATGGCAAGTGACTTTTTAAGTCTTGTTTATAGTTATTTATTTGAGAGAGCAAGAGCGAGCCAGCTGCTGCAAACGAACACCACCTTGTGCATCTGGCTTACGTGGGTCCCGGGGAATCGAAACGAGGTCTTTTGACTTTGCAAGCAAGCGTCTTAACCGCTAAGCCACCTCTCTAGCCCTTGGCAAGTGACTTTTTTTGTTTTTCAAGGTAGGGTCTCGCTCTAGCCCAGGATGACCTGGAATTCACCCTGTAGTCTCAGGGTGGCCTTGAACTCATGGCGATCCTGCTACCTCTGCCTCTCGAGTGCTGGGATCACGCCCGGCTCTGGCTGGGTGTGGTGCACTTGGGAGACTGAGGTGGAAGGAGTTAAAAGTTTCAAGCCAGCCTGGGCTACACTGTAATACCTTGTCTCAAACAAACAAAAAGGCTGGGATGTAGCTCAGCCAGCTTGTTCAGGGGCCAGCACCACACAGGCATAGACACAAAAGGCCAGTTACATTCTAACCTACCCCCACAGGCTGGTCACCTTGAGCAATGTGTTTGTCCTCTCAGTGCCAACAGGGGAGGGAGAGCGTTCTCCATTCCCAGGCTGCTAGGAGCCAGGACTGCCTGGTAGGGAACACGTTGTTAACAAAGTCAGCAAAGCACTTCCTTGGCCCTATTCCTGCACTTGCTCCTGCTGCTGGCGCTGCCTCAACTACTGTGGGCATTCAGGAGGCAGAGGTAGAGGTAGAGGGATCAAGGCCATCCTGAGACTACATAGTGAATTCCAGGTCAGCCTGGGCTAGAGCGAGACACTACCTTGAAAAACAAAACAACCCCCCAAATCCAATACTCTGGTCATTGTTTTAAGTTTTATGATTAAAATTTTTTTGTTGGGGTTGGAGAGATGGCTTAGCGGTTAAGGCGCCTGCCTCCTAAGCCTAAGAACGCCGGTTCCAATCTCCAGGTCCTACGTTTAGCCAGATGCAAAGTGACACAAGGGCGCAATGCCGCACTTGACCACAAGGGGGCGCACGCATCTGGATTTCGTTTGCAGCAGCTGAGAGACTGCTGGCGCGCCCATCTCTATCTGTCTCCCTCTCCCTCTCTCTCTGTCTCTGTGTCTTTCTCCAAAAAAAATTTTTTGTTAGCCAGGCGTGGTGGCACACGCCTTTGATCCCAGCACTTGGGAGGCAGAGGCAGGAGGATCACTGTGAGCTTGAGGCCAACCTGAGACTGCAGAGTGAATTCCAGGTCAGCCTGGACCAGAGTGAGTCCCTACCTCGAAAAAAATAAAAAGAAAGAAAGAAAATTTTTTTTTGTTGTATTTTATTTTATTTATGAGAGAGAGACACACACAGAGAGAATGGGCGCACCTGGGCCTCCAGCCACTGCAAACGAACTTCAGGCACATGAGCCACCTTGTGCATCTGGCTTACATGGGATTTGGGGAATTGAACCTGGGTCCTTAGGGTTCACAGGTAAGTGCCTTAACCGCTGAGCCACCTCTTCAGCCCATTTTTTAAAAGGGATTGAATTTAGGACCTCACACATGCTAAGAGCACTACCGCTGAGCCACGCCCCCAGCCCCTCACTGTGGATTCTAGACAAGGGCTCTACCGCTGACCATGCCCCCAGCCCCTCACTGTGGATTCTAGACAAGGGCTCTACCTCTGAGCCACGCCCCCAGCCCCTCACTGTGGATTCTAGACAAGGGCTCTACCGCTGACCACGCACCAGCCCCTCACTGTGGATTCTAGACAAGGGCTCTACCACCAGTGAGCTGTATTACCAGCCCTCTTTCTACTTTGAGATGTGGTCTCACTAAGTTGACCACACTGTCCTTATTTTGTAGCCTAGGCAGGCTTTGAATGTTCCATCCTACTGCCTCAGTTTCCCCAATAGCTGGAATTACAGGCCTGGCTTACTTTTATGTTTATTTTATCTATTTATTTTTATTTGAGAGAGTGAGACAAAGACAGAGAGAGAGTGAGAGAGAGAGAGAGAGAGAGAGAGAGAGAGAATGGGCCCATCAGGGTCTCCAGCCACTACAAACAAACTCCAGATGCATACACCACCTTATGCATCTGGCTTTATGTGGGTACTGGGGAATCAAACCTGGGTCCTTTGGCTTTGCTGGCATGCACCTTAATTGCTGAGCCATCTCTCCAGCCCATGTTTAATTTTTTTTAAATATTTAAATTTTTTTTTTTTTTGGAGAGAGACACAGAGAGAGACAGACAGAGAGGGAGAGGGAGACAGATAGAGATGGGCGCACCAGCAGCCTCTCAGCTGCTGTGAACGAAATCCAGATGTGTGCGCCCCCTTGTGGTCAAGTGCGGCATTGCGCCCTTGCGTCACTTTGCATCTGGCTAAACGTGGGACCTGGAGATTGGAACCACTGGAGATTGGAACCAGCGTTCTTAGGCTTAGCAGGCAGGCGCCTTCACCACTAAGCCATCTCTCCAGCCCCATGTTTAATTTTTAATTTAGAAAAGGAGAGGAGAGGACATAGGGAGGGTGGTGAAGGAACAGGTGTAGGATTCTGACGGTATTAAGTTCCACTGGTATTATCCTGACGGTGCGGTGGGCTTGGTAAACCTGACAAGAAAGGAAGTTTAGTCACCTGACTCTCATGACCGGAGGTTTAACTAGGTCAAGCTGCCTTTGAGGTGTGTTAGATTTCTGGTCACTGACATGACACGATATGACTGCATTTCACCCACAGGGCTGGGGACGTTTCTCCCTAGGTCAGAATGACAAGTTCCAACGAGGTTTCAAACAGTTCATGTCATATCTAAGCACATATGCTAGGGCAGCAGGATTAATTTGTCATCAGTAGTCAACAAGTGCACGGCAGGTACAGGGAGGGACCTGAAAGACAAGTCAGAGAGAGCACACTGCCTGTTAAAGGTCTTGGCCGCTCATGGTACTGCTGCCTGAGAAGGCCGGGGCTCTGGTGAGGGACAGCGGGGCCTGCCAGCTCTGGTTGCCCGGCTTCAGCTGCACTTCACACAGTCAGGCACGGCAAACCATGAGCACACCGAGGGTCTGAGAGGCAAAGATGCATGATGTAGGGGGGACAGCCAGACCCTGCACTTAATACCTACTCCTTGCGCACCCCTGTCATCACCCAGGGCCTGCTCCAGGTAGGACCCGCTGGGGACCTGTAGTGATTACCTTCTAACTTGCTGGGACAAAACACCTGACCAGAGCCAGGTGTGATGGTGCACGCCTTTAATCCCAGTACTCAGGAAACAGAGTGAGTTCGAGGCCACTCTAAGAATACATAGTGAATTCCAGGTCAGCCTGGGCCAGAGTGAAACCCTACCTCTAAAAACCAAAAATAAAAACAAACAAAAACAAAACAAACAAACAAAAATAGCCCCACCTGACCAGAAGCAGGGCATGGAAAGGCAGGTTTTGTCCTGGCTTACAGATTCTTTTCTTTTCTTTTCTTTAATTCATTTTTTTTGTTTAGTTATTTGAGAGCAACAGACAAATAGAGAAAGAGGCAGAGTGAGAGAGAGGGGGAGAGAGAGAGAGAGAGAGAGAGAGAGAGAAAAGAGAGAGAGAGAACGGGTGCGCCAGGGCCTCCAGCCACTGCAAAGGAACTCCAGAAGCATGCACCCCCTTGTGCATCTGGCTTATGTGGTTCCTGGGGAATCAAGCCTTGACCTGGGGTCCTTGGGTTTCAAAGGCAAGCACTTAACCACTAAGCCATCTCTCCAGCCCTATTTTTATTGATTTATTTTCTTTTTGCTTTTGCAAGGTAGGGTCTCCCTCTAGCCCAGGCTGACCTGGAATTCACTATGTAGTCTCAGGTTGGCCTCAAACTCATGGTGATCCTCCTACCTCTGCCTCCCAAGGGCTGGGATTAAAGGTGTGCACCACCACGCCTGGCTTTAACTATTTTTTAAAATCTTTATTTATTTATTTGAGAGACAGAGAGAATGGATGCACCAGGGTCTCCAGCCACTGCAAATGAACTCCAGACACAATGCACCACCTTGTGCATTGGGCTTATGTGGGTCCTGGGGAATTAAACCTGGATCCTTTGGCTTTGCAGGCAAATGCCTTAACCGTTAAACCATCCCTCCAGCCCCTGGCTTACAGTTTCAAGGCAAGGTTCGCCATGGTGGGGCAGGGTGCAGAGAAAGTGGATGCAAAGCATTGCAGGAGCAGACAGCATCACAGCTGCACAGCAGCAGGGAGGAAGGAACATGGGCAGCTGTGTGCGGCAAATGGGGCTGGGCTAATAAAATGCAAGCCCCGCCCCAGTGATGCTTCGCCTTCCGGCAAGACCCTACCTCCCAAAGCCTCCACTGACTGGGAATAAGAATGGTGCTTAATCAAACACACAAGGCAGCAGCGTTCTTAGACTGTGACACCTCCATCGACCTTGCATCAGAGCTTTATTATTTATTTACTTTCTGTAACAGACATGCCACTATTATACCCATTAGCTCACTTGGCCTGGCTGGCCAAATTTGAGGCTTGCAGTGTTCACTGTTGTTTATCTCCACTGGTGACTTCTCTCTCTTCCGTTGAAGTGCATGCAGCGTAGCCTTTTCCAGCTTTCTGTCAGCTGGTCCACATGGAGCTCAGCTCCAGCAGGATTTCTCAGTGACCTTGCAGCCCAAGTGTGTACAGTCTTGGTAATAGGGTCTTACCATCTATTCCTGCTGGGAAACCTAGAGCCTTGGCAATGGCCTGTAATGTTTTGAGACTTCCCCGGCCAACAACTCACTAGAAGGTATCCCATTCCTGGCACTGAAATTTTTTTAGTAACAATCTATGGCTTCTGGGTGCCCCGTTGTCCAAAAAAGTAGGTTTCTATATGGCTTATTCATACCCTCTTAGATTTTGATTAAGCCTCCCCCCACCCTACCTTTATTCAGTCTCTTCCCCTGACCTCATTTAAGCCTCTCCACTCCTAGTAATCTGTTAATTTACTTACATATATACAATACCATCCCCTTGAGTCCTCCCCTCTTCTCCCTCCCTTATAGCCCCCATTATTATTATTATTATTAAATTATTATTATTTTTTGGTTTTTCGAGGTAGGGTTTCACTCTGGTCCTGGCTGACCTGGAATTAACTATGTAGTCTCCGGGTGGTGTTGAACTCATGGCGATCCTCCTACCTCTGTCTCCTGAGTGCTGGGATTAAAGGCGTGTGCCACCATGCCCGGCTGCCCCTTTCTTTTAAAAAAACATTTATTTTTATTTACTTGAGACAGAGAGAGGGAGAGAGAGAGAATGGGCACACTAGGGCCTGTAGCTACTGCAAATGAACTCCAGATGCGTGCACTACCATGTGTATCTGGTTTACTTGGGACCTGGAGAATCGAACCTGGGTCCTTAGACTTTGCAGGCAAGCACCTTAACCACTTATAGCTCCTTTCCAGCTTACTGGCCTCTGCTACCGATTTTTACCCCAACTCAACACAAGTGTAAACATTTGTAGCTAGGATCCACATATGAGAGAGAACATGCAGCATTTGATTGTGTGGGCCTGGGTTCCTTCACTTAATATAATCCTTGCCAGATCCATGTATTCCCCTGCTAATTTCATAGTTTTATTTTTCTTTACCACTGAATAGAATTCCATTGCATAAATGTACCACATCTTCATTATCCACTCACCATTTGCTGGATATCTAGGTTGTTTCCATTTCCTAGCTATTGTGAATAGAGTGCCAATAAACATGGATGTGCAAATGTCTCTAAGGTAGTGAGACGAGTCCTTAGGATATATGCTGAGGAATGGTATAGCTGGGTCATATGACAATTCTCTATTTAGCTGTCTCAGGAACCCCCACACTGATTTCCACAATGGCTGGACCACTTTACATTCCCACCAACACTATAGAAGGGTTCCTCTTTTTCCACATCCTTGCCAGCATTTATTGCCATTTTCTTTTCTTTTCTTTTCTTTCTTTCTTTCTTTCTTTCTTTCTTTCTTTCTTTTTTTTTTCAAGGTAGGGTTTCACTCTAGCCCAGGCTGACCTGGAATTCACTATGTAGTCTCAGGGTAGGCTCGAACTCACAGCGATCCTCCTACCTCTGCCTCCTGAGTACTGGGATTAAAGGTGTGCATCCCCAAGCCCGGCTTTTTGTTTTTTTGAGGTAGGGTTTCACTATGTCGTCTCAGGGTGGCCTCAAGCTCATGGAGATCTCCTACCTCTGCCTCCCGAGAGCTGGGACTAAAGGCGTGTGCCACCACGCCCAGCTTTTAGTAGTGTTTCCTGGATATTAATCCTCTGTCAGGTGCACAGCTGGAAAGATTATCTCCCATTCTGTAGACTGCCTCTTTGCTCTGTTCACAGTTGGACACAGTGTTTGAGAGGAAAGAGTTGAGTCGTCTTAGCTGGAGGGAAGTGTGAAGGTTTCTGCACAGATCGGGACTTGGCACAGGGACATCAAAGGGTCTCTGTGAGGACAACGATGTTGCGGCTCTGTTGTTTTCGAGGCAGGGTCTCACTCTAGCCCAGGCTGACCTGGAACTCATAGGGATCCTCCTACCTGAGCCAGCCTTGCTTTCTGTACACCTGGATGGATCCCCGCTTCTGGCCTGAACCTCACCGCCCCCACCTCAGTTCTGACTTTTCCTCAAGAAGCCCCAGGATAGGAAGGGCATGCCTGGGTGGAGGATGCTGCGAGACAAAATGCAGATGGCATCGCTGGCCGGGGGCGGGGGGGATGGCTGCTCTGCAGGGTGGTGGGCTGACATGTGGGGCAAGGACTGATTGCTGTGGCTGGAGCACACTTTGGGAAACAGGTGAGTGAGCAGGTGAGGGCTGGACCTCAGGAGTCGTTAGTTGGGCAGGTTCCAGGTGTGCAGGTAGGACAGCTGCCCTCAATTTTCCTCAAGGCCAAGGTAAGGCTGGAAGTAAGGGAAAGCACTAGTTCTTGTTTGTTTACTTGTGGGGTTTTATTTGGTTTTTCAAGTTAGGGTCTCACTCTAGCCAAGGCTGACCTGGAATTCACTATGTAGTCTCAAGGTGGCCTTGAACTCATGGTGATCCTCCTACCTCTGCCCCCCGAGTGCTGGGATTAAAGGTGTGCGCCACCACACCCAGCTACTTGTGGGTTGTTTTCTTTTAAAATATTTTTATTTCGGGGCTGGAGAGATGGCTTAGCAGTTAAGGTGCTTGCCTGCAAAACCAGAGGACCCAGGTTCGATTCCCCAGGACCCACGTAAACCAGATGCACAAGGTGGCACATGTGTCTGGAATTTATCTGCAGTGGCTGGAGACCTTGATGCCCCCATTCTCTCTCTCTCTGCCTCTTTCTCTCTCACTCTCCCTTTCTCAAATAAATAAAAATAAAATATTTTAGATAATAAAGGTAGTAATATTATTGAAGAGTGTTAAAAATATTTAAATATTTTTATTTTCTTATTTGAGAGACAGACAGAGAGAGAATTGCCATGCCAGGGCCTCCAGCCGCTGCAAATGAACTCCAGACGCATGTGCCACTTGTGTATCTGGCTTACATGAGTCCTGGGGAATTGAACCTGGGTCCTTTGGCTTTGCAGGCAAGCACCTTAACCACTAAACCATCCCTTCGGCCCTAAAATATTATTTGTTTGCAAGCAGAGAGAGAAAAGAGAGAGAGAATATGTATATGAATGCGTACCCCAGGGCCTCCAACAGCTGGAAATAACTCCAGATGCAGGCAACACTGTGCATCTGGCTTTACATGGGTACTGGGGAATTGAACCTGGGTCATTAGGTTTGCAAGCAAGTGCCTGAACCACAGAACCATCTTTCCAGCTCCTGCACTGTTTTGTTTTTTTTTTTTTTTTTTTTGTTTTTGTTTTTGAGACAGGGTCTCATGTAGTCCAGGCTGACTTCAAACTCAGTATACAGTTGAGGCTGGCCTTGAACTCTTGGTCCTCCTCCCTCCACATCCCACCCAGTGCTGGGATCACAGAAATTTGCTACCACACTCAGCTTGACAGTCCTATTATTTATTTTTGCAGGACTGAGGACTGAACCCAAGGCCTCACTCATGCCAGGCAGGTCTCCACGCTGGCTGTGTCCCAGCCCGCAGCTGTACTGTTTAAGCAGAGCTGCTGCGTTTATCTAGGCGCTGACCCCTAAGGGAAGAGCTGTTTAGCTTAGCAGCAAACCAGCTGAGGGGCAGAAGAGCCCTTCCTGGGACTCCTTCCTTCCGGACACTGTCCCTGTCTGCTGCCCTCTGCCTTCATGGCCGTATCCCTGCGGGAGGTCAGTGAGTATCACCCCCATCCCGGGACGTCGTGCTGGGTGGGGGGAAGGAACGAGGGCATGGGGGAGGCTTGCATGCTCACTTTTATTGGAACCCCATTGCTCACTAAGGAGCTCTCCTGCCCCTGACTCGTCTTACAGGCCTGCAGTCCTGACCCCGGGTGGGGTGGGTGGGGCTTCCTGGGGACCCGCTGCCTCTTCCCACTGCCTGGCCCTGGGCCTGGAGCACAAGCTGTGCATCTCAGGTTGGGGGTCAGGTCTCAAGTCACCCGAGCAGCTCCCCCATCTGGACACTGCACGTCTCTGGGTCTCTGGGCGGGAAGCCACAATCCCTTGTCTGCCAGGCCTCTGCCACTCTCCAGCGCCGAGGGAAGGACACACGTGCTCTCACTGTCCACAGGGACACAGGAGGTTACAGTGACGCTCCTCCCTCCGTCAGCCTCAGGCCAGCAGGCGGCTGTACTCTGCCAGCGCTGAGGACTTTTTCACCCCATCCCAGATGCGGGCGGCGTAGTGGAACCTGCGAGAGAGGGCAGTAGTCAGGGTGGCCCGGCGGGCACAGGTCCTGGATAGACGGGAAGCTGAGACCCAGTAAGGCCCAGTGTGTGTGACAGAGCTTCTTGGAGCCTGGTCTCTTCTTGACTGAGACACAGCCAAACTGACAGAGCGGCTCCTTCTCTGACCACTCCTGGGGAGCAAAGCAGAAGGGGCTGAGCTTGGACAAAGACTCGAACCACCACCTGGAGTGAGTCTCCCAAGTTCTTGCCTCCTTTGGGTCCTGCCTCTGCCAATGGACGGCAAGGAACGGGGGCTCGACTTGAGCTCAGCCCAGAGAAAGCAGAGTCCTCCGGCTCATGTCCCTAGGCCCTCTGGATCCAGCGCACTGCAGGGTCCCAGGAAGCTGAGTGGAGAGAGGCTGCACCACGCCTCGCTCCTTCTCTCTGACTTGTCTCCGCACAGGACGGGAGGAGGGAGGCCTGCGTGCTTGGCTGTGGGTGCTGCTCTCAGGGCGGGGGATGTGCAAAGATGTCACATGGGGGTGGAGTGAAGGAAGGATGGAGCTCAGGTACTGCAGCTTGAATGTGAAGTGCTTTGTCCACAGAGCCATCTCCCCAGCCCTAAATTTCTATTTGAGACAGAGGCTCACTCTTGATTCTCCTGAGTCAGCCCCACCTGCAGTGCTAGGGTTACAGGAAGGAGCTCCCATGTATACCTTAAGCCTAAATTTGTACTGGAAAAAAAAATCTGTAACAGCAGCTACAGCCCTCTGACAGGGCTGGCTGTCACATGGCATGTCACATGCTGCCTGGCCAAAGGAGAAGCTGACAGATCAGTGTCCCCGAGAGAAGGCCCCGCCCGCAGCCCAAGGCCGCCACTCACATCAGACCTTGGCCGCACCAAGGGGCTCTTACACAGACCCTCTCTGCAGGTCTTACCAGTTCTTCTCTGTGAGGATCGTGTGTGACAGCTGTGGCCGCGCCATGGACATCACCTGGCTCCGCAGCTTGCTCACCAAGGACTGGAAACTGGGGTGGCCCCGGTACCCAGGCAGCAGGGAGAAGAGCGGGCTGGAAGCCGGCCCTGGAACATTAGGGTGGAAGCATCAGCGTGTAGCCCTAGCCCAGCTCTTCCCAAACCTTTACCACTCTGTCGCATGTTCCTAAGAAAGGGCCCAGTCTTCTCCCAGCCCAGGGCAGCTCCCAGGCCAGGCCAGGCCAGGCCAGGCTGCCTCCTCTCACGTGGCCCGGAGCCCCAAGGGGGAAGCGCACCTGGTCTTGGTGTGTTCTCGCTCTCGGCTTCACTGTCCATGAAGGGCACGAGGAACAAGTTGACCTCAGAGTCCAGGAAGTCGGGTGGCAGTCCTGGGAAGATATTGCACTGCAGCATGGACAGGGAACCTGGGGAGAAGACACTTCAGACTGCAGCCACGCTGGGCAGCCACACCACCACACCACAGCCGCCACGGCACAGGGCGAGGCCAGCGCTCAGCCCGCGAGGAGATGGGGACCTCACCTTTGTAGCGCAAGTGGGAGTGCGCCATGAGCTGGTCAATCATCAGGTGCATCTGCCGCAGTTTCTGGGGACAGAAGTCCTCCCGGCGTGCTTTGTTCTGCAGGAAGACTGGGGGAGGGGGATCAGGCCGTGAGTCAGGCTCCCCTGCCTCCTCAAGTTCAAGGCCCTTTTGGTGCTGATGTAACATCACTTGAGCACCAGGCTCTGAGCAAGATGGAGCTGGGGACCCAGAACAAGTCAGATGTGGTTTTGCTCTGGTCTGAAGGAGAAGCCAGGGGCCCAGGAACAGCCAACTCACTCCTGTCCCATTCTGATCATGGGGCGGGACCCAGGCTCAGGGACCAGGGTTGGATTGAGCCAGCAATGACTGGACAGGAAGTCATGACTAACCCTCTCCCAGATGGCCAGTCCACGTCCTCCTGTGGTCCACCCTCCTCCCACTGCCAGTACAGCTCTTACCCAGGTGGGGGTAGTACTCGCTGCCCTCATCTGAGCCTGTGGAGCTGCTGGACTCATGGCTGGGTGAAGGAGTGGAGGGCTTCACCATCTCTGCCGTCTGTAGGAACCTGGGGTTTACAATGGAGGGCTGATGTGTCAACACACGTACCTCTGCCCCCGGGGCTAATGCAAGTCACAGCCGTGCTCAGAAAAAGCTATGCACAAGCAGGTTTCCCAATCGGTGTTCAAGATCACAGACACTGTCCCACGGTCAACCCATGGATACCAATGACAGCTGCATAAAATTCTATTTAAAATAAACATGGGACGGCCCTGAGGAGATGGCTCAGTGATTAAGGCATTTGCCTGCAAAGCCTAAGGATCCAGGTTTGATTCCCCAGTACCCATGTAAGCCAGATGGCACATGCATCTGGAGTTCACTTGCAGTGGCGGGAGTACCTGATGCACCCATTCTCTCTCTTTTTAAACAAATGGGGCTGGAGAGATGGCTCAGAGGATGAAGCACGTGCTATGCGAGAGTATCTGAGAACAGACCCCAACGCCCACATCACAAAAGCCCAGCTGGGTTGGTGGTGCCTGCCTGCAGTCTCAGGTGTTTGCAAGGCTGAGATTGGAATATCTCTTGACCCCAGGAGTCTGAGGCCAGCCTTGGCTACAGATACCCAGTCTCAAAAACAAACCCTAGATTAATTTTTTATTTTTCGAGGTAGGGTCTCGCTCTAGCCCAGGCTGACCTGGAACTATGTATTCTCAGGGTGGCCTTGATCCTCCTACCTCTCTGCCTCCCGAGTGCTGGGATTAGAGGCGTGCGCACCACACCTGCCTGGAACACTAATTTTTAGGACAGTTTTAGGTCTCCAGCGAAGCTGAGCAGAAAGCAGAGTTCTCAGGCGCTCATGCACAGCTCTCCTCCAGAGCAGCGCGAGCCAGTGCTGAATGGCACTATCACGCAGAAGCGTCCTGTACTCTGGGTTCAGCTCCTGCTGCGGAACACTCTATATATAGGCTTGGAGAAACGAATGTGGAAAGGATTAGCCAACAGAGTGCCAGTCGTCTCACTGTCTCAAGTCCTCTGGTCCTATGCCAGTTCACCCTTTCCTCACCCTGGCCCTGCCAACCGCTATCTTTCCCTGCCTCCGTGTTTTGTCTTTTCAGGATGCCGTGGAGCTGGAATCACCACTATGCAGCTCTTCCACATCAGCCTCTTCTCTCAACAGTCCACACTTGCGGGTCCTTCGTGGCCTTTCATAACGACAGCGCCTTTCTTTCCAGCGCTGAATAAGGGCCCATTGTCTGGATGCACCAGTTCCTTTATCCATTCACCTACCCAGAGACATTTTGGTTGTTCCAAGTTTTGGCAATTATGAGGAGAGCTGCTATAAATAACTGCATGTAGGTTTTTATGTGGACGTGCTTTTACTTTATGCTATTTTAAAAACAAACTTTCAGGGCTCGGGAGATGGCTTGGCAGTTAAAGGCAGTTGCTTGAAAAGCCTGCTGGCTCAGGTTCAGTACCCTAGCCCCTCATGTAACCTAAGAGACATTCGTCTGCAACAGCAAGAGACCCTGGCACTCCCCCCCAGCACGTGCAAATTAATTAATTCAATTGAAAAACAAAACAAAGGTTGAGGAGATGACTCAGTGGTTAAAGGCACTGGTTAAAAGCAGATGAAGCTGGGCGCAGCGGCGCGCTCCTTCTGTCTCAGCACTTGGAAGGGGTCTAAAGGTAGGAGTTCGAGGCCAGCCTGAAACTGCACAGTGAGCTCCAGGTCAGCCTGGGCCAGAGTGAGACCCTACCTCAAAAACCGAAATAAATAAACGAAATTTAAAAAAAAAACATGCACAGTGGCACATATATCTGAAGTTCATTTTAGTGGCCAGAGGCCTAGGCACACCCACATATCCTCTCTCTCAAACAAACAACAACAAAGAAACCCACCATTGGACCAGGAAGATGGTTCAGTGGTTAAAGGTGCTTGCTTGCAAAGCCTATTGGCCTGGGACCAAGTGGGTAAAATCCCCAAGCCATTCACATACCAGATGCAAAAAGTGGCGCCAGTGTCTGGTGTTCATTTGCAGCAGCAGGAGGCCCTGGTACACCCCACCCCCACAAATTAAAAAAAAAGACACTTTCCAAGTGTGTAACAGTAAATAAAACATTTATCTAAGAGTAATGAGACTTGAGAGCACCTGTGGGTGTTCTCTCACACACCATCACCCACAATTCCAGGCGGGTGGCCGCTTACTCGGAAAAGCCCACCTGCAGACAACGGCTTCAAACAAGGCTTTACCATGGGAGCCCACAGCTCAGAACATCCCCTCGGGAGCCACGGCTCTGTCTCCTTCCCACCTGCATCCCCGTGCCTGGCACAGTTGGAGATATATCTATATAATTTATTTATTTGCAAGCAGGCAGAGAGAGAGAGCGCACACGCATGCTCCAAGGTGAACTCCAGATGCATTCACCACTTTGTGCACCTGGCTTATGTGGGTGCTGGGAGCTGAGTTCATGTTGTGAGGCTTTGCAAGCACCTTAACCACTGAGCCAACTCTCCAGCCTGGATCTTTTTTTTTTTTTTTTTTTTTTGGTTTTTCGAGGTAGGGTCTCACTCTAGCTAAGGCTGTCCTGGAATTCACTCTGCAGTCTCAGGGTGGCCTTGAACGCACAGTGATCCTCCTACCTCTGCCTCCCAAATGCTGGGATTAAAGGTGTGTGCCACCACATCTGGCCAGCCCTGGATCTTTGACATACTTGTCCTGTGAATGAATCCCAGATGGTGGCAGGATGGGATGTTTCAGAAAGTTACTGAAACTGGCCATAACACCCGGTCCTCTTGCAATCCTTTTTCTGCTATTGGCCAAACCATCCACCACTGAGCCCCACCTCTAGTGTTAACATGAACAGTTGGCTCCACTAGTCAAGTCTACTGAGCACTGTCAGATGCTTAACTCAATCTGTACAAAATGGTTCCGACCCAGTGCATGATGGGATGTCAGCTTTCTCCTTCAGCTGGGCCCAAACCCAGGGAGCTTGAAGGGAAGTCCATTTTCTCACCCCAGTTCTTCCCTCCCTTCAGCTGGGCCCACAGCTTCTCAGGCTGGACCCCCAGGTCCTGTGATGTCTTCCGCTGCTGCCAAAGGACCAGAGGGGCGTACACACGGCTGAAGCCAGGCCACTGGCTAGTCACTCAAGTCTGCACTCAGCACCTGCCTGCGGCAGCGCATGAGGTACGGGATGGGAGCAGACCTGCGGCAGCGCATGAGGTACGGGACGGGAGCAGACCTGCGGCAGCGCATGAGGTACGGGACGGGAGCAGACCTGCGGCAGTGCATGAGGTACGGGATGGGAGCAGACCTGCGGCAGTGCATGAGGTACGGGATGGGAGCAGACCTGCAGCAGTGCATGAGGTACGGGATGGGAGCAGACCTGCAGCAGTGCATGAGGTACGGGATGGGAGCAGACCTGCGGCAGCGCATGAGGTACGGGATGGGAGCAGACCTGCGGTACCCTTGGGGGTGGTGAATCCCATGGGGAGGGGAAGCAAGGGGGTGCTGTGGAAGCTAGCCTCAGCGGGAGGGAGCTGAGAGATCTGCAAAACTGCTTCCAGTGGAGGGACAGCCAGAAGCCCACTGGGTCTGTCTTGGATGGTGCGGGACCCTGCAAGGCATCTTGGGAAGGCCTGTTCATGTCACCCAGTGAGGTAAAGTCAGTGACGAGGTAAGCAATCAGGGGGCACGCTGTGACAGTGTTGGTGGGGTGACCTGCTGAAATTCACATTTCAGAAGGCCGCTTGGGCCGCTGCATGGGGCTGTGCTGTGTCCCCAACCCGAGTTCTGCTCTGGGTCCCCAGCGGCTCCTCACCTGTACAGGCTGAGGTCTGTGAACCAGTCCTGCACGATGATCACCACGTGGCAGACTGTGAAGAGGAAGGCGGCAATCTGTAGTGACTGTCGGGCAGAGGGGACAACAGGGTCAGGACCTCTTCTGGCCAGAGCAGGGTCTCAATCCCAGGTCACAGCTAGAGGAGCCTGCAGCTGCCTTTCTGTGTGCATGCTCTGTGGCCTACAAGGGGACACTGAGCCTGGAGGGGGTGGGTCAGGAGTGGAGGGAGGTCACACTGTCACTGCCGTCCCCTTCCCACAACCCTCAAGACCGCCAGGGCATTATGCAGAACTGGCCCTCGGCTCCGCACCTGCATCTCCACATAGGTGTGGGGGAGGTTGTACTCGGGAGGTAGTTTGCGATCATTATTGATGAGGTGGTCCAAGATGGATGGGCTCAGGATGGGCTGCAGGAAATAAAGGAGAGAAGACCATGTGAGGAAGATCAACAGGGGTCAGCAAGAGGGAGCTAACAGACTTGAAAGCAGCTCCATTTTCCCCAGCACCTTTAGGAACCAGCACATTTCTCAGCACATCCTGCCCAGTGCAAAGGCCTGCTGCTAATCAACTTCCCCTAGGCTCCCCTGAGCCCACCCCTGAAGATGCTTTGCTGTTGGCTGTGTAGTGCTTTCAAGGCTCTGCTAAAACAATTACGTCAAAAATGGTCAGTGTGATACCAGGCGTGGTGGCACACGCCTTTAATCCCAGCATTCGGGAGGCAGAGGCAGGAGGACTGTTTTGAGTTTGAGGCCAGATGAAAAAATGAGTTCCAGGTCAGCCTGGGCTAGAGTGAGACTATAAACCAAAAAAAAAAAAAAAAAAAAAAAAAAAGACTGGAGAGATGGTGCAGTGGTTAAAGTGCTTGCCTGCAAAGACCAAGGACCCAGGTAGCACGTGTGTTTGGAGTTCATTTTTAATAGCCAAAGGCCCTGGTGTGCTCATTCTCTCTAATAAATAAATAAATTTTAAAAAAAGATTAGTGTGAAACTTGGTGGGTTTCAAGATTACATCAGTGCATGTGAAAGAACCCAATCCAAGCCCACCAAACTTTTTTTTTTTTTTTTTGGTTTTTCGAGGTAGGGTCTCACTCTGGCCCAGGCTGACCTGCAATTCACTCTGTAGTCTCAGGGTGGCCTCGAAGTCACGATGATCCTCTTACCTCTGCCTCCTGAGTACTGGGATTAAAGGCCTACGCCACCATGCCTGGCTTAAACCCCACCAAACTTTATTTGGTGTGCACATATATAAGTCACAGTGTACATGGGGGTGGGGGGGGTCAGAGGACTTCTGGATTGTTCCTTGCCTGCTACCTCATGTTTTTGTTTCTTCGAGGTAGGGTTTCACTCTAGCCCAGGCTGACCTGGAATTCACTATGTAGTCTCAGGGTGGTCTCAAACTCACGGAGATCCTCCTACCTCTGCTGGGATTAAAGGTGTGTGCCACCATGCCCGGCTCCACCTCACTTTCAAGTCAGAGTCTGTCATTATTCACCGCTCTGCTCATGAACTTCTGAGACATTTTACTAGCCTGCCTCCCTTTTTGTTGGGATGACAGCAGCATGCTAGGGCTTCTGGCTCTTATGTGGGGTCTGGGAATCTATTGATTTATTTGCAAGTGGAGAAAGATAGAAAGAAGGGAGACAGATAGAGTGGGTGCACCAGGACCTCCAGTCACTGCAAATGTACTCCAAATGCATGTGCCACTTTGTGCATCTGCCTTTACGTGCATCTGGTGGATCAAACCTGATCATTAAGCTTTGCAGGCAAGCACCTTAGCCGCTGAGCCATCTCTCCAGCCCAGGTCTGAGGATCTAAACTCAGGTACTGTGAATTGTGCAATGAGTGCTTTTATCCATGGAGCTATCTCCCCAGCCCCAACTTTTCTTCTTCTTTTTGATTTTCTAGAGAGTGAGAGCAAGAGCGAGGGAGGGAGGGAGAGAATTGGCATGCCAGGGCCTCCAACCACTGTAATCAAACTCCAGATGCTTGTGTCACCTAGTGGGAATGTACGACCTAGCACTTGTGTCACTTCTGAGCATCTGGTTAATGTGCGATCTGGAGACTGAACATGGGTTCTTAAGGCTTTGCAGGCACACACCTTAGCTGCTAAGCCATCTCTCCAGCCCTTTTTTTTTTTTTTTTTTTTTTTTTTTTTTTTCCGAGGTAGGGTCTCACTCTGGTCCAGGCTGACCCGGAATTCACTATGTAGTCTCAGGGTGGCCCCGAACTCTCGGCGATCCTCGTACCTCTGCCTCCCGAGTGCTGGGATTAAGGCGTGTGCTACCATGCCCGGCTCCTTTTTTGTTTTTTTATTTTTATTTTTGGAGAGAGACAGAGAGAAACAGAGAGGGAGAGGAAGACAGATAGAGATGGGCGCGCCAGCAGTCTCTCAGCTGCTGCGAACGAAATCCAGATGCGTGAGCCCCCTTGCGATCAAGTGCGGCATTGCGCCCTTGCGTCACTTTGCATCTGGCTAAACGTGGGACCTGGAGATTGGAACCAGCATTCTTAGGCTTACCAGGCAGGCGCCTTAACCGCTAAGCCATCTCTCCAGCCCCTTTTTTGTTTTTTTTGAGGTAGGGTCTCGCTCTCTAGCCCAGGCTGACCTGGAATCACTATGTAGTATCAATCGGGGTGGCCTTGAACTCACAGCAATCCACCTACCTCTGCCTCGCAAGTGCTAGGATTAAAGGCGAGCACCACCACGCCTGGCTTCAAACTTCTCTTAAAGGAACACTGAACTGAAATCCTAAGCGGTATCTCAGGCAAGGAGAGCAGAAGGGGCATTCGTGTGCATGCTTCCCAGGACTTTGTGCCCAGCAAACCTCCCCTCTTCCCCTCAGGCCACAGACCCAGTCCCCATGGTCCCTGCCCGGGCCGGGCACCCAGGGCCCTGACCTGTGTCCAAGCGAGGGTGAGAACCACCCACACAGCCAGCTCCCCAAGAGCTTGAGTGTGTGGCACAGGCAAGGTGCTGGGGACTTCCTGAGACAGCACTCCTCTGTGGGAGTCCTGGGGGAGGGTGCCAGCTAGGCAAACAGGCGAAAGAACAGAGGCTCTTCTGAGGTCACTAACTGTGCTGTGTGGGCACCATCAGCAGGACTCTACTCTCTGACACCTCACACACACCCTGGGGTCACAGGTGTCATCATTTTCGCTGAGGAAACTGAGGGATGGAAATGTTCAAGAACTCCACCTGTGGCTTCAAGCCGAGGAGCGCTGGCGGTTGCTCCAGAGGAGAACAGCCTGGCGGAGTCAAGTCACCTGGCCCCCAGTGCCAGGCTGAGACCCCCCCCAAGGGGAGGGGGTGCTTGCAGAGCAAGCACAACAAGTCAGTCCAATGACAGTGACAAGCCTGAGCAAGAAGGCTGTGCCAGGTTTGGCCAGGCACTGTATCTGCACGCTCACACCTCCTCGGAACTCCCAAGAGGCTGAGCACCCGCGTGCGCAGGTGAAGAAGGCTGAAGGCAGACCACACTGCTCAGCACCCCTCAGCTGGTGGGCAGAGGTGAATGGGAGAGGAATCAACACCAACAAGAGGATGCCAAGGGCCAGGAAAAGACAACATGCCCGGCAGAACGCGGGCGAGGCTGCACCTGTGTGTCCAGGAACACAATCCGCTCTTGGGTAATGAAGAAGTCGATGCCACTGGTCTGGTTGCCCCCTCGTTCCTTCATTTCAGCGCTCTGGGCCCGGAAAACATACGCCCTGTGGAGAGAAGCAGGAGGGCCCATGACAGCTCCCTGATGACTCTAGGCCATCACCTTAATAGTTTTTTCCTTCTTTCTTTCTGTCTTTCTTTCTGTCTTTCTTTCTTCTTTCTTTCTTTCTTTCTTTCTTTCTTTCTTTCTTTCTTTCTTTCTTTCTAAAGATTTATTATTTTATTATTAAGGGACAGAGAGAGAGAGAGAATAGGCACGCCACAGCCTCTAGCCACTACAAATGAACTCCAGATGCATGCATCTGGCTTATGTAGAACCTGGAAAATTGAACCAGGATCCTTAGGCTTTGCAGGCATAACCCTAACCACTAAGCAATCTCTCCAGCCCTTTCTTCTTTTTTATATTTATTTATTTATTGAGGTAAGGTCACTCTAGCTCAGGCTGACCTGGAATTCACCATGTAGCCGATCTCTCCAGCCATCTCTCCAGCCCCGGGCCTTGATGACTCCAATAACCCAAGAAATGGCCTTCTGCTGGGGCCCATGCTGGAGGCGGATTTTCATTCCTACCCATGAGCATGTTCCTCAGCTCAGCTGACGGCACCTATATGCTGAGAGCTCAAAGGCTGACAGACAGGCTGTGGTGGTGCCAATCTCAATGGTGCATGTCTTCCTGGCTCTGGGGCTTTGGACAGATTTCCTAACCTCTTTCTTCCCAGTTTCCTCATCTGTAAAATGGGGATAATGACAGTTCCTAAACTTTTAGGAAGGATTACTGTGAGGCAAAGTCCTAAGGTCAGTGCCTAGCACACAGGGGTAAGCAGTTGTTAGCTGCTGCTGACGGGACAGCACGGCAGGCCGAGCTCCGCCCTGCACCGTGGACAAAGCGTGTTTGCAGTGGTTTGCCTCTGGAAGGGCAACTTCTACCTCCCAAAGACACTCGTTACAGAGCAGCATCCTCCACTCACCACACACCGTGCAGAAAACCTCCTACCGATGCCTGCACACAGCTTCCGTCCAGCTCCCAAACAAGGGTGATCTGAAACTGGCGTGAAGGTGTGTGCAGTGCAAGTGCGATGATGGGCTATGGGAGCCCGTGTGGGCTGCTGTGGAGGGAAAGGACAGCACTGAGGGCAAGAGGAAGGAGCAGTCAGTCCGTCAGAGAGGATGTGTGCGTGAAAGCAGACAGATGCAGAGGACAGCGTGAATCCCAGGTGCAACAAGCACTGTACAAAGAGCTGGACAGAAGGGCAGAGAGAACGGCTGGGCAAGGGAAGAGGCAGGCAGCCACACAGGCCCTTCGTTACAGGGCATGGACGGGAGCTGGGACCAATGAGCCCACAGATGCCCAATGAGCAGAGGGGCGAGGGAAGACATTTTAGTTTGGGTTCTGGGCCAGCTACTGCAGTCCCCCAAATCCACCTGAACATGGGATACTTGGAGGTGAGGTGAGGTGCCCAGAAGCAAGCAGCTGAGAAGTAGCAGGCTGAGCCTGAGGCAGCTCCACTAAAGGATGGCTGTATCATTCTACTTCCTGTCTGGAAGGGAGGCAGACATAAGAATGACCTCCTAAGGCTGGGAAGATGGCCCAGTGGTGAAGGCGCCTAAAGACCTGGCTTTGATTGCCCAGTACCCACATAAAGCCAGATGCACAGAGACACACGCATCTGGAGTTCACTTGCAATGGCAGGAGACCCTGATGCATCCTTTCTCTTTCTCCTCGCCTTGCAAATAAATATTTTTTAAAAAAGACTGACTTGCTCAGAGCTATAGACTCAGCCATCTTATGAAGATGAGAGCAGTGACCTCCCAGAGCCCCGGACTCACGGCGCCCACCCTCACCACGTTGCCCCCGCCCTCAACGCCCCTCACCTCTGGTCCTCCTCTGGAGTGTTGGCTGACAGCAGTGACATGACCATGGACTTGCCTGTCCCCTGGAGGCCCAGGACACCAACCACCAGCACGTCTGTCTGGTCCAGCAGGTACTGTGGGAGATGGAACGTGGCCCTCACAAGTCTGGCAGATGCTGTGAGCTGAGCCACAGTCCCCTGTGGCTTGCCCACCTGCCTTGCCAGATATAAAGAAAAACTTCCACAGTCCCAATCAGTCATGGGGAGAAGTGCTTCTGCTCCACGGTGGTAGGTTTACATGGAATGTTCTGGACCCAAATAGCAGCATCTGAGAGAGCTCTGCGGTTTAAACCAGCCCAGAGTGCCAACAAATTGAGGGACAGCAGTTAAGATGCTAGCCTGTGAAGTCTAAGGCCCCATGCTCAACTCTCAAGGTCCTACGTAAGCCAGACGCACAATGGGATGCAAGCATGTGAGGTTGCATATGTATACAAGGTGCTGTACACGTCAGGAGTTTGATTGTGGTGGCTGGAGGCCCTGGTGTGCCAATTCTCCTTCTCATAAAGAAAACAGAACAGGGACTGGAGAAATGGCTTAGCGGTTAAGGTGTTTGCCTGAGAAGCCCAAGGATCCCGGTTTGATTCTCCAGGACCCATGTAAGCCAGATGCATATACATCTGGAGTTCGTTTGCAGTGGCTGGAGGCCCTGGTGTGCCCATTCTTTGTCTGCCTCTCTTCTATCTCTCTCTCTCTCTCTCTGCTTGCAAATAAATAAATCAAAGTTAAAAAAATTAAAAAACAGAACAGGGCTGGAGAGATGGCTTAGCAGTTAAGATGCTTGCCTGCAGAGCCAAAGGATCCAGGTTTGACTACCCAGGACCCATGTAAGCCAGATGCACAAGGGGGTGCATGCACCTGGAGTTCCTTTGCAGTGGCTGGAGGCCATGGTGTGCCCATTCTCTCTCTCTACCTGCATATTGCTGTATTTCTCTCTCTCCCTCTAAAAAAAAAAAAAAAAAAGTAACATAAAAAGAAAGAAACCGAGGGACGTCAGAGAGGCTGGAAAGCAGTGTGAAAGAGGCAGAGTGACCAGCAGGAAAGGAGAGTCAAGAAGAGGGCAAGCTGGGAAGACAGGACTGCCGAAGAAATGGCTCCTGGAGGCTCCCTGCTCTGCACAGGTGGGGAAGGGGACATGTGGCAGAGGGAGTGGTGCTCATCCGAAGACTAAAGTACTTAGAATGTCTGAGATTTAAAACATTGTCTAGAAATTTCCAAGACCTTTGCCATGGAGCCTCCAGCTTTGCTCAATTTGACCACCAGGGGGCGGAGGAGACTTTCCTCTCGGCAAAAACCAGCCAGACAAAATGAGTCTTCCTCAGTGCTGGGCCCAGCAGCTTTGCAGAGAGGTTGAGGCCACCACACTAGGCAGTGAAGGACAGGGCATGGCAACTGGCTTGCTAGATTTTTTTTTTTGAGGTAGGGTCTCACTCTATCCAGGCTGACCTGGAATTCACTATGTAGTCGCAGGGTGGCCTCGAACTCATGGCCACCCTCCTACCTCTGCCTCCTGAGTGCTGGGATTGGGATTAAAGGTGTAAACCATCATGCCAGGCAGCCATCTTTGTTTCTTTCTTTTCTTTTTTTTTGAGCCAGTCTCTCATGGAACCTGGGAATCCTCATGTCTCTGCCTCCCCAGCACTGAGATCGCAGGCTCTGTCACGCTCGGCTTTTACATGGATGCTAGAGATTCAAACTTGGGTCCTTTGGCTTGTGCAGCAAGCACTTTATTGTTGGAGCCATCTCCCCAGCCCTCCTTTTATTTAAGATGTCAGTGAGAGCAGCAGACTGGTGTGTTGTTCTACTACTTCAGGCTGCTGGGCAGGGACAGTGGAATCCTGGGAGAGCGGTGCAGGGTATGAAGTGATGTGTCGAGGGAGCAAAAGCAGCAAGAGTATAGCCCTACACCGAGAGGTCCAAGCTACAGCAGGGGCTGCACCAGGACAGGGCCTTGGGACCCCAGAAACAGCATGGGCTGGAGCTGTGAGGAACATGGAGCAGGGTCACAAGCCTCCCCTTTGTGTGACAGTGCAGGGCTGGAGAGATGGCTTAGTGGTTAAGGCGCTTGCTTGTAAAGCCTAAGGACCCATGCTCTACTCTGCAGATCCTACGTAAGCCAGATGCTCAAAATGATACAAGTGCACAAGGTCACACATGTGCACTAGGTGGCAGACACACCTGGAGTTCGATTACAGTGGCTGGAGGCCCTGGTGTGCCAATTCTCTCTCCACACCCCCCACTCTCTCGCATAAAGAATAAATTTTTAAAAAAGCAAGTGTTGGGCTTGCCTAAAAAAAAAAAAAAAAAGCACCAGGGCAGCTGTGAGATTCTGGCCTGGCTGGCTGAGCTCGTCCTGCACTTCCTGAAGGCTGGTGCTGCCTATCATGAGGGCTGGGCAGGTGCAGGTGGGGGTAGGCGCCCGAGGTACCTCGATGGCACTGTCGCACCAGTTCATCTGTTCATCCACCAACTTGATGCTATGCTTCATGCGCTCTGGGGGCAGCAGCTTGGCCTGGCCCACCACAGGGTCCATGGCCGCTGGTGCAGCCGTACCCATGCCCCGGTTCTGGATCTGGTACACAGGCTGTGTGGGTCTCTGCCCTTCCTTCTCGCCTTTGGGTGGGGCAGGGGCTGCGGGGGGTGGGGGAGCCGTGCCCTCGGGGGTGGTGGCTGCTGTCCCAGCCCCGGGTCCCTTTCCCTCCTCCCGTGGCTTCATGAGCACAATGGGCTTCTCCAGAGGAGCTGGGGCAGGTGGCGCAGCTGGGGCTGCCGGAGGTGGAGGCTGCTTTGACTGTGGAAATATGAAGGTTACAGCCCATGAGGGGGGTCCCTCCCTAGCCACCCCACTCCCCACTCTTGTGTGGCTCACTTGCTCTGCAGGTTACAGCCCATTGGGGGGCTTAGGGTCCCTCCCTAGCCACCCCCTCCCTGTGAGTGCGTGGCTCACTCGCTCTGAAGGTTACAGCCCATGGGGGGCTTAGGGGTCCCTCCCTAGCCACCCCCCTCCCCGCTCTTGTGTGGCTCACTCGCTCTGAAGGTTACAGCCCATTGGGGGCTTAGGGGTCCCTCCCTAGCCACCCCCCTCCCTGCGCGTGCGTGGCTCACTCGCTCTGCTGGGGGCTTTGAGAGGATGATAGGGGTTTTCTGCATGACAGAAGCACTTGGATCTTCGCTGCCATCCTGTGGAGAGCGGACAAGGAGGGCGGTCACTTGGGAATGGCTGCCTGGACACTTCAAACAGCCTCCATGTGGCCTCCTCCAACCCTACCATCAACCCTGAGACAGGTGCTGGTATCACTCCATGTGACAGAGAAATAAACTGGGGCAGAGAGAGGCTAAGTGGCTTGCCCACGGCCACACTGCCAATATGCAATGGAGGGAGGATTTGAACCCAGGCAGTATAGCTCCAGGGCACACCTCAGCCGAACAAGTCCCGTGGAAGGAGAAAAGCCTAGAACTACACAGCTTGGGTGGAAGCCTGGCCCAGGGGCCACAGGCTGCATCCTTGCATGAGAGTTCCTCAGCATCCAACCGTGGCAACAGGGACGAGACTTCCTTCCTCCCGGATAGAATTTGTAAACCGTCCAGGTGAGACCTGACACGTGGCAGGCACCCACTCTGTGAGAGCCAAGGGTGGCACTTGCTTCAGTGATCGCCAAGTCCCCTCAGGCCTGGTCCTGCTGCCACAAGCTGGGGGCTTCTCCCTACATGCTGCCCTCTTCCATCCCACCGTGAGAGAGGAGTGGCTTGGGCACGAGGCCTGCTCCTGCCTGGCTGGATGTGGTCGAGGGAGTCTTGACCCTGAACTGTCTACCCCTCACCTGCCCCATCTCCACCCCCCTTGGGGCACCTGCGCAGATTCAGGACCCAACATAGAGGACATAAGGCAACTGCAGTGCCAGCAAACTGGGCCACTCAGTACAGAAACGGTGGCTGCCACAGTGGCATGCACCTCAACCACGGGCCTTCAATGCATTCCTCTCCGCAGAATCCCAACGGGGCCCTGCAGGAGCTGGCCCCATCTCCTCTCTCACTCCTTCCTCATCCACAGTAGCCACACAGGCTCCTTGAACACTCGATGTAAGGGCCATCTCAGGGCCTTGGCACTTGCTGTTCTGCCTGGAATGCCCATCGATGAGGATTTGGCACGGTTTGTCTGTTACCTCCTGAGGCCTTTTCTCTGCCCATGTTGCCAGAAACAACCCTTTGTCATTCTCCACCTCCTCACTTCATAGGGGAAGTTTTCTTTGGATACACACCTACCCTGGCAGAGGCACAACATACATGTTCAGAGCCACTGGATGGCCACATGCTGTGCTGGGGTCCAGACACTCACCCGTCTCTCTCTTTCCCAGGGTGCAATGTAGTCTCTCTCACGACCACCAGGCCCAGAAAGATTCTGGGGGCCACTGGAGCCTGGCTCCTTCCAACGCCGCCGCCGCTCTATCCCATAGAGCCCAGGCTGACTGTGCCCAGACTCAGACATGGCCACCTGGAAGAGCGAGGGACCTGAGGGCTAGTGAATGTCTTCCTACTGCACAGGGCTGCCCTGGACTGTGTAAACGCTCTTCCTTTCAATGGGGAGTTTGGGCCGGGCATGGTGGCGCACGCCTTTACTCCCAGCACTCGGGAGGCAGAGGTAGGAGGATCGCCATGAGTTCGAGGCTCCCTGAGACCACATAGTGAATTCTAGCTCAGCCTGGACCAGAGTGAGATCCTACCTCAAAAAAAAAAAAGAAAAAGAAAAAGGAGTTTGGGCCGGATGTCACTAGCTTGGCATGCACAAGCCCTGGGCTTGATCCCAGCACTACTGGGTCTGGTGACCTGGACTCTATCTACCTGGTAGGGCAGGTAGATAAGCACTTCAAGGTCAGCCTCAGCCACATTGTGAGTTCAAGGCCATCCTGGGATACACAGACAAAGACTCGATTCCTACTTCTTCCAAGGGAAGCCCTCCATTCTGAGGGAGGAACATGGCTATCCAGAACATTCTCAGCAGTCAGGTGTGGCCACATGTCGACTTTCTAGCAAATGGCATGAGAACAGAAGAGGGAGTTGGCAGCTTTCAGAAGCTTCCCTTTACAAAAACAGGTGCCTGCCTTTTGCCTCTTCCTCCTGGATGAAAGGATTGTGGGTATAAAGTTTGGGGCCTGGACAGCCATTTTGAGCTGCGAGGCATGTAACGGTGAAGCGAGACACAAGGCCTGGCTTAACCCTTAGACTGCGGCATCCCTCCGAAGCTGGTGGGAACCAGAAAGAAAGACACTTGTACCCCTACTTGTAACTAAAACTATGTGCAACTGTTGTAATACTTCAACAGAAATACAACTTACAGGGGCGGGGACACACACACACACACACACACACACACACACACGAGATGCTCCCTTACAGCGCTTTCTTCCAGAGCAGTAACAAGAGCCTCGTCTGGTGGAGCGCGGTGGTGCTGTGGGCTCACGGTCCTACTTCCGCCTTCCTGGTCCACCGCGCTCCAGTGTGCTTGCTGCTGCCGGATGCTCTGCCTCTTTCACACTGAACCCACCTCACTCTCTGGTCTATTCATGTTACTTAACCAATGGCTCCCACATGGCCACTCTCCACCATACTGTCTCCAGGCCCCTGGAGAAAGTTCCCTAGGTGTTTACACAGGGAACCTTCGAGTACGTATCTCCAGAACCATGACGGGACTATAGGCTTCGGCTGCCTTCTTCATGGGCTGCAGGCATAACCATGGGATGAAGACAGTGGCCTGCAGGGCCAGGGAACACTGCTCTCGAGCCTTTCACAGGAGTGTGCTCACTCAGAGAACTTCTCCGCCCACCCTGGAATCAAGGACGTGAGCAGGTGCGACCCACACTCTCCGGGACTGAAGGATGCTTCCAGGATTGAGGGGCAACTGTAAATGCTACAAAGCGGTTTGTCTAGCCCCTCCCACATCCTACTGAACGCTCCCTGGCCACAAACTGGGTTGCAGGCTGCCTCCCTAGACTGAGGGGGATGTGGGCCTACTAAGAGATGCTTATGGGAAGTGACTCAGCACTTAAATGACTGTTTACAGTGCCCACGGCCTCCCTCCAGATCTTGGGGCTCCGTCCTCCCCTGCAATTAACTGTCTGTCTCCTTATTACTCCAAAAACCACCTCAGTGCTTAAGTGGCCATCTCCCTGTCCCAGTGGGGATTCTGTTGGCAGACTAAAGTGTCTGTTTACGTAAGAACCCCTTCCCAGGCAAGTAAGTATCCATTTGCAATGATGGAACCAACCCCGGCATTTGAGTCTACTTAACAGCCATTGTAGGAAGCACCCCGGGAATGAAGGGCCCCCTTCATGCAACCTGGGGATCCCCTTCTCGGAATCTTATAAAGCCAGATTAATCAAATGTGTATTTACAGGGTGACCCTGCCTAACAAATGAAGTCTAATTTACACACTGTGTGGAGCCACATTGGGTTTTAGGAATCACTTACATATATCCTTTGGGGAATTTTCTAGAACTGACATGTCAGTTTGCAGTTCCTAAGTGCACATCTATGACTATGTCCTTGAGGCATCCCACTCCCCAGTCCCTGGTAAGTCCACTTACACATTTTCTGCCCTGGAACTTACTACGATGCCCAGGCAGGCCTCAAACTCAAGGCAATCCTCCTGCCTCTGGAGTGCTGGGATTACATGTGTGAAGCCACCATGCCTGCCCTATTCACATAGTGTCTACGAAAACACATGCAACCTCTACTGGTGTCTTCCATATGGAGGCCTCCCTCCCGTATCTCATACTGGGGAGATGGCTCAGAAGTGAGAAGTCTCTTGTTTGCAAAGTGTGACTGCCTGGGTTCGGTCCCCCAGTGCCCTAGTAAAGCCAGATGCAACAAAGTGCTGCGTGTGTCTGGAGTTCCTTTATAGGGGCAAGAAGCCCTTGGTGAATCTGTTCTCTCTCCCATCTCATGAATGTATATGACTTATATTTAAAAACACAAATAAAGAGGCTGGAGAGATGGCTTAGCAGTTAAGGCACATACCTGCAAAGCCTAAGGACCCAGGTTCGATTCTCCAGGTTCCATGTAAGCCAGATGTGTAATCCAGAGGTGCATGTGTCTGGAGTTCATTTGCAGTGGCTAGAGGCCCTGGTGTGCCCATTCTCTTTCTTTCTCCCCCTCTTTCTGTCCCAAATAAGTAAATAAATACATAAATAAAAATAAAAACAAAAGCCGGCCGTAGTGGCACACGCCTTTAATCCCAGCACTTGGGAGGCAGAGGTAGGAGGATCACCATGAGTTCAAGGCCACCCTGAAGAGGTCAGCCTGGGCCAGAGTGAGACCCTACCTCGAAAAACCAAAAAATAATAATAATAATAAAAAAATAAAAACAAGGGCTGGAAAGATGGCTTCTTAGTGGTTAAGGTGCTTACCTACAAAGCCTAAGGACCCAGGTTTGATTCCCTAGGACTCACATAAGCTGGATGCACAAGGTGGTGCATGCATCTAGAGTTTGTTTGCAGCATCTGGAGGCAGTGGTATGCCCATTCTGTCTCTCCAATAGATAAATAAAAATAGCTGGGTGTGGTGGTGCATGTCTTTAATCCCAGCACTCAGAAGGCAGAGGTATGAAGATCACCATGAGTTTGAGGCCACTCTAAGACTACATAGTGAATTCCAGGTCAGCCTGAGCTAGAGTGAGACCCTAACTCAAAAACACAAAGTTTTGGCCTAGTCAGGGCAGCACCTTACTGAAGCCTGTCATGGCATCAGTTTGGTCCCTTCAAAAACATTTAAAAACACAAATAGGGCTGGAGAGATGGCTCAAACAGTTAAGGCACTTGCCTGTGAAACCAAAAGACCCAGGTTCAATTCCCCAGGACCCAAGCCAGCCAGGTACACAAGGTGTCACATACATCTGGAGTTTGTGTGCAGAGGCTAGAGGCCCAGGTACATCCATTCTCTGTCTCTCTCGCAAATGAATAAATCTAAATAAATACCTCCCAGGCATTTAAAAAAAATAAATAAAAATAAGATGGGAGTGGTGGTGCACGCCTTTAATCTCAGCACTCAGGAGGCAGAGGTAGGATTACCATGAGTTCAAGGCCGCTCTGAGACTACATAGTGAATTCCAGGTCAGCTTGGGCTAGAGCAAAACCCTACCTTGAAAAAAACCGAAAAAAAAAACAAACAAACAAAAAGAAAACGCCCCAAAACCCCAAACATCCAACTCCCAGGGGAAGCCCACAACTCAGTTTCCACGCATTCATCCCTCGGAAGCCCTCCCTGGTATTTGTGTGATGGGCATATGAGGGTACTTCCATAAAAACCTCCTTTTTTGTGTTTTTTGCTTTTGTTTTGAGGTAGGGTCTCACTCTAGCTCAGGTTGCCTGGAGCTCGCTCGGTAGTCTCAGGCTGGCCTGGAACTCAGGGCGATCCTACCACCTCGGCCTCCCGAGTGCTGGGATTCAAGGCGTGCGCCACCAAGCCTGGCTCATAAACGTCCTTTTTAATGTCACATGGAGGATTTTTTTTTTTTCCCCACGATCTAAATCCCCTCAATTCACGTATTCGAACCTCCCGCCCCAACTTCCACCAACCAAGCCCACGGCGGGCCCCGCCCAGCTCCCCGACTCACGGGCGCGCACTCGAGCCCAGCCGGCAGGGGCCTCGCGGAGCAGCGACAGGGGGCGGGGCTCCTCAGCGCCCCGACCCCTAGCTGCGCGCGCCTCCCGCGAGCTCGGCCGACTCCTTACCGAAGGCGGCTGCTGATTGGCTCCCGGGCGCGGCGCGCGCCGTCCAATGGCAGGAGCGGAGTGGGGGCGGGGCCGTTCCTCCACAGTCACCTGTCTGCCGGTAAATGGCGTCCGGGCGTGAGGGAGACCGAGAGAACGGCTGCCGGCTACTCCGGAACAGGCTTCGTGGTCCCGGAAGAGGCGCCTCAGTTAGGCCGGTTTCGAAGGAGGAGGAGGAGACTGCGCCCGCGGACAAACCGAAATCGGTTCCCGCGAGCTGCAGGCCCTGCGCATGCGCCGCGAGCCCCGGCGCGCGAGACCCGGACGTGAACGGCAGGTTGAGCATGCGTAGATAGAAGTGTGGGGGGGTGATTGCGTTTTTAACGCGCATGCGCATTACTAGGCGGGAGCGCGTGCCCGACGCCTGGAATGCGCGTGCCCGAAGCCTGGAATGCGCGTGCGCGTCGTTTCCCGGGCCTGGGCAAAGTGGGGTGGGGGGCGAAGAGGGAGATGCTGATGTTGCGAGTTCAAAGATCGCCTCGTCAGTGACGTTGGCGGGATGGCGGTGGGAACGGAAGGGAGGGATTTGGATCGTGTTCTTTGGGTTCGGTGAGTCATGGGGAATTCAGGGGTGACTCAGAGCAGGCGGCATGTCGGGAAAGAGACCCTGGTCTTGGGCTGGAGAAATGGCTTCGTGGTTAAAGCGTTTGCCTGCAAAACCAAAGGATCCTGGTTCGATTCTCCAGGACCCACATAAGCCAGATGTACAAGGTGGCGCAAGCTGTGGCTGGAGGCCCTGGCATGCTCATTCTCTCAGCTGCCTCCTTCCCCTCCTCTCTCAAATAAATAAATACTTTAAAAAATATATTTTTTATTTATTGGTAAGCAGAGAGAGAAAGAATGGGTGCACCAGGGCCACTTGCCATGCGCATACACACATGCCACACACATGCTGTATCTCCGGGCGTGGTGGCGCATGCCTTTAATCCCAGCACTCGGGAGGCAGAGGTAGGAGGATTGCTGTGAGTTTGAGGCCACCCTGAGACTACAGAGCGAAGTCCAGGTCAGCCTGGACCAGAGTGAGACCCTTCCTCAAAAAAAAAGAAGACTAAGGCATAGTCAAGGACTTAGAGCTTAAAGAGAGACCCTACAAGTAGCACAGCACGGAAACACCTGTGGTACAAGGCCGGAGAGCACAGACGCAAAGGCTGGCAAGGGGAGAGCTGACCAAAGCCTGGCCAGGAAGCAAAGACCAGGAGCGTGAAGAGAAGACAAGTTTACCTGCACGCGCCAGGCCCATTTCTGGAGCAAACATCCAGTCAGGATGAGCCTCATCATAGACGCACGTGTGTAAGAGAGACCTGATTGGTTGGCAGACCGGGAAGCCAACTCAGGAGGACTCTGCCCACAGGTGTGTTAAAGCAAAGACCCTTGCCGGGCGTGGTGGCCCACGCCTTTAATCCCAGCACTCTGGGAGGCAGAGGTAGGAGGATCGCTGAGAGTTCGAGGCCACCCTGAGACCTCATAGTGGATTCCAGGTCAGCCTGAGCCAGAGTGAGACCCTACCTCGGAAAAAACCAAAAAAAAAAAAAAAAAAAAAAGCAAAGACCCTTGAAGAAGCTGGAAGCTGCTGCAGGAGGATTGCTGGCAGCCGTCTTTTTGAGACTGTGTCAGATATGGATTCTAGTCCTTCCAGGCAGGCAAGGTGGAGTCCATGTTCCTCACTCCCTTAGCTGTTAACTAAACTAACTTCCTCCCATTCTCTTCCCTTCTCTGCTATTAAATCAAGGTATTTCAGGTGTGTGTGTGTGTGTGCGTTTTCTCTTGCCAGTGGGTGTTTATGAAGACACACGCGAACAAGCCCTTCTGTACTCTGCCCATCAATGCCCTTCCGGCCTGTCCATCTCCACCCAGCATCTGCTTTCCTAATCCGAATTCCTCGACCCTAGATCTCCTCCACTGCCAGTTTCACGTCTGGGCAACCCTCAGAGGTGAACGGTTCTCGCAGGGAAATGGAGAAGCTTGGCAGTGACCTTGGTCCGCTGTGTACCAGGCTTTGGTTCGCCCCCCTCAGCCCCATTCATACTTACCATCATCACCTCCCTCGTTTATCAGCAAGATGAGTGAGGGAGAAGGGCCTTGTGGGAAGCCCCATGGCTAGGAAGTAACGGCCTGGACTCCAACCCAAGCCTGTCTCATCCTGGGCGAGCCCACATACTTTCCCCTGGTGCTGGGCAGCCAGCCTGGAGGTGAGTCAGCAGTCAGACACCCCGAGAGCTGCTTATGTTAGGCACGGTATGCTGTTGTATAGAAGTACCGTCCTAAATGAACAGCTCCCACTCGGTGCACATTTAGCCTGCTTCTGAACTTTAAAAAATATTTTTATTTATGTAGTTGTGAGGAGAGAGAGAGAGAATATGAATGTGCACATGCCCCGACCTCTCGCCACTGCAAACAAACTCAGATACACGGGCCACTTTGTGCATCTGTCTTTACATGGGTACTGGGGAACTGAACGCAGGCCAGCGGGCTTTGCAAGCAAAAGCCTTTAACTGCTGAGCCACCTCCCCAGCCCTGTTTCTGAATTTTGGATCTTGCTAACACATGCTGCCATTCAAATCCTTATATGTGTGTATATATACATATATACACACACACACACATATACACATGACTGTATTATCATTTCAATGTCGTTTGGAAGTAGAATTACAGAAAGAAAAGGTTTATGCATTGTGAGTTTTGAGAGCCATCGCCAAGTGATCTCTATGTTAGTCTCCCCGTTTATTTTGCTCCTTCATATCTTGGGTGAAACTTGAAATTCAGCCACCTGCCAGGCCCAGCTGTTTCTAGAAGCCTGTCGTGCATAGAGGCCCTGCCCTCCAGGAGCAGGTCCTGCGTGGGGCCGATGACATCGAGGACAAGGTACTTGGAAGAAAAGAACATCGGTGGTGATGGGGGAGAAGGACTGGGAGATGCTGGTCAAAGGGTGCAGAATCGCAGCCAGACAGGAATCAGTTCAGAAGCCCATTGTATAACATCATCTGCTGTGTTGTGCAGACTGTACAACAGTGACTGCAGTTAGTAACTTTGTCATATGTTTGAAACTATTAAGAAACTAGATTTGGGGCCAGACAGGTGGCTTAATGGTTAAAGTGCTTGCCTGCGAAGCCTAAGGACCCATGGTTCAATTCCCCAGGACCCATGTAAGCTAAATGCACAAGGTGGTTCAAGTGTCTGGAGTTCGTTTGCAGTGGCTAGAGGTTCTGGTGTGCCCATTCACACACACACACTCACTCTCTCTCAAATAAATTAATTTAAAAAAAACTAGATTTGCCGGGCGTGGTGGCGCACACCTTTAATCCCAGCACTCGGGAGGCAGAGGTAGGAGGATCGCCAAGAGTTCGAGGCCACCCTGAGACTACATAGTTAATTCCAGGTCAGCCTGGACCAGAGTGAGACCCTCCCTTGCAAAACCAAAAAAATAAATAAATAAAATAATAATAATACTAAGCATGTGAGGTAAGGCAGGTGTTAATTAGGTTAAAGCAGCCATTTTGTCTCCAGGTGTCAGGACAGGCTGTTCACTGCTTAAAGAGCAGTTTTCACAGCCCGACATGGTGGTGCACCCCTTTAATACCAGCACTGGGGAGGCAGAGGTAGGGGGATCGCTGTGAGTTGAAGCCAGCTTGGGACTACAGAGTAAGTTCTAGGTCACCCTGTGCTAGAGTGAGACCCTACCTGGAAAAAAAAAAAAGCAGCCTATATTCAGGATGTGAGTGCTGATGGAAGTCAAGCTTATTCAAGAATCCCCAAACTCTTACCTTGGGGACACAAAGGACTTTTTTTTTTTGGTTTTGCGAGGTAGGGTCTCACTCTGGTCCAGGCTGACCTGGAATTAACTATGTAGTCTCAGGGTGGCCCTCGAACTCTCGGCGATCCTCCTTCTGCCTCCCGAGTGCTGGGAAAGACTTTCACAACAAAGGACTTTTTAAAAAAAACTTATTTATTTGAGAGAAGAAAGAGGCAGTTACAGAGTGAGAATGGGCACTCCAGGGCCGTTAGCCACTGCAAACTCCAGAAGCATGTGCCACCTTGTGCATCTGGCTTATATGGGTCTTGGGGAGTCAAACCTGGGTTCTTTGGCTTTGCAGGCTAGCACCTTAACTGCTAAGCCACCCCCCCCCAGCCCACAAAGGACTTAAAAAAATTATTATTTATTTGAGAGAAAAAGGTAGAGAGAGAATGTGCATGCCAAGACCTCTAGCCACTGCTAACAAATTCCAGGCACATGCAGCACTTTGTGTTTCTGTCTTACGTGGGTTCTGGGGAATTGAACCTGGGTCCTTAGGCTTCACAGGCAAGTGTCTTAACCACTGAGCCCCCCACAGGGATTTTTGTTTTGTTTTGTTTTGTTTTTTTTTTTCGAGGTAGGGTCTCACTCTGGTCCAGGCTGACCTGGAATTCACTATGTAGTCTCAGGGTTTGTTTTGTTTTGTTTTGTTTTTTGATTTTTGTTTTTGTTTTTCATGCTAGGCTCTCACTCTGGCCCAGACTGACCTGGAATTCACTATGTAGTCTCAGGCTGGCCTGAAACCCTCCTACTTCAGCCTCCCAAGTGCTGGGATTAAAGGCATTTGCCACTGTGACTGGCTTAACAAAGGGCTTTATAAAGAGGGAGGAAAGGAGGTACAGAGAGATGATTGGAAAGCTACATACTTAGCTGGGTTTTCTTTTCATTTTTTGTTTAGTTTTTTTTTTTTTTTTGAGGCAGGGTCTCACTTTTTAGCCCAGGGTGACCTGGAACTCAATCTATAGCCCAGGCTGGTCTTAATCTTTGGACCCTCCTTCCTCTGCCTCCTAAGTGCTAGGACTAAAGGTGTGCACCACCATGCCTGACCTCTGAGCTGGGTTGTCAACCACAATGTCCTTTCTCTTTGGAAGTTCAAAGTGGGCTTCCTGGGCTGGGAAGATGGATCAGATATTAAAAGATGCTTGCAAAAGGATCTACTTCCTGTCTTCTCTTTCAACAGATTTTACGAAGTCTCCTAGCAGCCTACATGTGTTGTTAACCCCTGCACTGAGCTAAGACGAAAGGGACATTCCATGATGTGGGTTCATCTGGAGGTCTCCAGATATTCAGGGCTCTGTAAACCTAGAGACACTTCACTTGTTGCCTACCATTCTTAAATATTTATTTATTTATTTATTTATTTATTTATTTATTTATTTATTTATTTGCAAGCAGAGAGAGTGATAGAAGAGAGGCAGACACACCGAGAATGAGCATGCCAGGGCCTCTAGCCACTGCAAACAAACTCCCCGTTGCCTACCATTCTTATCAGTCAGGTGGCTTTTCTTTAAAATTTAGAATGCTTGAGAAAAGGGAAGGAATGCAAATTGCTTGCAAAAGGCTTAGGGGGGGCTGGAGAGATGGCTTAGCGGTTAAGGCACATGTCTGTGAAGCCTAAGGACTCCGGTTCAACTCTCCAGGTCCCACATAAGCCAGATGCACAATGGGGTGCATGCATCTGGAGCATGTTTGCAGTGGTAAGAGGCCCTGATGCGCCCATTCTCCCTCTCTCTGTCTCTAATAAATAAATAAAAATAAAAAAATATTTTAAAAAAAGGCTTAGGGGACAGAAGTAAACTTGCTTTCTTTTAAAAAAAAAATTGCTGGGCACTGTGGCACACGCCTTTAATCCTAGCACTTGTAGGAGGATCACTATGAGTTCAAAGCCACCCTCAGACTACATAGTGAATTCCAGGTCAGCCTGGGCTAAAGTGAGACCCTACCTCAAAAAAACAAAAAAACAAAAAAAAAATTTTTTTTTTCCAGACAGGGCCCAATGTAGCCCCTGGTGATCTCAAACACAAACTTCAAACTTGCTGTGTAGCTGAAGATGACCTTGAACTCCTGGTCCATCTGCTTCCAGGTAGGATGACAGACATGATGCCATCCTGCCTGGTTGGTTAAAGTGGTGCTGGTGATTGAACACAGCATTCTCTATATGGTGAGTAAGAACTGTATCCTCTCAGCTCTATTTTATTTTTTATTCATTATAATGAATGAACGAATTAATTAATTTAATGGAGAGAGTGAATGGGCATGCCACGGCCTCCAGCCACTGCAAGAAAACTCCAGACACGTGCACCACCTTGTGCATCTAGCTTATGTGGGTCCTAGAGAATCAAACCTTGGTCCTTAGGCTTCACAAGCAAGCATCTTAACTGCTAAGCCACCTCTCCAGCTCCATTTTTTTTTTTTTTTTTTTTTTTTTTTTTTTTTTTCGAGGTAGGGTCTCACTCTGGTCCAGGCAGACCTGGAATTAACTATGTAGTCTCAGGGTGGCCTCGAACTCTCGGCTATCCTCCTACCTCTGCCTCCCGAGTGCTGGGATTAAAGGCATGCACCACCACGCCCGGCAGCTCCATATATTTTTTAATGTTTTATTTATTTATTTATTTATTTGAGAGAGAGAGAAAAACAGACAGATATAGAGAGATGGGTGTGCCAGGGCCACTAGGCATTGCAAAACACTCCAAATGTATGCGCTTCCTTGTGCACCAGGCTTTGTGGGGGTACTGGGGAATCAAAGCAGTCCTTAGGCTTTGTAAGCAAGCATCTTAACCACTGAGCCATCTGTCCACCCCCCCTTTTTTTTTTTTTTTTTTTTTAGATAGGCTGTCATACAGCTCAGGCTGGCCTTAAACTCCTGGCCTGCTTCACCTTCCAAAAGCTGGGATCACAGATGTGAATTTCCATGCCTGGCTGGGAAGTAAGCTTTAGAGGGGCAAAGGAAAGGAATTTAATCCATGCAAAAGGACTTTGATTGTCAGCGTCACATTACTGGGGTGAACTTCCAAACAAGCACAGTTTACAGGAGGAAGGGAATTTATTGACGATCCAGGGGAAATTCCATAATGGCGGAAGAAGCTGGCCCCCCTTTGCAGGTCCACACAAAGAGAAATACCGCCAATAGCACCACAAGCAGGCTCCTCCAGGAACCCCAGGCGGGGCTCAAGCACCCTGCATGCCTTCACGCTGGAATTTCAGATCGGCCCCTAGGATCTGCCCATAGTGACACCTCGTTCAGCCAGGCAAGCTGGACATCACAGAGGCTTTAATAAAACAATCTACTGGGGGACTTCCATTAAAAATGCCACATTCCACCTCTGGCCCCAAATTCATTCATAATCATCAATATTCAGTCCAACCCTAAAGGTCCCCATAGTCTGCCAACTTTAGCTAGTTCCAAAGTCCCAAGTTTCATTTGAGACTCAAGACTGTCTCTTAACTGAGTCCTATAAAATCAAAACAAGTTACATACTTTCAACATATAAAGGCTCTGAGTAAACATGTCCAACTGCTCTAAAGTATAACAAGGTGAGATTGGGCCAGTGCAAACTCAATAACCATCAAGCAAACATCAAACTTCTGCAGTTCCAGTGCAATATCATAGCCACTGATGGCTCCAGATTTTCCAATTCACCCCTCCCACTGGGCTGAGTAGCCAGGGAAAACAACAGCGCTCCACGGTAGCTCCTGCATAGTCCTGGTATATCCAAAACATCTTTGGGTCTCCATACAAACCATGGTTCATCTTCCACTGTAGCGGAGGCTGACCTGGACTTCACTCTGTATTCTCAGGGTGGCCTCAAACTCATGGCGATCTTCCTACCTCTGCCTCCCAAGTGCTGGGATTAAAGGCGTGCGCCACCACGCCCAGCCCACAGCTATGTTCTTAATTCAGGGGTGAAATAAATCATGTCCTTACAATCAGGTTCCTTCTTTCAGTCAACTCCTTTCAAAAGAGTTTTCATTTCCACCATTCAGTCTTTTTTTTTTCTTCTTGTTTACTCAAACGGGGAGTGGGTTTATAAACACTTGAGAAAGGTTGAGAAGGCCCATACAGATCATAAAGTGATTGGATACGTAGGTTTATGGGTTGCTGCCTAATTGGCTGGTGTTGGAAGGGAGAAGTTGCAAGGGAGATAACAGAAGTGGCGGGAAAAGCTACGTGACTCCAGCCACATATTGGATGGCTGCAGCTGCAGGGAGACTGTTGACTACCATATAAGGGTCTCTTGGGCAGCTGGCCACAAGGTCAGCAACTGTGGGGGGGCGAAGCCTGACTCTGGAATGGTCAGGTGCTTTGGGATGGGGGGAGGGCCCTCCAGTTCTGCCCACTCTGGGTGAAAATGGGGCACGCTACGACCTTGAGAAGGGACGGTCAGCTCCATCGCCAGAGTGGGTTCTCGACGATAAGGCCAGCTGCAACCCCACAGCCCAAGGTCCCCGGCCATGTCCAACAGCCCAGGCCAGCTTCTTCACGGTCCACAGTCCCAGCCCGTGTTTAGCAATGCCCAGCACTCTGGAAGACATCTCCAGTTGCAAGTCCATGCCCATTCCTCCCAGTAAAAAAAGTTCCAAAACACCACACTCCACATGGTCAGATTCATTGTGCAATAACATTCCACTCTCAGTACCAACCGAAAAAAACAAAAACCGCCGAGTCTATGGGGGACATCGAGCAGTTTATAACAGAAAGGTGACAGTTCGACTCTCCAGTGTATACCTCTGCCAAAACATCTTTGCAGCCAGGCATGGTGGTGTAAGGAAAGTGTAAGAGAAAAGCAAAAGAGAACACCGGACTTGCGCTCTACAGACAAGACTGTGTATTAAGAGAAACATCGAGGGGCGGCAGCCTTCTGACCCTAGTGCTGGAATTAGAGCCGTGTGCCACACCCAGCTCAGGAGCCAGTCCTTGAGGAAGTGAGAGATGGCTGTGCATAGGGCATCAGTGGAGAGGAGCTGACCTTGAAGTGAAGGCCACCTCATCCTGCTACGAGGAAGGAAGGTTTTGCCATTTGGCACCCCCTCTGCCCTGTAAGAAGCACTCCTGGCTGTGGCATGTTGGCAGCTGTCCCAAGGCATAAAAGCTCAAGCAGGTCTCTGCACAGCCAGCATGTGTGGATGTTGAGCCATTTCCTTTGTGGACAATTAAAAAAAAAACAAAAACACCTATGCAAATGCTGCAGATGTTTGTTCTACGTGGATGGGGCAAGAGGGAGGGGAGTGTGAGTGTACGGGTGTGAGACACATGGGTGTGCAAGTGCCCACGTGTGCCAGTATGGAGCTTTTATTTTTATTTACTTATTTGAGAAGAGAGAGAGAATGGGCGCACCAGGGTTTCCTGCCACTGCAAATGAACTCCAGATGCAGGCACCACCTTGTGCACCTGGCTTATGTGGGTCCTGGGGGATTGAACCAAGGTCCTTTGGCTTTGCAGGCAAGCGCCTTAACTGCTAACCAATCTCTCCAGCCCCCAGTATTGAGTTTTTTTTTTTTTTTTTTTTTTTTTTTTTTTTTGGTTTTTCGAGGTAGGGTCTCACTCTGCTCAGGCTGACCTGGAATTCACTATGTAATCTCAGGGTGCCCCACTATTGAGTTTTTTTTTTTTTTTGTTTGTTTGTTTGTTTGTTTGTTTGTTTTTTGAGGTAGGGTCTCACGCTAGCCCAGGCTGACCTGGACTTCACTGTGTATTCTCAGGGTGGCCTCCAACTCATGGCGATCCTCCTACCTCTGCCTCCCGCTTGCTGGGATTAAAGGCGTGCGCCACCACACCCGGCCAGTATGGAGTTTTTAAAAATATATGTTTTTAAATTTTATTTGCAAGCACAGAGAAATAGAAGAGAGAATGGATGCACCAGGGTGTCCAGCTGCTGCAAACAGACTCTGGATGCATGGACCACTTTGTACATCAGGCTTTACGTGGGTGCTGGGGAACTGAATTCTGATCCTTAGGTTTTGTAGGCAAGCACCATAATTGCTGAGCCATCTCTCCTAGTGTGAAGGTTTTTTTTTTTTTAAATATTTTATTATTTATTTATTTATTTATTTATTTATTTGAGAGAGAGAGATACAGAAATAGGCAGGTAGAGAGAGAGAAGAGAGAGAGAGAGAGAGAGAGAGAGAGAGAGAATGGGTGCACCAGGGCCTCCAAGCACTGCAAACGAACTCCAGATGCATGCACCCCCTTGTGCATCTGGCTTACGTGGGTCCTGGAGAATCGAGCCTCGAACCGGGGTCCTTAGGCTTCATAGGCAAGCGTTTAACCACTAAGCCATCTCTCCAGCCCCCCTTTTTTTTTTTTTTTTTAACGAGGTAGTGTTTCACTGTAGCCCAGTTGACCTGGAATTTACTATGTAGTCTCAGGCTGGCCTCGAACTCACAGCAATCCTCCTACCTCTGCCCCCTGAGTGCTGAGATTAAAGGCGTGTGCCACCATACCCGGCCTAGTGTGGAGTTTAATCTGGAATGTTAGGGAAGAAGGAGGAGCAACCAGGACTGGGAAGCAGCTGAAGGAGTGGGGAGTGACTAGACCTTGCAGAGCTAGATGCAGGTAAACAGCTCAAGGGCTTACTGACACCCTGGAACACCACTGTGCTGTGGGGAAGAGTCTCAGGGTGCACAGCAGTGTATGTAGCCGGGTTCCTCCCGGGACCAGAGCCAGGCGAGATGGGGTAAAGTCAGGGCAGCCTTTCCTAGGGATGAAGGAGGGAAGAGGTTTGGAGAGCTTTGAGGGGATGGGAAACATCTCTTTTGAGCTGGATGGTGACTATGTACACATGCCCAGGGGCATTAACGTTGTGTTTCACATTGTTTCATCTGTACAAAATACTTCCCAAAGAACAAAAGGTTGGCACGGTGGTTGCCAAGGCAGGGGAATTGTCAAGAGTTCAAGGTCAGCCTGGGCTACAGAGTGAGATGCTCTCTCCAAAAGCCAACAGCCACAAAGTGAATAAATAAGGACTGGCACGGGGGAAGACTGGGGATTTAGCTCAGCGGTAGAGCCCTTGTCTAGAACCCACAGTGAGGGGCTGGGGGTGTGGCTCAGCGGTAGAGCCCTTGTCTAGAATCCACAGTGAGGGGCTGGGGGCGTGGTCAGCGGTAGAGCCCTTGTCTAGAACCCACAGTGAGGGGCTGGGGGCGTGGTCAGCGGTAGAGCCCTTGTCTAGAATCCACAGTGAGGGGCTGGGGCGTGGCTCAGCGGTAGAGCCCTTGTCTAGAATCCACAGTGAGGGGCTGGGGCTGGCTCAGGGTAGAGCCCCTGTCTAGAATCCACAGTGAGGGGGCTGGGGCGTGGCTCAGAGCCCTTGTCTAGAATCCACAGTGAGGGGCTGGGGCGTGGCTCAGCGGTAGAGCCCTTGTCTAGAATCCACAGTGAGGGGCTGGGGCGTGGCTCAGCGGTAGAGCCCCTTGTCTAGAATCCACAGTGAGGGGCTGGGGGCGTGGCTCAGCGGTAGAGCCCTTGTCTAGAATCCACAGTGAGGGGCTGGGGGCGTGGCTCAGCGGTAGAGCCCTTGTCTAGAACCCACAGTGAGGGGCTGGGGGCGTGGCTCAGCGGTAGAGCCCTTGTCTAGAATCCACAGTGAGGGGCCAGGGCTTCCCTCAGTGATAAAGTGCTTGAGTAGCATGCACAAAATTCTGGGCTCAATCCCCAGGTCTGAAATTGAGTGAATGAATGAATGAATGAATGAATGAATACATACATGGAAAAGAGCTGGGCCTTGCTGCTAGGCCCTGGCAGGAGGACTGTGGGAGCCACAGAATTATTGAGCAGTGCTGGTTGTAGCTCCTCAGGGTCCAAGGGGGAGGTGCATGAAGGAGAGAGACCAGGGCCTGTCCCCTGCTGACCTTAGGGAATCCCACACCTCTCTCTGCATCCTCTTTTTCCCATCCCCTGTTGTGGGAGTGGAAGCAGGACAGAAATAGGAGAGGGAAGTAGCCAAAATTGCCCAACTGAGCCCCAGGAGGCTGGTGCTCTCTGACTCAACGTCTGCAACCCAGCTCCTGGCCCAGGGCTTCCAGGAAGCATTGGTTTGATGAGAGGAGTGTAAAACCGCTAACGGTGGGGCATCGCGATCTGAAGCCCCCTGAGGAGAACGCGGACAGGCAGGCAGGGGCAGACCTAGCTAGGATAACCCAGGTGTGGGTTCTCTGGGGGCCTCCTTGTCTTAGTCAAAGGCCCTTTGTACCTGTTGCCGATCTGTTTTAGTAGAAGCCATCAGAGGCTCCTGGGACCACCGCAGGGATTCAGTGTGTCCATGCAGGCGCATGTACCACAGCCTGTGAGTGCTAGGTTCTTGGACATTGAAGGCAAGATAGTGAACAAAGGTGACGATGCCCTGTGGTGACGAGTCTGTGCCTGTCTTCTCGAGGACTCATTGGCTCCACAGTGGGCCTCTGGACTGCATCCTACCTCCCCACCGCTTTTTTATTTTTACTTTTCCTCCTTTTTTTTTTTTTTTTTTTTGTTTTGCGAGGTAGGGTCTCACTCTGGTCCAGGCTGACCTGGAATTAACTATGTAGTCTCAGGGTGGCCGCGAACTCTCGGCGATCCTCCTACCTCTGCCTCCCGAGTGCCATTTTTTTTTTTTTAATGAGAGAGCAAGAGAGAGACAGAATTGGTGTGCCAGGGCCTCCAGTCACCGTAATCGAACCCCAGACGTATGGCCACTTTATGCACATGTGCAACCTTGCACGCTTGGGTCATCTTGTGCATCTGGCTTATGTGGGATCTGGAGAGTAGAACATGGGTCCTTAGGTTTTGCAGGCAAGCACCTTAACTGCTAAGCCATCTCTCCAGCCCCTTTTATAATTTATTTATTTTTTTTTATATTTTTCCTTTTCCTGTTTATTTATTTGCAAGCAGAGAGAGGGACGAGAGAGAAAAACAGAAATAATGGGTGTGCCAGGGTCTCCAGCCTCTACAAGCAAACTCCAGATGCATGTACCACTTTGTGTATTGGCCTTTACGTGGGCTGGAGAATCTAACTCAGGTCATTAGGCTTAGCAGGCAAGAGCCTTAACTGCTGAGCCATGTCTCCAGCCCCTTCTTTTTTTTTCAGTTTTTTTTTTTTTTTTTTTTTTTTTGTTTTGCGAGGTAGGGTCTCACTCTGGTCCAGGCCTACCTGGAATTCACTATGTAGTCTCAGGGTGGCCTCGAACTCTTGGCAATCCTCCTACCTCTGCCTCCCGAGTGCTGGGATTAAAGGCGTGCGCCACCACGCCCGGCTCTCAGTTATTTTTTTTATTGACAACTTCCTTAATTGTAGACAGTATCCTATGGTACTTCCCTCCCTCCCCCCTTTCCCCTTTGAAACTCTACTTTCCATCATATTCCCTCCCCCTCTCAGTCTCTCTTTTATTTTGATGTCATGATATTTTCCTCCTATTATGTAGGTAGTGTCAGGCACTGCGAGATCATGGATATCCAGGCCATTTTATGTCTAGAGGAGCACGTTGTAAGGAGTCCTCCCCTTCCTTTGGCTCCAGCCCCTTCTTTTTGTTTTATTTACTTAGAGGCAGGGTCTTACTAGTTAGCCTAAGCTGGCCTTGAACTGGTGATCCTCCTGCCTCAGCCTCCCTGGTGCTGGATGAAGGGCTTGTACCACCATGTCCAGTTTCTTTGACTTCTTGTTTTGTGTGTGGTTTTTCGAGGGAGGGTCTCGTTCTAATCCAGGCTGACCTGGAATTCACTACATAGTTTCAGGGTGGTCTTGAACTTGCAATCCTCATACCTCTGCCTCCCAAATGCTGGGATTAAAGGTGTGCACCACCACGCCCAGCTTGCTGTAACTTTCAACAGGTCTGTTTCTTTCTTTCTCTTTCTCTTTTTCTTTTTCTCTGGTGCCGGGAATTTAATCCAGGGCCTTGCAAGCATGCCACCACTAAACTATGACCCAACCTGAACAGGTTCATTAATCTGTCTCTGACTCAGTTTCCTCATGTGTAACACTTTGCCCCCATTTGTGAAATCATTTATATAAACGGCTTAACGTGGTGCTTGATCTACTCAACATTATAGAGCAGGGACGGGTCATTAGACGGGTTTCTTTGAAGAAGGGACATCTGAGCAGAGACTTAAGGGAGGAAGGAGTTTTCCAGCCAAAGAGAAAGAAAAAGTGACCTCAGAGGAATGTGTTGACAGGTTACACATCCAAGGGCTTCTCACAGGGGCCGAGTGTCTTCGGGCTTGCTCCATCTCCCTCCTGGAGCCCTTACCTTGCCTCCATGGTGGACTGGCCTGCCGGCGGCGGGGGGTTGTGGGACAGCAGGAGGCAGCAGGCAGCCGAGGCCCGATTTAGCCAAGGGGCGAGGCTGGCGGAGGACCGTTAGGGAAATCCAAAGATAGCTTCAGCAAGGATGACTCGCAGCCTGGCTTCCCCTCAAGCAAGGAAGCGAGGATGAATCAACCCCTAAAGATGGAATGGAGCACTGTGGGAAGGCAGGCCTGGGTTCGAAGCCCAAGGCCACTGGCCTCTGACTCACCTTGGGCAGGGCCGACAAGGAGGGAGGGCTCGGAGGGGATGTGACTGGTTGGGAAGCTGGGCTCTGCAGCCGGATGCCTGGCTTCCTGGCAGGGACCTTAGATCAGGCCCGCTGCTCAACCCTCAGTTTCAATGTCTGTACAATGGGGAAGCTGGAGCAGAGAGTGGTGAGGGCGATCCGTGATTTATAAAAAGCAGGGCAGGGGCTGCAGAGATGGTTCAGTGGCTAAAGATGCTTCCTTGCAAAACCTGATGGCCTGGGTTCAATTCCCCAGTACCTGTATAATGCCACATGCACAAAGTGGTGCATGCATCTGGAGTTCATTTGCAGTAGCAAGAGACTCGAATGCTCCCATTCTCTCTCTCCTTGCAAATAATAAAAATATTTTTTTGTAGTGGCGCACCCCTTTAATCCCAGCACTCAGGCAGAAGGATCACCATGAGTTCAAGGCCACCCTGAGACTACATAGTGAATTCCAGGTCAGCCTGGGCTAAAGTGAGACCCTGCCTCGAAAAAAAAAAAAAAAAAAAAAGTGAAACCCTATCTCGAAAAACCAAAAACCAAGCAACCAAACCACAAAAAAAAAAAAAAAAAAAAAAAAAGTAGGATAGGCCAGGTGTGGTGGCGCACACACCTTTAATCCTAGCATTCAGGAGTCAGAGGAAGGAGGATTGTTGAGTTCAAGGCCAGCCTGAGACTATATAGTGAATTCTAGGTCAGCTTGGGCTGGAGTAAGACCCTTCCTCGAACAACAAAAGTACAAACAAGCAGGGCATAACCGAGTGTGGTGGCACATACCTTTAATCGCAGCACTTGGGAGGCAGAGGTAGGAGGATCATGAGTTCAAGGCCAGCCTCAGCTTCAGCTACACAGAATGTTCATGCTACATGAGACTCTGCCTCAAAAGGCAATAAAACAACACTAGCAACAGAATCAAAAAGCAGGACTCACAGAGCGGGGCACACACGGTGGGGGCTCTGCTGGTGCCAGCCCCGTCCTTTTACACCCCCCTCCCTCTCTTTCTCTCTGTCTCAGACCCAGCCAGCTCCTCAAGAGCAGGTGTGGGACTGGCTTTCATGAGCAGAGCAGTTTGGGCACCTGCTCATTTCCAGCTGTTATCTAGGAGTTATCTGGTGAGGCACAAATACAGGAGAGGTCAGAAGGAAAGGACAGTCACGCATTGTGTGTAAAAATCACTAACTAGCCGGGCGTAATGGCACAACTTAGTCTCAGCCCTCGAGAGGCAGAGGTAGTTGGATTGCCATGAGTTTGAGGCCACCCTGAGACTCCAGAGTGAATTCCAGGTCAGCCTGCGCTAGAGTGAAACCCTACCTCGAAATAACAAAAAGAAAAAAAAGTCACTAACCAGTGAAAATGATTATTCTCCGTCTTTGGTTCTTGCTAAATACTGGGTCCTCTGTGCCGCTTCATTATTTAATCTTCATGGCAGTTTTATGGGGACACAGTTCCATTTTACAAGTGAAGCTATTTGCCCTAGGTCATATAGCAAGTAGCAGCAAAACCAGGAATTGAATGTCCACCCATGTAACTGGAGTTCAAACCATTGTTCCTGGCCTCAGGTCTGGGCAAGGCTGTATTGATTACTCAATCTGCAAAGCTGGCAAAACATTTCATCAGAATTTATTTAGTTAGTTATTTTTTTTTCATTTGTTTATTTATTAATGTGTGTGAGAGAGAATGGGCACGTCAGGGCCTGTAGCCACTGCAAACGAACTCCAGATTTATTTGCTACCATGTGCATCTGGCTTATGTGGGTTCTGGGGAATCAAACCTGGGTCCTAGGCAAGCTTCTTAACTGCTAAGTCATTTCTCCAGCCCTATTTAGTTTAGTTTAGTTTTTTTTTTTGTTGTTGTTGTTGTTTTTTGAGGCAAGCCTAACAGACTGCCTTTTTTTTTTAATGTGAGAGGGAAAGAGTGAGAGACAACTGGCACACCAGGGCCTCCAGCCACTGCAATTTGAATTTCAGACTGGTCCGCCAGCTTGTACGCATGTGCGACCTTGCATGCTTGCCTCACTGTGCATCTGGCTTACCATGGGACCTGGGGACCAGAACATGGGTCCGAAGGCTTCACAGGCGGGCACCTCAACCACTAAGCCATCTCCCCAGCCCTCTATTTAGTTATTTCTAGACAATTTCAAGACAATCCTACTGCCTCAGCTTCAGCCTCCAGAGTATTAGGATTGCAGGCATGACCATCCTACCATGCTTCGAAGGCTTTTTATTTTATTCTTTAACTTTTAAAAGTGCGTGGGTGATATTTATGGTCGCATGTGTATTTGTGCATGTGTGTGCATGTGCTCTCGTGTGTGTGGGGGTCGGAGCTTGGCGCCTGGGGTCTTCTTCCTTGAGATCTACCTTACTCTCTGAGACAGGGTCTCTCACCGAGCCTGGGAGCTCACTGCCTCGTCTGGAGTACACAGCCCAGGGACCCCAACTCCTCCCCTCCCGCGCGGCGTGCCGCCATGCCTGCTATTTCACGTGGGTGGTGGACTCCAGACACTTCATTCACTCAGCCCCTAAACACTTCCCTCTCTCTCTCTTTTTGTTTTTTCGAGGTAGGGCCTCACGCTAGCCCAGGCTGGCCTGAATTCACTCTGTAGTCTCAGGGTGGCCTCGAACTCACGGCGATCCTCCTACCTCTGCCTCCCGAGTGCTGGGACTAGAGGCGTGCGCCACCACGCCCGGCTTAAACACTTCTTTTACAGATGAGGAAACTGAGGTTCAAACAGGGCAAGTGCCTTCCACTGTGGGGTCTGCAGGTTTAGAGAGAAAGGACAGCTTCCGCCTTTACTTAACATTTATTGCACAGTGTGAAGAGCCGACACTGGTGAGTTGCACCCCCTCCCGCCTTCCTTCCCCACCAGGTCTCTGCAGTTCTGGAAAAGTGGTGTTCCCCTCGATGTCCACCAGGGGGCGGCGCCTCCCTCCTCAGACCTGGGTTCTTCAGCTGGGCCGGCCAGCGGTGAGCCGAAGCCTCCAGGTTCCAGGACTGCAGGCCCCAGGCACCTCCACTTCTCACCAAAGGCAGGAAGGAGGCTGTCCATAGCAGCACTGTGAGGCGGCCTCTGACGAGGGCATGCGTGGTACTGGTGACCATGACCCATTTGGGGGTGTCTGGAGGTCCATGCCAGGGGCCCCTTCATGGCTGTCCCCCCTGGGTGAGTCAACCTGCCTCAAGGTGGGCCCCCTTGGGTCTTTGCACGTCCACGTGCTTTATTCGCGGGGCTGGGTCTGTGAGGTCGTCTTCACCTCCTTCCTGGGGTGCATAGCTGGATTCCTCCTCAGCTCCTACAGGACAGACAGGTGAGTGCGTCCAAGAGCAAGAGGGAAGGCAGGGGCTCCCATGGGGCGAAGCGACAGGAGCCAGAGAGTGGGCAGGGGTGGGGGCAAGAGAGAAGGGTGCTCGGCGCCAGGAGACAGGGGTGCTGGTGGGCATTTGGCCAGAGATGAAGCAAAGAAGCAGACAGGGCTAAGGGGCGTGGCTCAGTGATAAGCCCTGCCTAAAGTCCACAGTGAAGGGCTGGGGCGTGGCTCAGGGGTAGAGTGCTGGACTACCCCCAAACTGCAAAAAAAAAAAAAAAAAAAAAAAAAAAAAGCCTCAGTATGGTGGCACATGCCTTTAATCCCAGCACTTGGGAGGCAGAGGTAGGAGGATCACCAAGAGTTCAAGGCCACCCTGAGCCTACATAGTTAATTCAGGCCAGCCTGGGCTAGAGCTAGACCCTACCTTGAAAAACCTAAAAGAGAGAGAGAGAGAAGGAAGAAAAAAGGAAAAAAGGGAGAATAAAAAAGGAGCAGGGCGATGTGGCGCACACCTTTATTCCCATCACTCAGGAGTCAGAGGTAGGAGAATTGCTGAGTTCAAGGCCAACCTAAGAGTACATAGTGAATTCCAGGTCAGCCTGTGTTAGAGGGAGACCTTATCTCAAAAAAAGAGGGCTGGAGCCGGGCGTGGTGGCGCACGCCTTTAATCCCAGCACTCGGGAGGCAGAGGTTAGTTCGAGGCCACCCTGAGACTACATAGTTAATTCCAGGTCAGCCTGGACTGAGTGAAACCCTGGAGGAGAGATGGCTTAGCAGTTAAGGCGCTTGCCTGCGTAGCCTAAAGACCCATGTTCAACTCTCCAGATCCCATGTAAGCCAGATGCACAAGGTGAGACAAGCACAAAGTTGCATGTGCCCACTAGATGGCGCAAGCATCTGAAGTTCAATTGCAGTCTCTGAGGCCCTGGCCAATTCTCTCTCTCTCTAAAAAAAGAGAAGTGGGGAGTTGTGGCTCACACTTTAATACCAGCACTCAGGAAACTGAGTTTGGAGGATGGGCATGAGTTCAAAACCAGCCTCTGGGCCACAGAGTGAATTCTAAGTCAGCCTGGGCTAGGGGCGACCCTGCCTGAAAAAAAAGCAGACAGAAAAAAATGAAAGGATGGGAAGGCAGCATGGGGGAACATGCGTTTGAGAGGCAACGTGGAGAAGGAACATGGCTGTTCTTTGCCTTCAGTCCAGTCTCAAACTCAGAGGCCTTCCTTCCCAGCTCAGCCAGAGCCTAAGAGAGGGGTGGCCTTGCCTGTGGGTAACAGCCACACGGGGCCCGTCACAGTCACCCTTTCCTTCAGCATTTCTTCCTACCCAAGCCCCAGTGTCCGCACCAGCTACGTGGCCTCCTGGCTGGGCTCTGGGGGCTGCTGTGGTGTCAGGGCGGTGCTGAGCAGCTCGGTGAGGGCGTCCATTTTCCCCGCCAGCACATCAATGCGCTTCTCCAGGGCGCGGTGGGAGCTGCTGAGCCCCAGCTGCAGGTCACACAGGATCATGTGCATCTGTGGGAGAGGGCAAGGGGTGAGGAACAGAAGAGAGGCCTCCCTCGCCTGGCGCCACGGGGAATCCAGGTTCGTACCAGTCCCTGAGGACTATCCTTATCAATGGCTATTTTCTTTTCCTTTTTAACAATTTTTTTCTGATTTATTTTTATTTATTAGAGACAGAGAGAGGGACACAGAAAGAGAAAAAAAAAAAAAATGGGCGCACCACGGCCTCTAGCCACTGCAAAGGAACTCCAGACATATGCACCACCATGTGCATCTGGTTTATGTGGGACCTGGAGAATCGAACCTCAGTCATTAGGCTTTGCAAGCAAGTGCCTTAACTCCTAAGCTATCTCTCCAGCCCTCTTTTCTTTTTAAAAAATATTTTTAATATTTAATTTTAATTAATTTATTTGAGAGACAGAAAGAGGCAGATAGAATGGGCATGACAGGGACTTCAGCAGCTGCAAATGAACTCCAGATGCACGTACCACCTTGTGCATCTGGCTTATGTGGGTCCTGGAGAATTGAACCTGAGTCCTTTGGCTTTGCAGGCAAGTGCCTTAATCGCTAAGCCATCTCTCCAGCCCTTTAAAGTGTTTTTTTTTTTTTTTTTTTTTGAGGTAGGGTCTCCATGTAGCTCAGGCCTAGCTGGAATTCACTCTGTAGTCTCAGGGTAGCCTTGAACTCAGGACAGTCCTCTTACCTCTGCCTCCCCAATGCTGGGATTAAAGGCATGCACTACCATGCTGGGCTAATCAATGACTATTTTCATCAACTATCCAGATCCCAACTGTTTGGCCAGGTACTGTTTGTATGGCTTAAGCCACTGTGGGGGTTGAGTGTGGTGGTACAGGCCTATAAATCCTACTGGGGAGGCTGAGGCTTGAAGCTTGCATGATCAAGGCCAGCCTGGACTACTGAATGAGTTCAAGGCCAGTCTGGGTAACTTAGGGAGACCCTTTCTCAAAATAAAAATAAGGCTGGGCGTGGTGGCACACGCCTTTAATCCCAGCACCCAGGAGGCAGAGGTGGCAGAGGTAGGAGGATTGTTGAGAGTTTGAGGCCACCCTGAGACTACATAGTGAATTCCAGGTCAGCCTGGGCTAGACTGAGACCCTACCTCAAAAAACCAAAAACCAACCCCCCCAAAAAAAACTTTAATGGCAGGGGAAGCATGGCATGAGCAGAGGCTGGACGTCACCTCTGCCACAGCACGTGACAACGGCAGCAGGAGAGTGAGGCAAACTCAACACTGGCAAGCTAGGGGCTGATAAACCTCAAGGTCCCCCAGCAACACCTCCTCCAGCAAGGCCCCACTAGCTGAGGGTCAAGTATGTTTATGGGGGACATCCGATCCAAACCACCACATCCTGGACCAGCAGGTGGAGGGGACACCTGACATTACATTACCCTCAGGCCACCACAGGTGAGCACAGCTCGCTGCAGACAAGTGCATGGGGTTTCACGTGGGCACGTACACACGCATAACCTCCCCCCCAACACACATATGCAGAAAAATAAATTAATAGGGGCTGGAGGGATGGCTTAGCGGTTAAGGCCTTTGCCTACAAAGCCAAAGGACCCAGGTTCAACTCCCCAGGACCCACGTGAGCCAGATGCACAAGGGGACGCACGTGTCTTGAGTTTGTTTGCAGTGGCTAGAGGCCCTGTGTGCTCATTCTATCTATCTATCTATCTATCTACCTATCTATCTATCTATCTCTTTCTCTGTCAAATAAATAAAATAGGCTGGGTGTGGTGGCACATGCTTTTAATTCCAGTACTTGTGAGGCAGAGGTAGGTGGATCACCATGAGTTTGAGGCCACTCTCAGAGTTAATAACAGGTTAACCTGGGCTACAAGGAGATCCTACCTAGAACCCTACCTAGAAAAAAAATCAAAAAATGAAAAATAAATATAGAATGGCTACGCTGGGCGTGGTGGTGCATGCCTTTAATCCCAGCACTCGGGAGGCAGAGGTAGGAGGATCGCCATGAATTCAAGGCCACCCTGAGAATACAGAGTAAATTCCAGGTTAGCCTGGGCTAGAGCGAGACCCTACCTTGAAAAACCAAAAAAAAAAAAAAAAAAAAAAAAAAAAAAAAAAAAGCCATCTGAACCAAGCCAATTGGATTACACAGGGAGTTGGAGTTGGAGGCCGGCCTGAGCTATAACAAACAACGCCATGGGGGATTGGACTCCTGTTCCCGTGTTACAGCTGAGGCATCTGGTCCTGGAGCGGCTAAATGACATGCCAGAGACAGCACCCTAAACGAGGTCTCGCTCTAGCCAGGCTGACTTGGAACTCACTCTGTAATCCCAGGCTGGCCCCAAATTTACAGTGATCCTAATACCTCTGCCTACCGAGTGCAGGGATTAAAGATGTGTGCCACCACCTGGCCTTTTATTTATTTATTTATTTATTTATTTATTTATTTATTTATTTGGATTTTGAGGTAGTGGCTCACTCTAACCCAGGCCTGGCTCACCTGGCCTTTTAAAAATGTTGCTCAATAAAGACCTGTGGAATCAGGTGCCTGACTTCAAACCCAGATGCCGCTGTGCTACAGTCTCCAAAGGACCCGCTGTGTGATGCTTGAGGGCCTGGGAGCATTCTGTGGGAATTCCGGAAGTCCTTGCTTGGAATTCTACAATCATTATAAACCTCCACCCATCCTAGTAGACAAGGGCCACCACGTCCTCACTGAGACTTGCCAGGCAGTCCCCAGACCTGCATCCAAGAGTGTGTTTACTGTGGTGTCAATGCCAAGGGCCACTGGATGAACTGTCATGGACTAATGAAAAAAAAGAAAGAAAAAAACCAATGCTGGGCATGGTGGAGCACACCTTCAATCCCAGCTCTCAGGAGGCAGAGGTAGGAGATTCACTGAGTTCAAGACCAGCCTGAGATCACATAGAGAGTTCCAGGTCAGCCTGGGATAGAGCAAGACCCTACCTTGTAAAACAAAAAAACAAAAAACAAACAAAAAAGAAAGAAAGAAAGAAAGAAAGGAAAAGAAAGAAAAGAAAAGACCACCATACAGAGAAAAGGGGTGTCTGCGAGGGGTGTGAGCCAGGTCAAGGGGGTATGACATCATCGTCCCTGGTAGAATCAGAGGGTCTCTGTTAGGGTGTGAGGATGCCTTTGGTCCTGGGGAACCCCCTTTACAACTGCAGCAAAGACTGACTGCCTTCAAAACAATGAGATCTGTCTCCGCGTCCCCTCCGTTGACTCACTGGGCTCGCCATGTACGTCTGAGCTGGCTTTGTAAATTTGCTTCCTTCTATTTGCATAAGAGTCGTAATTGGAAGGAATTTTACATCCGTCCACATGTAAGTAATAAAGATAATTTGAAACCAAACATTGGAGCTCTTTGTGTGCTTTTCTTGCTTGCTCTCTCTCTCTTGTTTAAGTTGAAAAGGGATTGGCCTCCGACTTAAGTATGCGAAGCTCCGTGCTGGACACTGGTTCCTTCCTCCATGTCACCATGACCCCCACCACGATTCCTTTCTTCTTTTCCCTTCCTCTCTCCTTCCTTCCCTCTCTCCCTTACCCCATCTCTCTTTTTAAAAAAATATGTATTTAGCCGGGAATGGTGGTTCATGCATTTAATCCCAGCACTTGGGAGGCAGAGGTAGGAGGATGGCTTTGAATTCAAGGCCACCCTGAGACTACATAGTGAATTCCAGGTCAGCCTGGGCTACAGCAAGACACTACCTCAAAAATCAGAAAATTAAATAATAAATAGACTCCATATTTATTTATTTATTTGGATGTGTGTGGGGGGGGTGCCAGGTTCACTTGCTGCTGCAAATGAAAGCCTATCTAGCTTTACGTACGTGGACAGCTGGGGAATTGAACCTGGGCCAGCAAGCTTTGCAAGCAAGTGCTTTTAACCACCGAGCCATCTCCCCAGACTACATCTAGGTAAGGTCTCACGTAGGCCAGGCTGGCCTCAAAGTCACCGTGTAGTCAAGGATCTTTTTTTTTTTCCCAAGGTAGGGTCTTGCTCTAGGTCAGGCTGACCCAGAATTCACTATGAAATCTCAGAGTGGTCTTGAACTCACGGCAATCCTCTTACCTTTGCCTGCCTCCCAAGTGCTGGGATTAAAGGCATGTGCCACCATGCCCAGCTTAAATTTTATTTATTTATTTGAGAGACAGAAAGAGGCAGAGAGAGAGAGAGAAATGATTGTGCCAGGGCCTCTAGCCGCTGCTAACTAACTCCAGATGCAAGCACTACATTGTGCATCTGGCTTTACATGGGTACTGGAGAATCGAACCTGGGTCCTTTGGTTTTGCAGGTAAGTGCCTTACCTGCTGAGCCATGTCTCCAGCCCAAGGGTGATCTTGAACTCCTAATCCTCCTGCCTCCACTTTCCAAGTGCTGGAATTACAGGCATGTGCCACCACTCCAGGCTCCATGATCCCTTCCCTACAGTTCAGTCTCCAAGCTAGTGGCCCCAAACCCCACTTCCCCGTGCCCATCTCCTCCCACAGGCCTCTGGTACCTTGGAGATGTCCACCATGGAGTTCACTTGTTCCCGGAGCTTTCTGTGTTTCAGGCGCACCTGGCGGAACCTGTGCAGAAAGGTGGCTTCAGTTCTGGTCCCTCATTCGGGCTGCAGCCCAGGGGTAACGGGGGGAAAGACAACACAAACAAACAAGTTTCTAGCTGGTCCAGGGTGGCGCACGCCTTTAATCCCAGCACTTGGGAGGCCGAGATAGGAGGGTCGCCATGAGTTGTTCAAGGCCAGCCTGAGACTACATAGTGAATTCCAGGTCAGCCGGGGCTAGAGAGAGACCCTACCTTGAAAAATTAAAGAGAGAGAGAGAGAGAGAGAGAGAGAAAGGAAAGAAAGAGAAGCTTCCAAATGGATGGAACAGATGGGAGGAGTGCAATAGAGACCTCCAGGAACCCAGGGCCACAGATGCGGACAGTGACAGATCCCGAGAGCACCCAGGGTGTCTTGTGCACACGCGTGCACACACATGCCATGCAGAGAGGTGACGAGGACACACACAGAGCGGCCCTCACGTGTGGATGGCGGCCAGCAGCTTGCGCTGGTGCCTGCGGGCGGCGTGGGCCTCCTTCCTGCGCGTGTGTTTATAGTACATCCACGCTTCTTGCAGCAGACGTGCAGCAGATTCCTTCATCTGTCAGGGGACACCATAGCGTCATGAGAGGGGGACCCCTAGGTCTGGGAAGGGTGAGAGGACTGGCGTTTTTTTTTCTTTTTGCTTTTTCGAGGTAGGGTCTCACTCTAGCCCAGGCTGGCCTGGAATTCACTATGTAGTCTCAGGGTGGCCTCGAACTCATGGCAATCCTCCTACCTCTGCCTCCCGAGTGCTGGGATTAAAGGTGTGCGCCACCACACTTGGCTCCTGGCTCATTTTGTTGGTTGTGTTTTTGGAGACAGGGTCTGATTATATAGTCCAGACCTACCCTTTAACTCCTGGTAATCCTCTTGCCTCAGTTTCCCGAGTGCTACAGTCTGAGCACTGGTGTCCAACCTCACCTCTTTGGTGTAATGGATGTCCATCATGAAGTTGTGCACGTGTTTCTCCGCCTTGTTAAACTCCAGCTTCCGAGCCACCACGGCCACCAACAGAGCCGTGCAGCAGACTCCCTGTGTGCATAGCAAACACTGTGACAGGAGGCTATGGTCCTGTCAGAGTATGTCCCTGCGCCACCAGCTCTCTCTTTGAGCCTTCCCCCAGGCACAGAGTTTTCACCATCCCCATCCGGTAAACAAGCAGCAGAAACATTTCAACTTTAAAAAAAAATACATTGCTTTTTTATTTTATTATTTATTGATTTATGAGCGAGACAGTGCTAGAAGTCCAATGCGCTATCCATTGCGCACAGAGCCCATTTATTTATGAAAGAGACAGAAAGAGGCAGACAGAAAAAGAGATGGAGAGAAAGAAAGAGAGAGAATGGGCATGCCAGGGACTCCAGCCACTGAAAATGAACTCCAGATGCATGTGCTACCTTGTGCGTCTGGCTTACATGGGTCCTGGGGAATCGAACCTGGGTCCATCTAGCTTTGCAGGTGGGTGACTTAACTGCTAAGCCATCTCTCCAACCCTCAACTTTTTTTTTTAAGATAGGGTCTTGCTCTAGTCCAGGCTGACCTGGAATTCACTATATGGTCTCAGACTCACAGCGGCAATCCTACCTCTGCCTCCCAAGTGCTGGGATTAAAGGCGTAAACCACCCGGATAGTTTTCTTTCTTTCTTTTTCTTTCTTTCTTTCTTTCTTTCTTTCTTTCTTTTTTTTTTTTTTTTTTTTGAGGTAGGGTCTCACTCTGGTCCAGGCTGACCTGGAATTAACTATGTAGTCTCAGGGTGGCCTTGAACCTGGAATTCCTACCTCTGCCTCTCAGGCTGGGATTAAAGGCTCAAACTCTCTTTTGTTTTTCCTCCTACCTCTGCCTCCCAAATGCTGGTCTCAAATAAACGATGATCCTCCTACTATGCCTCCCAAATGCTTTAATAAAATATTTTTTTAAGAAAATATTTTTTTAAAGAAAAAATAGATGGGGAGGACTGGGCGTGGTGGCACACGCCTTTAATCCCAGCACTCTGGAGGCAGAGATAGGAGGATTGCTGAGAGTTTGAGGCCACCCTGAGACAACATAGTGAATTCCAGGTCAGCCTGAGCTAGAGTGAGACCCTACCTCAAAACCAAAAAAAAAAAAAAAAAAAAAGATGGGGGCTGGAGAGATGGCTCATTGGTTAAGGTGCTTGCCTGCAAAGCCTAAGGACCCGGGTTCAGTTTCCCAGGACCCATGTAAAGCCAGATGCCCAAGGTGACGTACATGTCTGGAGTTTGTTTGCAGTGGCTGGAGGCCCTGGCACGCCCATTTTCTCTCTCTGTAATAAATAAATAAATAGCAGAGAAAGGCAGAAGAAGGAGGGGGAGAGAAGAAGAGGAAGAAGGAGGAAAGGAGTGACGATGAGGGAAGAGGAGGGGTCAAAAGGAGGAGGAGAGGGGCTGGAGAGATGGCTTAGCAGTTAAGGTGTCTGTTTGCAAAGCCAAAGGATCCTGGTTCGACTCTTCAGGCCCCACGTAAGCCAGATGCACAGGGGGTACATGCATCTGGAGTTTGTCTGCAGAGGCTGGAGGCCCTGGTGCGCCCATTCTCTCTCTCTCTCAAATAAATAGAAAATTTTTTTTTAAAAAAGGAAGAGGAAAAAGAGAGTGATGCAAAGACGAGAATAAAGCCAGGCTGGGTATCTGAGTTTTAAAGAGGGAATGAATTGGGGGGGGATCCAGATGCCCGCCTTTCTCAGGGGTGTCACTGAGAGCCTGCGTTGACCACGTACAGTGGGAGGGCAGACAGGACCTCTCAGGAGTGTGACTCACCATGACTCCCGTACACAGACAGACGATCTTGCCCCATATGGTGCCAGGTACCACATCGCCATAGCCAATGGTCAGGAAGGTGATGGGGATCAGCCACAGCGTGTCTGTGAGGTGCCCGGTGGCATTGGCATTGACGGCCTGCCTACGGGCAAGGGGAGACCAGTTCTGAAGCCCCAACTGGACCTGGAGGTGTCCGTGTGGTCCTAAGCCCCCATCCCCGTGCCCTTCTCCCCTTCCCTCCTCTCTGTGTCCAAGCCCATCATTCCAAACAGCACCCAGGCAGAAAGCCAGTAAGTTCTGAGCTTTGGAGAGCCTGCTTGGCCTCCCCTCTGGCCTAGATGTTCAACCACTCTGTGCTATAGAAGGCGTGAACCAGGGTCGGAGCAGGTGCCAGGTCTGCAGGGTTTCAGGCAGGTGATGGGGTCAATCAGTTGCATTCAGAGTGTGTGGAGGAGGGTTCAAAGGGGGCTAAGACCCAGCCCAAGGTTCACCTGTCTGGCCCTGTCCAGAGGAAGGAGCATTTTTCCCCCTGATGTCCACAAAGATGCTATATGGCCTGCAAGTAGGAAGTCAGGACCAAAATGATGGACTTCTAAAAGAAACTTGTCAGTGGTTAAGGTGCTTGCCTGCAAAGCCAAAGCCAAAGGACCCAGGTTTGATTCCCCAGGACCCACTTAAGCCAGATGCCCAAGGTGGCTCATGTGTCGAGAGTTCATTTGCAGAGGCTAGAGATCCTGGTGAGCCCATTCTTTCTTTCTCTCTCTCAAGTAAATAAGTAAAAAAAAAAGGGGGGGGGCTGGAGAGATGGCTCAGCAGTTAAGGCATTTGCCTGCAAAGCCAAAGGATCCCGGTTTGACTCTCCAGTACCCACAGAAGCCAAATGCACAAGGGGGCACATGATTCTGGAGTTTGTTTGCAGAGGCTGGAGGCTACTGGCACACCCATTCTCTCTCTCTCTCTCTCTCAAATAAATAAATAAATAAATAAATAAATAAATAAATAAAATATTTTTAAAAAATGACTGCCAAATGTCCACATGTCTGTAGTACCAGCGCTGGGGAGCCTGAGTGGGGAGGATCCAGAGTTTGAGGCCACCCAGGGCTACATAGTGAGACTGTATCTCAAAAAAAGAAAAAGAAGGCCAGACAAGGTAGCCTGTCCCTATAATCAGGAGGCTGAGGTAGGAGGATCACCCTGAGTCTGAGGTCAGTCTGGGCTACAGAGTGGATTCTAGGTCAGCCTAGAGTAGAGAGACACTGCCTCAAAAAAAAAAAAATAAAGAAAGAAAGAAAGAAAGAAAAAAGAAAAGAAAAAGAAAGACAGTGAGGCAGGTATGGTGGCACATGCTTTTAATATCAGCACTTGGGAGGCAGAGACAGGAGGATTGCTGTGAATTTGAGGACACCCTGAGACTACATAGTGAATTCCAGGTCAGCCTGGGCTAGAGTGAGACCCTGCCTTGAAAAACCAAGAAAGAAAGAAAGAAAGAGAGAGAGAGAGAGAGAGAGAGAGAAGAAGAAGAAGAAGAAGAAGAAGAAGAAGAAGAAGAAGAAGAAGAAGAGGAGGAAGAAGAAGAAGGGAGGGGAGGGAGGGAGGGAAGAGAGAGAGAGAGAGAGAAAGAGTGAGTCAGGCATGGTGGCACAGGCCTTTAACCTCAGCATTTGGGAGACAGAGGTAGGAGGATTGCTGTGAGTTCAAGGCCAGCCTTGGAGTACAGGATGAGCTCCAGAGTTCCAGGTCAGCCTGGGCTCTTGCTGGAAAAAAAAAAAAAAAAAAAAGCTGGGAAAAAGGTTAAGGTGCTTACTGGCAAAGCCAAAGACCCCAGGTTCCATTCCCCAGTTCCATTCCCCAGGACCCATGTAAGCCAGAGGCAGATAGGAGCGCATATATCTGGAGTTCGTTTGCAGCAGCTAGAGGCCCTGGTGTACCCATTCTCTATCTGCACCCCCTCTCAAATAAATAAAACATTTTTTAAAAAATGTTTTTAAAAGAAAGAAAAAGAAAGAACATTTGCTGGGCCCCAGCGTGTTGGACTCAGATGGAGCCTGAGAATCTGCATTTGTCTCAAGCTGCCACTGGCCTTGTCACCATAGCCTGGGGACCACCGGCCAACATGACTCTCCATCTCTTTCTCTGTAAGAGAGAAATAGAGGCTCTGCAAGGATCCAGGCTGTGCATCTGTGTATGGTTTCCAGGCAACAGCTTAGGGACCTGGTCCCCATTCCCAGTGGGAAGGAGAGCAGTTCCAAATCTGCCCTTATCCAGGGTCACAGCAAATGAAGTGACCTTCCAAAGCATATCTAACACTTAGCTACCCCCCGTCTGCGTGTGTGTGCCTGCGTGCTTGCGTGCTTGCGTGTGTGCATGTGTAGGGTGGGGATGGCATGGAAGACTGGCTAGGGGCCTGGAGAGATGGCTTAGCGGTTAAGGCACTTGCCTGCAAAGCCAAAGGACCTCGGTTCAATTCTCCAGTACCCATGTAACCAGATCCACAAGGTGGCACATGCATCTGAAGTTCGTTTGCAGTGGCAGGAGGCCCTGATGCGCCTATTCTCTCTCTCTCTCTCTCTCTCTCTCTCTCTCTGTGGGGGGGGGGGCTCCATGCAGCACAGGCTAGGGCCTGTGAGGCTGAACCATGTTAGTTCCTCCGGGATATAGACAAATCCCAGCCAAGACAGGTGACAAGTGTGCGCCCTCGTCTGTCTGGGGCTAGTGTGACCCCCGACTGTCCCCACACTCCAGGACGCTCACCTCTCAGCCACGGACAGCACCCAGGCCGTGGTGAGCCAGAGGCCGAGCGTGAGGCCCAGCAGCAGGCGTCCCGGGTGCGTGTTCATGTAGAGCTTTGCCACGAACCAGTGTCGGAAGCGGACCTGGTTGAGCGCGCCGATGCTGCGGTAGGACGCGTTGAGCAGCACCCCGCTGCGCAGCAGCACTGCGCGGGGCACCAGGTAAAGGCGCAGCAGCATGGCCAGCGACAGCAGAGCCTCGCCCTGGCCCAGGAAGCTCGGCCTGGGGCCCTGCTCGCCGTCGTCCCCGAGCGCGCAGCGCGGGCTCCCCGCGGGCACCGGGTGCAGCGCGCACACCGCGAGCTCCAGCACGATCTGAGCCGCCTGCCGCCGGGTCAGCGCCACGCGCCAGTCGCGGAGCCCGTTATCCGTCATGAAGAGCTGCGGGGAGGGGTGGACACGGGTGGACATGGGGAGGAGTCAGGGTCACGGTCAAGGTCAGGGTCAGGCCACACGGAGGCAGCCAGGCGTCCCCTCCCCCCCAGATAAGGCCAAGGACCTTGGAAGCGGAGAGATAGCCTGAGCAAACCTCTTTTAAAATTTTTGTTTAATAATGTTTATTTATTTGAGAGCGACAGAGAAGGGGAGAGGGAGAGAGAAAGAGAGAGAGAGAGAGGGAGAGAATAGGTGCGCCAGGGCTTCCAGCCACTGCAAAGGAACTCCAGATGTGTGCGCCACCTTGTGCATCTGGCTTATGTGCGTCCTCGGGGATTGAGCCTCCAACCGGAGTCCTTAGGCTTCACAGGCAAGCGCTAAGCCATCTCTCCAGCCCCTGAGCAAACTCTTGTCTCCACCTTTCTCCCTGCTCCGATCCACAACCTGCAGTGCACCCCCATCCCTCCACCCTGCCCCAACTTAACCCAGCATTAACTGAGCGCCTACTGTGTGCCCCATCTTGCTACCGCTGCTAGGAAGTCACACAGAGGGCTGGAGAAATGGGCTCAGCAGTGAAGGCACTTGCCTGCCAAGCCAAAGGGGCCCAGGTTTGACTCCCCAGGACCACTTCAGCCAGATGCACAAGGTGGCGCACGCGTCTGGGACAGAAGGTCCTGGCAGTCCCTCTCCCAATCCTCCAGCATTAACTGAGCACCTACTGTGTGCCCTGCTCTGCTCCATCTGCTAAGAAGTCAGAGAGGGCTGAGAGATGGCTTAGTGGTGAGGGCACTTGCTTGCAAAGCCAAAAAGACCCGGGTTCAACTCCCCAGGACCCACATAAGCCAGATGCACAAGGTGGAGTTCGTTTGCAGCAGTAGGAGGTCCTGGCATGCCCATTCTATCTGCCCCCATAATCTAATAAAAACATTTAAAGAAAAAGTCACAGAGAACAAAATCCGCTTTTCTCAGCCATCCTTCATGGAGCTGACGTGTCCGCCTCTGAAGGGACCTCCCCTACTTCTGTTTCTGGGGACACTCACGGTAATTGTTCCTGAGCTCTGGAGTGCACGGTTGGTTTGGGATCTATTTGATTTGCAGCTCAGGCTATCCTGTAATTCATAATCCTCCTGCCTCAGCCTCCCTAGTGCCATTGCATGAACCACCACAACGAGAGCCCTTCACACAGCACTTTAAGATGCCAGGACCGTTCTGTCACCATTACATATGGCAACTCAGTGATCACTCACAATGCAGTGAAACTGATACCATCCTTCTGTTATAAATGTGGAAACTGAGGTTCAACTCTTGCAAGTGGACAATAAAAGTCACATGGGGACTTGGCCACTAATACTCAAAGATTTTTTTAAATAGATTTTTTTTTTGTTGAGAGAGAGAGAGAGAGAGAGAGAGAGAGAGAGAGAGAGAATGGACATGCCAGGGCCTCTAGCCACAGAAAATGAACTCCAGATACATACACCACCTTGTGTATCTGCCTTATGTGGGTCCTGGGGAATCAAACTTGGGTCCTTAGGCTTCTCAGGCAAGCACCTTAACCTCTAAGCTGTCTCTCCTGCCCTAAAATATTTTTATTTATTTGGGGGAGAGAAAGACAGAGAGAATGGGTATGGCAGGGCCTCCAACCACTGCAAATGAACTCCAGAGGCATGCACCACCTTGTGCATCTGGCTTACATGGGTCATGGGGAATTGAACCTGGGTCCTTTGGCTTTGCAGGCAGGTCCCTTAACCGTTAAGCTATCTCTCTAGCCCTCCCTCCTTTTTTTATTTTATATTATTTTATTTATTTATTTGGTTTTTCAAGGTAGAGTCTCATTCTAGCTCCGGCTGACCTAGAATTCACTATGTTTTCTCAGGGTGTCCTTGAACTCAAGGGGATCCTCCTACCTCTGCCTCCCGAGTACTGGGATTAAAGGTGTGCGCCATCGCCGGGCATGGTGGCGCACGCCTTTAATCCCAGCACTCAGGAGGCAGAGGTAGGAGGATCACTGTGAATTCAAGGCCACCCTGAGACTACAGAGTGATTTCCAGGTCAGCCTGGACTAGACTGAGACCCTACTTCAAAAAAACCATAAAGAAAGAAAGAAAGAAAGAAAGAAAGAAAGAAAGAAAGAAAGAAAGAAAGAGAAAGAGAGAGAGACAGAGAGAAAGGAAACAAGCAAGCAAGCAAGAAGAAAGCCAGCCAAACACAGACAGGATAGCCTTGGGGCAGCTTAGCTGCAATCTCTAAATTCTGGACTCAGGTGAGAGACTTTGCCTCAGTAAATGGAGTGGAAAGTGGTTGAGGATACCGATACCAACCTCTGGCCTCCACACCTCCATACGCAAGTGTACCCACCCACACACGCGCGTGCCTACACACATAAGATCATGCAACACGCACAGCATACACACATAAAGTAGCAAACATAAGTAAGTAAGTAAATAAATAAATAAGGTGGGCATGGCGGTTCACGCCTTTAATCCCAGCACTGGGGAGGTTGAAATAGGAGGATCCCTGTAAGTTCGAGGCCATCCTAGAACTACATAGTGAATTCCAGGTCAGCCTGGAGTAGAGTGAGACCCTACCTTGAAAAAAAAAGGGGAGGCGGGCGTGGTGGCACACACCTTTACACCTTTAATCCCAGCACTCGAGAGGCAGAGGTAGGAGGATGGCTGTGAGTTCGAGGCCACCCTGAGACTACATAGTGAATTCCAGGTCAGCCTGGGCCAGAGTGAGACCCTACCTCAGAAAACCAAAAGAAAACAAAAAAAAGAAAAAAAAAAGGAGAGGCTGGAGAGAAGGCTTAGAGGTTAAGGCTGTTGCTTACAAAGCCTAAGGACTCATGTTTGACTCTCCAGATCCTGTGTAAGCCAGACACACAAGTGTGCAAGGTCGTACATGTGCACAAGATGGTGCTCGTGTCTGGAGTTTGACTGCAGTGGCTGGAGGTTCTGGCACACCAATTCTCTCTCTCTTGCTCATTAAAATACAAAATATAGGGCTGGAGAGATGGCTTAGCGGTTAAGGCACTTGCCTGCAAAGCTAAAGGGCCCAGGTTCAATTCCCCAGGACCCATGTAAGCCAGATGCACAAGGTGGCGCACGCATCTGGAGTTCATTTGCAGTGGATGGAGGCCCTCTCTCTCTCTCAAATATATATATATATATTTGGTTTTTCGAGGTAGGGTCTCACTCTGGTCCAGGCTGACCTGGAATTAACTATGTAGTCTCAGGGTGGCCTCGAACTCTCGGCGATCCTCCTACTTCTCTGCCTCCCGAGTGCTGGGATTAAAGGCGTGCGCCACCACACCCGGCTAAATATAAATATTTTTAAAAATAGTATAAAAAAAGAAAGGAAGAGAGAGAGAAAGAAAGGGAGAAAGAGAAAGGGAGAAAAGAAGAAAGGAAGGAAGGGAAGGAGAGAGGGAGGGAGGGAGGGAGGGAAATAACCAGGGGAGTTGGGGTCTGGGGGCAGGATCTCCGAGTCTCCTATGTGGACAAGGAGAAGCCTGGGGGCAGCAGGTAGGGGAAGGCTCCAGTGTTCCCAGAGGTTCTGTCTGTCTGTCTGTCTGTCTGTGGTTCATGGGTGAGGACACAGTCCAGGGGAGGAAAATCCCGGCCATTCCGTTCAGGAGGAGAACAGGTGGGCTGCCGGGGGCACAAGGGACTTGGGGAGCCAAGCTCCTGAGGGGGACCTGACTTACCTGGACCTCCTTGGCATGGAAGGCCACGATAAGACAGAGGAGCAGCACAGTGGACAGAGTGATCATGGACTTGACCAGGAGGAGGTAGAGTGCCCACTGGGGGAGGACAAACGACAATGAGGCCCGCGCTCCCCAGGGGCCTCCTTTCTCCACTCCCCATCCTCCTGCTCCCACACCAGTCTCTACTAATGGCCCGGTTCCAACGAAGTCTCAGCCCATCCTTTGAGCTGGGTGTGGCGGCCTGCGCCTCTTATCCCAGCACTCCAGAGAGTCTACAGTTTGAGGCCAACCTGGGCCACACCGTGAGACTCCTCCGTCTCCACAGTCCCGCCTCACGCTCCGTGTCTTCCCTCCTCCTCCGCGCTTCTCTCTGGACCCAACCCCTTGAAGGGAACGCCTTCAAACTCACATTCTTTCCCATTCGTTTTTTTAAAAAAAAATACTTCGTTTGGGGCTGAGAGATGGCTTAGCAGTTAAATGCTTGGCTGTGAAGCCTTAAGGACCCCAGTTTGAGGCTCGATTCCCCAGGACCCACATAAGCCAGATGCACAAGGTGGCACATGCATCTGGAGTTCATTTGCAGTGGCTGGAGGCCCTGATGCACCCATTCTCTCTCTCTCTGTCTCTGCCTCTTTCTCGCTCTCTGTCTGTTGCTAACAAATAAACAAAAAATTTTTAAAAATGTCTTATTTATTTATTATATGAGGGGGTGGCAACTAGAGAGAGAGAATGGGCGCACCAGGGCCTCCAACCACTGCAAAAGAACTCCAGATGCGTGCGCCCCCTTGTGCATCCGGCTAACGTGGGTCCTGGGGAATCGAACCTGGGTCCTTTGGCTTTGCAGGCAAGTGCCTTAACCACTAAGCCATCCCTCATTCTTTCCCACTGTGTCCTGGTCCCCTTCTCCGTGAAAACTAGTTCCTCATTTTTGTCTGTGTCGCATGTCCAGGACACGTTATTTGGCCCTTAGATAGTGTTCCATTCTTTTCCTTCCCCTCCCCTTCCTTTCTCACCTAGCTGGTCCTGCCTCGGAAATCAATCCATACCCCAACGCAAAACTCCACAAGTGCCCAGGAACTGTCACTGAGTCACTTGGAAACCAAATGATGCCCTTCCCTGCTCTCATCCGGGTGACTGAGACCCCAGCCCCGGGCTCTGAGAGGGGGGCCTCTAGTCCTACCCTCCATGCCCCCTCTTCTTCCCCTTTCCTTCATTTTCCCCTGGCTGTAAGCCCAGGACAGATTGGGGCGGAAGTTCAGGGCTTCTAAACCATCACCATGACAAACACGACCTGTTTTATTTATTTATTTTTTTCTTTCTTCCTCTCTTTGTGTGACAATGTCTTGGAAGGATCCAGAATTCAGGAGGGAGGGATTTAGAGGGGACTAGAACTGCTGGCTCCTGTTTTGGGATATTCTGGGGATGGGGGGGGGGCGGGCAGGAGCTCGCCCAGGTTCCCACCTTGCACCCTGCACCTGTTTCTGTGAGCGAGCTGCCAGGTTTGGGCCAGGGCCCCGCCTCTGAGCAGGGAAAAGGGCCAGTTTCCTGCACCAGAGGCGGGGCGGGGGGGTTCTCCCTTACCCCTCCCTGAACAATGGTACCGTTGTCCCCAGTTCTCCCCTCCCCCTCTCCCTCCAGGCTTCCATGGCTCTCTGGCCTGTTTTTTTTTTTTGCAAAACGTCTCAGCCCCCATCCCGTCAGACATCAACCTTCTTGTAATGCAATTCACTTCTCCAGTGGCCTAGTTTTTTTTTTTTTTTTCTCCTCCCTTTTGCCACACAACTCTCTAGGCTTGGACCCTTTACTCTGGCTTCTCAATTTCCCCCTCTTTGAGAATTATTTATTTATTCGAGGTAGGGTCTCTAGCCGGGGCTGACCCAAAACTCACTCTGTAGTCCCAGGCTGGCCTCAAACTCACGGGTGATCCTCCTACCTCAGCCTCCCAACTGCTGGGATCAAAGGAGTGTGCCACCATGGCCCGTCTCCATTTATTTATTTTTAATTTTTTAAAAGCTTTCGTTTATTTTTTTTTATTTATTTATTTGAGAGCGCCAGACAAAGAAAGAGGGAGAGAGAGAGAGACAAACAGAGAGAGAATGGGCACACCAGGGCCTTCAACCACTGCAACCAAACTCCAAATGCATGTGCCACCTTGTGCATCTGGCTTACGTGGGTCCTGGGGAATCGAGCCTTGAACCAGGGTCCTTAGGCTTCACAGGCAAGCGCTTAACCACTAAGCCATCTCTCCAGCCCTTTTTTTTTTTTTTTTGGTTTTTCAAGGTAGGGTCTCACTCTGGCCCAGGCTGACCTGGAATTAACTATGTAGTCTCAGGGTGGCCTTGAACTCACGGCGATCCTCCTACCTCTGCCTCCCGAGTGCTGGGATTAAAGGCATGCGCCACCACGCCTGGCTCCTTTTTTGGTTTTTTGAGGTAGGGTTTCACTCTAGTCCAGGCTGACCTAGAATTCAATTAATTTTTTTTTTTTGAGGTAGGGTTTTGCTCTAGCCCTGACTGACCTGGAATTCACTATGTATTCTCAGGGTGGCCTCAAACTCACAGTGATCCTCCTACCTCTGCCTCCTGGCAGTGCTGGGACTACAGGCTTTATTAATTTATTTATGTTTGAGACAGGGGCTCATGTAGTCCAGTCTAGCTTTGAAGACTGCATGTAGCCAAAAAGGACTTTGAGGGCTGGAGAGATGGCTTAGTGGTTAAGGCGCCTGCCTCTTAAGCCTAAGAACACCGGTTCCAATCTCCAGGTCCCACGTTTGGCCAGATGCAAAGTGACGCAAGGGTGCAATGCCGCACTTGACCGCAAGGGGGAGCACGCATCTGGATTTCATTCGCAGCAGCTGAGAGACTGCTGGCGTGCCCATCTCTGTCTCCCTCTCCCTCTCTGTCTCTCTCTCTCTCTCTCTGTCTCTCTCCAAAAATAAAACATAAAAATAAAAATAAAGGACCTTGAACTTCTGACCCCCTGCCTCCACCTACAAGTGCTGGGATTGAACCCAGGTCTTTGTGCATGCCAAACAGGCACTCTGCCAACTGAACTACATCTCCAATCCTCGGAAGCCCTCTGTTTCTATGGCCTTTCTATCTCTCTCTGTGAGTCTCTCACCAAGGCGTTACTCTGTTACTAATGAGCCCTCTACATCTTTGTATCTTTTTTTTTTAAAAAAATTATTTATTTATTTTTGGTTTTTCTAGGTAGGGTTTCACTCTAGTCCAGGCTGACCTATGTAGTCTCAGGGTGGCCTCGAACTCTCGGTGATCCTCCTACCTCTACCTCCCAAGTGCTGGGATTAAAGGCGTGAGCCACCACGCCTGGCTTGTTTATTTTTATTTATTTATTAGCAACAGACAGAGAAAGAGGCAGAGAGAGAGAGAGAGAATGGGCGCACCAGGGCTTCCAAGCCACTGCAAATGAACTCCAGATACATGCGCCACCTTGTGCATCTGGCTTACGTGGGTCCTGGGGAATTGAGCCTCAAACCAGGGGTCTTTAGGCTTAACCGCTAAGCCATCTCTCCAGCCCCCATCTTTGAATCTTACATCTCGGTCTCTCTCCATCTTGCTCTGTGTATCTTGGCCTCCCTGCGTGTCCCTTTCTCCACCCACCCCACCCCATCCTGATATCTCTGCCTCTTCCTCCCCTTCCCCTAGGGGCAGGTGTCCCTAGTCTTTGCAAAATGAGTTTGATTGATTGAGATGAAGTTACAAGGGAGTGGTGGTCACCCAAAGGGGCCTGGGGAGAATCTTTCCGGCCAGGTGTTTGAACCCTCCGTTTACAGACAGGTAAAGTGAGACTCCAAGAATTACACAGCTTCTCTCACGGAGCAGGGGGCCAGCAGGTGGTAGAGGGAAGGAAGAAATAAGAGGGGGAGGAAGGACTCCCCCCCCCATCATCCTTTTTCCATGTGCCAGGGCTAGCAAGTATCCACCTCCCCTGCTGGGCGCGGTGCTGGAGCGTGGGAGCCGGTGGCAGGCCCCAGCCATGCTTCCTGTTGGCATGGTCTTTGGTGGCCCCACCCCACCCCCCTCACTGCCGCTGCCCTCTCCTTGGCTGCCTGGCTGGAGGAAGCTGGCCTGCACTGACCCTCCTCGTGAGATTGCTGGTCACTTCACAGCTGCCTCACTCCCTGGGCCTCAAACCCAGGGATGAGTGTCCACCCCCCCTGCCCCCCAGGATTCTCTACCAACCAACCTACCAACGATCATCGGCCTTCCACAACCCTTTACCCTAGACCGGTCTCCAAGGCCCTCCTGTCTTGTTGAGCAATTCTGCTCCCCGTCAAGCCACAGAGCCGACCCCTGTCCTCCATCTCCGTCATATCACAGCCCTGACCAGGGCTGGAAGATGTCAGGGGCCTGCTGAGACCTGCCCTGGCCCATTCTCCTCTAACCTGAGTCAGCCTGATTCACCAAAGACTTACTTTTTCCTTCCTTCCTTCCTTTCTCTTTCTTTCTTTTTTCTTTTTCTTTCATTCATTCATTACATTTGTTTGACACAGGATCTCATATACAGCCCAGGCTGACCTTGAACTCGCTTGTAACAGAGGTTGGTCTTGAACTCCTGATCCTCCTGCCTCTCGGCTTGCGTTCTGATGCCCAGCAAGACTTTATAAACCTCCTTGCCACTGCATACCCTTGAGTCTGGACCCCTAGCTGCCCCCTGTGAGGAGCGAGGACGTCCAGGAGCAGGTGGATTCTGGGGCAAGTTGAGTTTTTGCGTACTAGAGGTTAGGGCCAGAAGATGTTTTCCACTTCCCATCCCACCCCACCCCTTGTCAGTAATTTCTGGGTTCTGCCTTTCACAGCTTAGGCACTGGGGTAAACTGTAGAGATTAGATAAGGAGCCAGGAGCTGCCTGCTGGAAGTATTTCTTCTTTCTCCCCACCCCTTCCAGTGGCCTCTATGGGGTGGGGAGGAAAGGGAGCTGGTGGGTCTGAGTGCTAACTTTCTCAGATCGACACTGTGAGCCTTTCCCTTCCACTTGTGGGACAAGACAGAAGCACTGAAATGCCTCAGACATCCAGGAGCACAGTCCACAACCCTCCTCGCTCAGACCCAGGGCTTCAGACTCAGCTCCTTCCCTTAGAATGAAGGCTTCAGACCTTAGACCTCCTCCCTCAGACCCAGGAGTCCAAACCCCAGCCCTCCTCCCTCAGACCCAGGAGTCCAGACCCCAGCCCTCCTCCCTCAGACCCAGGAGTCCAAACCCCAGCCCTCCTCCCTCAGACCCAGGAGTCCAAACCCCAGCCCTCCTCCCTCAGACCCAGGAGTCCAAACTCCAGCCCTCCTCCCTCAGACCCAGGAGTCCAGACCTCAGCCCTCCTCCCTCAGTCCTCCTCCTTCAGACCCAGGAGTCCAGACCTCAGCCCTCCTCCCTCAGTCCTCCTCCTTCAGACCCAGGGGTCCAAACCCCAGCCCTCCTCCCTCAGACCCAGGAGTCCAGACCTCAGCCCTCCTCCCTCAGACCCAGGGTCCAGACCCAGCCCTCCTCCCTCAGTCCTCCTCCTTCAGACCCAGGAGTCCAGACCTCAGCCCTCCTCCCTCAGTCCTCCTCCTTCAGACCCAGGGGTCCAAACCCCAGCCCTCCTCCTTCAGACCCAGGAGTCCAGACCTCAGCCCTCCTCCCTCAGACCCAGGGTCCAGACCTCAGCCCTCCTCCCTCAGACCCAGGAGTCCAGACCTCAGCCCTCCTCCCTCAGCCCTCCTCCCTCAGACCCAGGAGTCCAGACCCCAGCCCTCCTCCCTCAGCCCTCCTCCCTCAGACCCAGGAGTCCAGACCTCAAACCTCGTTCCTCAAACTCAGGGCTCCAGACCAGCTCTGCCCTCTCCGACCCATGGGTCCAAGCCCCATCTCTCCTCCCTCAGATCCAGGAGTTCAGACCTCAGCCCTCCTCCCTCAGACCGGAGGCTCCCACCCTTCCTTGCCCTGTGGAAGGGCTCCACCACTCACCGGGCAGCCCCGGAACCACAGCATCTCCGCGTGCAGCACCATGAGCCCGATGCCAGTTCCCGCCACCGAGAGTGCCCAGCCGGCCAGCCTCTTCTCCTGCTCCAGCAAGCGCTTTCTCCGCCGCAGGGCCCCCAGGCCCGTCACCAGCTCCCCGCCCATGGCCCCCGAGGTCTTGGGGCTCAGCCAGTTTCCTGCCCAGGGTCCCCACCTCAGACGCAAATGGCAGCCAGAGTTCAGACCGGCGGCCTGCTCCTCCCACTCAGACTTTTGCTGCAAGGCACCCAGCCCCGTCCCTCCCCTGTGGAGGGCGGGGAGGGCTGGGAGGTCCCCCGGTTGGGGGAGGCCAACCCCTCCTCAGAGACTAAGGAGGGACTGGGGTGTGTCAGCCCTGAACAGGGAAGCCCATACACCACACACACACACAGCATCTCACAGACACACAACACCACACACACCGACATGCCAGGGCACCCTTCCGCCACCGAGAACCACCACAGTGCCCAGCCGGCCAGCCTCTTCTCCTGCTCCAGCAAGCGCTTTCTCCGCCGCAGGGCCCCCAGGCCCGTCACCAGCTCCCCGCCCATGGCCCCCGAGGTCTTGGGGCTCAGCCAGTTTCCTGCCCAGGGTCCCCCACCTCGCAGTACGCAAATGGCAGCCAGCTTGGCTTCCAGGCCGGCGGCCTGCTCAGCTGTGCTTGCACTGGGACTTTTGCTGCAAGGCACTGGCCAGCCCCGTGCCCTCCGGGGAGGGGTAACAACGGTAGGGCAGGGCGGGGAGGGACTGGGAGGTCCCCGGGTTGGGGGAGGCTCCTCAACCCCCTCCCTTCAGAGACTAAGGAGGGACTGGGGTGTGTCTTGGGGCCCTGAACAGGGAAGCGGCATACACACACACACACACACACACACACACTACATAGGTTGTGTGTCACACAACGGTCTGCAGCTTGTGACACACACCTATACTTACCACGCCCAGACATCACATAGGGCACCCTATGACCGGGCCGGAGATGGGACCTGACACATTAAGGCACACCGCACAACCACCACAGAATGACTCACAACTCCCGAAGGCTTCCAAAAGCCACAGCCACACCCAGACACCACACACACATGGTGTGACACACGCCGGCACTTAGCAGGGCAGGCAGCATCTCATGGCACACATGGCCACCCAAAGGTTGTGCGCACACGTGCAACAGACGTTTCATTCAAAATCGCCACGTTCTCCGGGTGTGGTAGCCACGCCCTTTAATGCCAGCACTCGGGAGGCAGAGGTAGGAGCATCGCCGTATGTTCAAGGCCAGCCGGAGACTACATAGTGAATTCCAGGTCAGCCTGGGCTAGAGCGAGACCCTACACCCGCCGCACTTGTGGTTCCCAGCACATACTGATTTCCCTGGACACATAACATGCCCGGGACAACTACACATGATCCAAGTTTATGGTCAGACAGCATGTCCCCAGAGTTAGATATTCTGTTATGTTGTGGGCACACACACACACACAGAGACACAGGATGACGCCCCTTGAAGCGGAGGGATGGAACTTGAACCTACATGGACCCCAGTGTAACACTCCATCGCTCCCAAGTCACACCTGAACGTCACATACAACACCTGCACATGCTATGTCCCCACAAGCACAGCCACACAAACATGACATACAGAACTGCACACAAACCCGCAGAAGCATGAAACACACACAGCGTCCAAGATACAGTGTTTCATGACTACCATCTGTCTCAGCTGGGCGTGGTGGCGCACGCCTTTAATCCCCAGCACTCAGGAGGCAGAGGTAGGAGGATTGCTGTGAGTTCGAGACCACTCCAAGACTATAGAGTGAATTCCAGGTCAGCCTGAACTAGAGTAAGACCCTATCTCGAAAAAAGGAAAAGAAAAGAAAAAAGAAAGAAACTCATGAAATTGATACAACTATTATCGCACTTACAAACCAATTGCACACTCCACGGGGAGGCCGCACGGTACACAGGCACACACACAGCACAGCCTAAGTGGTGGGCAGAGGGGAGGGAAACACCCCCAACCAACATGGACCTATAGCCTGATGTGAGCCACAGGGTGGCATGATGCTCATAGCCCACCAGGAGCCACAACACAGAGACACAGTGAATGTACCAACGAAAAAAGCTGACCACCCTCAAAGCACCATGGATTTATACACCCAGGTATTGGGACATAAATGAACAACCTCCCGGGCTGCAGGGATGGCTTAGCGGTTAAGCCGCCTCTCTGCCAAGCCAAAGGACCCAGGTTCAACTCCCCAAGACCCACGTAAGTCAGATGCACAAAGTGGCGAATGCATCTGGAGTCCATTTCCAGCCGCTGAAGGCCCTGGTGTGTCTGTTCTCTCTCTCACTCTGCCTATTTATCTCCCTAAATAAAAATAAAAATAAGCCGGGCGTGGTGGTGCAAGCTTTAATCCCAGCACTCTGGAGACTGAGGTAGGAGGATCACTGTGAGTTCGAGGCCACCCTGAGACTACATAGTGAATTCCAGGTCAGCCTGGACCAGAGTGAGACCCTACCGCAAAACAAAACAAAACAAACAAACAAACAAATAAATAAATATTTAAAAATTTTTACCAACTTCCCATAGCAATGCACAGGGACACACAGGATGACACAGCCTGCAAGCTCACAGACAGACCCCACTCACAAGGAACACTCGGACATACTGTGTCCCTCCCAGGACCCTATGTCATGCAGGACCACGGGCCTGTCAGCCACAGGGAAATGAGACAGCCAAGGATATAGACATGTCTGCTAACCCACAAAGACACACCCAGAGATTCCAAACCACACACATAGACACGCCCAGTGACAAAAACACACCCCGTGGGGGGTGCCCCACCCCATGGCACACACGCACACCATTTCCACTAGGGTGACACATGGTGGGAGAAGGATGGAGACACACCCAGGGGCACCCAGACACCACCTGAGTGTCTGCTCAGAAAAAGTGCTGCTGCTGGGTGCTCACAGTGCCATGGCCCAGGTGTCCCTGCCTGTTGGCTGCCCACTCCTATGGCCTGGCCCCATCTCTCTGCCTTCCCCTCCCTTCTTGACATTTCTGGGATTTCATCCCAGCTCCTTTCTCAGTGTGTGCTGCTTTCTAAGCCTCTGGGTTTGTCGTTTTTTGTTTTTTTTTAATTTTCAGTACTGAGAATGGAACTCAGGGCCTTCAACACACTAGGCAAATGCTTACCGCTGAGCCACGCCCCCAGCCCCTCACTGTGGATTCTAGACAAGGGCTCTACCGCTGAGCCACGCCCCCAGCCCCTCACTGTGGATTCTAGACAAGGGCTCTACCGCTGAGCCACGCCCCCAGCCCCTCACTGTGGATTCTAGACAAGGGCTCTACCGCTGAGCCACGCCCCAGCCCCTCACTGTGCATTCTGACAAGGGCTCTACCGCTGAGCCACGCCCCAGCCCCTCACTGTGGATTCTAGACAAGGGCTCTACCGCTGAGTCACACCCCAGCCCCTCACTGTGGATTCTGACAAGCCTACGCCACACCCCAGCCCCTCACTGTGGATTCTAGACAAGGGCTCTCTACCGCTGAGCCACGCCCCAGCCCCTCACTGTGGATTCTAGACAAGGGCTCTACCGCTGAGCCACGCCCCAGCCCCTCACTGTGGATTCTAGACAAGGGCTCTACCGCTGAGTCACACCCCAGCCCCTCACTGTGGATTCTAGACAAGGGCTCTACCGCTGAGCCACGCCCCAGCCCCTCACTGTGGATTCTAGACAAGGGCTCTACCGCTGAGCCACGCCCCAGCCCCTCACTGTGGATTCTAGACAAGGGCTCTACCGCTGAGCCACGCCCCCAGCCCCTCACTGTGGGTTCTAGACAAGGGCTCTACTGCTGAGCCACGCCCCCAGCCCCTCACTGTGGATTCTAGACAAGGGCTCTACCGCTGAGCCACGCCCCCAGCCCCTCACTGTGGATTCTAGACAAGGGCTCTACCGCTGAGTCACGCCCCCCCCCCTCACTGTGGGTTCTAGACAAGGGCTCTACCGCTGAGCCACGCCCCCAGCCCCTCGCTGTGGATTCTAGACAAGGGCTCTACTGCTGAGCCACGTCCCCAGCCCCTCACTGTGGATTCTAGACAAGGGCTCTACTGCTGAGCCACGCCCCAGCCCCCTCACTGTGGATTCTAGACAAGGGCTCTACTGCTGAGCCACGCCCCCAGCCCCTCACTGTGGATTCTAGACAAGGGCTCTACTGCTGAGCCACGCCCCAGCCCCTCACTGTGGATTCTAGACAAGGGCTCTACTGCTGAGCCACGCCCCCAGCCCCTCACTGTGGGTTCTAGACAAGGGCTCTAAGCCACGCCCCAGCCCCTGCTGTGGATTCTAGACAAGGGCTCTACTGCTGAGCCACGTCCCCAGCCCCTCACTGTGGATTCTAGACAAGGGCTCTACCGCTGAGCCACGCCCCCAGCCCCTCGCTGTGGATTCTAGACAAGGGCTCTACCGCTGAGCCACGCCCCCAGCCCCTCACTGTGGGTTCTAGACAAGGGCTCTACCGCTGAGCCACGCCCCCAGCCCCTCACTGTGGATTCTAGACAAGGGCTCTACCGCTGAGCCACGCCCCCAGCCCCTCACTGTGGATTCTAGACAAGTGCTCAGCAGTAAGAGGGGCTGGGGGCGTGGATCAACCTGGGTTCCATTTCTAGCACTGCAAAAACAAAACACAACAAAAATTAGAGAGATGGAGAAAACACCCAGAAATGAAGTGAAAGAAATGACAGGGTGTGGAAACTTGAGAGAGAAATTCTGTCTGTGAAATAAATTGACATTTAGTGAAAGAGATACCAGTACGATGCTCAGGTGGGCACTGGTGAGAGTCACTGGGGAAGGATACCTGCCTCCAAACTGAGGTTTTGGGTGGTGGGCTCCACTGGCCGGAAACAACCTTCCTCAGCTGGCTCTCTCGTGCCTCAGGAGGGGCTGAGCTGAGGGGTGGGAAGAGACTCAAGGCCTATGGTTTCCTATCACTCAGTCGTGGGGTTCCATACTGAAGAGGACGTGGGAGGAGAAAGGGGGGTCTCTGCAAAGAGAGGGAATTCCGGAAAACCTCATACATAAGAGGAGGGGTGAGGGACATTGGGGCTTGACTCCTGGTATGCTGGAGGAGTGCTGGGGTTTGAACCCCTGGCTTCTGAACGAGGAAGAGCTGGGGTTCTGGATTTAATGGGAGGTGGGTTGTATGCAATACCTCTAACCAGGAAGAATGATGGAAGGACTGATTTCAATGTCCTAGAACTTTTCTTTGGCCTTGACCCAGCCACATCTCCGGGTCTGGAAAGGGCCCAGATACCTCAAGGCCCAGCCGGAAGGGGCCCAGGACAAAGGGTTGTTTAACTGGCTGGCTTTGGAGGGAAATGAAAAAAAGGGTGTCTCAGGCAGAAAGGTCACTTGTCGCCTACGGCTTGTGCTGGGACAGGCAGGCTGAGCCCCAGGGAAGACATCCTGAAAGTCAAGCCCGTGGGTGCAGATCCTCCCAGGCGTTTGGACTTGGTGTTTTGGTGGCTCCACCTGGTGTTGATTTCCTGAACTGCAGGCGCTCTGCAGCTATAAGCCTAGTTTCTATCAGCATGTCAGACCTGGTTCTAGGAGCTGGGGACATCGCAAAGAACCAGACAGAAAATCCCTGCCCTCGTGGGGCGTCACGCCATGGGGAGAGTGAGAGTGAGAGAGGAGAAAGAGAGAAAAATAGGCAGATAGAGATGGGAGGGCACACCAGGGCCTCCAGCCACTGCAAACACATTCCAGACACATGTGCCACTTTGTGCATCTGGCTTTATGTGGGCTCTGGGGAATCGAACCTCGGTCCTTAGGCTTCACAGGCAAGTGCCTTAACTGCTAAGCCATCTCTCCAGCTTCAGTCTGATGTGTTTACCCTGGTGCAAGTTTGTGTCTCGTTGGATTTGCTTTTTGTTTTTTTAAAGATTTTATTTATTTATTTATTTATTTGAGACAGAGGGAGGGAGAGAGAGAGAGACAGAATGGGCACTCCAGGGCCTCTAGCCACTGCAAACAAACTCCAGACGCATGCACCACCATGTGCATCTGGCTTATGTGGGATCTGGAGAATCGAACTGGGGTCTTTAGGCTTCGCAGGCAAGTGCCTTAACCATTAAGCCATCTCTCCAGTCCAGATTTGCTTCTGTTTCTATCTCCTATTTATCTACAAGTATCCTTCCTACCTCCCCTCCCCCTTCCACTTTCCCCTTTCCTTTCTTCCCCTTCCTTCTCCTCCCAGCCCCTTTCCTTCCTTCTCTCCCCCTCTTCCTCTCCTCTGCTCCCTTCTCCTCTCCGCCACTACCTTCTCTCCTCCCTTCTCCTTCTCTCCTTCCTTCTTTTTCTTCTTTTCTTTCTTTTTTTTTTCCTCTGGTTTTTCGAGGTCGGGTCTCACTCTAGCCCAGGCTGACCTGGAATTCACTCTGTAGTCTCATGGTGGCCTGGAACTCACGGCGATCCTCCTACCTCTGCCTCCTGTGTGCTGGGATTAAAGATGTGTTCCACCACTAGCTCACTGACTCAGACTAGCTGGCTAGCGAGCCCAGGGGTCCTCCTGTGACTGCATCCCTGGTACTGGAATTACAGGCACATGTCATGATGCCCGGTATTTAAGTAGGTCCTAGGGATCTGAACTCATGTCCTCATGCTCACATAGCCAGTTCCTTATTGCCTGGGCAGTCTCCCCAGCCCTGCCTTGCTTTTCTTTTTATCATGTATGAGTGTATAAATATATCTGTGCATGTATGACTATATAAGATGAAACTGTATTCTTGTGTGTGTGTTGGGTGTGTGCAGATGCACATGGAGGGCGAACCACACAACCTTGGGTGTTGTTCTTCAGTCACATTGACCTTTTTTTTTTTTTTCCAAGGTAGGGTCTCACTCTGTCCCAGGCTTATCTGGAATCACTATGTAGTCTCAGTGTGGTCTTGAACTCACAGTGATCCCCTCCTACCTCTGTCTCCCGAGTGCTGGGATTAAAGGCGTGCACCACCACTCCTGGCTTGTATTCTTTTTCTTTTCTTTTCTTTTCTTTTCTTTTCTTTTCTTTTCTTTTCTTTTCTTTTCTTTTTTCTTTTCTTTTCTTTTCCTTTCCTTTCCTTTCCGTTTATTTCTTTTCTTTCCTTTCTTTCTTTCTTTCTTTCTTTTCTTTCTTTCTTTCTTTTTTTTTTTTTTTTTTTTTTTTTTTTCAAGATAGGGTTTCATACTAGCCCAGGCTGACCTGGAACTCACTCTGTAATCTCAGGGTGACCTCAAACTCATGGTGATCCTCTTACCTCTGCCTCCTGAGTGCTGGGATTAAAGGCATGCACCACCATTCCTGGCTTGTTTTCTTTCTTAAAAATATTTATTTAGGGCTGGAGGGGTGACTTAGCGATTAAGGCATTTGCCTGCGAAGCCAAAGGACACAGGTTCGATTCCCCAGGACCCACGTTAGCCAGATGCACAGGGGGTTGCATGTGTCTAGTGTTCATTTGCAGTGACTGGAGGCCCTGGAGCACCCATTCTCTCTCTCTCTTTCTCTCTTTCCCTCTTTCTCTGTCAAATAAATAAAAATAAAATATTTTAATAATATTTATTTGAGAGGGAGGGGGAAGAGAGAAATAAAGAAAGAGAGGGAGAGGAAGGGTGAGAGAGAGGGAGAATGGGCTCACCAGGGTCCTCTCACCACTGCAGACGAACTTCTGAAGCATGTACATCTGGTTTTACATGGGTACTGGGGAATTGAACCTGAGCCTACAGACTTCACAAGCAAGCACCTTTAACCATTGAGCTATCTCCTCAACCGGATAGTTGTGTTTTTTTTTTTCTCTCCAAAGATAGGGTCTCATGTAACACAGGCTACCCTTAAACTCGCTAGTAGCTGAAGATGACCTTGAATTCCTGATCCTCCTGTCTCCGCCTTTGAAGTGCTGGGATTACATATGTGTGCACCACATCTGTTTTTCATTATTATTATTATTATTATTATTATTATTAATTTTGGACAGAGACAGAGGGAGAGAATGGGCTCTCCAGGGCCTCTCAGCCGCTGTGAACGAAATCCAGATGCATGCGCCCCCTTGTGGGCAAGTACGGCATTGCGCCCTTGCATCATTTTTCGTCTGGCTAAACGTGGGACCTTCAGAATAGAACGGGCGTTCTTAGGCTTGGCAGGCAGGCACCTTAACCTCTAAGCCATCTCTCCAGCTCACCACATCTGTTTTATGTGGTGCTAGGGACTGAACCCAGGGCTCCACACTGCTAGATAAGCACTCTACCACTGAGCTATGTACTCAGCTCCCTCCTCTCTTGTCCAACTCTAGCCTCTTGTCCTGGTCCTCACTGCCCTGCAGGTGTGAAGGGTCACAGTTCTCCATTTACCTGTTCTCTGTCTCCTCTAATTAGAGAGCTGCCCTCTGGCTCAGAGACCCAATACTGCCTTGCTCTGTCCTTGGTGCTGACCTGCGCTGCCACCTCCTGAAGCCAGAGAGGAGGCATGGGGTGGGGGGCGGGCATCTCCCAAGGAATAGTTCCTGTGAGGGTAGTGGGTATTTGATCTATGTATATATCTACTGCCAATCCACACCTCCCACACACACACACAAGTGTGCAAATTTTCCCACTTCAAACCTCAGCATACACAAGGGATTGGCTCCCTAACCCCCAGAACACCAAACCCTATAAACTCTCAAGTCTTTTATATAAAATGGAAAATGAGGGCTGGAGAGATGGCTTAGCGGTTAAGGCATTTGCCTGCAAAGCCAAAGGATCCTGGTTCGATTCTCCAGAACCCACATAAGCCAGATGCACAAGGGGGCGCATGCATCTGGAGTTCGTTCACAGTGGCTAGAGGCCCTGGCGTGCCCATTCTCTCCCTCTGTCTCTCTCTCTCTGCCTCTTTCTCTCTCTCAAATAAATAAATAAATAAACAAACAGATAAAATGGAAAATGGAGAGCTGGCTTAGCGGTTAAGGTGCTTGCCTGCAAAGCCTAAGGACTCTTGTTCGAATCCTCCAGATCCCACGTAGCCAGATGCAACAGTGATGCAAGTGTACAATACCATGCATGCCCACAAGGAGGCACACACATCTGGATTTCGTTCAGAGCCGCTGAAAGGCCCTGGTGCGCCCATTCTCTCCCTCTCTCTCTCTCCCTTCCTCGCTCTCTCTCTCTCTCAAGAAATAAAAATAAAGGGCTGGAGAGATGGCTTAGTGGTTAAGGTGCATGCATACAAAGCCTAAGGACCCTAGTTCAATTCTCCAGGTCCTACGTAAGCCAGATGCAGATGGTGGTGCATGTGTCGGGGGTTCGTTTGCAGTGGCTAGAGGCCCTGGCATGCTCACTCTCTCTCTCTCTCTAATAAATAAACAAATAAATAAAAATAAAATCTTTAAAAAGTTTAAAAAAATAAAAATAAAATGGAAAATGGCACAGTGTTTGAATTTAACTTATGCACACGTCCCTGTATGCTTTGTTCATCCACTCATCCATCCATTCATTCAGCTTTTTTTTTTTTTTTTTTTTTTTTTGGTTTTACGAGGTAAGAGTCTCACTCTAGCCCAGGCTGACCTGGAATTCACTATGTAGTCTCAGGGTGGCCTCGAACTCACAGTGATTCTCCTACCTCTGCCTCCAGAGTGCTGGGATTAAAGGCGTGAGCCACCACGCCCAGCTACATTCAGTTGGGTTTTGAGATATGTAGCCCAACCTGGCCTCAAACTTGAGGCCCTTATCTGTTTGTTTGTTTGCTTGTTTGTTTATAGCTAGGGTCTTAGAATGTAATCCTGGCTAGCCTGGAACTCAATATGTAGCCCAGGCTTGCCTTGAACTTGAGGATGACTTCCATCCTGCCTCAGCCTCCCAAGAGCTTTGAAACTCCCCTCTCCATCATATCCCCTCCCCCTCTCAATCAGTCTTTCTTTTATTTTGATGTCATGATCTTTTCCTCCTATTATGATGGTCTTGTAATGCCAGGCACTGTGAGGTCTTGGATATCCAGGCCATTTTGTGTTTGGAGGAGCACGTTGTAAGGAGTCCTACCCTTCCTTTGGCTCTTACATTCTTTCCACCCCCTCTTCCGCAATGGACCCTGAGCCTTGGAAGGTGTGTTTGAGATGTTTCAGTGCTGAGCACTCCTCTGTCCTGGAGTTCCTTTTGCAGCTGCTAGAAGCTCTGGTGCATCCATTCTCTCTCTCTCTCCTTGCAAATAATTAATATATTTTTAAAGCTGGGTGATGGGCTGGAGAGATTGCTTAGTGGTTTGAAGGGCCACTTGCTTGCACAAGATGGAAAATATTTTTTTTGCAAAAAGAACTGGAGGCCCTAATGTGCCCACTCTCCCTCCCCCTCTCTCTCTCTCTGCCTCTTTCTCTTTCAGATAAATAAATAAAATATTTTTTTAAAAAAGAACTAGTATTAAAAAAAAAAAGCTGGGCAAGCCAGGCATAGTGGCTCACGACTTTAATCTCAGCCCTCAGGAGGCAGAGGTAGGAGGACTGACATGAGTTTGAAACCAGCCTGAGACTACAGAATGAATTCCAGGTCAGCCTGGGTTAGCATGAGCCCATACCTCACCAAAAAAAAAAAAAAAAAAAAAGCTGGGCATGGCCGCACACATTTGTAACCCAAGGCAGCAGGTGATGGGAGAATAGAGAATCACTGGGGCTCACTAATCAACAAGCTCTGAGTTTAAGCAGGGACCCCACTCAAGGAAAATATGCAGACGCGTGATAAAACAAGGATACCCAATGTTCTCATATGCATGAGACCGGGTGTGTTTCTGCACACACGTGCATACCAGCGCACTACATCACACTGCATTCTGTACACACACACACACACACCGATGAGCAAATACTATGCTGCAAATCCCCATGGGTAGGCCAAGCGAGAATATGCCTTTCCCCAGGGTTGCCCGTGTGCCCTTTCCCAGAAAACCCTCTTCCCAACCTCCAGGGGAAGCCACCACGCCTGGCTCACATCTGGTCTTAAGAGGCTCTGGAGATCCAATCCAGAGCTTTGTGCATGCTGGGCACTCACTTTACCAAATGAGCCACATCCCCAGTCCCTAATGGCTCTCCTTAAGCTTCCCATAATCACCCACAAAACCCTCCCCAAGACGGCAGAGCACTCTCTTTCCTATGACGTCCCATAGTGCTACTTTGGCCAGGTCTTACTTCATATGGCCTGCATTGGTCGGACTTACTGTCTCTGGGGCAAACGTCGAAGAGGAAGCTGAAAGGAAGAAAGGTTTATTTTGCCTCATGGTTTCACAACTTTTGGTACATGGTCATCTCGCTCTACAGCTGTGGGCCTGTGCTGAGGGAGGAATGTCATAGCCAAAGAGCATGACAGGAAAACTGCTCACTTCTCAGCAGCCAGGGAGCAAAGAGGTTATGGCACCTGCCTGCAGAACCTAATGACCAGAGTTCAATTCCCCAGGACCCATATAAAGCCAGATGCACCAAGTGGTGCATGCGTCTAGAGTTCATTTGCAGCAGTTGGAGGCCCTGATTCATTCTCTCGCTCTCTTTCTTTCTGCTTTAAATAAAATAAAAACAGGACACACCCAGAGGACTGTTTCCTCCAACCACCCACCCAGAGTCTATCTAATTTTTTTTTTGTTTGTTTTTTCGAGGTAGGGTCTCACTCTAGCCCAGGCTGGAATTCACTCTGTAGTCTCAGGGTGGCCTTGAACTCATGGTGATCCTCCTACCTCTGCCTCCTGAGTGCTGGGATTAAAGGCATGCGCCACCATGCCTGGCTTCAATTTTTTTCTTTTTAAAAAAATTCTTAAAATTTAATTTATTAGAGAGAGAGAGAATGGGCACACCAGAGCCTCCAGCCACTGCAACCAAACTCCAGACACATGTGCCACTTTGTGCATCTGGCTGACATAGGTATTGCGGAATTGAACCTTGGTCCTTAGACTTTGCAGACAAACGCCTTATCCACTAAACCATCTCTCCAGCCCCCCAAGATAATTTTAAATCCGAGATTAGCTTTTACTTTTTCCTTTGCCTGCCCTTTCATTGTCTTTGTGTGCACCAAAAAAAAAAAAAAAAGGCTTTAAGCTTTTAAAATTATTGAATCCTTATATTTATCGAGGGAAATACAGAGCCAAGGGGTAGAGATCCCACGTGGAAGGTCTGGGAAAACTGTGGAAAGAAAAGAGATAAGGGCTGGAGAGATGGCTTAGCGGTTAAGGCGCCTGCCTGCTAAGCCTAAGAATGCTGGTTCCAATCTCCAGGTCCCACGTTTGGCCAGATGCAAAGTGACGCAAGGGCGCAATGCCGCACTTGCCCACAAGGGGGCGCACACATCTGGATTTCATTCACAGCAGCTGAGAGACTGCTGGCGTGCCCATCTCTATCTGTCTCCCTCTCCCTCTCTGTCTGCCTCTCTGTGTCTCTCTCTCCAAAAATAAAAATAAAATTTTAAAAAATTAAAAAAAAAGAAAAGAGAGAAAAGAAAGTTCACGGAGCTCCTGCTACATGGGGAGCTGGAGGGGATAAAGAACCCATGTGGAGAGTAAGGGCTAGGGGGCCCTCCCAGTTGGGCCTGGGCTGGGAGCCAGCCCAGCCGAGGGAAAAACTCACGCACAGCTGGAAGTCCCCAAGTGGTCAGGCTCTTTAAACTATTTGAACCTTTTATTGAAAATAATATACATAGGGTAGACATGGTGGTAGCACCCACCTGTAATCCCAGCACTTGGGAAGTAGTGGCAGGATGATCAAGAGTTCAAGGCCGGGCCGGGCGTGGTGGCGCACGCCTTTAATCCCAGCACTTGGGAGGCAGAGGTAGGAGGATTGCTGTGAGTTCGAGGCCACCCTGAGACTACATAGTGAATTCCAGGTCAGCCTGAGCTAAAGTGAGACCCTACCTCGAAAAAAAAAAAAAAAAAAAAAAAAAAAAAAAAAAAAAAAAAAAAAAAAGAGTTCAAGGCCACCCTTAGCTACTTAGTGAGTTCGAGGCAACAGTTGAGTGAAAGAGAAGCACAAGTGTTGAGGAGTCTCAAGATGACGTAACATCATGTCCGGACCTTGGGGACCCCACGTTCTCTTCCAGTCATTGCTCACGAGTAGAATCACTGCTCTGGCTTCTAATGGTACATGTTAGGTTTAGTCTTTGTTTAAATTGAGTCAGAAAATACTGGGCCGGGCGTGGTGGAGCACGCCCTTAATCTCAGCACTCAGGAGGCAGAGGTAGGAGGATCGCCGTGGCCACCCTGAGACTACATGGTAAATTCCAGGTCAGCCTGGGCCAGAGTGAGATCCTACCTCGAAAAACCAAATAATAATAATAATAGTAATAATAATAATAATAATAACAACCCTGGGCTGGAGGATAGCTTAACAGTTAAGGCGCCTGCTTGTGGAGCCTAAGGACTCATGTTTGACCCTCCAGGTCTCACATAAGCCAGACGCACAGTGATGCAAGGTCACACCTGCGCACAGGGAGGTGCACACGTCTGGAGTTTGACTGCAGCGGATAGAGGCCCTGGCATGCTAATTCTCTCCCCCTCTCATGCTCTTGCATAAAAATACCCTGTTGTGTGTTTTTATTAATTTACCCAAAAGTATGTTGATTTTCCTTGCTGTCTAGCACTAGCACTCCATTGGATGAGTAGATTATAATCTTTCTTTCTTTCTTTCTTTCTTTCTTTCTTTTCTTTTTTTTTTTTTTTTTTTTTTTTTTTTTTTTTTTTTTTGAGGTCAGGTCTCACTCTAGCCCAGGCTGACCTGGAATTCACGATGTAGTCTCAGGCTGGGTTCAAACTCTTGGGGATCCTCCTACCTCTGCCTCCCGAGTGCTGGGATTGAAGATGTGTGCCAGCATGCTTGGCCTAGATCATAATTTCTTTATCCATTTGATTGTCGATAGGTATTTAGGCTGTTTCTAGTTTGTGGCGATTGTCAATTGTCCTGCCTGGGACACTCAAGGCTGTGTCTTTTGTGTGTGTGTGGGGGGCACAGTAACTCATTTCTTTTGGGGAGTACAATTTCTGGATGACAGTTTGGGTGTAGATTCGGCTGTAAGCAGAGGCTGAAAAATGGGTTTTCTTGTGCTGTCAATGTGGTTTCCTTTTGTTTGAGGCAGGGCCCCACATTGTAGCTCAGGCTGACCTTGAACTCCTAATCCTTCTGCCTAGGCCAACTGGTTGTTTTGTCTGACGTTGAAGGCTTGGTGACCAGCAGGTGGCGCTACTGATAAGCGATTGGATCTGCAGGATTCGAACCTCAATGGAGTTCATGGCTGGTTGGAATGGAGGCTCAGCCGCCATAAAGAGTGAGGAGAGAGTGAGGGGGGCGCTGCCATGGTCAGAGGGGCAAGAGTTCCAACTCTTGCTTCGAAACCATTTTCCGGCAAGCCCACGTTAGGGGCTGAAGTAGTGAAGAGAAGGGGAACTGGTTTTCTGCCCCAGCATCTCGCAGGGGCTGGCTACAGCCCAAAGGAGCCTCCCAGAGCCATGGCCAGTAAGGGAGCCAGGAGGAAAAGGGCCACGATGTGGGGTGCTCGGGGAGGGGCCGGGGACACAGTGTCAGTGAAGGTCCAAGTCACATTGTCCCCATTGCAGAGCTGGCCCTCGCAGCAGGAGCCCTGCAGGTCGATGGTTGTCCAAGGGCTGGTGGTGCCCATAGTAGTGCAGGAGGGCCGGTGGCACGTCCTGATGTACACGGGCACGGAGTAATTGCCTGCGGAGGGAGAGAGAGGGGCAGGGACTACATTCATGCCTCCTTCCTCAGACAAGGGCCAGGCCTTCTCCCTCAGACTAGAGCCATGCTTCCTCAGAGCCAGTCCTCTTCCCTCAGACCAAACCCATGCCTCCTCCCTCAGACTAGGGACATGACTAGTCAGTCATTCCCCTTGGTCAGCCCTCAGGGCTGGACCAAGCTTCCTCCATCAGACCAGAACCTGCCCTCCTCCCTCAGACCAAAGACAGCCCTCCTCCCTCAGACCAGAAGAGCCCTGCCTCCTCCATCGGACCAGAACCAGCCCTCCTCCTCCCTCAGACCACAGCCCCGCCTCCTCCCTCAGACCACAGCCTTGCCTCCTCCCACCCACGCCTCCTCCCTCAGACCAGAGCCCCGCCTCCTCCCTCAGACCAGAAGAGCCCCGCCTCCTCCCTCAGACCAGAAGAGCCTCGCCTCCTCCCTCAGACCAGAACCAGCCCTCCTCCCTCAGACCACAGCCCTGCCTCCTCCCTCAGACCAGAAGAGCTCTGCCTCCTCCCTCAGGCCAGAACCAGCCCTCCTCCCTCAGACCAGAAGAGCTCGCCTCCTCAATCAGACCAGGAGAGCCCCGCCTCCTCCCTCAGACCACAGCCCTCCTCCCTCAGACCAGAGCCCCCCGCCTCCTCCCTCAGATCACAGCCCTGCCTCCTCCCTCAGACCACAGCCACGCCTCCTCCCTCAGACCAGCCCAGCCCTCCTTCAGAAGAGCCCCGCCTCCTCCCCTCACCAGAGACCACAGCCCGCCTCCTCCTCCCTCAGACCACCCCAGACCACAGCCCTGCCTCCTCCCTCAGACCAGAACCACGCCTCCTCCCTCAGACCAGAACCAGCCCTCCTCCCTCAGACCACAGCCCTGCCTCCTCCCTCAGACCAGAACCAGCCCTCCTCCCTCAGACCACAGCCCTGCCTCCTCCCTCAGACCACAGCCCCGCCTCCTCCCTCAGACCACAGCCCCCCTCCTCCCCTCAGACCACAGCCCCGCCTCCTCCCTCAGACCAGAAGAGCCCCGCCTCCTCCCTCAGACCACAGCCCATCTCTCCGCCTGGCCTTGGCCGCATCTCGGACCCGCTCTCACGCACGCACGCACCGATGGTCATCCGGCCGTTGCCCTGGAAGCATGCGCTCTGATCCTGGTGACACTGGACCCTGCGGGACTTTTCCACGGAGCAGTCCTCGGGGCGGACCCCCAGGCAGGCGTAGCACTCGGTGCCGCTCAGCGTGGGCGGGTCTGGCGCTGGCCAAGGGACAAACACATGCCTTTGGACCCCGCCCAGCCCAGGTCCCGCCCCCACACCTGGCCACGCCTTCTATGCAGATCCAAACCCTGTCCACGCCCTATCCAGGCTATTCCCGCCAGAGACCACGCCCCTCATCCCAGAGGCCCCGCCCCGGATCTGGCCACGCCCCAATCAAACCCAGGCCACGCCCCTAGATCACGCCCACTAACTGACCACGCCCTCAGAGGCCACTCCCCTTCCTTCTGGAGGCTCCGCCCGTGCCACGCACTTGGCCCCGCCCCAATCACGCCCCATCCGACTATTCCCCACCCTAGACCACGCCCCCACCTCTGACTACTGCCCTCAGGTCACGTCCATATCCGGTCCCGCCCATGACCACGCCCATCCCAGACTATGCCCCGCCCTAGTCCATGCCCCAACATATGACTACGCCCCCTGGGCGCGCCAGACCACACCCCCTCCGCGCACCTTGGCTCAGGTTGGGGATGCTGTTGTGCGTGGCGAGGTCCACGTTGCACAGGTCCGTGGAGCAGCCTCGTACCACCGCGTAGTCGGGCGGCAGCGCCTCCTGGTTGGACAGCATCGGGCCGGTGGTCGGGCCTGTCCAGCATCCCTTCCGGACCATGGTCACCGGAGCGCGGTACCCTGCGCGGCGGGGGGGCGGGGGCGGCAGGGGTCTTGGCTCTACCTGTCTGCCAGCTAGTATCCATGCTTTGGAGACTCCTCTCCCCTCCCTCCCCTTCCCTTCCCTTCCCTCTTCCCTCCCCTCCCCTCCTTCCACTCTCTTCTCCCCTTCCTCCGCCCTCTTCTCCCCTCCCTTTCCTCTCTCCTTCCTTCTCTCTCGCTCTTTTTATTTTTTTAATTTATTAGAGAGAGAAATAGATAGAGAGAGAATGGGTGCACCAGGGCTTCCAGCCACTGCAAATAAACTCCAGACACATGCGCCACCTTGTGCATCCGGCTTATGTGGCTCCTGGAGAATTGAACCTGGGTCCTTTGGTTTTTACAGGCAAGTGCCTTAACTGCTAAGCCATCTCTCCAGTCCTCTCCCTCCCCCTCTCCCTCCGGGTTTCAGTATCCCAGGCTGGACCTTACACTTGCTATGTATCCAAGGCTCCTCTTACCTCTAGCTCCTGAGTGTTGGGATTAAAGGCATGCACCACCACACTCAGCTCTCCTCCCCCTTTTTGTTTTGGAGGTAGGGTCTCACTCTGGCCCAGGCTGACCTGGAATTCACTATGTAGTCTCAGGGTGGCCTCGAACTCACAGGAATCCTCCTACCTCTATCTTCTGAGTGCTGGGATGAAAGGTGTGCGCCACCACGCCCGGCTCTCTCCCTCTCCTCTTCTATTGAATCTTCTCTTTTCTGCCTCCCTAATTTCTCACCCTGTCCATGTTCCCTCCTCCCTTGTCCTGCTGCACAGCCCTCTCATGTTCAAGCCCCTTTGCAATCCCCTCACCAGTGTCCAGCGACAGAACAACCTCAGAGCAGCCCTGGGAACAGGAGACGCTAGGGAGCTTCATGGCGCTGAGGTCGAAGGGCCCAAAGTAGGTGTGCTCGAAGCTGTAACATTGCAGGGCCTGGGACCCTAGGAGAGGAACAGAGGGGGAGTGGGGGACAGCGGGGTCAACAGGGCAGCCTGTCCCCGGACCACAGCCACACACCCAACTTCTCTTGCTCTGTGACTGCCCGAGAGAACAGGTTCTGCTTCCGCTGAGACTGGGGCACCAGCCCCTCAGCCACCCTGCACAGAGGCCGCCTCACTGCCCCCCCCCCCCCAGGCTCTTCTCCAGCTCCTTGCTGGACCTTTAACCCCTGAGTCATCTCCCCAGCCTACTTTTCTCTCTCTCTCTTTTTTTTTTTTGAGAGAGAGATGGAGAGAGAGAGAGAGAGGCAGAGAGAGAGAGAGAGAATGGGCTTTCCAGAGCCTCTTGTGAACGAACTCCAGATGTGTGCCCCCCTTGTGCTCATGTGCAACATTGCATGCTTGCATCACTGACCTGGAGATTGGGACCTAGAGACTGGCACAGGGGTGCTTAGGCTTCAGAGGCAAGCACCTCAACTGCATCTCTCCAACCCTACTTTTCTCTTTTTGCGGCAGGATGTCATGTAGCATTCAAGGCTGGCCTTGAATTATATTTTACAATATATTTGATTTCATTTATTTATTTGCAAGCAGAGGGACATAGAAGGGGCACACCAGGGCCTGTAGCCACTGCAAACAAAGTCCAGACACATGCGCCTCCTTGTGCATCAGGCTTTACATGGGTACTGGGGAATCCAACCTGGGTTCTTAGGTTTTACAGGCAAGTGCCTTACCCACTAAGCCGTCTCTCCAGCCCTGGCCTTGAATTCTTTATGTAGCCAATCCAGGAACCCACAAATAGATACACAAATGTAGTTGCATGCAGAAAGAGCCTCCCACCTCTTGTTCTCTTGCCCCCTCTTTTTTTTCTTTGGTTTTTTTTTTATGAGGTAGGGTTTCACTCTGGTCCAGGCTGACCTGGAATTCACTATGTAGTCTCAGGGTGGCCTTGAACTCATGGTGATCCTCCTACCTCTGCCTCCCAAGTGCTGGGATTAAAGGCATGTGCCACCACACCTGGCATCTTTTGCTCCTTAAAAAAAATTATTTGAGAGAAACAGAGAGTAAGAGGGAGAGACAGAAAGAGAGAGAGAGACAAATAGAGAATGGGAGCACCAGCAGCCTCTCAGCCACTGCCAACGAACTCCAGACACGTGCGCCCCCTTGTGGGCAAGTGCAGCATTGCGCCCTTGCGTCAATTTACATCTGGCTAAACGTGGGACCTAGAGAATAGAACAGGTGTCCTTGGGCTTGGCAGGCAGGCACCTTAACCGCTAAGCCATCTCTCCAGCCCTCTCTTTCCCTTTGCCTTGGCAGGGTCTCACTCTCTTGTTCTGAACATTGGCCTTCCAAATGCTGAGATTACAGGTGTGGGTCACTTACCCTGTCCATGTTCCCTCCTCCCTTGTCCTGCTGCACAGCCCTCTCATGTTCAAGCCCCTTTGCAATCCCCTCACCAGTGTCCAGCGACAGAACAACCTCAGAGCAGCCCTGGGAACAGGAGACGCTAGGGAGCTTCATGGCGCTGAGGTCGAAGGGCCCAAAGTAGGTGTGCTCGAAGCTGTAACATTGCAGGGCCTGGGACCCTAGGAGAGGAACAGAGGGGGTGGGGACAGCGGGGTCAACAGGGCAGCCTGTCCCCGGACCACAGCCACACACCCAACTTCTCTTGCTCTGTGACTGCCCGAGAGAACAGGTTCTGCTTCCGCTGAGACTGGGGCACCAGCCCCTCAGCCACCCTGCACAGCGGCCGCCTCACTGTCCCCCCCCCCCAGGCTCTTCTCCAGCTCCTTGCTGAACCTTTAACCCCTGAGTCATCTCCCCAGCCTACTTTTCTCTCTCTCTCTCTTTTTTTTTTTTTGAGAGAGAGATGGAGAGAGAGAGAGAGAGAGAGGCAGAGAGAGAGAGAGAGAATGGGCTTTCCAGAGCCTCTTGTGAACGAACTCCAGATGTGTGTGCCCCCCTTGTGCGCATGTGCAACATTGCATGCTTGCATCACTGACCTGGAGATTGGGACCTAGAGACTGGCACAGGGGTGCTTAGGCTTCAGAGGCAAGCACCTCAACTGCATCTCTCCAACCCTACTTTTCTCTTTTTGCGGCAGGATGTCATGTAGCATTCAAGGCTGGCCTTGAATTATATTTTACAATATATTTGATTTCATTTATTTATTTGCAAGCAGAGGGACATAGAAGGGGCACACCAGGGCCTGTAGCCACTGCAAACAAAGTCCAGACACATGCGCCTCCTTGTGCATCAGGCTTTACATGGGTACTGGGGACTCCAACCTGGGTTCTTAGGTTTTACAGGCAAGTGCCTTACCCACTAAGCCGTCTCTCCAGCCCTGGCCTTGAATTCTTTATGTAGCCAATCCAGGAACCCACAAATAGATACACAAATGTAGTTGCATGCAGAAAGAGCCTCCCACCTCTTGTTCTCTTGCCCCCTCTTTTTTTTCTTTGGTTTTTTTTTGCGAGGTAGGGTTTCACTCTGGTCCAGGCTGACCTGGAATTCACTATGTAGTCTCAGGGTGGCCTTGAACTCATGGTGATCCTCCTACCTCTGCCTCCCAAGTGCTGGGATTAAAGGCATGTGCCACCACACCTGGCATCTTTTGCTCCTTAAAAAAAATTATTTGAGAGAAACAGAGAGTAAGAGGGAGAGACAGAAAGAGAGAGAGAGACAAATAGAGAATGGGAGCACCAGCAGCCTCTCAGCCACTGCCAACGAACTCCAGACACGTGTGCCCCCTTGTGGGCAAGTGCAGCATTGCGCCCTTGCGTCAATTTACATCTGGCTAAACGTGGGACCTAGAAAATAGAACAGGTGTCCTTAGGCTTGGCAGGCAGGCACCTTAACCGCTAAGCCATCTCTCCAGCCCTCTCTTTCCCTTTGCCTTGGCAGGGTCTCACTCTCTTGTTCTGAACATTGGCCTTCCAAATGCTGAGATTACAGGTGTTCTAACTTAGTCTTGGTTTAGTCTTGGTTTTTTTTTTTTTTTTCTTTTTCAAGGTAGGGTCTCACTCTGGTCCAGGCTGACCTGGAATTCACTATGTAGTCTCAGGGTGGCCTTGAACTCATGGCGCCCCTCCTACCTCTGCCTCCCGAGTGCTGGGATTAAAGGTGTGCGCCACCACGCCCAGCTTAACTTGGTGTTTATGACCACTTTCTCTCTGAAGTGAATGGGTCCTTCTCCTAGACCATGTAGGACAAGAGGTAGTTCAAAGATGAAGCCAAGGTTCCTCCCAGCTCTGGAGAGAGCACTGATCTCTCCCCAGGTGCGTCCTTGAACAAGGGGTGGAAAAGGAGCACGAGGGGTGGGAAGACAGACAATGGAGAAAAGGAGGCACGTGGGGAAACAGAGAAGAAAAGAAGTAGACATGCTCGCAACCCTGTGTCCACCCAAAGCTGGACCCAGGAGAGGGGCCCAGACCCAGCCCTCCTCCCTCAGACCCAGGGGTCCAGACCTCAGCCCTCCTCCCTCAGTCCCAGGGGCCCAGACCCAGCCCTCCTCCCTCAGACCCAGGGGTCCAGACCCAGCCCTCCTCCCTCAGACCCAGGGGTCCCCAGCCCTCCTCCCCTCAGCCCAGGGGTCCAGACCCAGCCCTCCCCTCAGACCCAGGGGTCCAGACCTCAGCCCTCCTCCCTCAGACCCAGGGGTCCAGACCCAGACCTCCCCTCAGACCCAGGGGTCCAGACCCAGCCCTCCCCCTCAGACCCAGGGGTCCAGACCTCCCTCCTCCCCTCAGACCCTGGGGTCCAGACCCAGCCCTCTCCCTCAGACCCAGGGGTCCAGGGCCCTCCTCCCCTCAGACCCAGGGGTCCAGACCTCAGCTCTCCTCCCTCGGACCCTGGGGTCCAGACCCAGCCCTCCTCCCTCAGACCCAGGGGTCCAGACCCAGCCCTCCTCCCTCAGACCCAGGGGTCCAGACCCAGCCCTCCTCCCTCAGACCCAGGGGTCCAGACCTCAGCCCTCCTCCCTCAGACCCAGGGATCCAGACCCAGCCCTCCTCCCTCAGACCCAGGGGCCCAGACCCAGCCCTCCTCCCTCAGACCCAGCCCTCCCTCCTCAGACCCGGGGTCCAGACCCAGCCCTCCTCCCTCAGACCCGGGGTCCAGACCCAGCCCTCCCCCTCAGACCCAGGGGTCCAGGCCCAGCCCTCCTCCCCGGACCTGGGGGTCAGGCCCACCCTCCTCCCAGATGGGGGTCCAGGCCCAGCCCTCCTCCCCCCTCGGACCCAGGGTCCAGGCCCAGCCCTCCTCCCTCAGATGCACCCCAGGGTCCAGACCCAGAGGCCCAGACCCAGCCCTCCTCCTCAGACCCAGGGTCCAGACCCAGCCCCCTCCCCTCAGACCCAGGGGTCCAGGCCCAGCCCTCCTCCCTCGGACCCAGGGGTCCAGGCCCAGCCCTCCTCCCTCAGATGCAGGGGTCCAGGCCAAGCCCTCCTCCCTCAGACCCAGAGGCCCAGACCCAGCCCTCCTCCCTCAGACCCAGGGTCCAGACCCAGCCCTCCTCCCTCAGACCCAGGGGTCCAGACCCAGTCCTTTTCCCTACACTCAGGGGTCCAGACCCAGCCCTCCTCCCTCAGACTGGGGGTCCAGGGCTGGCCTCCTCCCTCAGACCCCGGGATCCAGGCCCAGCCCTCCCCCCCCCCCCGTCGCACTCAGGGTGGGTACCTGTCAGGCAGAGCGCAGTCACAAGCAGGCAGAGCAGAACGGCCCTGGGGGTCCCCATCACCAGTGTGTGGAGTGGAGCTGTGACAGGTAGATCAGCTCCGGGCTGTGGCTCGCGGTCTGGCTGGTTCTCCCCGATGATCCCAGGTATCCCAGCCACCCGGCCTAGCCAGGTTTCCTCCACCCCACCCTCCCTCACGTGGGCTGTCTCCTCCTAGGTAAATCATGGTGGGGCCGGGGTGAGTTTTGATTGCTGAAAGACGAGGGGCGGGGACCCAGCCTCCCTGTTCCTCAAGACAGCATTAAGAGCTTCAAACCTTAATTGTGGGGTGATTTCCATTTTGCTAGTCCCTTCCACCCTCACCTACATCCTGTACCCATCTAAGATTGATCCCTTGATTTTGTTGATGCACACACGCACGCAAGCTCTAGCTCTCTCTCTCTCTCTTCCAACCCAGGATGACACACACACATATGGCCCCTTCCCTGCAGTCTTTATCTGCCCACTCCAGCCTCTAGCCCTGGCTTGCTGTCCTGATCAAACTGTCTGTGTCTTGTCTCTGGGCATGTTTATAGGGACGAATGAATGATCTGGTCACAGTGGCACACACCTTTAAACCCAGCACATTTAAAGCAGAGATAGGAGTATTGTTGTGAGTTCAAGGCCAGCCTGAGACTACAGAGTGCATTCCATGTCAGCCTGGGCTAGAGGGACACCCTACCTTTAAAAAAACAAAAATTAAAAATTATATATTATTAAAAAAAAAGGGCTGGGGATATGGCTTAGTGATTAAGGCACTTGCCTGTGCCTGTGAAGCTTAAGGACCTATGTTCAAATCTCCAGGTCCCAAGTAAGCCACATGCACAAGGTGACACAAGTGTGCAAGGTCACACATGCAAACAAGCGCACAAGGTGGTGCACACGTATGTCTGGAGTTTGATTACAGTGGCTGGAGGCCCTGGCTTGCCAGTCCTCCTTCTCCTTCCCTTTCTCTCTCTCAAAAAAAAAAAAAAAAAAAAAAAAAAAAAGTCCATGGGCTGGAGAGATGGCTTAGAGGTTAATGAGCCTGCCTGCTAATTCTAAGACCCTGGTTCCAGTCTCCAGGTCCTACGTTTAGCCAGATGCAAAGTGAGGCAAGGGCGCAATGCCGCACTTGACCACAAGGGGGCGCACGCATCTGGAGTTCGTTCACAGCAGCTGAGAGGCTGCTGGTGCTCCCATTCTGTATCTGTCTCCCTCTCCCTCTTTCTGTGTCTCTCTCCAAAAATAAAAGAAAGAAAGAAAGAAAGAAAGAAAGAAAGAAAGAAAGAAAGAAAGAAAGAAAGAAAGAAAAATATTTTTAAAAATCCAGTTTGTTGGATTTGCCTAAAAATTTAAAAAAAGTTAAAAATTAAAATAAAAGGAATGACCGAACAAACAGAGGCATGGAGAGAGGTAATTAGACTCTAATTGCAGAAAGACAGGCTGGAGGTATGTCTATAAATAAATGAATCAAAGAGATGCAGGGAGACACAATCTGGTGTGGACATATGTTAATGCAGACACACAGACAGCCCCAGAGGGGAAAAGGGACACCCTGACGGACAGGACATGCCTACGGAAGGTGTTTATTAAATAAATGAAGTGGTGTTTGCTTCCGTGGTACGTATACTTAACGCTGATGAAGGTATGATAGAGGAAGGCTCTGAGAAAGTTCCCCCATGAGTCATAGGCAAAGGAGGAGCTAGCCACAAAGTAGACGATGCAGCTCTTTCTTTCTTCCTTCCTTCCTTACTTCTTTTTCTTTCTCTTCTTTTCTTTTCTTTTTTCTTTTTTTTTTTTTTTTTTTTTTTTAGGTAGGGTCTCACTCTAGCCCAAGCTGACCTGGAATTCACTATGTAGTCTCAGGGTGGCCTCGAACTCTTGGCAATCCTTCTACCTCTGCCTCCCGAGTGCTGGGATTAAAGGCGTGCGCCACCACGCCCGGCTCTTTCTTTTTTTTTTTTTTAAATTATATTTAATTAATTTATTTATTTGAGAGAGAGAAAGAGAGAGGGAGAGAATGGGTGTGCCAGGGCCTCCAGCCACTGCAAACGAACTCCAGACGCATGCGCTGCCTTGTGCATCTGGCTTATGTGGGTCCTGGAGAATCAAACTGGGATCCTTTGGCTTCTCAGGCATGTGCCTTAACTGCAAACCATCTCTCCAGCTTCCCCCCCCTTTTTTTTTAAAGGTTTAGAGAGACTTTTTTTAGATTCAGAGAAGGAAAGAGGAAGAAGTAGAGAGAGCTTGGGAGATGAGAGGGTGAAGTCCATGTGGGAATAGGGTCCCTCCCATCTCAGCCCAAGACGAGATGGGGCCAACCAGAGCAGGGACCTGTAAAGGTTTAGGAGACTTCAACAACCCAAAAAGAGTGGTGGCGCATGCCTTTAATCCCAGCACTTGGGAGGCAGAAGTAGGAGGATCGCCATGAGTTCAAGGCCACCCTGAAACTAGTGTGAATTCCAGGTCAGCCTGAGCTAGAGTGAGACCCTACCTTGAAAAACCAAAAAAAAAAAAAAAAAAAAAAAGCCTCTAGATGCAAATTAAAAAATAAATATATATCTATTTATTTGAGAAAGAGAGAGAGGAAGAGAATGGACACTCTAGGCCCTCTAGCCACTGCAAATGAACTCCAAATCCATGTGCCACCATGTGCATCTGGCTTACCTGGGTATCGGGGAATTGAACCTGGGTCCTTAGGCTTTGCAGGCAAATGCTTTAACTGCTAAGCCATCTCTCCACCCCTAAATAAAATTAAGCTGAGCGTGGTGGTGCACACCTTTAATCTCAGCACTTGGGAGGCAGAGGTAGGAGGATTGCCATGAGTTCAAGGCCACCCTGAGACTACATAGAGAATTCCAGGTCATCTTGGGCTAGATAGAGTGAGACCCTACCTCAAAACAAAATTATTTATTTATTTATTTGGGGGTGGGGAGAGAGAGAGAGAGAGAGAGTGTGTGTGTGTGTGTGTGTGTGTGTGTATGGATGTTCCAGGCCCTCCTGCCACTGCAAATGAACTCCCAATGCAGATGCCACTTTGTGTATCTGGCTTTGCGTGGGTACTGGGGAATTGAACCCAGGACAACAGGCTTTGCAAGCAAGTGCCTTTAAGCCACTGAGCCATCCCCCCAGCCCTAGATGCAGATTTTAAAATATTTAAATGGGGACGCCAGGGCCTCCACCCACTGCAAACAAACTCCAGGGGCATGCGCCACCTTGTGCATCTGGCTTTATGTGGATCCTGGGGAATCAAACCTGTGTCCTTAGGCTTGGCAAGTTAGCACCTTAACCGCTAAGCCACCTAGTTGCACTTTTTTTTTTTAAATCAGCTCTGCCGTCTTTCCTTTCCCAAATGGTAGCCAGAGAGCTGAAAGAGAACTGGATGTGGGGGTGCAAGCCTGTAAATCCAACATTCAGGATGCGGAGGTCGGAGTTCAAGGTCATCCTCAGCTACATTAGAGAGCTCTAGGCCACTTGGGTTCATTTTATGAGACCCTGTCTTGAAACAAAAACAAACAAAAAATAGTAATTGTGGTTTCTTTCTCTGCCTCTTTGGAAGGGAGGGGACTCTGTTGATGGCCTCAGGCTGGTTCTCACCCTAAGCATGTCTTTCTCATGGACCCAGGGGCTATGTCTTTGAAATATAGTCATCAAGGGAGACAAGTACCCCAACCTGCCTGCCCTTGTGGGAGGGTGGGATCCTGACTTTGATAAAGCACAGCAAACAGACAGGAATAACTCCACGTGCTGGACAGATCTCGCTGACCAGCCTCCTGTGGTTTTCCAGGACTTTCCCCCTCTCGCTCATCTAATACTATAAAACCCTCTCAGGGCTGGAGAGATAGCTTCGTGGTTCAGGCGCTTGCTTGCAAAGTCTAAGGACCCAGGTTCAATTCCCCAGTAACCACATGAGTTAGATGCACAAAGTGGTTGGTGCACGTGTGTGGAGTTCGTTTGCAGTGGCTAGAGGCCCTGGCATACCCATTCTCTCTCTCTCTCTCTCCCTCTCAAATAGATAATTTTTTTTCTAGGTAGGATCTCACTCTAGCCCAGGCTGACCTGAAATTCACTATGTCGTCTCAGGGTGGCCTCGAACTCACGGTGATCCCCCTACCTGTGTCTCCCAAGTGCTGGGATTAAAGGTGTGCGCCACCATAAAGTGTTTAAAAAATTTTTTAAAAAAAGAAAGAAAGCCTCCCACCTTTTGCATGCATGGAGTTGAGGTTAGCCTCTCCTCTTTGGAAGTACTCTTGAATAAAATGTCCCTTTCTGATTTGTCATGCAGGCTTTTTTGCCGGAGAAGGGAGGGATTGTGCCAAGATCTCATGTAGCCCAGGTTGCCAAGGATGCCCTTGACTCCCAAGTGCGTGCTGGGTTCACAAGCATGTGCCACCACACCCATATCATGGGCGTGCTTTTTCCTTGACAAGAGACACCTAGCCACTGTGGAGAGTCACAGGCACTGGCTGCCTCCCCTCCCTGTGGACTCCCTTCCCAGAACCTGTTTTGCACCCTCATTACTCTTCCTGTCCCTCTGGTTTCCGTCCCCCAGGCTCTCTGTGGTGGTGGGGGTGGGGACTGTCCCCCATCACATGGGATAGGGTGGAACGCAAGGCCTCTGAGGAGTGGAGTGTGGCTGGGAAGGAAGCTGGATTTTTTTTTAAATTTTTTTAAATTATTTTATTTATTTTTGGAGAGAGACAGACAGAGAGACAGACAGAGAGGGAGAAGGAGACACAGAATGGGCGCGCCAGCAGTCTCAGCTGCTGTGAACGAACTCCAGATGCGTGCGCCCCCTTGTGGTCAAGTGCGGCATTGCGCCCTTGCATCACTTTGCATCTGGCTAAACGTGGGACCTGGAGATTGGAACCGGGTTCTTAGGCTTAGCAGGCAGGCGCCTTAACCGCTAAGCCATCTCTCCAGCCCGGAAGCTGGATTTTTTTATACACTCCTGTGGCAGAATTAGAAATGTTAACTGCACTCCACCGCTTTAGGGACTGAGTCTTACAGTGGGTAGACTGGGCGCATGTGCGGGAGAGGGGGTTGGTGTATGTATGTGTTGATTTATTTTGCTTTGTTTTTATTTATTTATTTATTTGAGGGAGAAATAGGCAGGTAGAGAGAGAGAGCTAGAGAGAGGGAGAAAATGGGTGCACCAGGACCTCCAGTAGCTGCAAATGAACTCCAGATGTGTGCGCCCCCTTGCACATCTGGCTTATGTGGGTCCTGGGGACTGGAGCCTAGGTCATTTGGCTTTGCAGGGAAGCGTCTTAACCATTAAGCCATCTCTCCAGCCCATGTGTTCATTTTAACTCTGTTAACCTTCAGAAACTTTAGGAGACTTTGAGGTGTCAGGAGGAAGTCCCTCATGTCAGGAGGTGGTGATTACAAAATACATCCTGAGGGTTCTAGGGAGTTCACCCTTGATGGTGTAGCTCTGCACACATGCAGGAGTCCTGCCCTAGCACTCAATGAAATGTGAGGAGACCATCGGTTTAGACTGTGTTAGGCCTAAGAGAAAAACCAAACCGGTCTAGCGCACATGTCAAAACGCAAGAATTAGAGCTGGGCGTGATGGCGCACGCCTTTAATCCCAGCACTCGGGAGGCAGAGGTAGGAGGATCGCTGTGAGTTCGAGGCCACCCTGAAACTACATAGTTAATTCCAGGTCAGCCTGGACCAAAGTGAGACCCTACCTCGCAAAAACCAAAAAAAAAAAAAAAAAAAAAAAAAAAAAAAAAACCCGCAAGAATTAGAACAAACTCAGTTTGCAGATCTTACTTGCCTTTACTTGCAATTTGTAAGTAATTGTTTTCCAGGTGCTGAGTGTTGAACTCAGTGTGGGGTGAGTATTTGACAAGTGATCTACCTCTGAGCCACGCCCCCAGCCCCTCACTGTGGGTTCTAGACAAGGGCTCTACCGCTGAGCCACGCCCCCAGCCCCTCACTGTGGATTCTAGACAAGTGATCTACCTCTGAGCCACGCCCCCAGCCCCTCACTGTGGGTTCTAGACAAGGGCTCTACCTCTGAGCCACGCCCCCAGCCCCTCATTGTGGATTCTAGACAAGTGATCTACCTCTGAGCCACGCCCCCAGCCCCTCACTGTGGGTTCTAGACAAGTGCTCTACCGTTGAGTCAAGCCCGCAGCCCCTCACTGTGGATTCTAGACAAGGGCTCTACAGCTAAACTACATCCACAGTCCTTTAAAACTTTTTGTTAGTCTAATGCATTTCCAATGGAGCTATTTCAGTGACTCTTCATACGTTTTATTTGAGAAGAGTCCCACTAAATTGTCCAGGTTGGCCTTGAACTTGTGATCCTCCTGTCTCAGCTGCCTGAGTAGCTGGGATTATAGACTTGCATCACCTGGCTAGACTCAAAATATTAACTTCACTTAAACCACCACTTTTTTTTCTGGAGAGAGATACAGAGAGAGACAGACAGAGAGGGAGACGAAGACAGATAGAGATGTGTGCGCCAGCAGCCTCTCAGCTGCTGTGAATGAAATCCAGATGCGTGCGCCCCCTTGTGGGCAAGTGTGGCATTGCGCCCTTGTGTCACTTTGCATCTGGTTAAACCTGGGACCTGGAGATTGGAACCGCTGGAGATTGGCTTAGGAGGCAGGCTCCTTAACCGCTAAGCCATCTCTCCAGCCCTAAACCACCACCTTTTTATGAGAGACAGAGAGAGAGAATTGGCATGCCAGGGCCTCCAGCCACTGCAATTGAACTTGAGACCTGGGTGCCACCTTGTGCACTTGCGCAACCTTGCGCATGCATCACCGTGTGCATCTGGCTTACGTGGGATCTGGGGAGTTGAATATGGGTCTTTAGACTTTGCAGGCAAGTGCCTTAACTGCTAAGCCATCTCTCCAGCCCATTTTTTTAAAGAGAGAAAGCGAGAGCAAGAGAGAGAGATTTGGTACACCAGGGCCTCAGCCACGGCAATTGAACGCCGTGGGGCGCATGCCTTTAATCCCAGCACTCGGGAGGCAGAGGTAGGAGGGCTGCCATGAGTTCAAGGCCACCCTGAGACTACATAGTTAATTCCAGGTCAGCCTGGGCCAGAGTGAGACCCTACCTTGGGAAAAAAAAAAAAAAAGAAATTGAATCATGCATGTTGCGTGCCAATATTTTCTTTTGTTATTTTCACAGATGCAGCTTGTAGCATCAATATTTCTTTCTTGGAGTAGATCTTAATTCTTAAAAATATCTCGGTGGCAGTGTTAAATATGTTCACATTGTTGCCCAACTAATACCCAGAGTGTTCTGTCTTGCAGAATTGAAATTCTGTACCGAGGCTGGAAAAGCAGCTTAGCGGTTAAGGTGCTTGCCTGTGAAGCCTAAGGACCCAGGTTTGATTCCCCAGAACCCATGGAAAGCCAGATGCACATGGTGACGCAAGTGTGCAAAGTTGCACATGTGCACAAGATGGCATACACATCTGGAGTTCGAGTGCAGTGGCTGGAGGTCCTCCCTCTTGCTCTCTCTCTCTCTCTGATTAAAAAAAAATTTAAAAAGTTTAAAAAAGAAATTCTCTACCCATTAAACAATTCCCCTTGCTCTCACCTGCACTCTCCTGAGTCCCCAGTGCCTTAGTCCATTTCCCGTTGTAATAACGGAGTGTCAGAGTCGGGAAATTGATAAAGAAGAAAGATTCGTTTAGCTCATGGTTCAGGAGCCTGGACAACTCAAGAGCATGGCACATGGTTTGAGACTTTTTTGGTTTCTCGAGGTAGGGTCTCACTCTAGCTCAGGCTGACCTGGAATTCACTATGTAGTCTCAGGGTGGCCTCGAACTCACGGCGATCATCCTACCTCTGCCTCTCTAGCGTGCGCCACCACACCCAGCTCTTCTTTTTTTTTTTTTTTTTTTTTTTTTTTTTTGGTTCTTCAGTGTAGGGTCTCTCTAGCCCAGGCTGACCTGGAATTCACTACATAGTCTCAGGGTGGCCTCAAACTCACAGTGATTCTCCTACCTCTGCCTCCTGAGTGCTGGGATTAAAGTCATGCACCACCACCACCAGCCAGTTTGAACCTTCTTACCATGCCTTGAGATGGTAGAGGATGCTAACTTGGGTCTATTTTCCCTTTCTTCTTTTTAAAAAATGATCCTTTTGGGGTTATTTTTATTTATTTATTTATTTGAGAGTGACAGAGAGAGAGAGAGAGAGAGAGAGAGAGAGAGAGAGAGAGAGAGAGAGAATGGATGCACCAGGGCCTCCAGCCACTGTAAATGAACTCCAGATGCATGTGCCCCCTTGTGCATCTGGATTACATGGGTCCTGGGGAATCGATGGGGCCCTTAGGCTTCACAGGCAAGCGCTTAACTGCTAAGCATCTCTCCAGCCCTCCTTTTAATTTTTTATTTTTATTTATTTATTTATTTATTTATTTATTCATTTATTTATTTATTTTAGTTTTTCGAGGTAGGGTCTCACTCTAGTCCAGGCTGACCTGGAATTCACTATGTAGTCCCAAGATGGCCTCAAACTCATGATGATCCTCTTACCTCTGCCTCACGAGTGCTGGGATTAAAGGCGTGCGTCACCACACCCGGCTTCCTTTTTATTTTTTAAATATTTAATTTATTTATTTTTTTAGAAAGACAGAGAAAATGGGTGCTCCAGGGCCTTTAGCCACTGCAAACAAAATCCAGATGCATGTGCCACCTTGTGCATCTAGCTTATGTGGGTACTGGGGAATTGAACCTGGGTTCTTAGGCTTTGCAGGCAAGAGCCTTAACTGCTAAGCCATCTCTCCAGCCCCATATTTTCCTTTTCTTTTTCTCCTTCTTCTTCCTTTTTTTTTTTTTAGAGGTAGGGTTTCACTCTAGCCCAGGCTGACCTGGAATTCAGTGTGTAGTCTCAGGGTGGCCTCAAACTCACGTCCATCCTCCTACCTCTGCCTCCTGAGTGCTGGGATTAAATGTGTGCACCTGGCTGCTTCTTTTTTTGTGTGTGTATGACTGTGGTGTGTGTGTGTGTGTGTGTGTGTGTGTGTGTGTGTGTGTACTGGAGGCTAGAAGTTGACATCACATATCTTTTTCAGTCACACTTCACCCTGTTGAGACAGGGTCTCTCAATTGAGCCCAGAGCTCATGGATTGGGGTGTGTAGTTGGCCAGCTTGTCCCACGAATTGCCTGTCTAGGCCTCCTGAGCACTGGGATGACAAGTGGCCACCACACCCGCCCAGCATCAGCATTACGTGGCTGCGGGAGGGGGAGGTGCGGAATCCCAGCCAGGTGCTCACATTTGAGCCACAAGCGCTTCACTGACTAAGCCACTCCCCAGCCCTTCCTTGCTGTATGAAGTCACTGATGTCATCATGAGGCCACACTCTGGTGATCTCATCTCACCCTAGTTACTTCCTGAAGTCACTTCCCCACTACCAAATACCATCACATAGGAGTGTGAGGATGAATTCCAACACAGGACTGGAGAGATGACCTACTGGGTCAAAGTGCCTACTTGCAAAGCCTGACGGCCTGAGTTCGATTCCTCAGTACCTATGTAAAGGCAGATGCACAAAGTGGCACGTGTATCTGCAGTTCGTTTGCAGTGGCAAGAGGCCCTGGCACAGCCATAATCTCTCTTTTGTTTGCGAGCAAGAGAGAGAGAATGGGTGCCCAAGGGCCCCAGGCACTGCAATCGAACTCCAGATGCTTGTGCCATCTAGTGGGCATGTGCGACCTTGCACTTACCTCACCTTCGTGCATCTGGCTTATGCGGGGTCTGGAGAGTGGAACATGGGTCCTTAGGCTTCGCAGGCAAGCGCCTTAACCACTTAGCCATCTCTCCAGCTCCACCTTCTTCTCTTCAAACACTACAGGGTTGATTCTGTGCTGATCCTATGGTTTCTGCTCCCAATACTCATATTCTGGAGGCTTGGTCCCAGTGTGGTGGTGGTGAGGCGGGTGGAAACTTTAGGGGGTGGGGCGTTGTGGAAGTGAGTTACATCACGGGGTTCCACCCTCATGAGTGGATTCATGATGTCTCTCAGGAGTGAGGCGGGGATTGTGTGACTGGATTCGTTCTCATGATGCTGCACTTGGCTCTTCTCAAAAGACTAGTTCCAGGCCTGGAGTGGTGGTGCATGTCTTTAATCCCAGCACTTGGGAGGCAGAGGTAGGAGGATCGCCATGAGTTCGAGGCCACCCTGAGACTACAGAGTGAATTCCAGGTCAGACTGGGCTAGAGCGAGACCCTACCTCAAAAAAACAAAAACAACAACAACAAAAAAGACTAGTTCCTTCCTTTTCTGTTTTCACACTGTATCTTGTACAGATATGGGGGCAGAGACCCTTGTCGGGACTCTGGTGGCATTCTTCTTGACTTCCAGCTAACAGCATTGTGGGCCAAACCACCCACCCCTTTTCTTTCCTTTTCCTTTCTCTCTCTCTCTCTCTCTGTTTTTTCGAGGTAGGGTCTCACTCTAGCTCAGGCTGACCTGGAATTCACTATGTAGTCTCATGGCGATCCACCTCTGCCTCCCGAGTGCTGGGATTGAAGGCATGCACCACCACGCACAGCAGAATTTTATATATTATTTATATATATATATTATTTATTTGTGAGTAGAGAGAGATAGAGCGAAGATAGAGAGAATGGGCCTGGTGTGTGTGTGTGTGAGAGAGAGAGAGAGAGAGAATGAGTGCACCAGAGTCTCTTGTTGCTGCGGTTGAATGTCTGCCTGGTTTTACATAGGTAATTGGAACTTGAATGCAGGCCAGCAGGCTTTGCAAGCAAGTGCCTTTAGCAGCTGAGCCATCTCCCCAGGCCCACTTTTTTTTTTCTTTGGAAACAGAGTCTTTCTACGTAGCCCTGCCTGGAACACAGGCCACGCTAGCCATGAACTTACAGTGATCCTCTTGCGTCTGTCTCTGGAATGCTGGAATTACAGGCATGTGCCACCATGCTCTGTTTATTGAAGTCTTGATAGATATCAAATAGGGTCGTTACTTTATCTTAACAGTTTTAATGTCTTAAATATGCAGGTAACAAGTCATGAGATTTTAGCACTTGTTTATTTTTATACTGACGAAATTTCTAAAGGCATAACCAACCAGCTGCCGTTGCACAATGCCTTACGACTAACACCCGCTCACATTCTTCATGGCTTATTAATAGTAATTGCATGGTTGTTAACATATAATGATCCATGCCAGGTGGAAAAGACTTGAGGATTTAGATTTGGAATTCAACAAATCCAGCTGGGCAGAGTGAGCAATTAGCTAACAAGTGGGGTGTGGTGGCGTACACCTGTAACCCCAGCAGTCAGGACGCAAGGACAGGAGGATCAGAAGTTCAAAGTTGGGCTGAAGAGATGGCTTAGTGGTTAAGACCCTTACCTGCAAAGCCTAATAACCTGAGTTCGATTCCCCAGTATCCATATACAACCACTCATCTTGAGTTCGCTTGCAGTGGCTAGAGGCCCTGGTGCACCCATTCTCTCTGTCTGTCTCTTTTCTCTCTACCTCTCTCTCTGCTTGAAAATAAAATAATATATATATTTAAAAAAAAAAAAAAAGACCGGGCATGGTGGCACATGCCTTTAATCCCAGCACTTGGGAGTTAGAGGCAGGAGGATCGCCATGAGTTCAAGGCCTCCCAGAGACTACAGAGTGAATTCCAGGTCAGCCTGGGCTAGAGTGAAACCTTACCTCAAAAAGCCAAAACTAAAACCAAAAAAGAAGAAAGAGGAGGGGGAGGAGGAGAAGAAGAAGAAGAGGAAGTAGTTCAAGGTTATCCAAGGGCTGCATAGTAAGTTTGAGGCCAAGCTTGGGAGATGTGAGATCCTGTACCAAGAAACCAAACCAAAGCAAACAACCCATCCCTCAGTTAGCTGAAAGTGTGAGTGAGCTGTAATATGGAATACTAAATATAGTCAATGTACAGACACCAGTAGGGATTTTTTGTTTGTTTGTTTTTTGAGGTAGGGTTTCACTCTAGTCCAGGCTGACCTGGAATTCACTGTGTAGTCTCAGGGTGGCCTCGAACAAATGGTAATCCTCCTACCTCTGCCTCCCGAGTGCTGGGATTAAAGGCGTGCGCCACCACTCCCAGCTTGGGATTTGTTTTTGTTTTTGAGGTAGGATCTGGATCTAGCCCAGGCCGACCTGGAATTCACAATGTAGTCTTCGGGTGGCCTCGAACTCACGGAGATCCTCCTACCTCCCCTCTTTTCAAAAATCCCTACTGGCGGAGCATGGTGGCGCACACCTTTAATCCCAGCACTGAGGAGGCAGAGGTAGGAGAATCGCCGTGAGTTTGAGGCCACCCTGAGAATACATAGTGAATTCCAGGTCAGCCTGGGCCAGAGTGAGACCATACTTTGAACCCCCCAAAATAATAATAATAATAATAATAATAATAATAATAATAAATAAATAAATATAAATCATTTAAGGTTGAAATCAGCAAAGAAATACCACTAACAAAACACGTTTCCCAAATAGTGAAGGTGGCTGTAATAAAACGACACCTCCTTAGGTACAGTGGCCAACACAAGCCACTGTGCATGGTGACTGCGAAGAAACACACACACACACACACACACACACACGAGGACAGATGGAGTCACCACAGAGCAACACATGGAGGACTTATTAGGAAGAGATCCACAGCCAATGGTCGCTAGGCGGGAGAGGAGTTTAGGGCCACCTGAGCGGATGGACGGGGGTCAGAGGAAAGCCAGTTAAGGCACAGGGTACTGGAAAGTCATTCAATACCGGTGCACCAGGAGACCCAGGCTCTTCCCTACCTCCATTTGGGTATGTGCGCACGCACGGTGGAGAGACTCCGTCCACGTCCTAACCCTCTCTCGGCCCTTCTGCACGTGGCTGAGGACAGATGTCCTTCTATTCTGAAGCCGCTGCCCTCAGACCTCCCAGGACCCAGAGAATGAATGAAACTGGGGTCTCCAGGATGGGTCAGGCTGGGAGGGATGGCTGCAGGACTTTTCCTTTTCTTTTTTTCTTTCTTTCTTTTTTTTTTAACAATTTCTTTTTTTTTAATCCAGTCATCTCTTATTTTATTTGAGAGAGAGACAGAGATAGAGGCAGATAGAGAATGGGCACACCAGGTCCTTCAGCCACTGCAAATGAACTCCAGATGCATGCACCACCTTGTGCATCTGGTTTCTGTGGGTTCTGGGGAATCGAACCTGGGTCCTTTGGCTTTGCAGGCAAGTTCCTTAATCCATTAAGCTATCCCTCCAGCCAGCCTGCCTGCCAGCCTGCCAGCCTGCCAGCCTGCCAGCCAGCCTGCCTGCCTGCCTGCCTCCCTCCCTCCCTCCCTCCCTCCCTCCCTCCCTCTCTCTCTCCCTTTCTTTCTTTCTTTCTTTCTTTCTTTCTTTCTTTCTTTCTTTCTTTCTTTCTTTCTTTCTTTCTTTCTTTCTTTCTTTCTGAGGTAGACCCAGGCTGAGCTGGAATTCACTATGTAGTCTCAGGGTGGCCTTGAACTCATGACGATCCTCCTACCTCCCAAGTGCTGGAATTAAAGGTGTGCGCCACCACCCCCGGCTCTCTCTCTCTCTCTCTCTCTCTAGTTTTTCAAGGTAGGGTCTCCCTCTAGCCCAGGATGACCTGGAATCTACTATGTCATCTCTTTAAAAAAATATATTTATTAGAAAGAGAGAAGGCATGCCAGGGCCTCTAGCCATTGCAGATAAACTCCAGATGTATTTGCCACTCCCCCCCCCAGGTAGGGTCTCACTCTAGCTCAGGCTGACCTGGAATTCACTCTGTAGTCTCAGGGTGGCCTTGAACTCATGCTGATCCTCCTACCTCTGCCTCCCTAGTGCTGGGATTAAAGGTGTGCACCAGCAAGCCTGGCCGTATTTGCCTCTTTAAAAAAATTTCTTTATTTGAGAGAGAGAGAGAGAGAGAGAGAGGATGGGCACACCAGGGCCTCTTGCCATTGCAAATGAACTCCAGACACATGGACACATGCTTGTGCATCTGGCTTATGTGGGACCTGGGGGATTGAACCCAGGTCGTTTGGTTTTGATGCCTTAACCACTAAGCCATCTCTCCAGCCCGTATGTGCTACTTTTTATTTTTTGAGAGAGACACAGAGAGAGACAGAAAAACCAAAAAAAAAAAAAAAAAATCCAACGAAGGAAATGTGAATTTTTGTCAACAGGGGTCTGACCGAACCGAGGTTGCCTTGACAACCAAAGTAATGGGAATGTCAACATCAGGACCACACCCTCCTTGGATCCTAGCACAGAGCATCTGAGGTGAGCCCGCCTCCCCCCCCACTCCAGACCCCACTCCTATCCAGGCCCCACCCACCCTAAGGACCCGCCCACCCCCTCCAGACCCCACCCTCCCTCTCCACACCCTACCCTCCCCCTCCACACCCCCCTCCCCAGAACCCACCCATCCTCAGGCCCCGCCCCTCCATGCAACACCCACTTTCAGGCCCCGCCCACACACCCTCATAGGCCCACGCCCTCCCTCCAGGCCACACCCACATCCAGGCCCCGCCCTCACAACCTTATAGTCCCCGCCCTCTCTCCAGCCCCTCCCTCTCTCCAGGCCACACCCACCAGTGCCATGGGCGCCTTCCAGTCCAAGTCCAAATCGGAGTCCCAGGGTGTGCAGCCGAAGGACCTCCAAGGTAGGACGGACTTCACGTGGGACGAGATCAAGCATCTGCACCATCGGTTCCAGCAGCTGAGCAGGGACCGGCCCACCCTCTGCCAGGAGGACTTCCTACACGTCCCCAACCTAGACCTCAACCCCATCGGCCCCAAGATCATCCGGGCCTTCTTCGACCTGCGGAACCTGCGCAAGGGGCCCGGCGGCCTGGCCGAGGAGATTAACTTCGACGACTTCTTGACCATCATCAGCTACTTCCGGCCGGTGGACTGGGCCATGGACTCGGGCTCGGAGGTGGTGGAGCACTTCCGGAGGGAGAAGTTGAAGTTCCTCTTCCACATGTACGACGCGGATTTCGACGGCCTCATCACCCTGGAGGAATATACCAACATGGTGGAGGAGCTGCTCTACGGAAGCCGCAAAGGCCAGAAAGAGAAAGAGAAAGAGAACGTTCACGCCATTGCGCACAGTATCGCCGTGGGCGCCATGAGGGAGGCGGCCCGTATGTCCAACTGGCCGAAGGAGAGTGGTAAGGCGTACCCGGGCATCACCTTCGAGGACTTCCTGAAGACCTGGAAGGGGGTCGACATCGAGGTCAAGATGCAAGTCAGCTTCCTTAGCTTAGAAACCCGTACCTTTGGCCATTGACCGGCTTCCTGCACCCTGGGAGAAGCTGCCGTGTTTTGCATGGTGGGCCCCTGCATGGTCTGGCTTGCTACCTTCCCTTCCTAAATTAAATAACCAAGGCTGACCTTCTCGTTTTGTGTCCATAGGGTATGGTGGGTGGGACGTCACTGCTTTTATTTCTAAGAATAAACATAATAAAATGGGAAAAAATTGAAGACTTTCAATATAGGATTTAAAATCGCGCTGGGGAGATGGCTTACCAGTTAAAGCATATGTCTGCAAAGCGTAAGGACCCTGATTCTCCAGGTCCCATGTAAGCCAGATGCACAAGGAGGCGCACGCATCTGGAATTCCTTTGCAGTGGCTAGAGGCCCTAGCGTACCCATTCTCTCTCTCACTGTCTGTCTCTAATAAATAAATAAATAAAAACAAAATCTTTACAATCAATGAGATGGTAATAATTAAGAATTTTTGTTTGTTTTTAAACATACTTTATTTTAAAATAGCTATTTAAAAGTTTTTTTTTCCCAGGGGCAGGAGTGGGCTGGAGAGATGACTCAAGGGTTAAGGCGCTTGCCTATAAAGCCTGATGACACAGGTTCTATCCCCCAGTAACCACATAAAGCCAGATGCAAAGTGGTGCATGCATCTGGAGTCATTTGCAGCTGCTGGAAGCCCTGGCATGCCCATTCTGTCTCCTGTTTCTCTCTGCTTGCAAAAAACAAATAATTTTTAAAATGTTTTTATTTATTTATTTGAAAGAGAGAGAGGGGGAAGGCAAGAAAAAGAGGCAGAAATACATTTAAAAATTGGTTTTATGCCGGGCGTGGTGGTGCATGCCTTTAATCCCAGCACTTGGAAGGCAGAGGCAGGAGGATTGCCATGAGTTCAAGGCCACCCTGAGACTACATAATTAATTCCAGGTCAGCCTGGACCAGAGTGAAACCCTACCTCAAAAAAAAAAAAAAAAAAAAAAAAAAAAGGGCTGGAGAGATGGCTTAGGGGTTAAGGCGCCTGCCTCCTAAGCCTAAGAACACTGGTTCCAATCTCCAGAGGTTCCAATCTCCAGGTCCCACGTTTAGCCAGATGCAGTGACTTAAGGGTGCGATGTCGCACTTGACCATAAGGGGGCGCACACATCTGGATTTCGTTGGCAGCAGCTGAGACACTGCTGGCGTGCCCATCTCTGTCTTCCTCTCCCTCTCTCTGTCTGTCTCTCTCTGTGTCTCTCTCCAAAAAAAAAAAAAAAAATTAAAACAAATACAAGAAAAAAAATTGGTTTTACTGACTAAGCTCATTCGGTCAGTCAGCGAGGTTCTTGAGAGGGAGAGTGAGGATGAAAAGAATGATAATTACTTTAGAGAGAGCAGAAGGCAGAAAGCTGAAGGCAGAAGGCTGAAATCAGAAAGCTGAAAAAGCACTTTGTTATTGAACACACAAGTTTATATAAGAAAAAACCACAAACTTGCAACAGATCATCACCAGACATAAAGACATCAACCAACTTCTCTCTAGAACCCATGTACTGAGTTATTTTTCCTCCAAGTACCAAGAATGGCTAGCTTTCAGACAGCTATATCCTGTTCAAAGATATGTGTCTCAATCACTGTTCATGCTCTTCTCAGCTCAACGCCTGCAAAAACCACAATCAAGGTCCCATGATTCAGATGCTTCACGTAAAAGTACATGTACTTTCCATTTTGCTCTCCACATTTCACAAGGTAAGGTCTCACGCTAGCCCAGGCACAGCAACAAATAAATTGCAGACTCATTTGCCACCTTGTGCATCTGGCTTATGTGCATACTGGGGAATCGAATCAGAGTTCTAAGCCTTTGCAGGCAAGTGCCTTTACCACTGTGCCATCTCTTCAGCATGTCAAAGAATTCTTAATAAAATCCTCGTGTGTTTAGTGAATGTCGGAAAGCTTGTACTCATGGTTCAGTTTCTTGTTCTTTTTTTTTTTTTTTTTTTGGAGAGATAGAGAGAGAGGGAAAGGGAGACAGATAGAGACGGGCGCGCCAGCAGTCTCTCAGCTGCTGCGAACGAAATCCAGATGCGTGCGCCCCCTTGTGGTCAAGTGTGGCATTGCGCCCTTGCATCACTTTGCATCTGGCTAAACGCGGGACCTGGAGATTGGAACCGGGTTCTTAGGCTTAGGAGGCAGGCGCCTTAACCGCTAAGCCATCTCTCCAGGCCTCTTGTTCTTTTTTATTTTAGAGAAAGAGGAGAGGAGAGAGATTGGCATGCCAGTGCCTCAGCCGCTGCAATTGAACTCCAGAGGCTAGAACCATCTAGTTGTCATGTACGACCTTGCACTTGCCTCACCTTTGTGCATCTGGTTTACATGGGATCTGGAGAATCAAACATGGGTCCTTTGGCTTTGTGGGCAAGCGCCTTAACTGCAAAGCCATCCCTCCAGCCCTCTCTCATGTTCTTGAAACCCTGAGCAGGGCTGGAGAAATGACTGAATGGTTAAGGTACTTGCCCACAAAGCCAAAGGACCCAGGTTCGATTCCCCAGAACCCATGATAGCCAGATGCACTAGGGGGTGCATGCATCTGGAGTTCGTTTGCAGTGGCTGGAGGGGTGCCAATTGTCTCTCTCCCTCTTTCTCTGTCAAATAAATAAATAAAAATAAAATATATTTTTAAGAACGGGAGAACTCACACAGCAGAAAAGCCCTCCGTATCATGCCTGTTGACTTACCGCTCATCAGAGATCTCACACTTTTGCAAAACCTATGAAGGTAAGAAGTGTAGGAAGACTTTTTTTGTTGGGGAGCCACAGGCTTACACATGAGAGAACCCATACTGTAGAGAGAAGTGTATGAACATTAAAGTGTGGAAAGACTCAGTTGTGGTTATCACAATCAGAGATTCACCTGGTGGGGGTGGTGCACGCCATTAATCCCAGCACTCAGGAGGCAGAAGTAGGAGGATTGCTGTGAGTTCAAGACCACATAGTGAATTCCAGGTCAGCTTGGGCTACAGTGAGACCCTACCTCAAGAAACTGAAAAAAAAAAAAAAACATATTTGTGAGAAATCTTTTATTATTATTTATTTATTTGAGACAAAAAAATAGACACAGCTACTGTAAATGAACTCCAGACGCATGTGCCACTTTGTGCATCTGGCTTACATGGGTTCCAGAGAATCAAACCTGGGTCCTTTGGCTTTGTAGGTAAGCACCTTAACTGCTAAGCCATCTCTCCAGCCCCAAACCTTTTTTGAATGTAACGAATATAGAAAGGTTTTATCCATGGGTTTCTGGCCTCATTAAAAATGAGAAGAGACTCCTTATTGGTAATAAATACTTCAAGAATATGGGAAGGCCTTTATTAGTGGCTATCAATTTACATATAGTAAGTATGGGCAGACTTTAAGTTCCACATCCAGTCTTGTTCGATGCAAAAGCGTTCATATTTGCGAGAAACTTTATGAATGTGTCACGTGGAAAGGCCATTAGTGGTAGGTATCCTGTTATTCAACATCAGAAACTCCATGCTGGTGAGAAACCTTTTGCGAAATCCACAGAATGTGGAAGGCTTTTAGATGGGGTTCAAGCCTTGTTAAACATGAGAGAGTCCACACGCACGTGGGAAAGCCTCTGTTACTGGCTGTTGGAGACCTCCACCCTATCTGAATCTGTGCTGACAGTGGCTTGACTGCAGGGCACCTCAAGGTTTATTATGGGGGCTGGAGAGATGGCTCAGCCATTAAGGCGCTTGCCTGTGAAGCCTAAGGACCTACGTTTGACTCTCCAGATCCCACATAAGCCAGATGCACAAAGATGAGGCAAGTACAAGGTCACACATGCCCACTAGGTGGTGCAAGCGTCTGCAGTGGCTGAGGCCCTGGAACACCAATTCTCTCTCTGTCTCTCTCTCTTGCTTGCTCACTCTAAAAATAAAAAAAATTAAAAAGAAGGTTTATTATGGCAAAGCTTATAAACATATGCCATACAAGTTTGTGAGTACAGTGCCTTTTCTTGTTTAATGAGAGAGAGAGAGAGAGAGAGAGAGAGAGGAAGAGTGAGAAAGTGACAGAATGGACATGCCAGGACCTCCTCCAGGTCCCACGCTTAGCCAGATGCAAAGTGACGCAAGGGCGCAATGCCGCACTTGACCACAAGGGGGCGCACACATCTGGATTTCGCTCACAGCAGCTGAGCTGTCCCTCTCTGTCTACCTCCCTCTGTCTCTCTCTCCAAAAATAAATAAATAATAATAATAAATATTAAAAAAATAAAATATATTTTTAAGAACGGGAGAACTCACACAGCAGAAAAGCCCTCCGTATCATGCCTGTTGACTTACCGCTCATCAGAGATCTCACACTTTTGCAAAACCTATGAAGGTAAGAAGTGTAGGAAGACTTTTTTTGTTGGGGAGCCACAGGCTTACACATGAGAGAACCCATACTGTAGAGAGAAGTGTATGAACATTAAAGTGTGGAAAGACTCAGTTGTGGTTATCACAATCAGAGATTCACCTGGTGGGGGTGGTGCACGCCATTAATCCCAGCACTCAGGAGGCAGAAGTAGGAGGATTGCTGTGAGTTCAAGACCACATAGTGAATTCCAGGTCAGCTTGGGCTACAGTGAGACCCTACCTCAAGAAACTGAAAAAAAAAAAACCATATTTGTGAGAAATCTTTTTTTATTATTTATTTATTTGAGACAAAAAATAGACACAGCTGCTGTAAATGAACTCCAGACGCATGTGCCACTTTGTGCATCTGGCTTACATGGGTTCCAGAGAATCAAACCTGGGTCCTTTGGCTTTGTAGGTAAGCACCTTAACTGCTAAGCCATCTCTCCAGCCCCAAACCTTTTTGATGTAACTAATATAGAAAGGTTTTATCCATGGGTTTCTGGCCTCATTAAAGATGAGAAGAGACTCCTTATTGGTAATAAATACTTCAAGAATATGGGAAGGCCTTTATTAGTGGCTATCAATTTACATATAGTAAGTATGGGCAGACTTTAAGTTCCACATCCAGTCTTGTTCGATGCAAAAGCGTTCATATTTGCGAGAAACTTTATGAATGTGCCACGTGGAAAGGCCATTAGTGGTAGGTATCCTGTTATTCAACATCAGAAACTCCATGCTGGTGAGAAACCTTTTGCGAAATTCACAGAATGTAGAAGGCTTTTAGATGGGGTTCAAGCCTTGTTAAACATGAGAGAGTCCACACGCACGTGGGAAAGCCTCTGTTACTGGCTGTTGGAGACCTCCACCCTATCTGAATCTGTGCTGACAGTGGCTTGACTGCAGGGCACCTCAAGGTTTATTATGGGGGCTGGAGAGATGGCTCAGCCATTAAGGCGCTTGCCTGTGAAGCCTAAGGACCTACGTTTGACTCTCCAGATCCCACATAAGCCAGATGCACAAAGATGAGGCAAGTACAAGGTCACACGTGCCCACTAGGTGGTGCAAGCGTCTGCAGTGGCTGAGGCCCTGGAACACCAATTCTCTCTCTGTCTCTCTCTCTTGCTTGCTCACTCTAAAAATAAAAAAAATTAAAAAGAAGGTTTATTATGACAAAGCTTATAAACATATGCCATACAAGTTTGTGAGTACAGTGCCTTTTCTTGTTTAATGAGAGAGAGAGAGAGAGAGAGAGAGAGGGAGGGAGGAAGAGTGAGAAAGTGACAGAATGGACATGCCAGGACCTCTACCCACTGCAACTGAACTCCAGATGCATGTGCCTCCTTGTGTGTCTAGCTTATGTGGAGTCTAAGGAGGGTCCTTAGGCTTCACAGGCAAGCACCTTAAGTGCTGAGCCACCACTCCAGCCCTGTTTTCCTTTTTTCTTTCTTTCTTCTCTTTTTTTCTCTTTCTTTCTTTCTTTCTTTCTTTCTTTCTTTTTTTTTTTTTTTTTTTGGTTTTTCAAGGTAGTGTCTCACTTCAGCTCAGGCTGACCTAGAATTCACTATGTCGTCTCAGGGTGACCTCAAACTCACGGTGATCCTCTTACCTCTGCCTCCCGAGTGCTGGGATTAAACGAGTGTGCCACTATGCCCGGCTTCTTTTTTTTTTTTCTTCCAGGTAAGGTCTCACTCTAGGCCAGGCTGGCCTGGAATTCACTATGCAGTCTCAGGGTAGCCTTGAACTCATGGTGAACCTCCTACTTCTTTTTTAAAAAATTATTTTATTTTTATTTATTTATTAGAGAGAGAGAGTGAGAATGGGCATGCCAGGGCCTCTAGCCACTGCAAATGAACTCCAGATTCATGTGCCACCATGTGCATTTGGCTTATATGGGACCTGGAGAATCAAACCTGGGTCCTTAGGTTTCACAGGCATACTCCTTAACTGCTAAGCAATCTCTCCAGCCCTGATCCTCCTACTTCTGCCTCCAGAGTGCTGGGGTTAAAGGTGCATGCCTCCACACCTGGCCGCATTAAATTTATTGAACATTAGTCTATACTGATGTCAAGCCATTTAAATGTAAAAAATGCATGATGAGGGCTGCATGATAAGGCGTTTGCCTGCAAAGCCAAAAGACCCAGGTTTGATTCTCCAGGACCCACATAAGCCAGATGCACAAGGGGGCGCATGCATGTGGAGTTCGTTTGCAGTGGCTGGAGGCCCTGGTGCACCTGTTCTCTCTCGCGCGCTCGCTCGCAAATAAATAAATAAATAAAATATATTTTAAAAAAGAAAAGGTGAATTCTAAAAAAAAAAAAAAAAAAAAAAGAAATGAAAGCACACACCTTTAATCCCAGCACTCGGGAGGCAGAGGTAGGAGGATCACCGAGAGTTTGAGGCCACCTTGAGACTACATAGTGAATTACAGGTCAGCCTGAGCCAGAGTGAGACCCTGCCTCGAACAAAAAAAAAAAAAAAAAGAAAGAGAAAAAAATGCATGATCTCTACCTCCTCAATGTAATAATGTGGAAGACCCATGAACTCAGGTGTTCTGAATGCTGGGTCTCCCAACTGGTGGCAATTTGGGAATTGGAGCCTTGCTGGAAGAAGTGTGTTTTGGGGGGGATGGGTTTATGGGTGTTATAGCCAGCTTCCCTTCGCCCGTGTTTGGCACACTCTCCTGCTGCTGTTGTCCTCCTGATGTTGGCCAGGAGTTGACGTCCAGCCTCTCTGTTTATGTCACATTTCCCCCTGCCATCGTGGAGGTTGCCCTTGAGGTCCTAAACCAAAATAAACCCTTTCCTCCCACAGGCTGCACTTGGCCTTTTTATTATTATTATTATGTTTTTTGGAGAGAGACACAGAGAGAGAGAGAGAGAGAGAGAGGTAGAGAGAGAGGAAGACAGAGATGGGCGCGCCAGCAGTGTCTCAGCTGCTGAGAACGAAATCCAGATGCATGCGCCCCCTTGTGGTCAAGTGCGGCATTGCGCCCTTTCATCATTTTGCATCTGGCTAAACGTGGGACCTGGAGATTGGAACCGCTGGATATTGGAACCAGTGTTCTTAGGCTTAGGAGGCAGGCGCTTTAACCGCTAAACCATCTCTCCAGCCCTGCACTTGGTCTTAAGTCAGCAACGGGAGGGTGACTGCAACAGGACCCAAGTGCTTTCTGTATCAGCTGCTGGTTTCATAACCTGAGCCCTCACTTCACCAAATGCCCCCGCCAGCATCCTCAGTGAACAGTCATAGATTTTCTGGTTTCAACTGGTTTAATTGTAACTATTAGGGCAAAAGCCTCATCGAGGTCTGACCGCCTGTTTTCAGTCAGCTCCACATTGCTGTGACAAACCTCCAACCAGACACAGTTAATGGGAGGAAAAGGTTTATTTTAGGCTTAGAGAGTCCCGGGGAACACCATCAATGGCAGAAGGAGCTGGCTGTCTTTCATAGATCCACGCAGAGAGGAAAAAAAATGGCAACAGGCAAACACCAACACCAGCAAGCCAGAATCACCAGGGTTCAAACTGCTCTGAACACAGCTAGTAGGGCTGGACATAGAGCCACCCCAAAACACACCATAGGCCTGGACTCCTAAATTCTGTCCCCAGCAGCACCTCTTCCCTAGGAGGGCTCTGCCCACTGAAGACTCAAAATTCCAGCCTGAGTCTATGCGCCCATATGGTTTAAATTACTATACCATATCCATGACCTCACAGTGCCTGATACTACCTACACAAGACCATTATAATAGGAGGAAAAGATGATGATATCAAACTGAAAAGAGAGATTGACTGAGGGTGGGGGATATGATGGAGAGTGAAGTTTCAAAGGGGAAAGCGGGGGTAGGGAGGGAAGTATCAAGGGATATTATCTACAATTAAAGAAGTTGTCAATAAAAAAAAATAAATTGCCATACCACCTGCGCCAGGATTTCAATTAAAGAGACGAGTAATGCTATAAGGAAATGGAAGGTAGCTAGGCGTCGTGGCGCACGCCTTTAATCCCAGCACGGGAGGCAGAGGTAGGAGGATCGCCATGAGTTTGAGGCCACCCTGAGACTACATAGTGAACTCCAGGTCAGCCTGAGCTAGAGTCACTACCTTGAAAAACCAAAAGAAAGAAAAGAAAAGAAAGGAAAGGAAAGGAAAGGAAAGGAAAGGAAAGGAAAAGAAAAGAAAAGAGAAAAGAAAAGAAAAGAAAAGAAAAGAAAAGAAAGGAAAGGAAAAAGAAAAGAAAGAAATGGAAGGAAATTTAATCAAAGCAAACAGTGGAAAAAGGTATTCAGTGACCCTCAACTTATTTCTCAGGGTAGAGCCAAGAGCTTCAGGTTTAAATAGGAGATGATAGGAGTGGAAAGAGGTACACACATCGAGGTAGCCCTAGACCAGGTGGGGTCTTGTCACTGTTCTGGTTCTGCACCATGGTCCAGGAAAGTCCTTATTGACTGCGGGAACAAGCTGGTCATCAAGGCTGGAGAGAGCTCAGCGGTTTAGAGTGCTTCCTGCTCAAGCATTAGGACCCGAGAGGGCCTTAAACTGCCACGGTTCAAATCCTGAGGTCCCATATAAACAGCTGGGCATGGTCACCTAATCCCACAAAGGAGCAGAGCCTTGAACGTCTAGGACCCCACAAGCTCTTGAAACTATGGCCCAAAAGGAGAGATGGCCTGGGCATGGTGACGCACACCTTTAATCCTAGCACTCAGGAGACAGAGGTAGGAGGATCACTATGAGTTTGAGGCCACCCTGAGACTACATAGTGAATTCCAGGTCAGCCTGGACTAGAGCAAGACCCTACCTTGAAAAAAAGGGGAGAGAGAGAGAGAGAGATGGCTCAGCAGTCAAGACACTTGCCTGTGCATCTGGCTTACATGGTTCCTGGGGAAATGAACCTGGGTCCGTTGGCTTTGCAGGAAAGCGCCTTAACCACTAAGCCATCCCTCCAGGCCCTGAAGGGTTTTTTTTTTTTTTTTTTACAAAGCCAGGAGACCCTGGTATACAGATAACCATTCTGTCTGTTTGTCTCTCAAATAAATATTTATGTTTGAAAAAGAGCTGGGGGAGATGGCTTTGTAAGGAAAGAATAAGAGAAAAGCAACACAGAACACCGGACTTGATCTCAATTGGACATGCCCCATCAGGCAAGGTGCAGACATTTCCTCTTAGTGGGCGGGGCCCGCAGCCTGTGCCGCTGTGCATGATGGGAGATGTAGTTCAGGCGCGGCGCGTAGCCAGAGCACTTCCGGTGCAGGGCTCTGCGGTGGTGGCCTGCGTTGCTGGGAGGGAGGTGAGAGCGGCTTAAGGTGCATTTGTCGGCCCTGCGACTTGTCTTTACTTTCTCGACCAGGCCGTGGGATCAAAATAGGTCCTCATGTGGGTCACCGTCCAGCGGCGGAAGGCGGGGTTGAGGGACATAGGGGTCCTGATTTGGGGGTCCTGTCGGACCTGTCAGAGCCTGAGGACGTCGGGGCTCAGTGATGCCCGCCCCGCTGCATCTCTTCTCAGGCCCTTCTTTTTAAATTTTTTTAAATTTATTTTTATTTATTTATTTATTTATTGAGAGAGAGAAAGAGAAATACAGAAATAGGCAGGTAGAGAGAGAGAGAGAGAGAGAGAATGAATGGGCACGCCAGGGCCTCCAGCCCCTGCAAACAAACTCCAGATGCATGTGCCACCTTGTGCATCTGGCTTACGTGGGTCCTGGGGAATCGAACCTGAGTCCTTTGGCTTTGCAGGCAAGTGCCTTAAATACTAAGCCATTTCTCCAGCCCCTTGCTTCTTTTTTTTTGATTTTTCGAGGTGGGGTCTCGCTCTAGTCCAGGCTGACCTGGAATTCACTATGTAGTCTCCGGGTGGCCTGGAATTTACGGCAATTCTTCCATTTCTGCCTCCTAAGTGCTGGGATTAAAGGCATGCGCCACCATACCCAACCTTTTAAAAATATTTTTAATTTTTTTTTTTTTTTTTTTTGTTTTTCGAGGTAGGGTCTCACTCTAGCTCAGGCTGACCTGGAATTCACTATGTTGTCTCAAGGTGGCATCAAACTCGTGGAGATTCTCCTACCTCTGCCTTTCCAGTGCTGGGATTAAAGGCATGCACCACTACACCCAGCTAGAAGGCTTTTTTAAAAAATGATTTTTAAAATCTTTTATTTACTTGCGAGAGATAGAGTGGGCACGCCAGGGCCTCCAGCCACTGCAAATGAGCTCCAGACTCAGGCACCACCTGTGCATCTGGCTAATGCAGGTCCTTGGGAATTGAACCCAGGTCCTTTGGCTTTGTGAGCAAACACCTTAACTGCCAAGCCATCTCTCCAGTCCCCTGCCCCCCAAGGCTTTTTGATGGGCATAAGCCAGATGCACAGGGAAAGGAAGCCAATTTGTCATTGCACTTGGCACTGGTATACAGCCCTCATTTTTATGAATTTTTACTTCAGAGAGAGAAAATGAGAATGGGCACAGGGTTTCCCACCTCAGCAAACAAACTCCAGATGCATGCACCTGACTTTACATTGATACTGGGGAATGGAACTGGGCCATCAGGCTTTGCAAGCAAGCACCTTACCCACTGTGCCACCTTTCCATGCCTAAGCATCATTTTGGCCCCCTCCTTTTAGGCTGTAGGGACCTCTACTTCATGGACATCGTCCTATTCTCACGGTGCCCAGCAGTAGGTTGGCAAGGAGATGTTATCCAGTGAGTAAGTGTGATTTCATGAAGCTGTCCAGCAGGCATCTGGAACTAGGGTGCTTCAGTTTGGGATTAGAAGACAAAATAGAGTATTGCCTTGTCTCACTTATTCTCGGTGAGGTGTAGAATTCATCCACATCAGAGTATTCAAACATTGATGTCCACTGCCAGGTCAGCCTGGGCCAGAATGAGACCCTACCTCAAAAAACAAACAAACAAAAAGTGAAGTAGGGGCTAGAGAGATGGCTTAGCATTTAAGGTGTTTGCCTGCAAAGCCAAAGGATCCAGTTGGACTCTCCAGGGCCCACGTAAGCCAGATGCAAAAGGAGGTGCATGCGTATGGAGTTCGTTTGCAGCGGCTGGAGGCCCTGGCGTGCCCATTCTCTCTCTCTGCCTCTTTCTCTCTCTCAAATAAATAAACAAATAAAAACATTTTTAAAAGTTTTTTTTTTAAGTGAAGACAAAAATAGAAAATAGATAGGCGTGGTGGCGCACGCCTTTAATGCCAGCACTCGGGAGGCAGAGGTAGGAGGATTGCCATGAGTTCGAGGCCATCCTGAGACTACATAGTGAATTCCAAGTCAGCCTGGGCTAGAGTGAGACCCTACCTCAAAAAAAATTCTTATTGTCTTACTTTTTCCTTCCTTTCTTTCTTTCTTTCTTTTTCTTTCTTTTTGGTGTTTTGAGATAGGGTCTCACTCTAGCCCAGGCTGACCTGGAATTCACTATGTAGTCTCAGGATGGCCTTGAACTCTCAGTGATCCTCCTTCCTCTACCTCCCGAGTGCTGGGATTAAAGGCGCGTGCCACCACACCCGGCTCTGGAAACGTTTTTATTGGGACAGTGACACCTTGTCCAGACTCTCATGTCCTCCTTCTCTTCCTCATTGTGTCTTCCTCAGACACAGCTGTTCCCCAAGAAGAGGACAAAATGACCAAGTTCAAGGTGAGTTGAGTTTACTTTTCTAGGTTTCAGATTGTCATCTCCTTCCTCACTCTACACCTCTCATTTTTCTGAAGAAGAATCAGAGAATAAGTAGGCATTCAAGGACCTGTTGTGGCTGGGCATGGTGGCCCACACTTTTTTTTTCCGAGGTAGGGTTTCATTCTGGTCCAGGCTTACCTGGAATTCACTATGTAGTCTCAGGGTGGCTTCGAACTCATGGAGATCCTCCTACCTCTGCCTCCCGAGTGCTGGGATTAAAGGCGTGCACCACCACACCCGGTCCACACCTTTTTTTCTTTTTCCACACCTTTTTTTTTTTAAGATTTATTTTTATTTATTAGAGAGGGAGAGAGAGAGAGATAGATAGTGAGTGAGAATTGGCTCGCCAGGGCCTCTAGCCACTGCAAACTCCAGACACATGTGCCACCATGTGCATCTGGCTTACGTGGGACGTGGAGAATCGAACCAGGGTCCTTAGACTTCGCGGGCACATGTCTTAACCACTAAGCCACCATGCCTGGTGATTTCTAGTTTTCTAATGCCATAAGATAGTTGGAATTTTTGAAATCTTTTCTCCCGCTGGTGTAGTGACACACGCCTTTAATCCCAGCACTCAGGAGGCAGAGGTAGGAGGATTGCCATGAGTTTGAGTCCACTCTGAGACTACATAGTGAATTCCAGGTCAGCCTGGGCTAGAACGAGATTCTATCAACCCCCCAAAATTTTTTTAAATTAATTTTTTATTGACAACTTCCATAATTGTAATTTCCTCCCTCCCCCACTTTCCCCTTTAAAACTCTACTCTCCATCATATCCCTTCCATCTCTCAGTCTCTCTTTTATTTTGATGTCATGATCTTTTCCTCCTATTAGGATGGTCTTGTGTACGTAGTGTCAGGCACCGTGAGGTCATGGATATCCAGGCCATTTTGTGTCTGGAGGAGCACGTTGTAAGGAGTCCTACCCTTCCTTTGGCTCTTACATTCTTTCTGCCATCTCTTCCGCAATGGACCCTGAGCCTTGGAAAGTGTGTTAGAGATATTTCAGTGTTGAGCACTCCTCTGTCACTTCTTCCCAGCATCATGGTGCCTTCCGGGTCATCCCAAGGTCACCACCATCTGAAAAGAGAAGCTTCTCTAACCAAAAGTGAGAGTAGCATTAATATATGGGTGTGGACCTTAAGAGAAGTGCTTACTGTGCAGTTTGGTGAGCATAATATATACATTTAGCCAGACACCAGCAGACATTACACTCCTAGGGCTCATGACTACCCCTGTTGTAGGATTTCAGTATCAGGGATGTATTCCCTCCCATGGAAAAGGCCTTCAGTCCAATTCGAGAGCAGTTGGTATACCCCATAACAGGCATGCCACTATTGCACCCGCTGGTTCATTTGGCTTGGCTGACCAAATTTAGGGCTTGCAGTGTTCACTGTTGAGTATCTTCACTGGTGTTTTCTGTCTTCCATTGAACTGCATGCAGCGTAGCTTTTTCCAACTTTCTGTCAGCTGGTTTACATGGAGGAGGCTTTTAGCTCAGCTCCAGCAGGATTTCTCAGCGACCTTGCAGCCCAAGTATGTGGAGTCTTCAGCAATAGGGTCTTACCATCTATTCCTGGTGGGAAACCAAGAGCCTTGGCAATGGCTTGTAATGTTTTGGCGGCATCTGTGACCTCCCTGGCCAACAACTCACTGGAAGGTATCCCATCCCTGGCACTGAATATTTTCTAGTAACAATCTATTGCTTCTGAATGTCCAGAAAAGTAGGTTTCCATATGACTTACAAGACCCTATCTCAACTGCCCCCCCCCAAAAAAATTTTATTTTATTTTTCATTTGGTTTTTCAAGGTAGAGTCTCACTCTAGTCTAGGCTGACCTGGAATTCACTATGTAGTCTCAAGGTGATCCTCCTACCTCTGCCTCCTGAGTGCTGGGGATTAAAGGTGTGCACCACCACACCTGGCCAAAAAGATGTTCTTGAAAGTAACATGTTAAAATCTCCTTTCAGGGCTGGAGAGATGGCTCAGTGTTTAAAGGCGCTTGCCTGCAATGCCTAAGGACCCGGCTTCGATTCCTCAGTACCTAGATAAAGCCAGATGCACAAGGTGGCTCATGCATCTGGAGTTCGTTTGTAGAGGCTATAGGTCCTGGTGCACCCATTTCTCTCCCTCTATCTGCCTCTGTTTCTCTCTCTCCCTCCCTCTCTCTAAAGAAACAAATAAAATATCCCTGCATTGCAAAAATAGAAAACAAAAGATTCAAAAGAAAAAATGAGACAATATTAGGAAAAATTTATAAACACTACTGAGGCGAAATGACAGAGGACCCAATAAAAGTAAGCAAAAGATTTGCATAGTTGACGTGTGTGTATGTGGGTGTGTAGTTTATATAACACAGTCCTTGATCATATACGATGTTCTATTTCATTCATTCTGGTAGTGCGTGCAGTAGGACTACAGGTAGACACTGCACCTCGCTTCTCCTTCTCCACTTCAGCCGCAGAGTGCACTAAACATCCTCATAGTAGATCCCCAAAAGCCCTGAAAGCATTCCTCAAGTCTCCATCTCCTCCCTCGTTGCCCGTCCATCACTAATCCCGCCCGAATAGAGAAGGGAGGGCCGGGCACTTCCGGAAGTACTGTGTCTGCAATACTTTCCCCGGAGGTGCCCTGGGGAGTCCGTGGAAGACGCCCACGCAGCGGACCCACCCGTGATCTCAGCCAGACGGTCAGAAGTCCCGCACAGGCTCCCAGGTGCGGAGCACCGCCCTTTCCCCGGTGCATGCTGGGAGTTGTAGTCCAGGCTGTCCGCGGAGTCGTGCGCGCTTCCGCTCGGGGGGGGGCGGGCGCGAAGGCTCCTGGGAAGTGTTTTCCCTGGCGTGTGAGTGAGTCTGTGAGCGTCCGCTCGCTGTCGCTGTCCCTTCTGAGTTTCCTGGGTGTTCGCGGACTGGAGCTGCCCGTGGACGAGCAGCGTGGGCGGAGAGCGAAGGTTTGCAGGGAGCGAGCGGGGCTGAGGTGCGTCCGGGGTCGGGTGTGCGGGGCTGAGGTGTAGGCACAAAGATGTCAAAGGCAGGTTTGGGTGCCATGGCGTTTGGAGGGTCTCTTGGAAGTGGGCTGAGCGTCCCAGGCAGGAGGAACATGCCAGCTGGAGCAGAGGCACGAGCCCTTTACTGTGGGAGTTTTTCTGGAGGAGGCTCCTAACAACAGCAGGGTGACACCTCAACATACCTGCCACACTGAGGTCTTGGGGTCCCCAGTGAGGATAGGTTTTGGCATTTAGACTCAAAATGGAGAGACTCAAGCCAACGCTGTTGCTTCATAAAATTCAAGGCTAGTCGCAGTGTGAACGTGGATATTCAGCACAACAGAGTAACCCAGAGCAGGCACAACTTGTTTGTAAGACAGGGTTGTTTTTCGTTTGTTTGTTTGTTTGTTTGTTTGTTCGTTCGTTCGTTTTCCCTGAGGTAGGGTCTTACTCTGGCCCAGGCTGACCTGGAATCACTCTGTAGTCTCAGGGTGGCGTTGAACTCATGGTGATCCTCCTACCTCTGCCTCTCCAGTGCTGGGATTAAAGGCGTGCGCCACCACGCCTGGCCACAACATAGTTTTTTATTCAAATCTGAGCTTGGGAAAATGGAGTAGAGACTGTCCAATTTATTTATTTGAGAGAGAGAGAGAGAATGGGTGTGCCAGGGCCTCCAGCCACTGCAAACAAACTCCAGACACATGTGCCCCCTTGTGCATCTGGCTTACGTGGGTTCTGGAGAATTGAACCAGGATCCTTTGGCTTTGCAGGCAAATGCCTTAACCACTAAGCCATCTCTCCAGCCCTAACTTACTTTCTTTCTTTCATTCTTCCTTTCCTTTCTCTCTCTCTCTCTCTCTCTCTCTCTCTTTCTTTCCCTCCCTCTCCTCCCTCCCTCCCTCCCTCCCTCCCTCCCTCCCTCCCTCCCTCCCTTCCTTCCCTTCCTTCCTTCCTTCCTTCCAGAAAAAGATTTTTACCAGACATGGTGACACACACTTTTAATCCAAGCACTTGGGAGGCTGAGGTAGGAGGATCACCATGAGTTCAAGACCACCTTGAGAATACATAGTAAATTCCAGGTCAGCCTGGTCTAGAGTGAAACCCTGCCTGGAAAAAAAAAAAAAAAAAAAAAAAAAAAAAAAAATATTTAAGGAGAGAGAGAATGGGTACACCAGGGCCTCCTGCCACTACAAACAGGCTCCATTCATATGTGCCACTTTGGTCATCTGGCCCTACATGGGTATTGGGGATCTGAAACTAGCCTGTAAGGTCTTGCTCTAGTCCAGGCTGACCTGGAATTCACTATGTCATCTCAGGGTGGCCTCAAACTCACGGGGATCCTCCTACCTCTGCCTCCTGAGTGCTGGGATTAAAGGCCTGCGCCACCATGCCCGGCTACCCTTTCTGATGTTAAGCAGCTCCAGTCACGTGAGTCACGTGATGGTGACCTCTTGTGAGCATTAATGTCCTGGGGAGCAGTAGGTTCTTTGATGTGGAATAGCGGTATGGGCCCCTCTCTCTGTTCTCCAGGACTGTCGTTCATCCCGGGCAGGAAGAGGGGATGGTTTTGCTGTTTCATCCAGGAGAGTAATTGTGGTATTTCCTTTTTGGGGGGGGGGCGGGGCCTACCTGTGTGATATAGTATGTGTGGTGTATGCATGTGTATGTGCAGATGGGCGTGCATAGACACACCTGTGCTGAGGCCAGAGGAGGATATCTTGTCTCACTTTTCTGTTGTATTTCCTGAGACTACCTTTCATGGATCCTGGAGCCCGCTGTCTTTCAGTTAGAGTGGCTGACCGACGAGTCCCAGCTATTAACCTGTCTCTGTTCCCTCAGGGCTGGGGTTGTACGTGTATGTGGCTGTGCCTGGCATTTTACGCGGGTCCTGGGTTTGAACTCGGGTCCTCATGTCCTTGTGAGGAAGCGCTCTTACACACTGAGCCATTTCCTCAGCCCTGATGTCCCCAGTCCTGGTATTTTTTTTTTTAATTTAGTTTATTTAAGAGCAACAGATAGACAGAGAGAGAGAGAGGCAGATAGATAGAGAATGGGTGCACCAGGGCCTCCAGCCACTGCAAACGAACTCCAGATGCGTGCACCACTTTGTATGTCTGATTTACATGGGTCCTGGAGAATACAAGCCTCGAACCAGGGTCCTTAAGCTTCACAGGCAAGTGCTTAACCGCTGAGCCATCTCTCCAGACCCCCACTCTGGTATTTCATAGTCTTTCTTTCCCCAGTTTGATGTCGCAGAACTGAGTGAAGGTCAAAGTAGTGACTCTTTCATCCAGACAGCAAAGCTACAGGTGAGCGTGACTTTGCCTTGTCTTTTTTTTTTTTTTTCCTAACATGATTGCAGGTGTCTTCTCTAATTTGTGACTTGTCTTTTATTTCATTAAATATGAGAGAGAAGCCAGGTATGGTGGCGCACGCCTTTAATCCGAGCACTCGGGAGGCAGAGGTAGGAGGATCACCATGAGTTTGAGGCCATCCTGAGACTACATAGTGAATTCCAGGTCAGCCTGGGCTAGAGTGAGACCCTACCTCAAAAACCAAAAAAAAAAAAAAACCCAAATGCACAAAGTGGGGCATGCAGCTAGAGTTTGCTGCCAATAGAGTCTGACACACCCATTCTCTCTTTTTTCTTTTTTTTTTTTTTTTTTTCAGGTAGGGTCTCACTCTGGCTCAGGATGAGCTGGAATTCACTATGTACTCTCAGCATTGCCTTGAACTCACAGCGATCCTTCCGACCTCTGCCTCCCGAGTGCTGGGTTTAAAGGCGTGCGCCACCAAGCCTGGCTCTTTCTCTATTTCTCTGTTTGCAAATAAATACAGATCAACTATGAGCCAGTTCAGCTTTGCACTCATACCTGTGACCAGATTGTCATCTCATATGGTGTAATTCCTAGAGACAGAGTAGTTACTTTCCTGTCAGTTTCTTCTGCCCCAGCTTCATAATCATAATCTGAAGCCCACAGGAGATCATATGTCCGAGGCACGGTGTGGTCTGAGCTGAAGTGGGGAGTTGTGTCTGGAATCCAGTCCCTTCTGTGGCATCAAGTCACACGAAGGAATGGATGTCGTTGCTCTTGCTGGTCACGTAAAGGAGCCACCTGGGCCAGTGACAGCCTGGGCTAGACTCTCATGTCCTTCTTTCCTTTGTTATATCTTCTCAGACTCAGCTCCCCAGTTCCCGAAGAAGAGTTGGAGGACGAAATGAACAAGTTCAAGGTGAGCTGGGCTTGCTTTGCCGAGGTTTCAAATTATCATCTTTTCTCCGGGATTCCACCGTCATGCTCATTCTTGGGAAATACTAAGGAGAATCATTGGCACTTGAGAAGCTCTTGGTGCCAGGTGTTTGTTACCTTGTACTTTACTTTTTGTTGGTTATCACTTTATGGTTGTGTGAATAAAAATAAACAAGTGGGGCTGGAGAGATGGTTCGATGGTTAAAGGTACTTGCTTGCAAAGCCTGACAGCCTGGATTCAATTCACTGGTACCTGTGTAAAGTGAGATGCACAAAGTGGTGCATGTGTGTGGAGTTCGCTTGCAGTGGCTCTAGGCCTTGGCATGCCCATTTTCATAGTCTCTCTGTCTCTCCCCCATCTCTGCTTGTAAATAAATAAAATGATTTTTTAAAGCTTGATAAATAAGCATAGAGTAAGCTGAGCATGGTGGCGCACGCCTTTAATCCCAGCACTGGGGAGGCAGAGGTAGGAGGATTGCTGTGAGTTTGAGGCCATCCTGAGACTACACAGTAAATTCCAGGTCAGTCTGAGCTAGAGTGAGACCATATCTTGAAAAACCAAAAAAAGAGTCGGGCGTGGTGGCACACGCCTTTAATCCCAGCACTAGGGAGTCAGAGGTAGGAGGATCGCTGAGAGTTCAAGGCCACCCTGAGACTACATAGTGAATTCCAGGTCAGCCTGAGCCAGGGTGAGACCCTACCTCGAAAAACCAAAAAAAAAAAAAAAAAAAAAAAAAAAAAAAGAAAAGAAAAAAAAGGTGCATTTTGATGTTCATTTTTAAAAATTTTTCTTTATTTAAGAGAGTGATAAGCAGAGAGAGAATGAGTATAGGTGGGCCAGGGCTTCCTGCCACTGCAAATGAATTCCAGACATACGTGCCACTTGGTGCGTCTGGCTTTATGTGGGCACTATGGAATTGAACCCAGGCCGTCAGGCTTCGCAAGCAAGTGCCTTTAACCACCGACTCTTCTCTCCAGCTCGTTTTGATGTTTCTGCATGTGTGGTATGTGTGCATGTATGTCTATGTGTATGGGTGTGAATGCACATGTGTGTGTGTGTGTGTGTGTGTGAGCATGCATGTGGAGGCCAGAGGTGACGTTGGATACCTTTGATCCCTCTGTACCTTACCTCACTGAGGCAGGGTCTCTCACTTGAACCCAGGGCTTGCCGATTTGGCTTGTCTAGCTAGCCAGCTTGTCGCGGGGACCCCGCATCTCCACTTCCCAAGTACTGGGGTTAGAGACAGCTAGCACGGTGCCTGGTTTACGCGAAGCTGGCTGTTGAGCCCAGGGCTTTGTGCAATGCTAGACAAGCACTCTGCCAACTGAGCTACATCCCTAGCCTCGTGCTGTCCTGCCAGCAGTCTTTGTTGTTCGATTCAGGTGGAGTGTATTTGATGTTGTAGGAGGTGGTGACCTTCAGGGACGTAGCTGTGTTCTTCAGTGAGGAGGAGCTGGGGTTGCTGGACTCCACACAGAGGAAGCTGTACTGCGACGTGATGCTGGAGAACTTCAGCAACCTGCTCTCAGTGGGTGAGGACGCACGCTGTGGCTGCACATCAGCTCCTGTGGTGTCCCTGTGGTGTCCCTGTGGCCCTGGACCTGCTTGGAGCTCTGCAGGGGCTCCTAGTTCTCAAATCTTCGTGGATAGACTTGGAATCTTTTATTTATTTATTTTTATTTTTTTTATTGTTATTACTTGGTTGTGATTGTTTGGTTTTTCAAGGTAGGGTCTCGCTCTAGCTCATGAGTGCTGGGATTCAAGGCGTGCACCACTGTGTCTGGCTGAATAGAGCTGGAATCTTTGTAGTGTCTTCCCGTGGCTTGCATCTGTGCTTCATAAATGACCTGTAAACCGACCGCATGATGCTGTGCTGCAGTCCTCTCAAATTGTAATTATCTTCAATTAGTCAGTCATGGTACGCATTTAGTGAGTTGTATGAACAATTTTTTTTTTTTTTTTTTTTTTTTTTTTTGGTTTTTTTTTTTTTAGGGTCTCACTCTAGTTCAGGCTGACCTGGAATTCACTATGTAGTCTCAGGGTGGCCTCGAACTCACAGTGATCCTCCTACCTCTGCCTCCCGAGTGCTGGGATTAAAAGTGTGCACCACCACGCCTGGCTATTTTTTGTTGTTTTTTTGAGGTAGGGTCTCACTTTAGCTCAGGCTGACCTGGAATTCACTATGTAGTCTCAGGGTGGCCTCGAACTCACAGTGATCCTCCTACCTCTGCCTCCCCAGTGCTGGGATTAAAAGCGTGCACCACCATGCCTGGCAAGTATGAACAATTTTTATTAATTTATTTTTATTTTATTTTTGGTTTTAGTTTTTAAGGTCTCACTCTAGCCCAGGCTGACCTGGAATTCACTATGTAGTCTCAGGCTGGCCTCAAACTCACGGCGATCCTCCTACCTCTGCCTCCTGAGTGCTGGGATGAAAGGTATGCACCATCATGCCCAGCTTATTGTATGAACAATTTTTTTGGTGTTTGCAATAACATTTTAAAAAATTATTTATTTGCAAGCAGAGAGAGAAGGAGGGGAAGAAAGAGAGTATGGGTGCACCAGGGCTTTCAGCCACTGCACACGAACTCCAGATGCATGTGCCACCTTGTGCATCTGGCTACGTGGGTACTGGGGAATCGAGCCTTGAACCGGGGTCCTTAGGCTTCACAGGCAAGCACTTAACCGCTAATCCATCTCTCCAGCCCTTATGAACAATTTTTTATTTTTTTATTTTTTTACTTTTCGAGGTAGGGTTTTACTCTGATCTAGGCTGACCTGGAATTCACTATGTATTCTCAGGGTGGCCTTGAACTCACGGCAATCCTCCTACCTCTGCCTCTCGAGTGCTGGGATTAAAGGCATGCGCCACCACACCCGCTTATGAACAATTTTTAATGAGATAAGATAGGTTATGGTTTAAAAGTCCTTCTTCTCATCGTAGCCAAATGTACAGTGTAGCCCATTGCCAAGAACAGTGTGAGATACTGAAGAGAGGACATGATGAAAATAGACACTTTTACAGGGGTACTGGGGAATCAAACCTTGGTCCTTAGGGGCTTGGCTTGTTTGTTTTTTTGTTTGTTTTTGGATTTCCAAGGGAGGGTCTCACTCTAGCCCAGGCTGACCTGGAATTCACTGTGTAGTCTCAGTGTGGCCTCAAACTCTTGGCAATTCTCCTACCTCTGCCTCCCGGGTGCTAGGATTAAAAGCAGGCACCACTATGCCTGTCTTCAGCTGTTTTTATTTTTTAAATATTTAATTTTTTATTTATTTAAGAGAGAGAGAGAGACCTGGAATTCACTATGTAGTCTCAGAGTGGCCTCGAACTCACGGTGATCCTCCTACCTCTGCCTCCCGAGTGCTGGGATTAAAAGTGTGCACCACCATGCCCGGCTATTTTTTGTTGTTTTTTTGAGGTAGGGTCTCACTTTAGCTCAGGTAGAGAGATAGAATGGGCGCGCCAGGGCCTCCAGCCACTATAAACGAACTCCAGATGCATGTGCCCCCTTGTGCATCTGGCTTACGTGGATCCTGGAGAACCATGCCTTGAACCAGGGTCCTTAGGCTTCACAGGCAAGTATTTAACCACTAAGCCATCTCTCCAGCCTCCCCCCCCCTTTTATTTTATTTTGTTTTTTGGCAGGGGACAGGGGCAAGTCCAACAGACTGGCCTTTTTTTTTTTTTTTTTGAGACAGAAAGAGGGGGAGGGAGAGAGAATTGGCACGCCAGGGCCTCCAGCTACCATAATCAAACTCTAGATGCATGTGCCACCTTGTGTGCATGTTCGATTTTGTGCACCTGTGTCACCTTGTGTATCTGGCTTACATGGGATCTGAAGTCGAACATGGGTTCTTAAGCTTTATAGGCAAAAGCTTTAACTGCTAAGCCATCTCTCTCTCTCTCTTTTTTTTTTTTTTTTAGGCAAGCCAAACAAACTGGCCATTTTTAATGTGAGAGAGTGAGACTAAAAGAGATTGAGAGAGAGAGAGAGAGTGAGTCAGCCTCTAGGTACTGTAATTGAACTCCAGACGCATGCACCATTTGTTCATTTGCGACCTTGCACACTTGTATCACCTTGTGTGTCTAGTTTACGTGGGATCTGAAGAGTCGAACATGGGTCCTTAGGCTTTGCAGGCAAGTGCCTTCATTGCTGAGCCATCTCTCCAGCCCTTTATTTATTTATTTTATTTAAAAATATTTTTATTTTTATTTATTAGAGACAGAGAGAGGAGAGAGAGAGAATCAGTGCACCAGGGCCTCTAGCCACTGGAAACGAACTCCAGACACATGGGCCACCTTCTGCATCTGGCTTACGTGGGACCTGAAGAATCAAACTTGGGTCCTTAGGCTTTGCAGGCAAGTGCCTTAACTGCTAAGCCATCTCTCTAGCCCTCTCTATTATTTTGATATCATCTTTTCCTCCTATTATGAGGGTCTTGTGTAGATAGTACTAGGCACTGTGAGGTCATAGATATCAAGGCTAATTTGTGTCTGGAAAAATGCAGTGTAAAACCAGGGGTGGTGGTGCACGCCTTTAATCCCAGCACTTGGGAGGCAGAAGTAGGAGGATTGCCGTGAGTTTGAGGCCATCCTGAGACTACATAGTGAATTCCAGGTCAGCGTGGCCCAGAGTGAAACCCTACCTCAAAAAACAAAACAAAACAAACCAAAACAAAAAAAGGTAGAATGCATTGTAAGCAGTCCTTTCCATCCTTTGACTTACATTTTTTAAAAATTATTTACAAGCAGAGAGAGAGAGAGAAAGAAAGCCAGACAGTGAGAATTGACACACCAGGGCCTCCATCCACTGCGTATGAACTCCCAAATGTGTATGCCATTTATGCATCTGGATTTATATGGGGGCTGGGGAATTGAACCCTAGTTATTATTAGGCTTTGCAGGCAAACACCTGCTGAACTCTCTCTCCAGCCCTGACTCTTACGTTCTTTCCCACACCTCTTTCACAGTGGACCCTGAGCCTTGGAAGGTGTGATGGAGATGTTTCAGTACTGAACACACCTCTGTCACTTCTTTTCAACCCTGTGGTGCCTTTTGGTTCATCCTAGTGGTCACCACTATTTGAAAAGAGAAACTTCTCTAACCAGTCAAGATGGTGCATGCATCTGGAATTCGTTTGGTTAGAGGCCCTGGCATGTCTATTCTCTCTCTGATAAATAAATACAAATGAAAATAAATCTTAAAAAAAAAAAAAAAAAAAACGGACTGGAGAGATGGCTTAGCAGTTCAAGCACCTGCCTGGTAAGCCTAAGAACACCTGTTCGATTCTCCAGGTCCCACATTTAGCCAGACGCAAAGGTGCAATGCCACATTTGCCCACAAGGGGGCGAACGCATCTGGAGTTGGTTCACAGCAGCTGAGAAGCTGCTGGCATGCCCATTCTTTCTCTCCAAAAATAAATAAATAAATAAATAAATAAATAAATAAATAAATAAATACATACATACCAAAAAAAGAAAACAAAACTGGCTATCATGTCTTGATGATGATGATGCAGGAGAATGAGGCCTTTGATGTGTTAATTTTAAATATTTATCCTTTTCACAGGCCACCAGCCCATCATAGCAGATGTTTTACCACAGTTTGAGCGAGAAGAAAAGCTCTGCGTGAGGAAGGTGGTGGCTCAGAGCGGTGAGTCTGTGGGCGAGAGCAGCCCAGCTCCGTGTCTGCCCTGCCTGGGGAGATTGCTCAGCATTGAAGGCACTTGCTCACAGAGCCTGCTGGCCAGGGTTCAGTTCCTCAGTACCCACACAGACCAGCACATGTGTCTCTTGTCCTCTTTTACGGGCAAGAGACTGTGGTACACTACCCCTCCCCCACAAATAAAGAAATAGAGCTGGGCGTGGTGGTGCACGCCTTTAATCCCAGCACTTGGGAGGAAGAGGTAGGAAGATCAGCGTGAGTTCAAGGCCACCCTGAGACTACATAGTGAATTCCAGGTCAGCTAGCCTGGGCTAGAGCAAAGACCCTATCTCAAAAAAAAAGAAAAGAAAAGAAAAGAAAAAAGAATTCAATAAGTAATAAAACAAGGAAAGAAATAAAAGAATGAAGATTCTGGGCAGAGGATATGGGAGAGAGAGAAATCACCAGTGGAGATGGGAGATGGTTCAGTGGGGTAGTGATCACCTTGCAAGCGTGAGGACATGTATTCCCTCCCATGGAACAGGCCTCCAGTCCAATTAGAGAGCAGTTGGTTCCCCCCATAACAGACATGCCACTATTGCACCTGTTGGCTCGTTTGACCTGGCTGGCCAAATTTAAAGCTTGCAGTGTTCACTGTTGAGTATCTTCACTGGTGATCTCTCTCTCCCATTGACCTGCATGTAGCATAGCATTTTCCAGCTTTCTGTCAGCTGGTTTACATGGAGGAGGTTTTCAGTTCAGCTCCAGCAGGATTTCTCAGTGACCTTGCAGCTCAAGTTTGTGGAGTCTTCAGCAATAGGGTCTTACCATCTATTCCTGGTTGGGAAACCAAGGGTCTCGGCAATGGCTTGTAATGTTTTGGGGGCATCAGTGACCTCCCTGGCCAACAACTCACTGGATGGTATCCCATCCCTGCCACTGAAAATTTTCTAATAACAATCTCTGGCTTCTGAGTGTTCCATTTTCCATAAAAAGTAGGTTTCTATATGACTTACTTATATCCTCTTAGATTTTGATTAGCCCTCCCTCCACCTTTCCTTTACTCAATCTCTTCCCCTGACCTCACTTAGGCCTTTTCACCCCCATTAATCTGTTCTTCTACTTACATATATAAAATACCATTCTAGGGCTGGAGAGATGGCTTAGTGGTTAAGCGCTTGCCTGTGAAACTTAAGGACCCCAGATCGAGGCTCAATTCCCCAGGACCCATGTAAGCCAGATGCACAAGGTGGCACATGCATCTGGAAGTCATTCACAGTGGCTGGAGGCCCTGGTGCACCCATTCTCTCTATCTGCCTCTCTCTCCCTCTCTCTGTCTGTTGCTCTCAAACAAATAAATAAATAAATAAATAAATTTAAAAATACTTGAGAAGATTAAGAAATAGTGAAGGAAGACCCTCATAATAGGATGAAAAGATGATGACATCAAAATAAAAGAGAAACCTTGCTGGGTGTGGTGGCGCATGCCTTTTGTCCCAGCATTTAGGAGGCAGATGTAGGAGGATCACCATAAGTTCAAGGCCACCCTGAGATGACATAGTAAATTCCAGGTCAGCCTGGGCTAGAGTGAGATCCTATTTTGAAAAACCAAAAAATAAAATAAAATAATAAAATAAAATAAAATAAAAAATAAATAAAATGCCATCCTATTAAGTACCCCCTTCCTCCCTTTCTATTCCCTTTATATCCCCTTTCTAGCTTACTGGCCTCTGTTATTGAGTTTTATTCCTACTCACATAGAAGTCCAATCATTTGTATCTAGGATCCACATATGAAAGAGAACATGTGACATATGGTTTTCTGGGCCTGGATTACCTCACTAAGTATAATCCTTTCCAGATCCATCCATTTTCCTGAAAATTTCATAATTTCATTTTTCTTTACTGCTGAGTAGAACTCCATTGTGTAAATGTGCCGCATCTTCATTATCCACTCATCAGTTGAGGGACATCTAGGCTGGTTCCATTTCCTAACTATTGTGAATAGAGCGGCAATAAACATGGCTGAACAAGTATCTCTAAGGTAGTGAGAAGAGTCCTTAGGATATATGCCTAGGAGTGGTATAGCTGGGTCATATGGTAGATCTATTTTTAGCTGTCTTAGGAACCTCCACACTGATTTCCACAATGGCTGGACCAGATCACATTCCCACCCACAGTGTAGAAGGGGTCCTCTGAGAGACCTATCTGAAAGGAGCTGGATGGTGTACCTATGGATGCCACCCACGCTGCCCCCTGGCCTCCACACACATGCACTCATACCCACATACATGGTAAACCCCACACATACGGTACAAGCAAAGAAAAGGTGCCTTAAAAATTTTTTGTGTGTTTTTTATTGTTATTTATTTATTAGCAACAAACAGAGAGAGTAAGAGGCAGAAAGAGAGAATGGGAGCACCAGGGCCTCCAGCCACTACAAACCAACTCCAGATGCATGCGCCACCTTGTGCATCTGGCTTACATGGGTCCTGGGGAATTGAGCATTGAACCGGGGTCCTTAGGCTTCACAGGCAAGCACTTAACCGCTAAGCCATCACTCCAGCCCTTTTTAAAACATTTATTTATTTATTTATTTGACAGAGAAAGGGAGAAGGAGACAGAATGGGCATGCCAAGGCTTCCAGCCACTGCAAACAAACTCCAGATGCATGCACCCCTTGTGCATCTGGCTAATGTGGGTCCTGGGGAATCGAACCCAGATCCCTGGGCTTTACAGGCAAGCACCTTAGCCACTGAGCTAAGGTCATTGTATCCATGTATATATTTTGATTATATTCACCCCTGTTGTAGTGACCTTTTTGTTGCTGGCACAAAACACCCAACCAAAAACAGCTTATGGGGGAAAGTTGTTTATTTTGGCTTACAGACTGGAAGGGAAGCTCCATGATGGCGGGGGGAAGGACGTGCATGGTCAGAGGCTGGACAGCACAGGAGACTATGCCAAACGCTGGCAAGCTAGGGTTAACAAACCATCAAGGTCCACCCCGGCAACACACCTCCTCCATCAGTTGAAGATTAAGCATCAGAGCCAGAAATTAGCTGGGTGTGGTGACACATACCTATAAGACCAGAACTTGGGAGGTAGAGAAAGAATGATCAGGGGTTCAAAGTCATCCTTGGCTGAGGCCAGCCTGGGCTGCATGGGGCACTGTCAAAGTCAAACGTTGACAGTGATTTGGTGGCCTGTCCCTTGCAAGCATAGCAATTGCCCATAGGAAGATGCCCACAACTGCTGCCTCCAGGTAGGCAAGAACTAGCAGTGTCCGTCCGCCTCTGCCTTCATGATGGGAGGTGTTCTTTGTAGCTCTAGAGCCACCAAAATGTGAACTTGTTCATTTATGAAGTAGGAGTGTAGGCAGGTCATTAATGCGTGGAGGCGTGTGGGGAAGAGAGGGAGAGAGAGCGAGCGCACTGAACACTCGAGGGAAAGCAAATGGACCCTGTCTCTGGCTCCACTTGTGTAACCTTGACACCTCCGAGCAGAGCCCTTCTCTGAATTCTCCTTGTGCTTTCAGGAGACAAGGGTCTAAATGAGACAGAGCCTCTTCGCGAGGAGGGATTAAAGCACCTGCCACGTGCCCAGCTCTTCTGCTCACAGATCTGGCAACAGGTGGCCAGCGAGCTAACCGTCTGTCAAGATTCCCTGGTGAACGTCGGAGAGACTTGTTCCCTGTCAGAAAAGCAAGAGCCTGTCCGGTACGACGAGTCCAGTAACCGTTTCAGTCAGAGCTCACGCCTACAGGTTCACCCCGGAGATGACAGCAGTGGAAGCCCTGTCAAAGGGGAGGCGTGCGAGAACGGTTCCTCTTGTGATGCTTCTCCCCTCCCAGTTAATGGCAGAGCCCACGCGGAGCAGAAGCGGTACAAGTGTGAGAAGTGTGAGCACTCCTTCTGCCGGCTGTCCGGCCTCCAGGCCCACCAAGCAAAGCACACGGGAGAGAAGCCGTACAAGTGCGAGGAGTGTGGGAAGGGCTTCACTCGGGCCTCCACGCTTCTGGACCATCAGAGAGGCCACACGGGCAACAAGCCGTATCAGTGCGCTGCTTGCTGGAAGAGCTTCTGTCACAGCTCAGAATTCAACAATCACATTAGGGTCCACACAGGGGAAAAACCCTACATCTGTGAGGAGTGTGGGAAGGGCTTCAGTCAGGCCTCGCATCTCCTGGCCCACCAGCGAGGACACACTGGAGAGAAGCCGTACAAATGCACTACGTGTGGGAAGGGCTTCAGTCGGAGTTCGGACCTGAATGTCCACTGCAGAATCCACACCGGAGAGAAACCCTATAAATGTGAGAAGTGTGGGAAGGCCTTCAGCCGGGTCTCAATACTGCAAGTGCACCAGAGAGTCCACAGTGAAGAGAAGCCGTACCAGTGTGCAGAGTGTGGGAAAGGCTTCACCGTAGATTCCCACCTTCAAGCCCACCAGCGGTGCCACACTGGAGAGAGACCCTATCAGTGTGAGGAGTGTGGGAGGGGCTTCTGTCGGGCCTCGAACTTCCTGGCCCACCGTGGAGTCCACACAGGAGAAAAACCTTACCGCTGTGATGTGTGTGGAAAGCGCTTCCGGCAGAGGTCCTACCTGCACGACCACCAGAGGGTCCACACTGGAGAGAAGCCGTACCAGTGTGAGGCGTGCGGGAAGGGCTTCAGCTGGAGCTCGTATCTTAAAGCCCATCAGAGAGTTCACACTGGAGAGAAGCCGTACAAGTGTGAGGCGTGCGGGAAGGGCTTCAGCTGGAGCTCCAGCCTTATAATTCACCAGCGAGTCCATGCTGAAGAGGAGGGTGACAAGGACGTTCCTTCAGCAGAGGATTCATACCGGAAATAAGCTCATGTTGTCATTATAGGTGCTTAACACATTTCAATTATCTGAGCGGTCGTAAGAGAAGAGAGCTATTTCATAAGTGGGCATGTTGGCCTGAGCTGGTTATGTCACAGTGTCTGGGAGACTGCCTGGCCTGGTAAGTGTGAAGCCCTCAGTAGATAAAATGCAGACAGGAGATCTCAGGAAGGACGAATCTCCCATGGAGGTAGGAAGTTCTAGGATGGAAGAGACCCAGTCTGTTTCAATGGATGTGAAAGCTCCAACAGGGCAGGAACTTTGCTGGCCGTGAAATCTCCCCCATGGCAGTCTTGTTTCAATGGATGTAAGAAAGCTCTGTTTCAACAGGAGTCAGGAACTCTTGCTGGCTCCATGGTGAAATCTCCCCTGCATAAAAGGGTTCTGTTTTAGTGAGCTGGCCATGTCACAGTAACTAGATGACATGGCAGAGAACCCTCCTAAGTCGGAGCCATTTAGACTCCATTTACATGCTTGACCCTTCCATGAACTCAGGTAAGGGCAGGCCAGTTCAGTAGAAGCATTACGATGGAGGAGAGTGTGTCTGTTCATGGTCTGTGCCCGCAGTGGTGTTAACAGACATCATTGGAGTGTAGAGGATTGTCTTAAAATAAAGTCCTACCAGAACAAAATAGCTGAACTGAGTTGTCTGTAAAATTAGAATTCAGTGTGGCAGTATTTCTGAACACTCGGTGACTAAAACTTCAAACTGAAGCAGGTAATCAGGTCCGCACGCACCGATGGCTCTGCATCTTAGTGGTGTGTGACATGGAACCGCAGCCATCTGCTGTGCATCAGCGCCAAATGCCCTTAACGCTGCCTGAAATACCTCCGCTCAGCTGTGAAACTGTTCTAAGTTGCAGTGTTCTTACTGTACATACAAAAATTCCCACTTGTATAGACATATAATAGTTTATGGAAAAGAAAGGTTTAATATTTTCGTATTGTCTTTTAAAAGTTTCAAAATAGTATTATCTGGATTATATAGTATTACTATTTATTTATTTGCACAGAGAGAGAGAATGAGAGAAAGTAAGTATGGGTGCACCAGGGTCTCCTGCCACTGCAAGCAAATTTCAGGTGCATTATACCATGCTAGCATCTGGCCATTTGGGGAACAACCAGGGCCTGGCTTTGACCCCTTAACTGCTGTGCCATCTCTCTAGCCCTAGTGTTTGGTTTTTGTTTTGTTTTGAAGATAGGGTCTTACTCTAGCCCAGGCTGACTTGGAATTCACTATGTAGTCTCAGGCTGGCCTCGAACTCAGCGATCCTCTTACCTCGGCCTCCCGAATGCTGGGATTAAAGACTTCCTGGTGTTTGATTTTAAACATTGCTGTTAGGTCCTTTTACAGAAACTTAAGTGTTCAAGGCTTCTATCCCATGACTATGCAAATTTGCTTTAGTCTTTAATAAATTACCATTTATAAAATTATACATATACCAAAGAATTGTCTTAAAATAAATTCCTTTATAATTGTTGCCAGTAAATGTTTGATTTGTATGCATATTTTATATTTTATGTAACTGTATCCAAATGTGTTTATACCGATGTACAAATTTCTTGGGTAAGAACTGAGTGCAGGTGGAGAGAGAATGATGCCAGCACTGAAGTCAACTCTGAGAGGGCCGGGAATTGTTAACTGCCAAATCGATTTGATCGTGTGACTGCCAAATCGATTTGAAACTTCAAACAACTTTTTTTTTTTTTTTTTTTTTTTGTTTCAAGGTTCTGTCTCTTTCTAGTCCAGGCTGACCTGAAATTCACTATGTATTCCCAGGCTAGTCTCAAACTCATGGCCATCTTCCCACCTCTGCCTCCCAAGTGCTGGAATTAAAGGTGTGTGACACCATGCCTAGCATACTTGAGTTATTACGTGTGTGTGTTTGTGTTTCGAGGTAAAGTCTCACTCTAGTCCAGGCTGACCTGGAATTCACTATGTACTGTCAGGGTGGCCTCAAACTCATGGTGATCCTCCTACCTCTGCCTCCCGAGTGCTGGGATTAAAGGCATGTGCCACCTCGCCCAGCATGGGTTCTGTTTAAGACTGCGTGAGTAATGAGTGCAGGTGAGGTCTTGTATCAGTTTTTCACGATTCTCAGACTTCATCTCAAGTTCTGTTTTCTGTTTCATGTTCGGTCTTTGCTTCCCATCCTGAGTTTTGAGTACACAAGTATTAGATCACAGAAAGTCACCCAATTCTTACATGATCTTTTTCTGCTTCTTCAGTTTTTGCTTTTGTGTTAGTTTGGGGTGGTGGTGATTTCATGGGGTCTCATGAGGCCCAGGGTGTTCTCAAACTTGCACTGTTCTTCAAGTTTTGCTCAAGGGCCTTTTTTTTTTTTTTTTTTTTTTTTTTTTTTTTTTTGGTTTTGCAAGGTAGGGTCTCACTCTGGTCCAGGCTGACCTGGAATTAACTATGTAGTCTCAGGGTGGCCTCGAACTCTGGGCGATCCTCCTACCTCTGCCTCCCGAATTAAAGACCACCACGCCCGTTTAATTTATTTCAGTTATGTGCTGCAACACTCAGCTTTAAAGTCTACTGACCTATTTTCAAGTTCTGTGACAGTTTCTTCTGGCTGAGCATAATTTTTTCTTGTTCTTTCACTATTCAAACATTGTCTCACCATGAGTTAACTATGTTAGGCTGGCCCCAAACTCATGCATTTCCCACCTCTGCCTGTCTGCCCACTAGAACTCAGATCAGCTGTGTTACCATGCTTTTGTTGTCTTGCTTTAGTCTTTTTAAAAAATATATTTTTTAGGGGCCTGGAGAGATTCTTAGCTTCTAGCATTTGTTCAAGGCTCTTCACCAGGTCTCCCAGATGCACAAATTCTGCCATCTGGAGTTCGATTGCAGTGGCTGCCAAATCTGCCTCTGTCACTCTCAAATAAATATACAATTAAAAAAAAAAACATCAAAACAATCGTTAGGTGTCTTTGTTGTCTTGCTTTATTTTAAAAATATATATATTTTAGGGCCTGGATATATGGCTTATATTATATTAAATTAAGGACCCCTTTATTTATTTGGACAGAAAGAAAGATGAAAGTGAGGGAGAATGGTGGCTGCCCATTCTCTCTCTCTGAATCTGGGCTCTTTTTCTGTGTCTGACACTGCAATAAAATAAAATACAATTAAAAACAAAAAACTATAAACAATATATATATATGACATGAGGAGAATGGGCACACCAGGGCCTCATCACTGGCTCCAGATGCATGTGCCCCTGTGCATCTGGCTTACGTGGGTCCTGGAGAATAGAACCAGGGTCCTTTGGCTTTGCAGGCAAACGACTTAACCACTAAGCCGTCCCTCCAGCCCTTTAGTGTTTTATTATTATTAAAATTTTTATTTATTTTTATCTGAGAGAGAGGGAGAGAGAGAGAATGGTGTGCACCAGGGCCTCTAGCTACTGCAAACAAACTCCAGACACATGTGGCACCTTGTGCATCTGGCTTATGTGGATACTGGGTCTTTTTTATTTTGTTTTGTTTTTGTTTTTCAAGGTAGTCCAGGCTGACTTGGAATTCACTATGTAGTCTCAGGCTGGCCTCCAACTCACAGTGATCCTCCTACCTCTGCCTCCCAAGTGCTGGGATTAAAGGTGTGCGCCACCATGCCCAGAATATTGCTCCAGTTTTAGTTTGTGTGCTCCCGAAGCAAGCACAGGCTTGTAGACTGCAGAAGGCAGCATGAAGGCCTCCTGCCTGACCCAGAACCAAGTCTTGTCTTATCTGCGTCTTACCACTCAGGGCAGCTGAGAACTGCTGGTGTAAGTGACTGAACTTCCTGTTACTTAAAATTGATAGCTTCCCCGCTGGAGAGATGCCTTAGCGATGGTGATCCTCCTACCTCTGCCTCCCAAGTGCTGGGATTAAAGGCGTGTGCCATCAGGCCCAGTTTGTAGTGTCCTTTAAAGTGCTCATATAGGCTGGTTGTGGTGTGCACGCCTTTAATCCCAGCATTCGCCCTGAGTTCAAGGCCAGCCTGAGACTACGTAGTGAATTCCAAGTCAGCCTGAGCTACAGTGAGACCCTACCTCGAAAAACCAAAAAAAATTTTTTTTCCTAATAAAATAACTTTTTTATATGTTTTTACTTATTTATTTGAAAGAGGCATTGAGAGAGAGAGAATGGGCACACCAGGGCCTCCAGCCACTGCAAACGAACTCCAGATGCATGCGCCCCCTTGTGCATCTGGCTTGACATGGGTACTGGGGAATCGAACCGGTGATCCTTAACCGCTAAGCCAACTCTCCAGCCCTAAAAGAGCACTTTTTTTTTTTTTTTTTTTTTTTTTTTTTTTGTTTTTCGAGGTAGGGTCTCACTCCAGCCCAGGCTGACCTGGCCTCGAACTCACAGCGATCCTCCTACCTCTGCGTCCCGAGTGCTGGGATTAAAGGCGTGCGCCACCACGCCCGGCCTAAGAGAGCACTCTTAATAACTGGACCTTTGCAGCCCCCATTTGAGCACTTCCAAACAAACCCGAGCATCCCGTCATGGGCCTTCGCGCGTGGGTGGAGTCTCCGAGGCGCTGCAAGCTCGGGCCCACTTTGGGCCTCCTCCGGGGAAGCTGTCCCCGCGGTGGACTCTCTGGTGAATGAGAAGGCCTGAGCTCCAGCGGAACCCCTTGCCGCATGCATCGCACGTGTATGGCTTCTCTCCCGTGTGCACACGCTGGTGAGCGTGCAGGTTCGACCTCTGGCTGAAGCCCTTTCCGCACGCGTCGCAGGCGTACGGCTTCTCCCCGGTGTGGACTCTGTGATGGGCCTGCAGAGCCGATTGCCCGCTGAAGCCCTTCCCGCACCGCTCACACTGGTGCAGCCTCCGCTCCGCGTGCACCTGGCGGCGGCGGCCGTGGCCGTGACCTTGAAGGGCGCAGCTCTGGCCGAAGCCCCTGGCGCACGTCTCGCACGGGTGGGGCTTCTGCGCCGCTTCCACCGCGTGGACCCGCCTGTGGGCTTCGAAGCGGCGGTTCTGGCTGAAGCCCTTCCCGCACACCTCGCACGTGTACGGCTTCACCGTCGTGTGCACCCGCAGGTGACCTTGCAGGTGGGCCCTCTGGCCGAAGCCCTTGCCGCAGTCCGCGCACACGTACGGCCTCTCCCCCGAGTGGACGCCCCGATGGCTCCGCAGGGCCGGCTCGTGGCGGAAGCGCTTGCCGCACTCGCCGCACTGGTACGGCTTCTCGCCCGTGTGCGCGCGCTCGTGGGCCAGGAGCGTGGAGGCCTTGCTGAAGCCCTTGCCGCACGCCGCGCACGCGTACGGCTTCTCCCCCGTGTGCACCCGCTGATGGGCCTGCAGATTGAAACGCCAGCCGAAGCGCTTGCCGCACTGCCCGCAGCGGAAGGGCTTCTCCCCGGTGTGCACCCGCTGGTGACCTTGGAGGTGGGAGCTGCGGCGGAAGCCCTTGCCGCACTCCCCGCACTTATACGGCTTCTCCCCGTGTGCACCCGCTGGTGACCTTGGAGGTGGGAGCTGCGGCTGAAGCCCTTGCCGCACTCCCCGCACTTATACGGCGTCTCCCCGGTGTGCACCCTCTGGTGGCCTTGGAGGTGGGAGCTGCAGCCGAAGCCCTGGCCGCTCGCGCTGCACTTGTGCATCTTCTGCCCGCCCACGCCGCTCTGGGGCTCTCTGGGGTGCGCGCTCCGCTTCGCGCCGTCCCCACACTCCGTGGAAGGCTTCCGTCCAGCGTGAACTGTCTGGAGGCCTTGAACGCATGGATTCGGATGGAAGCTGTCACCACCCGTGTGTCCATCAGGTTGCTTCCTGGCACCGACCATCAGGAAGTCCTGGAAATGCGAGGGCGGGCTGGAGTGGGTATTACCTTCCGTGGGATTGCAGGGCTTCTCTTCCCACACGGGAACGCTGTGCTGCGGGTGAAGAGCCGAAGGGCAAGAGAGATCCATGCTGCTCTCCGCACGACACAGTGTCTCTTCCGTGTGGACTTCCTGCCAAGCTGGATGGGCATTCCCCTCCTCTTCGACGGCATGAAGTCCCTCCCCGGGGCGAAGCCTCAAAATGCTATTCAAGGCTAAGGCCCAGTGAAGGGCTTGCCCATGCACGCTGCATCTCCGCGGTGGTGTCTCTTCTGCGGGAGGAAGTCCACAGGAGCTGTGGTTGGAGCTGTCACCACGCATGCACGCTTTGTCCTGCATGCACACTTTGTCCCATGTGCACGCTCTCGGATGGGGCTGAAGAGGTGAGCTCCCAACACACTCGTCCTTATTCTGCATACTCTCAGGGCAAGCTGGCCTGGGACTCCAGCCCTTCCCACGTGGGCCGCATGCCCAGGGCTCCGCTCCTGTGTTCAAGGGCTGGTGCTCCCCACCTGGGCAGGGCGTCCTCAAGTCCCCATTAAGTAACAAAACCTTTGGGCTATCTTCTCTGCAGTCAAGGAAGTGACAGGGCTTGCCACTTCTGTGTAACCTCACGTGGTCACTGTGGTGTGAGACCCAAGGGATGCTGTCACATCTACAGAATTTATTTTCCTTGGAGATCTGCTGACACCGCCACGGGCAATTATGTGACTCTGGGAGCCGCGTCTTCCTCCAAGACTGCTGGGTCCTCCAAGATGGAAACTCTTGACTTCGTATATAACTGGAGCCACTGTGGACGGGAGGCGCTATGTAGTTCCCATCTTCAGAAATCGGAATTGGCATTCCCGCCAAGATCTGGCAGGGAGGATCGTGTTGATTTTGCAACTGAGTAGTTTTCCTTTGACAGTGCTTCGAGGTGGGGTCCTGACACTTGTTCAGCATGCCCACAATCTGCTGCCAGGCCTGGCAGGAAGAACGCTCCCCAGGACTCATGGAGGTCAATCTCATGTCTGGAAAGTTCTCCATGTTACCTTCATCCTGACTTCCTGTGAGGGTAAAAAGATTGAGGCAGGGCTGGAGAGATGACTTAGCGGTTAAGACACTTGCCTGAAAAGCCAAAGGACCCAGGTTCAATTCTCTAGGACTCACATAAGCCAGATGCACAAGGTGGCACAAGCATCTGGAGTTCATTTGCAGAGGTTAGAGGCCCTGGCCTGTCCATTCTCTTGCTATCTGCCTCTTTCTCTTTCTCAAATAAATAAATAAATAAATAAATAAATAAATAAATAAATATTAAAAATTTTAGGAAAACAAAAAAGATTGAGGCGGATGCACATGTGCACACTTCGCTCTGAGATGTCAATATTTACATGTGGGCCATAGCATGAAACTGAAATGGACTAGAGGCAGATTCACGTCACTGATTCTTTTTTTATTTTTCTGAAGTAGGGACTCACTCTAGCCCAGGCTGGCCTGGAATTCACTTTGTAGTCTCAGGGTGGCCTTGAGCTTATGGCGATCCTCCTACCTCTGCCTCCCAAGTGCTGGGATTAAAGGCGTGTGCCACCACGCCCGGCTCCAACACTGGTTTTGGTACAGTCATGCTTCGGTCTGCCGTTGGTGCCCCTTCAGGGGTGAACAGACTGCACTATCTATGGAGGGCCAGATGCTCATAGGGCTCAACTGGTAACAATCAGTAATTTGCAAGAGAAAGGTAGAAGATAGGGAGAGGGAGAATGGGTACATCAGGGCCTCCAGCCGCTGCAAACAAAACCCACATGCACGCTCCACCTTCTGCATCTGGCTTACATGGGTCCTGGGGAATGGAACCTGGGTCCTTAGGCTTTGCAGGCAAGTGCTTTAACCGCTAAGCCACCTCTCCAGCCCGCTCTCCGTGCTTTAGCTGCTGTTTGTGAAAGGAAAGACAAGAGGGAGTAAGACTAAGAACTGGAATGTCCTGCCTCGTGGTCTAGCCAGGGCTCTCTGGCTGCTATTACCTACTACACAATTCTCACCTGAACACCCATATCTCACAGATTCTGTCTCAGCCATCCAAAGCTTTTCTTCTCTTTCCAGCTGGGCTATTAGGTCTGGTTTGAAGGGCTGGTGTGCTAGAAAGCAAAAAAAAAAAAAAAAAAGGGAAGGAAAATAAAAGATTTAAGTTTGATGATGTCCACTTTGCCTAAACCAGATTCTTTTTTTAAAGGGCTGGAGAGATGGCTTAGTGGTTAAGGCGCCTGCCTCCTAAGCCTATGGAATGCTGGTTCCAATCTCCAGGTCCCATGTTTAGCCACATGCAAAAGGGGCGCAATGCTGCAGTTGACCACAAGGGGGCGCACACATCTGGATTTCGTTTGCAGCAGCTGAGAGGCTGCTGGCACGCCCATCTCTGTCTTCCTCTCCCTCTCTCTGTGTCTCTCTGTTTCTCTCCCCCCCCACCCCAAAAAAAGAGCAGGCCGTGCGTGGTGGTGCACGCCTTTAGTCCCAGCACTCAGGAGGCAGAGGTGGGAGGATTGCCGTGAGTTTGAGGCCAGCCTGAGAATACATAGTGAATTCCAGGTCAGCCTGGGCTAGAGCGAGACCCTACCTTGAAAACAAAACAAAACAAACAAACAAAAAAAAAAGAGCTAGGTATGGTGGTGCATGTCTCTGATTGAAGCACTGGAAGATCAGCAGTTTAAAACCATCCTCAGTTATATAGTTAAATTTGATGTTAGATTGGGCCATGTGAGGCCATGTCTCAAAAGTAAATAAAAGGGCTAGAAGATGAATCAGAGGTTAAGACACTTGCAAAGCGGGACCGCCTGAGTTTGATTTCCCAGTACCCCAGCCAAGCCCGATGCACATGGTGGATCTACATCTGGAGTTCATCTGCAAAGGCAAGAGGCTCTGGCGCCCATCCAATCTCTCTCTCTCTCTCTGTTTCTCTTCCTCTCCTCCCCCCCCCCTTTCTCTCTCCTTGCAAATAAAAATTAATTAATTAGGGGCTGGAGGGATGGCTTAGCAGTTAAAGTGTTTACCTGCAAAGCCACAGGACCCAGGTTCAGTTCCCCAGGACCCACGTTAGCCAGATGCACAAGGTGATGCATCTATCTGGAGTTTGTTTGCAGTGGCTGGAGGCCCAGGTGCACCCATTCTCTCTCTCTCTCTCTCTCTCTCTCTCTCTATATATATATATATATATATATATATATATATATATATGAATCAAGTTCATAAGTAGTTACTGCTACCCTTGGAATAAAAAGCCAGAGGAACGTGCCAAACTGGTTTTGTCTCATACGAATAGAGAAAGGCCCCAGTTTGTCCATTTATGGCTAAAAAGAGGGGCTTTTGCCTGGAGACAGCTACTGGAAACCTGTCTGCTGCACAGGGACTATGAAGCCTGTCAGAGCTCAGAGAATGACGTCAGGGGTCCCAGGGTCAGGGCAGGAGTGTGACACAGGGCCCTGTCCTCACCCACTGAGAGCAGGATCCTGAAGTTCTCCAGCATCACGTCGCGGTACAGCTTCCTCTGGGTGGAATCCAGCAGCCCCAGCTCCTCCTCGCTGAACACCACAGCCACGTCCCTGAACGTCACCATCTCCTGCAACATCACGCGGCACAGTCTGTTCATGGCAGGTGGGCCGCGCAGAGGCTGACAGGGTGTGAAAGGTGGGAAGGTGCGTGTCCAGAGTGACTCAGACTTAAGCAGCTACCTCTGCTTGCCTTCCTTTCTGTTGGTCTTGTCCGGCATGTTTGTGTGTGTGTGCACGTGTGTGCGTATGCATGTGTGCACACATGCATGTGGAGCCAAAGGCCCATGTTGGGTGTCTTCCTCCTCACCTGCTTACTTACTTGCCCCCCCACCTTAGTTTTAGGTTTTTTTTTGGTTTTCCGAGGTAGGGTCTCCCTCCCCTCTAGCCCAGGCTGACCTGGAATTCACTATGTAGTCTCAGGGTGGCCTCAAACTCATGCCAATCCTCCTACCTCTGCTTCCTGGGTGCTGAAATTAAAGGCGTGTGCCACCATGCGTGGCTTATTTCCCCTCTTTTACATGTTCGAAGCTCTTACTTTACTTGCCAGACTTAAATCCGGCACTTACCCTTACCGCTCAAGTATGTTCTTGGCCAGGCATTGTGGCGCACACCTTTAATCCCATCACTTGAGAGGCAGTGGTAGGAGGATTGTTGTGAGTTCAAGGCCAGCCTGGGACTACTGAGTGAGTTCCAAGTCAGCCTAGCCTAGGCCAGTGAGACCCTACCTTGAAAAAAAAAAAAGAGGTCTGGAAAGATGTCTCAGTGGTTAAGGAGCTTGCCTGCAAAGCCTAAGGAACCGAGTTCGATTCCCCAGTACCCTTGTAAAGTCAGACGCACTAGATGGAGCGTGCACCTGGAGTTCCTTTGCAATGGCTAGAGGTCCTGGCGTGCCCATTCTCTCTCTCTCTCTCTCTGCTTGCAAATAAACAATAAAATATTAAAAAGGGCTGAATAGATGGCTTGGCAGTTGAGGCGCCTGCCTGCCAAGCCTAAGAATGTCTGTTCGATCTCCAGGTCCCACGTTTAGCCAGACGCAAAAAGTGACGCAAGGGCGCAATGCCGCACTTGCCCACCGGCGTCTGGCACATGCGTCTGGAGTTCGTTCACAGCCACTGAGAGGCCACTGGCACGCCCATTCTCTGTCTCTCTCTGTCTCTCACAAATTAAAAAAAAAAAATATCACAATCAGATCAAGGATATCGGATGCCTGTTATCACTTTACATTTGGCTAAGGTGAGGGTGGGGTGGGGAGGGAATGGCCACTCTGAGAAACGAGGTAACATGTAAGTAACAGAAACGAGATGCAACTCACCTGCAGTTTGGTCATTTTCTCCCCCTTCCTTTTCTAGCGAAAGGCAGAGACCTAAGAGAATAGAGCAAGATAATGGATAAGAAATCTTAAGAGAAGCTGGGTGTGGTGATGCACGCCTTTAATCCCAGGCAGAGGTAGGGGGATTGCCCTGAGTTCAAGGCCAGCCTGGGACTACAGAGTGAGTTCCAAGTCAACCTGGTCTAGAGCGAGACCCTATCTTGAAAAAAAAAAAAAAGATGGGTGTAGTGGTGCACGCCTTTAATCCTGGCACTCCAAAAGGAAGAAAAAAAGAAAAGAAAGGAAAGGAAAGGAAAGGAAAGGAAAGGAAAGGAAAGGAAAGGAAAGGATAGGAAAGGAAATTTGAAAGAACACTCTTTGTACAGAAGATAAGATTTCCCTTTCCCCACAGATGCACCTGCACACATCTGTCAGCAGAGGCAGTGTGGGGTCCCATTCTAGCTACCCCTGGGCTTCCTGCATCCCGCATCCCCAAGGTATTCATTGTGAGCCTGGGAAATGCAGTATACCAGCAGAGTCAAGGGACAAAATCCCCGTGTTGCAAAGTTTATGCTGTTGTGCACTTGCTGAGAAACCACGCTAAAACCTTCCTTACGTTTTAACTCTGTCATCGTGATCTGGGGAGATGGCTCAGTGGATAAAGCACTCACTGCTCAAACCATGGCTGGCTTCTGTCACCCCAGCTTGCTGACATGATGGGTGGCAGCGTCAGGAGGATTTCCTGCAAGCTCTCAGTGAGCTCAGCTTTAAAACAAACAAACAAACAAACAAACAAACAAACAAAACCCCAAAAAACAGAGAAGCTGGGCTTGGTGGTGCACGCCTTTAATCCCAGCACTTGAGAAGCAGAGGTAGGAGGATCACTCAGAGTTTGAGAGTTCATTCAAGACCAGCCTGGGACTACAGAGTGAGTTCCAGCTCATCCTGAGCTAGAATGAGACCCTGCCTCAAAAAAGAAAGGCTGGGGGGCTGGAGAAATGGCTTAGTGGTTAAAGCATTTGCCTGTGAAGCCAAAGGACCCAGGTTCAATTCCCCAGGACCCACATAAGCCAGATGCACAAGGAACAGATGCACCTGGAGTTCGTTTGCAGTGGCTAGAGGCCCTGGCGTGCCCGTTCTCTCTGTGTCTCTCTTCTCTCTCTCTGCTTGCAAATAAATAAATAAAATAAAATAAAATAAAAAGAAAGGCTGGGGCTAAAGAGATGGCTTAGCCATTAAGGCGTTTGCCTGCAAAACCTAAGGATTCAGGTTTGATTCTCCAGGTCCCATGTAAGCCAGATGCACAAGAGGGCTTAGCGGTTAAGGTGCCTGCCTGTGAAGCCTAAGAACACCCACTCAATTCTCCAGGTCCCACATTTAGCCAGACACAAAGTGACGCAAGGGTGCAATGCCGCACTTTCCCACAAAGGGGCACATGCGTCTGGAGTTTGTTCACAGCAGCTGAGAGGCTGCTGGTGTGCCCATTCTCTGTCTCCCTCTGTGTGTGTGTGTCTGTGTGTGTGTGTCTCTCCAAAAAAAAATTTTTTTAAAGGAGAGAGACATCCAAAGAAACACTGCCTCAAATGAAGCCATAAAGATGATCTGAAAGTTGTCCTCTGACCTCTGCGTGTGTGCCATAGCACGCATGCACACACATGTGCACATGCATATACACACATAAATAAATAAATAAATAAATAAATAAATAAATAAACAAACAAACAAATAAACAATTCAACTCTGTTATCTGCAAAATTGGGGTGCGACAGTGCCAATACAAGGTGACTGGTGGGATTACATGTGAGGGTGGTGCAGTGGAATGCCCTGACAGATGTATTCTGCCAGGCATCCGATGCAGACATTGCAGCCCTGTCAAGGAAGGCCACCTCAAACTCTGGAATGTTCGCACTTCTGCCTTCTTGCTTTCTTTGCTGTTCCCACCCCAGTAGTCATTGAGAGTGTAAGCTTGGTAAGTAATGCTTCCCGCCGCCAGGGGACGCTCAGTGGTATATTCCTTTTCCCAGATGGATATTACAAGAAGTGAAGATAGGGTTTCATGCTAGCTCAGGCTGACCTGGAATTCACTATGTAGTCTCGGGGTGGCCCCAGACTCATGGTGACCCTCTTACCTCTGCCTCCCAAGTGCTGGGATTAAAGGCGCGCACCGCCACACCGGGCAGATAAAATATTTTTAAAAAATAAATAAAATGAGTTGGCGTGCTCCATCACTTGGGAGGCTGAGGTGGAAGGATCACTGTGTGTTCTAGGCCAGCCTGTGACTAATTCCAGGTCAGCCTGGGATAACTAGCAAGAGCCTAACTCGAAAAACCAAAATAAATAAATACATACATAAATAAAACAAAATAAAATAAAATGAGAAAAGCATTTCTTAATCCATAGGGCTTTCTTGCTGATTAAATGTACTTATTCATAAAATTTTTTTTTTCAAGGTAGGGTCTTGCTTTAGCCCAGGCTGACCTGGAATTCACTATGTAGTCTCAAGCTGGCCTCGAACTCACCGTGATCCTCCTATCTCTGCCTTCCGAGTGCTGGGATTAAAGGCGTGTGCCACCATGCCCAGCTTCATAAAACTTTTAAGTATTTAGCAGCAAACGTTTATCTGAATATATATATATATATATATATATATATATATATATATATATATATATATATATATAATTTAATTCCCAAGTATTCCCCCATCCCTTCTTGTGTTTATTCAACAAATATCAGGACAGGGAGTAAAGGAAACACGTCCCCTGAGAGGTGAGGGACCTAGAAGGAAGGATGCTAAAAATTCTACTCAGGGCCTTGAGAGATGGCTTAGCAGTTAATGTGCTTGTCTGCCAAAGCCCAAGGACCCAGGTTCACTTCCCCAGAACCCATGTATGCAAGTCTGGAGTTTGTTTGCAGTGGCTAGAGGCCTTGACATGCCCATTCTCTCTTTCTCTCATAAATAAATAATATATATATTTGAGACATAGAGAGACAGAGAGAGGCAGATAGAGAATGGGCGTGCCAGGGTCTCCAGCCACTGCAAACGAACTCTAGAGACATGTGCCACCTTGTGCATCTGGCATACGTGGGTCCTGAAGACTCGAACCTGGGTCCTTTGGCTATGCAGGCAAGTGCCTTAACTTAAAATATTTTAAATTCTACTCAGGTCAAACTCTGCTGCTGTTATCAAGAAAAAAAAAAAAAAAAAAAAAAAAAAGGACAAATGGTGGGAGTCAGCAGACTTCATCTCATGTATACAGGGTGTAGTGGACATTTTAGACTGCAGCTGGACAGGAGGGACACAAGGTCCCTGTCCAGGCCCTGAGCTGGATCACATAACCAGGACTCAGCCCGCAGGACAGCTCATTCAAAGCAAACACTGCCCCTGCCCGGGAGGTTTCTGTTCCCCCACGGCCACCGTCTGGGCGGCTACCGGTCCCGAGCCAGCGCGGGGAGGGCTCAGGCGGAGGGGAGGGCTCACCTTTCTGGGAGGGACTCAAGCCACGGCCTCGCATACCTGGGGAGGAAGTGACTCTGCGCTCACGGCCCGCCGGGACTACACTTCCCAGAACTCCCCGTGGGGCAAGGCGCACCCCGCCTCCCTTCAGCCTCCTGCAGCGGAAGTTGTCCAAAGAGGCTCCGGGAATGGCTGGACTACATTTCCCAGAATGCTCAGGACACCGCCACAGAAGTACGGGCTGGTCACAGGGACTTTTGCGTTGAGTTTCCCAAACTGGGACATTTCCTTAGTTTCCCTCACAGATTGTGCATTAAAAGGCTTACTTTCGGGGCTGGAGAGATGGCTTGCTAATGAAGCCTAAGGACCCCGGTTCGAGGCTTGATTTCCCAGGAGCCCTCAGGCCTGACCTGTTCATATTAAGCCAAACTAAATTCCAAGAACCATCGGGGTATGTCTACCCAGACTTTCCTAAATGTTCAAACAAGAGGATAATGTTCTCGCGCCTGGAGAGATGGCTCAGTGGTTAAGGCACTTGCTTGCAAACCTAATGACTTGGGTTCATTTTCCCAGTACCCAAGTAAAGCCAGATGCACAAAGTGGCACAGGCATGTGGAGTTAGTTTCCAGTGGCAAGAGCCCCTGGTGCACCCATACTCTCCTCCTTGCATATATATATATATATATATATGGTTTGTTTTGTTTTTCGTTTTTTCCAGGTAGGGTCTCACTCTAGCTCAAGCTGATCTAGAATATCTAGAATTCACTACATAGTCTCAGGGTGGCTTTAAACTCTTGGCAATCCTCCTACTTCTGCCTCCCAAGTGCTGGGATTTAAAGGCCTGTGCCACCACACCTGGCATATATAAATATATATATATAATAATTTTTTAAAAAAAAAATGGTGGGCTGAAGAGATGGCTTAGTGGTTAAGGCATTTGCCTGCAAAGGCTAAGGACCATGTTTAATTCCCCAGGATCCATGTAAACCAGATGCACAAGGGAGTGCACGCATTTGGAGTTTTGTTTGCAGCGGCTGGAGGCCCTGGCATGCCCATTCACTCTCTCTAATAAATAAATAAAAAGAAAATGTTTATGGACTTTTGGGGGGGTTATGGTAGTTTGAATTTATGTCCTCCAGTAGACTTATATTTTAAAAATATTTCAATTATTTAATTCAGAGAGAGAGAGAGAGAGAGAGAGAATGGGTGTGCCAGGGCCTCTAGTCACTGCAAACTCCAGACACATGTGCCACCTTGTGCATCTGGCTTACGTGGGTACTGGGGAATCAAACATCGCTCCTTAGGCTTCACAGGCAAGTGCCTTGACCACTAAGCCACCTCTTCAGCCCTCAAATGTTTTAGCGAAGCTGTAATTTAGATCTCTAGCCATTTGGCTGGAAAACGTGTCACTGGGGACAGACCCTGGGGTCCAGCCCAAAGGTGTGTTTGGGGGCAAATCTGAATTCCAGCCTAAGGTATGCAGAGCGCCTGGGTTCCATGCAGTTTGGCTTTTGTCCGTGGTGCTGTATGGATCTATGAGGCGGGCCAGCTTTTTCCACCATTATGGAACTTCCCCTGGATCTGTAAGCCGGAAATAAATGCCATTTCTCTCATAAAGTGTGTCTGGTTTAGACATTCATCCCAGAAGCATGGAGCTGATTATGACAGTGGGGGTTAGTCATTTTTACTCTTCGTTTCACTATTATAAACAACGTACACATCCATCTGAAGGAAAGAAGAAATTGACACGAACCCTATCAAGTACATAGAACCATATCCCCTTTCAAATTTAGCCCATAGACGTTTTATCAAAGTAGTTCCAGAAATGAACGTTTCCATGTTTTTCATACTTGGACATCCTTATCCTAGATTTTTCATTTCAAAGCGCAGCCATTTTTCCCATTTTTAGATCATCGTCACTAGGGATGGATAGTGCAGTGTCAGACATATCACAAGCTACCTCATGAGAAATCACATACATTATTAAAATAAATACATATATGCAACTGTGATGAAGCCGGGTGTGGTGGTCCACGCCTTTAATCCCAGCACCCAGGAGGCAGAGGCAGGAGGATCACCATGATGAGCTCAAGGGCACCCTGAGAATACAGAGTGAATTCCAGGTCAGCCTGAGCTACAGTGAGACCCTACCTCAAAAAAAAAAAAAAAAAACCTAATTGTGATGACATTTAAGTCTCCTCCACAGCAAGCTTACCAGTCTAAGCATTTGCTTTTCTTTAGAAAGCCACCCTAAGCTGGACGTGGAGGCGCACACCTTTAATCCCAGCACTTGGGAAACAGAGGTAGGAGGATCACCATGAGTTCAAGACTACATAGTGAATTCCAGGTCAGCCTGGGGTAGAGTGAGACCCTACCTTGAAAAAAAAAAGAAAAGAAAGAAAGCAAGCCACCTGAGACTTCTTTAGAAAGAAGGTCAGAACCACACACACACACAAAGACCTAGCTGGCTAGGTGTGGAGACACACACCTTTAATCCCAGCACTTGGGAGGACAGTTGTGAGTTCAAGGCCACCCTGAGACTAACATAGTGAATTCCAGGTCAGCTTGAGCTAGAGTGAGACCCTACCTTGAAAAAAAAAGGGGGTTCAGTTTTAGACCTAGTCCTCTGGAAGTGTTTTTTTTTTTTTTTTTTTTGAAAAAGTGCCAATACTAATTATGTTTATAAGGGTGTGGCTTAGTCTTTTTTAGAGTCGGGGTCTTGCTATGTATCCTAGGCTGGCCTGGAACTTGCTATGCTGTCCAGACTGGCTGGCCTTGAATGCACTGTCCTGCTGACCCGGCCTCCCTAGTGCTGAGATTCTGGGAGATTTGCATCCCTGCTTGGCCCAAGTTTTATTTTTACATAGTAGGAAATTCCCAAGATAAAATATGTTGTTTGTAAATTATTTCTCCTCCTCCTCCTCCTCCTCCTCCTCCTTCTTCTTTCTTCTCCTTCTGCTTCTTCTTTTTTTGGTTTTTCAAGGCAGGGTCTCACTCTAGCTCAGGCTGACCTGGAATTCACTGTGTTGTCTAAGGGTGGCCTTGAACTCGCGGTGGTCCTCCTACCTGTGCTTCCCGAGTGCTGGGATTAAAGTCGTGCACCACCACTCCTGACTAGATTTCTTCCTTACGCTTTTTAAATTTATTTTTATTTTTCTATTTTTGAGGTAGGGTCTCACTTTAGCCCAGGCTGACCTGGAATTCACTATGTATTCCCAGGGTGGCCTCGAACTCATGGTGCTCCTCCTACTTTTGCCTCCTGAGTGCTGGGATTAAAAGCATGCATCACCACACCCAGCTTTATATTTCTCTTTTAGAAGAATTTTCTATAGATACAGCAAAACAGGGACAGTCAAAAGTTTTTCTGCATGCATTTTTTTTTTTTTAGAAGAGTCTCACTGTAGACCATGCTGACCTGGAACTCTCTCTATAGTACCAAATTGGCCTGAAAGTCACACTGATGCTCCAACCTCTGCCACCCAAGTGCTAGGATTAAAGGTGTGCTCCACCAGGTGTGGCTGCATTTTTTAAAATATTTGTATCCCCACTAAATGTTTAACAATGAATTTTTATAAAGAATGACAATGACAGGAAAAATTCCAGCAAAAAAATTATCCTAAACTAGATCTATTACAGAGTTTCTCATCATGATGAGTTGCTTTATGCCTTATAAAGTTTAGAACTGTTAGTGAACCCTTTCCCGCACTGGTTACACGTGAAGGGTTTCTCTCCAGTATGAGTCCGTTGATGGACAATGAACCAGGCACTTAAGCTGAACGTTTTCCCACACTGATGACATTCATAGGGTTTCTCGCCAGTGTGGGTTCTCTGATGTTGAGTAAGGCATGAGCTCTGCCTGAAGGATTTGCCACAGTGGCTGCATTTGTAGGGCTTTTCTCCAGTATGAGTTCTCTGGTGAACAACAAGGACATAGCTCTGGCTGAAGGATTTCCCACACTGACTGCATTCGTAGGGCTTCTCTCCCGTGTGTGTCCTCTGGTGCATGATCAGGTGTGAACTGCGGTTGAACGATTTTCCACACTCATTGCATTCGTAGGGTTTCTCCCCTGTGTGTGTTCTTTGATGGGCAACCAGCTGAGAGCTCCAGCTGAAAGATTTCCCGCATTGATTACACTCGAAAGGCTTCTCTCCTATGTGAGTCCTCTGAGAGCCACGAGTTTGTAACTTTGGCTGAAGGCTTTCCCATACTGGTCACATTGGTAGGGCTTTTCTCCAGTATGAATTCTCTGATGTGCAATGAGTTTATAGCTCTGAATAAAGGACTTCCCACACTGACTGCACTCGTACAGCTTCTCTCCAGTGTGAGTTCTCTGATGCACAATGAGTTTGTAGCTCTGCCTGAAGGACTTCCCACAGTGGTTGCACGCGTATGGCTTTTCCCCGTGTGAGTTCTCTGGTGCACCACCAGGACGTAGCTCTGGCTGAAGGACTTCCCGCACTGACCGCATCTATAATGTTTCTCTCCAGTGTGAGTCCTTTGATGAGAGCGAGGTGCGAGGTCCGGCTGAAGGACTTTCCTCACTCATGACATTCATAAGGCTTCTCCCCCGTATGTGTATTTTGGTGTGCAATAAGATGTGAGCTCCAGCTAAAAGATTTCCCACACTGATGACATTCAAAAGGTTTCTCTTTGAGCCGGGCGTGGTGGCGCACGCCTTTAATCCCAGCACTTGGGAGGCAGAGGTAGGAGGATCGCCGAGAGTTCGAGGCCACCCTGAGACTACTTAGTGAATTCCAGGTCAGCCTGGACCAGAGTGAGACCCTACCTTGCAAAAAACCAAAAAAAAAAAAAAAAAAAAAAAAAGGTTTCTCTTTGGAATGGTTTCTCGTGTTTGGAGTAAGGGATGCATTTGGAGACATCTCTTCGATAGGGATCCTCTGTTGGTTCTCAAGGGATAGTTGATGGTTCAAAATTAACCCACATTCTTTAAAGTCAAAGTTTTTGACTCCCACATGAATATTTTTACATATATTTTGGGGTGAACCTTGACTAAAAGATTGGATGTGGTCATTAAAATCACATGATTTATCTCCTTTTGTGGTTCTTGTAAACTGAATAACATGGATCCTCTGGGAGATTTTTCCACATTGGTCATTTTCACATAGATTCTTGTCGTCACCATTTGCAACAGAATTGTGATGTGATTTATTAGCAGGTCGCAAGTGTTTATGAAAATGGTTTTGGAGGGGCATCATGGGCAGTGGAAGAAGCCTGGAACTCACACCACTCTCAAGCTCATCATTTTGCAGACTCTCTCCTGAAGACCAGCTCTTTTTTGCACGAACGCCACTTCCTGAAACAGTCTCTCTTGCTTTTCCTGTTGCTCCTCTAAATAGTCATGACAGTCACGTATGTCTTCACAGGAAGACAGCCCAGGATCACCTGTTGTCAAGCCCACTTTCTTCACTCCAGGGGATAGTCCTTCATCCAAGATGTTCTGCTCTGGGGCTGATTCTCCAGGTTTATGTCCACATCTGGAAGAAAGCAAAAACTGAGACATCTTTATTTATCAGGGTTTTTTTTTAGGTTTTAAAAAATACTCTTTTTTATTTATTTATTAGAGACAGAGAGAGAGAGAAAGAGAATGGGCATGCCAGGGCCTCCAGCCAGTGCAAACGAACTCCAGATTCACGCACCTCCTTGTGCATCTGGCTTACGTGGGACCTGGAGAATCGAACCTGGATCCTTAGGTTTCACAGGCAAGTGCCTTAAGTGCTAAACAATCTCTCCAGCCCCCTTTTTTAGGTTTTTTTTTTTTTTTGGTTTTGCGAGGTAGGGTCTCACTCTTATCCAGGCTGACCTGGAATTGACTATGTAGTCTCAGGGTGGCCTTGAACTCACAGCTATCCTCCTACCTCTGCCTCCTGAGTGCTAGGATTAAAGGCATGTGCCACCATGCCTGGCTTATATGTCAGTTTTTTTTCTTTCTTTTTTATTTTTCCTTTTTTTTTTTTTCAAAGGTAGGGGTTCATTCTAACTCAGGCTGACCTGGAATTCACTATGTAGTCTCAGGGTGGCCTCGAACTCATGCAGATCCTCCTACCTCTGCTCCCAAGTGCTGGGATTAAAGGCGTGCACCATCACGCCCAGCTTGTATCAGTCAATTTTATCATCACTGTGCCCATATACCTGACAGCAGCAACATAAAGAAGAAAGATTTACATAGGCACAGGGTATCAGAGATTCTGTCCATGTGGGCCCAGGGAATAGGGCAGAATGTTGTGGCAGGAGAATCCTATGGTGTAAAGGGTTCTTCAACTCAGACAAAAAACAAGTGGATACTGACTATAACCATCAAAGGAACTTAAAGTGAGCCACATCCTCAAATGAGATCCCACCTCCTAAATCCTTCAGGACTTCCCCAAAACAGAGCCATCACCTGGAGACCAAGCATTCAATATGTGAGCCTATGAAGGTCCCATTTAAACATTTCACATTTAAACCACAACACCCTAGACAAAAAAAAAAAATGTTAAAGCTAGAATAAAGCTCATGAGAAACCGCAAAGAATAAATGTGAATTCTTCTTTTTTGAATTTGTTTTTTTTTTTTTTTTTCTTTTCTTTCTTTCTTTCTTTCTTTCTTTTTTTTTTTTTTTTTTTTTTTTTTTTTGAGGTATGGTCTCACTCTAGTTCAGGCTGATCTGGAATTCACTATGTAGTCCAAGGGTGGCCTCAAACTCTCGATCCTCCTACCTGTGCCTCCCAAGTGCTGGGATTAAAGGCCTGTGCCACCACACCCAGAAATTTTATTTTATTTTTTATTTTTATTTTTTTGGAGAGAGACACAGATAGACAGAGAGAGAGAGAGAGAGAGAGAGAGAGAGAGACAGAGATGGGCATGCCAGCAGTGTCTCAGCTGCTACCAACAAAATCCAGATGTGTGCACTCCCTTGTGATCAACTGCAGCATTGCACCCTTGCATCACTTTGCATCTGGCTAAACATGGGACCTGGAGAGATTTGAACCGGGGTCTTAGGCTTAGCAGGCAGGTGCTTTAACCACTAAGCCATCTCTCCAGCCCAATTTTTGTGTTTTTTTCAAGGTAGTATCTCACTTTACATACTCTGTAGCCCAGGTTGGCCTTGAACTCACAGCCATCCTCCTTCATCTGCCTTTCTAGTACCACCATGTCTGGCTATGCGCCTATGTAGTGGGTTGAATGTATGCCCCCCATAGACATATATATGTTTGTTTGTTTTGTTTTTTCAAGATAAGGGTCTCACTCTAGCCCAGGCTGACCTGGAATCCACTATGTAGTCTCAGAGTGGCGTGAAACTCACGCTACCTCCCAAGTGCTGGGATTAAAGGCACGCGCCACTACACCTGGCTGTCATACATTTTATTAAAGCTTGTAACTTGGGCTGGAGAGATGGCTTAGCAGTTAAGGAGCCTGCCTGCTAAGCCTAAGAACCTAGTTCCAATCTCCAGGTCCCATGTTTAGCCAGATGCAAAGTGACGCAGAGCGCAATGCCGCACTTGTCCACAAGGGGGCACACATCTGGATTTCGTTCACAGCAGCTGAGAGACTGTTAGCGTGCCCATTCTCTATCTGTCTTCCTCTCCCTCTCTGTCTCTCTCTGTGTCTCTCTCCAAAAATAAAAATAAAAAAATTTTTTAAAAAGCTTGTAACTTGGCTGGAAGCAGTGTTACTGGGGGGGGGGCAGATCCCGAGGTCCAGCCCTAAGGTGTTTGGGGGTGCATGTGATTTCCAGCCTAAAGTTACACAGGGTTTTCTGAGTTCTGCTAAGCCCATTTTGTTGCCTGTGTGTGTGTTCTTGTGCTTTTGCCTGCATGTGCTTGTGTTGCTGGCTGTTTGGTGGTGGTTTCTCTCTGTTTGGATCTGTGAAAGGAGGCCAGCCTCTTCTGCCATTGTGGAGCGTCCCCTGGATCTGTAAGCTAAAACAAACCCTTCCTCCCTTAAGCTGTGTCTGGTTTGAATGGAAGATGCAGTTGACTACAACAGCCTATAACCCAGGTTGAGACTGGAAAGAGTAGGAGGCATTGGTAACTAAATATATGCCATAGCCCAAGAGTACGACAGAGCACGCATATGCAACTACATTTGTTTTGATTTTGTGTGAATAAGTAAGACTCCAAATGCCAAGGACCTGCATATTCCAAAGTAAGATCACCTATGCAGAGACCACAGAATCTCAACCCAAGTTTGCAGTCCTTAGCATTGATATAAAAGATCTTTTAAAAATATTTTTCTTTTTAAAAAATTTATTTATTTATTTATTTATTTATTTATTTATTTATTTATTTATTTGGAGAGAGACACACAGAGAGACAGAGAGAGAGGGAGAGGAAGACAGAGATGGGCGCACCAGCGGACTTTCAGCTGCTGTGAACGAAATCCAGATGTGTGCGCCCCCTTGTGGGCAAGTGCGGCATTGCGCCCTTGTGTCACTTTGTATCTGGCTAAACGTGGGACCTGGAGATTGGAACTGGGTTTAGCAGGCAGGCTCCTTAACCGCTAAGCCATCTCTCCAGCCCAAGTTACAAGCTGGAGTTTATTTTCACTGGCTGGAGGCCCCGGCATGTCCATTATCTCTCTATATTTCTTTAAATAAATAAATAAAATTTTCAAAAAACTCAGTTGACTAACAATTCTACAAGGGTGAACAACTGAAGAGAATGTGGTGACTGTGGCTGGGTGTGGTGGTGCACACCTTTAATCCCAGCACTTGGAAGTCAGAGGAGGTAGGAGGATCGCCATGAGTTTGAGGCCACCCTGAGACTACATAGTGAATTCCAGGTCAGCCTGTGAGACCCTACCTCAAAAAAGCAAAAATAAAAAAAAAACCTGGTGACTATGGGGAGCTAGAATGGTGGAGATCTACTGCTCACCATTGCCTGACCCTACAGCCTATGACTACCAGGTAAAACCATTAAAATGTGTCCTCAAAGCTGGGCATGGTGGCACATGCCTTTAATCCCAGCACTTGGGAGGCATAGGTAGGAGGATCGCCATGAGTTCCAGGCCACCCTAAGACTACGGACTGAATTCCAGGTCAGCCTGGACCAGAGTGAAACCCTACCTCGAAAAACCAAAACAAACAAACAAACAAAGAAACAAACAAACAAAAACAGTGTCCTCAGCAAACTCTTTGCTTTCAGTAACCACTAGAAGTCACCTGAAGCCTGTCAGAAATTCTTTCCTTTTTTTTCCTTTTTCTTTCTTTTTTTTTTGAACCTCACTCACCTGACCTGGAATTCACTCTGTATTCTCAGGGTGGCCTCATCTCCACCCACACCTTTGGTGCTGGGAAAAGGTCCTACCACGCCTGGCGGGATGGTTTCTTTGATCCATCTCTATAAAAGCTCTTGTGGCCGGGTGTGGTGGCACACGCCTTTAATCCCAGCACTTGGGAGGCAGAAGTAGGAGGATCGTCATGAGTTCAAGGCCAGCCTGAGACTATAGAGTGAATTCCAGGTCAGTTTGGACTAGAGTGAGTCTCTATCTAGAAAAAACAAACAAAAAAGTAGGAGGGCTGGAGAGATGGCTTAGCAGTTAAGGCACCTGCCTGCTAAGCCAAAGAATGCTTGTTCAAATCTCCAGGTCTCACGTTTAGCCAGACACAAAAGTGACGCAAGCATGCAATGTCACACATGTGCACAAGGGGGTGCACGTGTCTGGAGTTCGTTCACAGCACCTGAAAAGTTCCTGGTGCACCCATTCTTTTTCTGCCTCTTCCTCTCTCTGTCTAAAAAAAAAAGTAGGAGTGTTAGCACTGGGGGAGGCAGAAGGAGGAGAATCACCACAAATTTGAGGTCATCCAGGGTCAGGTAGCAAGTTCTAGGCTAGTCAGAGCTATATAACTGAAATAGCATCTCACAACAATTCTCCTACCTCGGCCTCCCAAGCACTGGCATTAAAGGCATGTGCCTCCAAGCCCAGTGTAACTTTTTATTTTTTATTTTTATTTTTATTTATTTATTTATTTTGGAGACACAGAGAGAGAGAGACGAGAGGGGGGGGAGGAAGACAGATGGGCACGCCAGCAGTGTCTCAGCTGCTGAGAACGAAATCCAGATGTGTGCGCCCCCTTGTGGTCAAGTGCGGCATTGCGCCCTTGCGTCACTTTGCATCTGCCTAAACGTGGGACCTGAAGATTGGAACCGGCGTTCTTAGGCTTAGCAGGCAGGCGCTTTAACTGCTAAGACATCTCTCCAGCCCTCTTTTCTGTATTTGCAAACCAGCATGTGCACCACACTTGAACCCTGAAGACCCTATGCATTACCTGTAGCAATGCCAGGATTCAGTCCAAGTTCCTGACACTCTAGGCATATGCAGGGGACACTGCCTAGAACCAGCCTCCCAGTCCTGGCACTCTTAAACTTGGCACTTGGCTGTTTTATCTGAAGCAAGGTTACTTTTCCTGAGGCAAGCACCTGCAACTCCAAGCCTGGTCTTGCCACCAAAAAGTGTGTCTCCCGGCTTGCAGGAAGAGCAATGTCTGCCCAGGGTCCTAGAACCACCTGACTAGGTTGGGCTTCCTACATAATCCTTGTGTATAGTTCAGGGATAGTGACACAGTCCTTCCCTCCAGGAACCAGAGTCCCACGACTGAGTACTCCATCAACCTGAATCCTGCCCCTGCTTTTCCCCTACCCTGCACACGCTGCGCACAGGCCTTCCTGTCACTAGATAGGAAATGAAGGGGGGGGGCTTCTCAGTGATTCTCTCTATATATTTTTAAAAATTTTTGTTTATTTTTTAGAGACAGAGAGAGGGAGAGAGAAAATGGGCGCTCCAGGGCCTCCAGTCACTGCAAACGAACTCCAGATGCATGCGTCACCTTGTGCATGTGACTTACGTGGGCCCTGGAGAATCGAACCGGGATCCTTAGGCTTCTCAGGAAAGCGCTTTAACCGCTAAGCCATGTGCTGCCTCCCATGCTCAACTCCCAAACCCTTGGGACCAGGCATCCCTGCATGCGCGTCGATTGTAGCTGGCCTCAGGAGCCCCAGCAAGCTTGACAATCCCAGACTACAGAGCCACTCCCCCAGGCTAATATTGCAGAAACGCCCACCCACACTCACCACGTCCAGTTTCCTGGGTAGGCTGTGCGCAGGTGCGCGGAGGACTGTCCACTACTCCGTGCACCAACCGGGACGTCCACAGGGCCCGGCCTGCCCACCGCACGGCACTCTGCTGCAGGATGCACTGGGGTTCACAGTTCCCTGCGCGGATTCGGCAGCATGTCCGAGCCGGGTGGCCCCAGTCCTTTAGTCAGCATCGGCTAGGCTCTTTGGGGTGGGCGGAGAGTAGCTTGGATGCTGGGCAAACAGCCGGGGTCTGCAGCTCTGGACAGTGGCTCGTTCTGCTCGCGGAACCCGGAAGAGCCGCTCTGCCGGCGTGCCAGGACTCCAATTCCCAGAAGCCTCAACGCGCGTCGGGTCAGGTGAGTGCTGGAGCTGACAGCAAGATTGGGGGACAGGTGGGGGGCGAAGGACGATACACAGTGAAGAACACGGCCAGAGCTTCCCAGCAAGAGGCTAGGCCCTCTGTCCAAGTCTTGCATGGGTTCGGTACCTGGTACCCGTCGGATGCCAGGCAGCAGGTGGCACCAGCTCGATGTCTGGGTGGTCAGCGAGCGTCCCCACGGCTTGCTTCGCGCTGCAGCCAGGCGGGCCACACACGACCTTATGCCTCACAACCTCCTGTGTCCTCACCACCTTCCCAGGCCTCAAGTCCTCCGTCAGCCTCCCTTCCTCTTGGAGGCTCACCCCCTCCTGCAGTCACACATGCTCCTTCACCCCCATCTCCTGTGGCCTAAAGATCTGCAACCTCACAAGCTCGTACTTGCTCCCCCCCCCAGTGTCACACCCTCCCATTGCCCACAACGTCCTGGCAGCCTCAGCCCTCCCGTGGCCTCACAGCCTCCTGTAGCGTCCCAGCGTTTGTGACTTGACACTGTCCTATGGTCTGAAAAGCGTGTGAAGCCACGCTGAGGTTCTTGTTTTGTCTTTGCACGACCCTGTGTTCTGGCTCACCCTGCACTGTCACCGGCATGTCTGATGTTCCGTGGAGCGCGGTGCTACCACAGCCTGCAGACTCCTGCGCCATCTCCATCTCCATGGCCACGCTGTAGGCGGTGGCTGCTGGGTCCACAAGCTTTCCCGGGCTAAGGACACGTCCCTGCAGCGCTCAGATGCCTGCATGGAGACCCAGCGAGCGTCCCCTCACCAGCCACACCCCGAGAACCCCGGCTTCCCGGCCATCTCAGGGCTTCCTGCTCTCGCTTTGCATAGAGAGAAAGGCAGGCGCCTAAGCAGGGCTCCCTGACCAAGGTCCTGAAGTCAATCTCTAGCCATGGGCTGCAGAGGGCACCTCTGGGTCCATGGGGCCAAAGAGCAGCGCCCCATGTTAGCCACGGTGGGAAGGCGCCCCCTGCTGGTGGGAGGCTGCGGGGAGGCTGGGTGAAGCGCCGGGCCCCAGCCAGAGTCCCGGCCATCCCCAAGCTGGGCCCGCAAGGCCTCTAGGCAGTAGGAGCTGGAACATGCCGTGCTGAGCCTTCCTGCTGCTAGGGATGCAGGTGATCTTCTGCAGGCCTGTGCCTTCCTGCATCCCTCTGTAGCCTCACGACCTCCTTTGGCCTCACATCCTCTGGGCCTTTACACCCTCCCCTCCTGTGGTCCCCAAAGCTCCTCTGGACTCCCATCCTCCTGCAGCTTGACCCTTCATGGGGCTTCACACCCTCCTGTGGTCTTATAAACTCCTGTGGCTTCACACCCTCCTGAAGCCTCAAACTCTCCTGTGGACTCACATCCTCCCATAGCCTCACCCCCTCCTCACATGCCCAATGGGCTTCACACCCTCCTATGGTCTCACATGCTTCTGTGGCTTCTCACTGTCCTGTGGTCCTGACTAACAAGTAAAGCCCCATTGAGTGTCTAGGTTGGTTTGTGCAGGACCATTGCAGATCTCTGTCATCTAACATCGTTACCTGGTTTTGAAATACTTGCAGTGACATAAGGGGTGAAAATAAGTGTATTTCTCCCCAAGGATGAAAGTTACACAATTTTAATGAATATTCAAGAGCTGTAAAGGTGGAAAATGATTATATATATATCAACACAAAAAGCAGTGTAAGTTTAGGGAAAAGATGGTGTTCCTATAATCATGTAAAACTACACATTCATGGTAATATCTTGAAATTCGAGTACAACTTCTGGGTTTAGGGCTGATGGCATGGAACCCTGAAGAGGAAAGGAAATGAAACATCACACAGGAAGAAGAATCAATGACGGGCTGGAGAGATGGGTTAGCAGTTAAGGCACATGCCTGTGAAGCCTAAGGACTTAAGTTCGATTCTCCAGGTCCCACATGAGCCAGATGCACTTGGTGGCACTTGAGTCTGAAATTCATTTGCTGTGGCTGGAGGCCCTGGCATGCCCATTCTCTATCTGTCCCCCCCCCAAATAAATAAAACTTTAAAAAAAAAAAAAAAAGCAAAGGAAGGGCTGCACTACAGAGTCCTGATAGTCCAAAAACTCCAAAATCTCCATTGGGGAAAAAAAAAAAACATGGTCGGATACGTCACTCCGTCTGCTCACCAAGAAGTTCACTCAGCTACTGAGCCTCCTGATGGGGTCTTGGATGTGAACAAGGCAGCTGAGGTGCTCAAAGGGCGGAAGAGAAGGATCGATGACATCAGCCCCGGGCCGGAGGCGTCCACCTCATGAAGAAGTCTCAGCAGGATGTGGGTGGACGCGCTGCGGGCTGTGTGCTCATGGAGGTCGGCTGCCCAGGGCCAAGGCCTGTCAGAAGAGGGGACCGAGCTCAGGCAGGAAGAGAAGAAATCAGATGACCTGATCCAAAGCTGCACCCTGACCTCACAGTGCTAATCGAGAATTCGGAGAGTCAGAGGTCAGCTCATGTTGCATATCAGGATATTGGAAAAGTTAGTGCCTTAAAGACCAAACTGTTGCAGTTGTGAAAACCCCTCCAGAACAGAGACTTGAAGTGCCTGGAGCAACCGAGAGAGACACGTGCACCTGGCAAGGGACCAAGGACCCTTGTTTACTTGAGTCCAGAAGCGACTGAAACACGCCATCCCATGAAAACCAACAACCAAGACCACAATGGGAACACCCCTCAGCCCACTTCCAAAGACTTGCTCCCAACAACGCAGCCCATGGTGACGGCTCTGTTCCTATGGCAAACCCTTCTCCTTTGGCCTCCCCAGGCCACCTTTCATAGCACACGGAGGACCAAAGTCCTTCCAACCTCGAAGGACCTTTGTGAACTTCCTGGGTCCCCTGCTCCAGGACCACCTACCTGCTGAGCCTGAGGAGGAAGAAGGCATCAGTGACCTCCGCGATGCTTCTGATGTGGAAAAGCTGCCACTGGTGGAGGACTTCCTGTGTAGTTGATCATGCTTGGTATGAACTCCTTACAAACCAATATTTTATTTATCACAGAACAGGACATCTGTCATGCAGTCTTGTCCCTCCCTACCTTCTTCCTCTGAGAGTGTCACAAAGTAAATTACAAACTTCAGAACAAAGCTGACATTTAAATAAACTGTCAAGGTTTTCTTTCTTTCTTGGTTTTTTGATCTAAGTGCAGAGTTATGAGATCTGTTGAGAAAGCCCTGCCTGATCCCAGGCTTGAAAATCTCTTGGATGAGTCAGTGAGTGAGAAGATGTGCAATCAGGTGTCTTTTTTTTTTTTTTTTTACCCCTTTTTACCCTTTCTTCCTCTTTCCTTTTCTCCTTCCCTCCCTCCCTCCTTCCCCTAGGAATTGGCTTGCTGTGCCTGACAGATGGGCTGTAGAATGGGGTCTGGCCCACCTGGCCCACTGGACAACAGTAATCTTCCTAGCATTTCAAGCCGTGCCTTCTCTGCAGAATGCATGTCTTTGGGGTCTGCTAATGTGGAATGGAACTCTGCCACAAGTGCAAGCTTGAAGTCATGCAAGACTATGGAATGGATTTCTTCAGCTCTTCTTAGGGATGTTTAAGTTACTGTCATATTCAGTGTAAGCTATGGACTGTGTCCCACTAGGAGGTCAGGCAAACCTCCAAAGCTTTTTGGATAAAGACGCTGTCTGCAAGGACTGGCTGCAGGTACAGAAGACTGGTAGAGTTCTGCCACTTGAAGCTGCTGTGGGTTTTCCTGTCTCCATAAACCCTTCCACTCCCCTGTCTCCCACCATATTTGTGAGTTTCCACTTCATTTGTAGCCAAAGCAGACTTAGGACTTCCTTGTGGGTTGTTTTAGATTTTCTACTTTTCTCACCACTGTTAAGCATTCCTGTGACACACATCACCATTTCAATGACAGCGTTAACTTTAAAGCGTTTTTTTTTTTTCAAATTCATATTTCTTTAGCACAGGGAGAGAGTCGTTACTGATCAGAGCATCCAAACATGTGTGACCTAAGGACTACCAGCCCGCTGCAAAAAGGACCTTGGTTTGATTCCCCAGGACCCACTAAGCCAGCTGCACAAGGTGGTGCATTTGTCTGGAGTTCATTTGCAGTGGCTGTAAGCTCTGACGTGCCCATTCTTTCTCTCTCTCTAATAAATAAAAAAATAATAAAAATCTGTGTGGTCCAACATGAAGCGCTGGGGTGGGCGGATGGGGAGCTTCATGTCAAGTGCTTCTGGAAATGCTCTGTGGGTTTTTTTTTCCTGTATGGAAAACCATTTACGCCAAGCTTCCCCCCATTTCCCATATTTAGCTCATCTGGTTAGCTCCCTCTGCTTCTGGCTTTGTGTAATTCTCTCTGCCAGCTGCACAGACCTGTATTTTCCCCCTCCCAAGCCTAACAAAGGAACACACATGGCTACATTATCATGTGTTTTGTTGACTTTCTCCTTGAATCTAATTTTTTGGGAGGAAGTTCGAGGTAGGGACTCACTCTAGACCCAGGCTGAGTTGGAATTCACTATGTAGTCTCAGGATGGCCTCGAACTCATGGCGATCCTCCTACCTCTGTCTCCCGAGTGCTTGGATTAAAGACATGGGCCACCACGCAGGGCCTTGAACCTGTTTGTAATGTGATACCATATTTATTGGTTTAAGAAGTGGAGGGAATGCTAATAAGTCTTAAAAGTTCCTTCATGCTAAAGACTCTTCCAGTGAACGGGCTTAACTGGTGTACATTAATGAGATGTCCATACTGTGTTTCTGCTTGCATTAGTCATTTTCTTGTCACATAGTTCTGGCACACACAGTAGGTGAGTACTACAGTATTTACGTTACATTAAAGTACTGAAAATGCAGGCTTCCTGGCACCATTGAGTTGCTGCTATTAAAGCTCACCCACGAAACGGCCAAAGTTACAAGTGTGAATTAGGACTGCGTGAGCCTTTGTGAATAAAGTGTATAGAGGACAACGCGTGAGATGTCAAACAGTGGAGACGTCTCTGTGTGTGTACAGACATGTCTAGCTGTTGTTTTATTTAAGTTCATGTCCAGTCCACTCACAGTCATTATTTTTCAAGTTTGTACAGACATAGCAATTAACTTGGGAACACTGCCAGAAGATTTTCTAGCTGTTTTGTCATTTTTTAAGTGTAATCTTGTTTCTGTCTTTCGTTGTGATTCCTCGTTTTCATTTTTTTAGATCTGTAAATAGAATAGCAGTATTTAAAGCTTTAGCCTTGAGGGAAAATGAAGTAAGAACTCAGCTGTGCACGACACCGTGTGTGTGTGAGAGGAAGGACTGAAGGAGAAGGCCTTGCAGAGGAAGTCAGGTGGCAGTTGTCAGGGTGTGAGAATTTCTTTCCCTGGGGCACAGGATTTTGTAAAAAGGTAGTATTTCTCCCAAGATTGGGAATAGGCCAACTACTACTTAGGTTAGCTTTGTGTTCTATGCTATTTAAAAAAATAATAATAATGCAATGCAATATAATATAATAGAAAAACTAAACAAAAACTTTTATGATGGATTTTGTAAATATATTTTTTGCAGGGTGACCTGTACTAGCTGTGATCTTACCACTTCAAATGGGTGTAATTTGAATAAGCTTTGTATGGTAAAGGATCAATAAAATGATGATGATGAATATGATGATGATGATGATTTTGGTTTTTAGAGGTAAGTTCTCACTCTAGCCTAGACTGACCTGGAATTCACTATGTAGTTTCAGGGTGGCCTCAAATTCACAGTGATCCTCCTACCTCTGCCTCTCAAGTGCTAGAAATAAAGGCATGAGCCACCACGCCTGCTTTAATTTTTTTTTTTTTTTTTTTTTTTTTTTGGTTTTCAAGGTAGGGACTCACTCTAGCCCAGGCTGATCTGGAACTCACTATGTGCTCTCAGGGTGGCCTTGAACTCATGGCGATCCTCCTACCTCTGCCTCCCAAATGCTGGGATTTGAGGTGTGCGCCACCATGCCCGCTAAAATGATTTTTTTAAGAGTTAAAAAAGACTATGAGGGGGCTGGAGATATGGCTTAGCAGTTAAGGCACCTGCCTCCTAAGCCTAAGAATGCTGGTTCCAATCTCCAGCGGTTCCAATCTCCAGATCCCACGTTCAGCCAGAGGCAAAGTGACGCAAGGGTGCAATGCTGCACTTCCCCACAAGGGGGCACACACATCTGGATTTCCTTCACAGTGGCTGAGAGACTGCTGGCGCACCCATCTCTATCTATCTTCCTCTCCCTCTCTCTCTCTAAAAAAAGAAAGACTATGAGAGAAAGGAATTATTCCTTTACTCATGTTTTAACTGAGGAACACGGCACATAAACACAAACACGTATACACAACAGAAATATTAGACATACTGAAGTAGTAGATGTAGTAGGAGAAATATGCTCATACAAAATATTCACACTCCACCACACAAAGCACTCATTGATGTGGTAAGAAACAAGAGTGTGTCACGTGCAAAAAATTGGGGATGACAGTTAAGGTGGAGTTACTTTAAAAATGTTATATTAGGGGCTGGAGAGATGGCTTAGTGGTTAAGGCGTTTGCATGCAAAGCCAGAGGATCCAAGTTGATTCACCAGGACCCAAGCAAGGTAGATGCACAAGGGGACACATGCATCTAGAATTCATTTGCAGGGGCTGGAGGCCCTGGCGTGACTATTCCCCCCCTCTTTCTCAATCTCAAATACATAAATAAATAAAATATATTAAAAATGTTATATTACCTGGCTTGAAATACCACTTTATTCACAGGTGTAGATAGATGCCTGGTGGTACTCTGTGATCAGGAAGGATTTCCACAGATAGGTGGGTCTACATTAAAAGCAATAAAGGAAGTTCAGGGACATAGAAGCAACCTGCTGTCTCCCATGCTCACTGCCAAAGATATACCTGTGCTCCTATTCACTAATCACACTCAAATACGAAAACACAATCATTTATATGGCAAGAAACAAGAAAATAGCCCACACACGTAGTGGTGATGACAAACTGGGGTCTTTCCTGATTAAGATATTTTGTGAATTAGGTCCCTCAAACCCACACACATCCATAGGAAGAATAAAAGAAGAGATTGGGGGCACAGTTGGGCACGTGTTGGGTGGTATCCTCCAGACCCACAAGGAGGAAAGATTGACTGCAGCTGCCCACCAGCTGGCAAGCAGACCCAGAAATGTCATGTAGGCTCTATGTGGGACAGGAAGGTCAAGATCAGGCACAGAGTGTGTATGAAACTCCCTCTTGTTTCACAACACACTGACTGCACTGAGTATATGATCGTAGGAAGAAGGGAGTGCAAAACCATGCACCATGATATGTGAGGACAAGAACATGGTGAACACACACGGAAAAAAAATTGTAAGGGCTGGAGAGATGGCTTAGCGATTAAGGGGCTTGCCTGAAAAGCCAAAGGACCTCGGTTTGATTCCCCAGAACCCACCTAAGCCAGATGTACAAGGTGGCGCATGCATGTGCAGTTCGTTTGCAGTGGCTAGAAGCCCTGGCAAGCCCATTCTCTGTCTCACTCTGCCTCTTTCCCTCTCTCAAATAAATAAAACTTTTTTAAAATAAGGGGAAAAATGGTGAGGTGGGAAACTGAGATTTGATGTATGTGATAAAGCAGAAACCCAGTATGTACACACACACACACACACACACACACACACACACACACACACCCCAACCAGATATGGTGAGTTACTTTAGGAAATGTTATGTTACCTGGCCCCAAAGACCACTGGATTCACAGCCGTAGGTAGATGCCTGGTGGCACTCTGCCACCAGGCAGGAGCTAGTGCGTTCCTCCATTAAGTGGGTCTACATTAAAAGTGAGAAGGGAAGTTTAGGGACATTGAAGCAAACTGCTGTCTCCCATGCTCACTATGCAAACTATACACATGCTCCTATTTGATAATCTCACTCGAACAAAAAAACACAATCATTTATATGGTGAGAGAAAAGAAACTATCCCAAACACATAGTGGGGATGACAGGCTGGGGTCTTCCTCTCTTGAGATCTCATGAAGGGGGTCACACAAACGCACACACATCCATGAGAACAACAGCAAAAGAGATTGGGGGATAGTTGCTCAACTCTTGGGTGGTATCGTCCACACCCACATGGAGGAAAGATTGACTAAAACTGCCCACCAGCTCTCTAGCAGACCCAGAAATATCATGTGGGGAACAGAAAGGTCAAGATGAAGGACAGAGTGTGTATGAAACTCGCTCTGGTCTCACAGACACACTGACCACAGTGCGTATATAATTGTAGGAACTGGGGGAAACAGAACAGTGTACCATCATATATGAGGACAAGAATGTGGTATACACACACACACACACACACACACACACACACACACACACACACACAGAGACACAGAAAAGACATGAGGGGAATGGAAACTGCTCTTTGATGTATGTGATACAAGTGAAACCCAGTATTACACACACACACATCCCAACCTGTTATGGTGGAGTTACTTTAGGAAATGTTATGTTACCTGGCCCTAGATGCCACCAGATTCGCAGGTGTAGGTCATTGCCTGGTGGTACTGTGCCATCCCACAGTAGCCAGTGCTTTCCACTGCTTGGCAGGACTGTGTTGAAAGCAAGGCAAGTTCAGCAACATTGCAGGAAACTGCTGTCTCCCGTGCTCACTATGCAAGCTACACACATGCTCCTGTTCAATAATCTCACTCACACACAAAACACAATCATTTATATGGTGAGAGGCAAGAAAATATTCCACACAGGTACCGGTGATGACAGACTGGGGTCTTTCACTCCTGAGATATCTTGTGAATTAGATCACTTAAACCCACACACATCCATCCACAAGAAGAATATCAGGAGGGATTGGGGACAATGGTTGCTCACATGTTCGGTGGCATGTTCCATCCCCAAATGAAAGAAAGATTCAGTGCAACTTGCCACCCGCCTGCAAGAAGCCTCAGCCAGCTCATGTGGGCTCTAGGTGGAACAAGGAGGTCAAGATCAGGCACAGAATGTGTATGAAACTCCCTCTGGTCTTAGACACACTGACTGTACTACGTATATAATCGTAGGAATAAGGGAGCAGAGAACCATGCACCATCATATATGAGTACAAGAATGTGGTGTGTGCACGTATGTATGCACATACACACACACACACACACAAAAAAACATGAAGGGAATGGAAACTGCTCTTTGATGTATGTGATACAAGTGAAACCCAGTATTACACACACACACATCCCAACCTGTTATTGTGGAGTTACTTTAGGAAATGTTATGTTACCTGGCCCCAAATGCCACCAGATTCGCAGGTGTAGGTCATTGCCTGGTGGTACTGTGCCATGCAGCAGTAGTCAGTGCTTTCCACTGCTTGGTGGGACTGGGTTGAAAGAAAGGCAAGTTCAGGAACATTGAAGCAAACTGCCGTCTCCTGTGCTCACTATTCAAGCTACACACATGCTCCTATTCAATAATCTCACTCACACACAAAAACACAATCATTTATATGGTGAGAGGCAAGAAAATATCCCACACAGGTACTGGTGATGACAGACTGGGGTCTTTCACTCCCGAGATATCTTGGGAATTAGGTCACTCAAACCCACACACATCCATCCACAAGAAGAATATCAGGAGGGATTGGGGACATGGTTGCTCACCTGTTCAGTGGCATGTTCCATCCCCAAATGAAAGAAAGAATCAGTGCAACTTGCCACCCGCCTGCAAGAAGCGTCAGCCAGCTCATGTGGGCTCTAGGTGGAACAAGGAGTTGAGATCAGGCCCAGAATGTGTATGAAACTCCCTCTGCTCTCAGACACACTGACCACACTGCATATATAATCGTAGGAATAAGGGAGCAGAGAACCGTGCACCATCATATATAAGTACAAGAATGTGGTGTGTGCATGCACACACACGAACACACACACGTGCACGCACGCACACACACACAGCAAATATGTGAGGGGAATGGAAACTGCTCTTTGATGTATGGGATACAAGTGAAACCCAGTATTACACACACACAACCTGTTATGGTGGAGGTATTTTAGGAAATGTTATGTTACCTGGCCCCAAATGCCACCAGATTCGCAGGTGTAGGTCGAGGCCTGGTGGTCCTCTGCTATCCGGCAGGAGCCAGTTCTTTCCACTGCTTGGCGGGACTGGGTTGAAAGCAAAGCAAGTTCAGGAACATTGAAGCAAACTGCTGTCTCCCGTGCTCACTATGCAAGCTACACACATGCTCCTATTCAATAATCTCACTCACACACAAAACACAATCATTTATATGGTGAAAGGCAAGAAAATATCCCACACAGGTACCAGTGATGACAGACTGGGGTCTTTTACTCCTGAGATATCTTGGGAATTAGGTCACTTAAACCCACACACATCCATCCACAAGCTGGAGGGATTGGGGACATGGTTGCTCACATGTTCGGTGGCATGGTCTATCCCCAAATGAAAGAAAGAATCAGTGCAACTTGCCACCCGACTGCAAGAAGCCTCAGCCAGCTCATGTGGGCTCTAGGTGGAACAAGGAGTCAAGATCAGGCCCAGAATGTGTATGAAACTCCCTCTGCTCTCAGACACACTGACCACACTGCGTATATAATCATAGGAATAAGGGAGCAGAGAACTGTGCACCATCATATATGAGTACAAGAATATAGTGTGTGCATGCATGCACATGAACTCACACACACACGCATGCATGTGCACACACACACACACAGAAAACACGTGCGGGGAATGGAAACTGCTCTTTGATGTTTGTGATACAAGTGAAACCCAGTATTGCACACACACACATCCCAACCTGTTATGGTGGAGTTACTTTAGGAAATGTTATGTTACCTGGCCCCAAATGCCACCAGATTCACAGGTGTAGGTCAAGGCTTGGTGGTACTGTACCATCTGGCAGGAGCCAGTGCTTTCCACTGCCTGGGGGGACTGGGTTGAAAGCAAGGCAGGTTCAGGAACATTGAAGCAAACTACTGTCTCCCGTGCTCACTATGCAAGCTACACACATGCTCCTATTCAATAATCTCACTCACACACAAAACACAATCATTTATATGGTGAGAGGCAAGAAAATATCCCACACAGGTACCAGTGATGACAGACTGGGGTCTTTCACTCCTGAGATATCTTGCGAATTAGGTCACTTAAACCCACACACATCCATCCACAAGAAGAATACCAGGAGGGATTGGGGACAATGGTTGCTCACATAATCTTGGAACAAAGGAGCACACAACCATGCACCACCATGTGTGAGGACAAGAAAGCTGTGCACACACACACACACACACACACACACACACAGAAAATATGGTGGGGAAGGAAATTGCTCTTTGATGTTTGTGATACAAGAAAAACCCGTTATGAACACACAAGCACACATTCAAACCTTATATGGTAGAGATACTGTAGGAAGTGATATGTTACCTGCTCTGATAAATCCTCCAGCCAGTAGGTGGTGGTTATCCTGTAGGATATGAAACTTTCCTGGATCAGGATGGCCCCTGTGTCCCGGGCATATGTAGACTGAGGGTGGTCCTTGCCCACCCGCTGCATTTGAGTGCTGTCCACCTGTAGGTAGTTCTTGGTTAGAAGAAAAATACTAGTCCAGTAAGATTGTAGCAAACTGTCTTGGCTCCCATGCTTGCTGCCACAACTATACATATGATCTATTCAATCATTACACTCTCACTCAATAATGCACTCATTTATGCAGTGAGATGGTTTATCTGTCCTGACATGATTTCAACATCAAGATTGCATGTGTTGGAGAGATGGCTTAGTGGTTAAGCACTTGCCTGTGAAGCTGAAGGACCCCAGTTCAAGGCTCAATTCCCCAGTACACACATAAGCCAGATGCACAAGGTGGCGCTTGCATCTGGAGTTCATTTGCAGTGGTTGGAGGCCCAGATGTGCCCATTCTCTCTCTCTCTCTCTCTCCCTCTCTCTCTACCTCTTGCTCTCTTTGTCTCTCTCAAATAAATGAATAATTTTTTTTTTAAAAAAGAGCAGGCCAGCGAGATGGCCTATTGTTTACAGCACTTGACTGAAAATGCAGAGGACCCAGGTTAGATTGCCTAGGACCCACACAAGGAGATACACAAGGTGGCACATGCATCTAGAGTTCATTTGCACTGGCTGTATGCCCTGGCATTCCCATACTCATTCTCTGTCTGGGTCTGCCTCTTTTTCAAATAAATAAATAAATATAAATATATTTTAAACAAAATATTGCCTGTAGAATGGTCTGACACTCGCCTAGCTGCCGCCATTGGGTGTTGGCCACCACAAAGTCGCTCTAGGTGGTGACAGAGGAGACGTTCATTCAGGGAGACTGTACCAAACTGTGTCTGGACTTCCCTGCACACTGATAGATCTATATACATATAATCCCCTTCAGTAATCACATTCTATAAGCAAAATAAACTTAGTCTTGTGGGGTGTATCAGGAGGATGTGACACACACACACAAAAGAATGGAGGTGAAATACACTGATCGTTGACTCTTGCTCTATCTGACGCACACCCAGGACCTTTAGGTCCACAGCCATCCAGGAGAAGAACAGTAGATGGAGACTTTGGAGGGGAATGTCGGTTACATGGCCTGGCGTGTTATCCAGGCACTCACTGGAAGCAGCCAGCTAGCAAGGAACTTTGGACACATGCACATAGCTCTTCTGGGGAACAAGGATGGAACGTTTATTCAGGGGCAATGTAGCACACCATCCCTTATTCCTCAGCACTCTACCTCAACTCCATGGATAATCCTCTTTAATATTCACACTGAAGCACAAACAACATTGCTAGGTGAGGAGGGAAAAGAATGGAAGTCTCCAGAAATGGTGACGAGAAACTGATGCTTGACTCCTGCTCACTCTGGGGTGTGATGGACATTCACATGAACATCCATTCACAACGAGAACTCTTGGAACCATGGGAAAGGATGGCTGCTTACCTGGTTTGAGGCACCACCTCTAAGAGAACTTTTTAGGTCTTCTTGGCTGGGCTCTTCTTCCAGCTGGCAGGGAGCCTTGCTGCATTCCCCATGGCCCTAGAGAGGAATCCAGGTGTCAAGTTCAGTAGGGGAAATGGTATCAAACTGTCTACTGACCTGCAAGCCCTGCACGAGAATGACCCAGGCCATCCTCTTCATCCTTCACACTGAAGCACAAACACCCTCTGTGCAGGGCAGAAACAAGAAAGGAAGTCTCTGGCAGGCATGGTGGTGCACGCCTTTAATCCCAGCACTCAGGAGGCAGAGGTAGGAGGATTGCCATAAGTTCGAGGCCACCCTGAGACTACATAGTGAATTCCAGGTCGGCCTGGACTAGAGTGAGACCCTACCTCAAAAAACCAAAATAAATAAATAAATAAATGGAAAGGAAGTTTCACACACAGGAAAATGGTGGTGAGCCAACCTCTCCTTGTCTCCTGCTCATTCCATGGTATCCTGGACAGTCACCCCCTCACACTTCCAGGAAAAGAATTATTGGATGGCTGGAGAGATGGCTTAGTGGCTAAGGCTCCTGCCTGCTAAGCCTAAGAACGCTGGTTCCAATGTCCAGCGGTTCCAATCTCCAGGTCCCACGTTTAGCCAGATGCAAAGTGACGCAAGGGCGCAATGCCGCACTTGACCACAAGGGGGCGCACGCACCTGGATTTCGGTCACAGCAGCTGAGAGACTGCTGGCACGCCCATCTCTATCTGTCTCCCTCTCCCTCTCTATCTCTCTCTGTCTCTCTCCAAAAATAAAAAATAATTTAAAAAAAAATTAAAAAAAAATTATTGGAGACCTCAGAGAACACTGCTAGTTATCTGGCTTTTTCAGGGACAAGAAAGTACATCTCTCTCACACACACACACAGAAAATACACAACACCCTTGTGCTAACTGAAGGTTTTCTTTCTGGGTGTGTGTCTCATGCTCACTTTGAGGTTCTTGGACACTCACACCCACACACATTCAGGACAAGAGTTGGTGGAGACCTGGTGGGGATGCATGGGTACCTGGCCCATGGTTTCATCTGCACTGGCCAGCTGACCGTCTTCTCCTGCCATTTGTGGTGGTGCACTGGCCTCTTGCACATGGCCCTAGAGACAAACGTGGAGGCAATGATCAGTAAGATGGATGGTACCAACAGTCTCCTGACTCCCAGGCACTCTGCTGCATCTACACAAATCAGTCTCTTCATTCTTCTCTCTCTCTCTCTCTCTCTCTCTCTCTCTCTCACACACACACACACACACACACACACACACACCAGACACAGTAAGGGACTCTGGCTGGGCTGGTCTTCAGTGTGCAACATTGGAAATTTTCAATAGCAGATGATTTCTACCTTGGGACCTGGCTTCACCTAAGGCTGCACACTCACGCCCTAGTGTGTGGCCTTCCTGCCATGGGCACCTGTGCTTATGATCAGGGAAAGGACGAGGGAGGAAGTCTGGGGCAGGGAAATGGTGGTACACTGCTCGAGTCTCATGGTTTCCTTGAGTTTCTTCTGACAGAAGGACTCAAAAACGTTCAAAAGCAAAGCTGGCAGAGCCTTGGGAGGAGAGTGCTCACCTGTTGCTGTCTGTGCTACCACCTTCTACGGTGCAGCAAGCGCCGCCAAGCCCGGGCCAGGCAGCTTGGCCTCTGTGTTCTCGGTCCTGTTATCTGCCCGAAAACAGCACAACATGGTCCTCACTCTGCTGCTTAGCAGTCCTCACTGCTGAGTTCAGGTAACTCTCGACATTCCAAGTTTTCTTTGTTCTGTAATCAGTGAAGTGAGCTCATTTCCTGTGTCTCTTTTTCTGAGTCTCCTGTTGAAACTTTTGCAAAGTGGTCCAGGATCTTCTTTGCTTCTCTTCTCACTTTCCATATGCCAAACTGGTCAGTGAGGCAGCATATTTTAGTTCTGTTGCTCATGGCCACGTCTAGGTGACCCAAGTTCCTAAATGAAAAACTCATCTCACAGCCGGGCATATAATCCCAGCACTCGGGTGGCAGAGGTAGGATTGCTGTGTGTTTGAGGTCACCCTGAGACTACACAGTGAATTCCAGGTCAGCCTGGACTACAGTGAAACCCTACCTCATAAAACCGGGGGAAAAAGTCACATATATAACTGAAATAGGTATTTGTAATTCCACAGGCCATAACAATGTCAATTTCTGGTTTTGTCTATTTACCAATTATAATTTTTCTTGTCTTTTTTTGTTTGTTTTTTGTATTTTTGGACATAGGGTCTCATTCTAGCCCAGGCTGACCTGGAATTCACTCTGTATTCTCAGGGTGGCTTGAACTATGGCGATCCTCCTACCTCTGCCTCCTGAGTACTGGGATTAAAGGTGTGCACATGAGTATGGAGGACATGGTAGTCCTGGATTACTGTCAGCCTGGGATACCTCTGTATTGGGATTGTCTTGAACTCTGTCAGTGCTTACAAGGAATGCCAATAAGGAAAGTAATTATTAATAATAATGTTTCTTCCCTCCAGTTCTTCAGTTTGTTGGGTATAAATAGTTCTTAAAGACATTTGTCCTAGAATATTACAGAAGAAACCAAGTAAAACCTACTTAAAAATAATTTAAAACCTGGGTGTGGTGGTGTAGACCTTTAATGCCAGCACTTGTGAGGCAGAAGTAGGAAGACTGCCATGAGTTTGATGCCAGCCTAAGACTACATGGTGAATTCCATGTCAGCCTGGACTAGAGTGACATCCTACCTTGAAAAAAAAAAAGAAGAAGAAAAGAAAGGAAAAGAAAAGAAAGGATGGAGCAGCTGGAGAGATGGCTGCAAAGCTGGGAGACCCAGGTTTGATTGCACAGCACCCAAGGAAAGCCAGACGTGCAACCTGATGCTCATATCTGCAGTTCATTTGCAGTAGTCAGAGGCCCTGGCACACCCATTCTCATCCATTCATTTATTCTCTCTCTCTCTCTGCGTCTTTCTTTCCCTCACAAATAAGTAAATAAAATATATTTTTTAAATAACTTACCATGAGGGGATGGAAAGATGGCTTAGCAGTTAAGCGTTTGCCTATGAAGCCTAAGGACTCCAATTCAAGGCTCGATTACCCAGTATGCACGCACGTAATCCAGATGCACAAGGTGGCGCATGCATCAGGAGTTCCTTTGTAGTGGCTGGAGACTCTGGTGCACCCATTCCGTGTCTCTCTCTCTCTCAGCCTCTTTCCCTCTCTCAAATAAATAAATAAAATTAAAATATTAAAACAAATTTTAAGAAATTACCATGAGGGATGGAGTGTTGTCTTAGCAGTTAAGGCACTTGCCTGCGAAGCCTTTGGACCAAGGTTTGATTCCCTAGTACCCGTGTAAGCCAGATGTACAAGGTGGAGCAGGCATCTGGAATTCATTTGCAGTGGCTAACAGGCCCTGGCATACCCATTCTTGCTCTCTCTCTCTAAATAAACAAAATTGAAAAATTAAAAAATGTCTATTGTCATAGTAAACACGAATAAGCATAAAGCCAGTAAAAATTATTTTAAATATATTGTAAGCCTGTTTTTATCAATTTAACATCATCACAAAAATATATTTATGAGAATCAGAACACTTAATAACCATAATCACTAGAGCACTCACTGACCATAATTTAGCGGCAATGAACAATGAATATGGAACATAGAACATATGACATGACATACTGCATATCTGCACATCTGGCTGCCAGCATTAAGACATGACAAAGAACAAGATACAAGATTAGGAAGAGACATCTTGTTTAAATACAAAACATTTTAGTTATACTTCAAATTGATGAGGACTTATTTTGATATTTTTATTTTATTATTTGTTTATTTATTTATTTTGGTTTTTCGAGGTAGGGTCTCACTCCAGCCCAGGCTGACCTGGAATTAACTATGTAGTCTCAGGGTGGCCTCGAACTTATGGCAATCCTCCTACCTCCGCCTCCCAAGTGCTGGGATTAAAGGCGTGCGCTAACCCGCCCAGCTCTTATTTTGATATTTTTTTAATTCACATGAGTACTTGCTTGTGAGCCAGTGTTTCCCAATCAGTAACAGAGAAAATATATCCTAACAGGGCAACAGCCACGTGTGGTTTGAATTTAAAATGGACACGTTTGGGCTGGAGAGATGGCTTACCGGTTAAGGCGTATGCCTGCAAAGCCTAAGGATCCGGGTTCGAGTCTCCAGGTCCCAGGTAAGCCATATGCACATGGTAGCGCTTGCATCTGGAGTTCGTTTGCGGTGGCTGGAAGCCGTGGTGTGCGCATTCTCTCTGTCTCTAATAAATAAATAAATATTTTTTAAATGGACATTTTTTTTCTTGAGAAGATAAACCTGTGGGAGTGGACTGTGGGTGGGTGCTAAGGGAGGCATGGAGTTCATAGCCAGGTTCTACTAACTCAGTGTGGTGTCACAAAGAACAGGTTATGTGGATAAATGAAGGCCCACACGGGAGAACAGTCACTATCTTGCTATGTGACCGCAAATGTTAGGAGACATGAGAGAGAGTGGGGGCTTGGGGAGGTCCGGAAGAGCTCAGGGAGAGGAGTAAGCAGTCAGGGACGGCTGTGACGTCTGTATTGGTACTTGCAGCAACATAGGAAGAGGAGGAAGAGGAGGAGGAGGAGGAGAAAACAAAAACCAAGAAATAGTGGCAGGGGCCAGTGGTTGATATCTGACTTTTTCAGTTTTTTTATGAGGCAGGCCAATGGACTATTTTGGAGTGGAATGATTACCCACTTCAGATTTTCCATACAAGCAGAGACTGACTTTGTCTCATCCCATCCTGGATGACGACCTCCCATAGCTGGTTCTATTCAAAGGGAGCTGCATCACCCGCGAGCCCACCTCAGCCTAGGTGAGGACTCATGGGAGCTGCATCTCTGGAGCCCACCTCAGCCTAGGTGAGGACTCATGGGAGCTGCATCACCCGAGCCCACCTCAGCCTAGGTGAGGACTCATGGGAGCTGCATCTCTGGAGCCCACCTCAGCCTAGGTGAGGACTCATGGGAGCTGCATCACCGGAGCCCACCTCAGCCTAGGTGAGGACTCATGGGAGCTGCATCTCTGGAGCCCACCTCAGCCTAGGTGAGGACTCATGGGAGCTGCATCACCGGAGCCCACCTCAGCCTAGGTGAGGACTCATGGGAGCTGCATCACCCGCGAGCCCACCTCAGCCTAGGTGAGGACTCATGGGAGCTGCATCTCTGGAGCCCACCTCAGCCTAGGTGAGGACTCATGGGAGCTGCATCACCGGAGCCCACCTCAGCCTAGGTGAGGACTCATGGGAGCTGCATCACCCCCGAGCCCACCTCAGCCTAGGTGAGGACTCATGGGAGCTGCATCTCTGGAGCCCACCTCAGCCTAGGTGAGGACTCCGGGAGCTGCATCCCAGCCCACCTCAGCCTAGGTGAGGACTCATGGGAGCTGCATCACCCCCGAGCCCACCTCAGCCTAGGTGAGGACTCATGGGAGCTGCATCTCTGGAGCCCACCTCAGCCTAGGTGAGGACTCCGGAGCTGCATCTCTGGAGCACACTGCACCACTAGCTGGCGGCTCCATGGGAAAGTCTCTCATGGCAGAGCAGTTGCTTCCCCTTTATATAGCCGTAGGGTTGGGCCTTGCAGCACCTCCCCAGACTCTCTGGAATTTCCTTCCCGACCCCCCGCCCCGCCCAGGAAGGGATGTTTCAGTTTCTAGCTAACATCACCTTGATGAGTGGATGTGTGACCTTTAGGATTTAGCTCTCCTACACGTGACTTCCTGAACCCCCCAGAGCCTCCTTTCTCACTTCAGTTCAGAGGAATCTGATGCACAATAATCTGTAATAAAACTTTGGCTGGGGGGCTGGATGGCTGGTTTAGCTGGTAAAGCACTTGCCTGCAAAGCTTTTGAATCTCCAGGTCCCACATAGCCAGACGCACAGTGACTCAAGCACGCCATGTTGCATATCCACCACAAGGGGGCGCACGTGTCTGGAGTTCGCTCACAGTGACTGAAAGGCCGTGGCATACCCATGCACCCATTCTGTCTCAAAAATAAAATAAAAATAAAAGAACCTCTGCTTACCAAATGACAGCATTAAAAAAGATTGGAAAAAAATGTAAAAAATAAAAAAAAAATTTAAAAAGCCAGGCATGGTGGCACATGCCTTTTCTCCCAGCACTCGCGAGGCAGAGGCATCACCATGAGTTCAAGGCAACCCTGACACCACCTAGTGAATTCCAGGTCAGCCAGGGCTAGAGTGAAACCCTACCTCAAAAACAAAACAAAAACATAAAAAAAACACTGGCTTAAACCTAAAGCATGTTGAAGAGTCTAAATCTCCTTTACTCCCTTCTCGGTATCATTTCGTTTCTCTTGGGAATCACAAGGAACTCTCTAGGTTCTGACCTTTCCTCTTCCAAGGAGAGGCAGCTCTACCTTGTACACAGGACAAATTTCTACTTCCGCATTTTTTGGTAGAGCCTGACATTATACTAGAAAATTTCTGATTATTTCCTTCAAATAAAATCTGCAAGTATAAATGACTTTGAGGCACGTTTTTAGTACCCCGAACATGTGGGGAAGTTTGGTGGAGGATCTAGGAAGGCAGACAGTCATAATGTCCCTTGGGTGAACTGACTGTGTGTAGAAAACCATGGTCCTACATCTGTAGCCAAATGCTCAGGAAAGCCACTGTGTGAGGAACGACTTGTCAGACCTCGTCATTCATTCTGTTCATGTCTAAACTACAACGTGTACCTCTTTTAAATTTAGTGGACTAATCTTGAGACTAGATGGTGTAAATTTCATTTTAAAAATAATGAGCTGGGGATGGAGAGATGGCTTACAAGGTTAAGGTGCTTGCCTGTGAAGCCTAAGGACTCATCTCTGACTCCCCAGGTCTCACATAAGCCAGATGCACAAGGGACACAAGCAGGCAAGGTTGCACATGTGCACAAGGTGGCACACACGTCTGGGATTCGGTAAGTGGCTGGAGGCCCTGGTGTGCCAATTCTCTTTTTCACTCTTGCTTTCTTGCCAAAAAAAAAAAAAAAAAGTGAGTCAGGCATGGTGGTGCACACCTTTCAATCCCAGCATTTGGGAGGCAGAAAAAGGTGGATCGGCTTGAATTTGAGGCCCGCCTGAGACCACATAGTGAATTCCAGCACGCCTTTAATCCCAGCACTTGGGAGGCAGAGGTAGGAGGATCGCCATGAGTTCAAGGCCACCCTGAGACTACATAGTGAATTCCAGGTCAGTCTGAGCTAGAGTGAGACTCTACCTCGAAAAATCGAAAAACCAAAAAAAATAATAATAATAATAATAATAAATAAAATAATTAATTAAAAAATTAAAAAAGAAAAAAAGAAAGAGAAGCAAGCAGTATAAGCCATGCGCCTCTCTGCGAGGCTGCGTACACAGCCCCTGGTTCGAGGCCCCTCGTCCCTTGCTGACGTCACCACGGCCCGCAGCGGCCCCCGCACCGGAAGCGGGTTCAGGACTTCCGGCCGAGGCCTAGCGGCCATGGCGCTCCCAGGCCTCGCTCTGCCCTGGCGCCAGTCCGGGCTTCCTCCCCGCCGGCCGCCGGCTCAGGGCTCCGGGCGGGCCGGCGAGAGGCTCCAGCCAGGGCCGCCGACCCCGGGCTCCCGCCGGGACCTTCTCCTGCTCCCGCGCCGCGTGCGGAGCAGCGGGTCCCGCCGTTGACGAGGAGAGTTGAGGAGAACGAGGCTCAGTCCGCGCGGGCCTCTGCGCGCAGGTCCGCTGAGCGCATGTCACTCCCGCCTCCCTGCGCCACGTGACCTTCGAGCCCCGGGATTGGCTCAAGCCGCCGCCAATCACGTGCCGAGTGACTCTGCGTCTCCGCCGTGCACGTGCAGCGGGTTGGAGCTCAGTCTTCCCAGCGCCGAGCCCTCGCCAAGTCGGGGACAGGAGGGCCGGGGCTGCCCCGACAGCCAGCGTCCAGGTGAGTGGACGGTGTGTTCTCGCTGACCAGTCCCATGACTCTTCTTATGAAGATAATTGTCTGGGGCTGGACAGATGGCTTAGCGGTTAAGGTGCTTGCCTGCGAAGCTTAAAAGACCCGGTTCGATTCCCCAGGAGCCAGATAGTCTAGACACACACAAGTGAGGAAAGTGCAAGGTCACGCACGCCCACTGGGTGGCGCACGCGTCTGGAGTTAGATTGCAGAGGCTGAGGACTTGGCACACAAGTGTCTCTGTCTTGCTCACCTGCCTCTTTGTGTCTCCCTCAAATAAATCAAATACAATGAAAAAAACAAAAATAAATTTAAAAATAGTCTGATTGAAAGTAAACAAATTATCTAAGTGGGCCTTTCTTATTTTATTTTTATTTATTTATTTGAGAGAGAAAGAGACAAAGAGGCAAATAGAACATTCATGACATATTCAGGTATTTTAATAACTTCTAAGTAAGGTCTTTGAGTGCTTCGTACTTCCTAAATATTTAAGTATACATGAGAAATCTTTTGGTTCAGGTATATTCATTTTATTTCATTTTTACACCCCTTTTGAAATTGCATCTTAGTCAATTTTTTATTTTTTATATTTATTTATTTGAGAGAGAGCAAACGAGAGAGGCAGATAGAAAGAGAGAATAGGCACGCCAGGGACTGCAGGTGTAACTGCAAATGAACTCCAGACGCATGCACCACCATGTGCATCTGGCTTATGTGGGTACCAGGAAATCGAACCTGGGCCTTAAGCTTCGCAGGCAAATGCCTTAACTGCTAAGCCATCTCTCCAACCCTAGTCAATGTTTTTTGATTTACTGATAAAATTCATTTGAACTACAATAAGATGGAAATTTTATTCATTTATAAAACCTGGCTTCATGCAGGTATTTGGGACTAGAACCCACGCCATTACTACAGCCCTTCTTTTAAATTTTGTATTGATAACTTTAATATATAAACATATTACAAATTGGTTTTATTCCTATTAGTTCTTACTCTCTTCTTAATATTTTATTTTTATTTATATGTCAGAGAAAGAGGGAGAGAATGAATGGGCACACCAGGGCCTCCAGCCACTGCAAACAAACTCCAGATGCATGTGCCCCCTTGTGCATCTGGCTAACATGGGTCCTAGGGAATTGAACCTGGGTCCTTTGGCTTTGCAGGCAAACGCCTTAACCACTAAGCCATCTCTCCAGCCCAGGTCTTACTCTATGTCCCCTCTGTCCCACCACCATTACATTCACTCTTGGCTGGAGAATTAGCTTTTTTACAGATGACAGCAATGAATACCAGGAAGATGCAAGATCCAGTAGAATGTAACGAAGAGAATGGGACCAAGACAGGATTTGTTCATATGGTAAAGTTCATAGTTAATTAAAATAAAAAAGTCCAGGTCGGCCTGTACGAGATTGAAACCCTACCTCGAAAAACTAAAGGAAAAAAAAAAAAACAAGAGGGCTGGAGAGATGGCTTAGTGATTAAGGCGCTTACCTGCGAAGCCCAAGGACCAGGGTCCAACTCCCCAGAACCCACATAAGCCAGATGCATGAAATGAAACGTGTGCACAGGTGGTGCATGTGTCTAGAGTTTATTTGCAGTGGCTAAGGCCCTGGTACACCATTTCTCTCTCTCTCATAAAAATATTTTTAAGGACCAGGCGTGGTGGCACATGTCTTTAATCCCAGCACTCGGGAGGCAGAGGTAGGAGGATTGCCGGGAGTTTGAGGCCACCCTGAGAATACAGAGTGAGTTCCAGGTCAGCCTGGGCTAGAGCAAGACCTTACCTCGAAAAAAAAAACATATATATATATATATATATATATATATATATATATATATATATATATATAAATTTTTTTAAGGGAAGCTGGACTTGGTGGTGCACGCCTTTAATCCCAGCACTCAGGAGGCAGAGGTAGGAGGATCACCATGAGTTCGTGGCCACCCTGAGACTACAGAGTGAATTCCAGGTCAGCCTGAGCTAGAGTGAGACCCTACTTCAAAAAAACAAAAAAAAAAAAAAAATAATAATTAATTTTAAAAAAAAAAAAAGAAAGAGAAGCAAGCAGCATAAGCCATGCGCCTCTCTGCGGGCTGGCCCCTGGTTCGAGAGACCACGGCCCGGCCCCCGCACCGGAAGCGGGTTCAGGACTTCGGCCGAGGCCTGGCGGCCATGGCGCTCCCAGGCCTCGCTCTGCCCTGGCGCCAGTCCGGGCTTCTCCCCGCCGGCCGCCGGCTCAGGGCTCCGGGCGGGCGGCGAGCTCCAGCCAGGGCCGCCGACCCGGGCTCCGCCGGAAAAAGAGAGAACGAGGCTCAGTCCGCGCGGGCCTCTGCGCGCAGGTCCGCTGGCGCATGTCACTCCCGCCTCCCTGGCCCGTGACCTTCGAGCCCCGGGATTGGCTCAAGCCGCCGCCAATCACGTGCCGAGTGACTCCAGCGTCTCCGCCGTGCACGTGCAGCGGGTTGGAGCTCAGTCTTCCCAGCGCCGAGCCCCTTGCCCGACAGCTGGCGTCCAGATGAGTGGACCGTGTGTTCTTGCTGACCAGTCCCATGACTCTTCTTATGAAGATAATTGTCTGGGGCTGGACAGATGGCTTAGCGGTTAAGGTGCTTGCCTGCGGCTTAAAAAGACCAGTTCGATTCCCCAGGAGCCAGATAGTCTAGACACACACAAAGTGAGGAAAGTGCAAGGTCACGACGCCCACTGGGTGGCGCATGCGTCTGGAGTTAGATTGCAGAGGCTGAGGCCTTGGCAGTCTCTCTCTGTCTTGCTCACCTGCCTCTTTGTGTCTCCCTCAAATAAATCAAATACAATGAAAAAAACAAAAATAAATTTAAAAATAGTCTGATTGAAAGTATACAAATTATCTAAGTGGGCCTTTCTTATTTTATTTTTATTTATTTATTTGAGAGAGAAAGAGACAAAGAGGCAAATAGAACATTCATGACATATTCTCTAATAACTTCTAAAAAAATCTTTGATTTTAAAAAAGAAAAAATCTTTTGGTTCAGGTATATTCATTTTATTTCATTTTACACCCCTTTTGAAATTGCATCTTAGTCAATTTTTTATTTTTATATTTATTTATTTGAGAGAAAACGAGAGAGGCAGATAGGAGAGAATAGGCACGCCAGGGAAGGTGTAACTGCAAATGAACTCCAGGCATGAACCACCATGTGCATCTGGCTTATGTGGGTACCAGGAAATCGAACCTGGGCCTTAAGCCTTTGGCAGGCAAATGCCTTAACTGCTACCATCTCTCCAACCCTAGTCAATGTTTTTGATTTACTGATAAAATTCGTTTGAACTACAATAAGATGGAAATTTTATTCATTTATAAAACCTGGCTTCATGCAGGTATTTGGGACTAGAACCCACGCCATTACTACAGCCCTTCTTTTAAATTTTGTATTGAGAACTTTAATATATAAACATACTACAAATTGGTTATATTCCTATTAGTTCTTACTTTTTTATTTTTATTTATTTGTCAGAGAAAGATGCTCTAGCCTCTGCAAACTCCAGATGCATGTGCCCCCTTGTGCATCTGGATTTACGTGGGTACGAAGGAATCAAACTCTTAGCCTTTGGCAGGCAAGTGCCTTAACTGCTGAGCCGTTTCTCCATCCTTATATCTTCCTTTTTGTGCCTCCACAGATGCTTCTGTGAAAAGCACACATCCTGTGAACAGTGTGGAGTTGGACACTCAGCTAAGACTTCTGTCCCTGTCCGCAGTGCTGAAGGCCTTAGGACCCTGATTAGTCCCAGGGACCCTTCTTTGTCTTCTTAACTATGAGCCTCACAACCATCCCCATGTGACCCCTCCCTTCTGGCAGCATCTGCCTCCTGCATGCCACAGTCTCGCTTACTTCTGGTCCTCCTGTCTCCTTCCTTGTTCCTTGGGATGATGATCTTGTTGGGACCATGCTCCTGGGGACTCAGAGGGACACATGAGTATGTGAGACCCCTACCACACTCACCCAGCCAATCACAGGGAGATGTCTACTGAGCTGGCAGGCATCCTGAAGGGACTGCAGAAACAGCAGGAACAGAGCTCCCCCACCCCAGAGACGGCCCCCAAGTGTGAGGCAGAGTGCCTACACGTGAATGCAGAGCCTTGAGTGTACAATGTTCAAGGGAAAGAAAGCAAGGAAAGGGGATCGAGTGTGTAGGGCAGACAGGAACCCTGCGAACGACCCCAGGAGGATGCTGGCAGGTGTGTTCCGGGACGAGGACTCATGTAGAGGACACACTCCTGCAGAGACGTGGAGGGGACAGGGTGTCTCGGTTGTTATCTGGCTGGGGCAGACGATTAAGGATATCACTGATAAAGTACAGCCCCAAGGCTGACCTCAGCTTTTGGGGTCACCTCACATTACCCCAAGATCAGGACATGTGGGCTGGAGAGATTTCTTAGTGGTTACGACACTTGCCTGTGAAGCCTAAGGACTCATGTTCAAATCTCCAGGTCCCACATAAGCCAGACACACACTGACACAAGCAAGGTTGCACATGCACACAAGGGGGCACATGTGGCTGGAGTGTGATTGTAGTGATGAAGGCCCTGGTGCGCCCATTCTCTTTCTCTCTTGCTCTCTTGATCTCTCGCATTAAAAAAGACCAGGGGCTGGAGAGATGGCTTAGCGGTTAAGCACTTGCCTGTGAAGCCTAAGGACCCCAGTTGGAGGTTCAATTCCCCAGGACCCACGTAAGCCAGATGCACAAGGTGATGCATGCATCGTTTGCAGTGGCTAGAGGCCCTGGTGCACCCATTCTTTCTCCCTCCTCTCTCTCTCTCTCTGCCTATTCTCTCTCTGTCTGTTGCTCTCAAATGCATAAATAAAAAATAAACAACGAAAAAAAAAGCCAGGTGTGGTGGCACATTCCTTTAATCCCAGCACTTGGGAGGTAGAGGTAGGAAGATCGCCGTGAGTTCGAGGCCACCCTGATACTACATAGTGGGTTCCATGTCAGCCTGAGCTGGAGTAAGACCCTACCGTGAAAAACCAAAAGAAAAAAATTTAAAAAAAAATTTTTTTAAAGCCAGTCTGTTGCCAGATTGCTAAGGTGATTACATTAAGGGTGTTGAGACAGGAAGTTATTCTAGAATCTCCTGGTTGGCCCAATGTGACCACAAGGGGTCCTTATATCAAAAGAGAAAGAGAGGAGATTGGCACCGAATCAAGGGAGGCAGAGGATGACATGAGAGGCAAGGATCTTACCTGTTCCTGGGACCTCCAACAGGACCCAGCCTCACTGGTACTTTAATTTTAGCCGTTTATGATTCATTTCAGACTTCTGCCCTCCAGAGCACAAGAGAGATTCAATAGTACATTGATGCAGTTTGCCTGTAGTTACAGCTGTAGTTACAGTCCCTCTGACAGAAAAGGAAGTAGAAGAAGCCTACGCACAAACTTCCCCGGGAGTCCTAAGAGACACATGTGCCTCTGCCTCTTGAGTCCTGGGATTGAAGGTGTGCCCCGCCACGCCCAGCAGAGAGAGAGAGAGAGCATGGGCACACTCCAGATGTATGCGTCTCCCTGTGTATCCGGTTCTATGTGGGCGCCAGGGAATCAGACCCTGGGCTAAATTCGCTACCTCTTGCACAGGATTTTTATGGGGCAACAAAGACTTGGGGAGTCCCTCTGGATGAGATTTCCCCAGCTCAGCACAGACTGTCATCGACGTGGTTCCCCTCTCCTCTTCCATCCCTGTATTAGGGTTTAGTGTGCGTCCAGAGTGAACACAGGCTCCAGAGCCTGGGGGTGCTGCCAGGCTGTGCCTAGCAGCAAGATGAAGATGGCTGATTTTTTTTTAATTAAAATTTTTTTTTTTTTTTTTTTTTTTTTTTTTGGTTTTTCGAGGTATGGTCTCACTCTGGCCCAGGCTGACCTGGAATTAACTATGTAGTCTCAGGGTGGCCTTGAACTCATGGCGATCCTCCTACCTCTGCCTCCTGAGTGCTGGGATTAAAGGCGTGCGCCACCACGCCTGGCTAATTAAAATGTTTTATTAATTGTTGAGAGAATGAGAGAGGGGGAGAGAAATAGAAAAGAGGGAGGGAGGGAAAGAGAAAGAAAGAATCAACAAAAGGAAGGAAGAGAGGGAGGGAGGGCGGAAGAAGGCTGGGGAGGTGGCTCTGCAGTTAAAGGCACTTGCTTGTGAGGCCTGACAACCCTGGTTTGATTCCCTAGTCAAAAGCCAGATGCACAAAGTGGTGAATGTGCCTGGAGTTCATCTGCAGTGGCAAGAGACCCTGGTATGTCTCCCCTCTCTCTCAATTTTTTTTTTTCTGAGGTAGGGTTTCACTCTAGTCCAGGCTGACTTGGAATTCACTACATAGTCTCAAGGTGGCCTTGAACTCACGGCAATCCTCCTACCTCTGCCTCCTGAGTGCTGGGATTCAAGGTGTGTGCCACCAAGCCTGGCTTTTTTTAAAGCATATTTATCAGATTTATTTATTTAAATATGTTTGTTTATTTGCAAGCAAAGAGATAGAGAAGACAAACAGAGAGAATGAGTCTGCATCCACTGCAAATGAACTGCAGACACATGCACCACTTTGTATATCTGGGTGTACGTGGGTACTGGGGAATTGAACCTGGGTTGTTAGGTTTTGCAGGCAGGTGTCTTAACCGCTACACCATCTCTCCAGACCCAGGTTTTTTGATTTGTTTTGTTGTTTTGTTTTGTTTTTCAAGGTAGGGTCTCACTCTAACCCAGGCTGACCTGGAATTAAGTATGTATTCTCAGGGTGGCCTCGAACTCACGGTGATTCTCCTACCTCTGCCTCCCGAGTGCTGGGATTAAAGGCGTGCGCCACCACACCCTGCCTTCAAATAAATAAATATTTTAAAGAAAGAGAGAGAGAAGGAAGAGGAGGAAGAGAAGGAGAAGGAGGAGAAGAGAAACCTTTCAAGAGACCCAAGAACTCATTCAATTTGGCAAGTACCCTGGTGGCCCTTGGTGTTTATTTCTTTACAGAAGAACTGGGGCCAAACTCCTGGGTGTCAGAGTGTCAACATAATGAGACCCCACCCATCCTTCGCCCTCTCCCTCGCACCTGTTACAGCTGAACGCGAGGACCTTGGATAAGCCACTTCCTGACTCTGGCCCAGGACATCCCTTTGCAAAGCACAGCGACAGATGAGAGGGCTCTGAAGAGCTAAACCTTGTAGTTCTGTGGCTGTGGGCGTAGCTCAGTTGGCAGAGAGCGTCTCAACACTCACAAAGCCCTGGGTTCCATCCCCAGCGCCCCATACGTGAGCCAGCTGCGACGGCGTGCGCTTGTACACTCAGCTCCTGGGAAGCAGGATGATCGAAGTTCGGGATCATCCTCGGCTACGAAGTGCGTTCAAGGTCAACCTGACCTCTGTGAAATAATAATAATAATAATAAATAATAATAATAATAATAATGGGGCTGGAGAGATGGCTTAGCGGTTAAGGCACTTGCCTGAAAGCCAAAGGACCCAGGTTCGAATCCCCAGGACCCACATGAGCCAGATGTACAAGGTGGCACATGTGCCTGGAGTTTCTTTGCAGCGGCTAGAGGCCTCAGTACACCCATTCTCTCTCTCTCATAAATAAATAAATAAATAAAAATAGAATAGTAAAAATAAATTAGGGCTGGAGAGATGGCTTAGCAGTTAAGGCACATGCCTGTGAAGCCTAAGGACTCAGGTTTGGTTCTCCAGGTCCCATGTAAGCCAGAGGGACATGGTGGCACATGCATGTGGAGTTCGTTTGTAGTGGTTAGAGGCCCTGGCATGCCCATTCTCACTCTCTGTCTCTCTCTCCTCCTCTCTCTGTCTCTAATAAGTAAATAAAAATAAAATCTTTTAAAAAATTTAAACAGTTTAAATTATAATAATGATTATAATAATGATTGTGCTAGATTTTCCCTCTTTGGACCCCTTCCTAGTTTTTCTGTTTCTATTTTCTTTTTTGGGGGGGGAGGAAGTGGATTTCAAGGTAGGGTTCTATTGTAGCCCAGGCTGGAATTCACTATGTAGTCAGGGTGGCCTCAAACTCACAGTGATCCTCCTACCTCTGCCTCAGTAGTGCTGGGATTAAAGATGTGTGCCACCACACCTGGCTATTTTCTTATTTCTACTCTATTAAAATTAATCTTTCAGGTTGGAGAGATGGCTTAGCAGTTAAGATGCTTGCCTGCAAAGCCAAAGGACCCTAGTACCCACATAAAGCCAGAAGCACAACGTGGCACATGTGTCTGGAGTTTGTTTGCAGTGGCTAGAAGCCCTGGAACACTCATATTCTCTCTCTCTCTCTAAAATAAATTTAAAAAAAATTTGGGGGGGGGGGTTCAAGATAGAGTCTCACTTTAACTCAGGCTGACCTGGAATTCACTATGTAGTCTGAGGGTTGCCTTAAACTCATGGTGATCCTCCTACCTCTGCCTCCCAAGTGCTGGGATTAAAGGCGTGCGCCACCACGCCTGGCCAATAAATAAAATTTTTTTAAAACTGTTTAAATTTAATCTTTCATAATTTATCCTTAAAATTATCTTTACAGGGCTTGAGAAATGGCTTAGCAGTTAAAGGTGCTAGCTTGTCAACCCATGTTTCACTTCCCAGGACCCACGTAAAGTACCCACGCAAAGCCTGACAACCCAGGTTTCACTCCGCAGGACCCATGTAAAAGCCAGGTGCACAAAGTGGTGCACGCGTTTGGACTTTGTACTGGCTAGAGGCCCTGATGCACCCATTCTCTCTCTATGTGTGTCTCTCTCTGTCTCTCTCTCCTTCTCTCTCTCACACACACAAACAATGTAAAAAAACAAACAGTTTTGCGAATCTGAGAATGCACAGTCTACAGGCAATGGGGGCCATGCTGGGACTCCAGCCCTGAGCTTGAAAGTTACTGACTGGGCCACCTTGGGAGAGCGATGGAACACTTCTGAGCCTCCATTTCCTTGCCTATGAAATGGGAATTAAATAAGGCAATGCATCCAAAATGCTCCACGCAGTGCCTGTCCCCACGTGTCACTGCTGTTGAACATCCCACGGGTAGTCATCACTGGGCAGGTCCGTGCAGGCTGCGCACACGCGAGGCTCATACAGGACATGGTCTGCGTGCTCGAGGTTGTGGTAGCAACGACTGGAAAGTCCTCGGTCACGACAGGCCATAATAGGTCAGAGAGTAGAAAACGGGCTGGACGGGTGGCTCAGCAGTTAGAAGTGCTTGCTTGTAAAGCCTGATGGGCGGGTTAACTCCCCAGTACCCATCTTCGAGGTTGTGATTGGTGCTGCTGTGCAAATACAGATGCAGGAATACACTGCAGGAAACGAATGCCCAAATCCTCAGTTCTTTTTTATTTTAAATATATTTTATTTATTTATTTATTTGAGAGAGAGAAAGAGACAGAGAGAATGGGTACGCCAGGGCCTCTAGCCACTGCAAGCAAACTCCAGATGCATGCACCCCCTTGTGCATCTGGCTTATGTGGGTCCTGGGGAATTAAACTGAGGTCCTTTGGTTTTGCAGGTGAACGCCTTAACTGCTAAGCCATCCTTCCAGCCCATTCCTAAATAGACAGTACCAAGGCTGGGTGTCGTGGCCCATGCCTGTGTTCCCACCTACTTAGGAGCTGAGGCAGGAGGATCACATGTTAGAGCCGAGTTTCATGGTTAGTAGAGGCTAGAGGTGAGGATGGTGGTTTGAATCAGATGCCCCCCCATACACTCATGTATTTTAAATGTTTGTTTCCCCAGCTGATGGTCATTTGGGAGGCGAAGCCTTGCTAGTGGGGGTGTGTGGTTGGGGATGGGCTTAGAGGGGGTTACAACCAGCTGCCTCTGGCCAGAGCTCGGCTCACTCTCCTGCTGTCTCCCCAGCTCAGCTCTTTTTATTTTTTAATTAATTTATTTAATTTATTATTTGTTTGTTTGTTTGTTTGTTTGTTTGTTTAAGAGCACCAGAGTCTCCAGCCGCTGCAAATGAACTCCAGATGCATGTACCCTGTTGTGCATCTGGCTTACGTGGGACCTTGGGAATAGAACTTGGGTCCTTTAGCTTCACAGGCAAGTGCCGAAACCGCTACACCATCTCTGCAGCCCCATCAGTTGCTTTTGGTCTCATGTTTCATCCCAGGAACGCAAAAGTAATTACAACGGTCAGCTAAGCTTTAGTGGCGCATTCCAAGAGTTTACACAATGGTCACAAGAATAAACAAAAACGCTGGGCCGCATGTAGTTCAGTGGTACAGCCTAATAGGCAAGAGGTCCTCAAGCACAAAAAAAACAGCTGGGTGTGGCGCACGCCTTTAATCCCAGCACTCAGGAGGCAGAGGTTGGAGAAGCATCGTGAGTTCAAGGCCACCCTGAGACTACATAGTTGGTTCCAGGTCAGCCTGAGCTGGAGTGAGACCCTACCTCAATAAACCAACAACTGAAATAAAATGAAATGAAAATAAATAAGGTCATTAAAGTGCCTAAGACAGCCCAAGTTAATTTTGGCTCTTGACTTATACACATCTCTACAGCTAGTGTTTTCTACTCAGGTAAGGCCAGGGCACCTGCAAAATTTTAGTTAGTGTTTTGTTTTGTTTTGTTTTGTTTTGTTTTGTTTTGTTTTGTTTTGTTTTGTTTTGTTTTGGAGAGAGACAGAGAGAGAGAGAATGGGCGCGCCAGATTGTGCGCCCCCTGTGGTCAAGTGCGGCATTGCGCCCTTGCATCACTGCATCTGGCTAAACGTGGGACCTGGAGATTGGAACCAGCGTTCTTAGGCTTAGCCAGCAGGCGCCTTAACCGCTAAGCCATCTCTCCAGCCCTTGTTTTAGTTTTTTCTTTAGGTTTTTTTTTTCTTTTGTTTTATATGGGTGTTTGTTTAGTATTTTTATTTATTTACTTGAAAGAGAGAAAAAAATTAGGTACGCCAGAGCCTCTTGCCCCTGTCCAGAAACATGCGCCTCTTTGTGGATACTCGGCAATTGAACCCGGGCTGCCAGTCTTTGCAAGCAGGTGCCTTTAACCACTGAGCCATCTCCTCAGCCCCGTTTTATTTTTGTTTATTTGATGAGAGGATCCCAGGCTGGTCTGAAACGATTCACTACATAGCTGAGGAGGGCTTTGAACGTCTGATTTTTGTCTTCATTCTGCAATGCCAGGCATGTGCCACCATGCCCGGCTGCGGGATCTTTCATTCTAATAGCTTATAAGAAGTTCAAACAAATTAAGGGCACGGTGGTGCATGCCTGTAACCCCTGTATTCTTATACAAACGCGTCAAGGATGAGAAAAATCAATATATTTCATGCCAAGTCTGTTTCTCTGGCATATTTCAAGTTGGTTATTCACAGACACTCAGGCCCCTCTTGCTCTGCCTGTTCCCTGAGTCAGCCTTGAATCACAGAACTAAGGTGGGGTTCCCTGGGTCTTTTGATATCAGAGACAGGTGGAAACTTCACCTGATTCACTGGAATTTTTCCAGACCCGCCTAAAAAGATTAATTCAATAGAAATGGGATTTACTTTAGTTTAGGATAAGTGGGTGTGTCAGAATTGTGACTCCCACAAAACTGTGCACAGGTGCCTGTAACCTTTTCCTTACTATTTGAGGACGCTTCTTTCCTTCTAGAAACACAGAAAACAAACAAGCCCGGACTGGTTCAGGCAGGGAAGTTAAACAGTAACCGTTGGTGATTGACAAGGGAGTGGGGCTGGACATGGCCAGCCACCTTGGAGAGAGCTGAAGGAAGAAAGAAAATTCTATTTTTTTAATTTAATTTTATGTGTGGTTGGGGGTTGGTGATGACAGGTCCTTTTGCCACTGTAAACAAACACCAGATGTTTGCACCACTTGTTTTTTAAGTCTTTCTTAGGTAGATAGCTTGGAAATTGAACCTAGGCCAGCAGGCTTTGCAAGCAAGCTTCTTTAACCGCTGAGCAATCTCCCCCAGCCCCAGAAAGGGAATTCTTTTTTTGTTTGTTTGTTTGTTTGGTTTTTGGTTTTTTTTTGTTGTTTTTTGTTTTTTTTTGTTTTTCGAGGTAGGGTCTCACTCTGGTTCAGGCTGACCTGGAACTCACTACGTAGTCTCAGGGTGGCCTTGAACTCAGCGCGATCCTCCTACCTCTGCCTCCCAAGTGCTGGGATTAAAGTCGTGCACCACCACGTCCGGCGGGAATTCTTTTAACGTAGTCTTTTGACATTCAAAATGTAGTAGCCAAAGTTACTACAACTTGGATAACTGTATTTCTGTGACAAATTAGAAATAATGATGGTGTCCATTTTGAGGTAATTGTAAGGCTTGGGGGCCATGTCAGGCACAAAACAAGTTCCCCAAACTAGCCTAGAACTGACTGCCAGCGTCAAGGACTTGCGCAAACAGAACACAGGTTTTAACCTTAATGCTACATGATCCTCTAGGGGAGGTGCTCACAAATCCTCTGGCCTTGACGTTGAAAGAATTGAGAGGGGGCAAGCCACCTCCCCAAGTCACACAGCACCAGGCCAGCACACAAGCAGGAAGAAGGGAGGAAAGGAAGGGAAAAGATTATAGTCTCGTCCTTGTCAACATTTCAGCCCCTCCAAAAGCCATCTCCTTTCCTCCCACTCCCCCTCCACAACCCCCAGAACGCCTGGTGCTGGTCCAGTCCTGCTCCTGCGATGCTTAATCCCTAACAGTGACCCTTGGTGGACACTGCGCAGTGCAGGGAGCCTACAAGACACAGGCCCTGGCAAACGAAGGCCCCACCAGAATAAGAGAGTGGCGGTCTGAACGGGGTGCACTTTTCTTTTTTAATTTATTTTTATTTTTTTAAAGTTTTTATTTTATATTTTATGTATTTACTTGAGAGAGGGAAAGAGGTGGAGAGGGAGAGGAGGAAAATGGGCGTGCCAGGGCCTCCAGCCACTGCAAATGAGCTCCAGACACATGTGTCATTTTGTGCATCTGGCTTATGTGGGTTCTGGGGAGTAGAACCTGGGTCCTTTGGCTTTGCAGGCAAACGCCTTAACTGCTAAGCCATCTCTCCAGTCCACTTGTTCTTTTTTTTTAAATATTTTATTTGTTTATGAGAAGGAGAGAGAGACAGAGAGAGAGAGGCAGAGGCAGATAGAGAATGGGCTTGGCAGGGCCTTGAGCCACTACAAACAAACTCCAGATGCATGCACCACCTTGTGCATCTGGCTTTACATGGATACTGGGGAATTGAACCTGGGTCCTTTGGTTTTGTAGGCAAGCACCGTAACCACTATCCCATCTCTCCAGCCCATTTCTTCTTTTTTAAAAATAGTATTTATTTATTTGAAACAGGGAGAGAGGGAAGCAGAGGCACCATGCCTGGCTTGTAAAATACTTTAAAAAAAAAAAAAGATATATAAGGCTGGAGAGATGGCTTAGCGGTTAAGGCGCCTGCCTGTGAAGCCCATGGACCCAGGTCTGATTCTCTACATCCACTGTTAACCAGATGCACATTGTGGTGTATGCCTCTGGAGTTCGTTTGCAGTGGCTGGAGGCCCTGGTGCACCTATTCTCTCTCTCTCTCCCTTCGTCCCTCTGTCTCTAATAAATAATAAAATGATAATATATATATATGTATGTGTATATATATATATATTTGTGTGTACATGTGGGGAGGGCACACCAGGGCCTCTTACTACTGCAAACAAACGCCAGACACATGCACCACTTTGTGATCTGGCTTCACATGGATGGGTATTGGGGAATCAAACCAGGATCTGCAGGCCTGGCAAGCAAGCACATTTAACTACTAAGCCTTCTCCCCAGCCCCTAGTTTTATTTTTTTTTAACTTTTAAAAAAATTTTTATTTGGAACTGGGCATGGTGGCGCATGCCTTTAATTCCAGCACTTGGGAGGCAGGGGTAGGAGGATCGCTGAGAGTTTCAGGCCACCCTGAGTCTACATAGTGAACTCCAGGTCAGCCTGAGCTAGAGTGAGACCGTACCTCAAAAAAACAAACAAAATTGGGCTGGAGAAATGGCTTAGCAGTTAAGGCACCTGCCTCCTAAGCCTAAGAACACAGGTTCCAATCTCCAGCCGTTCCAATCTCTAGGTCCCACGTTTCACCTGATGCAAAGTGACACAAGGGCGCAATGCCACACTTGATCACAATGGTGCGCACACATCTGGATTTCATTCACAGCAGCTGAGACACAACAGCTGAGAGGCTGGTGCACCCATCTCTATCTGTCTTCCTCTCCCTCTCTGTCTCTCTCTCTGTGTCTCTCTCCAAAAACAAACAAACAAATTTATTTATTCATTTGTTTATTTTTAGAGAAAGAGGTAGATAGACAGAGAGAAAGAATGGGCATATCAGGCCCTCCAGCCACTACAAACAAACTCCAGACTCATGTGCTACCTTGTGCATCTGATTTATGTGGGTACTGGGGAATCAAACCTGGGTCCTTAGGCTTCAGAGGTGAGTGCCTTAACCTCTAAGCCATTTCTCCAGCCCTAGTTTTATTTTTTAATTAGTTTACAAAGTACCAGGGTTCTATTTCCCCAGTACCCACATAAAGCCCAGAGGCACAAAGTGCTGATGTGTCTGGAAGTCTGGAGTTTGTTTGCAGTGGCAGAAGGTCCTGGCATAGTCTCTCTATCTCTTTCTCTCTCTCACTCTCTCCTTGCAAAGAAATAAAATTTAAAAAGAATATTTTATAAATTCTAAGCTAGGATCTGCATATAAGAGAACGTGTGCTATTTGTCTTCTTGAGTCTGGCTTACTTCACTGAAGATAATATTTTCCAGCCATAGAGAAAATGAAATTATGAAATTTGCAAGAAAATAATTGTGTGTGTGTGTGTGTGTGTGTGTGTGTGTGTGTGTTTTTTTAAAGACAGGACCTGGCCACATAGCTCAGGCTGGGCTGAAATTTGCAGCCTTTCTGCGTCAGCTGCCCAAACACAAAGATTGCAGTTTCACGTGAAAGCCAGTTGTTGGGACTGGTTGGGTACCCGTGGGTCCTGTCCCTCCTCTTGCACAGCTCTGGTTTAGGCAGAGAAAAAGACAAGTAATTCTAGAGCATCTGGCTGGGGATGCAGAAAGCATGGGAGAAGCTCGCCTGAAAATCGGAAGCTCCCAGAGGGGACTGAACTGGACCCTAGAAGACCGAGGGAAACATGACCCCTTTCACTTGGCCATCTGAAATGAGATTCTCAACTCGGGGAAGACTATAGAGCTGATTTTCAAAGGAGACGCCTGGAAACCATCTGTCTAGAAGCCAGAGCTGTCCCTGGGGGCAATGGATAAAGACACATGTCAAAGCCATCCTGTGAGACTGGAGTTAAAAACAAACGAACCAGGGCTGGGGAGATGGAGATGGCTGAGTGATTAAGCACGGAGGGCATCTCAGGCCAGAGACTGCCAAGTTCAACTCCCCAGAGCCCGCATACAAAGCTGAATGTGGTCACCCACATCTGTAACCCCAGACCGCAGATAGGCAGAGAATTTCTGAGGCGAGCTGATGGACAGCAGCTCCAGGGGGAAGACATCAGTGGATGAACTATAAGAGAAGGACATCTGATGGTCCCCTCTGACCTCCACACACATGCGCATGGGTCACGCATATCTGTCCACGCGCGCACACACACACACACACACACACACACACACAAAGACCCACATGAATGAGGGAAGACAAATTGCAAAAACAAATCCCAGCACTTGGGAGGCAGAGACAGGAGGATCACTGTGAGTTTGAGGCCAGCCTGAGACTACAGAGTGGAATCCAGGTCAGCCTGGGCTAGAGTGAGACCTTACTTCCAAAAACCAAAAAGAAAAAGAAAAGAAAGAAAGAACAAGGGCTGGAGATATGTATGGCTCAGCAATGAAGGTGTTTGCCAGCAAAGCTTAAGCTGGGTTCAATTCCCCAGTACCCACGTAAAGCCAGATGCACAGAGTTGTGTATGTATCTGGAGTTTGTTTGCAATGTCAAGATGCCCTGGCACTCTTTCTGTGTGTCTCTCTCTCCTTGCAAATAAAGAAACCAATAAATAAAATTACGAAAAAAGAAATAAAAAGAACAGGCATGTGCCAATGTCCTGTGGTTGGTTTGTTTGCACCTGAAAAAGAAGATTTTTTTCCTAAATACTGTATAGTGGCAAAGTTCCTTGGAAATAGTACCTGGAAGACGGCAGTTCCCTGGGGACTGTAAGAGGGGACAAGACTACCGGGAGTATGGATCAGGGATCCCAATTTAGTTGTTATCATTTTATTTCTCTAAATAGAAAAATCGTTAAGATATTATAATAACAGGTAGACATGCACAGTTATGTTCATTCCTCTAAATGGGTCAAAAGACAAAAATGACTCGGGAGGCAGAGGTAGGAGGATCGCTGTGAGTTCAAGGCCACCCTGAGACTACATAGTTAATTCCAGGTCAGCCTGGGCCAGAGTGAGACCCTACCTCGAAAAAAAAAAAAAAAAAAAAAAAAAAAAAAAAAGACAAAAATGACTATTTTTTTTTAATTGTATTTATTTACTTGTGAGCAGAGAGAGAAACAGAGACAGGGCTGTGGTGTGGCAGCACTCAGGAGGCGGAAGTAGGAGGATCACTGTGAGTTTGAGGCCACCCTCAGACTACATAGTGAATTCCAGGTCAACCTGGGCTAGAGTGAGACCCTAACTCAAAAAAAGGGGGAGAGGGAGGGGATATGATGGAAAGTGAAGTTTCAAAGGGGAAAGCGGGGGAAGGGGGGGAAGTACCATGGGATATTGTCTACAATTAAAGAAGTTGTCAATAAAAATAAATAAATTTAAAAAAAACACAGAGAATGGATGCACCGGGACTTCTTGCATCTGCAAAAGAACCCTAGAGGCATTTGGCACTTTGCACATCTGGTTTTATGTGGGTACTGGGGACTCAAACCTGGGCCATCAGACTTTGAGCAAACTCCTTTGACCACTGGGCCATCTCCTCAGTCCAACATTTTTTTTTTTTTGGAGACAGGATCTTGCTACATAGTACTCCCTATATGGACCAGGCCGGTCGCAAACTTGCTGGGCCCCTCCTGAATGCCGAGATTGCAGACATGCACCACCAGGCTAAACCAAAATATTAATATATACATATATATTTTATGGAGAGTCAGAGAAAAACAGACAGACAGAGGATGGGCCTGCCAGTGGCCTCTCAGCTGCTGTGAATGAACTCCAGGCACGTCGCCTCCCCTTGTGGTCAAGTGTGGCATTGCACCCTTGTGTCACTTTGCATCTGGCTAAAAGTGGGACCTGGAGAATTGAACGGCATTCCTAGGCTTTGCAGGAAGGCGCCTTAACCACTAAGCCATCTCTCCAGCTCTTGTTGGGTTGTTTATTTTATTTTATTTTATTTTATTTTATTTTATTTTATTTTAATTATTATTTGAGAGAGACAGAGAGAAAGAGGAAGACACAGATAGAATGGGCACACCAGGGCCTCTCAGCCACTGTGAACAGACTTCAGACACGTGCGCCCCCTTGTGGGCAAGTGCGGCATTGCACCCTTGTGTCACTTTGCATCTGGCTAAACTTGGGACCTGGAGAATTGAACGGCATTCCTAGGCTTCTCAGGCAGGCGCCTTAACTGCTAAGCCATCTCTCCAGCCCCAGACTAAGGTTTTATACCGTCCTGATGCCACAGAAAGAAATGGAGGCTTGAGGGAGGGATGGAGGGAGGCTGGAAGGAAACAAGACAGGGACAGTGTACTTAAGTTAGAACTGGCTCACAAGAGAGGCACTGGACTTTTTCATTTAACTTTTTTATTGACAACTTCCACAAATATAATGATATACCATAATCATAATCCCTTCCCACCCACTCTCTTTGCCCCTTCCCAACCCCTTCCACTGAATCCCTTCTTATTTCCAAACAGTCTCTCTTCTATTTTATAAATACTGTCTTTAGCCAGGTGTGGTGGCGCACGCCTTTAATCCCAGCACTTGGGAGGCAGAGGTAGGAGGATTGCCATGAGTTTGAGGCCACCCTGAAACTACATAGTGAATTCCATGTCAGCCTGGGCTAGACTGAGACCCTACCTCGAAAACAAAAAAATAAAATAAAATAAAAACAAAAAGAAAAGAAAAATATACTCTTTTTTTTTTTTTTTGGAGGTAGAGTCTCACTCTAGCCCAGACTGACCTGGAATTCACTATGTAGTCTCAGGGTGCCCTCGAACTCAGAGCGATCCTCCTACCTCTGCCTCCCGAGTGTTGGGATTAAAGGCATGCGCCACCACACCCGGTGAAAAAAATATTCTTTTTAACATTTTTATTTGCAAACAGAGAGAGAATGGCTGGGCCAGGGCCTCCAGCCACTGCAAACAAACTCCAGATGCATGTGCCACTTTGTGCATCTGTCGCTGTGGGTACTGAGGAATTGAACCTGGGTCATCAGGCCTTGCAGGCAAGCACTGTAAACTGATCCATCTCTCCAGCCTCTATCTTATATTTTGATATATTTTTTCCTCCTATTCCGCAAGTGTCATGTAGGTAGCGTCAGCCACTGTGAGGTCATGAATATCAAGGCCACTTTGTGACTGGAAGAAAGTATTGTAAGCACTCCTTCCCTTCCTTTGGCTCTTACATTCTTTGTGTTTGTTTGGTTGGTTGGTTGGTTTTGGTTTTTCAAGGTAGGGTCTCACTCTAGCTCAGGCTGACCTGGAACTCACTATGCAGTCTCAGGGTGGCCTCGAACTCACGGCGATCCTCCTACCTCTGCCTTCCAAGTGCTGGGATTAAAGGCGTGTGCCACCACGTAGTTCATATGTTCTCTCTGCCACCTCTTCCACAATGGTCCCTGAGCCTTAGCAGGTGGAACACTGGACTTTGTCACCCACTGTCAGCCACTCCTCTTAGGTAACTGAGCAACTTTTATCTGAATCTCAAGATAGCCTTTGCTCTCCTTGGCTCCCTCCTGTAACTTGTACATGAGCTTCGCAGCCTACCTTTGCCTCCCCAAACACCCAAACTCCTATTTCTTTCTGTGGGTCTTGTATGTAGACCAGACCAGACAGGCCTCCAACTCATGAGTCTTCTGCCTCAGCCATCCAGCCAAGCTTTTTTTTTTTTTTTTTTTTTTTGGTTTTCCGAGGTAGGGGCTCACTCTAGTCCAGGCTGGTCTGGAATTCACTATGTAGTCTCAGGGTGGCCTTGAACTCACAGCAATCCTCCTAACTCTGCCTCCTGAGTGCTGGGATTAAAGGTGTGCGCCACCATGCCCAGCTCTAAGACACTACCTATACAAGACCTGTATAATAGGAGGGGAAAATGGTGGCATCAAAATAGAATATATGGGGCTGGAGAGATGGCTTACCAGTTAAGGCACTTGCCTGCAAAGCCAAAGGACCCAGGTTCGATTCCCCAGGACCCACATTAGCACAAGGGGGCACACATGTCTTTTTTTGTCTTGTTTGCAGCAGCTGGATTCCTTGGCACACATTCTCTCTCTCTCTCTCTCTCTCACACACACACACACAAACACACACACACACACATAAATAAAAATAATTTTTAAAAAAATAGAAGTAAGCCGGGTGTGATGGCACACATCTTTAATCACAGCACTCAGGAGGCAGAGGTAGGAGGATCACCATGAGTTTGAGACTACCCTAAGACTAGATAGTGAATTCCAGGTCAGCTTGAACTAGAGTGAAACCTTACCTCGAAAAACCAAAAAGAAGAAGAAGGAAGAGGAGGAGGAGGAGGAAGAGGTAGGGCTGGAGAGATGGTTCTGCAGTGACGGTGCTTGCCTGCAAAGCTTAACATCCCAAGTTTGATTCCCCAGTACCCATGTACCCACTCCTGAGTACTGGGATTAAAGGCATGCACCACAACACCTGGCAAGATTAATGTTTTTTGAGAGAGAGACAGAGAGAGAGGGAGAGGGAAACAGATAGAGATGGGCGCGCCAGCAGTCTCTCAGCTGCTGTGAACAAAATCCAGATGCATGCGCCCCCTTGTGGTCAAGTGCAGCATTGCGCCCTTGAGTCACTTTGCATCTGGCTAAACGTGGGACCTGGAGATTGGAACAGCTGGAGATTGGAACCAGTGTTCTTAGGCTTAGGAGGCAGGTGCCTTAACCACTAAGCCATCTCTCCAGCCCAAATATTCTTTTAAAAAATTAATCTTGGGCTGGAGAAATGGCTTAGTGGTTAAGGCACTTGCCTGAGAAGGCTAAGGACCCATGTTCCACTCTCCAGGTCCAAGGTAAGCCAGACGCACAAAGGTGAGGCAAGGCCGCACATGCCCACTAGGTGGCGCAAGCGTCTGGAGTGCCATTGCAGTGACTGGAGGCCACTTGCTCTCCCTCTCTCGCATTAAAAAAAGGCTAGTCTGTTGGGCTTGCCTCAAAAAATATATTTTATTTATTTGAGCTTGAGGCAGATAGAAACAGAGAGAGAGAATGAGAGAGAGCACATGGGTGCACCAGGGCCTCTGGGCACTGCAAATGAACTCCAGACATGTGCACCACCTTATGTATCCAGCTTTCTGTGGGTATTGGGGGTTCAAACCTGGGTCCTTTGGCTTTGCCAGCAGGTGCCTTAACCGCTAGGCCATCTCTCCAGCCCAATATTAATTTTTTGCTTGTTTCTTTCTTTTTTCGAGGCAGGGTCTTGCTCTAGACCAGGCTGAGCTGGAATTCATTCTCTATTCACAGGGTAGCCTTGAACTTACTCACAGCAATCCTCCTACCTCTGTCTCCAGAGTGCTGGGATTAAAGGCATGTGCCACCACACCTGTCTTGGTTCTTGTCTTGTTTTTTTTTTTTAATTTTTGTTTATTTTTATTTATTTATTTGAGAGTGACAGGCAGACAGAGAAAGATAGAGGCATAGAGAGGGAATGGGCCCACCAGGGCCTCCAGCCACTGCAAAGGAACTCCAGATACATGCACTACCTTGTGCATCTGGCTTATTACGTGGGTCCTGGGGAAATCGAGCCTTGAACTGAGATCCTTAGGCTTCACAGGCAAGCACTTAACCGCTAAGCCATCTCTCCAGCCCCCAATATTAATTTTTAAAAACTGTTTCTATCTCAGCTTTTGTGCAGGAAATACAGCCACACCAGGACCTCCTCTCCCCCAAGGCTTTATCTGGGTTAAAGGCATGTGCCACCATGTCCAAACCATGTTTGCATTTTTAATGGGGTTCTGGGAATCCAGTACTGGTTGTCATGCTTGCAAGTCAAACACTTTACTGACAGCCATCTCTCCAGATCCCAATAGGAATGCTTCTGACCCAAAAATAAGCTGTGTTGTCTTGGATCTTCACTAGGGACCACTGCATGTCCTAGAGTTCCCCCTGACACCTCGCCTAAAGGGACCCAGCCTCTTATTTTAGCATCTCTATGATGAACCCCCATAGAACCTCTATCCTGAAGGGGGCGATGAACGAGAGAAAGAGACAAGATAAGCAAAGGCGGGTATTGAAGGATTGGCAGGAGGGGGGAAATGCTAAACGCTAGCAAACAAATGTTCCGACAAGTGTCTGGAAACAATCCCAGGATAGTCAATAAAACTACCAGCTCAGGGCTGGACAGTTGGCTTGGCTTAGCAGTTAAGGCACTTGCCTGCAAAGCCAAAGGACCCAGGTTCAATTCCCCAGGACCCACGTAAACCAGATGAATAAGATGGCACATGCATCTGGAGTTCATCTGCAGTGGCTGAAGGCCCTGGCATACTCTTCTCTCTCTCTCCCTCTCTCTACCTTTTCCTCTCTCTCTCTCTTAAATAAATAAAATAAATGTCTTTTTAAAACTTAAAAAAAAAACCTACCAGCTCAGAATAAACCAAAAGACCATCAAACAAAACAAAGGGCTGTGCTGCAGGAACCCAGCAGCATCCACTGGAGCGTCAAGGTGGGGGAGTGACACAACAGGGTCTGTGGCATACAGCTTCACGTTGCCGGGGCAAACATCTAAAGCCGACACTGTTTTGTGGGGAAAAAGGGATTTATTGCGGGCTTACAGATTCAGGGGAAGTTCCATCAATGGCAGAAGAGAAACCACCAGCAGCCAGCAAACATCAAAAGCAGCTAGCACACTGCCCCCCACCCCCCCTCCAGCTCAGACTGCTCTGCACACTTGGGGCTGGAATCAGATCTGCCCCAAACATACCTCTGGGCTGGACCCCAGGCTCCACTGCCAGCGACACCTGTTACAAGCTTTAGTAAACCCCTGAGTCTATGGGGGTCATACATGCACATCCAAACCCTCACAGGGCCCATGCTGGTACCTGGTGCCCAGCCAGGTGGCTCCTCTGGGTAGAGTGATTCATTTCTGGCATCACACCTCATGGTTTTTGCTCCAACGGCAATATAAAATAGCGTATTCTGAATCCGGTACAAGTGACCGTGGCCTGGGAACATGGATGCAGGTTACTTCCACTGTGGAAGAAAGGACATAAACTTTGATAATCACAAAACAAAAGAAAGTCACAACTCAGCCGGGCTTGGTGGCGCACGCCTTTAATCCCAGCACTTGGAAGGCAGAGGTGGGAGGATCGCTGAGAGTTCGAGGCCACCCTGAGACTGCATGGTGAATTCTAGGTCAGCCTGACCAGAGTGAGACCCTACCTGGAAAAAAAAAAAAAAAGGCACAATTCAATGCATTTACCAAATCTATTGGTAGAGCCCTCAGGAAGGTGGTTTTACAACAGAGAGCAGAAATCTCTTACAGGGTTAAAATGTAATCTTGGGGCTGGAGGGATGGCTTAGCAGTTAAGGCATTTGCCAGCAAAGCCAAAGAAGCCAAGTCCAACCCCCCCCCAGGACCCATGTAAGCCAGATGCAAAGGTGACACATGCATCTGGAGTTTGTTTACAGCAGCCGGAGGTCCTGCCGCGCCCATTCTCTGTCTATCTGCCTCTTTCTCCCTCTCTCTCTCTCTCCAATAAATAAATAAACATAATTTTTTTTTTTTTTTTTGGTTTTTTCTCTCTGACCTAGAATTCACTCTATATTCTCAAACTAAATAAATAAACATAAAAAATATTTTTTTAATTTTTTTTATTTTATTTATTTTTGGAGGTAGGGTTTCAGACAGAGAGGTCCAGGCTGACACAGAATGGGCGCCAGCAGTCTCAGCTGCTGTGTCTTCAGATGGCGTGCGCCCCTTCAGCGAGACATCCCCTACCACTGCATCTCCCGGAGTGGAACTGGGGATTGGAACCAGCGTTCTTAGGCTTAGCCAGGCGCATTAACCCGCCATCTCTCCAAAAAATATTTTTAAAAAGAGATTTTACCGTGTAACATTCTTCGATGTAGGGTTGGTAGACGCTAGCAGTATGCTAAGTTTAACAATGCATTCCTAAAGTTTTATCTAACGGTCACAAAGATGTGAGCTCACACACACAAGGTTAAGTGGATATCAAGGGGACTAAAGATAGCCTGTGGGCTTGCCTGCAAAGCCAAAGGACCCAGGCTTGATTCCCCAGGACCCACATAAGCCAGATGTATAAGGTGGCACATGCATCTGGAGTACAGTTTGCAGTGGCTGGAGGCTCTGACGCACCTATTCTCGCTCTCTCTCTCTCTCTCTCTCTCTCTTTCTCTCTCTCAAATAAATGAATACAATATATTTTTTAAAAAAGAAAATAATGCAAAGAAATCTTGCCCCTCAAGTCTATCTGTCACCTACTCAGTCTTTGGTACAACAAATATTTATTTATTATTTTTATTATTTATTTATTTATTTATTGGTTTTTTTCAAGGTAGGTCCTCACTGTAACCCAACCTGGAATTCACTCTGTAGTCTCAGGGTGGCCTCAAACTCATAGCGATCCTCCTACCTCTGCCTCCCGAGGGCTGGGATTAAAGGTGTGTGCCACCACGCCCAGCTCAAATATTTAGTTTTTTAAAAATATTTTTATTTGGCTGGAGAGATGACTCAGTGGCTAAAGGTGCTTGCTTGCAAAGCCTGATGGCCTGGGTCAAATCCCCACTGCCCAGGTAAAGCCAGATACGCAGAGTGGTACACACATCTGGAGATCACCTGCAGTGGCAGGGGTTCCTGACATGCCCATTCTCTCCCTCTCTCTCTCTCTCTCTCCTTGCAAATAAACTAAGTAATTTAAATATATATTTGAGGTTTTCTATTTATTTTATTTTATTTTATTGAGAACAGAGAAAGAGGTAGAGAAATAAAAAGAGAGAGAGAGAGAAGAGAAAATGGGCATTCCAGGCCTTCAGCCACTGCAAACAAACTCCAGACACATGCACCACCTTGGACATCTATCTAGCTTACATGGGTCCTGGGGAATTGAAACTGGGTCCTTTGGCTTTGCAGGCAAGCACTTTAACAACTAAGCCATCTCTCTAGCCCTATGTTTAGGTGTTTGAAATAAGGTCTTGCTCTAGTCCAGGCTGACCTGGAATTCACTATGTAGTCTCAGGCTGGACTCAAACCCATGGCGAACCTCCTACCTCTGCCTCCCAAGTGCTGGGATTAAAGTGCCTGGCCTATGCCCTGCTTTAATAAGTATTTTATTTATTTGCGAGCAGAGAGGGGGTTAGAGTATGGGCATACCAGGGCCTCTGGAGGCTGCAAACATCCACCACTGTGCATCTGGCTTTATGTGGGTATTGGGGAATCTGAACCCTAGCTAGTAACCTTTGCAAGCCAGTGAGCCATCTCCCCAGCCCGCAACAAATGTTTTTTTGTAATGTTTTTATAAATTTGAGAACAAGAGAGAGAGTGAATGGGCGTGTCAGGGCCTCTAGGCACTGCAAATGAACTCCAGCTGCATGTTGCACTTTGTGCATCTGGCTTACATGGGTTCTGGGGATGTGAACCTGGGTCCTTTGGCTTTGTAGGCAAGCACCTAAACCCCTAAGCCATCTCTCCATTTCCCCCATTAGATGCTAGGGATGTAGCAATGAAACAATCCAACAATATTCTCTCCTATGAAGTTGTTTCCTCCCTCTGCCAGCCCAGTGCCCCACCCCAGCAGTCCCTGGAACTTCCTGATTATCTGATTTTAATTTCATTTGATGTAGACACGGGCTTCCGGAGCAGAGTCCTATTCTGTTTTGCTTATAGCTGTATCCTCACGTGTAGAACAAAGCCATGTTTACAGTTAAATGGCAACGAACAGTTAGTTAGAGAGGGGCTGGGGCTGTAGCTCCGGGATACAGTGCTTGCCTGGCATGCACAGGGCTCTAGGTTCAACACCCTAGTGCTTGTTATATGTGCATCTGGCCCGGTTTCAAATAGTGTGCAAATGTTTACCTTTTAAATCCTGAAAGCTAGCCCTATTGTACAAGAGTTTAAAAGCAGGCAGCGAATCCAAATCGTCTGGCTTGGGCTGTCCAGATCCTACCAACCAGTATGCAAGCTGCCTCCCCAGTAAATGAATGTTAAAATATGAATCACCCACCCATCATCCCAGCCCCCTTGGGGAAGGAGAGGCAGGAGGATCGGGAGTTCGAGGTCAGCCTGGGCTACAGGACAGCCTGTCTCCAAAACAAAACAGAAAGCTGCCTGACTCCACCAATCAGACTAAGCCCCAGTCCCAACCGCTCCGCCACTTAGCCTAGGGGTCCAGGGGAGGTCACGTCCCTCCTGCTTGGTGGTGGAGGTGTAGACGCTGGAGGAAACCGGCTCCGAGACTCCGCACGCGCACACACGCGCGCGCACACCTGGAGCACCAGTGGGGAGGTCGCAGGGTGCCCTCTCAGCACGAGGTGTGGCCAAAGTCTCCTCTTATTTGTTTGCAGCGCCCTACCTGAGGCCCCCAGGCGCTAGCACCATACCGGGAGGAAAAGAAAAAAAGAAAGGAAGGAAGGAAGGAAGGAAGGAAGGGAGGAAGGGAGGAAGGGAGGAAGGGAGGAAGGAAAGAGGGAGGGAGGGAGGGAGAGAAAGAAAAAAGAAAGAAAGAGAGAGGAAGGAAGGGAGGGAGGGAAAGAAGAAAGAAAGAAAGAAGAAAGAAAGAGGGAGAAAAAACCCTGGGTGACCTGGAGATGGGCTTGCGGGTGGAGTGTGAGCAACATCAGGCGGCGGCCCCGCCCCCTCCGCCTGATTTCGCTGAGGCGGGAGCCGCCCCCGAGCTGGCCCCAGCTTGGAAGAGGAGGAGGAGGAGGCGCGCCGGGGAGGTGAAGAAGCCGACCTGCGGAGATGGAGTCGACTGGTGCTTGGGCTCTGCTGCTCGCGCTCTTGCTGCTCGCGCTGCTGCTGAAGCTGGCGGGGCCCAGGAGCCCCGCCCGAGGCCACCTGCCCCCGGGACCCAGGCCCCTGCCTCTGCTGGGCAACCTCCTGCAGCTGCGTCCCGGGGCGCTGTACCCCGGGCTCTTGCGGGTGAGGGGCGCGCAAGGATGTCCTAGCCAAGGTGGGGGGGAGGGAGGAGGGGGGTGGTGCCCCCTCCCCGAGTGCCAGAGCAGAGAGGGAGCAGGGCCTGGGCAGGGGGGCGGGGAATGTCCCAGGAAGGAGGCAAAAGTCCCCAGAGGTCCCCTATGGATGCCCTGAGTTGGGGGACGGCGTCAGAATGACCTGGGCTGAGAAGAGGGGAAGATACCCAGTTTGGAGACGGGGTGTGGGAGGTGGAGCACAGAACCCTGGGGGGAGGCAGGGGTCTCTGCGCCAAGAAACACGTGTCGTGGGTTGTCCAGGCCTGAGAAGGGTGTTGCAGACTGGGCAGCAGGACTGGAAGGTACTCAGAGCCCTGGCACTACAGAAAAGCGGGGGGGGGGGCAGACAGAAGGACCACCCCGCTTCCCAGAATGCTGGGACAGATGCTGAGTAGGAACCAATATTGACTGACCAGCGCCCTCCAGAGGAAGATGGCATGGTTCCAGGGGGACACCTGAGGTGGAGGGGGAGCTGGGGAGGCTCAAGAGACTGGAGGATTGATTGCATGCTCCGTGGAGAGAGGGCGTCTCAGGTGGAAGGAATCTTCCTGAGACTCCCCAAGTGGGAGGATGGGTGTAGCTCAGCTGGAAGGGAGCTGGAAGTTCCTGGGACTGGGTGGGAGAAAAGGGAAGCTGCCCTAACCTGTGATGGGGTGCGGGGGGGTGATCTTCCCCATTCAAAACAATTCTAGGGGACTTTAAGGACAGGGAGAGGAAAGGGGACTTCAAGGACTGGGAGAACATGTGGGCTTTTGTTTTTTTAGGGGAGGGGAAAGCGGGCAGGTGCTGGAAACTGCAGCTGTTCCTGGCGTTTAAGGAGAGGTTTTAAAGGAGTGGCTGCATATCGGGGAACCGATCAGGACTTGAGTAGAACCCATCCCTGGTGTTAGAAGAACCCCAGGGGCAGAGGTTTAGAACCTGGCAGGAAGTGAGGCGAGAGTGACAGAAAGACAACATTTGGAAAGCCCGGCTTGGTGGCGCAGGCCTTTAATCCCGGCAGAGGCATGAGGATCGCTGTGAATTCGAGGCCACCCTGAGACGACATAGTGAATTCCAGGTCAGCCTGGGCTAGAGAGTGAGACCCTACCTCGAAAAACCAAAAAAAAAAAAAAAAAAAAAAATATATTTGGAAAGCCTCGTCCCCACCCCTACACCCCGTGCAAAAAGAGAACAGAGCATCCCAAGGGGTCATTTATTTTCTGCTCGGGAGTGGAGAGGGGACAGGTCCCTGGTATAGGGAGCAGAAGCCAGACCAGATGGCTTATCCAAGGACAGCCTGGCTGGCAGGAATAGCTCCCTAGGACCTGCCACCACCCCTTCTGCTCCTGCGCCCCTAGCTAAGTAAGAAGTATGGGCCTGTGTTCACCGTGCACCTGGGTCCTTGGCGGCGCGTCGTGGTCCTGGTTGGGCACAAGGCTGTGCGGGAGGCCCTGGGAGAACAGGCCGAGGAATTCAACGGGCGAGGAAGGTTGGCAACGCTGGACCAGACTTTTGACGGTCATGGTGAGTCATGAGAGCAAGTTGGGGGCTGCCGGGCCCTGCCCCTGCTTTACAGGTGTGTAGCTCATTGTGGTACATGGCTTAGGGCTTGGGTTTCCTGGTCTATGAAATAATTGTGTCCCATGCGTTGTACAAAGGTTTGAATAAAGGCCAGGACTCGGGCCCAGTAAGCGCTCACTAATTACCAGCTTGTAACAATGGTAACAATCGCTAAAGCGCAAGGGCGGGAGACTTTCCAGAAGTTGGGAACTTGATACGCAGGTGCTCCTCATAGAAAAGTGGGGTGTGAGCCGGGCGTGGTGGTGCACATGCCTTTAATCCCAACACCATTAGGAGGCACAGGTAGGAGGAGCAATGGGAGTTACATGCCAGCCTGAGACTGTATAGTGAACTCCATGTCAGGCCGGGCTAAAGCCAGAGATGGCTTAGAGGTTAAGGCATTTATTTGCCTGCAAAGCCAAAGGATCCTGGTTCGATTTTCAAGGACCCACGTAAAAGCCAGATGCATAAAGTGGTGCATGCATCTGGAGTTCATTTGCAGTGGCTGCATGCCCTGGCATGCCCATTCTCTCTCTCTCTCTCTCTCTCACACACACACACACACACACACACACACATAAATAAATAAAATATATAAAAAAGACAAAAGGAAGAAAGAAAAGAAAGGTTGGGTGTAGTGGATGCTACAGCCCCACTTCTTTGTAAGAGGACTAAGCCAACTGGGTTACATAGCTGAAAGCCAGCCTGGGCTACTCTAGGTCAAAAAAAAAAAAAAAAAAAAAAAAAAAAACAAGGGGCTGAGGTTGTAGATTAGAGGCAGGGAGCATGGTTCAGCCATAGAGCCCTTGTCTAGAATCCACAGTGAGGGGCTGGGGGCGTGGCTCAGCAGTAGAGCACTTGTCTAGAATCCACAGTGAGGGGCTGGGGGCGTGGCTCAGCGGTAGATCACTTGTCTAGAATCCACAGTGAGGGGCTGGGGGCGTGGCTCAGCGGTAGATCACTTGTCTAGAATCCACAGTGAGGGGCTGGGGGCGTGGCTCAGCGGTAGAGCCCTTGTCTAGAATCCACAGTGAGGGGCTGGGGCGTGGCTCAGCGTCCCTTGTCTAGAGTCCACAGTGAGGGGCTGGGTGCGTGGCTCAGCGGTAGAGCCCTTGTCTAGAATCCACAGTGAGGGGCTGGGGGCGTGGCTCAGCGGTAGAGCCCTTGTCTAGAATCCACAGTGAGGGGCTGGGGGCGTGGCTCAGCGGTAGAGCACTTGTCTAGAATCCACAGTGAGGGGCTGGGGGCGTGGCTCAGGGTTAGAACTCTTGGTTAGCATGCACTACTAGTTTCCCAATTCCATGACCAGTACCCCCCAAAAGGATGGAGGGGTATTAGAGATGCAGGCAGAAGAAATACCTGAGGCCAGATGTAGTAATGAGAGGTGGGGTGGGGAGGGTCATATCACCTTTGAAGATGTGAGAGAAGTTGTAGTGTATGATTGATTAATAAGGCTGAAAGTCAGCAGGACTTTGGTCACAGGGAGTCTGTGAGTCACACCAGAGCCGCTGGGCTTTTTGGGTTTTCTGGTCACTGTATATTGTAAGCAAGGAAGGGCTGTTGGGGGGACAGGAGAGAGGGTTGAGATGAAGGCTGGGCACCTAGGGAGGGGGCCAGCTGGACCAGAGCAAGTTCTTGAGAATGGACAGGAAGAGATAGCTGGAAGGTACAGGAGGTCCCGGAGCTCTGGACAGAGGCTGGAGAACAAGTGGTGTGCTGAGAGAGGGAGAGGAGAGACCAGAGGCTACTTTCAAACACAAGCAAGGGACGGCCAGGAAGAACTGTCTAGAAGCCATGACAAAGCTAGCATTCAACAAGCGGGAATTTGCCGGGCGTGGTGGAGCTCGCCTTTAATCCCAGCACTCGGGAAGCAGAGGTCGGAGGATGGCCGTGAGTTTGAGGCCAGCCTGAGACTACACAGTGAATTCCAGGTCAGGTCAGACCCTTAAAACAACAAGTGGAGCTGGGCGTGAGACCCTGTCTTCAAAACAACAAGTGGAGGATGGCCGTGAGCCGGGACTACACAGTGAATGGCAGCTTAGGCCCTGCCTTCAAAACCAAGTGGACTGGTGGGAGGCAGAATCCCAGAGGATGGCAGAGGTCGGAGGATGGCCGTGAGTTTGAGGCCAGCCTGAGACTACACAGTGAATTCCAGGTCAGCTTAGGCTAGAGTGAGACCCTACCTTCAAAACAACAAGTGGGAACTTTGAGTTCAGAAGGGGAAGGCCTGCACAGAGCAGTATCTTGGGTGAAGGAGGAAGATGCGCATTGCTGTCCCCTTGGCTCCCTGATCATCTCCCTCAGTGGGGCAACTCCTCCCATCCCAGGTGCCCCCTCCGTCCCGGAATGGGCTCATGGGAAGAAAAATTCAAAGGTGGGTAGTGGTTCATCACACATTACCACTGTTCAGGAGACTGGCCTCTCAGACCCAGGTTGGATTTGAGGACCCAATTGGATGATGGATTTATTTTATTTACTTAGTTATTTAGTAATTTATTTTGGTTTTTCAGGTAGGGTCTCCCTCTAGCCCAGGCTGACCTGGAATTCACTAGGTAGTCTCAGGGTGGCCTCAAACTCATGGCGATCCTCCTACCTCTGCCTCCTGAGTGCTGGGATTAAAGGTGTGCGCCACCACACCCGGCCGTATTTTTATTTATTTATTTGAGACAGATAAAGAGGCAGAGAGTGAGAGAATGAGCACACCAGGGCCTCCAGCCACTGCAAACGAACTCCAGATGCATGTGCCACCTTGTGCATCTGGCTTACATGAGTCCTGGAGAATCGAGCCTTGAACCGAGGTCTCAGGCTTCACAGGCAAGCACTTAATCGCTAAGCCATCTCTCCAACCCTGATATTTATTTATTTTTGAGGTAGTGTCTCACTTTAGTCCAGGCTGACCTGGAATACATTATGTCTCAGGCTGGCCTTCAACTCACAGCAATCCTCCTACCTCTGCCTCCCGAGTGCTGGGATTAAAGGCGTGCGCCACCACCACTTTTTTTTTTCTGTGTGTGTGTGTGTGTGTGTGTGTGTGTTATGCACGCCTGGGTGTACGCATGTTCCTGTGTGTTGGTGCCCACGTCCAGGTGGCAGTGCATGTATGTGCGTGTGAAGGTCAGAGGTTGACCTCAGGCTTCTGCTCCAAGTCACTCTTATTTACGGAGGAAATCTCACCTGAACTCAGAGCTCATGGCTTCTGCGAGTCTGGCTAGCTGGCTTGCACCAGAGGCATACCCCTGTCTCAGCCTCCAGATTCTTGGATTGGAGATGTTGGGGATCTAAACTCTGTCCCCGCCCCCGCCGTGCTTACCGAGCAGGCGCTGTAAGTGCTGAGCCATCTCCTGAGGTGCCAGGTCCCTTCTTAAGTGTTGCGTTGCCCTCTGTGTAGGCGTTTTCTTCGCCAGTGGAGAGCGCTGGAAGCAGCTGAGAAAATTCACCCTGCTTGCTCTGCGGGACCTGGGCATGGGCAAGCGAGAAGGCGAGGAGTTAATCCGAGCCGAGGGGCAGTGTCTGCTGGAGGCGTTCCAGGAGACTGAAGGTCAGCTGGTGGGGTCAGCCAAGGTGGGAAGGGGATCCTCATTGGTGCTTGGGGGGTGGGGAAGCGGCGGGAAGGGATTCTGGGGAATCCTTTCATTCCCAGTGGGTGCCACAGTTGTTTTCCATGGTCCTCGGGCTGTGGATTGAATCTCTCTCTCTTTCTCTCTCTCCCTCTGCCCCTCTCTCTCTCTCTCTGTTGTTATTTTGTTTTGTTTTTGAAATAGAGTCTCACTATGTAGTCCACGCTGGCCTGGAAATACGTAGTCCATGCTGGCCTGGAACTCTCTATGTGGTCCATGCTGGCCTGGAAATGTGTAGTCCATGCTGGCCTGGAACTCTCTACGTAGTCCACACTGGCCTGGAACTTTCTACGTGGTCCATGATGGCCTGGAACCCTCTACGTGGTCCACGCTGGCCTGGAAATGTGTAGTCCATGCTGGCCTAGAACTCTTTACATGGTCCACACTGGCCTGGAACTTTCTACGTGGTCCATGCTGGCCTGGAACTCGCTATGTGGTCCACACTGGCCTGGAAATATGTAGTCCATGCTGGCCTGGAACTCTCTACGTGGTCTGTGCTGGCCTTGAATTCGCTACGTGGTCCACGCTGGCCTGGAACTCTCTATGTGGTCCACGCTGGCCTGGAACTCTCTACGTGGTCCACACTGGCCTGGAAATATGTAATCCACGCTGGCCTGGGACTCTCTACATGGTCCACGCTGGCCTGGAACTCTCTACGTGGTCCACGCTGGTGTGGGACTCTCTACGTGGTCCACGCTGGCCTTGAATTCACTACGTGGTCTGTGCTGGCCTTGAATTCGCTACGTGGTCCACGCTGGCCTGGAACTCTCTATGTGGTCCACGCTGGCCTGGAACTCTCTACGTGGTCCATGCTGGCCTGGAAATATGTAATCCACGCTGGCCTGGGACTCTCTACATGGTCCACGCTGGCCTGGAACTCTCTACGTGGTCCACACTGGTGTGGGACTCATGGGTGATCCTGCTGCCCCAGTCTGGGATTGCAAGTGTGAGCCATCTCACCCAGCTGTGTCTCTCTTTCTGCCTCTTTTCTTTCTTCCTTTTCTCTGTTTGTCTGACCCTGCCTGTCTCTTTTTCTCTCCTCCCCACCCTCCACCCCTTACCCAGGACATCCATTCGACCCGTCCTTTTTGCTGGCCCAGGCTACCTCCAATGTCATCTGTTCCCTTCTCTTTGGCCTCCGATTCTCTTATGAGGATGAGGAGTTCCAGAGGGTGGTCCGGGCAGCAAGTGGTACCCTGCTGGGGATCAGCTCCCCATGGGGCCAGGTAAGCAGTGGGACAAGGGTTCAGCAGCACCCGCCCCCAGGTTCTTGCCATTCCCCTGAGAACCACATATCCTACTGCCACCCACAGGCCTACGAGATGTTCTTCAAGCTCCTGAAGCCCCTGCCAGGCCCCCACACACAGATCCAGCACTACTTAGGGACCCTGGCCGCCTTCGCTTCCCAGCAGGTATGGCAGCACCAAAGGAACCTCCAGACGTCGGGCCCTGCACGTGATGTTGTGGACGCCTTCCTGCTGAAGATGGCACAGGTATGAAAGACTGGGGAAAGGGAGGGGAGATGCAGTGATCCCTCTGGAATGAGACTGGTGGCGTGGGTTTTTTTTTTTTCTTTATTTTACTTTATTTTTTATTTTTATTTATTTATTTATTTATTTATTTATTATTATTATGTTGTTGTTGTTGTTTTTCAAGGTAGGGTCTCACTCTAGCCCAGCTACACCTGGAATTCACTATACTAGTCACAGGGTGGCCTCGAACTCACAGTGATCCTCCTACCTCTGCCTCCCGAGTGCTGGGATGAAAGGCATGCGCCACCACGCCTGGCTTTTTCTTTAATTTTTATTGATTCATTTGCACGTGTGTGTGGGGGTGCACCAGGGTCTCTTGCTACAGACGAATGTCACTCCAGCTTTATGTGGGTGGCTGGGGAATTGAATCGCAGCAGGCAGGCTTTGCAAGCAAGCACCTCTAACCATGGAGTAACTCTCCAGCCCCTGGCTCCACATTATTGAATGCCTAATGTTCCCTCATCCCTAGGCTAAGCTGGTACTGAACTGAGGATGGGACCCTGGGCACCATTCACTGGATTGAAAAAAAAAATTTATTTGGCCTTGCATGGTGACGCACACCTTTAATCCCAGCACTCGGGAAGCAGAGGTAGGAGGATCACCATGAGTTTGAGGCCAGTCTGAGAATACATAGTGAATTCCAGGTCAGCCTGGGATAGAGGGAGACCCTATGTAAAAAAAAAAAAAAAAAAAAAAACATTTGCACAAGGTCTCTTTGCTCTGCAAGTGAATGTCAGATGCATGTACCACTTTTTTTTTTTGGTCTGAATTTATGTGGAAGATGGGGAATCAAACCCAGTCCAGCAGGCTTTGCTAACAAGCGGCTCTAACCACTGAGCCATTTCCCCAACCCTCCCAGTCCCTTCTTTTTTTTGAGAGAGACACAGAGAGAGACAGAGAGAGAGACAGGGAGAGCAAGACAGATAGAGATGGGCGCGCCAGCAGCCTCTCAGATGCTGTGAACGAAATCCAGATGTGTGCGCCCCCTTGTGGTAAAGTGCGGCATTGTGCCCTTGCGTCACTTTGCATCTGGCTAAACGTGGGACCTGGAGATTGGAACCACTGGAGATTGGAACCAGCGTTCTTAGGCTTATGAGGCAGGCACCTTAACTGCTAAGCCATCTCTCCAGCCCCCATTCCCTTCTTGAGTCTAAACTTCCACATAGGTGTTTTCTTTTTTTTTTTTTTAGTAAGAATTTTTAAATATTCTATTCATTTTTTACTTATTTGAGAGAGAATGGGCACGCCAGGGTCTCTAGCCACTGCAAATAAACTCCAGGTGCATGTACTACCTTATGCATCTGGCTTATGTGGGTACTGGGGGATTGAACTTGGATCCTTAGGCTGGGTTCTCAGGCAAGCAACTTAACTGCTAAGCGATCTCTCCAGCTCTAATTTTTAAAAAATATTTTTATTTATTTATGTGCAAGGAGAGAGAGTTAATGGGCATGCCAGGGCCTCCAGCCACTACAAACGAACTCCAGACACATGTGCCACTTCATGCATCTGGCTTATGTGGATCCTGGGGAATGGAACTTGAGTTCTTTGGCTTTGCAAGCAAGAACTTTAACCGCTAAGCCATATCTCCAGCCCCCTAATTTTCCTTTTCAAAAAAAAATATTTTTAAGCCAGTTTGGTAGCGCATGCCTTTAATCCCCGCACTTGGGAGACAAAGGTAGGAGGACTGACATGAGTTCAAGGCCACCCCAAGACTATGTAGTGAGTTCTAGATCAGCCTGGGCTAGAGCAAAAACCCTACCTCAAAAAAACAAAAACAGGGCTAGAGAGATAGCTTAGAGGTTAAGGCGCCTGCCTGCCAAGCTTAAGAACACCTGTTCAATCCTCCAGGTCCCACATTTAGCCAGATGCAAAAGTGACACAAGGGTGCAATGCCACACTTGCCCACAAGGGGGCGCACACATCTGGAGTTCCTTCACAGCCGCTGAGAGGCCCTGGTGCACCCATTCTCTCTGCCTTTTCCTCTCTGTCTCTCTCTCTCTCTCTCTTAAAAAAAAAAAAAATGGGCATGTTGGTGCACACCTTTAATCCCAGCACTTGGGAGGCAGAGGTAGGAGGATCTCTGTGAGTTCAAGGCCACCTTGAGACTACATAGTGAATTTCAAGTCAGCCTGGGCTAGAGTGAGACACTACCAACAAAATTATATGTGTGTATGTATGTATGTATGTATGTATGTATGTATGTATGTATATATGTTTGTGTGTGTTTAGCCAGGCTTGGTGGTACACACCAGCACTCAGGAGACAGAGGTAGGAGGATTGCTGAGAGTTCAAGTCTTGCCTGGAACTACATAGTGATTTCCAGGTCAGCCTGGGGTAGAGTGAGACCCTCCCTACTTCAAAAAATTTTTTTTAATTTTTAAAATTTATTTATTTGCAAGAAGGAAGGGGAGACCATTGCCTCTTACTACTGCAAATGAACTTCAGACGCATGTACCACTTTGTGCATCTGGCGTTACATGGTTACTGAACAATCAAACCCCGGGCCATCAGGCTTTGTAAGCAATTGCCTTAATTGCTGAGCCATCTTCCCAGCCCCACATAGGGGTTTTCTGTAGGAGCCAAAAATACTTGGGAATATTACTGGAGTCACTTTCCTTTTTTTTTTTTTTTTTTTTTTTTTTGTGGAAGAGAGTTGAGGTAGCATCTTACTCTGTAGCCCAGGCTGGCCCGGAACTCACAATATATCCCAGGATGGCCTTGAACTTGCAGTAGCTCACCTGCATAGACACGTACCACTATGCCTGACATTTTACATGGGTGCTGGGGATCTGAACTCACATCCTCATGGTTGCAAGGCAAGCACTTTACCCACTTAACCATATCCCCAGACACCCTCTTTCATTATTAAAAGCATTCTGGGGGAGCCAGAGAGATGGCTTAGTGGTTAAGATACTTGCCAGTGAAACCTAAGGACCCAGATTCAATTCCCCAGTACCCATGTAAGCCAGATGCACAAGGTGTCACATGCGTTTGGAGTTTGTTTGTAGTGTCTGGAGACCCTGGCACACCCCATTCTCTCTCTGTCTGAGTCTTCCTCTGTCTCTGTCAATAAATAAATGAAATATTTTTTAAAACATTTCAAGGGCTGGAGAAGTGGCTTAGCAGTGACGTATGCTTCCTGCAGAAGCTTGAGAACCTTAGGAGTCCTGAGACCTCCAGTTTGAATGTCCAGATTCCACACAAACAGCTGGGCATCTGTCACCCCAGTCCTGCAAAGAGGAGCAAAGACATGGCTGGAGAGATGGCTTAGCAGTTAAGGCACCTGCCTCATAAGCCTAAGAACGCTGGTTCCAATCTCCAGCGGTTCCAATCTCCAGGTCCCACGTTTAGCCAGATGCAAAGTGACGCAAGGGCGCAATGTCACACTTGACCACAAGGGGGCGCACACATCTGGATTTCGTTCTCAGCAGCTGAGAGGCTGCTGGCATGCCCATCTCTATCTCTCTTCCTCTCCCTCTCTGTCTGTCTCTCTCCCCCAAAAAAATAAATAAATAAGAGGAGCAAAGACACCAGGTAGTTGCCCAGGCTTGCAAATGAAAAACAGCGAGCTCCATTATCAGTAAAAAGGCTCCAGCTCCAATAAGAAGTGATGGTGGGGAGATGGCTCGGTGGTTAAAGGCGATTGCTTACAAAGCCCACCAGCCCTGTTTGATTCCCCAGTACACAGACGCACAAAGTGGCGCTTGCAACTAGTGTTTGCGTACAGTGGCAAGAGGCCTAGCATGTCCATACTTACTCTCACACTTCCTCTTTTTCTTTCTCTCATCTCCCAAATAAATAAATAAATATATATTTAAACTGCTTCATTTACTTATTTATTTGAGAGAGAGAGAGAGAATGGGCACACCAGGACCTCCTACCACTCAAACAAGCTCTAGAAGCTTGTGCCACTTTGTGCATCAGGCTTTACATGGGCACTGGGGAAGTGAACCTGGGTCAACAGGCTTTGTAAGCAAGTGCCTTTAACTGCTGAGCCATCTCTCCAGCCCTAAAAAAATTTTTTAATTTTTTTAGTAGGGTCTTACTCACTCTGTAGACCCAGGCTGGCTTCAAACTCACCAATCTACCTATCTCAGACTCCCAAGTGCTGGAATTAAAGGTGTGGACCACTGTGCCTGGCCCTAAAAATATATTTAAAAACAAAGAATTTGGTGGAAGGGAGATAGAGTGTCTGTTTCTCCCACACACCCTGGGCCACAAGGCACATATATGCATACATACACCACACACATACACACAAGCAAGCAAAAATTATTTTCAGCCAGGCGTGGTGGCACACGCCTTTAATCCCAGCACTCAGGAGGCAGAGGTAGGAGGATCACCATGAGTTCGAGGCCACCCTGAGACTACATAGTGAATTCCAGGTCAGCCAGGACTAAGACCCTATCTCGAAAAAACCAAAAATAAAAAATAATTATAATTAAAAATAATAATGCAAATAATTTTTATTTAATTTAGTTTATTTATTTATTTACTTGAGGGGATAGAGAATGGGCGCGCCAGGACCTTCAGTGGCTGCAAACAAACTCCAGACGCATACGCCATCTTGTGTATCTGGCTTATGTGGGTCTTGGGGAATCGAACCTGGGTCCTTTGGCTTTGCAGATAAATGCCTTAACCGCTAAGCCATCTCTCTAGCACCCCCCAAAAAATAACTTATTTATTTATTATTATTATTTTTTTTTTTTTGGTTTTTCGAGGTAGGGTCTCACTCTAGTCCAGGCTGACCTGGAATTCACTATGTAGTCTCAGGGTGGCCTCGAACTCATGGTGATCCTCCTACTTCTGCCTCCCAAGTGCTGGGATTAAAGGCGTGTGCCACCACGCCTGGCTCCAAAATAATTTTTTTTTTTTTTTTTTGGTTTTTCGAGGTAGGGTCTCACTCTAGCCCAGGCTGACCTGGAATTCACTATGTAGTCTCAGGGTGGCCTCGAACTCATGGCGATCCTCCCACCTCTGCCTCCGGAGTGCTGGGATTAAAGGCATGCGCCACCACGCCCGGCTCCCAAAATAATTTTTTTGTTTGTTTTGGGTCTCACTCTGGCTCAGGCTGACCTGGAATTCACTATATAGTCTCAGGTGGCCTCGAACTCTCAGTGATCCTCCTACCTCTGCCTCCTGAGTTCTGGGATTCAAGGCGTGCACCACCACGCCCGGCAAAAATAATAATAATAATAATTTTTAAAAGGATAAAAATGTTTCCACTATAAGTAACCCATTTCTCAACTTCTTCCAAATGCTCAGGAGAAACAGGACCCGGGCTCAGAGTTCACTCAGAAGAACATGTTAATGACAGTGGCCTACCTGCTCTTTGCTGGGACCATGACAATTGGTGCCACCATCCGTTATGCCCTGCTGCTGCTTCTGAAATTTCCTCAAGTCCAAAGTAAGACCTTTTTCCCACCAGCCAGGCCCCTGGGACAGCAGCGAGGGTTTGAGGACAGAATCTGCTGAGAGAACTAAGCCAGAGTCTACAGATTAAAAAAAAATGGGTCAGAGGGCTGCAGGGCTGCCTGCAAAGCCAAGGGACCCAGGTTCGATTCCCCCAGGACCCTCGTTGGCCAGATGCACAAGGGGGCACATGCGTCTGGAGTTTGTTTGCAGTTGCAGGAGGCCCTGGTGTGCCTATTCTCTCTATCTGCCTCTTTCTTATAAATAAATAAATAAATAAATAAATAAATAAATAAATAAATAAATAGATGATAGAGAGATTGATAGATAAAATATTTTTAAAAAACAGAGGAGGGAGGGAGAGGAAGAAAAGAAATGAAAGAGACACTGAGGTCAGTTTGGAAGGGTTTAAACCTGCCAAGGGAGAGGAAGGAGCCCAAAGACCACAAGAGACCCAGGCCAGGACTGGTGATTAAAAATTGGAATTATATAGACAGGCGTGGTGGCGCATGCCTTTAATCCCAGCACTCGGGAGGCAGAGGTAGGCGAATCGCCATGAGTTCGAGGCCACCCTGAGACTACATAGTGAATTCCCAGTCAGCCTGGATTAGAGTGAGACCCTATCTTGAAAAAAATGAAAAAAAAAATGGAATTATTGGGGCTGGAGAGATTGCTTAGTGGTTAAGGCATTTGCCTGCAAATTGATCCCAGTTTGATTCTCCAGACCCACGTAAGCCAGATGCACAAGGTGGCACATGCATCTTGAGTTCGTTTGCAGTGGTTGGAGGCCCTGGTGCGCCCATTTTCTCTCTCACTCTGCCTCTTCCTCTCTCTCAAATAAATAAATAAACAGAAAAGAAAAACCATACCATGCTGTAGCAATTCAGTATTCATAGTTCTAACCCATCCCTTTGAGAAAAAAATAAACTTTAAAAAAATTGGAATTATTGGGCTGGAGAGATGGCTTAGTGGTGAAGGCACTTGCCTGTGAAGCCTAAGGACCCAGGTTCAATTCCCCAGGACCCACATAGGCCAGCTGCACAAGGTGATGCAAGCGCGCAAGTTCGTACATGTGCACAGGTGGTGCACACGTATGGAGTTCGATTGCAGTGGCTGGAAGCCCTGCTGCACTAAATCAATCTCTCTCTGATATAAAAAAAAAAAACTACAAAACAAAATTGGATTTATAAATAGGGCATGGTGGCACATGCTGTGAGTTTGAGGCAAGCCTACGACTACAGAGTGACTTCACGGTCAGCCTGTGCTAGAGTGAAAACCTGCCTCTTAAAAAAAAAATGATAGGGTCCGGAGAGATGGCTTACTGGTTAAGCACTTGCCTGTGAAGCCTAAGGACCCCGGTTCAAGGCTCAATTCCCCAGGACCCACGTAAGCCAGATGCACAAGGTGGCACATGCATCTGGAGTTCGTTTGCAGTGGCTGGAGGCCCTGACGCACCCATTCTCTTATCTATCTATCTATCTATCTATCTATCTATCTATCTATCTATCTATCTATCTCTTTCTCTCCCTGTGTCTCTGTCGCTCTCAATAAATAAATAAAAAACAACCAAAAAAATTTTTAAAGTGAAAATGAAAACTGATAATAACAATTGGAATTATTAGCAAAATGTGTCAGCGCACTCCTGTAATCCCAGAATTTGGGCAGCTAAGTCAAAAGGATCATGAGTTCAAAACCAGCCTGGGCTATGTTGTGAGTTCAAGGAGAACCTGGGCTACAGGGCGAGACATTTTGGGGCGGGGGGATAGAAGGAGGTACCGTCACCATCACAGGTTTTAACCAAAGCCGCAGTGGTGAGGGAGAGAGGAGGGGTAACTGGCAAGGTTAGGAACGAACGAACCGCCATGTCCTGAAGAAACTGTTACATGCCTTCGGGGTGGTGATGTGAGCCAACTTGAACCACGGACTTTAGAAACCTGGTGGCATTGTTGAAGTGAGCTGTGACGTGGAGCAAGTGACTGGGGTTCTCGGGCGTCCGTTTTCTCATCTGGAAAGTAGACTTCAATAATGGTACCCATCTCACAGGGTTGCTGTGGGCATCAAGAGACTGCCCAGCAGGGCTGGAGAGATGGCTTAACGGTGTAAGACGCTTGCCTGCAAAGCCTAAGGATCCAGGTTCGATTCTCCAGGTCCCATGTAAGCCAGATGCACATGGTGGCGCATACGTCTGGAGTTCGTTTGCAGTGGCTAGAGGCCTTGGCATACCCATTCTCTCAGAGAGATTGCACAGCAAATAGGATGTTCAGCGTCCCAGGCTCAAAGGTCTAGGGGTGCGGCTTCTGGTGGGCTTCCAAGAAGAGCCTCACAAGAGCCCACCACCACTGATGTCAGCCTTGCCCTTGCTTGCAGAGCGTGTCCGGGAAGAGCTGATACGGGAGCTGGGGGCTGGCCGGCCACCGAGCCTGGGAGACCGAGCCCGCCTCCCCTACACGGATGCAGTTCTGCACGAGGCACAGCGGCTGCTGGCACTGGTGCCCATGGGGATGCCCCATGCTCTCACAAAGACTACTTACTTCCGAGGGTACACCCTACCTCAGGTGCGTATGTGGCATGGACATGGCCCAACAATCCGCTTGGGACCTAGGCCAGTCCCTCACTAGATTCTAGGCAAGCACGCTACCACTGAGCCGTATCTTTTTGCTTTCTTTTATTTTGTTTTTTTAGATTTTCAAAGTAGGGTTTCACTCTAGTCCAGGCTGACCTGGAATTCACTATGTAGTCTCAGGGTGGCCTCGAACTCATGGCGATCCTCCTACCTGTGCCTCCCGAGTGCTGGTACCCACGTACTCACCTAAAACCATATGCATAAAGTGGCACATGCATCCGGAGTTTGTTTGCAATAGCAAAAGGCCCTGGCACCCCCATTCTCTCTGTATGTCTTTTTCTTTGTCTCTCTTGCTGCTTGTAAATATTTGTGGGTGGGGGGGGAGTTCAAGGTAGGGTTTTACTGTAATCCAGGCCAACCTGGAATTCAATATGTAGTCTCAGGGTGGCCTCGAACTCTCAGGGATCCTCCTACCTCTGCCTCCCAAGAGCTGGGATTAAAGGCATGTGCCACCATGCCTGGCAAAAATAATTTTTTTTAAAGAACAAAAAATGATTGCTGAACTTCACTAGGCCTCAGTTTCCCCATATCTCCCCTCCCCCATAGGACTTATGTTAGCCAAGTGCTCTACTATGGAGCTATATCCCTAATCCTTTATTTAAAACATTTATTTTTATTTTTCTTTATTTATTAGAGACAGAGAGAGGGAGAATGGGCACACCAGGGCCTCTAGCCACTGCAAATAAACTCCAGATGCGTGCGCCACCTTGTGCATCTGGCTTACATGGGACCTGGAGAATCAAATTGGGGTCCTTAGGCTTCGCAGGCAAATGCCTTAACTGCTAAGCCATCTCTCCAGCCTAATTGTTAAAACATTTTTAAAAAATATTTATTTATCTATTTGAAAAAGTGAGAGAGAACAGGTGCACCAGGGCCTCCAACCACTGCAAACGAATTGCAGATGCCTGTGGCACCTTGTCCATATGGCTTACATGGGTACTGGGGAATCAAACCTGGTTCCTTTGGCTTTGCCAGAAGGTACCTAACCACTAAGCCATCTCTCCAGCCCTGAAAAAAAAATAACCGTTTTACTTATTTGTAAACAGAATAGGTGAGTATGGGTGTGCCAGGACCTCTTGCCATTGCAAACAAAATCCAGATGCATGAACTACTTTGTGCATCTGGCTTTACATGGGTACTGGGTAATCAAACTAGGTTCTTCAGGCTTTGCAAGCAAGCACCTTTAACTATTGAGCCATCTCCACGGCTCTTAATTCTTTTTTTTTTTTTTTTTATGGAGAGAGACACAGAGAGAGACACAGAGAGAGGGAGAGGAAGACAGATAGAGATGGGCGCGCCAGCAGTCTCTCAGCTGCTGTGAACGAAATCCAGATGCGTGTGCCCCCTGGTGGTCAAGTGTGACATTGCGCCCTTGCATCACTTTGCATCTGGCTAAATGTGGGACCTGGAGATTGGAACCGGGTTCTTAGGCTTAGCAGGCAGGCGCCTTAACCACTAAGCCATCTCTCTAGTCCCATAAAACAACTTTAAATGGAGCTAGTCAGTGAGTTGGTTGAAAAGATTAAATGATGGGCTGGAGAGATGACTCAACAGTTAAAGGCGCATGTTTGCAAAGCCTGATAGCCTGGGTTCCATTTCCCAGTACCCACATAAAGCCACAAGTTTCATGTTTGTCTGGAGTTCATTTGCAGGGGCGAGAGGACTGGTGTATCCATTGACATTCTCACTCTCTCTGCTTGCAAATAATAAATAGTTTAAAAAAAAAAATTTTGAAAAAAAAAAAAAACAGTTAAGCTGGACGCCTTTCATCCCAGCACTCAGGAGACAGAGGGAGGAGATCACTGTGGGTTCAAGGCCAACCTGAGGCTACAGAGTGACTTCCAGGTCAGCCTGGGCTACAGTGAGACCCTACCTTTAAAAACACACACACAGGGCTGGAGAGATGGCTTAGCGGTTAAACGCTTGCCTATGAAGCCTAAGGACCCCGGTTCAAGGCTCGATTCTCCAGGACCCACGTAAGCCAGATGCACAAGGGGGTGCATGCATCTGGAGTTCGTTTGCAGTGGCTGGAGGCCCTGGCGCACCCATTCTCTCTCTCTCTCTCTCTACCTGCCTATTTCTGTATCTCTCTCTCAAATAAATAAATAAATAAATAAATAAATAAATAAATAATATTTAAAAACACACACACACACACAGCTGGGCATGGTGGCGCACTTGGGAGGCAGAGGTAGGAGGATTGCCGAGAGTTCGAGGCCACCCTGAGACTACATAGTGAATTCCAGGTTAGCCTGAATCAGAGTGAGACCCTACCTTGCAAAAATCAAAAAATAATAAAATAAAATAAAATAACACACACACTCTCTCCCTCTTAAATGAGTGAGGGAGGGAACTATAGGTCCCTGTTCAATATGACGTCGTGTGTATGAGGGAGGAAGGAGGGATGGAAGCAAGGATGGGAAGAGGAGAGGAAGGACATTCATGCTGCCACCATTGTGTTTTCTAAATCAAGAACCCTGGCATGCTTGAGGATGGAGCTGCCTGGTGGGGATGAGGCCTTGACATTTTCTCTCTTCAGGGCACTGAGGTCTTCCCTCTCCTTGGTTCTGTCCTGCATGACCCTGAGGTCTTCCAGCGGCCAGAGGAGTTCAACCCAGACCGCTTCCTGGACGCAGATGGCCGCTTGAGGAAGCTCGAGGCGTTCCTGCCCTTCTCCTTAGGTATCTGCTGGGTCGTCGCTGTAAGGGGCAGGCGCTGGCTGGTCAGAACCGATGGACATCGTGCCAGCTGGGGGGCCTCTCTCCAAGCTCCCTGCCGGCTCCCCCCGCGGGTCCAGATGTGAGCGGAGCGGGGCTGGCTCAGCACCACCTCCCTTTCTTGCCAGGGAAGCGCGTCTGCCTCGGGGAGGGTCTGGTGCATGCGCAGCTCTTCCTCTTCTTCACCGCCATCCTGCAGGCCTTCTCGCTGGAGAGCCCCTGCCCGCCGGCCTCCCTGAGCCTCCAGCCAGCGGTCAGTGGCCTTTTCAACATCCCCCCTGCCTTCCAATTGCAGGTCCGGCCCGCTGACCACCATTCCCGATGAAAGGGGGCACGTGGGGAGGTTGGGGGGAAGGTCCCTTGGGATGCTGTTTCAAGGATGTGTGCGCCAATAGGGTGTCTGCAAAACTGCACGTCAACACCCCAAACAACCACGTTCTACAGCTCTACAGGTTTATACCCCAGGCAGCCACTTAAAAAATAAAATCTCGCCGGGCGTGGTAGCGCACGCCTTTAATCCCAGCACTTGGGAGGCAGAGGTAGGAGGATCACCAAGAGTTCAAGGCCACCCTGAGACTACATAGTTAATTCCAGGTCAGCCTGGGCCAGAGTGAGACCCTACCTTGCAAAACCAAAAAAAAAAAAAAAAAAAAAAATCTCAGGGCTGGAGAGATGGCTTACAGGTTAAGGCGCTTGCCTGCAAAGCCTAAGGACCATGTTTGACCCCCAGATCCCACATAAGCCAGATGTACAAGGTGACACACGTGCCTGGAGTTTGATTACAGTGGCTAGAAGTCCTGGCATTCCCATTCTCTCTCTCTCTCCCTCCCTCCCTCCCTCCCTCCTTCCCTCCCTCTTGCTCTCTCTGATAAAAAAATAAATAAATAATATTAAAAAAATAAAATCTCAGCCATCCTTTAATCCCAGCACTCAGGAGGCAATAGGAGGATCAGTGTGAGTTCGAGGCCAGCCTGGGACTACAGAGTGATTTCCAGGTCAGCCTGGACTAGAGTGAGACCATGCCTCAAAAAAAATAATAAAATAGTGTTAGATCCCCAGGAAGAGCCTGATGACCAAACAGGAGCCTGTTTCCAACTCCGAGTATCAGGGAAAACACCAAATCTGACCTCTTGGTGACTTAAAGGTCCCCATTTTGCAATAAGAGTTTGTTTTTGGCTGGGGTAGGGCCTCCTGCATTAGTAGGACCACGTCTGTCCTGGTGAGTGAGGGGTGGAGATGGGGGAGCCCACCCCTCCCCTGAGGCCAGGAAGGAGCTGAAAAACATGGTCACCGCCCACCGCAGCTGTTGACATCAGTACCAGATGTGGAGCTGAGGCAGGAGGGACAGGGCTGGGGCTGTGCTGGTTGTAGGACCAGGGAAGGCCAGTAGCCAGCAGATGTGAAATCCGAAAGCAGACCCTAACCTACGGGCGCTAGCGACCACCCCTGCCCTGCTGCCCTCCCTTCCCAAGGAAAGCAAAGACCTCTTTCTCCCTCCTCCTCCTCCCCTCACCCCATTTCATTTGATGGCATCCGCTCTGCGTGGAGGTGGAGCTTCATCAGCACAAGGCTCTGGTTTGATCGCTGTCATTGACAATTAGAAGCAAAATAACCACCAAGTTTCGGCCGTGTTTTTGAGATAGGGTCTGCCTATGTAATTTACATAACTTAACAAGGCTGTGCTTGAACTAGTAATCCTCCTGCCTCCGTCTCCTGAGTGCTGGGATTACAGGAGATGGGCCACTCACTATACATTGCTGACAAATAAATTTATCAATCAATAAATAAGTGGAGGGCTGGAGAGATGGCTTAGCAGATAAAGGTGCTCGTTTAGTGAAGCCTGATATCCTGGGCTGGATTCCCCAGTGCCCACGTAAAGTCAGATGCACAAAGTGGCACATGAGTCTGGAGTTCGTTTGCAGTGGCAGGAGGCCCTAGTGTGCCCATTTCCTCTCTCTCCTTGCAAATAAATAAATCCCAGAACTCAGGAGGCTGAGGTAGGAGGATCACTGTAAGTTTGAGGCCAGCCTGAGACTGTGTAGTAAATTCCAAGTTAACCTGGGCTAGAGTGAGACTCTACTTTAAAAAAAAAAAAAAAAAAAAAGCCTCCGGCTGGAGAGATGGCTTAGAGGTTAAGGCATTGCCTGCAAAGCCAAAGGACCCAGATTTGATTCCCCAGGACCCACATAAGCCAGATTTACAAGGGGGCATATGTGACTGGAGTTTGTTTGCAGTGGCTAAGACCCTGGCGCGCCCATTCTCTCTCTCTCTCTCTCTCTGCCTCTTTCTCTCTCACTCTCTCAAATAAATAAATTTAAATTTTTAAAAAGCCTCAATAGAAATGCACATTCAATTATTTTCTGAGATTTGTCTTAAAATAACCTTCAAAAAGCATGCGCCACCACGCCCAGCCTTGTGTCTTCTTGTCCTTCTTGTCCTTCTTCTCCTTCTTCTTCTCCTCCTCCTCCTCCTCCTCCTTCTTCTTTGTTGGTAGGGAAAAAAGATTTTATTTTCAGGGATTTGTGCAGACAACAGTGAATAAAAAACTATATTTCAACTATAAAAAGGAACTGACTTCATTTTGCCCTGGAATACAAGGCTATGGTGACGCCAGTTTGAATCTGAGACAATATTGCTATCCTCATATCTCCACCCCTAAAACAATCCCCCGAGGAACTCTGAATCATTTTTTGTCAAAAATATGATACATCAACCAAGGTAATGCATAGGGTATACCAAGTTCTACTTACTTGCTTACATAAAGTCAAGAAATGAAATAGGCTGTGTCTTTGCTCCTCCGTCACCTCATGCACTTTTTTTTTTTTTTTTTGGTTTTGCGAGGTAGGGTCTCACTCTGGTCCAGGCTGACCTGGAATTAACTATGTAGTCTCAGGGTGGCCTCAAACTCTTGGCGATCCTCCTACCTCTGCCTCCCGAGTGCTGGGATTAAAGGCATGCGCCACCACACCCGGCTACCTCATGCACTTTTTGGTACATTCAGATTCAGCTTCAGAATTCAGGCCACACGGGAAGCTGTCCCACATGTGTTTGAATTAGAAGTGTAGAATGGAACTAGCATAAAGTATGAAGCAGATCTAAACACCAGACCCATAAGCCCTACTAGAAAACAAGTCATTAAAGCTCAAAATGACAAGTGCAAAACACGCTGAACCTGCTCCAAGGAGTGACGTTCCATTTGGCTAACAGGTCCCAAGCACACACCTACAAGGTGTAATTCTTTCCCATTGCAATAGATTTCCTTCCTCTGACATGAACGATCCTCAGAAATAACCATGGAGCCGGGCGTGGTGGCGCACGCCTTTAATCCCAGCACTCGGGAGGCAGAGGTAGGAGGATCGCTGAGAGTTCGAGGCCACCCTGAGACTCCATAGTTAATTCCAGGTCAGCCTGGACCAGAGTGAGACCCTACCTCGCAAAACCAAAAAAAAAAAAAAAAAAATGACCATGGAAAACACACAAACCATTAAAACTTACCCTTTCCAATTCCTGAAGAAATGACAGCCACAGCTCTGAGATGATAACACAGGTAAGGTTACTTGTTTGACTTTCTCTTCTAGAACCCCTCAAAGCACTAAACTGCAGATTAGGGAGCCTAACCTCTTAGCAGTTTTTATTCGTTTGGAGTAAGCAGACCAGATCATTTGTCACGTTTGTGGAGTCAAACACAGCGAACCTGTCCATAACGAAACTTGACTGAAAAGACAAATCAATGGGAAGATCTAGGTCTATACTTGCTGACTGTAATTTGGGACCTGCATTTTTTTTTTTTTTTTTTTTTTTTTTCGAGGTAGGGTCTCACTCTGGTCCAGGCTGACCTGGAATTAACTATGTAGTCTCAGGGTGGCCTCGAACTCTCGGCGATCCTCCTACCTCTGCCTCCCGAGTGCTGGGATTAAAGGCGTGCGCCACCACGCCCGGCGGGACCTGCATTTTAAAAAATATTTTTATATTTATTTATTTATTTATTTATTTATTTATTTATTTATTTATTTATTTTGGAGAGAAACAGAGAGGGAGAGGGAGACAGATAGAGATGGACACGCCAGCAGTGTCTCAGCTGCTGCCAACGAAATCCAGATGTGTGCGCCCCCTTGTGGTCAAGTGCGGCATTGCATCCTTGCATCACTTTGCATCCGGCTAAACGTGGGACCTGGAGATTGGAACCGCTGGAGATTGGAACCAGTGTTCTTAGGCTTAGGAGGCAGGCGCCTTAACCGCTAAGCCATTTCTCCAGCCCCACCTGCATTTTTTTTTTAAATCAAGCTATAGGCTTCATAAGCACAACAGGTCATTCTTTTGCAGACTGATGGGAAGAGGAGTGCAAAAGTCTTCCCTCAAATGTTGAGTCATCTAAAATGATTAGCTCGGGAGTTAAAGCCTTTCACTCGCAATTGAAAAACTCCATTTTCCTTTACTCAGTAAACATCTCATTTTATTCATGGACTCTGAGCTGTTCTAACATGGCAATGAACACCAGCAACTTCTCTCATTTCAATCTCTCATATTCTTCATAGTAAATAGACTTTCCAGAGACAATGAAAAGAATACTGCAATATGAAGAAAACTGAGTTGGCCAAGAAAAACAAATCAACTAAAAATTGCCTTAAAGAATGTTTGTATCATTTTTTTTTTGTCTGTTTTGGTTTTTTGAGGTAGGGTCGCACCTGGCTGACCTGGAATTCACTCTATAGTCTTAGAGTAGTCTCAAACTCACGGCACTCCTCCTACCTCTGCCTCCCAGGTGCCAGGATTAAAGGCATGCACCACCACACCTGGCTATCTTTTATAACATGACAAAATTTCTATCTATCTAACCCTTCATCACAATCAATTCTTATACTAGATGAAATAACTAGTATAGGAATTGATATACTAATTCGTTTTTTACCATAACTCAAATATGTTAATCAATTATTTGTTCAATAGTTTCTTTTCCCCCTAGGGTTGATATTTGAAACTGTGTAATATGGGCTGGAGAGATGGCTTAGTGGTTAAATGCTTGCCTGTGAAGCCTAAGGATCCCGGTTCGAGGCTCGATTCTCCAGGACCCATGTAAGCCAGATGTATAAGGGGGCACATGCATCTGGAGTTCGTTTGCAGTGGCTAGAGGCCCTGGCCCACACCCATTCTCTCCCTCTCTCTCTCTCTCTTTACCTGCCTATTTTTGTATCTTTCTCTCTCTCTCTCAAATAAATAAATAAAATTTAAAAAAAAAGAAAACTCTGTAATAGTGTTTAGCACTAAGTAACTTAGAAAATATAAAAAAGCTTTAGGAAATAGCAATGGCTGATTCATTTCTATACATCATGTGATTAACTGAAATCTTCTTTTGGGGATACTGGTGAATGGAAGATGTTTTCATGCCTCAGTCACTGCTTTCTAGTCTCATCACAGATAATTCCTGAATTTCACATAATCTCAGATGCTCTTGGCAAACTGAAGCGACCAGCGCATGGCAGGCTGCTTCATCTGCTTTCTTTCGGCTGTGAGGCGTGCCGTCTCAGGTTCCCAGATGGGCATATAAAGGACAGGGTTCTAAAGCCATTTCTTGGCCTTTTACATAACTCTCATTTCCCACCACTCACCCTCCCTCCCCCGTTTGCCAAATCCAAAATCAGCTAGTGAAAAAAAGTCAAGTCTTGAAATTCTCTCTGCTTTTAAGAAGTGTGGGCACAGACCTATGGGTTTCCATTTGAAAAAATCCTGATGAAGGACTGAAGAACAAAATGGGTACTAGGTTGTGTATTTGTTTGTTTTCTGCAGTGTTGGGGAAACCCCGGGGTCTGGAGAATGCTAAGCAGATGCTCTACCACTGAACTACAACCCCAACCCAGGTGACAGGTTTTTAAGTAGGAGGTTTGTACTGTATCACCGAGGGGTGAAATCTATCTGGACAGAGATGCTTGCTGCCGAGGGCTGGTTTACACACAGGTCAGAGAAGTTGGCTTTCTGGAGTCCTCTGAAGCTTCACGTTCATGAGCAAGAGGAGTTCCCCTGCACAAGGCTCTGCTGTCATCCTGGGGACTGATGATTTTAGCTGCATCTCCTACACTGGGTCCATGCCTCCGACAACTTCTTCATCCCTGTCGCCTTGGGCGGCAGCTGATGAACTGGACACTTTGAAATTCATTTTATAAACAGGATGCAAAAGGCCATTACAATGCAGGCAACCGCAACAGCAGCATGCAGCCAGGTTCCAATCACAGCAGCTTTGTAAAACACGCCCCAAACTCCTTCTCCGATAGCAGCCAGGTTTTGAGACGAGGTACCTTCTTGAAGTAGGCACAGGTGCAGACAAAGAGCAAACCAAACACCACAATCCCGTCCAAGGAGTATACGTTCGTCATGGTGGCTGGGCCCTGCGAGGCTAGGGTTCCGGGTTCAGCGGTGGCAGCAGCCAAGGCGGGGGAACCCGGCTCCCGCTTGACACTTCTGGATCCAGAGAGGGAGAGGAAGACAGAGATGGGCGCCAGCAGTGTCTCAGCTGCTGTGAACGAAATCCAGATGTGTGCACCCCCTTGTGGTCAAGTGCAGCATTGCGCCCTTGCGTCATTTTGCATCTGGCTAAACGTGGGACCTGGAGATTGGAACCACTGGAGATTGGAACCAGCGTTCTTAGGCTTAGCAGGCCGGCGCCTTAACCCCTAAGCCATCTCTCCAGCCCCCTTTCTTTTTTTTTTTTTTTTTTTTTTTTTTTTTTTTTGAGGTAGGGTCTCACTCTAGCTCAGGCTGACCTGGAATTCATTATGTATTCTCAGGGTGGCCTCGAACTCTTGGCGATCCTCCTACCTCTGCCTCCCGAGTGCTGGGATTAAAGGCGTGCGCCACCACGCCCGGCTGTGTCTTCATTTCTGAATGTACTTCGATAACTTGGAGGCACACAAAAAGTGCTCTGTGGAGCCAGGTGTGGAGGCGCATGGCTTTGATCTCAGCCCTCAGAAGGCTGCGGTAGGAGGATCCCTGTGAGTTTGAGGCCACCCTGACACTACATAGTGAGCTCCAGATCCACCTGAACTAGATCAAGCCCTACTCGAGCCAGGTGTGGTGGTGCACACCTTTAATCCCAGCACTCTGGAGGCAGAGGTAGGAGGAGCGCCATGAGTTTGAGGCCATCCTGAGACTACATAGTGAATTCCAGGTCAGCCTGGACTAGAGTGAGACCCTACCTCAAAATAACAAAACAAAAAAAGTATTATTTGTTGGGCTGGGGAGATGGCTCAGTGGTTAAAGGCACTGCTTGCAAAGCCTGACAGGCCAGGTTCGATTCCCCAGTACACACGTAAAGCCAAATGCACACAGTGGTGCATGCATCTGGAGTTTGTTTGCAGTGGCAGGAGGCCCTGATGTGCCCATTCTCTCTCTGCCTGCCCCCCTCAAATAAATAAATTTCTTAAAGCATTTATTTATTTATTTATTTATTTATTTATTTATTTAAGAGGCACAGAGAAAGAGCTGGGTGTGGTGGCACACACCATTAATCCCAGCACTCGGGAGGCAGAGGTAGGCGGATCACAGTGAGTTCGAGGCCACCCTGAGACCACATAGTGAATTCCAGGTCAGCCTGAGCTAGAGGGAGACCCTACCTTGAAAAACAAAACAAACAAACAGAAAAAAAGTGCTCTGTCAGGCTGGGGAAACCGCTCAGCTGCTGTCCCAGCAATGTCTGAGATAGCCCCAGTCCCTGCCCTGCCAGAGCCCACAGGCCAGAGGGAGCAGACAGACATGAGGCACAGGATCAGGTCAATAAGTCCTCTATGACCTATTCAAAGTATCCCTAAAAGAAAGGATAGGGTGAGCCAGGCTTTATGGTACAGGCCTGTCATCCCAGGACTCAGGAGGCTGAAGCAGGAGGATCAAGAGTTCAAGACTAGCTTGGGCTATATAGCCAGACACCCCAGAAGAAAGAAAGAGGCCGGTGTGGTGGTGCACACCTTTAGTCCCAGCACTTGGGAGGCAGAGATAGGAGGATCACCGTGAGTTCGAGGCCACCCTGAGACTGCATAATGAATTCCAGGTCAGCCTGGGCTAGACTGAGACCCTAGCTCGAAAAAAAAAAAAAAAAAAGGACAGGGAACAAAAGAGAGAGGGAGGGAGGAAGAAGGAAAGAAAGAAAGGAGGGCACACTGGTTACCCTCATCTGTGTCCAAGTGGGCTTTGGTGGGTCCGAGCACTGCTATCTCCTGGGATGAGTGTCCTTCCCATCTGCACCCCCCTCCCACCCACCCAGGATGCCCAGCCATCAGCCACCTTCCGTTTCTGGGATTTCTTTATCAGGCAAAGCTCCTGACGTGCTACTGCGTGTCTCTGCCTGTCTCAGTGCTACGTCAATGCTATCTGGTTGTGTGTGTGTGTGTGTGTGTGTGTGTGTGTGTGTGTGTGTGTGTCTCCTTGTCCAAGCAGCCTTGAGTGTGAGAGGAATGAAGGGAGGCCTGGCTGGGGCTGGACTGGGGGTGGGGGTGGGGGCAGAGAGGGGGGCATCGTAGGCTGAAAGGAGTACAAGTTTTTTTTAATATATTTATTTATTTATTTGAGAGAGAGCAAGAGGTAGAGGGAGAGAGAGGGAATGGGGGGGGGCGCCAGGGTCTACAGTCACTGCAAAGGAACTCCAGATGCATGTGCCACCTTGTGCATCTGACTTACGTGGGTCCTGGGATATTGAACCGGATCCCTTGGCTTTGCAGGCAAACGCCTTAACCTCATGCCACAGAGGAGTCGAAGTTTTACAGGAATGTTTCCCAGACCCTGAAGGAGCCCCGAGGGACAGCACCCAGAGCTTCCAGAGAAACACACACAGCCCCTTAACTCAAGGGCCCAGGATCGGGGATCAGCCATTAGGGTCCCCTTCCCCCTCCTCATCCTCCCTCCAAGACCCCTTTAAGACCAGGCTGGTCTTCTCCTCTCCTCTCCCTTTGCCATCTTGCCGCACAAGCAAGGGTACATGAGTTTGGGATACTCAGCACCCACATAAAAGCTGGGTATGGTGGTACTTACCTGGAACCCCTGCACTGGGGACAGAAGTAGACAGAGGATTCCTGGAGCTTTCTGCTTAGCTAATCTAGCCAAATCCCGTGAGCTACAGGTTCCGTAAAAGACTTTGTCTCAAAAAATAAGATGGAGGCCAGGCGTGGTGGCACACGTCTTTAATCCCAGCACTTGGGAGGCAGAGGTAGGAGGATCGCCATGAGTTCAAGGCCACCCTGAGAATACATAGTGAATTCCAGGTCAGCCTGAGCTAGAGTGAGACCCTACCTCAAAAAACCACAGGAAAAAAAAAAAAAACTAAAAATAAATAAGATGGAAAGCCGGGCGTAATGGCACACACCTTCGATCTTAGCATTGAGGAGGCAGAGGTAGGAGGATTGCTATGAGTTCAAGGCCACATTGAGATTGCACAGTGAATTCCAGGTCAGCCAGAGCTCCAGTGAGACCCTACTTCAAAAAACAAAATAAATAAGATGCAGGGCTGGGGAGCGGGCTTAGTGGTTAAGACCCTGGCCGTTTCAATCTGAGGGCCTCTTGGTCCTGAGACCACCAAGACCAACCCCTAAGAGCTCACGTGAAAAGCCGGAAGCGGCCACACCCACACATCAGTCCCCGTCCCCTAGTCTGTGGGGGCAGAGGGGAGACCAGAAGCTCCCTGGGGCTCGCTGATGGACAGCAGCCCGACTTGAGCAAGTACACGGATGAGTGTTAGAAGACAAGAACACGCAGTGATCTCCTCTGGCCTCTAGGCACGCACATCCGCACACACGTTGCATACATGACATACCACGCACCATGTTGTACATGCAAAAAACAAAAAACGGTGGAGAGAGCCAGGCGGTGGCTCACACCTTTAATCCCAGCACTTGGGAGGTAGAGGGAGGAGGATCACCATGAGTTTGAGGCCATCCTGAGACTACAGAGTGAATTCCAGGTCAGCCTGGGCTAGAGTGAGACCCTACTTCGAAAAACAAAAACAAAACAAATAAAGAAGAATGAATGAATGAATGAATGAATGAATGAATAAGGGCTGGAGAGATGGCTTAGCATTTTAGGTACTTGCCAAAAGGACACAGGTGTTTGTTTTTTTTTTTTTTGTGTGTGTGTTTTTGTTTTGTTTTTGGTTTTGTGAGGTAGGGTCTCACTCTGGTCCAGGCTGACCTGAAATTAACTATGTATTCTCAGGGTGGCCTCGAACTCTTGGTGATCCTCCTACCTCTGCCTCCCGAGTGCTGGGATTAAAGGCGTGCACCACCAAGCCTGGTTTAGGACACAAGTGTGATTCCCCAGAACCCATGTAAATCAGATGCACAAGGTGGTGTATATATCTGCAGTTCATTTGCAGCAGCTAGAGGCCCTGGCACACCCAATTTCTCTCTCTCTCTCTCTCAACCTCCCTCCATCCCTCTCTCTTTCTCAAATAAATAAATAATAATAATTCTTAAAAAAAAAAAAAAAGCCAGGCGTAGTGATGCACACCTTTAACCTTAAATCTCAGCACTCGGGAGGCAGAGGTAGGAGGATCACTAAGAATTCGAGGCTAGTGAATTCCAGGTCAGCCTGGGCTAGGGTGAGAACTTACCTCCAAAAAAATAAGAACAACAACAAAAAAATGAATAAATGAATGAATGAATGAATGAATGGAAAACATAGGGATTCTAGCAAGCAATGTCTGTGTCCCAAGCAGAGCCCCACAGCCCTCTCTCACAGCCAGGGCAACAATGATGAATGAATGAATGAAGACCATAAGGCAATTTTATTTGGAGTAGTGAAACCAACAAGATATCAACAACCTGCAGCATACTATGCGTTAGGGGACAGGGCCGTGTGCCTGCTTCAGGAAAGGGGTGGGGGAGAGCTCAGTCCTCATCGTCCTCCTCTTCCTCCTCCTCCTCCTTGTCCTCCTCTTCCTCCTCAGAGGCCTCCAGGGCCTGCTCCTGCGCAGCCTTCAGGGCCCGCTCCTTAGCAGCCCTCAGGGCCTGCTCCTCCTCCACCGTGGGGTCGTCCATTTCCCTGATCTCAGGACCGTCGGGGTACTCCTGTTGAACCGGGCCTGGTAAAGTCGGGTTGAAGTTCTCCTGAGTGTCCTTGTGACCCCAGCCAATGTAGAGGTTCTCAAACTTCCTGGAGAGACAACGAGGCATTCTGTTTGAGGGTTCGGCAGAGCAGAGGCAGGGAGTGACTGTAGTGACCACGGAGCTACCAAGCGCCTACTCTGTGCAGGCCACATCTGCAGGGACGCTGTCCAACAACAGCCATGGGACAGTTGAAAGGAACTGGGGGGGGTGGAGAACTTAATTTAGTTTGTTTTATTTAAATTATTTATTTATTTGTTTGTTTTTCTCCTAACAGGGTTTTACTCTGTAGCCCTGGCTGGCCTCAAACTCACTATATAGACCAGGCTGGACTTGAACTTGTGGTGATCCTCCTGTCTCAGCCTCCTGAGAGTTGGGATTATAGGTGTGAACCACCATGTCTAACTTTCATTTCTTTTACTTTTTATATTAATTTATTTTCAAGCAGAGAGAGAGAGAGGAGGGAGACAGAATGGGTGCACCAGGGCCCCCAGCCGCTGTAAGTGAACTCCAGATACCTGCGCTACCTTGTGCACCTGGCTTTATGTGGGCACGTGGGGAATTGAACTCGTGTGTACGTGTGTGTGCGCGTGCGCACACGTGTGCATGCATGTGTGTAGGCCAGAGGCCAACCTCGAGTGTTACCCTCACTCAGGAACACTTTCCCCCTCCTTTTCAGACAGGGTCTCTGACTGGCCTGGAGCTTGCTACTTAGGCTAGACAGGCTGGCCAGTGTGCCGGGGAGCCTCCTGCCCCGGCCTCCCCAGTGCTGCGGCTACAGGCATGCCACCAGGCCCGGCACGTCATGTGGGCTCTGGGAATGGCACTCAGGTCCTCCTGCCTGTGAGGCAAGCACTGTAACCCCAGAGCCACCTCCCCAGCCCCAGCACTGGTACCCGATCAGGCTCCAGTTCTCCACAGAACACACTTGTCTGGTTTCAGTCCTTTCTCACTTACTGAGACGCGCAGACGACTCAGGACGTCATCTATCCTGGAGCGCGTCCCCAGACACGGGAGAAGAGCGTGTGTTCTGCTGGCGTTGGGTGGAGTGGGTCCTATTTCATTTAATTTCAATTTTAAAAATAAAACTTGCACTGGAGGGATGGCGTAGTGGTTAAGGCACTTGCCTGCAAAGCCAAAGGACCCCGGTTTGATTTCCCCAGGATCCTCATAGGCCAGATGCACAAGGTGACACATACATCTGGAGTTCCTTTGCAGCTAAAGGCCCTGGCGTGCCCATTCCCTCTTTCTATCTGCTTATTTCTATCTCTCTCAAATAAATAAAAATTTTTAAAGTTTTTTTTAAAAAAGTCCAGCATGGTGGTGCAACACCTTTTTTTTGGGGGGGGGATTGAAGTAGGGTTTTACTCTCTACACCAGGCTGCATGGTGGCGCACGCCTTTAATCCCAGCACTCAGTAGGCAGAGGTAGGAGGATCGCTGTGAGTTCAAGGCCACCCTGAGACTACAAAGTGACTTCCAGGTCAAGGTCAGTCTGGGCTAGAGCAAGACAGTAACTCAAAAAAAAAAAATCCAAATATAAAAAACTTGGGTGTGGTGGCACACACCTTTAATACAAGCACCTGGAAGGCAGAGGTAGGAGGACTGAGGTGAGCTGGAGGCCACCCTGAGATACATAGTGATTCCAAGTCAGCCTGAGCTAGTGAGACCCTACCTCAAAAAAAGTGTGTCTAAGAGTATTTTTAAATTTATTTTTTATTTATTTATTAGACACAGAGAGAGGGAATGAGAGAGAGAGAGAGAGAAAGAGAGAGAGAGAGAGAGAATGGATGTGCCAGGGCCTCTAGCCACTACAAATGAACTCCAGATGCATGCGCCACCATGTGCATCTGGCTTATGTGGGTCCTGGAGAATCGAACCTGTGCTCTTAGGCTTCTCAGGCAAGTGCCTTAACCACTAAGCCATCTCTCCAGGCCCCCAGCTTAATTTTTTTTTTTTTTGAGGCAAGCCCAACAGACTGGCGTTTTTTATGTGAGAGAGTGAGAATCAGTGAGAGAGAGAGAAAAGAATAGGCGCATCAAGGCCTCCAGCCACTGCAATCAAATTCTAGACACGTGCACCCCTTGTGCACATGTGTGACCTTGTGTGCTCTTGTCACTTTGTGGGTCTGGCTTATGTGGGACCTGGAAAGTTTAACTTGAGTCCTTAGGCTTCACAGGCAAGCGCCTTGACTGCTAAGCTGTCTCTCCAGCCCCACCCAGCTTTTTATGTAGGTCCTGGGAATACAAACTCAGCTGCTCATGCTTACATGACCAGCACTTTATCCACTAAGCCACCCCCTTCCTCCACCTTACCTTTCCATATGAGGTCATTTTCAAAGCCATCTCGTCAGGCCCCGGATTAATTTTTTTAAGAGAAACTTTTTTATATTTATTTGTTTATTGATTTATTTATTTGAGAGTGAGAGAGGGAGATTAGAGAGAGAGAGAGAGAGAGAGAGAGAATGGACATGCCAGGGACTCCAGCCACTACAAATGAACTCTAGACACATGTGCCACCTTGTGCATCTGGCTTACATGGGTCCTAGGGAATTGAACCTTGGTCCTTAGGCTTTGCAAACAAGCATCTTAACCACTAAGCCATCTCTCCAGCCCCCTGGCTTAATTTTTTAAAGAACAATTTTAAGTGTGTGTGTGTGTGTGATCATGCCAGGCTTCATGTGGGTGCTGTGGAATCAAACCTGGCTTCATGAGCTCATGATTCAGCCTGATGCTAGCCAGTGCACCTGAGGGTTCCTCGATGTTCTCTCCTCCCCAGCCCTGGGATGACAGGTGCTTTGACAAGACTGCCGGGTCCTCGTGCTTGCACAGCGAGCGCTTTCCCTACTAAGCATCTCTCCAGCCCACCCTGGGATTTCTTAACCGCTGAGCCATCCCTCCAGCCCACCCTGGGATTTCGTATTTGAGCCCCAGTGGAGACCCATGGTCAAGGAGTGGTCGTACTTGCCAGTGGCGTAGGCGAAGGCCCCTGGCCAGAGGTTGGAACGCACGAGGGCCACGGCATACTGCGGGCTGTAGCTGCAGGACAGGCGGGTGGTCCAGGCGCGGCAGGTGCATGATTTCTGCCAGGGAGGGAGGGGAGGATCAGTAAGGTCAGGGGTTCCCTGCCACGCCCTGCCTCCTGTGGGGTAGAGAGAAGGAAGAGAGAGACTCAGCAAGGGGGCGGGCAACAGCTAGTAGCATAGATTTTAGTGTGGAACCCTCTCTCCACCCCTTGTGCACATGTGTGACCTTGTGTGCTCTTGTCACTTTGTGGGTCTGGCTTATGTGGGACCTGGAAAGTTGAACTTGAGTCCTTAGGCTTCACAGGCAAGCGCCTTAACTGCTAAGCTGTCTCTCCAGCCCCACCCAGCTTTTTATGTAGGTCCTGGGAATACAAACTCAGCTGCTCATGCTTACATGACCAGTACTTTATCCACTAAGCCACCCCCTTCCTCCACCTTACCTTTCCATATGAGGTCATTTTCAAAGCCATCTCGTCAGGCCCTGGATTAATTTTTTTAAGAGAAACTTTTTTATATTTACTTGTTTATTGATTTATTTATTTGAGAGTGAGAGAGGGAGATGAGAGAGAGAGAGAATGGACGTGCCAGGGACTCCAGCCACTACAAATGAACTCTAGACACATGTGCCACCTTGTGCATCTGGCTTACATGGGTCCTGGGGAATTGAACCTTGGTCCTTAGGCTTTGCAAACAAGCATCTTAACCACTAAGCCATCTCTCCAGCCCCCTGGCTTAATTTTTTAAAGAACAATTTTAAGTGTGTATGTGTGTGTGATCATGCCAGGCTTCATGTGGGTGCTGGGGAATCAAACCTGGGCCCAGAGCTCATGATTCAGCTAGATGCTAGCCAGTGCACCTGAGGGTTCCTCGATGTTCTCTCCTCCCCAGCCCTGGGATGACAGGTGCTTTGACAAGACTGCCGGGTCCTCGTGCTTGCACAGCGAGCGCTTTCCCTACTAAGCATCTCCCAGCCCACCCTGGGATTTCTTAACTGCTGAGCCATCCCTCCAGCCCACCCTGGGATTTCGTATTTGAGCCCCAGTGGAGACCCATGGTCAAGGAGTGGTCGTACTTGCCAGTGGCGTAGGCGAAGGCCCCTGGCCAGAGGTTGGAACGCACGAGGGCCACGGCATACTGCGGGCTGTAGCTGCAGGACAGGCGGGTGGTCCAGGGCGGCAGGTGCATGATTTCTGCCAGGGAGGGAGGGGAGGATCAGTAAGGTCAGGGGTTCCCCTGCCACACCCTGCCTCCTGTGGGGTAGAGAGAAGGAAGAGAGAGACTCAGCAAGGGGGCGGGCAACAGCTAGTAGCATAGATTTTAGTGTGGAACCCTCTCTCCTGGTGTGGCCCTGGGAAGCCTCTTCATGTGTCTGCACCAGGAAATTAAGATGCTCATCTCAGTCAGGCGTGGTGGCGCACGCCTTGGTCCGCGTGCACTCGGGAGGCAGAGGTAGGAGGATCGCTGTGAGTTCAAAGCCAGCCCGAGACTCCATAGTGAATTCCGGATCAGCCTGGGATAGAGTGAGACCATACATACATACATACATACATACATACATACATACATACATACATACATGGGCTGGATAAATGGCTCAGCAGTTAAGGTGCTTGTCTGCAAAGCCAAAGTACCCTGGTTCAATTCCCCAGTACCCATGTAAGCCAAATGCACAAGGTGGTGCATGCATCTGGAGTTTGCAGTGGCTGGAGGCCCTGGTGTGCTCATTCTCTTTCTCCCTCTCTTCTCTCGCTCTCTCAAATAAATAACAATCAAGATAATTTTTAAAAAAAAAAAACTCCAGTTTCCAGCCAGCCTTGCTGGGAGCTTCCTGACTCCCCTTCCCACCAAGCCCACAGATCCTGGCCAGGGGTGGCGGGGGATGGCATATACCTGAAATCCCAACACTTGGGGGGCTGAGGCTGGAGGACTGGCACAAGTTTGAAGGCAGCCTGAGCTACAGAGTGGGACCCTGTCTCATCCTGCCCCCATCAGAAAAAGACCATAGTGTAACATCAAGGTCATTACCTTGTTTGTGACAGATGCAGGTCATTCACAGTGCAGACATGTCACCCAGCCCCATGAGGGAGGAGTGCCCTGACTGTCCCCCTCCTCACCTTTTTTTTTTTTTTTGGAGGTAGGGTCTCACTGTAGCACAGGCTGACCTGGGACTCACTCTGTAGTCCCAGGCTGGTCTCGAACCCATGGCAATCCTCCTTTCTCTACCTCCTGACTGCTGGGATTAAAGGTGTGTGCCACTATGCCTGGCTACTTTTTTATATATTTTTATTTATTTATTTGCACGTGTAGGGGAGAGGCACTAAGGCTTCATTGCCACTACAAACAAACTCCAGACACCTAGTCCACTTTTTGCATCTGGCTATACATGGGTGCTGGGGAACTGAACCCAGGCTGGTAGGCTTTGCAAGCAAGCACATTGAACTGGAGAGCCATCTCCCCAGCCCCTCTACTTTCCTTTGAGGCAGGGTCTCTCACTGAACCCAAAGCTCACCCATTTGGCTAGACTAGCCAGCCAGCAAGTCCTAGGATCTTCCTGCCTCCACTTCCCCAGCATTGGGGTTCCAGGTGCACATCACCATGCTCAGCTTTTTAAAAAAAAATATATATATATTAGAGAGAATGGGCCAGGAGGGCCTCCAGCCACTGCAAACAAATTCCACACACATGCGCTTCCATATGCATTTGGCTTACATGGGTTCTGGGGAATCAAACCTGGGTCCTTAGGCTTCATAGGCAAGCACTTTAACCGCTAAGCCCATGCTCAGCTTTTGTGGTCAAACTCAGGTCCTCGTGTGAATCATTTACCCACTCAGCCACCTCCCCATCTCCTTTGTTTGTTAGCTCATTAAAAAAAAAATTAATTTCAATTTGTTTTTTGAGAGAGAGAAAGAGGCAGAGAGAAAGAATGGGCACGCTAGGGCCTCTAGACACTGCAAACAAACTCCAGACACATGGCACCTTCCATCCTGTGTAGCTGGCTTATGTGGGTGCTGGGGAATTGAACCTGGGTCCTTGGGCTTTGCAGGACAAACAGCCCTGTTTGTTTTGAGACAGGGTCTCCCGTCACCAAAGTTGGCCTGAACTCAGTGTGGCTGAGGACGCCCTTGAACCCCTGATGCTCCTCACTTCATCTCCTGAGTGCTGGGATTGCAGGCGCGAGCTACCACGTCCAGCCTGGCACCCACCTTATACAGTAAAAGAGCCTAACAATGTCGGGTGGCATTTGGCCCAGGGGTCTGGCTGTCCTCCCACTCAGATGACCTCTTCCCAGGGGTCTGGCATCGAGTTATGCCTGCCCCAAAGGAGGGCTCTTACCTGAATCTTCTGAGAGTGGGGTCAGCAGTGGTGGCCCCATCTCCTGTTTCACCTCATCCAGCCCTTCTGCCTTTTCCTCCTCCTCCTCCTCTGTCTTCCGGAAAGGGTTCACCCAAGTGCAGCGGCCCTGGGGGTGGGGCAGAAAGGTCAGGCAGCGCCTTGGGACAAAGCACAGCCTTTTCGGGGAGGAGATGAAGCGTCAGGCAGGACCTTGGAGTGCTGGCCCCGTCTTCTGAGCAGGAAGGCAGGGTGAGTCATAGCTAAGGGAACAGGCCAGGCCGAGTGCTTGTTGTGAGCTGGGGGCTCCTGCCTCCCACTGACTGTGACCCTCACTCATGCTCACAGACTCAATGAGTACCTGGTTGTCAGGTCCCACCCTGGAAAGGAGACCTCGAGCTCTCTGCCTGACGTTGTACGGGTGTGGGAGTTCGTCTGTGCAGTGGGAGGGAGGGTCACCTCTGCCTCTCTTATTGGGTGGCTGTTGTTTTCTGTGACCTGCTCAAGAGCCATGAATGTCCTCCCTCTCTCCCCATTCCTCCCCTCCCGCTTCCCCTCCTCCCTCCCTCCCCTCTTTTTATTAATATTTATTTATAATTTGAGAGAAATAGAGGCAGACAGAAAGAGAGAGAATGGGTACACCAGAGCCTCCGGCCACTGCAAACGATCTCCAGATGCATGCGCCACATTGTGCATCTGGCTTATGTGGGTCCTGGGGAGTCAAACCTGGGTCCTTTGGATTTGCAGGCAAAGGCCTTAAGTGCTAACCCATCTCTCCAGCCCCCTCCCCCGGGGCTGGGGATCAAGCTCAGGACTTCCTGAGAGACAGAATGAGAAAGTATGGACACACAGAGGCCTCTTGCCACTGCAAAACAAACTCTAGACACATGCACCACTTTGTGCACCTGGCTTTACATGGGTGCTGGGGAATCGAACTCTGGGCCCTTGGGCTTTACAAGCAAACACCTTTAGCCACTGAGGCATCTACCCAGTTCTACTTTGGCTTTGATTTCTTCTTGCAGCTCAAATGCCCACTCCTCCCTCCCTGGCGTGTCACACACCTCGCTTCATTCAATTAAAAAACCTACCCTGATTCGAGGCCACCCTGAGACTACATAGTTAATTCCAGGTCAGCCTGGACCAGAGTGAGACCCTACCTCAAAAAAAAAAAAAAAAAAAAAAAAAAAAAAGCCGGGCGTGGTGGCGCACGCCTTTAATCCCAGCACTCGGGAGGCAGAGGTAGGAGGATCACCGAGAGTTCGAGGCCACCCTGAGACTACATAGTTAATTCCAGGTCAGCCTGGACCAGAGTGAGACCCTACCTTGCAAAACCAAAAAAAAAAAAAAAAAAAAAAAAAAAAAAGTTTAAAAATGCCGGGCGTGGTGGCGCACACCTTTAATCCCAGCACTCGGGAGGCAGAGGTAGGAGGATCGCCGAGAGTTCGAGGCCACCCTGAGACTACAGAGTTAATTCCAGGTCAGCCTGGACCAGAGTGAGACCCTACCTCGAAAAACCAAAAAAAAAAAAAAAAAAAACACCTACCCTGAGCCAGATATGGTGGCGCACGCCTTTAATCTCAGCACTCAGGAGGCAGAGGTATGAGAATTTCCATAAGTTCAAGGCCAGCCTGGGACTACATGCTGAATTCCAGGTCAGCCTGGGCTACGGTGAGACCCTACCTCAAAAAAAACAAAACAAAACAAAAAAAAACTTTTATATGCACTTGTATTTGTGAATGGGTGTGTGCATATGCCAGGGTCTCTTGCCAAGTGCAGCCTGCTTTATGTGGGTGCTAGGGAATTAAACTTGGGATGGCAGGCCTTGCAAGCAAGCACCTTTAACTGCCAAGCCATGTCTCTAGCCCTAGTTGGTTTTTTTTGTTTTTTTTAATCTCATGTAGTCCAGGCTGGCTTCAAACTCAAGATATAGCCAAAGATGCCCTTCAATTCTTTTTTGAAATATTTTCTTCTTATTTATTTATGAGAGAGGGAGAGGGAGGGAATGGATGTGCCAGGGCCTTTAGCCACTGCGAATAAACTCCAGAAGCATGCACCACAATGTGCATCTGGCTTACATGGGTTCTGGGGAATCAAACCTGGGTCCTTAGGCTTCACAGGCAAATGCCTTCATCACTTAGGCATCTCTCCAGCCCTCAACTTTAAAAAATATTTTATTTTTATTTATTTGAGAGAGAGAGAGAATGGGCACATCAGGGCCTCCAGTCACTGGAAACAAATTCCAGACACATGTGCCACTTGTGCATCTGCCTTATGTGGGTTCTAGGGAATCAAACCTGGGTCCTTTGGCTTTGAAGGCAAGCGCCTTAACTGCTAAGCCATTTCTCCAGGCCCTTCGCTTCTTTTTTTTAAATGAAGTCACGTGTGTGCGTGCAGGCACACATGCAAGGTCGGAGGACAACTGCTGTGTGTGGGGCCCTCCCCCTTGTTTTTTTTTTTTTTTTTTTTTTTTTTTTTTTTTTTTTTTTTTGGTTTTTCGAGGTAGGGTTTCACTCTGGTCCAGGCTGACCTGGAATTAACTATGTATTCTCAGGGTGGCCTCGAACTCATGGTGATCCTCCTACCTCTGCCTCCCGAGTGCTGGGATTAAAGGCGTGCGCCACCACCCCCTTGTTTTGAGACAAGTTCTCATTCTCACCAGGCGAGCTGGTCAGCAAGCAAGCTTCCAGGAAATTCTCCAGTCTCCACCCTGGTCCCATTCTCAGGCATGCTGAGATTAAAGAAGCCTGCCACAGCTGCCTGCTCATTATGTGGGTGCCAGGGTTCCTAACTCAGGATTCACACTTGTGCAGCAAGTGCTTTATCCATCTCCCCGGCCCAACCTTGAACTCTTAAATAAGGCCTCACTCTAGCTCAGACTGACCTGGAATTCACTATGTAGTCTCTGGTTAGCCTCAAACTCACAGCAAACCTCCAACCTCTGCCTCCAGAGTGCTGGGATTAAGGGCATGTGCCACCATGCCCGCCTTGAACTCTGTTTTAGAAATATTTTTATTTATTGGGACTGGAGGATGGCTTAGCAGTTAAGGCGTTTGCCTGCAAAGCTGAAGGAGCCAGGTTCAATTCCCCAGGATCCACGTTAGCCAGATGCACAAGGGGATGCACACATATGGAGTTCGTTTGCAGTGCCTGGAGGCCCTGGTGTGCCCATTCTCTCTCTCCCTCTTTCTCTGTCAAATAAATAAAAATAAAATATTAGAAATATTTTTACTTATTTATTTGAGAGACAGAGAGAAGGAGACACACAGAGATAGAGTAAGTATGAGCACGCTAGGGCTTCCTGCCACTGCAAACAAATTCTAAATTTTTTATTATTTATTTTTTATTTTTGGAGAGAGACACAGAGAGAGACAGAGAGAGAGGGAGAGGAAGACAGATAGAGAATGGGTGCGCCAGCAGCCTCTCAGCAGCTGTGAATGAAATCCAGATGTGTGCGCCCCCTTGTGGTCAAGTGCAGCATTGCACCCTTGCATCACTTTGCATCTGGCTAAACGTGGGACCTGGAGATTGGAACCGCATTCTTAGGCTTAGCATGCAGGCACCTTAACCACTAAGCCATCTCTCCAGCCCTGCAAACGAATTCTAGATGCAAGTGTCACTTGTGCATCTGGTGGGAACTGGGGAAATGAACTGAAGCTGTCAGACTTTGGAAGCAAGTCCCTTTAACAGCTGAGCGATCTCAGCCCCCAACCTTGAACTCAACCCTCCTGCCTGGGATTACTGGTTTAATATCTTGTAAATAATGAATACATACAGGTGTCAGCCTGGAGCTGATTCTACTTCCTCCAGTGGCCTGAAAATGGTACTTGACCTGATCTTAAAAGACATTATTTTAGCCAGCTGTAGTGACACATTTCTGTAACCCCCCTACTTGACAACTGAGGCAAGAGGATCACTATGAATTTGAGGCCTGGGCTACAGAGTGGGAGCCAGCAGGCATGCAACCCACACAAGTCCGGGATCTCCTGTCCACATTCAAGACCTAAAAGCTTTTGTTCCATGCAAAAAAAAAAAAAAAAAAAAAAAGTCACCGTTAGTCATGGTGTCTGTTTCCTGCGGCCATTTTTTTCCGAAATGATCTGCTATGAGCCGTGACCCGAGCTGATGACAATGACCCTGGTTTCAGGCAGACACAGCAGGACCCTTGCTTGCCCTGTGCTGTGTGGCCCAGCCACCTTCCCATCAGCAAGAACGGAGCCACGAAGCACACCTGAACCAAGGGCTTCGGACCTGGGGATTATCATGGAGGGAGAGTGGGCAAGACAGGTGCGTGGGTGGGTGGATGGATGAGTTGAGTGGATGGATGAATGGGTGGGTGGATGGATAGATGGATGGATGGGTGAATGAGTTCAGTAGATGGATGGATGGATGAATGAGTTCAGTGGATGGATGGATGGATGGATGAGTTCAGTGGATGGATGGATGAGTTGAGTGGGTAGATGGATGGATGAATGAGTTCATTAGATGGATGGATGGATGGATGGATGAGTTGAGTGGGTGGATGGATGGATGAATGAGTTCATTAGATGGATGGATGGATGGATGGATGAGTTGAGTGGGTGGATGGATGGATGAATGGATGAGTTTAGTGGATGGATGGATGAGTTGAGTGGGTGGATAGATGGATGAATGAGTTCATTGGATGGATGGATGGATGGATGGATGAGTTGAGTGGGTGGATGGATGGATGAATGAGTTCATTAGGTGGATGGATGGATATGGATAAATGGATGAGTGTGTGGGTGGACGGATGGATGAGTGGGTGGGTGGGTGGATGGATGGGTGAATGAGTTCCGTAGATGGATGGATGGATGGATGAGTGGATGGATGGATAAGTAGATGGATGAGTGGATGGATGGATGGATGGATGAATGGATGGATGGATGAGTGGATGGATGGGTGAGTAGATGGATGGATGAGTGGATGGATGGATGAGTGGATGGGTGAGTGGACTGATGGATGGATGAGTGGGTGGGTGGATGGATGGATGGATGAGTTGAGTGCATGCACGGATGAACAGACAGTGGATACACAAGTGGGTGGATGGATGGATGGATGAGTTTGTGAGTGGGTGGATGGATGAGTGGGTGGGCGGGTGGATGGATGAGTTGAGTGTATGCATGGATGAACAGACAGATGATACACGAGTTAGTGGGTGGGTGGATGGATGAGTTGAGTGCATGCATGGATGAACAGACAGATGGATACGCAAGTGGGTGGATGGATGGATGGATGGGTGGGTGGGTGGGTAAATGGATGAATGAATTGAGTGGGTGGATGGATGGATGGATGAGTTGAGTACACGTAGCAATGAACAGACAGATGGATAGGTAAGTGGGTGGGTGGATGGATGGATGGATGAGTTGAGTACACGTAGCAATGAACAGACAGATGGATAGGTAAGTGGGTGGGTGGGTGGGTGGGTGGATGGATGGATGGATGGATGGATGGATGGATGGGTGGGTGGGTGGCTGGATGGAAAGGTGGTGGTTGGACGTATTCCGCGGCGGCAGTGCGGGTCTCACCTGCGGCAGGATGTGCTGCGAGTGATGCACCCAGTTGGCCATGGAGTTGACCAGCTCGGACACGGGGATGCCCTCGAAGTCGGGGTTCTTCTCACACGAGTCGCGCCCCGCGCCGCCCTTGTCCTCCTCCTCGACCTCCTCCTCGTCCTTGCCCCGGTCCTCGCGGAAGCGGAAGTAGCCGAGCGGGCTGATGTGCGTGGAGGCCGAGATGCGCGCGATCTGCGCGCGCAGGTAGTTGGCCTCGTGGCCGGGGAAGGGCGGGTAGCTGACCACTGGCGCGTCCAGGCGGCCCGTGAAGAACTTGCGGATGCTGCGCGCCGCCACGATCTGCGCGGGCGTCACGGGCGGCAGCCGCACCCACGGCAGCCCCGGCTCGTTGCACACGAAGTACAGGAACCTGTTGGCGCCCGAGCCGTTGTCCTCGACGGGCACAGCGGGCGGCGGCTTCCACTGCGGCCGGGGCACTGGGGACGGTGCCGCCGCCTCCGCCGTCTTCTCAGCCTCCTCCTCCTCGCCCTCCTCCTCCTCGCCCTCCTCCTCGCCCTCGCGCAGCTCCACCTCGGCCACCAGGTAGTTGCGCTCCACGCCCAGGATCTTGCCCCAGAAGCGGCACGTGCGCACGGGCTGCTGCTTCACCAGCTGCTTAAGCGCCAGAAAGATGAGCTGGCTCTCATCCAGGCCCAGGCCCACGTCGGCCTGCTGGAAGTAGTAGGCCGCCTCCATGACGTCGGGCACGGGGCTGTCGGTCTGCAGAGGGGAGAGTCAGGAAGCCTTGGCTAGGGCGGCAGAGACGGCTCAGCGCTGAAGGCGTTTGCCTGCAAAGCCCAAGGACCCGGGTTCGATTCCCCAGCACCCACGCGAAGCCGGGAGCTGGGGGGGGGGACACATCTGGAGCTCTGTTGCAGGGGCAGGAGGCCCTGGAGAGTCCAGAGAGAGAGAGAAAGATAGGTTGATGGCTGCGGTGAGAATCTAGAAGGTTAAGACTGGAAGTTAAAGGACCCCATGCACACTACCAACCAATGCACTTGTCTTTCCCTGTCACTGCACACTGTGGAGCCTCAGGCTGTTGACAGCACAGCTCAGCCCATCTAGAAATCTTTACTTATTTGCAAGCAGAGAGAGAGAGAGAGAGAAGAGAATAGGCGAGAGAATGGGCGGGCCAGGGCCTCTAGTCACTGCAAACAAACTCCAATTGCATTCACCCACTGTGCATCTAGCTTCACGTGGGTACTGAGGAGTTGAACCCTGGTCCTTAGTCTTTGCAGGCAAGCGCCTTAACTTCTGGTCCATCTCTCCAGCCCCTAGAAATATTTTTTATATGTGTATTTGTGTGTAGCATGTGGGCGTGTATGTTCATAATGTGTATGGGCACATGTGTGTGGAGGCTGTGGGGGTCAGTGTTTGGTGTTTTTCTTAGTTGTTCTTCACATTATTACTACTATTATTATTTTGTTGTTGTTTTTTGAGATAGAGTTTACTCTAGCCCAGGCTGGTCTGTAATTCACTCTGTAGTCTCAGACTGGCCTTGAACTCACAGCCATTCTCCTACCTCTGCCTCCCAAGTGCTAGGATTCAAGGCGTGTGCCCACCATGCCAGGTCCATCTTTTTTTTTTTTTTTTTTTTTTTTTTTGAGACAAGGTCTTACACTGAACTCAGAACTCATTAATTGCACAAGACTAGCTAGGCAGCAAGCTCCAGGGATCCCGTGTCCACCTCCCCAGAGCTGGGATTACAGGTGTGTACCAGTGTTTATGTGGGTGCTGGGGATCCGAACTCAGATCCTCATGATTGCACGGCAAGTGCTTTACCCACTGAGCCATCTCCACAGCCCTTTGTGTTGATGTTTTGAGAAAGAGGAGAGAGAGAGAGAGAGAGAGAAAGGGAGGGAGGGAGAGAATGGGTATGCCAGGGCCTCCAGTCACTGCAAAGGAACTCCAGATGCATGTGCCACCTTGTGCATCTGGCTTACGTGGGTCCTGGGGAATTGAACCTGGGTCCTTAGGCTTCACAGGCAAGTGCCTTAATTGCTAAGCCATTTCTCCAGACCCTTTTACCTAATTTTTAAAATTATTGTTGAGACTGGGTCTCACTGTGTAGCTCAGACGAGCCTGAAACTGTGTAGCCCAAGTTGGCTTCATGCTTGCTCCTTTCATGCCTGAGCCATTGAAGCACTGGGCTTCCAAGTGTGTGCCGCCACACCTGGCTTTTCCATCGAAGTCTTATACTTCTCTCGGTTCTGGAAACAGGACCATAGGAGTAACTATTGGGAGGGTGGTGCAGTGTTCTTGGGTCGTGGGTGGCAGGGTTCTTAGCAGGCCTCAACTTAGAAATGAGGCATCAGAGGTTAGAGGAAAGCAAGCCTACAGGAAAACGCCTGCAGAACACCGTTCTTTTCTGGACGGAGGGTTGGACAGTAAGGCCCATGGGAAAGACCAGCCTCTTTCCCCCCACCCATGGCAACCTGAGTTGCTAGCTAGAAACCAAAGCCTTTCCTTTGTTCTCCAGCCTGTGTGATCTGGTGTTCAAGGCCCTCTGCCCCCTTTGTGAGCAGGTGTGTATTTTAGTCTATGGCCACTTGTTATGTGGTAAAGGGGGGGGTGCCTCTTCCCCACTGGCTCACTCACCCCTTCCTCTTCTGTCTCCTGATCACACTGGCTGAAAAGAGCCTTCTGCTTCTCCGCCATTTCGTAGGTGCTCTGCATCTCAGGCTCGTCCCGTAGGGTGTCCTGTTTGGGGTGGAACCACTCCCTCTGCGTGGTGCGGTTCAGAGACTCCAGCATGGCCAAGGGGTTCTCCGGTCGCTCATTTAGGATCTTGGTCAACAGGTTCACCAAGTGCTCGTACCTGCCTCCCAGGAGGAGGAGAGAGAGAGGCGGGGGACATCACTCAGTTCCCTGAGCCTGCTGCTATGTGCCTGGTCTCGTGTCTGGTGCTAGAGACACAGGAGGGAACAGAAAGTGTACCTGCCCCAGTGTACCTGACAGTCTGATATGCCAATGATGGAGACATACAATCCAATAAACTAAATCTGACATTCTATTTAATCCTGTTCTGATGGTCACAGCCAATGCAATAAGACATGAAAACCAGGAATAAGGAATTTCCAAATAAATTTGGAATAAGGAAAACTGTTATGGTTCAGAGATGATGACTGGGAACCTAGGAAGGCCTTGAGACGTGGAAAGAGTTGAGTGTGGTGGGAGTAGAGGAAGGGGGTTTGAGGAGAGAAGGCCAGTGTTAATAGTGTGGTAATGACTTCCATCCACTTAATCCAGACACCAAATTGAACACTGGGGAACCATGTTGAACCTTCATCACAATTATGATCCCTCCTCCACACTCCTTCCTCCCACCTGGATGGAAACTAAGGTTTAGGAAGGTCAAGGGCAGCAGGTCACACAATGGTGGTCTAGTCAGCAATGGAAACCAGGCTAGTCTGATTCCAAAGCATTTTGTTTGTTTATTTTTCGAGGTAGGGTCTCACTCTAGCCCAGGCTGACCTGGAATTCACTATGTTGTCTCAGGGTGGCCTCGGAGCTCACAGTGATCCTACCTTTGCCTCCCGAGTGCTGGGATTAAGGGCATGAGCCACCACACCATGCCATTTTTAAGTGTCTGCAGTCCACTGCAGTCTTAGAACATGTCGCTAATGGAAGGTGACAGGTGGATTGGGATGGCAATTAAGGGACTCTGGCAGGGAAGTTCAGTGTATAGGAACGAGCCCTTTGCAACCAGCTGTCTAATGCTGCTGCTTCCTGGGATTAAGTGACCTAACCTCCCTGGTTGTCGCCTTCTCTCTTCTCACAGTATCCCAGCGGTGAGGAGACACGGACGTGGGCCTTGCCCACAGTGCAGGTGTGTATGTGCTAGCGACACTTTTACTTCTTTCCTGATTCTTTGCTGGGTGGGTTACAAACCCAGAGCAGGTGGCAGCTACCCTCATCCCCACCCCACCCCACCCCACCTCCCCTCTCACAGGCTGATGTCATGGTTATTGCTGGTCTGCATAAGGTAAGCTTTGGCATTCTGCACGGCCAGCTCCAGAGGGTCAGGCAGCTGCTTGCTGGAGGACATGGAGACCAGCTGGGGGGAAAGGAGGGCAGGGTCATCCCTCAGGTAGGGGCCGTGCTGGGTGGCCTGGCCGAACTGCGCTTCGTCTTTCTGGTACAAGTTGAACTGGCTCAGGATATCCATGTTGGGGTCCTGGATGGCGGACTGCAGCTGCTCTAAGAAGCCCTGGCCGCGCGGGAGATGCTGTGGGGTCCTGCCCTCGGCCCCGAGGCCAGTGACCAGGAATTCCGGGGTCAGGCTGGCCCTCGGTGACCAGGGCGCGTCGGCCTGGGTCAGCCCAGCCCCGGAGGTCCGGACGCCCTGCCGGTCCCGCTGCGTCCCTCGGAGCTGCACGTCGTCGGGAAAGGACACCTGCGCCTGCGAGAGCTCCCGACTGCGCCTCGGGTTCGAGGCTTGGGAAACCCTCCGGTCCCGGGCGGGCTCCGAGTCGCGGTCTGGCTCGCCCATGTCTGCAAAGGGCCGTTTAAGCTCCTCGGGGAAGGCTCCGCCCGGACGCCGCGGTTGCCAGGCAACGCCCGCGTCCCCGAGAGGCGCTCAACGGCCCAGGGGGCGGGGCCGGAGGAGTCCACGTGGCGTGGGGGTATGGGGGTGCTTCTCGGAGTCTAGTCCTTCTGGCTCCAGAACTGGGGCAAACTTCCGCTCAAAACAGGGTAAGGCAGAGTCAGAATTCTTTCCTGAAACGCTGCTCCAGAAATAAGTTAATTTGCTGCATTACTGAAGGCGAAGCTGCGCCAGGTCTCAGGTCGTTCCCCCCAATGTCTGTCACACATGGTTTGTCCCGACACCTTCTTAAAGGGACAGACACACCGCCGTAAACGAACGCTCCCAGAGGCAGGGAGCTGAGTCGGGCAGACGTTCGCACCGAGGCAGGTCGGCGTCCTGGTGGGCAGGAGTGCGCTTTCAACATGAAAAGCATGCTTGGGACGGTTCAGATGCCACGGGAGTTCAGGACGGGTGTGGAAGTGTTAGGAAAATCCAGGAAGGGATTTAGTTACCAAGGGGAAAACGGGAAGTCTAGGGGGGGGGCGTGGCTCGGTCTAGCCCAGGCTGGCCTCGAACTCACAGTGATCCTCTGACCTCAGCCCCCTGAGTGCTGGGATTAAAGGCATGGGCCACCACACCTGGCCAACTTCCCCATCTTTCTAAGGTTTCCATTTATTTGGTTATTTCCTTTAAATATTTTAATTTACTTATGAGAGAAAGAGAAACTACAGACGCGCTAGGGCCGCTTGTCACTGCAAAGGAACTCCAGGTGCATGAGCCACTGTGTGCATCTGCTTTCACGTGGGTCCTGGGCAGTCAAACCCAGGTCTTCCGGCTTTGCAAGAAAGTGCCTTTAGGGCTGGAGATATGGTTTAGCGGTTAAGGCTAAGGCGCTTGCCTGCGAAGCCTAAGGACCCAGATTCGATTTCCCAGTGCCCACGTAAGCCAGATGCACAGGGGCGCATGCATCTGGATTTCCTTTGCAGCCACTGGAGTTTTCTTTGTTTTGTTTTTTCTGTTTTTCGAGGTAGGGTCTCACTCCCTCTGCTCTCCCTCCTCCTCTGTTTAATCGGGGTCAGAAAGACAGGATTAAAGTGGGCTGGAGAGAATGCTTAGTGGTTAAGGCACTTGCCTGAAAAGCCAAACAACTCAGGTTTGAATCCTCAGGACCCCTGTTAAGACAGATGCACAAGGTGACACATGCGTCTAGAGTTCCTTTGCAGTAGCTAGAGGTCCTGGCACGCCCATTCTCATTCTCTCCTCCTCCTCCTCCTCTTCCTCCTCTTCCCTCTCCTCCTCCTCCTCCTCCTCTTCTTCTTTTTGTTTTGTTTTGTTTTGTTTTTCTCAGGGTGGTCTCAAACTATCTCCTCCAGGCTGACCTGGAATGCTGGGATTATGTATTCTCCAGGGTGGTCTCTCTCTTTCAAATAAAAATAAATTTTAAAAACAGGTGATCCTCCTACCTCTGCCTCCTGGCGCACGCTGGGATTAAAGGTGTGGCAGAGGTAGGAGGATCGCTGCTCATTCTCTCTTTTAAAATAAAAAAACCCTCCTCGAATTTTAAAAACAGGAAAAAAAAAAGATAGGATAAAGCCAGTTACACCACTGGGTGGCAGGCTCTGCTCTGAACAGTTCTATGGGTTCAAACCTTCACAGAAGCTAAGCGGTAAGATTATTTGTAACTCTTTTTAAATATTTTTATTTATTTGAGGGGGGGGCAGATAGACAATATGCACACCAGGACCTACAGCCACTGCAAACAAACTCCAGACGCATGCACCACCTTGTGCATCTGGCTTACGAGGCTCCTGGGAGAATTGAACCTAGGTCCTTTGGCTGTGCAGGGAGGTGCCTTAACCACTAAGCCATCTCTCCAGCCCCTATTTGTATGTCTTGCTACACAGAAAAGCCAAAACAAAAGCCAGGGGAGAGGAGTGCACTCTGGGAAGGTGGCTCAGCAGTTCAAGGCACTTGCAAAGACTTCAGGCCCCAGTTCAAGTCCCAGTCCACGGTGGTGCAAGTGTGCACTATTCCAGTGCAGTAACAAGAGGTGCGCGCACACATGCAAATAAATAAAAACAAAGGTAAAACTGTATGTAGTGTCACACAACTTTAGTCTCAGAAGTTGGAAGGCTGAGGTAGTAGAACTGAAATGAGTTTGAGGCCAACCTGGGCCAGAGTGAGATCCTGCCAAACAAACAACAACAAAACAAAAATGGGCAGACACTTACGGGGCGGGGACCAGGCCTAGCACTAAGTAGCTTGCACACCAAAGAATTCTCTCTCTTACACCCACACACACACGCCCTCTGTAGCAGGTTGTGGTGGCACTGGCTTTTAATCCCAGCACTTGGGAGGCCTCCAACCACTGCAAACCAACTCCAGATTCATGTGCCACCTTGAGCATCTGGCTTACTTGGGTACTAAGGAATCAAACCTGGGTCCTTTAGCTATGCAGGCAAGTGCCTTAAGCAGTTAACCCTCTCTCCTGCCCCAAATTTTTAATTTTTTTAAATTTTTTATATTTTTTATTGACAACTTCTTTAATTGTAGACAATATCCCATGGTACGTCTCTTCCTCCCCCCACTTTCCTCTTTGAAACTCCACTCTCCATCATATACCCTCCCCCTCTCAATCAGTCTCTCTTTTCAGTTTGATGTCATCATCTTTTCCTCCTATTATGATGGTCTTGTGTAGGTAGTGTCAGGCACTGTGAGGTCATGGATATCCAGGCCATTTTGTGTCTGGAGGAGCACGTTGTAAGGAGTCCTACTCTTCCTTTGGCTCTTACATTCTTTCCACCCCCTCTTCTGCAATGGACCCTGAGCCTTGGAAGGTGTGTTAGAGATGTTTCAGTGCTGAGCACTCTTCTGTCCCTTCTTCTCAGTCCCATGGTGCCTTCTGAGTCATCCCAAGGTCACCACCATCTGAAAAGAGAAGCTTCTCTAACCAAAAGTGAGACTAGCATTAATATATGGGTGTGGACATTAAGAGAAGTGCTTACTGGGCAATTTGGTGAGCATAGTATATACATTTAGCCAGACACCAGCAGACATTATACCCTTTGGGCTCATGACTACCCCTGTCGTAGGTTTTCAGTATCAGGGATGTATTCCCTACCATGAAGCGGGCCTCCAGTCCAATTAGAGAGCAGTTGGTTTCCCCCATAACAGACATGCCACTATTGCACCCATTGGCTCATTTGACCTGGCTGGCCAAATTTAAAGCTTGCAGTGTTCACTGTTGAGTACCTTCACTGGTGTTTTCTCTCTCCCATTGAACTGCATGCAGTGTAGCTTTTTCCAACTTTCTGTCAGTTGGTCCACATGAAGGAGGATTTCAGCTCAGCTCCAGAAGGATTTTTCAGGGACCTTGCAGCCCAAGTTTGTGGAGTCTTCAGCAATAGGGTCTTACCATCTATTCCTGGTGAGAGACCAAGGGCCTCGGCAATGGCCTGTAATATTTCGGGGATATCTGTGACCTCCCTGGCCAACAACTCACTGGAAGGTATCCCATCCCTGGCACTGAAAATATTCTAGTAACAATCTGTGGCTTCTGAATGTTCCATTATCCAGAAAAGTAGGTTTCCCTATGACTTATTTATATTCTCTTAGATTTTGATTAGCCCTCCCTCACCCCCATTAATCTGTTCTTCTACTTACGTATATACAATACCATCCTATTAAGTCCCCCCTCCCTCCCTTTCTATTCCCTTTATATCCCCTCTCTAGCTTACTGGCTTCTGCTACTGAGTTTTATTTTTACTCACATAGAAGTCCAATCATTTGTAACTAGGATCCACATATGAGCGAGAACATGTGATGTTTGGCTTTCTGGGCCTGGGTTACATCACTAGGTATAATCCTTTCCAGATCCATCCATTTTCCAGCTGAGTAGAACGCCATTGTGTAATTGTGGCACATTTTCATTATCCACTCATCAGTTGAGGGACAGCTAGGCTTGTTCCATTTCTTAGCTATTGTGAATAGAGTGGCAATAAACATGGATGAGCAAGTATCTCTAAGGTAGTGAGATGAGTCCTTAGGATATATTCCTAGGAGTGGTATAGCTGGGTCATATGGTAGATCTATATTTAGCTGTCTCAGGAACCTCCACACTGATTTCCACAATGGCTGGACCACCAACAGTGTAGAAGTGTTCCTCTTTTTCCACATTCTCGCCAGCATTTATAGTCATTTGTTTTCGTGATGGTAGCCAATCTGACAGGAGTGAGATAGAATCTCAACGTAGTTTTAATCTTCATTTCCCTGATGACTAGGGATGTAGAACATTTTTTAGGTGTTTATATGCCATCTGTATTTCTTCTTCTGAGAACTCTCTATTTAGTTCCGTAGCCCATTTTTAATTGGGTTGTTTGATTTCTTATTATTTAATTTTTTGAGTTCTTTGTATATCCTAGATATTAATCCTCTGTCAGATGTAAAGCTGGCAAAGATTTTCTCCCATTCTGTAGGTTGCCTCTTTGCTCTATTCACAGTGTCCTTAGCGTACAAAAGCTTTGTAATTTCATGAGGTCCTAGTCGTTGATCTGTGGTTTTATTTCCTGAGCAACAAATTTTTTATTTTTATTTTAAAAATATTTTATTTATTTATTTGAGAGAGAGAGAGAGGCAGAGAGAGTGAATGAATGTGCCAGGGCCTCTAGTCACTGCAAACAAACTCCAGACACATGTACCACCTTGTGCATCATGGTGTTCATAGGTTCTGGGGAATTGAACCTGGCTCCTTTGGCTTTGCTGACAAACAAGTGCCTTAACTGCTAAGCCATCTTTCTGGCCCAAATTTTTATTTTTTTTATTTTATTTATTATTATTTATTTATTTATTTATTTATTTTTATTTTATTTATTTTATTATTTATTTTATTTTTTTTTGGTTTTTCGAGGTAGGGTCTCACTCTAGCTCAGGCTGACCTGGAATTCATTATGTATTCTCAGGGTGACCTCGAACTCACGGCAATCCTCCTACCTCTGCCTCCCAAGTGCTAGGATTAAAGGTGTGTGCCACCACTCCCAGCTCAAATTTTTATTTTTTTTTATCATTATCCTTATTATTTTGGTTTTTCGAGGTGGGGTTTCACTCTAGCCCAGGCTGACCGGGATTCACTAAGGAATCTCAGGGTGGCCTTGAACTCATGGTGATCCCCTAACTCTGCCTCCCGAGTGCTGCAATTAAAGGCATGTGTCACCATGCCCGACTTAAGTTTTTTTTTTTTTTTGGAAGGTAGGGTCTCACTCTGGTCCAGGCTGACCTGGAATTAACTATGTAGTCTCAGGGTGGCCTTGAACTCTCAGCAATCCTCTGTTCAGCTGCTTAGTGACATGGGATAATGAAGTGATTAAGGAACTCCATAAAGAATACTGGGAACATATGAAGTGCTCGAAGGAAGACATCATGACCATATGAAAGTAGTTTTCCATCACAGGTTCTCAGACAGCTCGTCATCAACACCAGTGACAGGAATGACTGTCAGAAAGAGGTTACAAAATCCCTCATTTATCTTTGGAATACAGGTGTCCCACCACCAAAGAACAATGACGGAGAAATTGAAAATAGATTGTACACAGACATGTGGTCTTCCAGTAATAAAACAATTGCCTACTAGAGTGATTATTTGAATATGAGAATACTTAGTAGACTTTCAAACTTCATTTCACAAAGCCAGGATTAATACAGATGCACTGGAGTGGTGACATTTATATGAACAAGCAAGGAAGACTTTATTTTCTTCCAAAAATACTGAAGTACTTACATTGGAATGAGCTTCCTGCAGTAGGCTATATAAACAGGCCAGGCAGTGAACAATTATATTACTAGGTTGCTTTTTTACCTCTAAGCTTGGATATAAAATTTAATCTGTGTAGAAGTAATTTAAAAAACACACACAAAGAGGTTTTACTTTGGCTTTTCTTTCACATACAAAACTGTTCAATCTAATCTTAATACCTAGTGTCCAGTAATCATTCACAAGGGAAAAAGAAATAAGACTTTGAAAAAGAAAAATCTTTTCTACCCAACAGCTTACACCATGGTGTCAGGATTTCACACACAGCCTTCATATAATATTAGTCCAAGATCTTGAGAAAACTTCCTTTTTATTCTTTCTTTCCACACTTTTTGGAAATGATTAAGATTTCAAGCCAGATCCAAAAAGATATCTTCCAAAATTTGTCTTTGAAATGTCTCATTAGAAAAAAATCCAATGTCATTCAGTATTGTCTTTAGTTTAGACCAAAACACTAAATGGGAAAAAATTAGACAGAGAAAACGAAAAATAAAGGTATTCCTATCCACAGCTTTCACATGGATTAACCTAAAAAGATTCCTTTAGATAAAAATAAAGTGAACAAGTTCAGGATGATGTTATTTCAACAATGAATATTGAACACTGCTTTGAGCTAATGCATAACAGAAACCAGTAGTTCTACCCTGGCAGCCAATTGCTTTTATTAGAGCTTCTAATATAATCAACACTGGTTCTTTCTTAGGCATATAGCCCCCATTTCAGTCTCCCTAACAGATGGGAATAGCTACATAACTAATCGTCAGACAATAGAATAGAAGCAGCTTAAAGGAACTTTTTATTGATCAAAATTTATTTTTTTTTAGAGAAAGACACAGAGAGAGACAGACAGAGAGAGAGGGAGAGGGAGACAGATAGAGATGGGCACGCCAGCAGTCTCTCAGCTGCTGTGAAGGAAATCCAGATGTGTGCGCCCCCTTGTGGCAAGTGGGTCACTTTGCATCTGGCTAAACGTGGGACCTGGAGATTGGAACCAGGTTCTTAGGCTTAACTGCTAAGTCATCTCTCCAGCCCCAAAATTTATTTTTTAAAAAGCCATACTCTCCCCACCCCCATTCCATTGAAGGCCCTCCTAATTCAAGTTATTGGTATTGACTGTGGGGTCCTGAGGGCCTCAGTGAATCTCTGTGGGGGCAGGGGAAGTGAACTGTGCCTCAAGATATTCCTGTGGCTCTTACAATCTTTCTGTCCCTCCTGATGCAATGTTCCCTAAGCCTTAGAAGGCATGTTAGAAGTCTGATTTAGTATTGAGTTCTCTGTAGCCTCTGTAGTGTCTACTGCCATCTCTCTGGAGCTGGTTGTCAGGCTAGCAGTGAGAGCAGTATTCATGTTGCCAACTTCCTCTGCAATGTCTCCTGGACACCAGCAGATATAGTAGGGGTGACATGTCTGGTAGTAGGCAGGCAGTAAGTTATCTTTTCTTGTCATAGTAATGGATCTTGGATCTACCCAGTATTCTCTGCCATCTATAACAGATTCTCCAATCAAAAGTACAAAGAGTTTGGATTAAAGGGGATAAGCATAGTTATTTGAGAGACTTCTTGATGTTTATACCCACTTTTTAGTCAAAAAAAAAAAAAAAGTGAGGACTTCTCTCTGGAATCTATGGGTTTCCTATTGGATTTTGACTTGGTTCCCAGTACCAGGTATGACTTCTCTCCCACTGAGAAGGCCTCACATCCAATCCAAGAACCATGGGTTACCTGCAGAGGCTGTGTGCCACTATTGCACAGGTGTGTGCTTCTAGCCCAGCTAGTTGATTCTGTAGCTTCTGGGATCTCCTGCTTGCTGATGTTCTTGGTGACCATTATAATACAGCAGCTCCCATAGCACTTTTTTTTTTTTTGGTGTTATAGATTTATTGATTTTTCTTTCTTTTTCTTTTTTTTCTTTTTCATTTATTTATTTTTTATTGACAACTTCCTTAATTGTAGACAATATCCCATGGTACTTCCCTCCCCCCCACTTTCCCCTTTGAAACTTCACTGTCCATCATATCCCCTCCCCCTCTCAATCATTCTCTCTTTTATTTTGATGTCATGCTCTTTTCCTCCTATTATGATGATATTGTGTAGGTAGTGTCAGGCACTGTGAGGATATCCAGGCCATTTTGTGTCTGGAGGAGCACGTTGTAAGGAGTCCACCCTTCCTTTGGCTCTTACATTCTTTCTGCCACCTCTTCCCCAATGGACCCTGAGCCTTGGAAGGTGTGTTAGAGATGTTTCAGGGTTGAACACTTCTCAGTCCTTTCTTCTCAGCACCATGGTGCCTTCTGAGTCATCCCAAGGTCTCCACCATCTGAAAAGAGAAGCTTCTCTAACCAAAAGTGAGAGTAGCATTAATATATGGGTGTGGACATTAAGAGAAGTGCTTACTGGGCAGTTTAGTGAGCATAGTATATACATTTAACACACACCAGCAGACATTACAACCCTAGGGCTCATGACTACCCCTGTCATAGGACCTCCCTGGCCAACAACTCACTGGAGGGTATCCCATCCCTGGCACTGAAAATTTTCTAGTAACAATCTATGGCTTCTGAGTGTTCCATTATCCAGAAAAGTAGGTTTCCCTATGACTTATTTATATTCTCTTAGATTTTGATTAGCCCTCCCTCCACCTTTCCTTTACTCAATCTCTTCCCCTGACCTCACTTAGGCCTTTTCACCCCATTAAACTGTTCTTCTACTTACATATATACAATAACAACCTATTAAGTCCCCCCTCCCTCCCCTTTCTATTCCCTTTATATCCCCTCTCTAGCTTACTGGCTTCTGCTACTGAGTTTTATTTTTACTCACATAGAAGTCCAATCATTTGTAACTAGGATCCACATATGAGCGAGAACATGTGACGTTTGGCTTTCTGGGCCTGGGTTACATCACTAGGTATAATCCTTTCCAGATCCATCCATTTTCCAGCTGAGTAGAACTCCATTGTGTAATTGTGGCACATTTTCATTATCCACTCATCAGTTGAGGGACAGCTAGGCTGGTTCCATTTCCTAACTATTGTGAATAGAGTGGCAATAAACATGGATGAGCAAGTATCTCTAAGGTAGTGAGATGAGTCCTTAGGATATATTCCTAGGAGTGGTATAGCTGGGTCATATGGTAAATCTATATTTAGCTGTCTCAGGAACCTCCACACTGATTTCCACAATGGCTGGACCAGATTGCATTCCCACCAACAGTGTAGAAGTGTTCCTCTTTTTCCACATTCTCGCCAGCATTTATAGTCATTTGTTTTCGTGATGGTAGCCAATCTGACAGGAATGAGATGGAATCTCAACATAGTTTTAATCTTCATTTCCCTGATGACTAGGGATGTAGAACATTTTTTAGGTGTTTATATGCCATCTGTATTTCTTCTTCTGAGAACTCTCTATTTAGTTCCATAGCCCATTTTTAATTGGGTTGTTTGATTTCTTATTATTTAATTTTTTGAGTTCTTTGTATATCCTAGATATTAATCCTCTGTCAGATGTAAAGCTGGCAAAGATTTTCTCCCATTCTGTAGGTTGCCTCTTTGCTCTATTCACAGTGTCCTTAGCGTACAAAAGCTTTGTAATTTCATGAGGTCCTAGTGGTTGATCTGTGGTTTTATTTCCTGAGCAACAAATTTTTTATTTTTATTTTTAAAATATTTTATTTATTTATTTGAGAGAGAGAGAGAGGCAGAGAGAGTGAATGAATGTGCCAGGGCCTCTAGTCACTGCAAACAAACTCCAGACACATGTACCACCTTGTGCATCATGGTGTTCATAGGTTCTGGGGAATTGAACCTGGCTCCTTTGGCTTTGCTGACAAACAAGTGCCTTAACTGCTAAGCCATCTTTCCGGCCCAAATTTTATTTTTATTTTATTTTATTTTATTTATTATTATTTATTTATTTATTTATTTTTACTTATTTTATTATTATTATTATTATTATTTTGGTTTTTCGAGGTAGGGTCTCACTCTAGCTCAGGCTGACCTGGAATTCACTATGTATTCTCAGGGTGACCTCGAACTCACGGCAATCCTCCTACCTCTGCCTCCCAAGTGCTAGGATTAAAGGCGTGCGCCACCACTCCCGGCTCAAATTTTTATTTTTTTTTATCATTATCCTTATTATTTTGGTTTTTCGAGGTGGGGTTTCACTCTAGCCCAGGCTGACCGGGATTCACTAAGGAATCTCAGGGTGGCCTTGAACTCATGGTGATCCCCTAACTCTGCCTCCCGAGTGCTGCAATTAAAGGCATGTGTCACCATGCCCGACTTAAGTTTTTTTTTTTTTTTGGAAGGTAGGGTCTCACTCTGGTCCAGGCTGACCTGGAATTAACTATGTAGTCTCAGGGTGGCCTTGAACTCTCAGCAATCCTCCTACCTCTGCCTCCCGAGTGTTGGGATTAAAGGCGTGCACCACCATGCCCAGCAAGTTTTTTATTTTTAAACCATTTTTTTTTTTTTTGAGAAAGAGTATGAGTGTGCACACCAGGACCTCCTGCCACTGCAAATGAACTCTAGATGCATGTGCCATCTTGTGCACCTGGCTTTACATGGGTCCTGAGGATTCGAACCCAGGCTATTAGGATTTGCAAGCAAGCACCTCTAACCGCTTAATAGACAACTTCCACAATTGTAGGCAATATCCCATGGTACTTCCCTCCCTCCCCCCCACTTTCCCCTTTGAAACTCCATTCTCCATCATATCCCCTTGCCCTCTCAATCAGTCTCTCTTTTATTTTGATGTTATGATCTTTTCTTCCTATTATGATGGTCTTGTGTAGGTAGTGTCAGGTACTGTGAGGTCATGGATATCCAGGGCATGTTGTGTCTCTTTGTAAGGAGTCCTACTCTTCCTTTGGCTCTTACATTCTTTCCTCCACCTCTTTCACAATGGACCTTGAGCCTTGGAAGGTGTGTTAGAGATGTTTCAGTGCTGAGCACTCCTCTGTCACCTCTTCTCAGCACCATGGTGCCTTCTGAGTCATCCCAAGGTCACCACCATCTGAAAAAAGAAGCTTCTCTAACCAAAAATGAGAGTAGCATTAATACATGGGCATGGACATTAAGAGAAGTGCTTACTGGGCAGTGCGGTGAGCATAATATATACATTTAGCCAGGCACATGCAGATGTTACACCCCTAGGGCTCATGACTACACCTGTGGTAGGTTTTCCATATCAGGGATGTATTCCCTCCCATGGAGTGGGCCTCCAATCCAATTAGAGAGCAGTTGATTTCACCCATAAAAGACATGCCACTATTGCACCCGTTGGCTCATTTGGCCTGGCTGGCCAAATTTAAGGCTTGCAGTGTCCACTGTTTGCTGAGCTATCTTTGCAGCCCCAAGTTCTGTCATTTTGTTATTGCTGCTACAATGAAGAAAGGCAAGAAAGAGCCAGGCATGGTGGTGCACACATTCAATTCCACCACTCTGCCCAGGAGGCAGAGGTAGGAGGATCACTGTGAATTCAAGGCCATCCTGAGACTACATAGTAATTCCAGGTCAGCCTGGACTAAAGTGAGACCTTACCTCAAAATAAAACAAAAAAAGAAAGAAAAGAAAGTGAGAGAGGAGGTACGGAGGGAAGGAGGAAGAAAGGAAGGTGACTGAGGAGCTTTCTGAAATATCTGTCACAGAAGGGGGGGACTGACTTCGAATGCAGCCCAGAGGAAAACAAGAGGCAGAAAGCCATTCTGTGTTTGAATCCCTGGATCCTGGCATGCCTGCACCCAGCCGATTAGCCAATCCATTCCTTTCTTTGCTTAGGCCAGGAAGCTAGTTGGGCTGTTACATCTCTCTCATCCCAAGGAAACACCCCCCCCCTTGGGCTGGACAAATGGCTTAGCAGTTAAGGCACTTCTCTGAGCAGCCTAAGGACCCAGGTTCAATTCCCCAGAACCCATGTAAGCCAGATGCACAAGGTGGTGCATGCATCTCAAGTTCAGTTGCAGTAGCATGTCCATTCTCTCTCTCTCTAGTAAATAAATAAAAATAAAATATTTTTTTTAAGCCCTTAAGAACGACATTAGTGTTGGCAGTGTAAGACTTTATTGAGGTCAGTGACTGACTTTTAGAAGAGAAGGAAGATGGGGGACTTAGTAACAATGACCACTCCGAGGAGGCCCTGGCCCTGACCCCAGGGTCCCCACAGGAGCGTTAGACCAGGAGATCCATGGCAAGCTGGGCTCAAAAGGAAGTTTCATTAAGTTTCTGCTTTGGAGGTGCGAGGGGAGTCCCAAGCCCCACAGAGGGCCGAGGCGCTGGTGTTGGTGGCCTTCGGGGCTCCGGTGCACTCCTCACCAGTTCTTGACACCGTTCCACGAAGCTGCCTCCCCCACGGCGGCGCTGGGCCTCAGCCTGCGGTGGGCTGGGGCTCCCTCTGCGGCCAGACAGGGAGGTGTGGCTGGAGGCTGAATGGAGACTAAGGGGGTGGGAAGGCTCAGTGCCCAGCATCACAGGGCAGCAGCCCACCCCCACCCCCACAGTGGCATCTTGTCACCTCCTCCTCTACCTGGTGAGAGAGGTCCGGGGTGAGGGGCTGGGAAGACAGCCCTGCCAGGAAGCTGGAGGCGGCACCAGCTCACACTGCTCCAGCTGGCCCATCAGCTCTTCCTCGGTCAGCCCTCCTGCTGTGGGGGCCAAGGAAGCAGGGTCAGGGGGGTCTCAGGCCAAGAGACAAGAGCTGGAGGACAAGCACGGGATGAGTGGAGGCGGAGATGGCTGGGCAGGGCTCAGAGGCTAAGTGACAAGGCTAGAGGGCTGAGGCTTTGAGGGCACGAGGAGAGCCACATAGGGAGGGAAGATGGAGGCTAGAGGGCAGGGGTCCATGCTGAGTGAGGGGGCAGAGATGGGCTCAAGCTGGGGCAAGGAGTACCAGGGGCCTGGCCCAGGCCATCCATGGCAGTGGTGAGGTCCCACATAGCCAGGCTGCCATTGGCCTGGCCCGTGAGCAGGTAGCGCCTAGGCCGGGAGCCGAGCCGCCGGGAGCCCTCACACTCCAGCACGGTGAAGGCAGTGGTGGGCGAGCCGTCCACGGAGCGCACTGAGCACACACTGCAAGACACAAGGGTGAGGTCACCATGGCTGTGCAGGGACCAGCCTGGTCCCTCTTTTCCTCACGTCCTTCCCATGTCACAATTCCTTCAAGTCTTCTTCCTCAGGGACCATGTCAAATCTCATCCATCCTGATCTATCTTCCTACCTAATTTGTTTTGATTTTTGGTTTTTCAAGGTAGGGTCTCACTCTAGCCCAGGCTGACCTGGAATTCACTATATACTCTCAGAGTGGCCTGGAAGTCACATCGATCCTCCTACCTCTGCCTCCCGAGTGCTGGGATTAAAGGCATGCGCCACCATGCTCAGCTCCTATCTAATTTTTTTAATTTTTAATTTTTGGACAGAGACCGAGAGAGAGAGAGGGAGACAGATAGAGATGGGCGCGCCAGCAGCCTCTCAGCCACTGTGAACAAACTCCAGATGTGTGCACCCCTTTGTGGGCAAGTGTGGCATTGTGCCCTTGCGTCACTTTGCATCTGGCTAAACATGGGACCTGGAGATTGGAACCGGCGTTTTTAGGCTTAGGATGCAGGTGCCTTAACCGCTAAGCCATCTCTCCAGCCCCTATCTAATTTTTTTAAACAGGGTTTCATGTAGCTCAGGCTGGCCTCAAACTCTCTATGTAGCAGAGGGTGTCCTTGAAGTCTTCATCTTCCGGCCTCCACTTCTCTAGCACTGAGATGAAAGGCATGTGCCACCATACCCGGCTTGTGTGGTGCTGGGGACCTAACCCAGGGCTTTGTGGCAGCTAGGGATGCTCCCTACCAACTGAGCTTTGCTTCAGCACTGTGAACATCCTGGCCTCACCCCTCCTGTGATACCCTGTGGCCCTCAGGATTGTCCCCAAGTCCCCCTGCTAGTCCCTGGGCCTGCTAAGTCTTACCAGAAAAATCTGCCACCCCGTTCCATCTCTCAGATGGCTCCCAGCCTCGTCTCTGGGATCCTGGCCTCCCGTCCCTCTCCTGTCCACCCCCACCTGTGTGCTCAGGACAAGACCTTAGCTCTCTGACACAAGGACCTAGCCCGTCCCCCTGTGTGGCCCCCTGAGGACATCTCCCTCCCTCCTTTCCTTTGCTCAGTCCTTCTTAGCCTCCAGGCTTCCGTGCAGGGGCTCTAGCAGGAAATCCTTCCTGCCTTTTTCCAGGTGTGAAAGGACACCGGTGCTGGGCACCCATACCTTCTTATGTGCCACACATCACCTTGACCCTATGCCTGCTCCCCCATTCCACCCCGACCCTCTACCCACTCCCCCCATCCCACCCCGCTGCCTGACCTCTTCCCCCTGTCCCACCCACCCCAGCTGCCTGTCCTTTCTCTGAGGTCCAGCACAATGGCCTGAGGTCTCTCCAGTGTCTCTCCACTCACATCGATCACACCTTTGGTCCCCTCCACCCTCCAGTCTCTGCTCCTTCGGGGCTCCCTGGCTGGGACCCCTTTCTGGCTACCTGCTTTCTGCCCCTCCCCCCTCCGGCAGGCCCATCCTCACCGCTGCCCTGTGGATGACAGCCTCACGAAGAGCTGGCTGGCGTTGGGCACCACCTTCTGGATGAACACCTGCTGGTCGTCCCGCTCACCGTAAGGACCTGGTCAGGCAGGTTTCAGTGGCTGCCCACCCCCCAAGACACTGCATCCCCCCCCTCCTCAGACTTAGGTCCTACCGCAGGGCTACTGCAGTTGGACAGGGTTAGGGAAAATGGGTGAAGGGTTGGTTCACAGGGGCCCTATGAGCATGGAGGTAGGCCTTTGGTCAGTAGGAATCACAGGGGGCCCACAGAGTTGAACAAGGCCCGCCTTGGAATACTCAAGGTGCACAGGCCTCAGGTAGGGTCAGTGCGCATCAAGAGGGGGGCACTGCTCAGTGAGGGTACAGGCCAACCAGGAAAGCTGGTGGGTGGTCAGGGGCCCACAGTGGGTCAGGTGAGGGCCAGTGGAGCTCAAGCAGGTCAGCGAGGGAGGTTGGGGGTCAGTAGGCACCAATGTCATTGCCAGCGCTGCAGCCACCGTGCCCATCGGCTGACTCCAGGGCCAGGATCTTGAAGGAGGCGAGTGGGGTGGAGCCAGGCTGGGTAGAGATCATGCCTCGGAAGCGGGTCACGGACCAGGTCCGAACGTGGTTGTCAGCACAAACTGTGCACACAGGACAGTGGGAAGTCAGGCCTGGCCGCAGCACCCATGAGGCCTGGCCCTCCCTCCCTCCCACAGCGATCATGGCCCCTCCAGGAGGTGTCAGCATTGAGCTCATCTGAACACTTCCCTCTCAGAGAGTTCTTTGTGCCAGACTCCCAAATGGTCCACTATCCAGTCAGCTCCGCATCTGAAGTGAACTGAGTCTGACCCCTCACTGCTCTGTTCACTGGCCCTAACCTGGTTCCTTCCAGCCCTGGGCCTCATCTCTGGCCAGGGCTACCACAGCAGCCCCCATTCTTTTTTTTTTCTTTTTTTTTTTTTTTTTTTGAGACAGAAAGGGAAAGAGAGAGAAGAGAGAGAGAGAATGGGTATGCCAGGGCCTCCAGCCACTGCAAACAAACTCCAGACGCATACGCCACCTTGGGCATCTGGCTTATGTGGGTCCTGGGGGATCGAACCTGGGTCCTTAGGCTCCACAGGCAAGTGCCTTAACCGCTAAACCATCTATCTCTCCAGGCTATATGTCATCTCAGGCTGGCCTTGAACTCACAGCGATCCTAACTCTACCTCCCAAGTCCTGGAATTAAAGGCATGTGCCATGATGCCCAGTTCCTGATTTTTTTTTATATATATTTCATGGGCTGGAAAGATGGCTTAGCGGTTAAGGCACATGCCTGGAAAGCCTAAGGACACCAGCTTGATTCTCCAGGTCCCACGTAAGCCAGCTGCACAAGGGGGCATAAGTCTCTGGAGTTCGTGTACAGTAACTAGAGGACCTGGTGTGCCCATTCTCACTCTCCCTCTAATAACTAAATAAAAATAAAATCTTTTTTTAAAAAATTACTAGCAAGCGAGAAAGAGGCAGAGAGAGGGAGAGAATGGGCACGCCAGGGCCTCTATCCACTGAAAATGAACTCCAGCTAGCCATTTCTCCACCCCAGCAGTCCCCATTCTTAGCTCCCCACAGCCTGCTCCCACAGGATAGACACCTTGAGTCTGGCCCTTCTCTGCTAGGAGCCTCATCACCTTGCAGCTTATCTCCTCCCCTCACTCCTTCTGCCGCAGGTACCTGCTCGTCCTCTGCCATTCAAACATCCTCCTGCCCCAGAGCCTTCCTAATGCCTGTTCCCTTCCTGGCATGCTGGTGCCTGCTGATCTGCACTGCTCGGAGAGTCTTCATTTCTGCTCAAAGGGACTTTCTCAGATAGGCCTTCCCTGAACCAGCCCTTTCCAGTGACCCTGACACACTTGGGAAAAAATGTGAGGTGTCTGGGAAGATTGTTCAGTAGTTAAAGCCTGGGGTTCAATTCCCAAGCCACCATAAACCAGACACAAAAAAATACCACAAGTATCTGGAGTTCGTTTGCAAGAGCAAGAGGACCTGGCACACCCATACTTACCCTTCATCTCTCTCAAATAAATAAACAATATTGACCAGGCATGGGGGTGCACGCCTTTAATACCAGCACTCGAGAGGCAGAGGTAGAAGGATCACTGTGAGTTAGAGGCCAGCTTGGGACTACAGAGTGAGTTTGAGGTCAGCCCGGGCCAGAGTGAGACCTTACCTCAAAAAAAAAAAATGAATTACTCGCAAAAGCCAAGCATGGGGCACGCCTTTAATCCCAGCACTCAGGAGGCAGAGGTAGGAGGATCACCAAGAGTTTGAGGCTACCCTTAGACTACACAGTGAATTGCAGGTCAGCCTGGGCTAAGAGTGAAACTACCTCAATGCCTCCCCCCCCCAAAAAAAAAAACACAAAAATTGGGCTGGAGAGATGGCTTAGTGGTTAAGGTACTTGCCTGTGAAGCCTAAGAGCCCGGGTTTGATTCTCCAGTACCCACATAAGCCAGATGTACAAGATGGCACATGCGTCTCCAGTTTACAGTGGCTGAGGCCCTGGGCATGCCATTCTCTTTCTCTCTCTATATATATATAATATCTGCCTCTTTCTCTATCGCTCTCAAATAAATAAGCAATAAAATTTACTCTGTCCCAGAATAGTCCCCTAACATTCATTGTGTCTCCCTCACAAAAGCTCACTCTCCGTAGCCCAGGCTAACTCAACGTAAGCCTCCTCTTAGCCTGACCATAGGTGTGAGGGCCTGCACCCAGCTTCCCTTACAGTGTTCGCTCACTTCCTTCCCAGGTTACCACCAGCCTCAGTGAGCCTCTCCCTACAGTGCACCCAGTGGTAACCCCACCCTCCGGCCTTCCCAAACCCCGTTGTGCAGGAAGCCTCACCTGAGATAAGATGTTTCTCGGACAACATGATCCTGGTGACAGGACTGCGGTGCACAGTGAAGGTCTGGAAGAGCTGAGGTCCCGAGCCCACCGTCTCGGGGTGCTGCACGATGACCCGCACGCTCCCTGAGCTGGTGCCATAGGCGATCTCGATCCAGTTCCCGCTGTCACCTGGTAGGAAGCCCAGGACAAAGCGTGAGCCTGTGGACCAGAGACACAAGGCCAAAAAGCAAGGAGCAAGCGAGATGGGGACATGTTGGGAGCAGAGAGCCAGACACAAAGGCGCAGAGCAGAGACCAGACTGAGCAGCCTGAGACACAGGGGAGAAGTTAGGTGTGGCCTGTAACTCTAGCATGCAGGAGGCTGAAGCAGGAAGATCATGAGTTTGAGGCCAGCTGGGGTTACATATCGAGTGTCTAGTCTCAAAAGAAACACGCTGGGGCCCTGAAAAGATGGCTCAGCAGTTAAAGGCGCTTGCTTGCAAAGCCTCACGGCCCAGGTTCAGTTCCCTAGGACCCACATAAAGCCAGGTGCACAAAGTGATGCATGCATCTGGAGTTCAATTGCAGCAGCAGGAGAACCTGGCACACCCAATACTCTCTCTCTCAAAAAAAAAAAAATTATTAGTTTTTTTTAAGCCGGGCGTGGTGGGGCACGCCTTTACTCCCAGCACTCAGGAGGATCACCAGGAGTTTGAAGCCTGCCTAGAATGAGTTCCAGGTCAGCCTGGCCTAGAGTGAGACCCTACCTTGAAAATATATATAAATGTGTGTGTGTGCTTCAAGCAGCGCATGGGTCTGGAGAAAATGTGGTGAACGAAATGAGATGAGAAGTGAATAAGTCCTTCCCCCTGATAAATCCCACGTGACAGCTGCCCAGGTGGGAAGGCTGCAGCGGGGAGGGGGCTGGCGTCTGTGCGGGCAGAAGCTGGGTGCATAGCTCACTGGTCTTGGGGGTGAGGTAGACGCTGAGCGCAGTGACGCCGTCCTCCGCGGGGTCCCGGTAGAGCTCGCTGACAAGGAGGTCGTTGTCCTTCATTCGCAGAGGGAACTTCTGCACATCTGCACGGACAGGCAGGGGTGGGGTGGATTTTTGTTGTTGTTGTTGTTGTTGTTTTGTTTTTTGTTTTTCGAGGTAGGGTCTCACTCTGGCCCAGGCTGACCTGGAATTAACTATGCAACCTCAGGGTGGCCTTGAACTCATGGCAGTCCTCCTCCCTCTGCCTCCTGTGTGCTGGGATTAAAGGCGTGCGCCACCACGCCCGACTATGGGGCAGATTTTTAAGAGGTTTCAGGATGACCTCCACTCACCCACGTAATAGATGGAACCATTGCTGCAGCCCAGGAGCAGGAAGGAGCCGGCCGCATCATAGCTGGTGATGGACTGGACCTCCTGGACCTGAGGTCAAGGAAGGTGGGGGACACTGGCATAGGATCCTCCCCTCCTCCAGCGCCCCTCACAGTGTACCCTCGTATGCCAGAGCCCACACGTGCACAAAGCCCATTCCCTCAGCTTTGCTCCCTGCCATGTTTTCCTTCATGGCACTCCCCAAAACTTGCTTCTGGGCTGTCCGTCTGTCTTCCAATGTCTCTTGGTCTCTCCTCCACTGTTTGATTATTTTGTTCCTTTTATTTTGAGCCTCTATCATCTATTGTACATAATGCGTGTGCATGTGTGTGTGTGCACATGTGCACGCATGTATGGTATAGGGCCCCATAGGGTATATGCTTGTCTATGGTTGGCAGGAAGTGCACTTAACCACTGAGCCACCTCTCAGCCCAGTATTTATTTACATTTTAGTTTCTTTCTTCTTCTTTCCCCACCCCCTCAAGATAGGGTCTCACTCTAGGTCAGGCTGACCTGGAATTCACTATATAGTCTCAAGCTGGCCTCGAACTCACAGCGATCCTCCTACCTCTTCCTCCTGAGTGCTGGGATTAAAGGCGTGCACCGGGCTAGAGAGAGATAGCTTAGTGGTTAAGGCACTTGCCAAAGGACTAAGGTTTGATTCTCCAGGACCCATGTAGGCCAGATGCACAAGGTGGCGCATGCATCTGGAGTTTGTTTGCAGTGGCTAGGGGCCCTGATGCACCCATTCTCCCCATCTGCCACTTTTTCTCGCTGTCTCTCAAATAAATAAATAAAAATATCCAGCTCCCCACATGGCAGGAGCTCCTTGAACTTTCTCTCTTTTCTTTCCATGGTTTTCCCAGGACCTTCACGAAGGATCTCTAGCCACATGGATCTTTTCTTGGCTCTGTACTTCCCTTAATAAATATAATTTAATAATTTTTTAAAAATATAAAAACAGAGGGCTGGAGAGATGGCTTAGCAGGCTTAGCACCTGCCTGCTAAGCCTAAGAACGCCCATTTGATTCTCCAGGTCCCACATTTAACCAGACAAGGATGCAATGCCACACTTGCCCACAAGGGGGCGCATGTGTCTGGAGTTTGTTCACAGCAGCTGAGAGGCTGCTGGTGCATCCATTCTCTATCTCTCTCTCTCTCTGACTCTCTCCAAAATAAATTATATATATATGATAAAAACATATAAGCCGGGTGTGGTGGCACATGCCTTTAATCCCAGCACTCAGGAGACAGAGGTAGGAGGATCACTGTGAGTTCAAGGCCACCCTGAGAGTACAGAGTGAATTCCAGGTCAGCCTGAGCTAGAGTGAGACCCTATCTCAAAAAAATAAAATAAAATAAAACATATAAAGGTGTACACCACCATGCCCAGCTAATTTCTTTCTTCTTTTTTGAGGTACGATCTCACGCTAGCCCAGACTGACTGACCTGCCACTCATTCTGCACTCCCAGGCTGGCCTCAAACACCTACTTCTGCCTCTGGAGTGTGCCATGCCCAGCCACATTATAGTCTTTTTGATACATATAGCCTCATGCAGCCCAGGCTGGCCTTGAACTTTTAAATTATTATTGTATTTATTTATTTGAGAGAGTAAGGGGCAAATAGAGAGAATGGGCATACCAAGGCTTCTAGCCACTGCAAACGAACTCCAGATACATGCGCCACCTTGTGCATCTGGCTTTCCATGGGTACTGGGGAATCAAAATCGAGTCGATAGGCTTTGCAAGCAAGCACCGTAACTGCAAAGCCGTCTCTCCAGCCCTCGTTTTACTTTTGAGACTGGGTCTCAATAAGCTAAGCAGGTTGGCCTTATCTTGCCACTGTCCTGCCTCAGCCCCCCCCCCCAGGTAGCTAGGATGACTGGCATGTGCCACCCAGCCCAGCAGGCTCCACATTTCTGACGTTAATTGAACTCCTCCTTTGTCCCTATGTCCTTCACTTTCTCTGTGTCACTCTTTTCTGTTTCTCCGTTTCTCTCCCTCCATCTATTTCTTTCTCAGACTCTTTCCCAAACATATTTTTTGTTTGTTTGTTTTTCCAGGTAGGGTCTCGCTGTAGCCCAGGCTGACCTAGAACTCACTCTGTAGACCCAGGTTAACCTTGAACTCACAGGGATCCTCCTACCTCTGCCTCCCAAGTGCTAGGATTAAAGGCATGTGCCATCATGCCCAGCTCCCAAACATACTTTTTTGCAGGACAATAAAATAATGTAGTTTAATCTTTGTGACATGGCCTTCTGTGGTGGTTTGATTCGGGTGTCCCTCATAAACTTAGATGTTCTGAATGCTAGGTTCCTAGCTGATGGAGATTTGGGAATTAATGCCTCCTGGAGGCAGTGTATTGTTGGGGGCGGGCTCATGGGTATTAAAGCCAGCTCCCCCTTGCCAGTATTTGGCACACTCTCCTGTTGCTATGGTCCACTTTAGTTTGGCCAGGGGGTGATGTCCACCCTCTGCTCATGCCATCGTTTTCCCCTGACATCATGGATCTTCCCTCAGGTCTGTAAGCCAAATTAAACCCTTTTTCCCACAAGCTGCTCTTGGTTGGATGATTTCAGCCGGCAATGCGAGCCTAACTGCAACAGCTTGGCTGGGGGCAGAGCTATGGACATTTGTACATCTCTCTCCAGAGTCCCATTCTCTGTACATCTTCCCTACATCTGCTCTTCCAGCCAATGCCTGGAGAATCATCCCCCTCCTTTCCAAACCCACCCACTCACCCTTCAGGTCAACTTTACAGCCCCTCCCCCAGGACGGCTTCCCAGATGCCCCAGGGACCTTTAGCACACACATCCAGGCTCGACCCTCTCCTGGGTTCTCTGACCCTCTGGGTGGAACGGGATGGAAAGGAAGCCTTGGGCCTATGGAGTCTGGACACTTGGGAATGGGATACCAGGCTGGCCCAAACTGACCTGCCAGTGCTTGGTGACAGCGTTCCATACCCCGATACGCCCCGTGTGGCTGGTGGCAATGAGCTGGTTCCCCACAAAGAACAAGGCCTCCACTGGCACCCCCAAGTAGAAGACACCTGCAGGGGAGGGGAGGAGGGCTCAGATGGAACACTGCTTCGGCGGGAGGACACCGTAACAGGAATAGCAAAGACCACAGGGTTGGTTTGGCTGTAGGATCCCCATGGTGTAGATGATGCCAGAAGGAATTACACAGAATTCTGATGGCATGAGGCTCTAACAGGGGTACAAAATACTAAACATGCGGACATTTCCAACAAGGCCAGTACTTCCCATGGGAAGCACAGGGCTTCAAAACCTGAACCTCTACCAACACAAGACCCTCATACTAGGAGGAAAAGATGATGACATCAAATAAAAGAGAAGAGCCAGACGAGGTGGCGCACGCCTTTAATCCCAGCACTGGGAAGGCAGAGGTAGGAGGATCGCCATGACTCTGAGGCCACCCTGAGACTACATAGTGAATTCCAGGTCAGCCTGGGCTAGAGTGAGACCCTACCTTGAAAAACCGAAAAATGAAGAAAAAAAAATTAAATGAATGAATAAAAATAAAGTCCAAACAATGAGTGCAAAGAGATCCAACCGGCAGGACTCTTGTGAAGGAGAAAATTATACACATAGGTGGTTCTTCTGTTTTTTTTTTTTTTTTTGAAATTAGGGTCTCACTCTAGCCCAGGCTGACCTGGAATTCACTCTGTAGTCTCAGGGTGGCCTCAGACTCACGGCGATCCTCCTACCTCTGCCTCCCGAGTGCTGGGATTAAAGGTGGTACATGGAACTCGAAGGACTGGCGGGTTCCCAGGGCTGAGAGATCTAGTGCTGCAGAGAGTTCTTACGGCTCACAAGTTTCCTGCCGTGGGGATTACGTTAACAGGCCCTAGAGTTCTTCGAGGCAGAGGGGTGCCAGAAAAGTCTTACCTATCTCAGAGCCGCCACCTTCCACCTGCAGTGCCCACAACAGGATCTCACTGCCTGTCGCAGCAGCCACCATCTTGTCATGTTCACCCAAAGCCCCACCGAGCACCCGAGCTGTGAGTGCCAGGCGCTCAATGGGCCAGTCCAGGCGGGGGCTGGAAAACACCAGCTGCCAACCAGAGGCTTCCTTCAGCCTGTAAGAACAAGGGACATAGGCAGCACTCACCTCAGACCTTCCTGATGCACACGGGACTCAGAGCCTCCCACCCTACCACCCCTCACCCCCAGCACCTATAGCAGACGAGAAAATGGGTATAGGCCACGGCAATCCAGTTGTGGTGACCACACACCAGGCGCACCATCCCTGGCTCCTCCGGCTGCCCTTGGGGGAAAAGAAAAGGACCAGAGTGGGGTCATAGGGGCCCGCTAGCCGTCCTGACTTTCCAGAAGACAGGGGCTATTCACACAGGCCTGTAAGTCCAGCTGTTCAGGAGCTGAGGCAGGAGGATTGCCTTGAAATCCAGCTTAGGCTACACAGTACATTCCAGGCTAACCCTGAGCCAAAGAATGAGGTATTGTCTAAATGCCAGGCATGGACTCGAGAAGACCCTACCTTAAAGAAAGAAAAAAGGGCTGGAGAGATGGCTCAGCGGTTAAGGCGCCTGCCCATTAAGCCTAACCACCGAAGTTCGACTTCCCATGTAAAGCAGGACGCACAAAGTCGTGCACACATCTGGAGTTTGCAGCAGCTAGAGGCCCTGACGTGCCCATTCTCTCTCTCTGACAGTTGTGGTGGTGCACACCTTTAATCCCAGCACTTGGGAAGCAGAGGTAGGAGGATTGCTATGAGCTTGAAGCCAGCCTGAGACTGCATAGTGAATTCCAGGTCAGCCTGGGCTAGAGGCGGTCCCTATCTCAAACCACTCCCCAACCAAAAATAAAAAAAGTGCTGCAAGCATCTGGTGTTTGCTTGCAGTACAAGAAGTTCTGGTAGCCCAGTGTGGTGGCGCACACCTTTAATCCCAGCACTTGGGAGGCAGAGGTAGGAGGATCGCCATGAGTTCAAGGCCACCCTGAGATTTACATAGTGAATTTCAGGTCAGCCTGGGCTAGAGTGAAACTCTATCTCAAAAAACAAAAAGAGGAGCCGGGCGTGGTGGCGCACGCCTTTAATCCCAGCACTTGGGAGGCAGAGGTAGGAGGATTGCCGTGAGTTCGAGGTCACCCTGAGAATACATAGTGAATTCCAGGTCAGCCTGAGCTAAAGTGAGACCCTACCTTGAAAAACCAAAAAAAAAAAAAAAAAGAGGGCTGGAAAGATGGCTTAGCAGTTAAGGCACCTGCTTCCTAAGCCTAAGAACACCAGTTCCAATCTCCAGGTCCCACGTTTAGCCAGATGCAAAGTGACACAAGGGTGCAATGCCGCACTTGACCACAAGGGGGCGCACGCATCTGGATTTCATTCACAGCAGCTGAGAGGCTGCTGGCATGCCCATCTCTATCTGTCTTCCTCTCCCTCTCTGTCTGTCTCTTTCCAAAAAAAAAAAAGAAAGAAAAGAAAAAGAAAACAAAACAAAAAAAAGAACTGTGTCCACACATTACCACACATATAATCAGTCAATCAAACAAATAGGGCTAGAGATATAACTCAGCGGTAGAGTTTTGCCTAACATATACAAAGAATACACACACACAGAGAAATTTACCTGATGGAGAGGGGGGCGCTCTCTCGTCCAGCATTCGGCCCAGTAGCCCTGCGTTACCCAAGTTAGGCGGCATGGTGTTGCTCCTTCGCACAGGGGCGGGGCGTCCACCAGTTTGCTGGGGTCCCACCAGGCTGTGCCGATTCCATCGCTTTTGCTGGGAACACTGGGAGGCAGGGAGTAGAGTTAGGGTCATCCTATCTGCAGCTATGGCCGGCGGGCTGCAGGTGCATAAACTATGACAGATGTGGATTTTGCCCAGTGGGGTGGAGTGGTGCCAGGATATGGCGTTCGGTGACAAAGCATCATTGTTCAGGACCCAGAAGCCCATCATAGACGCAGTGTGGTACTGCTTGCTAATCATAGACAGACCTAATGATAAAAACCTGTAGCCCCAGGTAATTCAAACTGTAGTATGTGCTAGGGCTACAGAGTGAGTTCCAGCAGACTGGGTAACTTGGTGAGACAGAAATTTGAAGGCAGGCAGGGAGAGAGGGTGGGAGAGTAGGATGGAGGTGGGAATATAACTCAGTGACAACACATTTATTGCAATCTCAGTTATGCATAATAATGGGCTGCGGGGGCGGCTCCAGGGGGAAGGTGCTTGCCATGCAAACATGAGGACCTGAATTTGAATGCCCAGCAGCCACATAATGTCCAGGTATGGTGGCTGTGTGCCTATAACCCCAGCACTGAGGAGGTAGAGTCAGGAAGATCTGTGGCTTTCATTTAGCTACTCTAGCTGAACTGGTGAGCTCTAAGTACACTGAGAAGCCTTGTCTAAAAAAAATCAAAACAGCCGGGCGTGGTGGCACACGCTTAATCCCAGCACTCGGGAGGCAGAGGTAGGAGGATTGCGTTGAGTTTGAGGCCACCCTGAGACTACAGAGTGAATTCCAGGTCAGCCTGGGCCAGAGTGAGACCTTACCTCGAAACCTAAAATATGCCAGGTGTGGTGGCGCACGCCTAACCCCAGCACTCAGGAGGCAGAGGTAGGAATTGCCATGAGTTTGAGGCCACCCTGAGACTACATAGTGAATTCCAGGGCAGCCTGGGCTAGAGTGAGACCCTACCTTGAAAACCAAAAAAAGAAAAAGAAAAACCAATGTGTGTGTGTTTGTGCACGTGCGCGCGTGTGTGTATAACTCTAGTCTGTTTGCAGTAGCAAGGGCCCTTGGCATGCCCATACATATACACACAAATAAGTAAATAAAAATATCTTTAAGCCAGGCATGGTCACGCATGCTTTTAATCCCAGAATTTGGAAGATAGAGGTAGGAGGATCACCGCGAGTTCAAGGCCACCCTGAGACTACAGAGTGAAACCCAGATCAGTCTGAGCTAGAGTTGACAGCCTACCTCAAAAAAATTAAAACTTAAAACAAAAATAAGGCAGGGAACCATTGAGGAAGACACCTCGTGTCGACCTCTGGCCTCTGTATGCACACCCACACACATGCTTGCACAACCTCAAACACATATGAATGTGCACACAAACATATACCAATACAAAGAAACTTTAGATAAAAGCCAGGCAAGCATCTGGTGTTTGCTTGCAGTACAAGAAGTTCTGGTAGCCCAGTGTGGTGGCGCACACCTTTAATCCCAGCACTTGGAGGCAGAGGTAGGAGGATCGCCATGAGTTCAAGGCCACCCTGAGATTTACATAGTGAATTTCAGGTCAGCCTGGGCTAGAGTGAAACTCTATCTCAAAAAACAAAAAGAGGAGCCGGGCGTGGTGGCGCACGCCTTTAATCCCAGCACTTGGGAGGCAGAGGTAGGAGGATTGCCGTGAGTTCGAGGTCACCCTGAGAATACATAGTGAATTCCAGGTCAGCCTTAGCTAAAGTGAGACCCTACCTTGAAAAACCAAAAAAAAAAAAAAAAAAAAAAAAAAAAAAAAAAGAGGGCTGGAAAGATGGCTTAGCAGTTAAAGCACCTGCCTCCTAAGCCTAAGAACACCAGTTCCAATCTCCAGGTCCCACGTTTAGCCAGATGCAAAGTGACACAAGGGCGCAATGCCGCACTTGACCACAAGGGGGCGCACGCATCTGGATTTCATTCACAGCAGCTGAGAGGCTGCTGGCATGCCCATCTCTATCTGTCTTCCTCTCCCTCTCTGTCTGTCTCTTTCCAGAAAAAAAAACAAAGAAAAGAAAAAGAAAACAAAACAAAAAAAAGAACTGTGTCCACACATTACCACACATATAATCAGTCAATCAAACAAATAGGGCTAGAGATATAACTCAGCGGTAGAGTTTTGCCTAACATATACAAAGAATACACACACACAGAGAAATTTACCTGATGGAGAGGGGGGCGCTCTCTCGTCCAGCATTCGGCCCAGTAGCCCTGCGTTACCCAAGTTAGGCGGCATGGTGTTGCTCCTTCGCACAGGGGCGGGGCGTCCACCAGTTTGCTGGGGTCCCACCAGGCTGTGCCGATTCCATCGCTTTGCTGGGAACACTGGGAGGCAGGGAGTAGAGTTAGGGTCATCCTATCTGCAGCTATGGCCGGCGGGCTGCAGGTGCATAAACTATGACAGATGTGGATTTTGCCCAGTGGGGTGGAGTGGTGCCAGGATATGGCGTTCGGTGACAAAGCATCATTGTTCAGGACCCAGAAGCCCATCATAGACGCAGTGTGGTACTGCTTGCTAATCATAGACAGACCTAATGATAAAAACCTGTAGCCCCAGGTAATTCAAACTGTAGTATGTGCTAGGGCTACAGAGTGAGTTCCAGCAGACTGGGTAACTTGGTGAGACAGAAATTTGAAGGCAGGCAGGGAGAGAGGGTGGGAGAGTAGGATGGAGGTGGGAATATAACTCAGTGACAACACATTTATTGCAATCTCAGTTATGCATAATAATGGGCTGCGGGGGCGGCTCCAGGGGGAAGGTGCTTGCCATGCAAACATGAGGACCTGAATTTGAATGCCCAGCAGCCACATAATGTCCAGGTATGGTGGCTGTGTGCCTATAACCCCAGCACTGAGGAGGTAGAGTCAGGAAGATCTGTGGCTTTCCGGCTAGCTACTCTAGCTGAACTGGTGAGCTCTAAGTACACTGAGAAGCCTTGTCTAAAAAAAAAATCAAAAAACAGCCGGGCGTGGTGGCACACGCCTTTAATCCCAGCACTCGGGAGGCAGAGGTAGGAGGATTGCGTTGAGTTTGAGGCCACCCTGAGACTACAGAGTGAATTCCAGGTCAGCCTGGGCTAGAGTGAGACCTTACCTCGAAAACCTAAAATATGCCAGGTGTGGTGGCGCACGCCTTTAACCCCAGCACTCAGGAGGCAGAGGTAGGAATTGCCATGAGTTTGAGGCCACCCTGAGACTACATAGTGAATTCCAGGGCAGCCTGGGCTAGAGTGAGACCCTACCTTGAAAAACCAAAAAAAAAGAAAAAGAAAAACCAATGTGTGTGTGTTTGTGCACGTGCGCGCGTGTGTGTATAACTCTAGTCTGTTTGCAGTAGCAAGGGCCCTTGGCATGCCCATACATATACACACAAATAAATAAATAAAAATATCTTTAAGCCAGGCATGGTCACGCATGCTTTTAATCCCAGAATTTGGAAGGCAGAGGTAGGAGGATCACCGTGAGTTCAAGGCCACCCTGAGACTACAGAGTGAATTCCAGATCAGTCTGAGCTATAGTGAGACCCTACCTCAAAAAAATTAAAACTTAAAACAAAAATAAGGCGAGGAACCATTGAGGAAGACACCTGACGTCAACCTCTGGCCTCTGTATGCACACCCACACACATGCTTGCACAACCTCAAACACATATGAATGTGCACACAAACATATACCAATACAAAGAAACTTTAGATAAAAGCCAGGCATGGAGGCAACAGCACTTGGGAAGCAGAGGTAGGAGGATCTCCTTTCCAAGCATCAGATACAGAACTACAACTCTGCCGAGTGTGGTGGCGCATGTTCTTAATCCCAGCACTTGGGAGGCAGAGGTAGGAGGATCGCCATGAGTTCAAGGCCACCTTAGACTATATAGTGAATTCCAAGTCAGCCTGGGCTAGAATGAGACCCTACCTCGGAACAAAAAAAAAAAGAACTACAACTCCCAGGATGATGCAGAGCTCCAAGTCCGGGCATCCAAGGGCTACAGCCTTATGGGAAATGGAGTCTTCAGCCCACCCTTTTCATCCATTAATGAGTGCCCACCTGGTGGAGGTAGATAACCATTGAAAAGAACATTTCCACAGGAAGATCGATCCAACTCCTCCTTCAGCTGCAGGCGACGAACTGCAGGGGAAAGAGTCAAACTTGACCTTAGGCATAAGATCTTGTCACACTCATCACCTCTCTCTCTCCCCAGCACCACCACTCCCTTCAAGGCCACATCCAAATCCAGTGCTCTTAGCTCTAACCCAACCTTTTTGCAGGATGGGGTGAGGGGCAGGAGTGGTGGGCAACATTCAGGAAACATCAGAGAAGAGCCAGTTTTCCATTCACTGAGGGCACTAACTGGGGGATCCCCACTTACCCAGTGGGGTGAGCCCATAGAACTGGGCTTCGTGGAGGAGGCTGGAGCCATGGACACCCCTGTGTGATAGAGCAGACCAGGGGTCACTGCCTGGAGCATGAGGACGGGCAAGAATGCTAGCCCAGGCTGACCTGGAATCCACTACGTAGTCTCAGGTGATACTCCTACCTCTGCCTCCAGAGTGCTGGGATTAAAGGTGTGCGCCACCACGCCCGGCTAGTCTATGTCTCCTTTCTTTTTGGAGAGTCGGGGGGCAGGGGGAAGTAGCAGAGTTTTATAGTCTAGCATAGCCTCAAACCTGACCCTCCACCACTCCAGGGGAGGACACATGATTTTAACATGATCAGGATTCTGAAAAGAACCAGGCGAGGTGGCGCATGCCTTTAAAACCCAGCAATTGGGAGGCAGAGGTAAGTGGATCTCCCTGAGTCCAAGGCCACCCTGAAGCTACATGGTGAATTCCAGGTCAGCTGGGCTGGAGCGAGACCCTCCCTCAAAGAACAAAAATAAACAAACAAACAAACAAACAAAAAAGATTCTGAAAAGTTCCAATAGAATAGAATAGAAGCGGACATGCTGAGAGGAAGAGAGACTTTATCTTCATACAGAGTGAATATGAGAGAAACACCCTCCCATTTATCTATACCAACCTAGGGTCCAGTTCTTTGGTGCGCAGGAAGTTGAGAATGGGGGCAAAGACTGTGGGGTCCCTGTCGATGAAGATCTGCGGAGGGGAGGGGACCAGACACAGGATGGACAGGACAAAGAACAAGAGTCAGTGGGGTGGGGTAGGGTCCTGTCCCTCCTCCCACCATTCCTTCCAGGTCTTTCCCTACTCACAGCTCCAGTCTCATCTTTCAGGGTGGAGATGCGTCCGCTCAGAAGGCTGATGGAAAGCAGCGCAAACCAAGGTGTCCCAGGCCGGGGTGGGGGAAGTGGGTCAGTGAAAACAGCTCTCCCCTCACCCTCTTGCTGGCACTCCCTCTACCAGTTCCCCACCCCACCCCAAACTGGCTCTCCCCATCACCTGGAGAAGAAGGAGTCTGGGATCCAGGTGAGTGTCTGGCGAGAGGTACTGAACCTGGATGCGAGATGATGGGGAGAGAGTGAGGGATCCTGCCTACTCGGGGAGTGCTCCCCACTGGCGTTGTTAAGTAATATATTTTATTTTTATTTATTTATTTGAGAGAGAGTGAAGAGAGAAAGAAGCAGATAAAGAGAGGGGGGAGCATGGGCACACCAGGGCCTCCAGCCGCTGCAAATGAACTCCAGGCACATGCGCCACCCTGTGCATCTGGTTTATGTGGGTCCTGAGGAATCGAACCTGGGTCCTTTGGCTTTGCAGGCAAGCTCCTTAACCGCTAAGCCATCTCTCCAGCCCCCACTGGCTTTTTTTTTAATAGGAGGCTCCCCACCTTCAGCACGGGGAGAGGGCAACCCTTGATGGACAGGGATCTCCCCCCCCACAACCCCGCAGGAGAGACTGGAACTCCCCCGTCCCGCACGGTTCCCCATCCCAGGGATGGAGCCTCGGCCATCTCCCACACTCACCTCTTGCCTCCCACGTTCAGATGAATCACTTCCCCGGGAGGCCCGCGTCCCGGGACCCCGTCGGCTGCACTCGCCCCCGCCGCAGCCATGCCCCCCTACCCCACCCCCACCGGCTAGCCCGCCCGGCCCGCGCCTACTTCCGGGTTTGCGCTGAGACCCCGCCCCCTGCCGCTCGTTCATTGGCCTGAGGACTGCCGGGGCCTCCAGTGATTGGACAAAGCGCATGCTCGTCGCAGTTAAATGTCCTCCGCCTCCTGAAAGCCCGGGCTTGAGGAGGGCGGGGGCTTCGCTGACCCGGTCGGGGGCCGGGTGATGAGAACTCCTGTGACTTCTAGGAGGAAGTCTGATAACTTCCCCATCTTTCTTTCTTCCTTCCTTCTTTCTTCCTTTTCTTTTTCTTCGAGATAAGGTCTCTCTCGAGCCCAGGACGACCTGGAACTCTGTAGTCCCAGGCTGGCCTCGAACTCACAGCTATCCTCTGACATCAGCCTCCCCAGTGCTGGGATTAAAGGCATGTGCACCACACCTGGCCAACGTCCCCGTCTTTCAAAGGTTTCCATTTTCAAAGTTATTCCCTTTAAATATAAGTGCTTTTAGCCGGGCGTGGTGGCGCACACCTTTAATCCCAGCACTCCGGAGGCAGAGGTAGGAGGATCGCTGTGAGTTCGAGGCCACCCTGAGACTACATGGTGAATTCCAGGTCAGCCTGGGTTAGAGTGAGACCCTACCTTGAAAAATAATGAAATAAAATAAAAATGCCTTTAACTGCTGACATCTCTCCAGCACTAAAGTTCCTGTTTTTGTTTTTGTTGTTGTTGTTGTTTTCCTAGCCCAGGCTGACCTGGAATTCACTTTGTAGTCTCAGGGTGGCCTCGAACTCACGGCGATCCTCCTACCTCTGCCTCCCGAGTGCTGGGATTAAAGGCGTGCGCCACCAGGCCTAGCGAGTTTCCGGATTTTTAGCTATGGCATCTGGGGGCGTCTTTGAGGAGTATGTGTATAGTTCCTGAAAGTAGATGCATGCACCAATGGGCACATCTATGGTCCCTGCAAGCTTTGGGTACCCCCACACACACACGCATACTCACACAAACACACACCTGCCCACCATACAATCCTGTCGCAGTCCACCATACACGAAGAAACCAGCATGGACTATCAAAGCCAAAGGGTTTATTATTATAGGTACATTCAGTGTGCGCCTGCCACAGCGTCCTGCACCCCCTGGGCCCTAGCGGCTTCTGCAGACGACCTTGGGGGGCTGCCTGCAACCCTGATCCCCTACTCCCCAGAGAGGCGCTCCAGCCAGAAGCGTGCAGGGGAGGGCCTCCCCACCCGCCTCCCCTGGGGAAGTGACATTTACAGCTGGAGAGGGGGAGGGGAGAGGGAAACAAATTTTGTACTTTGACGCCCCTCCCAGTAAAAGCCTTCTTTGTGGATGCGGGCCGGGGAGGAGGAGGGGAGGGGTTGGGAGGAGGTCGACGTTATGCAAAAATAAACAATCAGGGGCTGGTTAAAGCATTTGCTGGCAAAGCCAAAGGATCCGGGTTCGATTCTCCAGGACCCAGGTAAGCCAGATGCACAAGGGGGCACTTGCATATGGAGCTCGTTTGCAGTGGCTAGAGGCCCTGGTGTGTCCATTCTCTCTCTCTCTCTCTCCCACTTTCTAATAAAAAATAAATAAAATGTCAGGAATTCACTGGATAGCTCTGAGAACGGAATTTGAGGGGCCCGAGGCCACCCCCTCCTCCTTCCAGACACATCAAGCAGCATTGGAAGTGAGGTAAAGGCGGGAGGAGTGTCCCCCTCCCCAACCCCTAGCACCCTGGATGGTCCAGGGGACCTCACCAGCGGCGCCCCCACATGCCCATCCTTAAGGTGAAGAGGAAGCCAGCAATTTCTCCTCCCACCATCCCCCACCACCCCAAGAAGCTGGGGCAGGACTTGGGGATCAGGTAGGTTTGGCTCAACTGTCTCCCTGCCCACCCCCACCAAGCTCAGTTCTTGCATACAAATTATGGTGGGGGGGGAGAGCAGGAAGAGACTGAGATATGGCTATAGGGGCAACAGTTCCCCCCCACCCCAAGTTCTTGAGGTGCTAGAGAAGTGTTACTCCTGCTCTCAGGCCCGAGACACTTGTCAGACAAGACCCACTCTTGAGTGGGAGTACCTGAAATCAGGTTGCCTTCATCCGTGGAGGATGTGGTAGGTAGTGTCTGTCCCCAGACGTGACACATGTACCCAGGGGGGCCCCACTCACTCACTCTGTTGCAGCCCACTTGTCTGACACCTCCTCTTTCCTGGTTCCCAGTTTGCCCAGCTGTGCCTGGATCTGGGAGCGATGGGTGGGAAAGGAGGGAGGAAGGGGAGTCACGGGTGGTTCCCACCCCAATATGTAAGGAATGGGGACCAAGGGGGGGACCCCTGTGCCTCTCCCCACCTCCTCAGCCATGGCGCTCTTGTTAAGCAGTAGGGAGCACCCCAGCTCCTGGCAGGCGGTCAGCTCAGGCACCCGCGCCTCCAGCTCGGTCTTCAGGCCCTGGTGGTAGTTCATGAGCACCTCCACGGAAGACACGTCCCTGTAGCGGTTGCAGGCAGGGAGCTGAGCCACAGAAAGCGCCGTCAGGCTGCCCTCTAGACGCAGCTCCCAGAAGCCCTGAGCTGAAGCTGTGCGGCATCCGGGGACATCTTCCCTCCATGGTCAAGTTCCAAGAGCCGAGGGTCTTCACACGGATTCCACAACTCCAACTTTCCAAGGTGCTAAAAGTTCACGTTTGTGATCTAGCCTTCTAAAATTTCAATACCTCCCCTCTCTCCGTGTGTGTGGTATGTGTGCATGTTTATATGTGTGAGTGCTTGTGCGTGTGTGTGCACATATGTATGGAGAGGCCAGAGGCAGACATTGGGTGTCTTCCCGGATTACTCTCCTTATCATCATCATCATCATCATTATTATTTTGGTTTTTCAAGGTAGGGTCTAGCTCAGGCTGACCTGGAATTCACCTGGAAGGTGGCCTCAAACTCCTGAGTGCTGGGATTAAAGGCTAAGCTCGGCTCCATTTTATTTTAAAATTTTATTTGCGGGGCTGGAGAGATGGCTTGGCGGTTAATCACTTGCCTATAAAGCCTAAGGACCCTGATTCAAAGCTTAATTCCCCAGTACCCACGTAAGCCAGATGCACAAGGTGGCACATGCATCTGGAGTTCGTGTGTCATGGCTGGAGGCCTTAGTGTGCACATTCTCTCTCTCTTTCTGTCTCTCTCTGTCTGCCTCTTTATCTCTATCTCTCTCAAATAAATAAATAAAATAAGATAAAAAGTTTTAAAAAAATTTATTTGCGTGTGCATGTGTGCATCATGCCAAGGTTTACCACTGCAAATGAACACAAGGTCCACGCACCACTTTTTGCATCCGACTTATGTGGGTCCTGGGGAATTAAACCCTGGCTGGCCGGTTTTGCAAACAAGCGCCTTCAACTGCTGAACCATCTTCCCAACCTCTCCACCTTATTATTATTATCATTATTTTGATTTTCTTTTTTTTTTTTTTTTCAAACTGCCTATTTTGATTTTCTGAGAAAGAGTCTCACTCTAGCCCAAGCTGATCTGGAATTCACTATGTAGTCTCAGGGTGCCCTCAAACTCACAGCCATCCTCCTACTTCTGCCTCCCGAATGCTGGGATTAAAGGCATGTGCCACAATGCTCGGCTTCCACCTTATTGCTTGAGACAAGGTCTCTCGTTGGACTGAGAGCTCACTGGTCCAGCTAGCCAGTGAGCCACAGGAATCCCGGCCTGTACCTCACCAGCCCTGGGGTTACAGGCATCGGGATACCCGGCCTTTAGGAGGATTCTGGATTCTGAACCCAGGTCCTCATGCCTGTGTGGTGTGGCAAGCGCTTTACCCACTGAGTCTTCCCTCTAGTCCCCAGGCTTTTGTTTTGTGATATTCTCTCTCTTTCTCTCTCCCTCTCCCTCTCTCCTCTGTCTGTCTCTCAATATAGAGTCCAGGCTGGCCTTGACTGTGAAATCCTCCCCCCTCTTCTTCCCATATAAATGCTGGGATTATAAGTACGTACCACCACGTCTGCCTACTTCCCTAAGTGACTTTGTTTCTATGGAGACAGGGTCTCAGGTAGCCTAGCCTGGCTTCAACCTTGCTATGTAGCTGAAGATGACCTTGAACTTCTGATGCCACCTCAGGAGTGCTGGATTGTGGGTGAACATCACCACCCCGGGGTGTGTGCTGAGGATGGAACCCGGGGCTTCCTTTGTGCTGGGTAAGAACTCTGTTAACTGAGCTACATCACCCACTCAAAACTTTTTTTGTTTGTTTGTTTTGTTTTGTTTTTCAAGGTAGGGTCTCACTCTAGCTCAGGCTGACCTGGAATTCACTATGTAGTCTCAGGGTGGCCTCGAACTCACGGTGATCCTCCTACCTCTGCCTCCCGAGTGCTGGGATTAAAGGTGTGCGCCACCACGCCTTTTTAAAAGTCTTAAAATCTGCTAGGCATGATGGCATGCCTTTAAAATAATAACTGGGCTGGAGAGATGGCTCAGGGGTTAAAGGTACTTGCTTGTAAAGTCTGATGGCCCCAGGTTCAATTCCCCAGTACTCATGTAAAGCCAAATACACATAGTGGCTCATGCATCTGGACTTTTTTTGCAGTAGCTAGAGGCCCTGGCATGCTCATTCTCTCCTGTCTCTGTCTCTGTCTCTGTCTTTGATTGCAAGTAAGTAAATAAAATATTTTGAAAAACTTAAAATCAGGGCTGGGCATGCCTTTAATCCCAGCACTCGGGAGGCAGAGGTAGGAGGATCACTTTGAGTTTGAGGTTACCCTGAGGCTACATAGTGAATTCCAGGTCAGCCTGGACTAGAGTGAAACCCTACATCGAAAAACCAAAACCAAAACCAAAACAAAAACAAAAACAAAACAAAAAAAAAAACTTTAAAACCAGGGCTGTAGAGATGGCTTAGAAGTTAAGGCACTTACCTACCAAGCCTAAGGATCCATGTTCGACTCTATAGCTCCCACATAAGACAGATGCACAAGGTGACACAAGGGCACAAGGTCGCACATGTGTACAAGAGTGGTACACGCGTATGGAGTTTGATAGTAGAGGCTGGAAGCCCTGGAGTGCTCAATATCTCTCTCTCATAAAAAAATTACAAAAAATTGGATTTATCATCCAGGCATGGTGGTGCATGTCTTTAATCACTCAGGAGGCACAGGTACAAGGATGGCTATGAGCTCGAGGCAAGCCTGGGACTACAGAGTGATCTCCATGTCAACCTGTGCTAGAGTGATACCCTGCCTCTAAAAAAAATAATGATAATTGGAATTATCAGCCAAATGTGTCAGTGGACTCCTGTAATCCCAGAACTTGGGCGGGTAAATCAGAAGGATCATGAGTTCAAAACCAGCCTGGGCTATGTTGTGAGTTCAAGGAGAACCTGGATCGTGGCTGACCTCTTTAATCCCAGTACTAGGGAGGCAGAGGTAGGAAGACAATTGTGAGTTTGAGGCCAGCCTGGGACTACAGAATGAGTTCCATGTCAGCCTGGGCTACAGTGAGACCCAGCCTGAAAATAAATAAATAAATTATAAAAATAAAAAGTTGGGTGTGGTGGTGCACGCCTTTAATCCCAGCACCTGGGAAGCAGAGATAGGAGGATTGCAGTGAGTTCGAAGCCATCCTGAGACTACATAGTGAACTCTAGGTCAGCCTGGGCTAAAGAGACACAGAGAGAGAGAGAAAACCTACCTCAAAATAAAAACAGAAAAAATAAATTAAAAAAGAGAGCAACTCAGGGCCAGAACCACCAGGGGGCAATATATCCCAAATCCTGAGATGTCCTGGCTGTAGCAAGTCTCTCTGCCCTAGTCTAGAATGCAATCTCTTAAATTTTCTTTTCTTTTCTTTTCTTTTTTAAGACAAGCCCAACAGACTCGCCTTTTTTTTTTTAATGCAAGAGAGTAAGAGAGCGAGAGAGAGTGAGAGAATTGGCACGCCAGGGCCTCCAGCGACTATCATCGACATCCAGATGCATGCATCAACCTTGTGGGCACCCTCAACCTGTGTGCGCTTGCGTCACCTTTGTGCATCTGGCTTATGTGGGACCTGGAGAGTCGAACATAGGTCCTTAGGCTTTGCAGGCAAGCACCTTAACCACTAAGCCATCTCTCCAGCCCAGCCCTACTGTTTTCTAAAGCTGGGATTGGAGCAGATGGCTTCATCTCTTGAGCCTCAACACACCCCTCTTCTTTTTTTTTTTTTTTTTTTGTTTTGCAAGGTAGGGTCTCACTCTGGTCCAGGCTTACCTGGAATTAACTATGTAGTCTCAGGGTGGCCTCGAACTCTTGGCGATCCTCCTACCTCTGCCTCCCAAGTGCTGGGATTAAAGGTGTGCACCACCACGCCCAGCTCCCTCTTCTAAATTGGGAACTGTAATAGTTTTCATAAGATAATGTGTGTAAAATGACAATTCAATTCTTGGCCGTGGGGATTGGGTGATTCTTTTTTTAAAAAAGTTTTTGGGCTGGAGAGATGGCTTAGCGATTAAGGCGCCTGCCTCCTAAGCCTAAGAACGCTGGTTTCCAATCTCCAGTGGTTCCAATCTCCAGGTCCCACGTTTAGCCAGATGCAAAGTGACGCAAGGCTGCAATGCCGCACATGACCACAAGGGGGCGCACGCATCTGGAGTTCGTTCGCAGCAGCTGAGAGGCTGCTGGTGCGCCCATTTCTCTCTGTCTTCCTCTCCCTCTCTCTGTCTCTCTCCAAAAAAAAAAAAAAAAACCTGAGTTCTTTGAAGGTTAGACTTGTTGCTATCACCCAGCCTGCAAGCCAGCAGGCAGGATTTGAACCTAGAGCCTGAGCTTTAACCACTACTGCCTTTCTGTTATTCAGCAGCAATCACAAGGTCCTATCCTTTCCTGGAGCCCCCTCACTTTTCCAACTCACACCCCAATAACCAGACACCCCAGCACACACACAAAAAAAGTATTGCTCGCCCCCTGCTCAAGCCCCAACACCCTGCCTTCACCCTTCACCACACAATCCAGGAACACAAAAGCACTCATTTGGGGCTGGAGAGATGGCTTAATGGTTAAGGCGCCTGCCTGCTAAGCCTAAAAATGCCTGTTCGATTCTCCAGGTCCCAGGTTTAGCCAGATGCAAAGTGACACAAGGGCGCAATGCCGCACTTGCCCACAAGGGGGCGCACGTGTCTGGAGTTCATTCACAGTGGCTGAGAGGGCACTGGCGCGCCCATTCTCTGTCTCTCTGCCTCTTCCTCTCTCTCTCTCTCTCTCTCTCTCTCTGTTTCTCTCTGTCCTTCTCTCTCAGTAAAAAAAAAAAAAAAGTGCTCATTTGGCCTGAGGGACCTTACATGCTTCTTGAACCTGAGCAGTGAGTTTTCTTCATGGTCAGCCAACCTCTTACTCTGTCTCTCACAGACTAAGAGTGTGAAAAACTGCCTTCTGAGATGGTTCAAAGAGAGATGGCTTAGGACAGCCAGGGCTGAATCTCAGAATCATAGCCTTATCGCAGAGTTCCAGGACAGAGTCAAAAATAACTGGGCTGGAGAGAGAGCTCAGTGGTTAAGGTGCTTGCCTGCAAAGCTTAGCAACTGGAGTTCTATTCCTCAGGACCCACATATAACCAGATGCACAAAGTGGTGCTTGCATCTGGAGTTTGCAGTAGCAGGCCCTGGCACCCCCATTCTCTTTCTTTGTCTTTCTCTGCTTGCAAATAATTTGTTGTTTTTTTTTTTTTTTTTCTTTTTTTTCAGGTAGGGTCTCACTGTAGGCCAGGCTGACCTGGAATTCACTGTGTAGTCTCAGAATAGCTCGAAATCATGGCAATCCCAGGCATCCCAGGATCCACGTAAGCCATATGCACAAGGTGGCTTATGCATCTGGAGTTTGTTTGCAGTGGTGGGAAGCCCTGGCATGCCCATTCTCATTCTCTCTTTCAAAAAAAAAAAATGCTGAAAGCCGGGCATGGTGGCACATGCCTTTAATCCCGGCACTCAAGAGGCAGAGGTAGGAGGATCACCGTGAGTTCAAGGCCACCCTGAGACTACATAGTGAATTCCAGGTCAGCCTGAGCTAGAGTGAGACCCTACCTCAAAAAAACAAAAAACCAAAAAACCAAAAAAACAAAAAAAAAACACTCTTAAATGAATGAGGGAGGGAACTATAGGTCCCTGTTCAATATGACATCATGTGTATGAGGGAGGAAGGAGGGATGGAAGCAAGGATGGGAAGAGGAGAGGAAGGACCTTCATGCTGCCACCATTGTGGTTTTTTTTGTTTTGTTTTTTTTAATTATTTTATTTATTTTGGGAGAGAGACAGAGAGCGAGACAGACAGAGAGGGAGAAGGAGACACAGAATGGACGCGCCAGCAGTCTCAGCTGCTGTGAACGAAATCCAGATGTGTGCGCCCCCTTGTGGGCAAGTGCAGCATTGTGCCCTTGCGTCACTTTGCATCTGGCTAAACGTGGGACCTGGAGATTGGAACCAGCATTCTTAGGCTTAGCAGGCAGGCGCCTTAACCACTAAGCCATCTCTCCAGCCCCACCATTGTGTTTTCTAAATCAAGAACCCTGGCATGCTTGAGGATGGAGCTGCCTGGTGGGGATGAGGCCTTGACATTTTCTTTCTTTCTTTCTTTTTAAGATTTTATTTTTTATGTATTTATTAGAGAAAGAGGAAGAGTGAGAATGAGTATACTAGGGCCTCCAGCCACTGCAAACGAACTCCAGACACGTGCGTCCCCTTGTGCATCTGGCTTATGTGGGACCCGGAGAGAATCAAACCTGGGTCCTTTGGCTTTTCAGGCCAGTGCCTTAACTACTAAGCCATCTCTCCAGCCCTGGTCAGTGGCCTTTTCAACGTTCTTTCCTCTCCTTCTTCCACAATGGACCCTGAGCCTTGGAAGGTGTGTTAGAGATGTTTCAGTGCTGAGCACTCCTCTGTCACTTCTCAGCACCATGGTGCATTCTGAGTCATCCCAGTGGTCACCGTCATCTGAAAAGAGAAGCTTCTCTAACCAAAAGTGAGAGTAGCATTAATATATGGGTGTGGACCTTAAGAGAAGTGCTTACTGGGCAGTTTGGTGGGCATAGTATATACATTTAGCCAGACACAAGCACATGCTTACTATCATTGAGAATTTGTCACACACACACACACACATTTGGCCAGTGTAGCTGCCAAGATTTGTGGCCACACCCATATGCAATCATGAGGCAACTGATGTAAAAGTTATTTTAGAGAGCTGGATCTGTTCAAACTTTTATTTGGATGGGGGTAGTTTTTTTGAGGCAGTCTCACTCAAACTTTTTTTTAGAATTATATATATTTTTTTTTTTTTTTTTTTTTTTTTTGAGGTAAGGTCTCACTCTAGCTCAGGCTGACCTGGAATTCACTATGTATTCTCAGGGTGGCCTTCAACTCACAGTGATCCTCCTAACTCTGACTCCCGAGTGCTGGGATTAAAGGCGAGCGCCACCGCTCCTGGCTATAATTACTTTTTTTTTTTTTTTTTTTTTTTTTTTTTGACAGTCAGAGAAAGAGGTATATAGAGAGAGAACGGACGCACCAGCATCCTCTCAGCTGCTGTGAACATATTCCAGACACGTGCGCCCCCTTGTGGGCAAGTTAGTCATTGCGCCCTTGTGTCACTTTGCATCTGGCTAAATGTGGGACCTGGAGATTGGAACAGACATTCTTAGGCTTAGTGGGCAGGCACCTTAACCACTAAGCTATCTCTCTAGCTCTATCATTAAATTTTTAATTAGCTTGCAAAGTAATAGGTTTCCCTATGGTTTAATTCTACATCCTTAATTTTGCTTAACACTCCCACCAAACCTACCCCCACCTCAACCCCATCTGTTGTAACTGCCTTTGTGTTGCCGCCACAAAACATCTGGCTACAAGCAGCTGATGGAAGGAAGGGGTTTATTTTGGCTTACAGATTCGAGGGGAAGCCTCCTGAGGGCAGACCAGAGGCTGGACATCATCATTGTCACAGCAGGTGGACACCACAGCAGGAGAGTGAGCTAAGCTCTGCCACGGGTAGCAGACTATAACACCTCAAAGCTTTCCCCCAGCAACAAACCTCCTCTAACAAGGTTCCACCTACCAAATTAGGACCGGCTGGGGACCAAGCATTCAGAACAGTTTATATGGGGGATAGCTAATTCAAACCACCACAACACTTAAGTCTTCCTACCCCCAGGACCCGTCCCCAAAACACACTTTTATGTCATACATTTCCCTTATTTTTATTTTTATTTTTTGGTTTTTCGAGGTAGTGTCTCGCTCTAGCCCAGGCTGACCTGGAATTCACTATGTAGTCTCTGGGTGGCCTTGAACTCACAGCCATCCTCCTACCTCTGCCTCCCAGATGCTGGGATTAAAGATGTGCGCCACCACACCTGGCTTCACGTCATACATATTCTACTATGTCCCCTTGTAAAACCGGGGGTGGGCGGTGTGCCTGAAATGCTTTTGCTATGTGATTGCTGCTGGCCTCAAATTCATGATCCTCCTGCCTCAACCCCCTGGGTGCATGTATTACAGCACAGACTTTCTGCCCACTGGTCCAGATACCCCACCAAGCCGTACACCACACAACCCCCTGTGCTCACATCACCATGAGTGGGAATCTAGTTACCACCTGTACAGCCACAAAACAGCCCACTTCATCATGCCACTGTCCCTGGATGCCCTCCACGGAGAACAGCACGACCTTACCATCATCCGAACACGTAAGCACTGTCGTCCATGCCCACCAGCCCCTGACCCACACTCAGACACCCTGACAACAAAAATCCCCAGCCACTCCCCACACAGCTTTATCCCATCAACACACCCTTTTTCAAACTTTTTTTTCCCAAATACAAAAGCTTCCAAATCCATAATCATGTACACAGACTTCAGACGCAGGCCGACCAAAGGCGTATCCCCACCCCCTGTTTCTATGACCACACTATAAAACACATGCTGGGGCTGGAAAGATGGCTTAGCGGTTAAGGCACCTGCCTGCCAAGCCTAAGAACGTCAGTTCCAATCTCCAGCGGTTCCAATCTCCAGGTCCCACGTTTAGCCAGATGCAAAGTGATGCAAGGGCGCAATGCCGCACTTGACCACAAGGGGGCGCACGCATCTGGATTTCGTTCACAGCAGCTGAGAGGCTGCTGCCGCGCCCATCTCTATCTGTCTTCCTCTCTCTCTGTCTCTCTCTGTGTCTCTCTCAAAACACACACACACACACACACACATGCTGACCCACAACTCTTGGGATCTAGGTCCCTACTAAGGTGCTGGGGTTATAACTCAGTGATAAGAGTGCTTGCTCAGCATATGTACGGCATTGGTTCAGTACTCCCCAGCATCACGTAAAAAGTTAAACCTCAGGGGCCTGGAGAGATGGCTTAGCAGTTAAGCGCTTGCCTGTAAAGCCAAAGGACCCCAGTTCGAGGCTCGATTCCCCAGGACCCACGTAAGCCAGATGCACAAGGGGGGGCATGCATCTGAATTTGTTTGCAGTGCTGGAGTACCTGGTGTGCCCATTCTCTCTCTCTCTCTGTCACTCTTAAGTAAATAAATAAATAAACCACACACAAAAAAGTAAAACCTCAGGGCTGGAGAGATAGGCTGGTTAAGGCGCTTGCCTGTGAAGACTAAGGACCCATGCTTGACTCCCCAGATCCCACATAAGCCAGATGCACAAAGCGACTCATGCGTGTGGAGTTCAGTTGCAGTGGCTGGAGGCTGCAGGCCAATTCTCTCCCTCTCTCTCCTCTCTCTCTCTCTCATAAAAATAAATAAATAAATGATGTTCAAAAAAATTAGGGCTGGAGAGATGGCTTAGCGGTTAAGGCACTTGCCTGCAAAGCCAAAGGACCTAGGTTCTTATTTCCCAGGACCCACGTAAGCCAGATGCATAAGGTGGCACATGCGTCTGGAGTTCCTTTGCAGTGGCTGGAGGCTCTGGTGCACCTAATCTCTTTCTAATCTGCCTCTTTCTCCCTCCCTTCCCCTCTCTATCTGAAATAAATAAATAAAATATTTTAAATAAATCTCAGCCAGGCACAGTGGCACAAGCCTTTAATCCCAGCACTCAGGGAGGCAATAGGAGGATCAGTGTGAGTTCGAGGCCAGCCTGGGACTACAGAGTGATTTCCAGGTCAGCCTGGACTAGAGTGAGACCATGCCTTGAAAAAAATAATAAAATCAAGTTAGATCCCCAGGAAGAGCCAGATGACCAAACAGGAGCCTGTTTCCAACTCCCAGTATCAGGGAAAACACCAAATCTGACCTCTTGGTGACTTAAAGGTCCCCATTTTGCAATAAGAGTTTGTTTTTGGCCGGGGTAGGGCCTCCTGCATTAGTAGGACCACGTCTGTCCTGGTGAGTGAGGGGTGGAGATGGGGGAGCCCACCCCTCCCCTCCCCTGAGGCTGGGAAGGAGCTGAAAAACATGGTCACCGCCCACCGCAGCTGTTGACATCAGTACCAGATGTGGAGCTGAGGCAGGAGGGACAGGGCTGGGGCTGTGCTGGTTGTAGGACCAGGGAAGGCCAGTAGCCAGCAGATGTGAAATCCGAAAGCAGACCCTAACCTAGGGGCGCTAGGGACCACCCCTGCCCTGCTGCCCTCCCTTCCCAAGGAAAGCAAAGACCTCTTTCTCCCTCCTCCCCTCACCCCATTTCATTTGAAATTCCGCTCTGTATGGAGGTGGAGCTTCATCAGCATAAGGCTCTGGTTTGATCGCCGTCGTTGACAATTAGAAGCGAAATAACCACCAAGTTTCGGCTGTTTTTATTCCACCTATCACTCTTTTTTTTTTTTGTTTTTTTTTTTTTTTTTTTTTTTTTTGGTTTTTTCAAGGTAGGGTCTCACTCTGGTCCAGGCTGACCTGGAATTAACTATGTAGTCTCAGGGTGGCCTCGAACTCTCGGCGATCCTCCTACCTCTGCCTCCCCAGTGCTGGGATTAAAGGCGTGCGCCACCACGCCCGGCTCTTTGAAGGTTATTTTAAGACAAATCTCAGAAAATAATTGAACTCATGGCGATCCTCCTCTGCCTCTGCAACCCTGGGGTTAAAGCGTGGACCACCACACAAGGCTCTGAACATGCATTTCTATTGAGGCTTTTTTTTTTTTTTTTTTTTTTTTTTGCTCTGGGTCTCACTGATCCAGGCTGACCTGGAATTAACTATGTATTCTCAGAGTGGCCTCTGAATCCTCCTACCTCTGCCTCCCGATGCTGGGATTAAAAAGGCGTCTATTCTATTGAGGCTTTTTTATTCTAGTTTTTGTTTTGTTTTTATTTTTATTTTTGAAATATATTTTATTTATTTATTTGAGAGAAAGAGGCGGAGAGAGAGGGAGAGAATGGGGAGCGCCAGGGCCTCCAGCCACTGCATGAGTCCCCTTGTGCAATCTGGCTTACGGTGGGTCCTGGAGAATCGAACCGGGATCCTTTGGCTTTGCAGGCAAACGCCTTAACTGCTAACCCACCCCTCCAGCCCCAGCCCTAATTCATTTTTTGTTTTTGAAGTAGGGTCTCACTCTAGCCCAGGCTGACCTGGAATTCTCTATATAGTCTCAGGGTGGCCTTGAACTCAGAGATCCTCCTACCTCCCCAGTGTTGGGATTAAAGGCGTGCACCACCACACCCGGCTTGTTTTGTTTTGCTTTGCTTTGCTTTGTTTTTGAGACAGGATCTCATGTAGCAAAGGCTGGCCTTGAACTTTGTGTGTAGGTGAGGGTGGCATAGAACTCCTAACCCTCTTCTGCCCACCTCCCAAGTGCTGGGATCGGGGGCTTGTACCACACCATGCCTGGCCAGTGGTTCTCTTTGTTTGCTTGTTCACTTTTGTGAGCTGGTCTCGCTATACAGCCCAAATTAGCCTCGAACTTGCCATCCTCCTGCCTCAGCTGTCCAAGCTCTTGAGTGCATGGACAGAGGGTGAGGGTACAACACGGTGACAGAGTGCTTACAGATGCATCGACAGGCTCCTCAATGTGTTGATACAGAAGGGTGGACCTTTGTACCCCGGAAGTGTCATCATTATTCATTGTCCCCTGTGTGGCAATGTCCGAGATAGCCCCAGTCCCTGCCCTGCCAGAGCCCACAGACCAGAGGGAGCAGACAGACATGAGGCACAGGATCAGGTCAATAAGTCCTCTATGACCTATTCAAAGTGTCCCTAAAAGAAAGGATAGGGTGAGCCAGGCTTCATGGTACAGGCCTGTCATCCCAGGACTCAGGAGGCTGAAGCAGGAGGATCAAGAGTTCAAGACTAGCTTGGGCTATATAGCCAGACACCCCAGAAGAAAGAAAGAGGCCGGGTGTGGTGGCGCACGCCTTTAGTCCCAGCACTCGGGAGGCAGAGGTAGGAGGATCACTGTGAGTTCTAGGCCACCCTGAAAGTACACAGTGAATTCCAGATCAGCCTGGGCTAGAGTGAGACCCTACCTCAAAAAAAAAAAAAAAAAAAAAAAAAAAGAGAGAGAGAGAGAGAGAAAGAACAAAAGAAAAGAGAGAGGGAGGGAGGAAGAAGACAGGTGTTGGAAGTGAATACGTGTGGGGCGAGCTAGGAAATAAGGCAATAGAAAGGGGACGTTATGGGGGCTGGAGAGATGGCTTAGCGGTTAAGGCACTTGCCTGCAAAGCCAAAGGACCTAGGTTCTTATTTCCCAGGACCCACGTGAAGCCGGATATTAATAAGGGGGGCGCATGCATCTGAGTTTGTTTGCAGTGCTGGAGTACCTGGTGTGCCCATTCTCTCTCTCTCTGTCACTCTTAAATAAATAAATAAATAAACCACACACAAAAAGTAAAACCTCAGGGCTGGAGAGATAGGCTGGTTAAGGCGCTTGCCTGTGAAGACTAAGGACCCATGCTTGACTCCCCAGATCCCACATAAGCCAGATGCACAAAGCGACTCATGCATGTGGAGTTCAGTTGCAGTGGCTGGAGGCTGCAGGCCAATTCTCTCCTCTCTCTCTCTCTCTCTCTCTCATAAAAATAAATAAATAAATGATGTTCAAAAAAATTAGGGCTGAGAGATGGCTTAGCGGTTAAGGCACTTGCCTGCAAAGCCAAAGGACCTAGGTTCTTATTTCCCAGGACCCACGTAAGCCAGATGCATAAGGTGGCACATGCGTCTGGGTTCCTTTGCAGTGGCTGGAGGCTCTGGTGCACCTAATCTCTTTCTAATCTGCCTCTTTCTCCCTCCCTTCCCCTCTCTATCTGAAATAAATAAATAAAATATTTTAAATAAATCTCAGCCAGGCACAGTGGCACAAGCCTTTAATCCCAGCACTCAGGAGGCAATAGGAGGATCAGTGTGAGTTCGAGGCCAGCCTGGGACTACAGAGTGATTTCAGGTCAGCCTGGACTAGAGTGAGACCATGCCTTGAAAAAATAATAAAATCAAGTTAGATCCCCAGGAAGAGCCAGATGACCAAACAGGAGCCTGTTTCCAACTCCCAGTATCAGGGAAAACACCAAATCTGACCTCTTGGTGACTTAAAGGTCCCCATTTTGCAATAAGAGTTTGTTTTTGGCCGGGGTAGGGCCTCCTGCATTAGTAGGACCACGTCTGTCCTGGTGAGTGAGGGGTGGAGATGGGGGAGCCCACCCCTCCCCTCCCCTGAGGCTGGGAAGGAGCTGAAAAACATGGTCACCGCCCACCGCAGCTGTTGACATCAGTACCAGATGTGGAGCTGAGGCAGGAGGGACAGGGCTGGGGCTGTGCTGGTTGTAGGACCAGGGAAGGCCACTAGCCAGCAGATGTGAAATCCGAAAGCAGACCCTAACCTACTGGCGCTAGGGACCACCCCTGCCCTGCTGCCCTCCCTTCCCAAGGAAAGCAAAGACCTCTTTCTCCCTCCTCCTCCTCCCCTCACCCCATTTCATTTGATGGCATCCGCTCTGTATGGAGGTGGAGCTTCATCAGCATAAGGCTCTGGTTTGATCGCCGTCGTTGACAATTAGAAGCGAAATAACCACCAAGTTTCGGCTGTTTTTATTCCACCTATCACTCTTTGAAGGGTTTTTTTTTTTTTTGGTTTTTTTTTTTTTTTTTTTTTTTTTTTTTTTGGTTTTGCAAGGTAGGGTCTCACTCTGGTCCAGGCTGACCTGGAATTAACTATGTAGTCTCAGGGTGGCCTCGAACTCTCGGCGATCCTCCTACCTCTGCCTCCCCAGTGCTGGGATTAAAGGCGTGCGCCACCACGCCCGGCTCTTTGAAGGTTATTTTAAGACAAATCTCAGAAAATAATTGAACTCATGGCGATCCTCCTACCTCTGCTTCCCAACGCTGGGGTTAAAGGCGTGGACCACCACACAAGGCTCTGAACATGCATTTCTATTGAGGCTTTTTTTTTTTTTTTTTTTGGTTTTGCGAGGTAGGGTCTCACTCTGATCCAGGCTGACCTGGAATTAACTATGTATTCTCAGAGTGGCCTCGAACTCTCGGCAATCCTCCTACCTCTGCCTCCCGAGTGCTGGGATTAAAGGCGTGCGCCACCACGCCCGGCTTCTATTGAGGCTTTTTTATTCTAGTTTTTGTTTTGTTTTTATTTTTATTTTTGAAATATATTTTATTTATTTATTTGAGAGAAAGAGGCGGAGAGAGAGGGAGAGAATGGGGAGCGCCAGGGCCTCCAGCCACTGCATGAGTCCCCTTGTGCAATCTGGCTTACGTGGGTCCTGGAGAATCGAACCGGGATCCTTTGGCTTTGCAGGCAAACGCCTTAACTGCTAACCCATCCCTCCAGCCCCAGCCCTAATTCATTTTTTGTTTTTGAAGTAGGGTCTCACTCTAGCCCAGGCTGACCTGGAATTCTCTATATAGTCTCAGGGTGGCCTTGAACTCAGAGATCCTCCTACCTCCCCAGTGTTGGGATTAAAGGCGTGCGCCACCACACCCGGCTTGTTTTGTTTTGTTTTGTTTTGTTTTGTTTTGTTTTGTTTTGTTTTTGAGACAGGATCTCATGTAGCGAAGGCTGGCCTTGAACTTTGTGTGTAGGTGAGGGTGGCATAGAACTCCTAACCCTCTTCTGCCCACCTCCCAAGTGCTGGGATCGGGGGGGCTTGTACCCACCATGCCTGGCCAGTGGTTCTCTTTTGTTTGCTTGTTCACTTTTGTGAGTTGGTCTCGCTATACAGCCCAAATTAGCCTCGAACTTGCCATCCTCCTGCCTCAGCTGTCCAAGCTCTTGAGTGGATGGACAGAGGGTGAGGGTACAACACGGTGACAGAGTGCTTACAGATGCATTGACAGGGCCCTCAATGTGTTGATACAGAAGGGTGGACCTTTGTACCCCGGAAGTGTCATCATTATTCATTGTCCCCTGTGTGGCAATGTCCGAGATAGCCCCAGTCCCTGCCCTGCCAGAGCCCACAGGCCAGAGGGAGCAGACAGACATGAGGCACAGGATCAGGTCAATAAGTCCACCGTAACCTATTCAAAGTGTCCCTAAAAGAAAGGATAGGGTGAGCCAGGCTTCATGGTACAGGCAGGCCTGTCATCCCAGGACTCAGGAGGCTGAAGCAGGAGGATCAAGAGTTCAAGACTAGCTTGGGCTATATAGCCATACCCCCCCCCAGAAGAAAGAAAGAGGCCGGGTGTGGTGGTGCACGCCTTTAGTCCCAGCACTCGGGAGGCAAAGGTAGGAGGATCACTGTGAGTTCGAGGCCACCCTGAAAGTACACAGTGAATTCCAGATCAGCCTGGGCTAGAGTGAGACCCTACCTCAAAAAAAAAAAAAAAAAAAAAAAAAGAGAGAGAGAGAGAAAGAACAAAAGAAAAGAGAGAGGGAGGGAGGAAGAAGACAGGTGTTGGAAGTGAATACGTGTGGGGCGAGCTAGGAAATAAGGCAATAGAAAGGGGACGTTATGGGGGCTGGAGAGATGGCTTAGCAGTTAAGGCATTTTCCTGCGAGGCCTAAGGACCCAGGTTTGATTCCCCAGGTCCCACGTAAGCCAGATGCACAAGTTGGCGCATGTATCTAGAGTTCCTTTGCAGTGCCTGGAGGCCCTGATGCGCCCATTCTCCCCCCCTCCCCCGGTAAACAAATGAAAAGAGAGGTTATGGATGAGGCTGAGGGACATGTAGGAGTTTGAGACAAATATAGAAGGACCCTCAAGGCTCAGGAGGAGGCTCTTTGGGTGAGAAAGAGAAAGTTGTCTAGGGAGAGGAGGAGAGGGCCAGGTGGACATGGGAGTCCTGATAAGACCCTTGTGATTTTGTCTACCAGGTTGAGGACAGAGGGGGAGGATACAGCACAGGGACAGAGAGCTTCACCTAGCCCTGGAGGCCCTGGGTTGATTCCAACACTGCAGAAAGGGGAGAGGGAGGGAGAAGGAGTGAGGGGATGAAGGGGATTGCTGGGTGGAGGAAGGAGAGAGTTAGAACGGATTAGGTGGCAGGCGTACACTTTAGGCCACCTTGGGGATGACCCAAGTAAGATGTCCAAGTAAGAAGGGACAGAGCCAGAGTAGGATGAGGTCTCATGGTGGACAGATCTGCAAAACTGAGTCCTCCGTGAAACTTCATAACTAACTTCGGAGGGGAGGATACAGGAGACCCCCCAAGATTTAAGTTAGATGCTGAACCCTTCACTGAAGTAGGGTCCAAATGAGACACACACACACACACACACACACACACACACACGACAAGTGTGTTAACAGAAAGGGTTAGGGTCAGGGTCAGGGTTAGGCCTTGAACCCTGATGGCCAGCTGAGGCCCTGAGTTCACCCCTAGGCTAATGAGCAGCTGTCCCAGCTAAGGAGTAGAGAAATAGGGTCAGACTGGGACTGGGGGTGGGGTGTGCTGAAACATTCCTCTGGCAGCGAAACAGGAGATGGACTGGAGTGGGAGAGAAAGGAGGTGGGGAAGAGAGAAGGAGAGGAGAGGAGGAGAGCAGGAAGTGAGACAGCTAGGATACTGGGAGGAGTTTTAGCGGTAACAGATCTAAACAGAGCATGGTCATGCCATCAGAGCCCGTGGACAGAATCCCCATGGCCCGGATGTACAATTCCCCCAGAGGGAGGGAACACACAGAGCAGATACAGACGGACAGCAAATGAGATGCCACAAAACCCGGGGCACCTTGGCAAGCTGTAGCGGTCACCAAACGCGAGGAACTGCTGCGCTCCCACCCAGACTGTCCTCCCGCTAGTTACACCAGCTGGGCCTGTCCACGGCCCCATCTTACAGACAGACATACTGAGGCACAGGAGGCCCGCACTTGCCTTCCTGGTCGCACGGTGAAGGGGCAACACTGGGATTCTGAATAAAGTTTGTGGGCCACCCCTGGCTGGGTGGGCGCACTGATTACCCTCGTCTGTGTCCAAGTGGGCTTTGGCGGGTCTGAGCATTGCTATCTCCTGGGATGAGTGTCCATCCCATCTGCACCCCCCTCCCACCCACCCAGGATGCCCAGCCATCAGCCACCTTCCATTTCTGGGATTTCTTTATCAGGCTCGGCTGTCTGAGGGTGTCCGTGGGCCCGCAGCGTGCCATTGCGTGCCTCTACCTGTCTCAGCTGCTACTACGTCAATGCCATCTGGTTGTGTGTGTGTGTGTGTGTGTGTGTATCTCCTTGTCCAAGCAGCCTTGAGTGTGAGAGGAATGAAGGGAGGCCGGGCTGGGGCTGGGCTGGGGGTGGAGGCAGAGAGGGGGGCATCGTGTGCTGAAAGGAGTCGAAGTTTTACAGGAATGTTTCCCAGACCCTGAAAGGAGCCCCGAGGGACAGCGCCCAGAGCTTCCAGAAAAACACACACAGCCCCTTAACTCAAGGGCCCAGGATCCGGGCTGAGCCATCAGGGTCCCCTTCCCCCCTCCCCATCTTCCCTCCAAGGCCCCTTTAAGACCAAGCTGGTCTTCTCCTCTCCTCTCCCTGTGAACCCCCTCAAAGTTCTGGAGGCCCCCTGGGCTCCAGCCCTGGTGGGTGGAGGCAGAGGGGGAGCTAGGGGCGGGGAAAGGGTTGCCCAAAGTCTGGGAGGGAGAGGAAGACGGTGCTGGGTAGCCAGGCGAAGACGCTGGCTGCTGCGGAGGAGTTGAGCCAGCCCAGCCCAGGGGCTCCCGCTGTGCCAGGCGGGCAGTGCCAAATCCGGGGAGCCCGGAGCTTGGGGGGGAGGGCCGGGGACAACCCGGCCCTGCCCCCTCTCCCCCTCCCGAGTGAAGTGACCGACCAGCAACTTCGGAGAAAAGTTTGGCATCTGACTGCATGGTTGGTGTCCCAAGGATGGGCAGGGTCCCCTTGGCCTGGTGCTTGGCGCTTTGCTGCTGGGGGTACGTGGCCCCCAAGGGTAAGTGATGGAGGTTCACTGGGGGCAGGGCCACCCGCTGGAGGGGTGAGGGCAAAGGGAGTGAGGGGATGGGGGCCAGATGGCAGGTGTTGTGGGGGTGGGTGTCGAGCTGGCTTAGGGAGTTTCCTTGGGGCAACCGAGAGAGGATTTAGAGGAAGACAGAAACATATACTCAGCTCAGCAGGCTCCGGCTAGAGAAAAAGCAGAGAAAGCGGCTGGGAGTGGAACATTAGGGCAAGAAACGAACTGGGAGGGTCAGAGATGGACGCAGAGAGTCACGGGAGACAGGACAGGCTGAGGGATGGGGGTGGGGTGGGGAGCTGCTTGGGGCTCTGAGGAGCCAGCTGAACTTGGGGCCCCCTCAGAAGACGAGAGAACAAGACAGGAGGAGAGCTACGGAGTTCTGGGTTCCCCTTGTCACTGTTAGCTCCTCCCTCCCACTTGTCCTTTCCCACTGGAGGCCCTCTAAGGAGGCCCTCTGTTTCTCTCTCTCTCTCTTCCTTCCCCCTCTCTCTGTCTCCCTTTCCATCCCAGCCTCTTTTCTTCCCTCTGTGCCCCAGCCCAGACTGGGAAATCCCTGGAGACCTGAAGGAAGGGCAGGGAATGGCCCTACCAGGCAATCCAGGGCGTGGGAGGCTGCCAGATCCATCCGGGGCCTACTTCCCAACAGACTGGACACGGGATGGATGCTGGACCTCAGTCCCTTGGGAAGACTCCCATCTTCCCCTCTACCTCCTCCCTCCACCCCTCTCTGAGGTCACTCTATAACTATGTGGGCCTAAGGGCCCAGTAAGGTCTTGGCAGCCGGTGGGCAGGCACAGAGGGTTCCCAGGCTCACTCACTCCTCTGCGTCTTCCCTGACAGATGCCCAGGCTGAAGCCGACAGCCCATTTGTAGGGAGCCCAGGAAACGTCACTGGGGCCCGAGGACTCGTGGGGACTCTTCGGTGTGAACTCCAGGTTCAGGGGGAACCCCCCGAGGTGAGCTGGCTTCGGGATGGACAGATCCTGGAGCTGGCAGACAGCACCCAGACCCAGGTGCCCCTGGGTGAAGATGGACAGGATGACTGGAGGGTCGTCAGTCAACTCAGGTGTGGCATCTCTCCCTGACCCATCACTTCCTAACCCCCTCCATCACTGTCCACAGGGGCTGACCCACTAAGGGCTCTGGCCAGTAGCTCCACCTTGGTTGAGATCTCTCTTCGACCGCTTGCTGGCCGTATGGCTTTGAGCTTGTGACATGACCTCTGGGTTTCATTTTCCTCTTCTTGTAAATGAGTTAAAAATAGCACTGACTTCATCCTTCTATACGTTTCCGTCCAGACCCCTTCTTTCGGTTCTGCTGACCCTTTCCAGTGACCAGCCCCTGATCCTGAACCTCACTGTCCCTCCTTTTGCCTTCCAGAATCTCGTCCCTGAAGCTTGCAGATGCAGGACAGTACCAGTGTGCGGTGGACCTGAATGGACAGACCTTCCTGTCCCAGCCTGGCTATGTGGGCCTGGAAGGTAAGCTCTGGGCTCGGAGGTTCTGAGGGTATCTCAGAGAGCTGGAAGATTTAGGGAGTCCCTTGATGTGCAGCCTAGAGAGGTAAGAGATCCGGGGAGCTGAGGAGGAGGCTTGGGAGGTCTGTAAATTATAGGCGAGCACAGCTGGAGAGATGGCTTAGTGGTTAAGCACTTGCCTGCGAAGCCTAAGGACCCATGTTCGACTCTCCAGCACACGTTTGCACATGCACACAAGGTGACGCATGCATCTGGAGTTTGATTACAGTGGCTGGAGGCCCTGGCACGCAGCCAGTTCTCTCCCTCCCCCTTCCCTCTCTGTCCTCCCCCTCTCCCAAAAAAAAAAAAAAAAAAAAAAACCAGAGTCAATTAGGCTTGCTTCAAAAAAATGTATAAAAAATTATGGAGCTGGGTGTGGTGGCACACGCCTTTAATCCCAGCACTTGGGAGGCAGAGGTAGGAGGATCTTTGTGAGTTCGAGGCCACCCCGAGACTATAGAGTGAATTCTAGGTCAGCCTGTGCTAGAGCGAGACCCTACCTCGAAAAACCAAAAACAAAAAATATTATGGGAGAGCAGGTTTGAGGGAGGTTATATGTCCTGGGGGCAAAGACATGGGGGGGTCTGCCATGAGGGGGGTCAGATGCATGTGACTTCACTCTCCTACCCACCCCAGGGACATCATTTTACTCATCAGTAAAATATTATGAGAATAAAGCCAGGTTTGGCAGCACACGCCTGTAATCCCAGTACTCTGGAAGCTGAGACAGGGGGATCTGTAGTCCGAGGCCAGCCTGAGCTACGTAGTGAGACCTTATTTCAAAAAGAGAGAGACAGCCGGGCGTGGTGGCGCACGCCTTTAATCCCAGCACTTGAGAGGCAGAGGTAGGAGGATCGCCGAGAGTTCGAGGCCACCCTGAGACATCATAGTGAATTCCAGGTCAGCCTGGACCAGAGTGAGACCCTACCTTGCAAAACCAAAAAAAAAAAAAAAAAGAGAGAGAGAGACAAGGGCTGAGGAGGTGGCTCAGCAGTTAAAGGAGCTTGCTTTCAGAATGAAAGGCAAGAAATAAAGAAAGGGAGAGGAGAAAGAAATAATAATAGCCGGGCACTTTGGCCCACGCCTTTCATCCCAACACTTGGAAGGCAGAGGTAGGAGGATCGCCGTGAATTCAAGGCCAACCTGAGACATCATAGTGAATTCCAGGTCAGCCTGGGCTAGAGTGAAACCCTACCTTGAAAAAAAAAAAAAAAAGAAAAGAAAAAGAAATAATAATAAAATAAAAATTTTTGGTTAAAATGGTTGGCCCAGTTGGTAAGGTGCTTGCCACTTTGCTACACAAGTACGAGAACATGAGTTCGGATACTCAGCACCCACATAAAAGCTGGGGATAGTGGTACATAGCTGGAACTCCAGTGCTGGGGACAGAAGTCAACACAAAAGGATTCCTCATGCTTTCTGACTAGCTAGTCTAGCCAAATCCATGAGCTACAGGTTCCGTAAAAGACTCTGCCTCAAAAAATAAGATGGAAGGCTGGAGAATGGCTTAGCAGTTAAGGCACTTGCCTGCAAGGCCAAAGGACTCAGGTTCAATTCCCCAGGACCCACGTAAGCCAGATGCACAAGGTGATACATGCGAATGGAGTTTGTTTGCAGTGGCTGAGTGCCCTGGCGCACCCATTCTCTCTTTCTCTCTCTTCCTTTCTCTCTCAAATAAGTAAAAATAAAAAATTATTTGCAAGCAGAGAGAGAGAAGAGAGAGAGAGAATGGGCACCCCAGGGCCTCCAGCCACTGCAAACAAACTCTAGATGCATGCGCCACCTTGTGCATCTGGCTTACATGGGTCCTGGGGAATCGAACCTGAGTTCTCTGGCTTTTGAGGCAAGTGCCTTACCCACTAAGCCATCTCTCAAGCCCCAAAAATGTTTAAAAAGGTGAGAAGCCAGGAGTGTTGGAGCACGCCTTTAATCCCAGCACTCAGGAGGCAGAGGTAAGTGGACCGCAGCGAGTTCGAGGCCACCCTGAGACTACATAGTGAATTCCAGGTCAGCCTGAGCTACCGTGAGAACCTACTTAGAAAAACCAAAATAAATAAATAAATAAGATGTGGGTCTGGGGAGCTGGCTTAGTGGTTAAGACCCTGGCTGTTTCAGTCTGAGGGTCTCTTGGTCCTGAGACCAAGACCAACCCCTAAGAGCTCACGTGAAAAGCCAGAAGGTGGCCACACCCACACATCAGCAGCTGGAGGCCCTCTCTCTCTCTCTCTCAAATAAACAAATAAAATATTTTTTAAAATGGTACAGAGCTGGGCTGGAGAGATGGCTTAGTGATTAAGTGCTTGCCTGTGAAGCCTAAAGACCCCAATTCGAGGCTCAATTCCCCAAGACCTACATAAGCCAGATGCATAAGGGGGCGCATGCATCTGGTTTCATTTGCAGTGACTGGAGGCCTGGCGCATCCATTCTCTCTCTTTCTCTCTCTCTCTCTCTGTCTCTAATAAGTAAATAAATAAACTTAAAAATTAAAAAAGAAAAAATGGTAGAGAGCTACTTAGGATGACATCCAATGACAATGGCTAGCCTCCACACGCACATGCCTATACACATGTTAACATGCACACTACACACACACACACACACACACACACACGAGGGAGCCGCAGACACAGAGATGGAAAAGACACATAGAAGGAATCAGACATTGAGATATTGAGATTGCGGTCCTGGGTATGGAAGCCTGAGGGGTGAGACATCTGAAGAAAGATCAGGGTTTTCCTAAGGATCCAGACCTACCTGAAGGGCCAGAGCACAGACCTTGCAGGTTGGGTCTGGCGTTCACAGCCACAGGTATGCTAATGGTGGGAGAGACAGACCCTGCGAGGTTCGAGGGCCCTCAGCCTCTATCATCTCCCACCCCAGGCCTGCCTTACTTCCTGGAGGAGCCAGAAGACAAGGCTGTGACCGCCAACACCCCCTTCAACCTGAGCTGTCGGGCCCAGGGACCCCCGGAACCTGTGGGCCTACTCTGGCTCCAGGATGCTGTCCCCCTAGTCCCAGACATAGGCCACAGCTCCCAGCACAGCCTGCACGTTCCAGGTGAGTCTGGGGAATGGGACGGGGGTTGTCAAGGCAAGCAAGCGCCCTTCACTCACTGCATTTGTATGAATGTGTACCTTCCCTCCATCTGTCCCTTACTCTGTCCCTGTCTCTTCATTTCTGTACCTGTGTGTGGCTTTCTCGTCTGTCTGCCTGTTCTCCATTCCCTATTTCTCCATCTCCTATTTATTTATTTATTTATTTATTTATTTATTTATTGAAAGCAGAGTCCGGCTCTAGCCCAGGCTGACCTGGAATTCACTATGTAGTCTCAAGCTGGCCTGGAACTCACAGCAATCCTCCTACCTCTGCCTCTTATATTTTATTTTTTGTTTATTTTTTATTTACAGAGGGAGAGAGAAAGAGGCAGATAGATAAAGAGAGAATGGGTGTGCCAAGGCCTCCAGCCACTGCAAACGAACTCCAGATGCATGTGCCACCTTGTGCATCTGACTTATGTGGGTTCTGGGTATTGAGCCTTGAACCGGGGTCCTTAGGCTTCACAGGCAAGCGTTTAACCGCTAAGCCATCTCTCCAGGCCCCCTACCTCTGCCTCTTGAGTGTTGAGATTAAAGGTGTGTGCCACCATGCCTGGCTCTCCATCTCTTTTTTTTTTTTACTGCTTCTCTCCGTGTCTCTCTGTTTTTCTCTGTCCCGCCCCCTAGCCTCTCTCTCTGAATAGCAGTCTTTGTCCTGGATTTTTTCTGAATCACTCAGTGGCCCAAGTGTGTGGGCCTGGCGCCCCTTTGTCAGCCCTTGACCCAAGCATGGCATCAGAACTGACCATGCCCTCCTCCCCCAGCCTCCCCTCAACCTGCACGCCTCCTGCCCTGAAGTGTCCCCTAGGCCTCAGCCAAGGAGAGGAGGTCTCAGCTCAGCTGAGGCCCTCCGGGTGAGATGGACCCCAGAGAAGAGAGAGGGAGAGATAGAAAGACAATTAGAGAAGCCAGGCATGGTGGCCACGTCTGTAATGCCAGCCTTCAAGAGGCTAAAACAGCCAGGCGTGGTGGTGCATACCTTTAATCCCAGCACTCCGGGGGAGGCAGAGATAGGAGGATCGCCATGAGGCGACCTTGAGACTACATAGTTAATTCCAGGTCACCATGGGCTAGAGTGAGACCCTACCTTGAAAAAAAAAAAAAAGCTAAAACAAGAGGAACACCACTAGTTCAAGGTCAGCCTAGGGTACATACTGAGTTCCGTGGCAGCCTGGGCTACATAGTGGGTTCCAGGGCAGTCTATACTATATTGTAAGACTCTATATATAAAAAAAAATTTTTTTAGCCAGACGTGGTGGTGCACGCCTTTAATCCCAGCACTCAGGAGGCAGAGGTAGGAGGATCACTGTGAGTTCAAGGCCACCCTGAGACTAACTACATAGTGAATTCCAGGTCAGCCTGGGCCAGAGTAAGACCCTACCTCAAAAACCAAAATATATATATAAATATAAAGTATTAGCCAGGCGTGGTGGTGCATGCCTTTAATCCCAGCACTCGGGAGGCAGAGTTAGGAGGATCACCGTGAGTTCAAGGCCACCCTGAGACTACATAGTTAATTCCAGGTCAGCCTGGGCCAGAGTGAGACCCTACCTAGGAAAAAAAAAAAAGTTTAAGGGTTGGAGAGATGGCTCAATGGTTAAGGTACTTGCATGCAAAGCGTGACAACCCACGTTCGATTCCCCATAACCCACATAAATCCAGATGCACAAAGCACAAAGTGACGCATGCATCTGAAGTCCATTTGCAGCGGCTGGAAGAGACCCTGGTGCACCCATTCTGTCTGTCTCTCTTCTCTCTATCTCACTCTGTTTGCAAATAAGTAAAAGAAAGACACATAGGAAGTAAAAATTTTAAAAATTAAAAACTAAAAAAAAGAAGTTTAGCCGGGTGTGATGGCACACACCTTTAATCCCAGCACTCGGGAGGCAGAGGTAGGAAGATCGCCATGAGTTCGAGGCCACCCTGAGACTATAGAGTGAATTCCAGGTCAGCCTGGGATAGAGCAAGACCCTACCTCAAAAAAAAAAAAAAAAAAAATAAAAAATATTGTAAGGCCGGGCGTGGTGGCGCATGCCTTTAATCCCAGCACTCGGGAGGCAGAGGTAGGAGGATAGCCGTGAGTTTGAGGCTACCCTGAGACTACATAGTGAATTCCAGGTCAGCCTGAACCAGAGTGAAACCTTACCTCGAAAAACCAAAAAAAGAAAAAAAATATATATTGTAAAAGGCTGGGCATGATGGTATGGGTCTGTAATTTCAGCACTTAGGAAGTAGAGGCAGAAGGATAAGAAGTTTGAGGCCATCTTATGTATGTTGCTAGTTTGAGACCAACCTAGGCTGCGTGAGAGCCTGTCTCAAAACAAAAGGGGAAAAAAAAAAGGCATAGAGGGGATGAGAAACATAGAACAGAGTGCTGAGGTATAGAAGTGACCCAATATGGGGAGACATTGAACAAAGAGGTCTCAGTGATGGGACCCCTGTCCCAGGGTGACCTTTTCCTTCTGTGTGCTACTAGGCACTTTGCTTGGGGTCGCCTGGTGGTCAGGGACAAAGCAGTTGACAGGAGGAACCTTGTACATACAGTACCCTTATCAAGAAAGGGCCGGGGCCGGGCGTGGTGGCGCACGCCTTTCATCCCAGCACTCCAGGGAGGCAGAGGTAGGAGGATCGCCAAGAGTTCAAGGCCACCCTGAGACTACATAGTTAATTCCAGGTCAGCCTGGGCTGGAATGAGACCCTACCTCGCAAAACCAAAAAAAAAAAAAAAAAAAAGAAGAAAAGAAAAAAAAAAAGAAAGGGCCGGGCATGGTGGTGCACACCTTTCATCCCAGCACTCACTCGGGAGGCAGAGGTAGGAGGATTGCCGAGAGTTCAAGGCCATCCTGAGACTACATAGTGAATTCCAGGTCAGCCTGGGCTGGAATGAGACCCTACCTCGCAAAACCAAAAAAAAAAAAAAAAAAAAAAAAAGAAGAAGAAGAAAAAAAAAAAAAAAAAAAAAGAAAGGGCAGGGCATGGTGGCGCACACCTTTCATCCCAGCACTCACTCGGGAGGCAGAGGTAGGAGGATTGCCGAGAGTTCAAGGCCATCCTGAGACTACATAGTGAATTCCAGGTCAGCCTGGGCTAGCGTGAGACCCCCACCTCGAAAAACCAAACACTAATAGTAAAATAAATAAAAAGGAGAGACCAAGAAATGGTGGTGGCTCACCAGGGGAGGGAGCTGAATCCTGAAGGGTGGCACTTTCTCAAATCCCCACTTACGGCCTTCCTGGGGGGTCCTTCCAGGGCAGAGGGAGGAGCCCACATTTTCAGCATTCCGGGGACTCTGAGTGTGCAAGGAAGTGTGATGAACGTGCTGGCCCCCAGAGGGGTGACTCAGGCCTGTGGCTGAAATAGAGTGGTTGGGTAGGGACAGGAATGGGGTCTGAGTCAGCTTGGCAGGACCTGGGAGAGGGGAAGCGGGAGAAATGGGGCATGCAGGTGCCACGCTCTTATGTGTGTATGTCAGTCAGTGTGTTCGGACAGGTGACCGAAGCACTTGTCAAGTGGCAGAGCGGTCTGTATGTGTCAGAGTGTGCTTAGCTGTGGGGGCGGGGGCGGGTCAGATCAAGGTATGCATTTTTTTTGTTTATTTTTTATTTATTTATTTGAGAGTGACAGACAGACAAAGAGGCAGATAAGAGAATGGGCACGCCAGGGCCTCCAGCCACTGCAAACAAACTCCAGATGCATGCGCCCCCTTGTGCATCTGGCTTACGTGGGTCCTAGGGAATCAAGCCTCGAACTGGGGTCCTTAGGCTTCACAGGCAAGCACTTAACCACTAAGCTATCTCTCCAGGCCCTAGGTATGCTTTTTTTTTTTTTTTTTTTTTTTTTGAGAGAGACACAGAGGGAGAGGGAGAGGGAGAGGAAGACAGAGATGGGCGCACCAACAGCCTCTCAGCTGCTGCGAACGAAATCCAGATGCGTGCGCCCCCTCGTGGTCATGTGCAGCATTGCACCCTTGCATCACTGCATCTGGCTAAACGTGGGACCTGGAGATTGGAACCGGGTTCTTAGGCTTAGCAGGCAGTTGCCTAAACCGCTAAGCCATCTCTCCAGCCCCCTAGGTATGAATTTTTGTCGACTGGTGTGTCCATGTATTTATTCCTCAGCAGAAAACACTTTGTGGTAACATGCTCCTTAGCAAGGGGCAGCGGGTGTGTTCCTGTGGATGCCACCCAAGATCAACATCAGCCTCTAGCTGCCTCTCTGTGGCCGTGTGTGCACAGCTCTTGACACTTTGCGAGATGGGAGCGTATTTTGGGGCCATCTTGCACACCTGTCTATATGAAAATGACAACACCTCTCACAGTAATATGCCCGTGGGCGTGTATGCCCGTGCGGGCTCTTGTTCCCTTATGGAGCCAGCATGCTCACGAAGCATGGTGGTGTCCATCTGTAATACTAGGAGGCAAAAGCCGGGCGTGGTGGCGCACGCCTTTAATCCTAGCACTGGGGAGGCAGAGGTAGGAGGATCGCCATGAGTTCGAGGTCAGCCTGAGAGTACATAGTGAATTCCAGGTCAACCTGAGCTAGAGAAAGAGACCCTACATCGAAAAACTAAAAAAAAAAAAAAAAAAACTAAAAAAAATACTAGGAGGTGCAGGCAGGGAAATCAGAAGTTCAAGGCTTGCCTGGGCTATAGAATGAGGTTAGTCTGGGCTGCATAGTGAATTTGAGGCCAACTGGGCTAGTCTGGGCTGCATTTAATCCCAGCACTGAAGAGGTTTGAGGCCAACTGAGACTACACAGCTTAATAGGTCAGCCTGGAAAAAACCCTGCCTTGAAAAAAAAAAAAAATAAAAATAAAAAAAAAAAAAAAAAAAACACCAAGGCGGGCGTGGTGGTGCACACCTTTAATCCCAGCACTCGGGAGGCAGAGGTAGGAGGATCGCCGAGAGTTTGAGGCCACCCTGAGACTACATAGTAAAGTCCAGGTCAGCCTGGACCAGAGTGAGACCCTACCTCGGGGAAAAAAAAAACAAAACTATGTGAAGCTTTGAGTAAAGTGTGTTGACGGGTGTGTGAGTGTGTGTGTACTCATATAACAAGAGTTTTGGAGTTCCTTGCTAATACACCAACACGCCAGTGCACCAACAAATTTGGGCTACCCCAGATTTATTTATTATTTATTTATGAAAGAGAAAGAGGCAGAGAGAGAGAATGGGCACTCCAGGGCCTCCAGCCACCGCAGATGAACTCCAGATGCATGCGCCACCTTGTGCGTCTGGCTTATGTGGGTCCTGGGGAATTGAGCCTAGGTCTTTAAGCTTCACAGGCAAGCGCTTTAACTGCTAAGCCATCTCTCCATCTCTTTTTATTTTTATGTATTTGCATGTATGGGGGGAATGGGGACACACACCAGGGTCCCCTTGCTGCTACAAAGGAATGCCCATCTGCCTTTACATGGGTGGCTGGGGAACCCCAGTCAGCAGGATCTACAAGCAAATGCCTTTAACCCACTGAGCCATCTCCCCACATCCTCTGCCCCAATGACTTTTTTTTTTTTTTTTTTTGAGGAAGGTCTTGCTCTAGCCCAGGATGACCTGGAATTCACTATGTAGTCTCAGGATGGCCTTGAACTCATAGTGATCCTCCTACCTTGACCTCCCAAGTGCTAGGATTAAAGGCATGTGTCACCATGCCTGGCCCCACTGACTCTTGATGGCTGAACACAGTGTTTGCCAGCCACCTGTGCATCTGTGACAAGCCATGCATATGTAGCAAGCTCTCCCTCCTCGTCCTGTGTCCACAGCTAACCTGCGCAACTGTGTTTTCTTATCAGCCTTTCATCTCAGAGCACAGGAAGCTGACTGTGTTGGGCTATGTTTTTTTTTTTTATTTTATTCTTTTTTAAATTTTTCCTTATTTATTTATTAGAGACAGAGAAAGAGAGAGAGAATGGGCATGTCAGGACCTCCAGTCACTGCAAACGAACTCCAGATGCATGTGCCACCTTGTGCATCTGGCTTACATGGGACCTGGAGAATTGAACCAGGGGTCCTTAGGCTTCGCAGGCATGTGCCTTAACTGCTAAGCCATCTTTCCAGCCCCAATATTTATTAATTTTTTGAATTATTATATTTTTGTTGTTTATTTGTTTTTTTTTTTTTGAGGTAGGGTTTCACTTTAGTCCAGGCTGACCTGGAATTCACTCTGTAGTCTCAAGGTGGCCTCGAACTCACAGCCAGCCTCCTACCTCTGCCTCCCAAGTGCTGGGATTAAAGGCGTGCGCCACCACGCCCAGCCTTTTTAGTTATTTTTATTTTTATTGACAACTTCTTTAATTATAGACAATATCCTATGTTATTTCCCTCCCTCCCCCCACTTTCCCCTTTGAAACTCCACTCTCCATCATATCCCCTCCCCCTCTCAATCAGTCTCTCTTTTATTTTGATGTCATGATCTTTTCCTCCTATTATGATGGTTTTGTGTAGGTAGTGTCAGGCACTGTGAGGTCATGGATATCCAGGCCATTTTGTGTCTGGAGGAGCACATTGTAAGGAGTCCTACTCTTCCTTTGGCTCTTACATTCTTTCCGCCCCCTCTTCCGCAATGGACCCTGAGCCTTGGAAGGTGTGTTTGATATGTTTCAGTGCTGAGCGCTCCTCTGTCCCTTCTTCTCAGCACCGTGGTGCCTTCTGAATCATCCCAAGGTTGTCACCATCTGAAAAGAGAAACTTCTCTAACCAAAAGTGAGAGTAGCATTAATATATGGGTGTGGACCCAATATTTATTTTTTATTTGAGAGAGAAAGAGGCAGAAAAGAGAGAAGAGAATGGGTGTGCCAGGGGCTACAGCCACTCCAGATGCATGCGCCATCATGTGTATCTGGTTTACGGGGGTATTGGAGAATCGAACTGGGGTCCCTTGGCTTTGCAGGCAAATGCCTTAACTACCAAGCCATCTTTCCAGCCTCGAGCTATATTTTGACATAGCTGTGTGCTTGTGTGTGAACAAGTCGACATGAACCTGAGTTGTATCTATTTATACATGTGCTTTGTTGCTTGGCTTGTGTACCTTGGTACGCAGAGGGGGTGGGGAGAGAGAGAAAGAGAGAGAGAGTATGGGACACCAGGGCCTCCTGCCAGTGCAAACTGGCTCCAGCTTCATGCACCACTTTGTGCATCTGGCTCTGTGTGATTACTGGGCAATCGAACCCAGGCCTGCAGGCTTTGCAAGCAAGTGCTTTAACCGCTCCACCATCTTCCCAGCCCAGGGTTTGTGTTTTCTCTGTTAACCTCTGGGTATCTTAGATGGCTAGGTATTTGCAGGGCGTGTGTGCAGGTACAAGTATGTGTTTATGTTGGCCTCCACATTCTCTCTCGCGTGTGTGTGTGTGTGTGTGTGTGTGTGTGTGTGTGTGTGTCTTTGTGAATGCTCCTGGCTGTCAGCCCGTGTGTTTACGAGTCAAGTGGCTGTGCATTTTTGTCACTGTGTTTGGGACAGCACCCGCCCTGGGAATCGCGTATGGATGGCCAAGCTAGTGGTGGCGGCATTTTCTGTGTTTATACTTGTGCTAATAACGGCCCCTGTGTGTTTATGAATGATTCACTCGGGGGAGGGGTGGGAAGAGGGGGAGCGTGTGAAGGAATGTTGTCAGTTGGTGCGTCTTGGTCCCTCTATCTGAGTCAGGGTGTGTCCCTCTCTATTTCCATCTCATTTCTCATTCACTCAGAAAAGCCCAGGGAATGGGAAGGGGGGGAGGGAGGAGCGAATGGGGTGTGGACATGGAGGGACATCTGGAGTGGACATCTGGAGTACACACTCTTGGGGAACAGTGGAGCCTAAGGAAGGGAGATGAGAGGGGGAAGGGGGTTCTAGACCCTCTAATCCCCTCTGGGACCTGAGAAGGTGTGTGTGTATGGGGGGGGTGGAATTCCAGGCTATTCCCCCAGGCTATCCGGAAGTGGAGGGGACAGTGCTGGGCGGGGGGAGGGGGTGTCCTGGTGACTCACGCGTGGGTAGGAATGCTGCGGTTGGAACAGAACCGGGCTCCAGAATCCCCTGGGCCCCGCCCTGGGCTGCTGGGCTGGGTGGGGGAGGGCACGTGCCAGGGTGGCTGATGGTGGGGGGCACCCAGCGCGCATCCCTCCTTTCTTCCCTCCCTCTCCGGAGCACCTGACCTTGGCTGCACATCGCATGGCCTGCAGCCTGCATGGCCCAGGAGCTTCCCTGTCCACCCCCTTCCGTCCTGGCCTTGGGGCTGCAAGTTCCCGCCTGCCCTCCCTGTCTCTGCTGAAGGAGGAAAGGAAACTTTGTGTCTGTCCGTGAAGGTCGCCTCCTTTCCAAAACAACCAGGCGGTGGGAAGGCCTTGCACACGCACGCAGTCACCCCCAAGCCCATGCACACACCCCCCAACACGCTGGTGTCCTGGACACCAACGTTGCCTCTGATCCCTGTGTGTTGCATAGCTGTGTGTGTGTGTGTGTGTGTGTGTGTTTAGTTGTTTTGAGCCAGAGTCTCACTCTAGCCCAGGCTGACCTGGAACTCACTCACTCTGTACCCCAGGCTGGCCTCAAACTCACAGTGATCCTCTACCCTCAGCCTCCCAAGTGCTGGGTGGGATTAAAAGTGTGTGCCACCACGCCTGGTTTTTTCTTGTGTTTTGTCACTGTTTTTTTTTTTTTTTTAAAGATTTTATTTTTATTTATTTATTAGAGTCAGAGAGGGAAAGAGAGAGAGAATGGGTGCACCAGGGCCTCTAGCCACTCCAAACGAACTCCAGATGCATGTGCCACCTTGTGCATCTGGCTTACGTGAGACCTGGGGAATCGAACCTGAGTCCTTAGGCTTGGCAGGCATGTGCCTTAACTGCTAAGCCATCTCTCCAACCCTCATCACTGTTCTTGTACACACACCTTGCGTGTGGGAGGTGGGGTGGGGAGATGACAGTGCAACCAAGAACTAAGGAACTGGGGAGACGGCTCAGGGTTACCGGAGCTTACTTGCAAAGCCTGATGGCCCAGGTTTGATTGCTCAGTAGCCGTGTAAAGCCAGAGTCAAAAAGTGGCTCATGTGTCTGGAGTTCATTTGCTGCAGCAAGAGACTCTAGTGTGCCCATACACACACACACACACACACACACACACACACACACACACAAAATAGTTTATTTTGTTATTGTTGTTGTTGTTGTTTTTATAAAAGTGGCTCAAAGTACTTGTTACAAAGCCTGGGTTCGATTCCCCAGTGCTCACATAAAGCCAGATGCACAAAGTAGCACATTCGTTTGCAAGGCACAGAGGTCATAGCATGCCTATCTATCTCTCTCTCTCCCTCCCTCCCCTCTCCCTCTCTGGCTCACTTTCTCACTCTCTTCTTTCTTTCTTTCTTTCTTTCTTTCTTTCTTTCTTTCTTTCTTTCTTTCTTTCTTCTTTCTTTCTTTTGCTTGTTTTTCAAGGTAGAGTTTTGCTCTAGCCCAGGCTGCCCTGGAATTCACTATGTAGTCTCAGGGTAGCCTAGAACTCTCAGCGATCTTCCTACCTCTGCCTCTCAAGTGCTGGATTAAAGGCCTGCGCCACCATGCCTGGCCTTTTTTTTTTTTTTTTTTTTTTTTTTTTTTTAGAGTTTCACTCTAATCCAGGCTGACCTGCAATTCACTATGTAGTCTCAGGGTGACCTCGAACTCATGGTGATCCTGCTACTTCTGCCTCCCAAGTGCTGGGATTAAAGGCATGCACCACCACGCCCCTCCTATTTTCATTTTAATTTGAGAATCTCAGTAAGTTGCTAAGACTGGCCTTGAACTCACTCTGTAAGCCTACACAAGCCTTGAACTTGACATCCTCCTGCCTGTGCCAGCCAAGTGAGCCACCAGGCTTGGCAAAGAGTCCACATTTCTGTGTTGTCTATATTGTATGCCTGCCTGTGTGTGTCTGCATGTGTCTGTGTGGGAGTCAAGTATGTGCATCTGTGAGTGTTTAATTACTTCTGGGTATAACTGTATAACAGTTTGTAAATGTGTGTGTCATCTGTATACATGTGGCAAGATGAAAGCCACAGCCTAACCTTTTGTTTGGAGTGGGCTCTGTTGTCCTTTATGTTTTATTTTACTTATTTATTTATTTGGTTTTTCTTTGGCTTTTCGAGGTTGGGTCTCACTGTAGCCCAGGCTGACCTGGAATTCACTCTGTAGTCTCAGGGTAGCCTAGAACTCACGGTGATCCTCCTACCTCTGCCTCCCGAGTGCTGGGATTAAAGGCATGCGCCACCACGCCCGGCTGTTTATTTGGTTTTTCAAGATAGGGTCTCTCTCTAGCTCAGGCTGACCTGGAATTCACTCTGTATTCTTAGGGTGGCTTCGAATTCCTGGTGATCCTCCTACCTCTGCCTCCAGAGTGCTGGGATTAAAGGCGTGCGCCACCAGGGCCGGCTTTTTTTATTTTATTTTATTTTATTTTATTTTATTTTATTTTATTTTATTTTATTTATTTATTTTCTTATGTTCTGTCCACCCTCCCTACTCTCCTTCACGTTCCAGGTCAGATTCCACACTGTTTCATGGCCTGTTGGGTGGGGGGGAGTGTCTCCCTTCCCCCATCTGACATGTTCTGTTTTCTCATATTCCTCCCCCAGGCCTGAACAAGACATCTTCTTTCTCCTGTGAAGCCCATAATGCTAAAGGGGTCACCACCTCCCGCACGGCCACCATCAGAGGTGAAAAACAAAGGGGTCCAGGGGAGCCAGGGGACAGAGGGAGGGGGGATCGGACCTGAAGTCCAGGTCCAGGTGTAAGGCAGAGGGGGGGGATGGGAGCTTCGGGCTCCAAGAGTCACTCTTTTCCCTTTTCTGTCCACAGTGCTTCCGCAGCGACCCCAGAACCTCCACCTGCTTTCCCACCAGCCCACCAAACTGGGGGTAGCTTGGACCCCAGGCCTGAGTGGCATCTACCCCCTCACCCACTGCAACCTTCAGGTGAGATATCCCCCAACTTTGGCCCATCTCAGCCCTTCTTCCACGTGTATGCACAGGTCCACATCTTTCCCCCTGAAATACCAAACCACTGGTGTATTGAGACACAAGCAAGCCTCCGAAGAAGCCAGGAGGCCTAGATTCTCATCCTCTTGGTTAAGTGTCTTCACATCCTAGGGCCTCAGTTCTCCCATCTGTAAGATGGGCATAATGCTGATATCTACCCAGATAGGCTGGTAATGAGAAGTCAGTGAGTGGATGCAAGAAGCCATCTTAAAACAGTATGTAAACCTGGCGTGGTGGTGCATGCCTTTAATCCCAGCACTCTGGAGGCAGAAGTAGGAGGATTGCCGTGAGTTCAAGGCCACCCTGAGACTACATAGTGAATTCCAGGTCAGCCTGGGCCAGAGTGAAACTCTACCTCGTAAAACCAAAAAAAAAAAAAACACAAAACAGTATGCGGAACAAAACAGATACATTTTAGCAGTTACATTTCCCCCTCCCCCTTTTGGTTTTTGTTGCAGTACCATCTGACTCTAGCCCAGGCTGACCTGGAACTCACTCTGCAGTCTCAGGCTGGCCTCACATTCACAGAGATCATCCTGCCTCTGCCTCCCAAGTGCTGGGATTAAGGGCATGTGCCACCACACCGGATTTTTAAAATATTATTTATTTATTTATTAGAGAGAGAGAGAACGGGCATGGCAGAGCCTCTAGCCACTGCAAACAAACTCCAGATGCATGCACCACTTTGTGCACCTGGTTTACATGGGTCCTGGGGAATTGAACCCATGCTGGCAGACTTTGCAAGCAAGGGCCTTTAACACTGAGCCTTCTCTCCCCAGCCCTGGCTTTTTTTTTTTTTTTTTTTTTTTTTGGTTTCTTGAGGGAGGATTTCCAGGCTGACCTGGAATTCACTATGTATTCTCAGAGTGGCCTCAAACTCTCCACGATCCTCCTACGTCTGTCTCCCGGGTGCTGAGATTAAAGGTATGTGCCACCACGCCCAGCTCTGGCTTTTATTATTTTTTTTTATTTTTTATTTTTTTATTTTTTAGGAGAGAGAGAAAGAGAGAGGGAGAGGGAGAGGAAGAGAGAGATGGGCGCGCCAGCAGTGTCTCAGCTGCTGAGAACGAAATCCAGATACGTGCGCCCCCTTGTGGTCAAGTGCGGCATTGCACCCTTGTGTCACTTTGCATCTGGCTAAACGTGGGACCTGGAGATTGGAACCACTGGAGATTGGAACCAGTGTTCTTAGGCTTAGGAGGCAGGTGCCTTAACCCCTAAGCCATCTCTCCAGCCCTGGCTTTTATTTTTAATATTTATTTTTATTTATTTACTTACTAGAGACAGAGAATGGGCACATCAAGGCCTCTAGCTCAGCGGAAGAGCACTTGTCTAGTATCTTCCACTGAGGGGCTGGGGGCGTGGCTCAGCGGTAGAGCCCTTGTCTAGAATCCACAGTGAGGGGCTGGGGGCGTGGCTCAGCGGTAGAGCACTTGTCTAGAATCCACAGTGAGGGGCTGGGGGCGTGGCTCAGTGGTAGAGCCACTGTCTAGAATCCACAGTGTGGGGCTGGGGCGTGGCTCAGGGGTAGAGCCCTTGTCTAGAATCCACAGTGAGGGGCTGGGGGCGTGGCTCAGAGGTAGAGCCCTTGTCTAGAATCCACAGTGAGGGGCTGGGGGCGTGGCTCAGCGGTAGAGCCCTTGTCTAGAATCCACAGTGAGGGGCTGGGGCGTGGCTCAGCGGTAGAGCCCTTGTCTAGAATACACAGTGAGGGGCTGGGGCGTGGCTCAGGGTAGAGAGCCCTGTCTAGAATCCACAGTGAAGGGCTGGGGAGTGGCTCAGAGGTCTTGTCTAGAATCCACAGTGAGGGGCTGGGGCGTGGCTCAGCGGTAGAGCCCTTGTCTAGAATCCACAGTGAGGGGCTGGGGCGTGGCTCAGCGGTAGAGCCCTTGTCTGAATCCACAGTGAGGGGCTCCACAGTGAGCCCTTGTCTAGAATCCACAGTGAGGGGCTGGGGGCGTGGCTCAGAGGTAGAGCACTTGTCTAGAATCCACAGTGAGGGGCTGGGGGCGTGGCTCAGAGGTAGAGCCCTTGTCTAGAATCCACAGTGAGGGGCTGGGTGCAAGGCGGAGGCAAGTGCTGTTATACTGAGGTACACCTGCAGCCCCTAGGACTTGCCTTTCTTACACGTAAGCACCGGGGTACAACTTCATCTGCCTGTCATCTCAGCAGATAAGGCTGTTCACTTTCCCCTTCCCAAGGTGAGGAACTGAGAGAGCCTGAGAGGGAAGTGGCAGCACCCTTCCACCCATGGTCAAAGGCCACAGCTGAGGCTCGATCCTGGAGGCTTCCCAACATGGAAGCCCTCAAAATGCCAGATCATGTGCCCGCTGCCCTTCTGCCATATCCATGCAGCAGTGTCCCCGGAAAAGCAGAAGTGTGTCCTCTTCCCTCTCCAGGTCTCACTTCCTGCTGTCCCCAAGCCGAGAGGATGGCGAGTTACTGAGGGAGGGTCACTGCTGTCTCAGGGAAAAGAGAAGTGGGAGTTAACATGGGCCCACGCACTGGACCCATGTCCCCTTTGTCCTGACAAAGGTTCCTCTTACAGTCTGTCACTGTGGGTCACAGGGCGGGCATGGGACATCCTCACCCACTCTGGCTGCCCACCATGGGTCTGGCCCCCTGGAAAGCTTGCGTGATGTTGGTGGCTTCCTCTTGGGTAACACTGACTTCAGGCAGACAATGGAGCCCCTGGGCCCCTGCACACCCATCTGTACAATGGGGTTGATGAAGGACCTGAATCCATTGATAGTGGTGAGACGCCATGGAGGCACTTGCTGGACAGGGCTTTGTCACATGGTGGGCTCTAGAAAAATGTTGGCTGGGCTGGAGAGATGCATTAGCGGCTAAGGCGTTTGCCTGCAAAGCCAAAGGACCCTGGTTTGAATCTCTAGGACCCACGTAAGCCAGATGCACAATGGGGGCACATGGGTCTGGAGTTAGTTTGCAGTGGATGGAGGTCCTGGCATGCCCATTCTCTCTGCCTTTTTCTCTCTGTTAAATAAATACTTTTTTAGAAAGAAAGAAAAGTGTTGCCTGTATTAGGGTTGAGGGTGTAGCTTAGTGGTAGATCGTTCGCCTGGCATGGACATGGTGCTTGGTTCCATCTCCCAACATGGAAAGAAAGGAAGGAATAATGCTGGGTGTGGTGGCACTCAGGAGGTACAGGTAGGAGGATCTCTGTGAGTTTGAGGCCACCGGAGACTACATATTGAATTCCAGGTCAGCCTGGGCTAGAGTGAGACTCTACCTCAAAATAAATAAATAAATAAATAAATAAATAAATAAATAAATAAATAAATAAAAGGAAGGCATGGAGGAAGGGAACAACTAGGGGAGGGAAAAGGAAGAATGAAAGGAAGAAAGAAAAAGATAGAATGGGCTGCAGAGATAGCTTAGCAGTTAAGGCATTTGCCTGTGAAGTCTAAGGATCCCGGTTTGATTTTCCAGGTCCCACGTAAGCCAGATGCACAAGGGGGAGCACGCGTCTGGAGTTCGTTTGCAGTGGCTGGAGGCCCTGGCGCGTCCATTCTCTTTTTCTCTCTCTTTCTTAAAGGCGTGCGCCACCATGCCCAGCAACATTTAGGGTTTTGTTTTTTTTTTGTTTTGTTTTTTTTGTAGTTTTAAGATTTTATTTTATTTATTTACTTATTAGAGACTGGGGGGGGAGAGAGAGTGAATGGGCGCACCAGGGCTGCAAACGAACTCCAGATGCATGTACCACCAAGTGCATCTGGCTTACATGGGACCTGGAGAATCAAACCGGGGTCCTTAGGCTTCACAGGCAAACACCTTAACCACTAAGCCATTTCTCCAGCCCAATGTTTAGTTTTTCAACAATCTTTGAAGGCTCTGCTTCTTGAATCCCCCGGGTTCTAGATGAGGAATCTGAGGCTTGGAGAGGGAAAAGAGCTTCCCAGAGATGACTTTGACACGTGGTGAGAGCCGCATTGGGTGGCCATGTGGTTTCCTTTCTTTGCAGATCCGGGTGTTGATGTTGTGTGGTATGGACCAAACACACACACACACACACACACACACACACACACACAGCCATGCATGACTGTGTCACACTAGGACCACCACAAGCGAGAGTAGCAGGATTTGTCCATATGATCAAGGCCTTCCAGTCCTCACGCCCTTCCATTTCCATAGGCCGTGCTGTCTGATGATGCGGTGGGAGTCAGGCTGGGAGAGCCAGACCCTCCGGAGGAGCCTGTCACCTTGCAAGTAGCCGTGCCTCCCCACCAGCTTCTGCTGGACAGACTCCTTCCCCACACCCCTTACCACATCCGGGTGTCTTGCACCAGCAGTCAGGGCCCCTCGCCCTGGACCCACTGGCTTCCTGTGGAGACCCCAGAGGGTGGTAAGAAGGATTGGGGGTGGAGATGACGTGACATCCAGCCACCTCTGTGCTTTGCTGGCATGGGTGCCCCCCCCCGCTTCTCCTGTGACCCCTTTACTCCGCGTGGCCTCAGTCTCTTTCTTGTCCAGCCCCCAATGCCTCAGTGCTGCCCACTGGCCTCTCTCCCAGATCCCTCTGTAGGCATTCGCGCATGGAAAGCCTGCGTGAGTTGCCCATGTGTGTGCCCTTTAAATCCTGCCCCGTGCTTCCTGGGAACGGGGGAGGGGGCGTTCAGGAAGAGGTGGAGGTGCCAACTTCCTCTCTTCCCTGTCTCCCAGTGCCCTTGGGCCCCCCTGAGAATGTTAGTGCCATGCGGAATGGGAGCCAGGCCCTCGTGCGTTGGCAGGAGCCAAGAGTGCCGCTGCAGGGGACCCTGTTAGGGTACCGGCTGGCGTATCGAGGCCAGGACACCCCTGAGGTGGGTGCTGCTGGCTGGGTTAGGGTGGGATCATTGTGGGAGCAGGGAGACGGGGAGAAGACAGCTGGGTAGACGTTGATGGCTGGGCAGGTTGGGTACTACACAATTCTGCCATGCCTAGTAAGATGCGTTTGGGGAGGGGGGTCTTAAATGGGCCCAGGGGAGGGGCTAAGGGATGGCACTCAGTACACTTACGTAATGGTATTTGTTGAGCATTTTGAGGAGTTTTTTCCTAATTTGTACAAAGGTTCTATCTGGGCTTGCAACACCTCCAAGTGGAGAGAAGGGATGGGAAGTTACAAGGGGTTGGAGAGATGAAGGTGAAGAGACAAGAATTCAGTTCTAAGCCAGGCGAGGTGGTTCACTCTATAATCCCAGCACTTGGGAGGCTGAGGCAGGAGGACTGCCATGAGTCTGAGGCCAGCTTGGGGTACAGAGTGAGTTCCTGGTCAGCCTAGGCTAGAGTGAGACCCTGCTTCAAAACAAAAACACAAAAACAAAACAAGACAAAACAAACAGCCAGGCATGGTGGCGCACACCTTTAATCCCAGTACTTGGGAGGCAGAAGTAAGAGGAGTACCACGAGTTCGAGGCCACCCTGAGACGACGTAGTGAATTCCAGGTCAGCTTGGGCCAGAGCGAGACCTTACCTCGAAAAAACAAAATAAAAAATAAGTGCAAGAGGGAGGAGCTGTGTGTAGTGGCTCACGCCTTCAATTCCAGCACTTTGAAGGCTGAGGTAGGAAGGTCGCTGCGAGTTCGAGGCCAAGCTCTTTATCAAAGCAGAGGGGTCCTTTGTGCCACGCACTCTGCTAAATTGCTGAGGTTGTGGAAGGGAAGGAGACAGAGCTTCTGGCCTACATAGTCCAGTGCACACAGGGATTGAGACGCAGGGAGAAGAATGGAAAACAGAGACGGGGAGGAGGGGCTGGAGGAGAGAGTGGAGCCTGAAGGTAAAGACTTAGGAGTTGTGGGCCTGGGCTTCCAATCTGATGGCACGTCTGCCTGCACTTCCTAGGTGCTCATGGACATTGGTTTAAAAAAAGAGGTCACCCTAGAACTGCGGGCGGACAGGCCTGTGGCTAACCTCACGGTATCCGTGGCAGCCTACACCGCTGCTGGGGACGGGCCTTGGAGTCCCCCTGTGCCCCTGGAGCCCTGGCGCCCAGGTAACTCCAAAGCCATGCCCCCCCTCCCCTCTGCCTGCCCATGGGACCTTGCCTCTTCCTGACACTCCTCACTTGCTCCCTGCACCTGAGTTGTAACCCAACCTAGGTCCCGCTCTTCCCCTGAGCCAGCCACCGGGGCCTCCCTCACCCTCTCTCTCACTTCCCGCCAGACTTGCCCTCTCTGAGCACATCTCTCCCCTGTCCTTTCTCCTCACAGGGCAAGGACAACCAGTCCACCAGCTGGGTAAGGGCTTTTGCACCCCGTTTTCTCCCTCCCTTTAACATCTAGCAAGGGCTCCATCCTCCCGTGCGCACTGTCTGCATACTTCTTCCACGTTCATCAAATGATTCGCTCTAATCCTCTACCTCTTGTCTTGTGTGGTCTGGAAGAGAGGTGCTTAGAATGGCCCAGTGAGCCAGGGGGGGTGGTGCACACCTATAATTCCAGCACTCAGAGAGGCAGAGGTAGGAGGATCTGTGAGTTCAAGGCCAGCCTCAGACTACATAGTAAATTCCAGCTCAGCCTGGGCTAAAGTGAGACCATACCAAAAAAAATAAATTAATTAAAATAAATTTAAAAAAAAAAGGAGCCGGGCGTGGTGGCGCACGCCTTTAATCCCAGCACTCGGGAGGCAGAGGTAGAAGGATTGCCATGAGTTCAAGGCCACCCTGAGACTACATAGTTAATTCCAGGTCAGCCTGGACCAGAGTGAAACCCTACCTCGAAAAACCAAAAAAACAAAACAAAACAAAACAAAACAAAAAAAGGCCCAGTGAATGCTTGTGTGGGTGCATGGGCAGACGGATAGATGAGTATATGGTATATACAGAGGAAATTGGTCTACAGAGGAATGTGTGGATAGACAGATGGATGGGCACATAGAAAGTGACTTGGTAATACAGATGAATGGATAGAGGGATAGATAGACGTATTGATGGGTGGGTAACTGGAATGAATTGGTATATAGACAGATGACAGGATACATGGTAGGTCAATGGATAAACAGGTGTAGGGCTGAGTGGATGGATGGATGGATGGATGGATATATGGGCGAGCATATAGAAAGTATCGGTATATAGATGGATGAATGGATTCATGACAGGTCAATAGAAAAATAGGTAGATGAGTTAAGAGAAAAGGAGGGAATGAGGAAAGATGAAAGGATGGAAAGAGGATAGAAAGAGAGAGGAGGAAGGGGAGGAAGAAAGAAAGAAGGAAGGAAGGAAGGAAGGAAGGAAGAAAGGAAAGAAGGAAGAAAGGAAGGAGGTGAATAGACTTTGTTCCTTCCATCATCCACTTTGCATTTTTTTTTTTTTGTTTGTTTGTTTATTCAGGTAGGGTCTCGCTCTAGCTCAGGCTGACCTAGAATTCACTATGTAGTCTCAGGGTGGTCTTGAACTCACGGCGATCCTCCTACCTCTGCCTCCCGAGTGCTGGGATTAAAGGCGTGCACCACCACGCCCAGCCAGTTTGCATATTTCTGACTCTCAAGCACCTCCTGCCCTCGCCCCTCCCCAGCGCTGTTCCGCGCCATCACGCCATCACGCCATCACGTGTCGCTCAACCCCGTCTTGGAATACTCCCATGAGCTTCTTCACGTACCCTTGCCACACTCCCCTCCTGCCCCACGATAAACCCTTCTTCATTCCTTACACACGCCCGTTTGCACACCCACACTTCAATGCACGCGGTGCATTTCCTGTCCACACGCATCGCACAGTGCACAGCCGGAGCCACTGAAAATCTTTCAGTCCATCCCACACCCTACAACACCGCTTACCCAGCATCCCACACTCCTCAGCCATCACCCCTCACCAGACCTGGCCCCCCACGCACACAATTCTCCATACGCTCTGCACATGACCTTATTCCAGTCCTTCCACACACACCCTTCCCATGCTCCTCCCCCTGCCAGGTCACATTTTTTGCTTGTTCATTGCACATTCCTTACTCTGAAGTTACATCCTTAAAAATCATTGCTCACGGGCTGGAGAGATGGCTTAGCGGTTAAGGTGCCTGCCTGCTAACCCTAAGAACCCAGTTCCAATCTCCAGGTCCCACATTTAGCCAGATGCAAAGTGACGCAAGGGCGCGATGCTGCGCTTGACCACAAGGGGGTGCATGCATCTGGATTTAGTTCACAGCAGGCGAGAGACTGCTGGCACGCCCAATTCTCTATCTGTCTCCCTCTCCCTGTCTCTCTCTTTCTCTCTCTCTCCAAAAATAAATAAAATAATTTAAAAATTTTTTTTAAAAATTATTGCTCACCGCTGGGGTCTGGTGCTGCACTCCTGTAATTACAGCACTCAGGAGGCAGATGCAGGTGAATCGGGTTCAAGGCCAGCCTGGGCTACATTGGTCCTTGCCTCAGAAAAAGGGAAGCGGGCTGGAGAGATGGCATAGCAGTTAAGGTGCATGCCTGCAAAACTTAAGGAAACCAGTTCAATTCTCCAGGTCCCACATTAGCCAGCTGCACAAGGTGGCACATGTGCCTGGAGTTTTTTTACAGTGGCTGGAGGCCCTGGCGCGCCCATTCTCACTCTCTGTCTCTTTTTCCCTCTCTCTCTGTCTCTAATAAATGAAAAAGGGGGGTGCTGGAGAAATAACTCAGTTAAGGCATTTGCCTGCAAAGCCTAACAATCCAAGTTTGATTCCCCAGTACCCACGTAAAGCCAGATACACAAAGTGGCACATGCGTCTGGAGTTCGGCTCTCCTCTCTCTTTTTTATGTCTCTCTCTGCCTGCAAATTAATTAATTAATTAAAAAGAAAAAGCCAAGATCACTGCTCAGTCCTTGTAACTATAATTCTTTGGCCAACTGTGGTAGCATACACCTATATAATCCCAGCACTTGGGAGGTGAAGGCAGGGAGGTCAGCAGAGTTCAAGGTCAGCCACACGTACACAATTTCCCTTTGCACATTTTTCAAAAATTCTTTTATTTATGTATTTGAGATAGAGAGGAAGACACAGATAGGGAGAAAAGAATGTGTGCACCAGGGCCTCCAGCCACTGCAAAGGAACTCCAGATGCATGAGCCACTTTGTGCATCTGGCTTTACGTGGGTCCTGGGGAATTGAACTCAGGCCATTAGGCTTTGCAGTCACGTGCCTTAACCATTGAGCCATTTCTCCAGCCCACTTTTGCACTTTTTTTTTGGGGGGGGGCGGTTCGAGGCAAGGTCTCACTCTAGTCCAGGCTGACCTGGAATTCTGTGTAGTCTCAGGATGACCTCGAACTCACAGCAATCCTACTACCTCTGCCTCCCAAGTGCTGGGATTAAAGGCGTGCACCACCTCGCCTGGCTCTTTACTCTTTTTTTTTTTTTTTTTTTTTTTTTTTTGAGGCAGACAGGGTCTCACTCTAAGCCCAGGCTGGCCTTCAACTCATAGCAGTCCTCCTACCTCCACCTCCCCAGTGCTAGAATTGAAGGCATGTGCCACCAAACCCAGCTACATTCCTCACTTAGTCCTCACTGCTGAACTCTCTCCAAAGATGCTCCCTCGTTCCTTATCCCCTAAGCCTCATGCTCCTTGCATTATTTCCCTCTATGTACTTGTTTTGTATTCAGGTCACTTCCTCACCCGATGATCCTGTTACCCACTGTAACAGACAATTTCAGGTTCGCTGAGATGAACTTCCAGACCAGGCACAGTTATGGAGGAAGGGATTTATTATAGCTTACAGGTTTAGGGGACGTTCCATAATGGCAGAAGAAGCTGGCCTGCTTTCACAGGACCAAACACAGAGAGCAAAGCCAAAAGCCACACAGCACAGCACACTTCAGGAACTCCAGCTAGGTACACTTTGCATATCTTTAGACTGAAATCCTAAACCCACCACAACACCGTAAGATTCGCCCAGTGACACTGCCTCCAGCCAGGTGGCTGCAGATGCAAACTATAAACTAATAAAACACTGAATATATTGGGGGCCATCTATTCAAACTACCACACCCACGTATAGTGTTTCAAACCTCCTCACACCCTCCCGTAGTTGTCCACCCTCTGTCACACTTATACCAACTGCATACACACCCCACCTTCCCATTCCCCCACAGCACGCTCCTCAGGCATCTTCCCCATTCTTCACTCGGACACCCTAAAGTGTCTCCCGCCGTCCACTTCAACAGCTGTTCCTATCACAACCATTGCATGCTGAGCCTCACCCAGTTTCCTCAGAGAAGTGAAGTCATCCATTGCTCACCTTGCTGAATACACCCATGCCTCCTGCTTCCCTCCCAAGTCACCCCCTCGGGCCCTAGGGACCTGGTTCTGGGACCTCAGCCATGATCTTGTCCCCTCCCATGCCCCCCTCCCGACAGTGAGTGAACCCCCCGCTCCTGCCTTCTCATGGCCCTGGTGGTATGTATTACTGGGAGCAGCTGCGGTCGCTGCCTGTGTCCTCGTCCTGGCCCTGTTCCTTATCCATCAGCGGAAGAAGGAGACCCGCTATGGGTGAGTTAGAACCCCCCCCCCAGGACAAGAGTCTGGAGGTCAAGGTGGAGGCAGGGAGACCAGGGAGGAGGCAGATGCGGGAGGGGAGGTGGGAAAGAAGGAACGTGTGGGCTTCCTCTTCCTGCCGGCGGCCTGAGGTGACCTGTGAAAATGGTTCGCTATTCACTTGACCCAGAAAACCCCACAAAATCATGCCAGTAAAGGGGTTCAACTCTCCGTGTTCGCTTTAAGAACACCCATGAAACTGCGCAGGCCATCAAGGGCATGCATATCCAAAAAGCCACCAAGTATCTGAAAGATGTCACTTTAAAGAAGCAGTGTGTGCCAGTGTGTCCGGCAAGCCAATGGTGGAGTTGGTAGGTGTGTGCCCAGGCTAAACAGTGGGGCTGGATAAAGAGTCGGTGGTCCAAAAAGAGTGCTGAATTTCTGCGGCACATGCTTTAAAATGCAGAGAGTAGGGCTGGAGAGATGGCTTAGCGGTTAAGGCACCTGCCTGCTAAGCCTAAGAACACCCATTCGTTCCTCCAGACGCAGTGACACAAGGGTGCAATGCCACACTTGCTCACAAGGGGGCGCATGCGCCTGGAGTTCATTCACAGCAGCTGAGAAGCCCTGACTCACCCATTTTCTCTCTGTCTCTCTCTCTCAAAAAAAAAATGCAGATAGTAATGCTGAATGTGAGGGTTTAGATGTGGAGTCTCTGGGCATTGAGCATATCCAGGTGAAGAGAGCACACAAGATGCATTACCATACTTCCAGAGCTCATGGTTGGATTAACCCTTATATGAGCTCTCCCTGCCACCTTGAGATGATCCTCCCTGAAAAGGAACAGGTTGCTCCTAAGCCAGAAGAGGAGGTTGCACAGAAGAACAAGATATCCCAGAAAAAAAAACTGAAGAAGCAAAAACTGATGGCACGAGAGTAAATTCAGCATGAAAATAAATGGAAATAAAAGTTAAAAAAAGAAGAATGGGAGCCGGGCGTGGTGGCGCACGCCTTTAATCCCAGCACTCGGGAGGCAGAGGTAGGAGGATCGCCAAGAGTTCGAGGCTACCCTGAGACTACATAGTTAATTCCAGGTCAGCCTGGACCAGAGTGAGACCCTACCTTGCAAAACCAAAAAAAAAAAAAAAAAAAGAAGAAGAAGAATGGGCTGAAGAGATGGCTTGGTGGTTAAGGCACCGGCCTGCCAAGCCTAAGAACACCAGTTCCAATCTCCAGGTCCCACGTTTAGCCAGATGCAAAAAGTGACACAAGAGCGCAATGCCACACTTATCCACAAGGGGGCGCGTGTGTCTGGAGTTCGTTCACAGTGGCTGAGAGGCTGCTGGCATGCCCATTCTCTGTCTGTCTGTCTGTCTGTCTGTCTGTCTGTCTCTCTCTCTAGCTCTCTCAAATAAAAATAAATTTTAAAAAAATTAAAAAAGAAGAAGAAGGAGGAGGAGGAGGAACATGTGGATGCAGGGGCCTAAAGAAGAGGGGAGCCATCCAAAACGTGCTTGGGAAACATTAGCGGAGAGGGCTAGTGGGGCTTGGGCATGGGTTCCGCTTGGTTCTGCTCTGCCCTCACCTTCTCCCCTTTCCCCTCAGGGAGGTGTTTGAGCCAACTGTGGAAAGAGGTGAACTGGTAGTCAGGTATCGTGTCCGCAAGTCCTACAGTCGCCGGACCACTGAAGCCACCTGTGAGTTGACTCTGTGCCTCTTTGCACTGCCCGCCTGGTGCTGAGAAGTGGAGAGGATTGGGCCTGTGGGGCTTCTGTAGATGTGTTAGTGCCAACCAACCACCCCACACCCACATCCACCAGCTTGTCTGCATCACTTTAATATTTGTTTTTCAAGGTAGAGTCTCACTCTAGCCCAAGCTGACCTGGAATTCACTATGTATTCCCAGGGTGGCCTCAAACTCACGGCAATCCTCCTAACTCTTCCTCCCGAATGTTGGGATTAAAGGTGTGCACCACCACACCCGGCTACTTTAATATTTTTAAACTTTTTTTTTTTTTTTTTGGTTTTGCAAGGTAGGGTCTCACTCTGGTCCAGGCTGACCTGGAATTAACTATGTAGTCTCAGGGTGGCCTCGAACTCTTGGCGATCCTCCTACCTCTGCCTCCCGAGTGCTGGGATTAAAGGCGTGCGCCACCACGCCCGGCATTTTTAAACTTTTTTTTTTTTTTTTTTTTTTTTTTTTTTTTTGGTTTTGCAAGGTAGGGTCTCACTCTGGTCCAGGCTGACCTGGAATTAACTATATAGTCTCAGGGTGGCCTCGAACTCTTGGCGATCCTCCTACCTCTGCCTCCCGAGTGCTGGGATTAAAGGCGTGCGCCACCACACCCGGCATTTTTAAACTTTTTTTTTTTTTTTTTTTTTTTTTTTTGGTTTTGCAAGGTAGGGTCTCACTCTGGTCCAGGCTGACCTGGAATTAACTATATAGTCTCAGGGTGGCCTCGAACTCTTGGCGATCCTCCTACCTCTGCCTCCCGAGTGCTGGGATTAAAGGCGTGCGCCACCACGCCCGGCATTTTTAAACTTTTTTAAAACTTATTTTTTTTATTAGCGAGAAAGAGAAAGACACAGAGAGAGAATTGGCAAGCCAGGGCTTCAGCTACTGAAATTGAACTCCAGATACTTATACCACCTAGTGCGCACATACGACCTTGTGCTTGCCTCACCTTTATGCATCTGGCTTTCGTGGAATCTAGAGAGTTGAACATGGGTCCTTAGGCTTCGTAGGTAAGCGCCTTAACCACTAAGTCATCTCTCCAGCCCTATTTTTTAAACTTTTAATTAATTTATTTATTTGAGAGAGAAAGAGGCAACAGAGAGAGAGCGAGAAAGAGAGAGGGAGAGAATGGGCATGCCAGGACCTCTTACCACTGCAAAGAAACTCCAGACTCATGCATCATTTTGTGCATGTGGCTTTACGTGGGTACTGGGGAATCAAACCTTGGTCATTAGGCTTCAGAAGCAAGTGCTTTTAACTGCTGAGCCATCTCGCCAGCCCCTTAATATTTTTACTTATTTATTAGAGAGCGGGGGGGGGGGAGAACAGAGAGAGTATGAGCACACCAAGACCTGTTGCCACTGCAAACAAACTCCAGACACGTGTGCTACTTTGAGCATGTGGTTTTACATGGTTGCTGGGGAATCACCTCTGGGCTGTCAGGCTTGACAAGAGCCTTTAACCCCTGAGGCAGTTTTTTGATACAGGGTTTCCTGTGGTCCAGTTAGCCTTGAACTCTTCACCTTCCTGCCTCCATCTCTCGCGTACTGAGTATGCCTCCACACCTGGCTTTTTTTTTTTCTTGTGTTTTTTTTTTATTATTTTTTTTGGAGAGAGACACAGAGAGAGAGAGAGAGAGACAGGGAGAGGAAGACAGAGATGGGTGCGCCAAGCAGTGTCTCAGCTGCTGCGAATGAAATCCAGATGTGTGTGCCCCCTTGTGGTCAAGTGCGGCATTGCGCCCTTGCGTCACTTTGCATCTGGCTAAACGTGGGACCTGGAGATTGGAACCGCTGGAGATTGGAACCGGCGTTCTTAGACTTAGGGGCAGGCGCCTTAACCCCTAAGCCATCTCTCCAGCCCTTTTCTTGTGTTTTTAAAATATATGATTTATTTATTCGCATGTGTGTTAGTGTATGTGCTTGCCAAGGTCTCTTTCTGTGCAAACAAATTTCAGATGCATACACATTGCACCCAACTTTATGTGGGAGTTAGGACTTGAACTTGGGCTAGCAGGCTTTGCAAGCAAGCACCTTTAACTGCTAAACCACCTCCCTAGCCCTCTCTCTCTCTCTCTCTCTTTTTTTTTGTCTCTAGCCCAGGCTGACCTAGAATTCACTATGTAGTCTCAGGCTGGCCTCAAATTCACAGCAATCCTTCTACTTCTGCCTCCCAAGTGCTGGAATGAAAGGCATGTGCCACCATGCCTAGCTCCTCTTTTTTAAAATTTGTTTTTTTTATTTTTTTATTATTTATTTTTATTTATTTTTTGGAGAGGGACACAGAGAGAGACAGACAGAGAGGGAGAGGGAGACAGATAGAGATGGGCGTGCCAGCAGTCTCTCAGCTGCTGTGAATGAAATCCAGATGTGTGCGCCCCTTGTGGGCAAGTCCGGCATTGCGCCCTTGCGTCACTTTGCATCTGGCTAAACATGGGACCTGGAGATTGGAACCGGGTTCTTAGGCTTAGCAGGCAGGCACCTTAACCGCTAAGCCATCTCTCCAGCCCTAAAATTTGTTTTTAAAAAATATTATTTATTTATTTACTTACTTACTTATTTAAGAGAGAGACAGATAGGCAGAGAGAATGGGCGCTCTAGGGCCTCCAACCACTGCAAACACACTCCAGATACATGCACCACCCTTGTGTATCTGGTTTACGTGGGTCCTGGGGAATCAAACCTGGGTGCTTTGTCTTTGGAGGCAAGCGCCTTAACCCCTAAGCCATCTATCTGATAGTTTTTAAAATCATGGTATCTTAGCATCATAGATTCATAAGATCCTAAGTCATGGAAGGTCCCAGCTAAGGATACTCAGAGACCACCCAGTTAGATCTCATCTCTCCAGTTGGAGAAACTGGACTCCAGAAAGAAAAGGGACAGAGCTGGGTCTGGACCTAGCATGCAGCAAGAAGACTGCCAGGGTCCCACGGGAGATCGGGGACGGGCTGGGAAAGACATTTAGTTGAGAAGGGAAGGAAGGAGCAGTGGGAAGGTCGCAGTAATTGAATGGACTAACACACAGTAGCAGTCCCCAAAGTGTGAGCCTGGTTCCCTGGGGCCCCTTACACTGTAGCAGGAGGTCCATGAGGCCAAAACTGTAATACCAACATGTTACACTCGCTCTGGTTCTCTTGTTCTTCATGATCTTTTTTTTTTTCCAAGGTAGGGTCTCACTCTGGCCCAGGCTGTCCTGGAATTTACTCTGTAGTCTCAGGATGGCCTCAGACTCCTGCGATCCTCCTACCTCTGCCTCCCAAATGCTGGGATTAAAGGTGTGCGCCACCACACCTGGCTCGTCATGAACTTTCTCTTACTGAGGCTCCCTGACCTGTCATGACATCATCAATAGCTGATGGGTGATGGAACTTGTGTTTTAAAAAAGACTTCTAGCCAGGTGTGGTGGTGCACGCCTTTAATCCCAACACTTGGGAGGCAGAGGTAGGAGTATCGCCGTGAATTTGAAGCTAGCCTGGGACTAGGATGAGTGCCAGGTCAGCCTGGGCTAGAGTGAGACCCTACCTTGAAAAACCAAACAAACAAAATAAAAAAAGACTTCTAAGCTCAGTGTGGTGACAGAGGCCAGCAACTCCAGCTGTTCAGGAGGCCTAGGCAGGATGATCATAAATTCAAGGCCAGAGTCAACTACTGAGTGAGTTCAAGGCCAGCCTATTTAACTTAGTGAGGCCTGGCCTCAAAAAGTAAAAAGAGGGGCTGGAGAAATAGCTTAGTGGTTAAAGTGCTTGCCTGTGAAGCCTAAGGATCCAGGTTTGATGCTCCAGGTCCCACGTGAGCCAGATGCACAAGGTGGCACATGCATCTGGAGTTCGTTTACAGTGGCTAGAGACCCTGATCGAACATTCGCTCTCTAATAAATAAATAAAAATAAATCCTTAAGCCAGGCATGGTGGCGCACGCCTTTCATCCCAGCATTCTGGAGGAGGCAGAGGTAGGAGGGTCGCCACGAATTGGAGGCCACCCTGAGACTACATAGTGAATTCCAGGTCAGCCTGGGCTAGAGCGAGACAGTACCTCGAAAAACCAAAAAATAAGAATAATAAATAAATAAATAAATAAATATTTATTTATTTATTAAAAAAATAAAAAGAAGGCTGAGGCTGTAGTTTTGGGGGGTACAGCACTTGCCTAGAATCCACCAGTGAGGGCAGAGCATAACTCAGTGGAAGAAGGCTTGCTCAACATGTGGGGGGCCCTGGGCTCCACCCCTGAAACTGAAAGAAAAAAAAACAGATACAAAAATACAAAACAGGCAATTTAGGGAGATGGCTCAGCAGTTAAAGAAACCTCCTTGCAAAGCCTGCTGGCCTGTTTTCAATTCCCCAGTACCCACAAAAAGCCAGATGGGCATTTGTTTGAAGTGGCACAAGACTTTTGCGTGCCCATGCATACATACACACATGTAAATAAAATCAGTAATTAAAAAAATTTTTTAAAGCAGGGCTGGGAGCCGGGCGTGGTGGCGCATGCCTTTAATCCCAGCACTCAGGAGGCAGAGGTAGGAGGATCGCTGAGAGTTCGAGGCCACCCTGAGACTACATAGTAAATTCCAGGTTAGCCTGAGCTAGAGAGAGACCCTACCTGGAAAAACAAAAAAACAAAAAATAAAAACAAAGCAAAAAAAAAAAAGCAGGGCTGGGGAGATTTCTCAACAGTTAAAGGAACTTGTTTGCAAAGTCTGATGGCCCAGAGTCTAATTTACCACTATCCATATAAAACCAGATGTACAAAGTGGTGCATGCACCTGGAGTTCATTTATTTTCAGTAGCAAGATTCCCTGGTGCATCCATTCTCTTTCTTTCTCACTCTTTCTGCCCACAAATAAATTTAAAAAAAAAATTTTTTTTTTTTTTTGGTTTTTCAATTTTTCAAGGTAGGGTCTTGCTGTAGCCCAGGCTGACCTTCACTGTGTAGTCTCAGGGTGGCCTTGAACTCTCTGTGATCCTCCTACCTCTGCCTCCTGAGTGCTGGAATTAAAGGCATATACCACCACACCTAGCAATAATATTAAAAAAAAAAAAAAAAAAAAAAAGCAGCCGGGAGTGGTGGCGCACGCCTTTAATCCCAGCACTTGGGAGGCAGAGGTAGGAGGATCACAGAGAGTTCAAGGCCACCCTGAGACTACATAGTGAATTCCAGGTCAGCCTGAGCTAGAGTGAGACCCTACCTTGAAAAACCAAAAAAAAAAAAAAAAAAAAAAAAAAGCAAAAAGAGCTAGAGAAATGGTTTAGCTTGCTTACAAAACCTAAGGACCCAGGGTTGATTACCCTGTACCCACATAAAGCCAGATGCACAAAGTGATGCATGCATCTGGAGATTGTTTGCAGTGGCCAGAGGCCCTGGCACACACCCATTCTCTCTGCCTCTCTTCTCTCTCTCCCCCACAAATAAATAAATAAATAAATAATATTTTTTAAAATAAAGCAAAAGCTGGGGCCACCCTGAGACTACATAGTGAATTCCAGGTCAGCCTGGGCTAGAGTGATGCCTTTACTCCCAGCACTTGGGAGGCAGAGGTAGGAGGATTGTTGTGAGTTTGAGGCCACCCTGAGACTACATAATTAATTCCAGGTCAGCCTGAGTGAAACCCTACCTCAAAAAACCAATAAATAAATAAATAAATAAATAAATAAATAAATAAATAAATAAAGCAAAAATGGCTGGGCATGGTGGCACACACATTCAGTTCCAGCACTCAGGAGGCAGAGGTAGGAGGATCGCCATGAGTTCAAGGCCACCCTGAGACTACATAGTGAATTCCAGGTTAGCCTGGGCTAGAACAAGTCCCTACCTTGAAAAACCAACCAAACAAACAAAAAAAAATTGGCAGGCATGGTGGCACACAACTTTAATCCCAGCACTTGGAAGACAGAGATAGAAAGATCCTTGTGAGTTCACAGCCAGCCTGGGACTACAGAGTGAATTCCAGGTCAGCCTGGGCTAGAGTGAGACCCTACCTCAAAAAAACAAAAAACCAGGGCTGGAGAGATGGCTTAGCGGTTAAGGTGCCTGCCTGCCAAGCCTAAGAACACTGGTTCCAATCTCCAGATCCCAGTTTAGCCAGATGCAGTGATGCAAGGGCGCAATGCCGCCCTTGACCACAAGGGGGCGCACACATCTGGAGTTCGTTCACAGAGGCTGCTGGTGTGCCCATTTCTCTGTCTCCCTCTCCCTCTCTCTCTATCTTTGTGTCTATCAAAAAAAAAAAAAAAAAAAGCCTGGCTGAAATCTCACTCTGGTGAGCACCCTGACTGGTCAGTATGAACTAAAGTTTCCATCCTTCTCTTCTTTCTCTCTTTTTTCTTTCCTCCTCCCCGTCCTTCTTTGGCTCTTTGTTTTGTTTTGTTTTGTTTTGTTTTGTTTTGTTTTTTGTATTTTTTTTTTTTTTTTTGGAGAGAGACACAGAGAGAGAGAGGCAGACAGATAGAGAATGGGCGCACCAACAGCCTCTCAGCTGCTGTGACCAGACTCAAGATGCATGCCCTGTAGTCTCAGGGTGACCTTGAACTATGGGGGGATCCTCCTGCCTCTGCCTCTTGAGTGCTGGGATTAAAGGAGCGTGCCACCACGCCCGGCCCTATGCAGCCAGGTTTTATCCCTATAGTTGCTGCTTTGGGGGGGTTAGACTTGGGCAACTCAGAGAAGAAGCTTCCAGGGATTGACATGCTTAGAGAAGCCACTAATCTGAAACCAATGTTCAAGTCAGTCACTGTTTCCCTCCCTGGCACGTGTCACCTGAGCGTTAAGCCTGGTCCTGCCCATCTCCCTGCAGTGAACAGCCTGGGTATCAGTGAGGAGTTGAAGGAGAAACTTCGAGACGTGATGGTAGACCGACATAAGGTGGCCCTGGGGAAGACCCTGGGAGAAGGTGAGTCCCTCTGGCTCACGCACACCCTCCAGAACCCTGGGATCCTTCCCTCCCACCCTCCCCTAAATGCAGTCCCCCCCCGCCCCCATGCGTCCCTCCTGAGGTCCTGTGGCTTGCTTCTCTCTTCACAGGAGAGTTTGGCGCTGTGATGGAGGGCCAGCTCAACCAGGATGACTCCATCCTCAAGGTGGCTGTGAAGACGATGAAAAGTGAGTATGCGTCCATGTGCGTGTGCATGGATGTGGGACCCCAGGCCCTGACCCAGGTCTTCCCTGCGTCCTTTGGAGCAGAAAAGTTAGTGCCCAAGTAGCCTAGAATCCCTGTGTCTCCAGCTGGGAAACAGAACCCACATCCCTCCAGTGGAAGCAACTGAACCAAGAGCCCTTCCTTGCACGTTGAAGGAGGGGACTGACTGTAAACTACTAGGGCTGTGAAACAACTGGAGTCACAGCAGCAGAAACACTTGGCAGAAGCCGGGACCACAAATTAGGGGCTGTCCGACAGGAGCTAGAAACACAGGGGACGTATAGTGTCACCAAGTCAATATCAGACACAGGAAGAGGGGGATCTCTCTCTCCCACCAGTGCCTACTATTGGCAGATTCCAATAAGAAATCAGTCAAGGCTGGAGAGATGGCTTTAGCGGTTAAGGTGCTTGCCTGCGAAGCCTAAGTACTCACATTCAACTCTCCAGGTCCCACATAAGCCAGGCATATGGTGACACAAGCGTGCAAAAGTCACCCATGCACACAAGGGGGTGTGGTCTGGAATTTGATTGCAGTGGCTGGAGGCCCTGGCATACCAGTTCTCTCTCTCTCTCTCATTAAAAAAACAAACAAGCCGGGCGTGGTGGCGCACGCCTTTAATCCCAGCACTCGGGAGGCAGAGGTAGGAGGATCGCCATGAGTTCAAGGCCACCCTGAGAATACAGAGTGAATTCCAGGTCAGCCTGAGCTAGAGTGAGACCCTACCTCGAAAAACCAAAAAAAAAAAAAAAAAAAAAAAAACAACAACAAAAAAAAAACAAGCCGGGCACACCTTTAATCCCAGCACTTGGGAGGCAGAGGTAGGAGGATCACTGTGAGTTTGAGACCACCCTGAGACTATGTAGTTAATTCCAGATCATCCTCGATTAGAATGAAACCCTACCTCGAAAAAACTAAAAAGCAAAAAAAAAAAAAAAAAAAACCCAAAAAAGGCAGTCTGTTGGGCTTGCCTCAAGAAAAAAATCAGAGAGAAAAAAATGTAAGAGGGTTGGAAAGATAGCTCAGCAGTTAAGGCGTTTGCCTGCAAAGCCTAACCACCTTGGTTCACTTCTCCAGTACCCACATAATATATATTCATTCACAATGTCACCACCTTCTAGGGCTGTTATGAGACAAAGCATTTAATGCTACGGGTGGCATGTAGCACTTGTTGGTGTGATCACAACTAGATTCTTTTTTTTTTTTTTTTTTTGTTTTTCGAGGTAGGGTCTCACTCTAGTCCAGGCTGACCTGGGATTAAAGGCGTGCGCCACCACGCCTGGCTACACAACTAGATTCTTACATTGTCTGAGAGGACAGGGACCAGGCCAGAGTCACACCTAATAGGAAATGTCCCGTAAAGTCCTGTGTATACGGGGAAGGGGCAGCGTGGAGGGCTTAGGCTGGGGGCGTGGTCAGCGGTAGAGCCCTTGTCTAGAATCCACAGTGAGGGGCTGGGGTAGAGCACATGAATAATAGGCTAATAATAGAATTACTTCTTAACGCAAGTAAAGCACTGAATACGGTGCCTGGTGACCCGTAATAACAGAGGGTAAAATGAGATGATGGTGATGATGATGGTAGACAGGCAGAGGGAAGACACTCCCAGCTCTCCCGCAACCACCTCCCTCTCTTCTCCAGTTGCCATCTGCACGAGGTCAGAGCTGGAGGATTTCCTGAGTGAAGCCGTCTGCATGAAGGAATTTGACCACCCTAACGTCATGAGGCTCATTGGTGAGGGAGGGGCACATTCCCACAGGGCCACCTCCGAGTGCAGACCCCCCCCCACCGTGCTCTGCAAAGATCAAATGTCCAGGCTCCCTGCACAGCTTTCCTTCAAGAGTGGCAAGCTCCCCTTCCTGGGCTCCCTCAGCTTGGAATGTGACCTCTGACCCTTCCCAGAAATAGCCAAGGTCCCCGGAGGGCTGGGCAACATCCCTGGGAAACCTTCTCCGACCATCTATCCTTACTGCTGACTCAGCCTCCCCCCGTACCCCCCAGACCCCAAACAGTGAAGAGGCTGGATTTGAGGAGAGCTGGGGACTGGCTTCTCCTTCTGTTCAGCTGGAGTGACCCGTCTGTCTTGGGGGGGGGGGCGCTCAGGCGTCTGTTTCCAGGGTTCCGACCGAGAGGGCTTCCCGGAGCCCGTGGTCATCTTACCGTTCATGAAACACGGAGACCTACACAGTTTCCTCCTGTACTCCCGGCTCGGGGACCAGCCAGTGGTGAGGGGCCAGTTTCCTTTCTCGAACCACCGATACGAACAAAGCACGTACTGGACCACACATCATTACTGTGACATGGGGAAGGAAGACCTGGTTGATCTGGAGCTTAATCTCATGGAGATTTTATTGCATGGAGGAGGCAATACATAAGCTAGAAAATACTGAAGCAAGGGAGCACTTCAAGTGCTGGGAAGGAAATTCAGAAGATCAGGAGGCCGTGGGGTTGAATTGAGTGGACAGGGAAGCCTGACTGGGGAGGTGGCTCTTGAAGGAGGGCTAGCAGGAGAGATGGTGGGAGATCCAGGCAGGAAGCCGTCCCAACCAAGTCACAGCATGGCCGAGGGTTTGACGGGAGGAACCAGGCTGCTCTTGCTGAAGATGGGGAAGCAAGCCTCTGTCTGCAGTATATATGACAGGGCCAGGACCGTTGGCCACCAATTCAGAGAGGACGGTAGGAGTGGATCGTATAGGGTCTTGTGTCTCTAGCAAAGAAAGGGAGGGATGTAATTCTCAAAGCCATGGGAAACCATTCCAGGCAGAGCTTAGGGACACAGGAAGGGAAGGAGGGCTGAGAAGCCATGATGCACTTTGAGGACTTTGTTGACCACTCCTCCTCCTCCCGGCCCTGCCCCTGCTGCAGTTCTTGCCCACCCAGATGCTGGTGAAGTTCATGGCCGACATTGCAAGCGGCATGGAGTACCTGAGTACCAAGAGGTTTATACATAGGGACCTGGCTGCCAGGAACTGCATGTGAGTGTCAAGGCTCCTTCCTCAAGGAGCTTCCTTCCATCTTCCTTGGTTGGGAAGGGGGGACTGGTCCCATTAGGGAAGGCTGGAACCACAGCCTGGGTTGGAAAAGTGTGTTAGAAGCCTGGGCGTGGTGGCGCACGCCTTTAATCCCAGCACTCGGGAGGCAGAGGGAGGAGGATTGCAGTGAGTTCAAGGCCAACCTGAGGCTACAGAGTGAATTTCAAGTCAGCCTGGGCTAGAGCGAGACCCTACCTCGAAAAAAATAAAAATAAAAAAGGGCTGGTGCACCCGTTCTCTCTTAAATAGTAAATAAATAAAACATATTTTTTTTTAAATTGCATGTCAAGTGTGGTGGCACACATCTTTAAAAAAATAGGGCTGGAGAGATGGCTTAGAGGTTAAGATGTTTGCCTGCAAAGCCTAAGTACCCAGTTTCGATTCCCCAGGACCCATATAAGCCAGATGCACAAGGGGAGTCATGGTGCTTCCATTCACTCGACCTACATCTCTCTCTCTCTCTCTGTCTCTCTCTCACTCAAAATGGATAAATAAGCCGGGCATGGTGGCGCACGCCTTTAATCCCAGCACTCGGGAGGCAGAGGTAGGAGGATTGCTGTGAGTTCAAGGCCACCCTGAGATGACATAGTGAATTCCAGGTCAGCCTGAGCTAGAGTGAGACTCTACCTCGAAAAAAAAAAAAAAAAAAAAAAAAAAAAAAAAAAAAAAAAAAAAAAAGGCTAAATAAAATTTTTAAAATATCAAAAAAAAAAAAAAAAAGAAAAGAAAAAAGAAAAAGAAAGGTGTGTTAGGGACTGGAGAGATGGCTTAGCAGTTAAGATGCTTACCAGCAAAGCCAAAGGACCCAGGTTGGATTCCCCAGGACCCACATAAGCCAGATGTACAAGGTGGCTCATGTGTCTGAAGTTCGTTTGCAATGGTGAGAGGCCCTGGTGTGCCCATTCTTTCTCTATCTGCCTCTTTCTATCTCTCTCAAATAAATAAAAATAAAATACTTTTAAAATATAAAAAAGGTGTGTTAGAGGCTGGAGAGATGGTTAGCAGTTAAGGTGCTTGCCTGCAAAGACAAACAACCCACGTAAGCCAGATGCACAAGGTGACACATGCATCTGGAGTTGGTTCGCAGCAACAGGAGGCCCTGGCGCGCCCATTCTCTCTCTCACTGCTTGTGAATAAACAAATGAATGAATGAAGGGTAGGTCTCATTTCTGGCCCCTTTCTGCCTCTCTCAGCTTCCAGCCTCTGTAAGATAAGCGGTTTTGCTCAACTGTGTCTGTCCACAGTGATGATGTCACAAGTCCACAGGGATGGAACCAGTGCCACAGTGATGATGCCACAGGTCCACAGGGACGGAACCAGTGCCACAGTGATGATGCCACAGGTCCACAGGGATGGAACCAGTGGGTACTGGGGAATCTAACTCGGGTCTTTAGGCTTTGCAAGAAAGCACCTTAATCACTGAGCTATTTCTCCAGTCCCCCTTTTTAAAAAGTATTTTATTCTTGGGCTGGAGAGATGGCTTAGCGGTTAAGGTGCTTGCCTGAAAAGCCTAAGGGCCCAGGTTCAATTCTCCAGGTCCCATGCATCTAGAGTTCATTTGCAGTGGCTAGAGGCCCTGGTGTGCCCATTCTCACTCTTTCAAAATCTCTGTCTCTCTCTCTCTCTCTCTCTGTGTCTCTAATAAAATAATAAATAAACGGCTTTTTAAAAAAGTATTTTAAAGCCGGGCGTGGTGGCGCACGCCTTTAATCCCAGCACTCGGGAGGCAGAGGTAGGAGGATCGCCGTGAGTTCAAGGCCACCCTGAGTCTACATAGTTAATTCCAGGTCAGCCTGGACCAGAGTGAGACCCTACTTCGAAAAACCAAAATAAATAAATAAATAAATAAAATAAAAAAGTATTTTATTCTTGCCCGGCGTGGTGGCGCACGCCTTTAATCCCAGCACTTGGGAGGCAGAGGTAGGAGGATCGCCTTGAGTTCGAGGCCACCCTGAGACTACATAGTGAATTCCAGGTCAGCCTGGACCAGAGTGAAACCCTACCTCGAAAAACCAAAAAAAAAAAAAAAAAAAAAAAGTATTTTATTCTTATTTATTTGAAAGAGGCAAGGAGGGGGAGAATGGGCGGGCAAGCTGCTGCACACAAACTCCAGATGCATGCACCACTTTGTGCATCTGGCTTCATATGGGAACTTGGAAATCAAACCCAGGTCGTTAGGCTTTGCAGGCAAGCGCCTTAACCATTAGGCTATCTCTCCAACCCTCTTTTGGTTTTTGAGATAGATGCTCATGTAGCCCAGGCTGACCTCCAATTCACTATGTAACAGAAGATGACTTTGAATTACTGATCCTCCTGCCTCCGCCCCCCAAGTGCTGGAATTATAGGCATGTGTCACAATACTTGGCTTGGTTTTGTGTGGGGGGGGCAGGGTGTTGAGACAGGCTGTCCCTGTACAACCCAGGCTGGCCTGAAACTTGCTATGTAGCCCACTCTGATCTCAAACTCTCCAGTTCTGGGATTGCAGGTATGTGACAGCAAACCCAACGGTACAGACATTTCTGAATACATCATATAGTCAAAGAAACTTTTAAAATATATTTATTTATTTGCAAGCAGAGAGTGAGGAGAGAGTGAGTGTGGGTATGCTAGGGCATCTTGCCGCTGCAAATAAAACCCAAATGCATATGCATTTGTGCACCTGGCTTTATATGGGTACTGGGGAACTGAACCTGGGCCAGCAGGCTTTACAAACAAGTGTTTGTAACTGCTGAGCCATCTCCGCAGCCCCCTAAGGAAACTGTTTTTTTTTTTGTTTGTTTGTTTTTGAGAGAGAGACAGAGAGAGAGAGGGAGAGGAAGACAGATAGAGATGGGCACACCAGCCTCTCAGCTGCTGCGAACGAAATCCAGATGTGTGTGCCCCCTTGTGGTCAAGTGAGGCATTGCACCCTTGCATCACTTTGCATCTGGCTAAAGGTGGGACCTGGAGAATGGAACTGCTGGAGATTGGAACCAGTTTTCCTAGGCTTAGGAGGCAGGCGCCTTAACTGCTAAACAATCTCTCCAGCCCCTAAGGAAACTTTTAAAATCAGGGAATTAGCCAGGCATGGTGGCACACACCTTTAATCCCAGCACTTGGGAGGCAGAGGTAGGAGGATCGCCGTGAGTTCAAGGCCACCCTGAGACTACATAGTTAATTCCAGGTCAGCCTGGGCCAGAGTGAAACCCTACCTCGAAAAACCAAAAATAAAAATAAAAAATAAAATAAAATAAAATAAAATAAAATCAGGGAATTAAGTAAGGGCTGGAGAGATGGCTTAGCGGTTAAGGTACCTGGCTATGAAGCCTAAGGACCCAGGTTTGATTCCCCAGTACACATGTAAACCAGATGCACAAGATGGTGCATGTGTCTGGAGTTCATTTCCAGTGGCTGGAGGCCCTGGTGTGCCCAGTCTCTCTCTATCTGCCTCTTTCACTTTCTCTCAAGTAAAATAAATAAATCATATATATATATATTCAGAAAATTAAGCCCAAGTTGCCTAAGGAGGGTCACTAGAATCAGACACAAAACAGAAGCCCTGAGCTGAAGAGATGGCTCAGCAGTTAAGGTGCAGGCCTGCAAAGGCTAACAACCTGGGTTCGATTCCCCAGTAGCCACGTAAAGTTATATGGACAAAGTGGTGCACACATCTGGAATTCATTTGCAGCGGCTCGAGGCCCTGGCACACTCATTCTCTCTGTCTCTCTTCTCTCTATTTCACTCAGCTTACAAATACATAAATATTTTTTGAAAAGTTAAAAACTCAAAGCCAGGTGTGGTAGCACACGCCTTTCATCCCAGCACTCAGGAGGCAGAGGTAGGAGGATCGCCATGAGTTTGAGGCCATCCTGAGATGACAGAGTGAATTCTAGGTCAGCCTGAGCTAGAGGGAGACCCTACCTTGAAAAACAAAAACAAACAAAAAAATTAAAAACCCAAATGCTCTTTGTCAACATTCATATTACAGGAACAGAAGTAAATCAACTTCCCTCTGGAACTGGGGAGAAGTTGCAAGAGACAGATTCCCACCCCCAGGGAGGGCAGTTTAGTCCGGAAGGAGGTATATCTGAGAACCAGGGCAGGCTTCCTGGCGGAGGCAGCTCAGGCCCTGAATCTGTTGTCCTCCCCGCTCCGTGCAGGCTGAATGAGAACATGTCGGTGTGTGTGGCGGACTTCGGGCTCTCCAAGAAGATCTATAACGGAGACTACTACCGCCAGGGACGCATTGCTAAGATGCCAGTCAAGTGGATCGCCATTGAGAGCCTGGCAGATCGAGTCTACACCAGCAAGAGTGATGTGGTAAGGCTGGGCATGGTGATGCATGCCTTTAATCCCAGCCTTTGGGAGGCAGAGGTAGGAGGATCGCTGTGAGTTCAAGTTCAGCCTGAGACTACATAGTGAATGCCAGGTCAGCCTGGACTAGAGTGAGACCCTACCTCAAAAATCCAAAACAAGAAAGAAAAGGAAGGAAGAAAGAAAGAAAGAAAGAACGAGGGAGGGAGGGAGGGAAGGAAGGAGAGAGGGAAGAAAGAGAAAAAGAGAGAGAGAGAGAAAGAAAGAAAGAAAGATAGATAGATAGATAGATAGATAGATAGATAGATAGATAGGGGCCTGGAGAGATGGTTTAGCGGTTAAGCGCTTGCCTGTGAAGCCTAAGGACCCAGGTTCAAGGCTTGATTCCCCAGGACCCACGTAAGCCAGATGCACAAGGTGGCACATGTGTCTGGAGTTTGTTTGAAGTGGCTGGAGGCCCTGGAGTGCCCATTCTCTATCTATCTGCCTCTTTCTCTCTCTTGTCTGTCACTTTCAAATAAGTAAATAAATAATAAAAAACAAAAAAAATCAAGAAAGAAAGATAGATGTGGTTGGTATATGTGCCCCAGGAGTGGATAATGGCTTAAGCAATGTCTGAAAGATGGTGGGTCCCTGTGAACAGTATGTACACACCAGGGATATATATACATGGGCTCACGTGTGCTTGGTGGCAGTGTGCACAACTTAGGAGAGGCAGAAATGACTGTGTGCATGTGTGTGTGCAAGCTGGGTGTGGAGGGAGGGTGACACGTGACATCATGTAAACGCGTGCCTGGGCAGGCATGCCTGTGCATCCACCAGTTTCACCCAAATATGTGGGCACCTGTGCCAAAGTCTTCCTGTGCATACCTGCGATGCACCCATAGGCACGGCCATCAACGAATGCATGTGCAAGCATGAGTGTGCCCCTGCACCTGTGCGTTGAGGGATGTCTGTGACGAGAGAGACCCTCTGCTTCTTCTCACAGTGGTCCTTCGGAGTGACAATGTGGGAGATCGCCACGCGGGGACAAACCCCCTACCCAGGGGTGGAGAACAGTGAAATTTACGACTACCTGCGCCAGGGGAATCGCCTGAAGCAGCCTGCGGACTGTCTGGATGGCCTGTGAGGACCCTCAGAACCCTTTAACCCACCTAATATCATTCCCAACCCTCCACTTACCCACATGTAAACTAACACCCAGGACCCTTAGAATGCCTTAGAATATTGAGAGACCCCTGCCCCAGGCCAGTGTGTTATCCACACGTAATCTTACATCCCAGGACCCTCTAAGCTTGCATGAAATGCCTTAGAATATTGAGACCCCCTGCCTCAGGCCAGTGTGTTACCCACACATAACCTAACACCCAGGACCCTCTAAGCTTGCATAGAATACCTTAGAATATTGAGAGACCCCTGCCCCAGGCCAGTGTGTTATCCACACGTAATCTTACATCCCAGGACCCTCTAAGCTTGCGTGGAATGCCTTAGAATATTGAGACCCCCTGCACCTCACTGGCCAAGTGCTTCTGTTTTGTGTCACACTCTAGTGATCCTCCTTAAGCAAGTTGGGCTTAATTCCCTGATTTTTAAAAAAATTGTATTTATTTATTTATTTATTTATTTATTTATTTATTTATTTATTTTACTTGAAAGAGAAAGAGGCAGATAGGGGGAAAGAGACTGGGCACACCAGGGCCTCCAGCCACTGCAAATGAACTCCAGACACACATGCACCACCTTGTGCATCTGGCTTGCATGAGTACTGGGAAATCAAGCCTGGGTCCTTAGGTTTCACAGGCAAGTGCCTTAACCACTGAGCCTACAGGCTTTGCAAGTAAGTGCCTTTAACAGCTGAGCCATCTCCCCAAGCCATAAAATCTAATATCTTTTAATACTGATTTGCAAGGAGAGAGAGAATGGATGGGCACACGAGGGCTTCCAGCCACTGACAACGAACCCTGAAGCGTGTGCCACTTTGTGCATCTGGCCTACCTGGGTACCTGGGAATCAAACCCAGGTCGTTAGGCTTGCAGTCATGTACCTTACACTGAGCAATCTCTCCAGCCCTAAAAGCTAGTATTGTAAAACCAACCAACATTTGTAATTTCACATAGTTTCTGAAGATAAGTGTCTGGGAACAGCTTAGCAGGATGGGCTCCTCAGAGGGTCTAAGGTTAGTGGAGATGGCGGCCGGGGAGGGGGCGTTCGTGAGAATCGTCATCCAGATGGTCCGCTCACACTGCTGAGGCAGGAGGCCTTCGTGATGCTCTCATCCAAGAGAAAGTGCAAGAGGGAAGCCACACTGCCTTTTATGACCTAGCCTCAGAGGCTAGTCATAAATCTGCCCGCACTCAAAGGGAATGGACGGCCCTTGTTAAATCTGCCCACACTCAAAGGGAATGGGCCCTTGTCTCCATCTTTTTTTTTTTTTTTTTTTTTTTGAGGTAGGGTCTCGCTCTAGCTCAAGCTGACCTGGAATTCACTACATAGTTTCAGGGTGGCTTTGAACTCATGGTGATCCTCACGAATGGTGGGATTAAAGGTGTGCACCACCATGCCCAGCTCCCCATTTTTTAAAAAATATTATATTTTTGGAGCTGGAAAAAAAATTGGATAAAACAAAAACAAAAACAAAAACAAAAAAATTATTTTGGGGCAGGACAAATGGCTTAGCGGTTAAGGCGTTTGCCTGCAAAGCCAAAGGACCCCGGTTTGATTCTCCAGGATCCATGTAAGCCAGATGCACAAGGGGTGCACGCATCAGGGGTTCGTTTGCAGTGGCTAGATGCCCTGTCAGGCCTATTCTCTCTCTGCCTCTTGCTCTCTCTCTGCCTCTTTCTCTCAAATAAATAAAATTTTATATATAATTTTTATTTATTTGAGAGGGGGCACAGAGAATGGGTGCGGGCTTCCAGCCTCTGCAAACAAACTTCAGATGCATGTGCCACCTTGTGCATCTGGCTTGCTTGGGTACTGGGGAATCAAACCTGGGTCCTTAGGCTTCAAAGGCCAGTGCCTTATCTGCTAAGCCTTCTCTCCAGCCCTCCTCTCCATTTCTGGAAGGAGAAGGTCGCAAAGAATTGAGGGGCAAGTGTAAATCAGCACCACTTGTAAGTGGCCGAACCAGGCCTTGATGTGAGACTGTGTTACACAGGGTCACACTAAGAAGCAAATGGTTATTATCTAAGGGCAGGAAAGATGGCTTAGCAGTTAAGGCGACTGTCTGTGAAGCCTAAGGACCCAGGTTTGATTCCCCAGTACCCATGTAAGCCAGCTGCACAAGATGGCAATGCATCTGGAGTTTGTTTGCAATGACTGGAGGCCCTGGCACACCCATTCTCTCCCTCTCTTTCTCTAATAATAAGTAGATAAAAATTGAAAACTTTAAAAAGAGCCAGGCTGCCGGGCGTAGTGGCACATGCCTTTAATCCCAGCACTCAGGAGGCAGAGGTAAGAGGATCGCCGAGAGTTCGAGGCCACCCTGAGACTACATAGTTAATTCCAGGTCAGCCTGGACCAGAGACCCTACCTCGCAAAACCAAAAATAAAAATAAAAAATAAAAATAAAGAGCCAGGCTGAGCATGGTGGCACATGCCTTTAATCCCAGCACTCAGGAGGCAGAGGTAGGAGGATTGCCGTGAGTTCGAGGCCACCCTGAGTCTACATGGTGCATTCCAGGTCAATCTGGGCTAGAGTGAGACCCTACTCAAAAAGCCAAAAAATAAAAAATTAAAAAGAGCCAGGCAAGGTGGCTCACGCCTTTTAATCCCAGTATTCAGGAGGCAGAGGTACGTTGATTGCTGTGAGTTCGAGGCCACCCTGAGACTACATAGTGAATTCCAGGTTAGCCTAGGCTAGAGAGCAATACCCTACCTCAAAAAAAATTTTTTTAAATTATTTATTTATTTATTTTTATTTCATGCAGAGAGAGAGAGATAGAAGAGAGTCAGACAGAGAGAGACTGGGCATGCCAGGGCCTCCAGCCACTGCAAACGAACTCCAGATGCATGTGCCCCTTGTGCATCTGGCTTACGTGGGTCCTGGAGAATCGAACCGGGATCCTTTGGCTTTGCAGGCAAACACCTTAACCGCTAAGCCATTTCTCCAGCCCCCCCCAAAAAAATTTTTTTATAAAGCACCCCCATGAGGGCTAAAGAGATGGCTCAGGGGGCTGGGGAAATGGCTCAGTGGTTAAGGCACTTGCCTGTGAAGCCTAAGGACCCTGGTTCAATTCCCCAGGACCCACATAAACCAGATGCACAAGGGGGCACATGCATCTGGAGTTTGTTGGCAGTGGCTGGAGGCCCTGGCATGCCTATTCTCTCTTTCTCTCTGCCTCTTCCTCTCTCTCAAATAAATAAATAAATAAAATATTTTTTAAAAGATTATTTATGAAAAAAAAGAGATTGCTCAGTGGTTAAAGGCTCTTGCTTGCTTGCCAAACCTGAAAACCCAACGACCTGGGTTCAATTCCCCAGTACCCGTGTAAAGACAGATACACAAAGTAGTGCATGTGTCTGGAGTTTGTTTGCAGTGGCAGGAGGCCCTGGAGCACCCATTCTATCTCTTTCTTTCTGCCTGGAGTGGGGTTCTAAGATCCTCCCCAACTTCTGAGTCTCCCAGGACTTCCTCCAGCAGAAACCTAAGAATTCCCAAATCCCGATGTTCCCTCCAGTTCTCAGTCCTCTGCGTGTCGGAAAATGTCCCCTCAGACTCCCAGAATGCTCCGCCCTCCTTTGAAGCCATGTTCACTCTCCCACCCTTTCCTTTGCCTCTGTAGATACGCCCTGATGTCCCAGTGCTGGGAGCTGAACCCCAGAGACCGGCCAAGTTTCACGGAGCTAAGGGAGGCCCTGGAAACCACGCTGAAGGGCCTGCCCCCTGCCCAGGAGCCCGATGAAATCCTCTACGTCAACATGGACGAGGGTGGAAGTCACCTTGAACCCCCTGGTGCCACTGGAGGAGCCGACCTCCCAACCCAACCTGACCCTAAGGATTCCTGTAGCTGTCTCACCGCAGCCGAGGTCCATTCTGCTGGGCGTTATGTCCTTTGTCCTTCTACAGCCCCTGGGCCCAGTCTGTCTGCTGACAGGGGCTCCCCAGCACTCCGGGGGCAGGAGGACAGAGCCTGAGACAACCCCTCCACCTAGGACACTCTCTCAGGACCCAAGCTAGGCACTGCCACTGGGGGACCCTCACCCTCTTCTTTCTTACCCCAGGCCTTTTCCCCAACTGCCGCCCAATCTTTCTACCCTTCCCAGCTCCATCCCAAATGCTCTGCCGTAACATTCCATCCGTAAACGGAAGGGTTGGGCTGCAATCTGAGTCTTCCCCGACCTAACATTCCAAGGTTCTAGATTCTAAGGCTTAAAAGTCTAAATTCTTAGGTTCTACGTCCCAAAGATGCTATGATTCGAAGGCCTGCGATTCCAAAGTGTCTAATTCTAAGGCTAAGGTTCTAGACATGGAGATTCTAACAGCCACTGTTCTAAGGCTCTGAGGACCTATGGTTATAGATTTTCTACAATTCTTTTTTTCTTTTCTCTTTTCTTTTCTTTTCTTTTCTTTTTTCTTTTCTTTTCTTTTCTTTTCTTTTCTTTTCTTTTCTTTTCTTTTCTTTTCTTTTCCTTTCCTTTCCTTTCCTTTCCTTTCCTTTCCTTTCCTTTTCCTTTCCTTTCCTTTCCTTTCCTTTCCTTTCCTTTCCTTTCCTTTCTCTTTCTTTCTTTCTTTCTTTCTTTCTTTCTTTCTTTCTTTCTTTCTTTTCTTTCTTTCTTTCTTTCTTTCTTTTTTTTTGAGGTAGGGTTTCACAAGCTCAGGCTGACCTGAAACTCATCTGCAGCCCAGGCTGGCCTTGAACTCACAGTGACCCTCCTACCTCTGCCTCCTGAAGGCTGGGACCACCCCACCCAGCTTGTTCAAAAATTCTTGATATGCCCCAAAGTTTTAAGTTGTAAAGTTCTAAGGTTCTGGCTCTAGGACCTAAAATTCTCTGATTTTTAGATTTTATTTTTCTAGAGTTCTAAGATTTTATAGTTCTGAAAAGTCTGTAATTCTAGACAGGGAGATGCTTATGTCCTCTGTTCTAAAATTTGACAGTCTATAGCTTTTCACATTGTAAGGGTTCAGATTTTATAAGGTTTCAGATCTTTTTATTTTCACAAGTTTTAAGATTCAAGCGAGGGCCATTACAGTTTCCAAGTCTTTACGATCATAGATTCTGTCATACAACATCCTGAACCTCCAAGGGTGTAAGATTCTTGAATCTGCAGTTCAAAAATTCTGTGACTCTAAAGATGGCATTTCTAAGGTCTAATGTTCTAAGACGTGATATTCTTATTTTATTTTATTTTTGGAGAGAGACACAGAGAGAGAGAGAGAGAGAGAGGGAGAGGGAGACAGATAGAGATGGGTGCGCCAGCAGTCTTTCAGGTGCTGAGAACGAAATCCAGATGCGTGTGCCCCCTGTGGCCAAGTGTGGCATTGCGCCCTTGCGTCACTTTGCATCTGGCTAAACGTGGGACCTGGAGATTGGAACTGGGTTCTTAGGCTTAGCAGGCAGGCGCCTTAACCGCTAAGCCATCTCTCCAGCCCTAAGGCGTGATATTCTTTAACACAGTCTAAGAACTTAGATTCTCTGCCCGAGTCCAGATCATATGTGCCAAGATTCTAAATTTCTAAACTCAAAGGTTCTTAATGTTGGCCTGTCTTGTATCTCAAGCCACTGTAAAATTCTAAGGTTCCAAGGTTCTGAACCCAAACATTGAAGTCATGGGAGGCTCACAGTTAGTTGTGATGAACTACACATCAAAATTCTAGTCACTTCTAATGTAGGTCAAGCAGAGGGCCAAGAAAACACATTCCTAAACACTTTAATGTTCTAGGCACTGTAGTTTATGATTCAAATGCTGTAAGTGTCTAAGATTCTGAAGGTCCACAAAGTCTAGAATATTAAGTATGATTCCAAGGTTTTAACAGTGTGTCCTTTCCCCCCCCCTTAGCCACCTACCCTTCCTCCTCCCCTCACATGGGGGTGTGACCCCCCCTCAAGCCTGTGCAATGCATGGGGGATGCCTCCTTTCCCACAGGGGATGGACCATCCGCCCTCCTTTTTGGGCCATACTGCCTCCTTGAGCCAGTCCTTTATCTACAGAGCATGGACTCTGATGCCTCCAAGAGAGACTCAGAGGACATAAAAAACTTTTGTTAATCACTCTTCTGTTTCCTGTCTCCATTCCACTGTGATGTGGCCCCTCTCCCAGGTTAATTGGTTTGTCCGTTGTGCAAAAAAAAAAAAAAGAAAGAAAGAAAAAAAAGTGGGGGGCTGTTGGATGTAAGGGCACATGCATGTAATTCTAGCACTTGGGAAGCTGAGGCAGGAAGATTGAGTTTGAGGCCAGCTGGGATTATGTAGTGGGACTCTACCTCAAAAGAAAAAAAAAAATGAAGAGTTTGGTGGGGTTGGAATTCTTTCCTCATTAAAGAGGGTATACATGAATATACACACAGACAAAAAATACATAAGCGAACTGGGCGTGGTGGCACACACCTTTAATCCCAGCACTCCTTGGGAGGCAGAGGTAGGAGGATCGCTGTGAGTTCAAGGCCACCCTGAGACTCCATAGTGGAAAAGAAAAAATATATATACAGCCGGGCATGGTGGCGCACGCCTTTAATCCCAGCACTCGGGAGGCAGAGGTAGGAGGATTGCCATGAGTTTGAGGCCACCCTGAGACTACATAGTGAATTCCAGGTCAGCCTGAGCTAGAGTAAGACCCTACCTCGAAAAACCAAAAACAAACAAACAAACAAATATATATATATATATACATAAGCAGGGAAATTCTGGTGATGGCCAGTTGGGTGGATGATGAGGGGCTAGGGGGATGGCTCAGCAGTTAAAGGGAGCTTGCTTGCAAAGCTTGCCAGCTCAGGTTCGGTTCTCCAGCCATCCACATAAAGCTGGACAGGCATTCACTGGCAGAGGCAAGATAGATGGACAAATAGATGGATGGTCAGATGGACAGACAAACAATAGAGATCTTCACAGGATCATAAACACACAGAAACTCCAGTGTAACACACTCAGGCTCTCCAGGCCACAGATACAATGACACGGGAATGTAACACAAAGTAACCAAGAAAAACACAGAGACGCAGACAAAGTAACCGATGCATAAAACCGCACAGACACAAGCCTGTGAGCAGGCACACACTCACCAGCAACAGGAAGAAACTTGAGTAACAGACACAAAACAACCCCAGCACATGCCGAGAGCCTGCGGGGAATCCCAGCACTTGGCAGGTGGAAGCAGGAATTCAGGATCATCCTTCAGCTACCTAGGGAGTTCGAGGTTGGCCTGGGCTGCAATAAAACCCTGTCTCAAAGAAAAACACTCAGACACATGAAGAAGACACACTCGAGGAAACAGCTCCCTGTAAGGAGGCAAAGGGGACCCCCGCCAAGGCCAGCCTACTGGGTCCAGCTCACACTCGTTCCTGGGTGTGGCCAACTACAGATGGAAGGACCTAGACAGCGAGTGGTCGCCCCCCGGTGGCTACTCTGAAGAACTGGGACAAGTTCAACCCGGGCCACAAAGTTGTTTTGTTCCCGCCCCCAACAAATCATTGTGAGAAGCAAATCATTCTGGGAAGCTGGGGGAGGAGAGAGGAAGTAAGACGTGAGCGAGGGGCGGAGTGTCTGGACTGGAACCTCCGTGCCCACGTGAGTGTCTGTCCCGCCGCTGAGTGATGTTGCTGCATGCTTGCGTGGATGATCTACACTGCTGTTCGATGCATTATCCGATTGGATGCATTTGATTTAATTTACCTATTTCCCCTGGGATGTTTGCCTTTGTCTAAATAGAGGGAGGGGGTGTGGCTTTTGTTGGGCAAAAGGGCCTGGCTTGATTGGCAGGTGTGTGTGCGTGTATTATGTATTTCACTTAATGTTTTTTTTTTTTTGCAATTTACTTATTTGCAAGTGCGTGTATAGGTGCACACCAGGGTCTCTCGCCAGTGCAAACGAACGCGCATGGCTGGGGAATTGAACCCGGCGCGGAGGGGTGGGGTGGGGGAAACGACAGGTTTTGCAAGCAAACGCTTTAAACCGCTGAGCCAGCGCTTGTGTCTAATAAGTTGGGAGGCGACAGGTGGTGCGGCAAGAGACTTTTATTTTTTTATATTTTGGAGGAGGGAGAGCAGAACGGATTCTTGTGGTGTTTGAGGTTGTCAAGGATAGATGTCAAACAGCTTGACTGATTGATGGGACAAGTCACTTTTTACAAGGTTCCGAAGCGGAGAACCCACGAACTCCCCGGGAGCGCTCGCCTGCAGGGGAGTCTCTATGGTCGCGGACTGGGCAGAGCGCCCGCAGACGTCAGGCGGCGACCACAGAGAGAACGAACCGGGGCAGAGCGCCCGTCGACGTCAGGCGGCGACCATAGAGAGAAAGAGCAGGAGCAGAGCGCCCAGGGCGAGACAACTTTTCTCCCTGGTTAGTCTGACCCTTTGCTGTCAGCACTCTCCGAAGTCAAGTTCTTGTTTCTCATGAAGGCCGAGTGGCGGATCTGATACTCAATCTCTAGTATACCTACCTCCCAGGACCGCGAACTTTGGTTGAGGCGAGCCTCCGAAGACCGGCCAATCCGGTTAGCGTTTTCTAAAGCGCTCACTCTTGGCGCCGCGGCTTTGGTGAGATTAAAACAGCAACTGCAATTGGTCGACAGGTTGTTTTGAAACCGCCCTAACGGCAAGGGGCGGGCCCTCCGTGAATTAAAAAAAAAAAATCTCTTTCCGGTTTCGTAGAGGCCACAGGAAAGACGGAGGGGGGCGGTGTTTGTTGGGCTTTTTTCCCTCGCCCCATTTGATTGGTTGTAGTGAAAAGGGGCGGGAGATCTAGACCAATCAGAATGTGTGTTACAGAGACAGAGTTTAAAAAAAGACGCCTCGGGAAAGGCCCTGAGTGTGTGGGGTTGTGGGAGGGAGGGGCCATTATGAGATCTCACTGCTAATTGGTCCAAATCGTTTCTCCCTTTGCCTTCATTCGTCCGTACGGCAGCTGGCGCGCGGACATCAGCCAATCAGCACGCGCTCCGCCTTCTTGCCTCTTCCCGCCCTCCACTGCGAGCCCTTTCTTTCCCCCCCCACCTCGCGCCCCCATCCCCCCCCTTCGCGGCGCGCGCCGCTCATACGTACGTAGGCCAACGCTTCCTCTTCGGCAACCCCGCCCACTCCCTCCCAACACTTCCTCTCTCTGCCGTTGTTTTGAAAGCTCCACTCTAATTGGTTGGCCGCGCCCGCGGTGGCCAATTGGCTCGCGTGTTGCATCGGACAGGGGGCGGCGGCGGCCATTTTGAGCCGCCGCCGGGGCCGCCGCCATTGGAGTCCCTCCCCCCCCCTCCCATCTTTCGCTTCCTTGACAGGCCAAGGTTTAAGGGGGGGAAACTGAGCTCCTTGGGAGACCGGGCCGGGCTCCGGGGGGTGGTGGTGGTGGTCGGGGGGGGGGGCCGCCCCGGAAGGGGGCCCGGGCCATGGATGTACGGCGTCTGAAGGTGAACGAACTTCGCGAGGAACTGCAGCGCCGCGGCCTGGACACTCGCGGCCTGAAGGCCGAGCTTGCCGAGCGGCTGCTGGCGGCGTTGGAGGCCGAGGAAGCCGAGGACGTATCGGGGCCATCCGGGCACCAAGACGACGACGAGGAGGAGGAGGTCGACCACGAGGGGGGCTCCCCGAGCTGGAGGGGACCTCGCAGCCTGCGCCGCCCGGGCTGCCGCCGCACCCGGAACCCGGCGGCTATTCGGGGCCGGACGGACATTGTGAGAGTGCGCGCGGGGCAGGGAGTGTGCGTGCATGCGTGTGTGTGTGTGTGTGTGCTGGGGGGCGGGCGGGATGATGCAGCGATCGGACGGTGGATGGACCATGGTGGTCTGCGGAACACGGGGAAGAGGGGATGATGATGATGGGGGTGACGGAGTTGCGGAGGGGACCAAGGATGCAAGTCGCGGGGGGGGGGGTTGGATTTGCGGACCCCGGGGCTCGGGGCACCGGAGAAAGTGGGAAGAACTTGACGCTTTTCGAGAGGATGTTCCGAGCAGGGTCTTGGAGGGAAGAAAGAAAAAGATGATTGTTGAGTTAGAAGCTTGGGTGGGAGGTCCGCCCCCCCCCCACGCACCATTTGGGCTGGGCCTTGAGGGCCGTGTTTCCGGGTTGAGTACAGGGCTGGGAGAGTTGTGGGGAGGTGTTTGTTTCCCTTTCTTTCTTTCTTTTTTTTTCTTTTGTTGTTGCATCTGGCTGGGATGCTGGGAAATGTGCTGCCCGGTACTGTGGTTTGATAGGTGAGAAGCGGGGTCCAGAGATGTCAGTTGCTGGGGGCAGGGATGGACGGAGTGCTTTGGGTGTGGAGAGATCGGCACAGGGGGTGGACTATGGGGACTAGGGCGCTGGGGAGGGTCCTGGCATCTGTCGGTCTAAGTTGGGAAGCCAACCTTGAGACAGGCCTCACTTGGACGTTTGGTTCTGGGAGGTCTGGGGGCTGACCAGCTGGCTCCAAACTGGGGTGTCTAGGGAGTGGTAGAGAGAGGATGTCACACTGGACACAAGAGCTGGGAGTCTAGAGTGAGGAAGGCTCTGCGAACAGAGACACGAACCCGTGGCTACTGCCGAATGGGCTTGATAATGTCAACCGTGAACACTTTGGGAAACAGGTAGCTGGGAATAGGGGCGAAATAAGTTGGTAGCAGGCAGATAAATTGGGGGAGGGGATTCTTGTGAAATGCAGGGAGAGGTGTGTGTGGCCATTAAGCCAATGTGGGGGAGAGGAAGAAGGGAAACCTGTTGATTTGGCTGGTGCCTCCGAATGGAGCTGGGGGAGCATTCCTCTCCAGGAGAGGGCTCCTGGGTCCCCAGAAGAAGTTACTTGTGTATCCAGGGAAGGGGGGTACTCAGGGCCACCGGCACAGCCTCACTCACCAGAAGGTAAGCCCACGAGAGTGAGGAGCTAGGGTAAATGTGCAGGCCTCCGGGGAGACCCTGGGACTAAAGGCAGAGAACGTGGAGGCGGCTTCTGCAAGGACGGGAGAGTAAATACAAAGGGTTCTGACACACGAGGTGTTTCTCTGTAAAGAGGGCACCCTGGGACTTGAGGGCTAAGGGAATAAGGAGGCAAGAGGTCCCAGAAGAGACTTGTGGTTGGCACTGCTACTTGCTTGTTCATGAGAGGAGGGGCCATCCTGAGTGAAGATTTGGGAGAGAGCAACACAGAGACTGCACAGGACCCATGTGCTGGGAAGTCTTCCATGGCAGCTGCCTAGGAAGAAGGGCAAGGTGGCCAGTGTGCACTTCTGCTGAGGAACCCTGGCATAAATGCCTAGGAAGGACCAGCAGGGGGGCAGCCCTGGCCTTGTTGTCCACCAGAGAGCTCCCTGAAAGTGAGTTGGGTGTTTGAGTGCAGACTGTTCCGATGTGGCTCTGTAGCTGAGAGTCACTTCCCACAGTGAGCCTGGCTTCCTTGTGGATAGAATGAGAGCAGTAAGCGTCCCTCTGGGCTGTTAGCATGAGATTGCATATCTGAGGGGCCTGTCTGTTAGGCCTGGAGGCTTTAGAGGTGAGCCTGCCTCCGGGTGCATGTAAAGAGAGAGACTAGGTTTTGTAAGTGGTGAGAACGCCGCTTACAGCATGGAAGAAGTAGGACGGTTTGAAAAGGCCCCGTGGTCCATTCCAGGAGACAGTGTTGTCTCCTGCCTCACCTACTCTCTACCGTCTGAGCCCCCTTTGTGCCCTCCCAACACTTCTTCAGCCTTGGTAAACAGACACTGTAGCAAGCCACATGACTTTTACTTTCTCCCTTTGGGCTGCACCTGGTTTGTGCCCAGATGTATTTGTCCTCTGAGAAAGGATCCAATCAGTTAACAAGTGGCAGAATGGTCTCTCTTTCCCTGTGGCTCTGCCTCGCTGCTTCTGGCACAGGTTCCAGCAGTCAGCTGGCCCCAGGGGCTGGGGGCACATGCTGCCTGCCCTGAGCCTAAAGTTCTCTCTGGTTTGGCTGCAGGCTTCTCCTTGAGGCTTCTGCTATGGTTCTGCTTCTAAACGCTTACATACTGTCCCAGCCAGGCATGTTCTCCAGTCTCATCCTGAGTCATTGACTGTGTGTCCTTTTCTTGGGTTTTTGGTACTTTACAGCCTTAACACAATCCAAAAAAAATTTTTTTAAGTATTTATTTATTTGAGAGAGAGAGAGGAAGAGGCAGAGAAAAAGAGAGAATGGGTGCACCAGGGCCTCCAGCCACTGCAGACTTCAGACACACGTGCCCTCTTGTGCATCTGGCTTACATGGGTCCTGGGGAGTCAAACTGGGGTCCTTATGCTTCGCAGGCAAATTCCTTAACTGCTAAACCATTTCCCTAGCCCTATCCCCCCCCCAAATTTTATTTATTTATGTGAGAGGAAGAGGAAGCTAGAGACAATGGGCCTGACAGGGCCTTCAGCCACTGCAAATGAATTCCAGATGCATGTACCACCTTGTGCATTTGGTTTACGTGGGTCCTGGGGAATCGAACCTAGGTCCTTAGTTTCTCAGGCCAGTGCCTTAAGCACTAAGCTGTGCATTTGTCTCCCTAAGCTGAAGGCTTCAGTGGACAGCTTACCCTAAGCTGTATTGCAAGGTCAGGTGTGTAGCATACACTCCATAGACAGCGAATATTGCCATCCTCCTGGACCCATGGCGTTTTCTGGAGCCTGGTGGTGTGATTCCTTATTTTGCTGGGTGGAAGAGGTTTGTAAAGAGGGTCCACTGTGCTGGACACATAGCTCAAGAAAGAGGGCTTACCTGGGTGTCTGAGGCACTAGTTTCAATACCTAGTATCACAAACGGAGTGGGGCTGGCTGTGAAGGTCATGCCCTGAGGGCAACTCCCTAAGGAGTACCCTTAGGGCAGCAGCGCAGTTCTGGGTGTGTCTGCAGAGTTGCCCCCACTCTGGGCTCAGAAAGGTCGAGCTGGAATCTTTTCTGCCTCAGTTGGTTTTATGTATCTAGTTCTGTAGAGCCCAGGCATGGTACGTCTGTAGGCTTAAGGTGCAGAGGACACACCCTCAGGTGGCTGGGGCCACTGGCTGCCCAGATAGGTTCCGTGGGAAGGTGTCTGCTTTCTGCTGTGAGGATGGTGTCATGGTGAAAGCCATGTGTAGTCTATTCCTTCATGAAGCACTCATCTGGCTTTTTTCTTTTTTGGTCTTAAGATGTCATGGACAGTATCACTAGGCAGAACCAGTTCTATGACACACAGGCCATCAAGCAGGAGAACGAATCGGGCTATGACAGGAGACGGCTGGATGTGGAGTCGCAGCCACAGGTCTACCACCCAGGTAGGAAGGCTCCCACGTCCTCTGGAGATGGAAACTCGACAAGACTGCACCATCCTCTTGAGCAATTCTTCTGGCCTTTGTCCCTCTGGCAAGGTTTTGTTTGGGTTTAGGTTTTGTTTTTGTTCTGTTTGGGGTTTTGCTTTTAGTTTTGGTTTATTTTTGAGATAGAATCTTACTACATTGTCTAGGCTGACCTTGAACTCCTGATCCTCTTGTCTCCACCTCTCAATCTGTTTGGTTTGGAAAGAGCTCAGTCTCACCTGGAGTGTTGGGAGAGGGGAGTGAGTCTCATGCTGTCTTTTCACGTGGTAGTTTCGAGCACCCTGTAGAGTTTGGACCTGAAGGCTAATGTCTGAGTCTTGTTTCTGATCGGACACTATACGAGCCAGAACGCATTGTGAATCTAGTCTGGAACTCCTGTGTTCTGAAGACTGCTGCTCCATTGGGTAGTGTTGTTCCTTGGGAAAGCTCATTCACATGCATCTGAGAGGTTCACTGCACCTCCTGGAGAGTCCTTGTGCTCCTTGCAGCATCACAGCTCTGAGGAGTCCTGACATGGCGTAAACCTGGTGTCATGTTCTATAAACTCAGGATCTCTCAAACATTTAACATGCATTGCACGACAGAGTTCCCCATCGTGCCAGTTTGGGGAACAGATATAGCCCACCTCACTTTAACCCATTTTATAGGTTGGGGAAGTGGCAGAACTGAGGCCAGAACCCAGGAAACTGGCTCTCAGGCCAGTGCTCTTGGTACCTGAGCTGCACTCCTCACCATGGAGCCTCCTGTTTGGACAGCAGGGCCCATTGCTGACCTGACTCCTGGGCTGTCTAAAGCACAAGTAGTCCTGGTGCCCTTTTTTGATGTTGGGTGGGTGGGTTGGTTGGTTGGTTTTGTGAGACAAGGTCTCCCAAATGCCTGTGTAACAGGTGTGCACCACTGTGCCCCGCCCCCAGAGCTTCTGTAGTGACTCTAGCTGGTCCTGTCTGATTGCATTCTGGTTCATCCACAGAGGAAGAGCATCTGTGTTTGTATGCAGCGGGACATTAAGGAATGTAGGTTGGAGCAGATTTGTGTCAGGCTCCATGAGACTTGCAGGGTCACTCAGCCCAAGGCGAGTACTCTCCTTCACCGTGAGCCTCCTCTGAGTCCAACTTGTGCCAGAGCTATGGAGGCTGCCTTCCAGATCCCTGCTAGGAACCGGGACCTTAGCTAGGACTGGGGGCATGTGCAGAGCTAGGGCGTGAGTGACTAGCGTGGTCTGGGATTCAGCGCTCAAACGTAGACACTGCTGAGGAGAAATAAGGCAAGTCCATGGTTGGTCACTGGCTCATGGGATTGGAGAGGAAGCCTTCTCAGTTCACAGTGATGCTCCACCGTGACATTCTCTTTAGTATGACGTCATGAGGTGCCGTCACTGCAGACCCTCCTGGAGCAACTGGGCTTTGTAGGAATGTGACGAAAGCCAGTTTACTGTAGGTCCACAGTACAGGTGATCTCACCCTCTTCCCTTCCTACCTTTGTCACACTGAAGAAGCTTTGTAAGAATGGGGTGCAGACTGTCTTGGGAAAAGGAGTGGAGATGGCGGGGTGCCAGCTTCTCATAGTTTCAAGGGGTCTTTGCAGTCACTTAGGGCTCTCTCTCTCTCTCAGTTGAGGCCATAGTCACTATCAACATTCAGAAGCAGCTGTCCACCTTTGAGAGAGGGTGTCCTTAGTGCCCATCCTCAGGACACCTGAGAATTTCTGACTGACAGTTTGTCATCCCATCACCTGGCAAGTGTAGCCAGCCAACATCCTTCCGCCCCCGCCCATCACACAAGTCCTCGGCCTAGCCCTGCCTCCTTGGCTCGCTCAGTGGACTTGTGTTGAGCCTAGCCAGCTGCCCAGGCCCAGCCCGTCACTGTAGTCAGGAGCCTGCTGGCATCCCCTGGGCTCAGAAGAACCCGAGCTGGGTGTTGACGGTCTGGATCTGTCCTGACTATAGAAGTGAAGACAGAGACGAAGCAAGAAGCACCACCTGGCTTCCTCCCCCCAGAAGCCGCTCAGTTCAAGCCAGACACACAGCAGTTCCAGAGTCGAAAGAGACCCTACGAGGAAAACCGTGGCCGTGGCTACTTCGAGCACCGGGAGGACCGGAGGTGGGTATGTGAGGCAGTGGTCACTCTTGTTCCCATCCACTGAGCAGAGCTCTCCCTGCCTGGCGTCTGCACTTGCTGCACATTGAACTTTGCTGGGCTTTGGATCCTTCCCCATCTCCTCACCTCATTACGGGAGAGACGCCAGCCTCCTGCCGTACTGCTTCCCTACTGAGGTGTTTGGTTCTTAGTGGCTTCACATCCCTCAATTTAAGGATCTTTCCTGACCTTCTACCGAACATAAGCCCTCCTGCCCAGCCCTCATTCAGTCAGAATCCATGCGATGGCCACCCTTGGCCTGGACTGGGCATATAGAGACACACTGGACAGGGGACTCTGTCTGCCATTGTCTCAGTGAGGGGCAGAGACACATACTTAACACAAGTAGTGTGAGGACCAAGGTCCGAGGGAGTCTTAGAGGCTCACAAGAGGGAATGGCTTTGACTGGTCTTTTCCCCTTCCTGACAAGCCCTCCCCTCTAGGCCCTGTCCTACCCCTCCCTACTCCCTCCTTCAGCTCCTGCCTGGAGCCTTTTCTAGTCATGGAAACTAGGAATAACTCCTGCTTGTCTGGACTGTTCATCTGACACATTTTATTTCCTACCTGGTGAGGTCCACCCTCCAGCTTGTTGCTCTTTTCAGGAATGGGTTTGGGGACTGGGCTGAGGCTCAGGGCTGGAGCACTTGCCTAGCATGTCGGCCCTGGGTCTCGTGGACAAGGAGCCCCACAAATCAAAGGCCTAGAAGCTGCTTGCTGGTGGAGAGTGGAGGAGGGCACTGCTGTGACCCAGGCTGGCAGGGAAAGCGCCCTAGGGTGGACTTAGGATGCTAATGCTGAGCAGGGGCTTTTCCAGAGACAGCCTGCTGTAAAGACAGACCGACAGTCAGCAACGTCCCTGTGGGTGTGGGGTGCTGGGCTACTCCTTCCTACCCCTCTCTGTTACTCCATGCGGCAGGAGAAGCAGTGTGCTAACTAAACCCCTTTTTGTAGTATCAAAGGAAGATACTTGGTTCATAATTTAGGACACTTAAAGAGCCAGCGAGAGCCTAAAAAGTGGGTCATATCAACCCTTCAGTTGCAGTTTTAAGAAGCTTTCTCTGGCTGGGCATGGTGGTGCACGCCTTTAATCCCAGCACTTGGGAGGCAGAGGTAGGATCAACATGAGTTTGAGGCCATCCTGGGACTACATAGTGAATTCCAGATCAGCCTGGACTAGAGTGAGACCCTACCTTGAAAAAAAAGAAGAAGAAACTGCCTATTTGATGACATTGTGATCACTGCCTGGAGCACAATTGCCCAGGCCCAGCACCCTTGCGTACTGTGGCCTCCAGTCAGCAAGAGAGGAGGTTGGGTCAGAATCTTGGTGTGAGGGAAAAGTCTGGAAAAGCTCCCAGAATGATTCTGAGTGTTGCTTGTGTCCCTGTCCCCATCTCAGGAGTTAGTAACAGCTGTTCTCATTGCAGGTGTTTTGCTAACCTCTGGGAAGAATAGCGATCCAGAAAGCAGGTGGCGACCACTTAGAACTCCCAGCAGGACTTTGACTCCTCTGTGCTGCTGCAGCTGCAGCTGCTCTTGTGTGACTGACTTAACCCTCTTTCCAAAACAGGGGCCGCTCTCCTCAGCCTCCTGCCGAAGAGGACGAAGATGACTTTGATGATACCCGTGTCGCTATCGACACATGTGAGTCTTAAAATTCTTGCCGTCTGCGTCCCAGGCATTGTTGCAAGGTTATGCCCTGACCTCTGCCCTGGCCTGGCACCATCCAGTGCCATTGTCAGTCGAGAGGGTATCCAGCATGGTCCTTGAGCTGGGGTGCTGGTGTTGGCACAGACCTCCTCCCAGGGGTAGTTGTGGGACCTGGACAGGGGCTCTCCTCAGTACCTCTCTTCAAAGAGGAGTGCCCCCACCATCCTACCCTACCCTAGGGTTTCAGTACGACTCTGAGGGTGGGACAGGAAGAGTTTAAAAACCCTGTACCCCCTGTATACATAAGAAGTTCTCATGTAGTGCTGTGGGGAAACTTAACTCTGACAGATGGCTCCTGGGTTTCCATCACCTGCTTGCCTTCCTAGTGAAACCAGTGCCACTTTGTCCTCTGCAGTGCTGGTCAGGCCTGGCCTGCTCTATTCTCCTGTGTGTAGGTGGCTTTCACCTGGCTGTGCATGTGGATGGATGATTGTAACTCCTGGAGTCGAGGTCTAAGTGATAAGGCCTGGCACCTCCATTGCCTACTCAGATGTAGCCAGTGCAGGGTCGGTTGTTTATACCAAAGTTGGCGATGGAAGTCTGGCTCCCAAGCAGTTAGCACAGGTAGTTGGTTAGAGCACATGGTGCCGAGGGTTAGCCTTTGTGTGTCATGGAGTCTGATGTATTCCTATCAAGGATGGTTGTCTGTGGTTTCCAAGGAACTCACTGAAGCCTGTCCTTGCACCCGCCAGTTTAAAACCCCAGTTCCTATGTGAGGTAATGTAGGCCAGTTCACAGCAATGCAGATCCTTCTCAAAAAGGAGAGTGGAGCCGGGCGTGGTGGCGCACGCCTTTAATCCCAGCACTCGGGAGGCAGAGGTAGGAGGATCGCCGAGAGTTCAAGGCCACCCTGAGACTACATAGTGAATTCCAGGTCAGCCTGGGCCAGAGTGAGACCCTGCCTCGAAAAACAAAAAAAAAAAAAAAAAAAGGAGAGTGGTAGGGCCAGGCGTGGTGCTGCACGCCTTTAATCCCAGCACTTGGGAGGCAGAGGTAGGAGGATCACTGTGAGTTCGAGGTCAGCCTGGGCTAGACCCTATCTTGAACCTCCCCCCCCCCAAAAAAAAAAAAGGAGAGTGGTGAGGGAGTGTAGTTCCACTTGAGACCTCCCCAGTGTGCCGCACTCATGAGTGGGCTTTCCTCTGCCTGTCCCTCCTGAGACTTAAAACCATCATCAGCCAATTTTACGCGTTTTTTTTCTTCACAGATAATTGCGACCTGCACTTCAAGGTAGCCCGAGACCGAAGTAGTGGCTATCCCCTCACAATTGAGGGCTTTGCATACCTGTGGTCAGGAGCTCGTGCCAGCTATGGGGTCAGAAGAGGTCGTGTGTGTTTTGAGATGAAGGTGAGTGAGAGCAATTCAAGGGTTAAAGACAGCAGGGAAATGCTGTTGTCTGGAAGAAAAGTGCTGTAGGAAGAATGGACTCAGGCAGGTGCCAGTACTTTAAAGGGACCTCAAAGAGAGCAGGGGCTTGGTGCCAGCATAGACCATGTCTCCCATCTCCACAGTTCAGTGTTAAGTTCTCGACAAGAATGCACATTCACATTGAAGGAATGTTTAGATAGCACAGAAAAATGTAAAATCAAAAAGCAGAAGTTATCTGCATGTCCTCTGTCTCCTCCCTGTCCTGTCTCCAGAGGTGAGGGTCAATGGTCCAAGGCTGGGAGCGTGTGGGCACTGTGCTTGCCTGCCATGCTCAAGGTGTTGGACCACACTCCCAGCACCTCATCCTTTATAGAGCACTCCACACACACGAGCCAGTGCTGAACCCCTGTGTGAACTGTCACCTCCATGAACCCTCCCAGCTGTACATGCGCTGGGCATTACTACATCCCAAGTGTGGAGAGATGACAGCTCTTGAGACAGTTATACTTTATTGACAGAGAGTCTATTGGTAGAAGTGACATTATTTTATATGACACTCATAGAAATACTGTCAAATGCTGCAGGGGTTTCTTATATTAATGGAAGGATGGATGTATTGTAATTTTAGAGAACATCATTTTAAAATATTTATTTATTTAGTTAGTTAGTTAGTTTCTGTATTTGAGAGAATGGGCATGCCAGGGCCTCCTGCTGCTGCAAATGAACTCTACAAACATGTACCACATTGTGCTCCTGGCTTTACATGGGTACTAGGGAATCAAACCTGGGCTATCAGGCTTTGCAAGCAAGTGTCTCTAACGACTAGGCAATCTCCCCAGCCCCTGAGATGTTTAAATAAGAAAAATATAGCCGGGCGTGGTGGCGCACGCCTTTAATCCCAGCACTCGGGAGGCAGAGGTAGGAGGATCGCCATGAGTTCGAGGCCACCCTGAGACTACATAGTGAATTCCAGGTCAGCCTGAGCTAGAGTGAGACCCTACCTCGAAAAACCAAAAAAAAAAAAAAAAAAAAAAAAAAAAAAAAAAAAAAAAAAAATATGCATCTGAGCTGGGCATGCAGGAGCACGCCTTTAATCCCAGAACTCAGGAGACAGAGGTAGGAGGATTGCTGTGAGTTCAAGGCCAGCCTAAGACTACATAGTGAATTCCAGGTCAGCCTGGGCCAGAGCGATACCCTACCACGAAAAACCAAAAAAAAAATTTAAAAAGATGGGGGCTGGAGAGATGGCTTAGCGGTTAAATTGCTTGCCTGTGAAGCCTAAGGACCCAGGTTCAACTCTCCAGGTCCCAAGTAAGCCAGATGCATATGGTGAAGGAAGCACAAGGTTGCACATGGGCATAAGGTAGCACACACATCTGGAGTTCTGTTACACTGGCTGGAGGCCCTGACATGCCAATTGTCTGTCTGTTTCTCTTTCTCTCTTTTTCTCTATCTCTGTCTGTCATTCTCACTCTCTCACATTAAAAAAAAAAATGGAGCCAAGTGTGGTGGTGCACGCCTTTAATCCTAGCACTGGGGAGGCAGAAGTAGGAGGATCATTGTGAGTTCAAGGCCACCCTGAGACTACATAGCGAATTCCAGGTCAGCTTGAGCTAGAGTAAGACCCTACCTCGAAAAACCAAAAAAAAAAAAAAAAAAAAAAAAAAAAAAAAAAAAAGGCCAGGCACGATGGTTCCTTTAATCCCAGCACTTGGGAGGCAGAGGTAAAAGGATTGCTGTGAGTTCGAGGCCACCCTGACTGAGACTATATAGTGAATTCCAGGTCCTGTGGTCAGGAGCTCATGCCAGCTATGGGGTCAGAAGAGGTCATGTGACCCTACCTTGAAGAAAAAAAAACTGCATTTGATGTCCTTATACACACTTACACTCACCTATGTATTTTATTGTATACATGTGAACGTATTGAATAATTTAGAAAAGCTGGGTTACAAACATACATTTACTGTTTTTTTGTGCTTTGTTTTGGATGCACAGCCTCAGCACTGAGCTGTGCCCCAGCCTGTACTTAGAAATGTTAGAGTGCCCTCCAAAGACATTGTAGCAATTAACCTTTCTGCCAAGCGCTGTGATAGTTTGATTCCCTGTGGCAAGTGTCAAAACTGGAAAATGGCTATATTTTGAGATGCCTTGAAGTAGCCTACACGTCCTCAATTCTTTTGTAGGCTCTGAATGTGTTCAGTGGCCTCTTTTGGATGCCTGTTATCCAGCAATCAAGCCATCCTTTTTTATTTATTCTGGGTTTCATTTTGCCCCAGTCTGGCCTTGAAAGTATGTTAATCCTCCTGCCTCAGCCTTGCCTAGTGGTTGTAAGCATGAGTGACCATGGGTGTTTGTGTGTGCACACGTGTGAGTGTGTGCTACGCTTACCTCTTGTAAGGCCTTGTAACCAGCAGTTACAGAGTCGGTCTGAGCCTACTTGTGTTGTATCTTCAGATCAACGAGGAGATCTCCGTGAAGCATCTTCCCTCCACAGAGCCTGACCCCCACGTCGTCCGCATCGGCTGGTCCTTAGACTCCTGTAGCACCCAGCTAGGTAAGAAGAGCCCATGCAGGCGGTCCTGGGTACAGTGACTGCCCTACCCCTTGATTCCCAAGGCTCCTGAGATTCCCTTCCCAGTGCCAGGCTCAGGCCATAACCACCCGGGGTGGAACAGGCACGGTAATTAGTCACAAGTCACCGCTTCAGCTGAAAGAACCACGGCCGTGGGAGGTTCTTGCACAAAGAGCTGATCCTTCATCTCTTAGAACATCCAAAGTTCTCTTCAGAAAATCCCTGCTCTCTAAAGGCATTCTACGCACAGACTCTACTGAAGGGTCCTTGAGCTGTGCTCAGTTCTGTGTGCATTTTCTGTCCACAGCCTGACCTAGAGAGAGAGGAAGGAGCAGACGCAGACTCCCCACTGAGAATTTGCACTTTCCTCGGATCCCAGACCTCAGTGACCATCCACAGTCTCCTGGACATTTCTTTGCTTCTTATATGTATTCAAGCTAGGTCATACTATACTATAACTATTGCACCCTGATTTCTTAATTTCTTTTTTTCTAAGGTAAGGTCTTTCTCTCATCCAGGCTGACCTGGCATCACTGTGTAGTCTCAGGCTGGCCTCGAACCCATGGTGATCTTCTTACCTCTGCTGGTATTGAACGCATGAGCCACCACACCTGGCTAGACTGATTTCTTTTAATATATGATGAACAAAATTATGACTATTTGGTACTGCATAATTTTCCATATTTATTTATTATTTTTTTCAAGGTAGTGTCTCACTAGCCCAGGCTGGCCTTGAACTCACTATGTAGTCTCAAGGTGTCTTTGAACTCATGGTAATCCTCCTAACTCTGTCTCCCAAGTACTGGGATTAAAGGTGTGCACCACCACGCCTGGCTCCATTATTATTATTATTATTAATTTTTTTTTTTTTTTGAGAGAGAGAGAGAGGCCCTCCAGCCACTGCAAATGAACTCCAGGCGCATGTACCACCTAGTGCATCTGGCTTACATGGGTCCTGGGGAATCGAACCTAGGTCCTTAAGCTCTGCAGGCAAGTGCTTTAACCACTAAGCCATCTCTCCAGCCCAAAATAAACTCACAACTTATTGTTGTTATTATTTTGATTTTTTGAGGTAGGGTCTCTAGCCCAGGCTGACCTGGAACTCACTGTGTAGTCTCAGGGTGGCCTTGAACTCACAGGAATCCTCTTACCTCTGCCTTCCGAGTGCTGAGATTAAAGGCGTGCGCCACCACACCCAATCTGGCTCCATTTTTATTTTTTGTTCTGCACTGATGGGAGTTGATCTCAGAACTTTGCACAACCTAAGTAGGTTCTTTATCACGAAGCTACATGCCTAGCCCTACAGTTGTGTTGATTTAACAAGCCTCCTTTTGTAGCTTGAGTTAAATGGTTAAGTGCAAGTTTTTTATAGGATTAAAAATTTTTTTTTCAGATTTTTTAAAAATTTATTTATTTGAGACAGAGAAAGGGAGAGAGAGAATGGGCACGCCAAGGCCTCTAGCAACTGCAAATGAACTTCAGATGCATGTGCCACAATGTGTATCTGGATTACGTGGGACCTGGATAATCGAACCAGGGTCCTTAGGCTTCGCAGGCATGCACCTTAACCACTAAGCCATCTCACCAGTCCCCCCCCAAAAAAATTTTTTTTTGAGGTAGGGTCTCACTCTAGCCCAGGCTGACCTGGAATTCACTATGTAGTCTCAGGGTGGCCTTGAACTCATAGTGGGTGAGATTAAAGGTGTGCACCACCACACCTGGCTTAAATGCAAACTAAAAAAATTTGAGAGCAACAGACAGAGAGAGAAAGAGGCAGATAGACGGAGAAGGGGCACGCCAGGGGCTCCAGCCACTGCAAACAAACTCCAGATGCATGAGCAACCTTATACATCTGGCTTACAATGGGTCCTGGGGAATTGAGCCTTGAACCTTAGGCTTCACAGGCAAGCACTTAACCGCTAAGCCATCTCTCCAGGCCCCTTAAATGCAAAAATTTGAGTCCCCATTGTATATAGATACACAGCCTTTTTTGTGTTGTTGGTTTTGTGAGGTAGGGTTTTCCTCTTGTCTAGGCTGACCTGGAATTCACTATGTAGTCTCAGGGTGGCCTCAAACTCACCTCTGCCTCCCAAGTGCTGGTGCCCGACTCTACACAGCCATTTTTAAGACTAATCCTTAAAAGTTGGGATATTAGGGTTAGAGAGATAGCTTAGCTGTTAAGGTGCTTACCTATGAAGCCTAAGGACCCAGGTTCTATTCCCTAGTACCCATGTAAGCCAGATGCACAAGGTGGCACATACATCTGGAGTTTGTTTGCAGTGGCTGGTGCACCCAGTCTCTCTCTCCCTCCTTCCCTCCCACTCTGTCTCAAATAAATAAAAGTAAGTTTTAAAGAAAAAGTAGGAGCTGGGTGTGGTGGCCCACACCTATAATCCCAGCACTTGGGGGGCAGAGGTAGGTGGATCACCATGAGTTCAAGGCCACCCTGAGACTACATAGTGAATTCCAGGTCAGCCTGGGCTAGAGTGAAACCCTACCTCGAAAAAACAACAAAATGGGGCTGGAGGGGTGGCTTGGTGTTTAAGGCATTTGCCTGCAAAGCCAAAGGACCCAGGTCCGATTCCCCAGGACCCACGTTAGCCAGATGCACAAGGGGGTGCATGTGTCTGGAGTTCATTTGCAGTGGCTGGAGGCCCTGGTGCGCCTATTCTCTCTCTCTCTCTCTCTCTCTCTCTCTCTCGTTTCCTTCTTTCTCTGTCAAATAAATAAAAATAAAATATTTTTAAAAAAACGAAAGAAAACAAAAAAAAAGGTAGGGATGTTAGTTTATGCCCAGCACAAGAGATACTAGGTTAAAAGGAAGGTATTTGACTGTAATATGTAGTCACAGTCTGTATTTAAGAATCCTACATCCAGCCAGGCATAGTGGTGTACACCTGTAATCTTAGTGCTTGGGAGGTAGAGGCAGGAGGATCAGCAGCGTGAGGTCAGCCTGGACTACGTGGGACCCTGTCTGCAAACAAGAATCCTGGTTTAGAGCCAGGTGCAGTGCTGTCTGCATGCCTGTGATCTCAGCTACCTGGGAGGCTGAGCTAGGAGGAGTGAGTTTGAGGCTGGCCAGCCTTTCTGAGGAGCCCAGAACTTCTCCATGTTGTGGTTTCTGTCACACTTAGAGGCAATAAAGGTTTGATGGTGTTGGTAGACTTGACTGAGGACTCCTCCATCCCAGCTCCTCCTCTTTCCAAGTTTTCCCTCTCTGTGCAGAGTTGACTTCAGCCACTATCCAGACTTCACACACTCCAGGCTGTCACGCATCATGAAGGGGATTCCTTTCAACCTTTCTTGTCCCACCCTCCAAAGCAGAGAGCATCGGACGAGTAAAACTAGTGCAGAAACCATTTGTATCTTCAGAGTTAAACGTTTATGGCAGCTGTAGAGGCTGAGGCCTGCATTGTCAGCTTAACTTCCTGTTTCCATTCTCCTCTAGGGGAAGAGCCTTTCTCCTATGGTTATGGAGGCACAGGGAAGAAGTCTACCAACAGCCGGTTTGAAAACTATGGAGACAAATTCGCAGAGAATGATGTCATTGGCTGCTTTGCGGTGAGTGCTGGCAGCCTGGGGGGAGGAGCAGCTTCAGGTACTGGGGTGCAGACTTCCAGATGCCTCTGCCCATTGTCTGCTGCCTAGCCAGCCATCCTGGCTGTGTTTTACTGTCTCTGATGGAGTAGAAGTGTGCTGTCATGTTGGGTGAGCTTCGGCCAGTCTTCTTTCTCTGGTCTTCTGTGTGATGCTGTCAGATTGTACTCCAGAGAGATGCAGGAACTTTGGGTGTCTGCAGCACCCCTCCCTTCCTGGTTCTTCTGCTCTTAGTGTCAGTGATGCTGACTCTTGTCCCTCATTGGTATCGCCTTGCCACAAGAACTCTTCTTTGCCTCACTCTAGTGGAACTGCTTCCTGTGGAGCACTGACTTTTGGGAGCAGGAGCAGACAAGCACAACAGGCAGGCCTTGTTCTACTGCAGTGATTTAGGGAGCAGTGTTCAGCATGGCTTTTGACTCTAGGGATGGATTCGCTGTTCCCCAATCCTGCGGTGCTACTCACAGCTCCGTTGGATTTCCCCAAGTTTGCCTCCAAACTGCATCAAGTGTGCACCCACTACATACTTAGAATAGTGGTGGCACAGAAGTGCTCTTAGTACTCGTGAGTGCTTAGCATTCAGCAGTGGACATGGGCTGGTGAGGTGTGTCCTGAAGCGCAGAGCGCTCCTCGTAGTCTTACTCTCCACCTGCTTCATATGTGTGCACATGCACTCTGTTCTGCTTCTTCCTTGTCCTTGTTGGAGAGTGACAGAGGAAGACATCAACCTCTGGCCTCCACACACATGCACCCACATGGATACAAGCATGCAGACATGCACATGCCTTAAAAAATGTTAGCCAGAGGCCACCCTGAGACTACATAGTTAATTCAGGTCAGTCTGAGCCACAGGCTGTCACACATCATGAAGGGGATTTCTTTCAACCTTTCTTGTCCCACCCTCCAAAGCAGAGAGCATCGGACGAGTAAAACTAGTGCAGAAACCATTTGTATCTTCAGAGTTAAACGTTTATGGCAGCTGTAGAGGCTAGGCCTGCATTGTCAGCTTAACCTTCCTGTTTCCATTCTCCTCTAGGAAGAGCCTTTCTCCTATGGTTATGGAGGCACAGGGAAGAAGTCTACCAACAGCCGGTTTGAAAACTATGGAGACAAGTCGCGAGATGATGTCATTGGCTGCTTTATGGTGAGTGCTGGCAGCCTGGGGATGAGCAGTTTGAGGTACTGGGGTGCAGACTTCAGATGCCTCTGCCCATGCGTCTTGCCTAGCCAGCCATCCTGGCTGTGTTTTTACCTGTCTCTGATGGAGTAGAAGTGTGCTGTCATGTTGGGTGAGCTTCGGCCAGTCTTCTTTCTCTTGGTCTTCTGTGTGATGCTGTCAGATTGTACTCCAGAGAGATGCAGGAACTTTGGGTGTCTGCAGCACCCCTCCCTTCCTGGTTCTTCTCTGCTTAGTGTCAGTGATGCTGACTCTTGTCCCTCATTGGTATCGCCACACAAGAACTCTTCTTTGCCTCACTCTAGTGGGAACTGCTTCCTGTGGAGCACTGACTTTTGGGAGCAGGAGACAACAGAAAGCACAACAGGCAGGCCTTGTTCTACTGCAGTGATTTAGGAGCAGTGTTCAGCATGGCTTTTGACTCTAGGGATGGATTCGCTGTTCCCCCAATCCTGGGGTGCTACTCACAGCTCCGTTGGATTTCCCCTGCAAGTTTGCCTCCAAACTGCATCAAGTGTGCACCCACTACATACTTAGAATAGTGAGTGGCACAGAAGTGCTCTCTTAGTACTCGCGAGTGCTTAGCATTCAGCAGTGGACATGGGCTGGTGAGGTGTGTCCTGAAGCACAGAGCGCTCCTCGTAGTCTTACTCTCCACCTGCTTCATATGTGTGCACATGCACTCTGTTCTGCTTCTTCCTTGTCCTTGTTGGAGAGTGACAGAGGAAGACACCTGACATCAACCTCTGGCCTCCACACACATGCACCCACATGGATACAAGCATGCAGACATGCACATGCCTTAAAAAATGTTAGCCAGGCGTGGTGGTGCACGCCTTTAATCCCAGCACTCGGGAGGCAGAGGTAGGAGGATTGCCGAGAGTTCAAGGCCACCCTGAGACTACATAGTTAATTCCAGGTCAGTCTGAGCCAGAGTGAGACCCTACCTCAAAAAAAAAAAAAAAAAAAAAAAAAAAAAAAAAAAAAAAAAAAGTTATTTTAGCTGGGTGTGGTGGCACATGCCTTTAATCCCAGCGCTCGGGAGGCAGAGGTAGGAGGATCCCCAAGAGTTCAAGGCCACCCTGAAACTACATAGTGAACTCCAGGTCAGCCTGGGCTAGAGTTGAGACTCTACCTTGAAAAACAAAACAAACAAACAAAAGTGTTATTTTAACCACAGGGTACTGATCAAATGTGAGCTTGATCAAATGCCGCTGTCTGTATGACTACTGTAGCCGTCAGCACACCTCCTTTTGCCGTTGAGGAGCTGCTCCTGGGACTGTACTTTGTTTTTTCCCTGTTGGATTTCCTTAGTCTGAAACAGACTCCCATACTTCCTGGGAGTCCTTTTTTGGTTTTTGAGGTAGGTCTCGTTTTAGCCCTGGCTAACTTGGAATCTACTTTGTAGTCTCAGGCTGTCCTTGAATTCATGGTGATCCTCCTACCTAGGCCTCGGTGCTGAGATTAAAGGTGTGCACTACCATGCCCAGCCTTGGTAGCCTTTTTTTTTTCCAAGTTTTTCAAGGTGGGGTCTCACTATGGCCCTGGCTGACCTGGAATTCACTATGTAGTCTCAGGCTGTCCTCAAACTCACAGCAATCCTCCTACCTCTGCCTCCCGAGTGCTAGGATTAAAGGTGTGCGCTACAATGTCTGGCTTGGGAGTCTTTTTAATAAAACACTTTTTACCTCTTTACATGAACCATTATGTTTGTTGCATGTATTAATTGTACATACTGGGTTTCATTACAACATTTAAAAAAATATTTTATTTATTCATTTGAGAGAGAGAGAATTGGCACGTCAGGGCTTCCAGCCACTTCAGACGAACTTCAGGTGCATGGGCCACTTTGTGCATCTGGCTTACATGGGTCCTGGGGTCTAACCTAGGTCCTTTGGCTTTGCAGGCAAGTGCCTTAACCACTAAGCCATCTCTCCAGCCCTCATTACAACATTTTTATACACTTATATAGTATGATTTGATCATGTCATACTCCCCCATTACCTTTTCTTGTCCCTCTTATACTTGCATATCTTCATTCCAAGAGAATAATTTTACCTATTTATTGCCAGTGTTAGTTCTCCCAAAGCCTCCAGCCACTGCCAGTGCATAAACATCTTGTGCATACTGGTAAAATGGCCTGGGTGTTTATGGATTGTGGCTTTGCAGGCAAATGCCTTAACCGCTGAGCCATCTCATGGAGCCGTCCCCATCAGCCCTGGAATGGCCCTCTGAGTGGTGGGGAGGAACATGGACACTGTACCAGTGGCTACATCACACCCCCGTCTCTCCCCCAGCCAATTTTGCTGGAAGTTGTTAAGGTGTATATCTCATAAAAATGTTTAGTAAATGTTAAAGAGCCCAGGCTTTTGCAGATCTTGGAAGCAAACAATCACAGCTGGTTTGAGAGAGATGGGGGAGTGGGCAACAGGGAGCCTGTCTGCTGAGAGGAACAGGTCTTCCTCTTTATGCCCCAGGAAGAGCGCCCTTACCTGATGTTCCCTAAGGCTTGGAGGGGTTGGTAGAATGACCTCACAGCCATGATTATTCAGCTGTCATTTATTCTTGTCCTCACTTGGTTGGCTGTATTTACCACTGCCCACTAGCATAAGCACTCTGACCAAGAGGCAGGAGCATCATTGATCGCTGGAGCCCGAGGCCAGTTTGGGCTACAGTGAGACCCTGCCTTGGCGGGGCAAAATGGATAAAAGCTTCCCAAGGGCCTGTGACCTCCCTGACACAAAACAATTGAGGTTTGACTGAAGGTTTACAGAGGCACGGGTGATCTAGATCCCTCCCATGTGAGCCAGGCCTCAAATCCAACCAGAAGGTGGTTGGTTATCTCCATAACAGATTTGCTACTATTGTGCCAGTTTTTCATAAAACATTTTGGGGGGTTATTTATGTTGTTTGTTTTTCCTGCACACACAAGCACACATCTAAATAACCAATCTGATCTGAATGTGTGTGTACAGGCATGTGTGTCAAGTGGCCTCATGGAGGTCAGAGGACAATTTTCAGGCCAGTACCTCCCAAGTGCTTCCATTAAAGGTGGGTCTCCCTGGCTAAAACTGATTTTTTTTTTGGTTTTTTTTTTTTTTTTTTTCGAGGTAGGATTTCACTGTAGCTCAGGGCTGACCTGAATTCACTCTGTATTCTCAGGGTGGCCTTGAACTCATGTGCACCTTCCTACCTCTGCCTCCCAAGTGCTGGGATTAAAGGGCGTGAGCCACCACACCCGGCTCTTAAAACATTTTAAAGCAAAATTAACTATACTTATGCTCTAGTAGGCATATCCAGCCTTCAGCCCACAGGCCACGTGTTTACCCATGGTAGCTCTAAATGGTGATCCAATGCCATGTCAAGAGGTTAGACACCTTTGCTCTACCGTCTTCAAAACTTTAGTTCTTTCCATTTAACAGTAAATTCTAGCAGTCTTCATTGTCCACACAGACAACACAGCTAGTTCAAATGCAATGCAAACACTTCACTGAACAGTTAATTCAAGTCATTTCAAGGGGTGGGGGCCATATACAAAAGTATATAAGAGCTGAGTGTGGTGGCTCACATCCATAATTCCAGCACTTTGGGAGCTGAGATAGGATCACTGAGTTTGAGGTCAGCCTGGGCAGGAATGAGGCCTGCTTCATTCTCCCTCTACCCCCCAGTAAAAAAGGGATCCTAACCCTACTTCTCTGCTGCTGCCGACCCCTGCTGCACACAGGGATAGCCACAGCGTGGGGGGCTAATACCTAAATGCAAGAAAGATGCTATCTTCCACACAAAAGGTAGCATGTGTCATTCTGCCTTCTGCTTCTCTGCACCCCCCTCCCCCGCCCATCCCAGGTAGGGTCTCACTCTATAGCCCATTCTGACCTGGAATTCACTGTGTAGTCTCTGGGTGGCCTCGAACTCAAGGCAATCCTCCTATCTCAGGATTAAAGGCAAAAAGGCAGATTAAAGGTGACTATTTTCTGCTTTTTTTTTTTTCTTGCTTAACTATCTTGAGATCTTTTTTATTATATGTATATGTATGTGTGTGTGTGTATATATATAAGAGGGGGCAGAATGGGGGTGCCAGGGCCTCTAGCCGCTGCAAACAAACTCCAGACACATGCATCACCATGTGCATCTGGCTTATGTGGGACCTGGAGAATTGAACCTGGGTCCTTAGGCATGCGCCTTAACCACTAAGCCATCTTTCCAGCCTCATTGCAACATTTTATACACTTATATAGTATGATTTGATCATGTCATACTCCCCCATTACCTTTTCTTGTCCCTCTTATACTTGCATATCTTCATTCTTTTTTTTTAAATATATTTTACTTATTTATTTGAGAGAGAGAATGGGTGGCACCAGGGCCTCCAGCCACTGCCAGTGCATGCGCCCCCTTGTGCATCTGGCTTATGTGGGTCCTGGAGAGTCGAATCGGGAGCCTTTGGCTTTGCAGGCAAATGCCTTAACCGCTGAGCCATCTCTGCAGCCCCCAGCCCAGCCCTTGAGATCCTTTTTTTTTTTTTTTGGTTTTTCGAGGTAGGGTCTCACTCTATAGCCCATTCTGACCTGGAATTCACTCTGTATTCTCAGGGTGGCCTTGAACTCATGGCAATCTTCCTACCTCTGCCTCCCAAGTGCTGGGATTAAAGGTGTATTACCTGGCTAAAACTTTTTTTTTTTTTTTGGTTTTTCGAGGTAGGGTCTCACTCTATAGCCCATTCTGACCTGGAATTCACTATGTAGTCTCAGGCTGTCCTCAAACTCACAGCAATCCTCCTACCTCTGCCTCCCAAGTGCTGGGATTAAAGGTGTGCACTACCATGCCCAGCCTTGGTAGCCTTTTTTTTTTTTTTTTTTGGTTTTTCGAGGTAGGGTCTCACTGTAGCTCAGGCTGACCTGGAATTCACTCTGTATTCTCAGGGTGGCCTTGAACTCATGGCAATCTTCCTGCCTCTACCTCCCAAGTGCTGGGATTAAAGGTGTGTATTACCTGGCTAAAACTTTTTTTTTTTTTTTGGTTTTTCGAGGTAGGGTCTCACTGTAGCTCAGGCTGACCTGGAATTCACTATGTAGTCTCAGGCTGTCCTCAAACTCACAGCAATCCTCCTACCTCTGCCTCCCAAGTGCTGGGATTAAAGGTGTGCACTACCATGCCCAGCCTTGGTAGCCTTTTTTTTTTTTTTTTTTTGGTTTTTCGAGGTAGGGTCTCACTGTAGCTCAGGCTGACCTGGAATTCACTATGTAGTCTCAGGCTGTCCTCAAACTCACAGCAATCCTCCTACCTCTGCCTCCCAAGTGCTGGGATTAAAGGTGTATTACCTGGCTAAAACTTTTTTTTTTTTTTTTTTTTTTTTGGTTTTTCGAGGTAGGGTCTCACTGTAGCTCAGGCTGACCTGGAATTCACTCTGTATTCTCAGGGTGGCCTTGAACTCATGGCAATCTTCCTACCTCTGCCTCCCAAGTGCTGGGATTAAAGGCGTGAGCCACCACACCCGGCTCTTAAAACATTTTTTAAAGCAAAATTAACTATACTTATGCTCTAGTAGGCATATCCAGCCTTCAGCCCACAGGCCACGTGTTTACCCATGGTAGCTCTAAATGGTGATCCAATGCCATGTCAAGAGGTTAGACACCTTTGCTCTACCGTCTTCAAAACTTTAGTTCTTTCCATTTAACAGTAAATTCTAGCAGTCTTCATTGTCCACACAGACAACACAGCTAGTTCAAATGCAATGCAAACACTTCACTGAACAGTTAATTCAAGTCATTTCAAGGGGTGGGGGCCATAGGCTAAAAGTATATAAGAGCTTTCGAGGTGGTGGCTCACATCCATAATTCCAGCACTTTGGGAGCTGAGATAGATCACTGAGTTTGAGGTCAGCCTGGGCAGGACGAGGCCTGGTTTACTCTCCCCACTCCCAGTAAAAAAGGGATCCTAACCCTACTTCTCTGCTGCTGCCAACCCCTGCTGCACACAGGGATAGCCACAGCGTGGGGGGCTAATACCTAAATGCAAGAAAGATGCTATCTTCCACACAAAAGGTAGCATGTGTCATTCTGCCTTCTGCTCTTCTGCACCCCCTCCCGCCCATCCCAGGTAGGGTCTCACTCTATAGCCCATTCTGACCTTGGACCACTGTGTAGTCTCTGGGTGGCCTGAACTCAAGGCAATCCCTCCTATCTCAGGATTAAAGGCAAAGAGCAGATTAAGGTATTTCTTCTGCTTTTTTTTCTTGTAACTATCTTGAGATCTTTTTTATTATATGTATATGTATGTGTGTGTGTGTGTGTATATATATTAGAGGGGGGCAGAATGGGTGCTAGGCTTCTAGCCGCTGCAACCAACCCAGACACATGCATCACCATGTGCATCTGGCTTATGTGGGACCTGGAGAATTGAACCTGGGTCCTTAGGCATGCGCCTTAACCACTAAGCCATCTTTCCAGCCCCCAGCCCAGCCCTTGAGATCCTTTTTTTTTTTAAATATATTTTATTGGAGAGAGAATGGACACGCCAGGGCCTCTAGACATTGCAAATAAGCTCCAAATGCATGTGCTCCCTTGTGCATCCTGCTTACATAGATCCTGTAGAGTTGAACCAGGATCCTTGGGCTTTGCAGGCAAACATCTTAACTGTTAAGCCATCCCTCTAGCCCCCTTTGAGATCTTTTTATAGGGCCAAGGCAGCCTAAGCCTCGTGTTCTAGTATTACTCATCTGTATAATGGATGTAGCCCCTTGAGTGGACATTGGTGGGCTTGGACCTTACATACTGCAGCTCTTACACAGGCATCAGGATACCCTCCTGTCTGAGCTGGTCTCCCTGTGGGTAGCACTGAGAGTTGTGTGTTGGTAGAGATACTGCTGAAGTGACCACTTACCGTTTTGCTTCTTAGAGTAAGTTGGAGATGTTTTTGTAGCCCTGTTTAGGGAACTCCTATCCAGTGTAACCATCCCTTTCCCATTGGACCAACAGACTGCGTTCACATGATCACTTTGCATTCTGGTGGGAGTACAGTTGTAGTATTGTTAAAATTTGCTTTTGGTGCCGGGCGTGGTGGCACACCCCTTTAATCCCAGCACTCGGGAGGCAGAGGTAGGAGGATCGCCGTGAGTTCGAGGCCACCCTGAGACTACATGGCGAATTCCAGGTCAGCCTGAGCTATAGTGCGACCCTATCCCAAAAAACAAACAAACAAAAAAAATTGTTTTGAGGGCTGGAAAGATTGCTTAGTGGTTAAGGCATTTGGCTGCAAAGCCAAAGGATCCCGGTTTGATTCTCCAGGACCCACATAAGCCAGGTGCACAGGGGGCACATGTATCTGGAGTTCGTTTGCAGCGGCTGGAGGCCCTGGAATGCACGCGCGTGCTCTTTCTCTCTCTGTCTCTGCCTCTTTCTCTCAAATAAATAAATAAATCATAAAAATATTTTAAGCTTTTTAAAAAATAAAATTTGCTTTTGAGCTAAAGGTGGATTTTTTTTAATTTTTAATTTTTTTTGTTAGTTATTAGAGAGAGAATATGGATGCTGTAGGACTTCCAGCCACTGCAAACATACTCCAGACACATGCACCATCATGTGCATTTGGTTTATGTGGGTTTTGGGATATCAAACTCCATCCTTAGGCTTAGCAGGCAAATGCCTCAACTTGCTAAACCATCTCTGCAACCCCTAAAGGAGGAATTTCAGGTTGGGATGACCGTCCATCACTAGGACTGCACTCCCGAGAGGTCACACTAGTGTGATATATAAACTGTGGGTGATTGTCTTTCATGCCGTCTGTCCAAGCATGAGGTTCTGTGCAAACCCAGGCCTTTGCCTCTGCTTCTGCTGGATCAACCCTGAGGGATCTGAAGATGCTGAGCACCTTCCTCTGGCTGGCTGTGTTTTGGCGGGATCAGACAGTGAGACATGGCAGGGTCTCATGTAGCTTAGGCTAACCTCAAATTCACTGTGTAGCCAAGACTGGCCTTGAACTTCTGATCCCCCTGCCTCCACTGCCCTGGCTTAGGTGCACTTTGTCTTGAGAAGCCCACAGCACTCTTCTGTAAGCACAGCTGTCCTTTCCTGAGCATCTCCCTCAGCATGCACCACCTAAATCTTGGGTGGTTTGTGTGAGTGTGTGCGTGCACGCTGCATGCATGCGTAGAACAGAGGTTGATGTCCAGTGTTTTTCTCAATGGCTCTACCTTATTTTTTGTGACAAGGTTAAGGCACATGCCTGAGAAGCCTAAGGACCCAGGTTCAATTCTCCAGGTCCTATGTAAGCCAGATGCACATGGTGGCACATGCATCTGGAGTTCGTTTGCAGTGGCTAGGGGCCCTGGTGCACCCATTCTAACTCTCTCTCTCTCTGTGTCCCTAATAAATAAAAATCTTTTTTTTTTTTTCTCTTAAAAAGGTGGCTCAGTGGTTGAAGACACTTGCTTGCAAAGCCCGATGACCTGGGTTTAAGTCATAGCCTAACATAAAACACGGCTTGTGTCCATTCGCAGCAACAAGAGGCCCTGACACTCCAATACACACGCACACAGCATGTGAAATTTTTGTTTACATATTTGCACATGCATATGTATGTCTCTGTGTATATGGGTAGGCCAGAGTGTCTTGCCACTGAAAACAAATGCCTGTCTGGCTTATGTGGGTTACTGAGGAATTGAACCAGGCCAACCAGCCTTTGCAAGCAAGTACCTTTAACATATGACCCATTCTGTAACCTCCAAAATTTGTTTTTATCAAAATCCAGCTGTGGGGCTGGAGAGATGGCTTAGCAGTTAAATGCTTGCCTGTGAAGCCTACAGACCCGATTCCCCAGAACTACATAAGCCAGATGCAGGAGGGGCGCATGCATCTGGAGAGTTTGTTTGCAGTTTCTGGAGGCTCTGGCGCGCCCATTCTCTATCTGCCTCTTTCTCTGTCTATCGCTCCTAAATAAATAAATAAAAATAAACAAAAAATCCAGCTGTGCTTTCATTTTTTTTGTTGTTGTTGTTGTTTTTTTGGTTTTTCGAGGTAGGGTCTCACTCTACCTCAGGCTGACCTGAAATTCACTATATAGTCTCAGAGTGGCCTCGAACTCACAGTGATCCTCCTATCTGTGCTTTCCGAGTGCTGAGTGCTGGGATTAAAGGCGTGCGCTGCCACCACCACCCCGCCCGGCACAACTATTTGCTTTGATTAAAGGACACCACAACTTTTAAGGAGACAGGGGAGGATAAAGGAGGTGTAAACCTCTGTCCTGCTAGGAGGCAGAAGTAGGAGGATCGCCATGAGTTCGAGGCCACCCTAAGACTATATATGTCAGCCTGGACCAAAGTGAGACCTTACCTCAAAAAAAAAAAAAAAAAAAGTCCTGAGGAAGCAAAGTGAGAGCATTTGTTTCAGCTCTCAGGTCCTCCATGTACAAACCACTTTCCATGTGGAGAGAGCAGGGTCAGCTGCTCAGCTCATAGTGAGGGTGGTTTGATAACGAGAGCCTGCAGGGCAACACCAGGGGAGAGATGATCTCCCAGATGGCCCACTGTGACATGCAGGCTGAAGAAGGTTGGCTTTAGGTCTCAGACTGGCACCCACCAGGTGCCCAACTTACTCCACCTGCCTCTTGGACAGATGGCTGTGAGTGGTGCATTTGTTAGCTGGGCTGCTGGGTTTTCTGCACTGTGCTAAGTTCTTGTAATAAAGCTGGTGGCCCTGGACAGGCTGCCATCCAGTGTGCAATTCCATGTTAGAGGTTACTGGAACCACTCACCCCTTGTGGGATTACTCAGTAGAGACTGCAGTGAATGTCCTGAGGACGTGTCCGTCAGGCCAGTGCCTGGAGTTAATGGACATGGAGTTACGCTGATAGAGAGCTGGGCCCAGGAGCACTCAGAAAATGATGAAGCGCTTCAGGAGAGGGGCCTCCATTACTCTCTAAGGACAAGCCTAAGGAGCTCTCAATTGCACAGAGAAGGAAGACCCACATCTTGTGCTATCTCAAGCCAAGCTTCTTATGCCTTTACTGCAGCCCCTGCCCTGCAGCCAAATTGATCTTTCCGAAGCACAGTTTTTACCTGGCCACTGTACTCAGAGCACCACATTAGCACTGGGTCTAAACTCCTGGGATTGTCTTGGAGAACCCCTTACGAATTAAGAGGCCATGGTCAGCTGGGCATGGTAGCGCACGCCTTTAATCCCAGCACTCAGGAGGCAGAGGTAGGAGGATTGCCATGATTTCCAGGCCACCCCGAGAGTCCATATTGAATTCCAGGTCAGCCTGGACTACAGTGAGGCCCTACCTTGAAAAACCAAAAAATAAATAAATAAATAAATAAATAAATAAATAAGGCCATGGTCCCTCCCACTCCTCCACCCCAGCCTCTGACACCATGCTCAGTGCCTGGTTCATATCCAGCATGTGTTCTTGTGTGTTCAACGTACTGACCTACTGAATCTTTACAAAGCCCTTCTGTGTGATAAGGTGCCACTGGCCTCTTTTGAAAAGGAAATGAAATAACTTGCCCAGGGCCATAAAGTAGTGCTCACTAAATCCCAGCAACTCGAAACAGTAGAATGAGTGGGTGAATCTAGGTCTCGCTCAGCTCAGGTGACTTCTGTGTTCTCTCACCACTAGGTCTGTGCATGTGCACTTCTGTGCACATGAAATGTTCTCTGCTTATCCCAAGGTCAGTCTGTCCACTTGCTGTTCAGGCCTAGCTTGTGGCCTTACTGAATGGTTCTTACTGAATTGTCATGATGGAATCCTTGTCTGGTTCCTGAGCCCAACATGGACTGATCACCACGGACCTGCACCAGGAGGAGCCGGAACTGAAGGAGTGTGTGCGAGCAAACAGATGCACTTGTCAGATGAGCTCCGCTCTGGCTCTACAGACTGCCCACGTCAGTTTTGAGGATGGGGCTGGACCACCCTCTCTCTCATGTTGATCTTGGGCTGGGCATGAGATTCCAATAGGACTTCCTACAATCGTTTAATGTCTGCCATTTCCAGATTTTGAGTCAAGATCTTGGGTTTGGGGACAAGCTCTGAGCTGTTCCTGGTGCTGCCCAGTGTATCTGAATGTCAGGGAGTGAAGTCTAGAAGGATGGCTGTATTCTCTCTCTACTGTGGTGCTTCACTGTGGCCCCAGCGCCTTAAGCCAAGAGTCTACTATTACCTCTAGTATTTGTGCTTTTGGTTTTAAAAACAGGGTCTCGCTATGTACCCCTGGCTGGCCTCAAACTCATGATCTGCCTCAGTCTCCCAAATGTTGGGGTTTTAGGAAAGCACCAGCATACTCAGTGTCTCTCTCACTGCTTTCTTCCTAGGACTTTGAATGTGGAAATGATGTGGAGCTTTCCTTCACCAAGAACGGGAAGTGGATGGGCATTGCCTTCCGAGTCCAAAAGGAAGCCCTGGCCGGTCAGGCCCTCTACCCTCATGTCCTAGTGAAAAACTGTGCTGTGGAGTTCAACTTTGGTCAGAGGGCAGAGCCCTACTGCTCTGTTCTCCCAGGCTTCACGTTTATCCAGCACCTTCCACTCAGTGAGCGGATCCGGGGCACCATTGGACCAAAGAGCAAGGCAGAGTGTGAGGTGAGTGAGTGGGACTAGAGCCATTCCTCCAGAACCCCTCAGAGCACAAGGAGACGCTAAGTAACTGCAGGTGGGAAAGGAACACAAACTGATCACCGGTCATATTAGGACAAGTGGCCTTTGACCTAGCCCTTAGGATTGAGATTAGAGTTGAGAGTCGGGCGTGGTGCTGCACACCTTTAAGGATCGCCACAAGTTCGAGGCCAGCCTGAGACTACATAGTAAGTTCCAGGTCAACCTGAGCTAGAGTGAAACCCTATCTTGGAGGAAAAAAAAAAGACAGAGAGAGAGAGAGATTGGAGTTGAAAAGCTATGGGGGTGTTGGGTGAGAGGAGCAGTGCTGGTGTGGCTACGGCTGAAAAAGGAGGACTGAGGCAGCCTGTCTAAATTTTAGAAAGGATCCAAAAAGAAGTAGCCACACTGTTCCTTCAGTGAGGCTAAAATAGCGGGATAGGAGGCTCCTTCCAGCAGAAAGGGACACCAGGCACCTTGAGTGCACTCTGACACCCAGTGATCCTGAAGCTCTCACTCTCCTGTGCAGGGCCAAGAACAGGACAAAAGGCTATACACATAATCTTTGTTTCTTTTAGTATTTATTTATTTATTGGAATGGGAAGGTGGAGAATGGGTGTGCCAGGGCATTCTGCCACTGCACACAAACTCCAGATGCATGCACCACTCTGTGCATGTGGCTCTGTATAGGTGCTGAGGAATTGAACCCTGGCCATTAGGCTTTGCAACAAAGTATCTTTAAAGCCTGTGTGGTGGTGCAGGCCTTTAATCCCATCACTTGAGAGGCGGAGGTAGAAGAATCACCATGAGTCCGAAGTCAGCCTGGGCTAGAGTGAGGCCCTACCTCAAAAAAAAAAAAAAAAAAAAAAAAGCTGGGCGTGGTGGTTCATCCTTTAATCCCAGCACTCAGGAGGCAGAGGTAGGAGGATCACCTTGAGTTCTAGGTCACCCTGAGATTACAGTGACTTCCAGGTCAGCCTGGGCTAGAGTGAGATCCTACCTTGAAAAAACCAAAAGAAACAAGCAAACAAAAACCACAAAGTATCTAACTGCTGAGCCATCTCTCCAGCCCACTAGATTTTTTTGAGACAGTGTCTCTGTAGCCCAGTGTACACTCAAATTCCCAGCAGTCTTCCTGCCTCGGTCTCCCACATGCTGTGATTCAGATAGCCTCTTTTTTCCTTTTATTTAGTATACAGAATTTTGAGTATCATTATGGCATTTTCTTTTCTTCTTTAATAAAATATTTACTAGACAGAGACAGTATGTATGCACCAGGACCTTCTACCACTGCAAACAAATTTCAGGCGCATGTGCCACTTTGTGCATCTGGCTTTACATGAGTACTGGGGAATCGAACCCACGACATCAGGCTTTGCAACCAAATGTCTTTAATCACTGAGCCATCTCTCCAGGCCCAAGACCTTTTTTTACTTAACACACTGTTCTTCTCATAAGTTGTTTATAGAAATTTTAAATTTCTCTGTGATTCCACCATCTGCAAATAAATTTACTTTCAGATTTTGGAGTTATTTTGTTTGCTTGTTTTTGTTTTTGATTGATGCGTACATATTTTATGCTCCCTCACATTTATAATTGATACCTTATATATAAGGAGCTTCGCACCCTGTCTTGCAGTCGACATTATTTTGTGTACTTTATCCCACCACATGAAAACCTTTCCTTGAGGGTGGGGAACACGGCTCAGCAATAAAAGGCACAGTATACATTCTGTTCCCCAGTACCCCATGAAGCCAGATGAACAAACCGCCATGTGGGTCTGGAGTTCATCTGCTCGCCCAACCCCCAAATAAATAAGTAAATAAATATTTTAAAAGGGGGTCTGGGGAAATGGCTTAGTGGTTAAGACATTTGCCTGAGAAGCCTAAGAACCCCTGTTCAATTCCCCAGGACCCACGTAAGCCATATGCACAAGGGGGCACATGCATCTGCAGTTCGTTTGCAGTGGCTAGAGGCCCTGGCGCACCTATTCTCTCTGCCTCTTCCCCTCCCTCTCTTTCTCTCTCTCTCAAATAACATAAATTTAAAAAAAAAAAAAAATTTAAAAAATAAAAGAAAACCTTGGGCTAGAGAGATGGCTTAGTGGTTAAGTTGCTTGCCTGCAAAAAAAGGGGGTTGTGGCTGAAAAGATGGCTTAGTGGTTAAGGTGCTTGCCTCAAAGGCAAAGGATCTCCATTTGCCTGAGAAGCCTAAGGACCCCTGTTTGATTCCCCAGGACCCATGTAAGCCATATGCACAAGGGAGCACATGCATCTGGAGTTCATTTGCAGTGGCTTGGAAGCTCTGGCTCACCTCTCTCTCTCTCTCTCTCTCTCTCTCTCTCTCTCTCTCTCTCTCTCTCTCTCAAATAAAGAAAACCTCTCTTCACACATCTTCTTTGATACAGTATCACTTTGTTACAAAATAGTTAGGACTACCGGCAGGCATGCAACATCACGCTTGGCTTTGAACATCATTTTAATGACCGCAAAAATTAGTGAGTCCCCTCATTAGGTGTTTAGTTTGCATCTATTGTTTGCTGAATTCTAAATGTGCTGCTTAAATGGGATTCATGACCTTGTGTATAGCTTGGTCCAAGACTCAGATTCCAAGACTCTGCCATTTATCATACCCCTCCATAGGCCAGCCCCAGTCCACACGTGGCCTTCCCCCTGTTGTCCCCATCACGACCCACTTAATCCTTCATGAACAGAGATATGACTCTGGTGATCACCTTAGGCCAGGCCCTGCACTCAGAACCTGACAAGCCTCATGTCTTTTGTTTGTTTGTTTTTTGTTTTTCGAGGTAGGATCTCACTCTAGTCTAGGTTGACCTGGAATTCACTGTGTAGTCTCAGGGTGGCCTCGAACTCCCGGTGATCCTCCTACCTCTGCTTCCTGAGTGCTGGGATTAAAGGCATGCGCCACCACGCCTGGCAAGCTTCATTTCTTTGAATCCCAACAGTAACAGTGTAAGATAGATGCTGCTACTGTTTTCATTTTCCAGTGACAACCAAGGAAGTGCAGAGTCATCATCAAGGTCACCATCAAGCTAGGGCAGTACCCTGCCGCCGCCCCATGCCGCTGCTCTTTCACAGCACGCTCTCCCTGTCCTCCTCCTGTAGATTCTGATGATGGTGGGCCTGCCTGCAGCGGGCAAGACCACCTGGGCCATCAAACACGCAGCCTCCAACCCTACCAAGAAGTACAACATCCTGGGTACCAATGCCATCATGGATAAGATGCGGGTAAGTGAGGGTGACCTTTGGACTTGCCATACTCACTTCCTTCCTCTTGAGTGCTTTCCTGCACTTAGCACCACTCACCTCTCACCACCTCCTGCCTGTAGGTGATGGGCCTGCGCCGGCAGCGGAACTACGCTGGCCGCTGGGATGTCCTGATCCAGCAGGCCACTCAGTGCCTCAACCGCCTCATCCAGATTGCAGCACGCAAGAAGCGCAACTACATCCTAGATCAGGTACTTCCGGGGGATTCCCTTGCCCTCTCGCTCTTCTCTCTCTCCCATCATGCTGTGCAGCAGCGGTACTGGCCAGGCATTGGCCACAGTGGAAGAGGCATTTGTGGACCATGCCACTCTCTGAGCACAGCTTGTGCTGGGTTTGGACACAATAAGGCATGCTGGATGGGGCTTAGCACTCCCAGATAACATTCACAGTCTAGGGCCTGAACCTTACTTCTAGCCTCACGCTTGTGTCCGCTGACTTGATCCTCTGAGCTCCCTCTGAGCTTTCCACTGGTTAGCACCCGTGAGCTCTCAGTGGACGGAGCTTAGAGCAGCTGGAGGTGATTGTCTGCTGGGTGGCCCGGCTTCTCTCGGCTGTGTGCTGACAGAAGGTCTGGAATGTCTTCGGTGCTTTCAACCTTCACTTCAGTTCTGAGTTATAAGACAGTGACCCATGGTGTTCAGCTAATCCCTGTATCAGAACAGTGAGTTCACACGCTTGATGCTTAAGTGGCATTATACTCGGCATTTGTCCTGAAGGTCCCTCAAGTAGCAAAGGATGTTCATTTGTCTTCTCTCCATTCGTGGGTCTGTGATCTCCTTTGTGTGTGTGCTGGCTAAGAACTTGTAGGTGAGTGAGTGTGCAAGCAGAGTGAGACCGCACCCTCATCTTACTGAAGTGCCTTTCTTAACATGTATGGCAGTTGGCTGGTGGGAAGAGTCTGCAGGGACCGTGCTGCGAGCTTCCCACGCTGCAGATGCTTCTTGGACAGTGCAGCAGCCTCTGGTAGAGCCCAACAGTGAGGAGCCCGTCGAGCATCTCTCTGCAGCAGAGACTTGCTGGTTTCACCCCTCGGCCTCACTTGACTTTTATTTATTTTGTATTATTATTATTGTTATTATTATCATTATTAGAGAAAGAGAGAGACACACACACAAAGAGAGAATTGGTGTGCCAGGGCCTCAGCCACTACAGTAGATCTCCAGATGCTTGCACCACCTAGTGGGCATGTGTGACTTTCCACTGGCCTCTCTTTTATGCGTCTGGCTTACATGGGCTCTGAAGAGTTGAACATGGGTCCATAGGCTTTGCAGGCAAGCGCTTTAACCGCTAAGCCATCTCTCCAGCCCTTTGTTTTATTTTTTGTCATAGTGAGGATTGAATTCAAGGTCTTACGTGTGCCAGGCAAACATTCTACCAGCCAAGCTGGAGCTCCAGCCCCACCTTGACCTCATTCTGCTTCAATCCCTTTGTTCAGAGCATTTTGAAATTTTAGTCTGGTAGGGCTCAATTGGACTTTTGTCCTGAAAGGCCAAGCAGTGGTATGAACTCACTTAGCTCTGGTGGTTTTCCCAGAAAGAATCCCCTGCCGTCTTTTTCTCATTGATGGTTAGATCAGCTATGATCTTCCAACCACGGAGTCACAGGCAGGGTATTCTGTCTGTTTATGTCCAGGAGCCTGTGTGGGTATTCTGAGGAGGTCAGGCATGAGAGCTGAGTGCTGCTGTCTTAGCTGGTGTTGTAGTCAGCTTCAAGCTGCTGGAGAGAAACAACCAAACAGTAAGCACACACCACCAGAGCACACACTGCTGTCTACACCTTTGGGCTTTGGGTCCAGTCCATCCCCAGTGACACGCCCCTTTCTGCAGGCTATGGGGACATAAATTGATTCAGAGCACCACAGCTGGTGTTGGCTTGTTTGGACACAGGGCCTGAGGGCTATACCAGCTTACCTGTGCTCTTCCAGGGCTACTCCTAGCCAAGAGGCATGGAAGTCATGTAATCTAGGCCAACTATAAGGTGAAGGACTAACTTAGAGCCCAGGGTGTGATGCCTGGGTTTATAAAACCTAAGAAGGGAGTCTAAAGCCATTTTGTTCTTCTATTTTGGTCTAAACCCCTAAAAGTGTGTTCCAGAAATTTCTGGGTATGAGAGAGAATATTGCGTAAATGTCAGCATAGAAGGTTCAAAGCAGGCTCCTGCTTATATTCTGGTAGTACCCACATCATCAGCTCTGCAGTAAGGGACAAGTTGATAATGTATACAGTCTTCTGAGCTAACTGGGCATAGTGGCGCACGCCTTTAATCCCAGCATTCAGGAGGCAGAAGTAGGAGGATCGCTGTGAGTTCAGGGCTGCCCTAAGACTACATGGTGAATTCCAGGTCAGCCTGGGCTAGAGTGAAACCCTACCTCAAAAAACAAAAAGAGGGTACCAGTATTACAGGCCAAGTTCCTGTGTTGACTAAACCTCAGCCCACATCCATCTTTTCCTAGTGTAGTCTGACCTGCCTACATTCAGCTCTTAGGGCCTCCTGTTATGTATGTCGCCTTCTGAGATTCCCATCCTTGAGAGAAGAGGACAGCTTCCCTACATGAGCATGCACCTCATAGGCATAGGAGTTGGTTTTTAGTGGCAGAGGTTCACTCTCTCACACACAAATAAATAAGTAAAAACTAAGTTTAAAAATAAAAACATAGCCGGACTTGGGAGGCAGAGGTAGGAGGATTGCCATGAGTTCCAGGCCACCCTGAGACTACATAGTGAATTCCAGGTCAGCCTGGGCTAGATTGAGACCCTACCTCGAAAAACCAAAAAAACAAAAAGCCTGGTGTGGAAACACACACCTTTAATCCCAGAACTGGGGAGGCTGAGGTAAGAGGATCCCGGTGAGTTTGGGGCCAATCTGGGGCTACACTGTGAGTTCCAGGTGAGTCTGGGCTAGAGAGAGACCCCACCTCTACAAAACCAAAAGAGAATAAGCTGGGCATGGTGGCGCACGCCTTTAATCCCAGTATTCAGGAGGCAGAGGTAGGAGGATCACTGTGAATTTGAGGCCAACCTAGGCTACAGCAAGACTCTACCTCAAAAAAATAAATAAGGGTTGAAAAGCAGTTAAGACACTTGCCTGCAAAGCCAAAGGACCCAGGTTCAATTCCCCAGAACCCACATAAGCCAGTTTCACAAGAGGGCATGTACGTCTGGAGTTCCTTTGCATGGCTAGAGGCCTTGGTACACCCATTCTCTCTCTCTACCTGCCTATTTCCCTCGCTCCCCCTCTCAAATAAGGAAATAAAAATATTTATTTTATTTTATTTTTTATTTGAGAGAGAATGAACATGAAAGTGGCCTCTCAGCCGCTGTGAATGAACTCCAGACATGTGCACCCCCTTGTGGGCAAGTGTGGCCTTGCGCCTTTTTTTGCGTCTGGCTAAACTTGGGACCTGGAGATTGGAACCAGTGTTCTTAGGCTTGGCAGGCAGGTGCCTTAACTGCCAAGCCATCTCTCCAGCCAGAAATAAAAATATTTTGAAAAAATAAATAAATCACGCCTTTAATCCCAGCTCTCGGGAGGCAGAGGTAGGAAAATCGCTGTGAGTACAAGGTCACCCTGAGACTACATAGTGAATTCCAGGTCAGCCTGCGCTAGTGTGAGACCCTATCTAGAAAAACCAAATAAATAAAATCAAATAAATAAGTAAAAACAATAAGAAAATAAAGGTGAAAAACAAACAAAAAAGAAACTATTGCTGAGCTGGGCATGCTAGCGCACGCCTTTAATCCCAGCACTGGGGAGGCAGAGGTAGGAGGATCACCAAGAGTTCGAGGCCATCCTGAGAATACATAGTGAATTCCAGGTTTGCGTGAGCTAGAGTGAGACCCTACCTCAAAAAACAAACAAAAAAACAATGTCAGGGCAAGCTCTGAGTTCAACTGAGACCTTTCTCCATAAATGAAGTAGAGAGCCTTGGAGAAAGGATCAGCAGTCAACCCCTAGCCTCCAACAGCTCACGTGCGCACACACGCACACACACAGACATGCACACACACAGAAAAGAGAAGTCAGAAGTGCAGTAGTCAGTGTCTGTGCTTCTGTCCTCCTGCAGTCTGTCCCACATGGAAACCAGCTGAGCAGCTTCTCTTGTAGAGCTGGCATCTTCTCTGAGTATGGGGCTGGGGGGGGGGGGCTGGGCTTGGAAAAGCTGATCTTGCTGTTGTTCCTGTCTCCTAGCAACTGCTGCAGGCCCCCAGTGACCACAGTAGTGTGGGTTCCTCCCGAGGGCTCTGACCTCACTGTGTTTGCTGTGGTAACAGCCACCGGCAGTTCATCCCTTTCCTCCAGGAAAGCCAGCGAGTGCAGGGCCTCTTCCTCCTCCCCAAGCCAAGCAGGATGCTGGGAGATGCACTCCTAACTGTCCTGATGGAAGGGCTTCTGCACCTCAGAGCCTGAGTGTGCAGGGAGCTGTCCCTCCTGTCCTGTGGAGCTCTCTTCTCTGTCCCCAAGCCTCCTCAGGTGCAGAAGAGTCAGAATAGGGTCACTTGTAGCTATCAGGCAGGATGGAGCAGATTATCAGCAGTGTGGACACTTGGACACACCGGCTCCAGCTTTACTGTCAGGAGGAAACGATTATTTTGCTGCCAAGTTGTGTCTTCCTACAACCAAATGTTACCTGCTTTACTTATGGAAAAGGAATCAGTTATGGGTCACAGTTAACAGAGATTTAAGTTTCCCCATTTGAATGTTTCTAAACCATTTCTGGCCCAAGGCTTCCCCTGGCTATGTTTTAAGGCCACAGTAGCAGTATGTTTGTGCCTCTTCCCCCCTTGCTCCCCCTCCTTCAGGAGTTCCCAGAGTTGGGAAGAGTATTCCTATGTGGCCTGTGTCCGGGCTAAGGACCTGGTGGGTGTAGGGAACAGCCCAGTCTCCCACTGGTCTGCTGGAGTCTTCGAATCCCCCTTGTCCTCATCTTTTCCTCATTAGCTGTGCAGGGGAAGCCTTCCCTAGAACAGTGCTGGTCCTGTTGATCACATGTTCCCATGCACTCTGACTTCACTCCTTCCCCTGCGTGTGCCAGCCAATTCCCATCTGCTAATCCTTCCCAGAGCCGGCAGGGAGGGAGCTAGGACTGCTGTCTTTCAGATGGAGTTTGAGGCTCCAGACTAACGAGATTTGTCTACAGACTCTAAAGAGTGCAGCTGGGGTTCCGCTCCAGCTTCTCCCTGGAGCTTGTTACTTCTGCCTCGCCCTGCTGTCTTTCCATTTGGAAGATTCCTGCAGCTTAGCCTTTCCCTTCAAGTCAACACCGCAGTGTAAATCCCACTGCGCCCCACCCCTGACGACCATATCCACAGTGGCTCCACCGCCCAGGCTGACACGGAGCCTTGACTCACATAGACTTGTTGGTTGTGTATTCACAGCAAGCAAACCTAGGGCTTCCTTACTGTTTGGGCCTCTTGGGGCTTGGATCTCAGTAAATACAGTCATGAATAAATGAGCCGAGGTCTGCCCGCCCTGTTTCCAGTCCAGGTGCTCGGTGCTCCTCATCTTCCCCAGACCCGGCACAGGGCCTGATGGCTCCTGGGAGGTGTTGGGTCAGTGCATGTTGTCACTGCTCTTAGCCATGGCCATGTATTCTAGAGCAGTGCTCCAGGCCAGCACCTGCCCAACACACAGCTGCCTACCCTGGCAAGGAAGGGAAAGGCAGGAGTAGCCAACTGTACTTAGGAAAAGCCCAAGTTGTCACCTTGTTAAGTGCCCTGGTTAGAAGCTTGGTGTGAGGCTGGTGTTTCAGAGGACTGAGGGCATAGAAGATTCACAGTGCTGATGGGAACAGTCTATATGGCTGTCACCAGAACCGATAATTACGGCCTTTACGCTTTTTTGTTTAAAACAAAGAAAAAGCTCTGCACAGAAGAATTAAAGAACTCCCGAAGCTTATCATATGTGCACTAGAGTTCCCTCCCATGTTGAGCATCATACAAGTACTCTAAGAAGTGTACAGAAGAAATTTAGGCCGGGCGTCGTGGTGCTTGCTTTTAATCCCAGCACTCAGGAGGCAGAGGTAGGAGGATTCCCATGAGTTCAAGGTCAGCCTGGGACTGCATAGTGAATTCTAGGTCAGCCTCAACTAGAGTGAGACCCTACCGCAAAAAAAAGAGCCAGGTGTGGTGGCACACGCCTTTAGTCCCAGCACTCGGGAGGCAGAGGTAGGAGGAGCTCCATGAGTTCAAAGTTACCCTGAGACTACATAGTGAATTCCAGGTCAGCCTGAGCTAGAATGAGACCCTACCTGGGGACCGGGCATGGTGGCGCACGCCTTTAATCCCAGCACTTGGGAGGCAAAGGTAGGAGGATCACTGTGAGTTCAAGGCCACCCTAAGACTACATAGTGAATTCCAGGTCAGCCTGAGCTAGAGTGAGACCCTACCACGAAAAACAAAACAAAAAGTCAACAAAGAAGAAATTTAGGAGGCTGCACAAGGAGCACATGCATCTGGAGTTCGTTTGCAGTGGCCTGAGGCCCTGGCGTGTCCATGCTGTCTATTTTTCTCTGTCTTTCTCTGCTTGCAAATAAATAAAAATATTTTAAAAAGAAAAGAATAGGAAAAAGGAGTTATAAAAAAAGTTATAAAGTACAGTGCAAAAAAATTGGAATGTAGCCGGGCGTGGTGGCGCATGCCTTTAATCCCAGCACTTGGGAGGCAGAGGTAGGAGGATTGCCGTGAGTTCAAGGCCACCCTGAGACTACATAGTTAATTCCGGGTCAGCCTGGACCAGAGTGAAACCCTACCTCGAAAACCAAAAAAAAAAAAAAAAAAAAATTGGAATGAGCCAGGCTTGGTGATGCACACCTTTAATCCCAGCACTCAGGAGGCAGAGGTAAGAGGATCACCGTGAGTTCGAGGCCACCCTGGGACTACATAGTGAATTCGAGGTCAGCCTGAGCTAGATAGATTGAGACTCTACTTCGAAAAATCAAAAAAAAAAAATTTGAAATGATACAGAGATTAGCATGGCCCCTGTGCTAAGATAATACGCAAATTTCTGAAGCGTTCCATACTTATTTTAAAAAACAAAAATTGGGGCTGGAGGGTGGCTTAGTGGTTAAGGCATTTGCCTGCAAAGCCAAAGGACCCAAGTTTGATTCCCCAGGACCCACGTTTGCCAAATACACAAGGGGGCGCATGCATCTGAAGTTCATTTGCAGTTGCTGGAGGTTCTGACACACCCATTCTCTCTCTGTCAAATAAATTAATAAAAATGAACTTTAAAAAAATTGGTCTGGGGGCTGAAGAGATGGCTTAGCGGTTAAGGTGTTTGCCTGTGAAGCCAAAGGATCCCAGTTCAATTCTCCAGGACCCACGTAAGCCAGATGCACAAGGAGGCACATGCGTCTGGAGTTCATTTGCAATGGCTGGAGGCCCTGGTGCACCCATTCTCCCTCTCTCTCTCTCTCTCTCCTCTCTGCCTCTTTCTCTCTCTCAAATAAATAAATAAATTAAATATATTTTAAAAAAATCCCAGCACTCAGGAGGCAGAGGAAGGTGGATTGCCCTGAGTTCAAGGCCACCCTGAGACTATATAGTGAATTCCAGGTCAGCCTGGGCCGGAGTGAGACCCTACCTTGAAAAACCAAAATATATATATATATATATTGTTCTGGAGAGATGGCTTAGCAGTTTAGGCTCTTGCCTGCAAAGCCTAAGGACCCAGGTTTGACTCTCCAGATCCCACATAAGGCAGACACAAAGGTGAGGCAAGCACAAGTTCGCACATTCCCACTAGGTGGCCCAAGCGTCCAGAGTTCGATTGCAGTGGCTGGAGGCCCTGGCGGGCCAATTTTCTTTCTCTTGCTTTCATTAAAAAAAAAAAAAAGGCAGGATGAGAAGGCAAAGCCCAACCTTTAGGAGTCCTGCCCCGTGGGCAGCCACCTACCAAGACACTTCATGTGAGAGGACGTGGCTGAGCGGGAGAGTCCCCAGCATGCCTTGCTCTCCGTGCTGCCCTGCAAGATCCTCCCAGGGGAGTGTGCTCTGAGGGTGCCTTCTCCTCACCTTCCTCACCTGCTCCTAGACAAACGTTTACGGCTCAGCCCAGAGACGAAAAATGAGACCGTTTGAAGGCTTCCAACGAAAAGCTATTGTAATCTGTCCCACTGACGAGGACCTAAAAGACCGCACGATAAAGCGAACTGATGAAGAGGGGAAAGACGTCCCAGATCACGCTGTCTTAGAGATGAAAGGTAGGAAATGGGTGGCTCCCCTGCGACCATCTCCATAGGCCCTTCTCACTGTCCCTCCCCACCCCGGCCACTCCCTCTGTGGTCTTGGTCTTCCTTTGCTTTGTCTCTAGCATGTCCCCCACACCTGGGAATGGCCAAGCGCTGTCTCTGGTTGGGGGTGGGAGCATGCAGGAGCCCATGCTGCAGAGCCTGTGTTGTCCCCGTGCCTCGGGCACCCATTGGCTGGTGGAACCTGGCAAGCCTCATTTTGCTTCTTAGTGAAGGGGGTGTGGTTGTACCTGCCACAGATGGCTCTCTGAGGTGAGGCGGGAGCACACCAAAGTGCAGAGCTAGACAAGCTAAGGGAGGAGGGTCTGTGTCGCTGCCATGGGGCTGGGCCCTGGGTCAGAAGGTGCTGACCTGTCCCTGCTTCCTTCCTCCTAGCAAATTTCACATTGCCTGATGTTGGCGACTTCCTGGATGAGGTTCTGTTCATTGAGCTGCAGCGGGAAGAAGCCGACAAGCTGGTGAGGCAGTACAATGAGGAAGGCCGCAAGGCTGGGCCGCCCCCTGAAAAGCGTTTCGACAACCGAGGTGGTGGCTTCCGAGGCCGTGGGGGTGGCGGTGGTTTCCAGCGCTATGACAATAGAGGCCCCCCTGGAGGCAACCGAGGAGGCTTCCAGAACCGAGGAGGCGGCAGTGGTGGAGGAGGCAACTACCGAGGAGGTAAGCCATCTCACATACAGCCCTCCCATTTCTGGGCTGGGGTTGGCCTGGCTGCCTCCACTCAACACGGTGCTTCCTGATTCTGCTGTGGCTTGGCCTCTGGGGACCTGGCAGGCATGAGTCTGGAACCTCAGAGAGGCTTTCCCCGCTCCCACACTCCCAGCTTGCTGCTGCTTAAGCCTTTTTCCATTGACAAGCATTTTGTTGCGTCTTCCCCCATCTGATGGGAGCTTCTTGAGGAGTCCTGGGGACCATCTTTGGACCTGGCATGAGGCACATGGAGGGATGGGCTTAACGATGTTACCTTGTGCAAGTTCCCAGCTGAGCTGAGCTGGGAGTCAGGTGATCCATCAGCTGCTCTCTGAAATAAGTGTGTGTGTGCATGCATCCGCAAGCCTCGGCCTTGTGTTGCGTGGTTGTCAGAACACAGCTGTGACACACAGCTCAATGGGGAAGTCCAAAGGTGCTGTGACCTCAGGTGACCCCAAGGTAGTCTGTGGGAAACATCAGAGCTTAGAAAGGGCCTCTTGAGATCCATGTCTACTTTGAAGCCACCTCTGTGCAGTAGGAATCTGCTAGGGAAAGAAGGAAGGCGTCGGGCCAGGGGAGGCCCAGCCCATTGGGCAGCCTTCGGAGGACGAGATCTGGCTCATTTGTAGCTGGACACAGCCAGGACGTCTTGGCCTCGCAGGTTCACAGGCCTGTGGGAAACATAACTAGGGACAGGCAAGTACCCTGCTGTGCTGTCCATTCACTTGACTGAGCTTGAGCGTGGCCATTCTGCGGTCACCGAGGCAGCCCGGCTCGAGAGTGGCCAGGTCTCATGTGGACTTCTCCAATAGGATTCAACCGCAGTGGGGGGGGTGGCTACAACCAGAACCGCTGGGGTAACAACAACCGGGACAACAACAACTCTAACAACCGAGGCAGCTATAACCGGGCGCCCCAGCAACAGCCACCGCCACAGCAGCCGCCACCACCGCAGCCACCACCGCAGCAGCCGCCGCCACCACCACCCAGCTACAGCCCTGCTCGGAACCCCCCAGGGGCCAGCAGCTACAACAAGAGTAGCATCGCAGGCTCCAGCGCCAATACCAGCACCCCCACCGTGAGCAGCTACAGCCCTCCACAGGTGAGGGAGCTCGCCCGAGCCCAAGAGCGAGGTGGGGAGCAGGAGAGGAGAGTCGGTGGGGCCGTAGGTCTCTGCTGTTCCTGGAACTTGTCTTTCTCCTGGCAGTGTTGGACTGGGGTGGGCTCTCGGACACTCCAGAGCCCCTCCAAAGCCTTGCCTCTGCCTCCCTCCTCCCTGAGAATGCACTGTAAGCATTGGTGCCTCCAGCAAGCTGGCATCTCCTGGCTCTGTCACTGGCCTCACTGGATCCCTAAGAAAGCACTCCATGGGGTCACCCTTGTCCACAATGGGTCAGTGCGGGCACCAGGCTTGGTGAGGACCTCCAGCAGCTCCAGCCTCTGTTCAGTGGTGGGCTCTGTGCATACCCTTCCTGAGTGCCTGCCACATGTCGGCACCGGAGCCCTTGCCAGGATGTCTCCTAGAAAGGAGTTAGGGCAGCCCCCGGTCAGCCCTCCCCAGCCTCAGTGGCCTGGTTTGGTGAACTCATTTTCCCCAGGAAGGACTTGTGGTATTGCTAGAACTCACTTCGGAGGTCTGTTGTGAGATGAACGGTACGGTGGCTTAGTGGTTAAGGCTCTATGACTAGGAAACCTGGGATCAGTCCTTTGTAGCTGTGTGACCTTGGCAGAACAGCTTCAGCTTCCATGTCTGTAAATGGGGCTAGTAGACCAATCCCGAGTCTGTGGATTACATGATGCGTCCTGTAACAGGAGAAGCACAGTGCAAAGCGTCACTACTGTTTCTCAGCCAGGGGTGCTGTGAGCTGCCTCTCGGTCTGTGCACGCAGCTTGAATACAGACAACCCGTAAGGCGGCTCTGTTAAACTTTATGTTCGTAGGAAATGATGCTGCGCTTTCCAGACGTGCCACGGCCCTGGGGCTTGCTACTACTACTCTCTTAAACATTTATTTATTTATTTATTTATTTATTTATTTATTTATTTATTTATTTATTTGACAGGGAAAGAGGGGAAGAGAGAAAAAGAGTGCTTTATGCGTGTACTGGGGAATCAAACCAGGGTCCTTTTGGCTTTGCTGGCAAGAGTCTTAACCACAAAGCCATCTATCTCTCCAAGCCCCAGGCTTGCTACTTCTGTCCTGTCCTGGCACACCAGAGCTGACTCAACACCTCCTCGGCCCCAAGCAGTCTCCACCAGGGAAACCTTTACCTTCATGAACTAACTGCTCACCAAGGTGCCTCTGCCCCAGTTTTGTGTCCTCTCTCTCACAGAACTTTGTGCTTTCTCTTCCAGCCGAGTTACAGCCAGCCGCCCTATAACCCAGGAGGTTACGGCCAGGGCTACACCGCCCCACCACCTCCTCCACCACCACCACCTGCCTACAATTATGGGAGCTACAGCTACAATCCTGCCCCCTACACCCCCCCACCACCTCCAGCTGCACAGACCTACCCTCAGCCTGCCTATAACCAGTATCAGCAGGTAGGTACACAACGGGCTGAGGTTTCTGGGGTGCTCTTGGGTTCCTGGCCTGTCTAAAGTGATGAGCAGCTGCTGGCCTTGAGCTCACATTTTTTCAGCTAAGCCCTTCTGTTCGCTCAGTTAGCCTGCTGCACTCGGTGCAGCCAACAGACCTGGCCTTCAGGTCCTGCTTTGCCACCATGGCCAAGATGCCAAACCCTATTCCAGTCCAGTACTCAGACCACCACACTGTTTTCTTAACATTTTGAATATGATGCCGTGCATGAAAGGGCGCTAATTGACAGCTGGGAAAGCACGGCTTCGGCCCCTGGCTGCCCTCCTGGGTGGCATCAATTCAAATCACTCATCCTCTCCATGCCTTTGTTTCTGCCAGAGCAGCCATGTGTTGAGTCCCCTGCCTCTGTCCAGGGTAGGTGGACCTGGGTGGAGTGGTGTGGCTCAGGGCTAACCTGATTGATGCTCCTGGTCTCTCCTCAGTATGCCCAGCAGTGGAACCAGTACTACCAGAACCAGGGCCAGTGGCCACCGTACTACGGGAACTACGACTACGGGAGCTATTCTGGCAGCACACAGGGCGGTGCAAGCACACAGTAGCTGGTGTGTCTGGAGGCCCTGCCGGCTTCCTCCACCAGCACTGGCCTCGGCCCCTCTTTACCCTCTCCGGGTCCTGTGGTGCTGGGGACAGGGTCATCCCAGGGCTGCCTCCCATCTGAGGGGCTTCTTCTCCCATACAGGCCAGGCATTTTTCTCTGGATTCAAACAGGCAACAGTGACCTTTCTTTTCTCTTGTCCTCTTCACTTTCCACCACCTCCTGTCTTCCTGTTCCTTTTTGACTAAAGAACCCCTGCCTCTCCCTTGGTCACACAGCGAGGCTGCAGTGACCGAGGGGGACCCTGCTGTCTGTTCCCTCCCACCTTCTCTGGCCCCACGGCTTCCCAGGCTCATGCATTTGGTTGTAAATTCTTCCAGGAGCTGTTTTACTGTCTACTTTTCAGGATTAAAAAAAAGTCGAAAACTCTTTCAAAAAAAGTTTAAAAAGAAAAATGCAGAGGGAGGAAGCAGTGACTTTTTTTTGTAATTATGCTTTTGTTAATTTTTAGAATGTGTCTGTTTTTACTGTGGGTCCTCCATTGATACTTCATCAAATGACCATTTCCTTGCTGAGTTCAGGTGGCTGAGGAAGAGCCCTGGAAGCAAACACAAACCACAGAATCAGCTTTGACCTAACTTTTTATATGCCGTCTCCCTCCTGACTTTGCACACAAGCCTGTGTTCAGTTGACTTGTAACAGCTTTTTGTATTTGGAGAGAGTGTGACTATTGAACTTGAAACCTTTTATTCTGGGCGTCTTGGTAGTTTCTGGTGGGGTTCAGCGGGCGGGGAGTGGGTGAAGGGACGGTGCGGGTGGGGGAGCTCCTTCCCTTCACAGCCTGAAGTTGCTTCCCTGCCCTCCCCGCTCTTCTCCCGGGTGCCAGCCTGTCCGACAGTGGTCCTCTGATTATTCCTGCTGCCCTTGACCCATGTTTTAATAGGATTTTAACAAACTGCACTTATTAAGAAATGTTTTGCCCTGTTTTGTTTTGTTTCCTTTCCTTTCAATAAATGACATGGCACCTCCTAGCAGGAAGGAAGCAGGGTTGAAGCCTGAAGTGTTGCTGCAGTTGGCCTTTAACTGGGCTGGGAGGGAGGCCTTTGAAGACAGTGTGTTTACCCACTCATTAAACACAAGTGGCTCTCTGCTTCACAGCTCCCCTTGGTCCGCTGGCAGAGGGACGGGTGTGTGGGGTCATCGCCAGGTACTGACCGGCCAGGCACCTCCTGCCTGTCTCCTGTGCTCTGGGCCAGAATTCTCATCTTCCCTTCTCAGTAAGTGGTGGAGATCTGCTTCGTTCCTCAGCCGTCCTCACAGTGCTGGGGACACCAAGAACAGCCAAGGCGGTGCTGGGCCTGGCCACTGTTGTTCAGCTCCCCATGGGAGAACACAGACTTGTGGCCAGTTACAGTCCCGAGTGGTTGGTGTGCCACCCGGGAGTGGTGGGAGTTTGGGAAGAGCTTTCTGAAGGAGAGCTTCAGAGCGGACTCCTGTAGCCTGGCACTTCCCCCAAGCAGCTCCCGCGTCTTACACTGGACTGGGAATCACCATCAGAGTTCAGTGCTGACCCTGACCCAGCGTGCACAATGACCGACACAGCCAGAAACCAGGAGGCAGGTTGAGTAGTCCTGAGGTCTGAAAAGTGAGGATGAGACAGAGGTAGTGGCCAAGTGACCCTGGAGTGCCCAAGTGCTATGCAAGTGGCCTGGTCCCCAGTCCAGGTTCCTGGGAAGGGCATGCTCTGGGAAGCAGCGCCCTCTGCTGGCCGTTGCTGTTGGAGACGTCCACGGGCTTGTCCTTGCTCCACTTGTCTTGTCTGGTGGGTCGGGCAGGCTTGGAGTGGGTGAGCTGAGCACTCCCTAGGTCTAATTTGGCCGCTGCTTCTCAGCTGTCAGTCCGTGCAGGTACAGCTGCGGCTACCTGCTCGGGCTTAGGCGACTGCTGACCTCACTGGCTGCCTCTTGTTCCTCATGGAGCTCCACACCAGTGGATGGGTGTTTCTAGAGGGTCACAGAATGTAAGACGCAAACCTCAAGTGCTTCTTGAGATTTTGGTTTGTGGGGCTCGGACACTCCAGTCATTTTCCCGGGAAGACAGCGGGAGCTCAAGTCTGGCATCCAGTCTTGCTGTGTGCGCCCCGGCTGGCTCGGTGCCAACCACCTGTACCCACGGCAGCCATCAGAAACCCAAGCCTGCCCAACCCTCAGGCTCAGCTTCGCCCTCCACCCCAACCCCAGTCTGTGCTAAGCTGACCAGTCAAGCCCGGGGCCTTCGTCCCCAGCTCGTGGTCACCACCTCTCTGGGGAACAGATACCCTGCTATGAATCCGCACCCTTCCCACTGCAGGTCACTTCTTTCTCCACAATCCCGCCAGTGCCAGGAAGCACAAACCCCTGAGAAGTGTGCTCACTTGGCCCCGTCTCATGCCAGCCATGGACTGGATATGGTGTGGCACAAGCAAGTCAAGGATTAATTTGTAAAGACCCCTTGGGGTGGAGAACAGGTGAAGATGCAGGGATTAAAAAAAGCCGGGAGTGGTGGCACGCGCCTCTAATCCCAGAGGGAGGAGGATCGCCATGAATTCAAGGCCACCCTGAGACTACGTAGTGAATTCCAGGTCAGCCTTGGCTAGAGTGAGTACCCTACCTCGAGAAACCAATTCTCTCTCTAATAAAAATAAAAAGTCAGAGGGTGGAGGGATGGCTTAGTGGATAAGGCGGTTGCTTGCAAAGCCAAAGGACCCAGGTTTGATTATCTAGAACCCACGTAAGCCAGATGCACAAGGGGGCGCAGGCATCTGGAGTTATGTAGTGGCCTGAGGCCCTGGCGCACCTATATTCTCTCCTCTCTCTCTCAAATATATTTTTTAAAAGAATAACCAGAAGCCCGGCATAGTGGCACATGCCTTTAATCCCACCACTCGAGAGGCAGAGATAAGAGGATCGCCGTGAGTTCGAGGCCACCCTGAGACTGCAAGAGTGAATTCCAGGTCAGCCTGAGCTAGAGCGATTGCCTCAAACCATGATACCTCCAGCTCCCGGAAAATGCTCATGTATAACCAGGCCCCCAAACTCGGGCCGCGTCAGAGGCTGGTTACAACAATTGACAAACGACCAGCCGCTCGTATCCCCACCCACCCCCCGCCGGACTGCTGGGGGGCCGCGCATGCGCGCGGAGCGGATCCGCTTCCCCCCCCCCCGGAACTAAAGCGCCCGGGGTGCAGCGGGGAGGGAGGAGAAACGTGCACAGCCGGAAGTGGCCGAGTCCAAGGGTCCCGACCTGCCTGCGGACCCCCGTCTCCGAATCCCAGTGGCGGTTGACGGTCGGAGAGGATCGGGATGGAGACTGTGGCGACGGCGGCAGGGGAACCCGACGAGGGTAAGGCTCCGGGCGGAGCGGGGTGAGGACGGGAGAAAGCGGTTTTGGCAGTGTCACCGGGAAATGGTTCCCCGGGAACCGGCCCTCCACCTCACCTGGCCCGGCCGCTGTCTCACGGCTTGGGCCGGTGGGCCTGTCCAAGCCCCCTGCCCCGTGTCCCAGGCTAGCCCCCCCACCACCACCACACACACTCTCTTCCCCTGCCGCGCTGACTCTGTTAGCCTCAAGAGTTTTGTTAACTTTCAGGGTCTCCCTTGCCTGGTGCAAACTCTCCCCCCCCCCTCTGATGTATCTTTCCCTCCGATTTCCTCCTTCCCTGGGCCCCAGGCTAGACCCGTCTTGTCCTGTGCAAACTACTCACAGTACACCAACAGCTGCCCATAAGGCAGGCCTCCTCCAAGCCTTTTCTCTGTTTGCACCCTCCAAGCCTGTCCTCCTCCGATGACTCCCCAGCAGGTGTCCAAAACTTTATTTATTTATTTTGGTTTTTCGAGGTAGGGTCTCACTCTGGCCCAGGCTGACCAGGAATTCACTCTGTAGTCTCAGGGTGGCCTCGAACTCGGGCCAGTCTTCCTACCTCTGCCTCCTGAGTGCTGGCATTAAAGGCGTGCGCCACCACGCCCGGTTTATTATTATTTTTGTTTGCTGCTTTTTGTTTGTTTGTTTGTTTGTTTGAAGTTAGGGTCTCACTTTAGCAATCCTACTTCTACCTCCTACCTCTTTATTTTATTAACTTATTTATTTGAGAGACAGTGAGAGAGTAAAGGTATGGAGAAGGAATGTGAGGAGGGAGAGAGAATGGGTGCACCAGGGCGTGTAGCCACTGCAAACAAACTTCAGACACACGCACCACCTTATGCATCTGGCTTTACATGAGTACTAGCGAATCGAACCCAGGTCATTAGGCTTTGCAGGTATGTGCCTTAACTTCTGAGCTATCTATCCAGCCCAAGCCCAATATATCTTTTTTTTTTTTTTTTTTTTTTTTTTTTTTTTGGTTTTTCAGTATAGGGTTTCACTCTAGCCCAGGCTGACCTGGAACTCACTATGTAGCCTTAGGGTGGCCTTGAACTCCTGGCAATCCTCCTACTTCTGCCTCCCAAGTGTGACGGCCCCAATATATTTTGTTTGTTTGTTTGTTTGTTTTTTCGAGGTAGAGTCTCACTCTCTAGTCCAGGCTGACCTGGAATTCACTATGTAGTCTCAGGGTGGCCTGGAACTCACAGCGATCCTCCTACCTCTCTGCCTCCCAAGTGCTGGGATGAAAGGCGTGTGCCATCATGCCTGGCCAAAATCTTATTTATTTGAGAAACATTGAAAGAGTGAGTGTGAGCACACCAAAACCTCCTGAAGTTACTGCAAATGAACCCCAGGCACAGGTGTTATTTTGTACATCTGGTTTCTTGTGGAGGTACTGGGAAATCGAACCAAGGCCATCAGGCTTGGCAAGCAAGCACCTTTAAAACGCTGAGCCATCTCTCCAGCTGTTCTTCACACCTGGCTTTAAAATTATTTTGTCAGATGAGCATGGTGGCACACACCTTTTAATCCAAGCACCTGGGAGGCAGAGGTAGGAGGATCACTGTGAATTTGAAGTCAACCTGGGACTACATAGTGAATTCCAGGTCAGTCTAGGCTAAAGTGAAACCCTACCTCAAAAAACAAAAACCAGGGGCTGTGGAAATGGCATAGCAGTTAAGGCACTTGCCTGCAAAACCAAAGGACCCAGGTTCAATTCCCCAGGACTCACATAAGCCAGATGTCATCTGGAGTTCATTTGCAGTAGCTGGAGGGGGGCCCTGGTTCACCCATTCTATTCTATCTACCTCTGCTCGCTCGCTCCCTCTCTCTCTCAAATAAATAAAAATAGACATTAAAAGGCTGCAGGGATGGCTTGGTGGTTAAGGCATTTGCCTGCAAAGCCTAACGACCCAGGTTCAATTTCCCACGTAAGCCAGATGCACAAGGTGGCACAAGCATCTGGAGTTGGTTTGCAGCGGCTGGTGGCCCTGGTGTTCCCATTCTCATTCTCTCTCTGCCAAATAAATAAAAATATATTTAAAAAGTAAGTCAAATAAGCCAGGCATGGTGGCGCACGCCTTTAATCCTAGCACTCGGGAGGGAGAGGTAGGAGGATCGCCATGAGTTCTAGGCCACCCTGAGAATACATAGTAATTCCAGGTCAGCCTGAGCTGGAGTGAGACCCTATCTTGAAAAGCCACAAAAAAAAAAAAAAAAAAAAAAAAAAAGTCAAATAAAAGGAAAACATCATAATCTTTTACATTGTGTGGGAGCATGCATGCATGCAAGTTGGTGTGTGGAGGCCAGAACCCACCCATGGGTGTTACCCTCAGGAATACCACCTCTTTCTTTCAAACATTCTCTCAACTTGGAGATCACTAATTAGAGTAGATTGGCCCCAGGGATCTACCTGTCTCTGCCTCTCCAGAGCTGGGATTACAAGTACCACCGTGCCCAGCATTTAGATGTGCTCTGGGGGTGGATGAAAACTCAAACTTGCTAGGCAAGCACTTTACCTACTAAGCTATAGTCTCAGGGTGACCTCAAACTCAGCGATCCTCTGCCTACCTCTGCCTCCCAAGTGCTGGGATTAAAGGCATGCACCACTATGCCTGCCTCTTGTTTTGTTTTGATGGTTTTTTTGTTTTGTTTTGTTTTTCTGAGGTAGGGTTTCACTCTAGCCCAAGCTGACATGGAATGCACTATATAGTCTCAGGCTGGCCTCAAACTCGCCATGATCCTGCTACCTCTGCCTCCTGATTGAAGGGATTAAAGGTGAACACCTCCACGCCTGGCTTGATGGTTCTTGTTTTGTTTTTTTGTGTGTTTGTTTTTGGTTTTTGGTTTTTTGAGATAATTAACTATGTAGTCTCAGGGTGGTCTTGAACTCACAGCAATCCTCCTACCTCTGCCTCCCAAGTGCTGGGATTAAGATTAAAGGCGTGCGCCACCACACCCAGCTTTGTTTTGTTTTTTGGACAGGGTATCTGTACCCAGAATGTCCTAGAACTCACAGCCATTCTGCCTCAGCCTCCCCAGTGCTGGGATTCCAGGTGTGTGCCACCCCACAGCTTTGTGTGTGTGTGTGTCACGCTAGGTACTTGGGAGCACTCAGCCCCATTGAGCCCTCCATCCTGGCCACATCCCCTTCACCGTGTGTGTGTGTGTGTGTGTGTGTCACACTAGGTACTTGGAGCACTCAGCCCCATTGAGCCCTCCATCCTGGCCACATTCCCTTCACTGTGTGTGTGTGTGTGTGTGTCTCACACTGGGTACTTGGGAGCACTCAGTCCCATTGAGCCCTCCATCCTGGCCACATTCCCTTCACCGTGTGTGTGTGTGTGTGTGTGTGTGTGTGTGTGTGTGTGTGTGTCACACTGGGTACTTGGAGCACTCAGTCCCATTGAGCCCTCCATCCTGGCCACATTCCCTTCACCGTGTGTGTGTGTGTGTGTGTGTGTGTGTGTGTGTGTGTGTGAGACACTGGGTACTTGGGAGCACTCAGTCCCATTGAGCCCTCCATCCTGGCCACATCCCCTTCACCGTGTGTGTGTGTGTGTGTGTGTGTGTGTGTGTGTGTGTGTGTGTGTGTCACACTGGGTACTTGGAGCACTCAGTCCCATTGAGCCCTCCATCCTGGCCACATCCCCTTCACCGTGTGTGTGTGTGTGTGTGTGTGTGTGTGTCACACTAGGTACTTGGAGCACTCAGCCCCATTGAGCCCTCCATCCTGGCCACATCCCCTTCACCGTGTGTGTGTGTGTGTGTGTGTGTGTGTGTGTGTGTGTGTGTGTCACACTGGGTACTTGGGAGCACAGCCCCACTGAGCCCTCCATCCTGGCCACATTCCCTTCACCGTGTGTGTGTGTGTGTGTGTGTGTGTGTGTGTGTGTGTGTGTCACACTGGGTACTTGGGAGCACTCAGCCCCATTGAGCCCTCCATCCTGGCCACATCCCCTTCACTGTGTGTGTGTGTGTGTGTGTGTGTGTGTGTGTGTGTGTGTGTCACACTGGGTACTTGGGAGCACTCAGTCCCATTGAGCCCTCCATCCTGGCCACATTCCTTTCACCGTGTGTGTGTGTGTGTGTGTATGTGTGTGTGTGTGTGTGTGTCACACTGGGTACTTGGGAACACTCAGCCCCATTGAGCCCTCCATCGTGGCCACATCCCCTTCACCGTGTGTGACTCCCCTCTGGTTCCCTTTCTCTGCCAGGCTGCTACTTCTTGACCCTTTGCATGGGTTTCTTGTAACTGTAGGAAAATTGTCAGAAACCAGGTGTTTTCTCCTGGATTCCGGAAGCCTGACGTCACCAGGGTACCACAAGGCCTGGCCCCTCACCTGGCTCTTCCAGCTGGAGATGGCTTCCGGAACTCCCTGGCTTGTGGCCACAGCGCCCATTCTCTACTTCCACCTTCACACTGCTCGGACGTCAGGCCTTCCTTCCTCAGCCTCCCTTACTGCACTAGGACGCAGCTGGATAATCCAGAGAAGCCTCTCCACCTCTCGAGCCCGAGCACTGTCTTTCCCATCCCTCGCTTGAAGCAACTGCCACAGGTTCTGGGATTAAGATGTAGCTGTCAGCCGAGCGCGGTGGCACACGTCTTTAATCCCAGCACTCGGGAGGCAGAGGTAGGAGGATCGCTGTGAGTTCGAGGCCACCCTGAGACTACATAGTAAGGGCCAGGTCGGCCTGGGCTAGAGACCCTACCCCTTTAAAAAAAAAAAAAAAAAACACACTGTAGCTATCTTGGGGGCATGGGGAGGATGCTAGGTTTTCTCTCTCACACGTATGTTCTCTCTCACCTGTTCAGTGAGATTGGTTTTGTGGCCTCTCCTCATGTTTTTTTTTTTTTTTTTAAAAAAAAAGATTGGGTGCACCAGGGCCTCCAGCCACTGCAAACGAACTCCAGATGTATGCACCACCTTGTGCATCTGGCTTTACATGGGTCATGGGGAATTGAACCTGGGTCTGTAGGCTTCGCAGACAAGCACCTTAACTGCTGAGCCATCTGTCTGGCCTCTACCTCCATCTTTATCCTGGCTCAGCTGACAGGTGCAACTGTGGCTCCAGCAATGTACCTGTCTCTGGAGAGGCTGGAGGCTACTGTCTGTCCTGTTAGTCCCTTAGCTCCCTCTTCTGTGCCCAGCATACCTTTCCTGGCCAAAGCCTAGTTCTTGTCTCTGTCCCTGTCTCGAGGATAATTTGACTTTCCTAGGCAGAGCCGGGGACCTTTTCTGAATGCCTCTTGGCCCTCAAGCCCCATAATTTGTCCGTATGAACGGCTTTCCTAACAGATTTTCTCCTCTCTCTGCCTTTACTTTTCCTGCACAGCCAGACAGACATATTACATCACGTTTTCAGGAATCTGGTTTGTGATTGTCTGTGTGCCTCAGTAAATGTCAGCATGTGGCTCACCATGGTCTCTCCTAGGGCCTAGTACAGATTATACGTATGTGTGTGTGTACACTATATATGGAGGCGCATGTGTAGTGGGGACTCGATTGATTGAGCCTGTGAGGACCCAGTCCCTCACTTCCTACCTAATCCTTTCCCACTGCACCCCAACCCTGAACTAGGGAATCTGCTGTCCCCACAGGCTGCACTGAGCCCAAACCTGCACTCTGGGGGGAGCTGAGTGGGACTCCAGCCCCAGCCCAGGACGAGGAGGGGGCAGTAGCCGGCAGGCCGGGGGTCCAGGCCAGTGCCAGCCCCAGCGCGGAGAGTCCAGCGGTGAGTGCCATGTTGCACGCTGTCGCCACCAGCCACCTGCCCGTGTGCAGCCAGCAGCAGGGCGAGCCCGACCTGACGGAGAGCGAGAAAGTGGCCATCCTGGGGCAGCTGTACCGCGAGAAGCCTCTGGTGTTCCTGGAGCGCTTCCGCTCGGGCCTCCGCCAGGAGCACCTGGTCTGCTTCGGACACCTGCGCGGAGACCACCGCGCCGACTTCTACTGCGCTGAGGTGGCCCGGCAGGGCGCAGCCCGGCCCCGGGCCCTGCGGACCCGCCTGCGAAACCGCCGCTACGCGGCCCTGCGGGAGCTCATCCAAGGTGCGGGGCTGGCGGGTGAGGGAGGCAGCCCTGGAAAGGTGCAAGGTGCTAGGCGTGGTGGCCTGGAGGATGGAGGCCAGCCTCCTGAGACTGTATAGTGAATTCCAGGTCACCCTACCTCCAAAAAAAAAAAAAATGCAAGAGGGACCTCAGAGATCCCAGGAGGCAAAGATGCAGGACCTCAGAGAGAAAGAGACCAGGGATGCCGGGCGTGGTGACACACACCTTAAGTCCCAGCACTCGGGAGGCAGAGGTAGGATGATCACCATGAGTTCGAAGCCACCTGAATTCCAGGTCAGCCTGGGCTAGAGTGAGACCCTACCTCAAAAAAAAAACAAATCAGAACAAAGAGACCAGTGACACGGAGACGGGAACATGAAGGCGGCCTGGGGAAGGAAGGAGCACCCGGTGACAAAGGCTGGAAGTCAGTAGGTGACGGAGTGGCTGTTTGTTTGAGGCAGGACCTCACTGTAGCGTAGGCTGGCCTCCAAACCCAGCTGCTCTGGCCTGGCTGAGTACTGGTAGAAGTGGCATGTTAGATCAGTGGGCTGATGACACAGTGCCACCATGGTGGTGGCAGTTCCACAGTCCCTCGGGAATGTGAGGTCCCAGACTCTCATCATGCACAAAGGCCCCAGGAGAAACCGAGAGGATCTGTGCATGGCCTTGGGGACACAAGAGTCCACCTTGAGCAAACACATGTTGGGGGAAATATGGATACTTTTTCGACCAGGACCTAATTTAATTAAAAGCAACTTATGACCCAAAACTCCTAGCACTCGAATTCAAGGCAAAAGCAGTAGACACGAGTGGGGCTCTAGGTTGGGTCCCAGCACAGGCTCTGGAGGGTCACAGGCAGGAGGGAGGCGGGACCCACAGGGCCACGGCTGCAGAAAGGAAGGGTGCAATGTGTACATGGGTGACCAGAACCAGGGAAGCAGAGAGGCCGACAAAGAAGAAGGAGAAACAGACTGAGTGGGTGACAGAATGAGCCAGGGAGGCGGGACGGAAACAGACTCTGGTAGAAGATTCCAGAAACTCAGGTGTCAATGAAGAGGGCAGGATTCGGAGCCCAGGGCGCTGGAGGCAGAGTGAGGACCATGGGTGGCAGGACCCTGGGGCAATGTGAGCTTCCCGGAGGGACAGATCCACTCCTGCAAAACAAGCAGCTGGGAAGTGCAGAGAAACACCTACGCGTGTACCTGTCTGCACACCCAGGCTCTGTGAGCATGTGTTGAGACACAGGGAGAATGTGTACTCGTGACTGCACACACTGTGTACTCGCGACTGTGGGCAGAGCTTGTGGATCCTGGGCAGGCACACATCACTGCCAGCATGCTCCAGGCCTGCCCCACGTGCGCATCTTGAGCACAAGAGTACACCAGTGACCGCAGGCCCGGATGCATGCACACGCTCACGCCCACACCTCCTGTGTTGGAATGTGCACGTGTATAGGTATCTTACAAATGTGACCCATGTACTCAGCCCATCCCCCCCCCAATGCCGTGTGCAGGGGGCGAGTACTTCAGCGACGAGCAGATGCGGTTCCGGGCCCCACTCCTGTACCAGCAGTACATCGGGCAGTACCTCGGCCAGGAGGGGCTCCGCACCCCGGCCCCGCAGCCCCCCAGCTCCCCAGCCTGCACGCTCTCGGACCTGCTGCTGCAGTCCTATGAGGAGCGGGAGCTGCAGCAGCGGCTGCTCCAGCAGCAGCAGGAGGAGGAGGCCTGCCTGGAAGAGGAGGAAGAGGAGGGGGACAGTGATGAAGAAGGTGAGGGCCAGTGGCAGGGAGACTCCTTGTCTTGGGCATGCGCGCCCTCATCATTCCACCAGACCAGCTCCCAGCTTGCAGGAGCAGACAACAGACACGGCGTCCATCCGTGATCCCTGCCCAGCCTGACCCTCCTTTCAGCCACCCCACCCTCACACCTCCCAAGTGTCGTGGGGTCCCTGGCTCACTCTGTGACCTCCACCACCGGGACCCCTTCCTTCCCTCCCTTCAGGTTTCCACCCTGACCCTGGCGCGGTCTCCAGAACATGGCACTGTCCTGTGCCATGTGCACCTCTGGAGGGCAGGGACCAGGCCGTCCATCATCCGAGTGTCTCCTGTCCTCCACAGACCAGAGCTCAAGCAAAGACTCGGAAGGCTGGATGCCAGACTCGGAGGAGAGGCTGATCCTGCGGGAGGAGTTCACCAGCCGCATGCACCAGCGCTTCCTGGACGGCAAGGACGGGGACTTCGACTACAGGTGCTCCCGGCCATCCCCTCCCCATCCCAGCACCCATGGCCTTGGGCCAGGGTGCAGATCCCCAGCCCATCCAGAGGGTCTCCCTTCACAGTGCTGGAGGGCCCTGGAATGGGTCCACAGCATGAGGGCTTGGATCAGACAGACAAAGGGGCTGGGTACCCTTGAACTAGCCTTGTTCTTCCTCGGAGCCTTAGTCCCCTCATCTGTAAGCAGAGTAGGAACTGGGCTGACATTTAGTTCCATACCAATTGGTAAAACTGAAATGATGCCGCTATGGCAAACAGCAGCAGCCCAGCAGGTGTCCCCAACGTGCCCAAGAAATCAGTAGAGTAAGGCTGTAAGGAGGTGACCCACGGCAGCGTGACTGTCTCACATGGACGGGACTTGTGGGACACCTGCTCTGGAGAAGGCCACAGGAGAGTGATGTATGTGGTCAAAGATAAATGCTGGTTACCTGAGCCAGTCTCTCTTGTCCTGCCTGGGCCCAAATCCCAACCCGGTGACAGCGTTCAAGAAGGCTTCAGAGGCAGGGTGTGGTGGTGCACACCTTTCATCCCACAACTCAGGTGGATCGACTTGAGTTCAAGGTCAGCCTGGGCTAGAGAGAGACCCTACCTCGGGGAGAAAAGGGGGGCTTCAGAGGGTCCCTTGGCTGCAGTAGGGCACATCTACAACCAGCTGGGGTAGTGTCAGGCTGTGACACACCTAGTGTGCTGTCCCACTGCGGATGACAGAAGTAGTGGGGGCCCAGATGTGTCTATCAGTCAACACCTGCTACATACACACCTGCTGTCTCCAAGCCTGGAAGATGAGTTAGGGGACATGAAAGGTTCTGCCTTTGGTGGGAATGGTCCAAGAGAAGGGGAGTGCCAGGTCACACAAAGCCTGGTGTGAGGGTGAGACAAGGGTGAGGAGGGACACATGGCGAGGCTTGGGCCTTCCTGGCAGATGCACAGCAGGTGCAGGCGCCCTGAGAGGCCCAGGGGAGCAGCAGGGCTGGGGGAGAGCTCAGGTGGAGAAGGGTGCAGCTAAGCCCACAGAATCCTGCCATACTCGAGCTTCCCCACCGCACTTTCCCTCCAGCTCCAGCTACGGGCCTTCCACGGGGTCCCATGAGCCAGCTCCCATGGGGACAGTCACAGTGTCACACTGCCATTGGGAGGCAAAGCCCTCCTCCTGCGCTAGGCCTTGGGAATGCTGGGCCCTGTCACACCTGCCAGCTTTTTGGAGAGACCAGTTTTATGTAAACGGATTTGGAAAACATTTCTGAAGTCCTGAGCGGCCCCCTAGGAGGGTCAGCCCCAAGCCCTTGCCTTGGCCCCCCAGGACCCCTGACCACTCCTCCCCTGCAGCACGGTGGACGACAACCCGGACTTTGACAACCTGGACATTGTGGCGCGCGATGAGGAGGAGAGATACTTCGATGAGGAAGAACCAGAAGACGCCCCGAGCCCCGAGCTGGATGGGGACTGAGGCCACCCCGGGCCTGCCGCAGACCATACCCGTCCTTCTTTCTAGGGTTCTCTACCTTTCTCTCCAGGGACCCATCACCTACCTCTGTTTACTCTGCTTTTCTGAGACAAGGTCTTGCTATGTAGCACTGCCCAGCATGTCACCATGCAGTCCAGACCTTCAGTCTCCAATTGCCGGGATTACAGGTGTGAGCCACCATGCCTGATTTACCTGCCGCTCTGTGGGGGAGAGGGGGGCTCTAGCTTTCCAGGTCCTCCCTCACCCCCTCTGTCTATGCCATGGGTCCCCACAGCAGGACTTGAGGTGAGTGCTTCCCCTTGACTGAGCCAGTAGGCCATACATGGGCCGCCGGCAGCTGCCCTCTTCCACTCGCCTGACCGCTCAGGGGACCTCCTTGCTGCCCCTAAGGTCCCCCTCTCCTCGGCCTTGCTCTCCAGGCCTGTTTCATCTACCTGCCTGTCCACTTCCGAGACTCGCCTCCATTCCTGTCTCTGCCCTTATCTCTCCCGCTCTCAGTCTCCCCTCCCCCAGGCCTGGCCACTGTGGGCAGCAGAGCCCTGACCTCACTGCTGGCGGGAGGAGGGGCGGGAGCAGAGGTAGCCACCAGCTCCTGCCTCCCTCTCCACCCTGACAGCGAGGGCTGGCAGAGGCAGAACTGGGATCCAGGGCCAGCTTGGGTGTACGGAAGGGGACTCTCCCCTCCAGGTCCCCTTACCACCACCCCCCACGCCCTGCACAGTTCTCCCTGATCTCACTTCCTCTGCCTCCTCTCCTGTTTACGCTCCCCAAATCCGCACAGGCTGTTATCAGGTCCTGAGTCACCCCACACATGCCGCCCGCCCGCCTGCCTCAGCGTTCCTGCCCCCAACTGGCCACAAGGCCCGCCCCTCCGAGCCCCCTGCCGCCCTGGGCTAATGGGAGCCAGATGGCCGCCTGTGACTCAGCCGTGGCCTGTGGGAACCCAGGCGTCCTACCTTCCCATGGCCCACGCCCGGCCCCTGCTGGCCCAGCACACTACGACTGGGGACTGGGGGTGGAGGCCGGCATCCGGGAGCAGGGACCCTCACTACCGTGAGACAGAATAGTGACATTTTGCCCTGACCACATCTGAAGGACCCTCAAAACCGTGTCATTGGAGCTGAGGTCCTAACCCCTGGACTTCAGCTCTGGCCTCAGGGTCAACAGGAGAGCCTGGCGCTGACCTCTCCACACAGACGACGGCTCCACTCGGCAGCGCAGATGGGCAAGGAGGCCCCTGAGTGTCACAGCAAGAGCAGGACCGGCACCCAAGTCCTTGAGGCCATCCGCCCGCGAGCCTTTGGGCTGCCCAAACGGGACAGTGGTGGAAACAGACTGACTCAGGCTGGGACCATAAAAACCAAGTACTGAGGACAGCCACCAGGCAAATGAGTCACCCTGTCCCTGGGCCATCACAGCACACCTGTGCCATGTACTGTCCCCACAAGTCCCCAGAGGGTAGGCGAGGCCCCGCTCCCCGTTGTCACACCGCTGGGGACAGGAGAGCTTTCACTGGGTGATGCCGTCTAGTGATTCATTCACTCTTGTCCAGTCTGCCCGCCGTCTGGTCATTAAAGCTGTTTACGATAAGCTCTGCCATACGTCTATCTGGGACAGAACTCTGGGAAAGTATTCTTGTCAGAGATGAGCGGGCGGCGCAGCCATTATTGAGTCACGATCGGGTTAGTCAGATGGCCAGGCCAGGAGACAGGAGTGTTTGCAGCTGAGACAGAGGTGGAGCCAGTCACAGCGACAGGGATTAGACGAGGAGACAGGAAGAGAGGCGGGGAGAGGCTGGGCAGAGACACACCCCTGCTCTCGAAGCCCCACCGGGGCCGCGCCTCTGCCCCTCTCGGGGTCCTGGACCTGGGTGGGCGGGCACAGAGGGTGAGTCAGGGAGGGAGAGCCCCTCCGTGGGCATCTGGCCCACCCCGCGTCTCCTGTCTGACCTGCCCCGGGTAGGTTTTACCGGCTGTTGCCACGCCCACGCTCCCCACCTCTCCAACTGCCCCTCACTGGCCTCAGCTTCTATCCTGCCCTTCACCCTGGGTCGTCCATCTCCTCTCCCGGCCCACCACCCTCATCACTCAGTGACCCTCCTCCCCTGGCCTGCCGCCTGCTCCGTCTCTCCCGGATCCTGGGAAGTCTAGGTCAGAGCCCCACTGGTGGCCCCTGGAAGCCCACGGTGAGGGGTCACCACCTCACCCCCACCCGGAGAGGGCAACAGGTTTGCAGGCCCGTCTGGCCAGAAGGAAATGTCTGCGCTGTGGCCTGGTCACCCCCACCCCCAGGACCTGCATGCCGGGCCACTGCCGCCCCCGGGCTGAGGCCGAGTAAACACAGCCGCCGCGGCAGCCTGGGGATATTTATACCGAGGCCGGGCGTGGGGCCAGTGCCCACCACAGCCCCTGCCCTGCCCTGCCCTGCCTGCCTGCTGCCACAGCCAGCCCTGAGCCAGCGTGGCACCAGCCAGCAAGGGGACGGGACGCCGCAGACAGTCTCCACTCAGCACAGAAGCCAACAGGCTCTGGTCACACAGCAGCCAATGGCTTTACAAGATACGAGTTTCCCTCCTCTGGAAACAAGCACAGAAACAATGCAGGGTCGTGTACACACACACACACACACACACACACACACACACACACACCGCCAAACCCTCTCAGAAGGAACCACACAGCTCCTCACACACAGAAGTCAAAAGCCCAGAGGCAGGGACTGGGACAGACGCAGTGTCTACCTGCTCGCCGACCATGACAATCCCTGAGGACACACACACACACACAGTCCGGCTTCACGGCCACGGTGCCAGTCGATGCACACCACACTGACTGCAAAATGGAGATGGGGGGGGTACAAGAGGGATAGCTGAGTTGGTAAAGTGCCTGCATAACATGCACAAAGCCCTGGGCTCAATACTCAGCACCAGCCGGGCGTGGTGGCACACACCTTTAACCCCAGCACTCAGGAAGCAGAGGTAGGAGGATCTCTGTGAGTTCGAGGCCACCCTTAGACTACATAGTGAATTCCAGGTCAGCCTGGGCTAGACCCTACATCGAAAAACCAAAAAATAAAAAAATACTCAGCCTCAGCACCCAACATGGTGGTACACCCCTCTCTCTAATCCTAGCACTCAGGAGACAGAGGTAGGAGGATTACAAGTTCAAAGCCATCCTCTGCTACTTGAGTTCAAACCAGTCTAGGCTACATGCATCTGTGTTTAAAAAAAAAAAAAGGTGGTGGGAGAGGAGTAACTGGAGAGAAGGCTCAGCAGTTATGGAGTTTGCCTGCAAACCCTAACAGTACCTATGTAAGCCTGGATGTACAAAGTGGCACATGCATCTGGAGTTCATCTGCAGTGGTTAGAGGCCTTGGCATGCCCATTCATAGTGTCTCTCTCTCTCTCTCTGCTTGTAAATAAATTTTTTTTTTTTAAAAAAAAAAAACTGGGACTGGAGAGATGGCTTAGTGGTTAAGGTGTTTGCCGGTGAAGCCTAAGGACTCCAGCTTCCATGTAAACCAGATGCACACGGTGGCACATGCATCTGGAGTTCATTTGCAGTGGCTAGAGGCCCTGGTGTGCCCATTCTCACTCTCTCCCTCCCTCTCTCTCTCTGACTCTAACAAACAAATAAAAATGAAGCCGGGCGTCTCTTTAATCCCAGCACTGGAGGCAGAGGTCTAACAAACAAAATAAAAGAGTGAGACCCTACCTCGCAAAACCAAAAAAAAAAAAAAAAAAAAAAATGAAAAATGTCCTTTAAAATAAAAAGAAAAAAATGGACCTAAGCTGGGCGTGGTGGCACATGCCTTTCATCCCAGCACTAGGGAGGCAGAAGTAGGAGGATCGCCGTGAGCTCAAGGCCACCCTGAGATTACATAGTGAATTCCAGGTCAGCCTGGGCCAGAGTGAGACCCTACCTACCTCGGAAAAAAACAAAAAGCAAAAACTAGAGCTAAACATGTTAAGATAGACATGATGGCACCCACCTCTATTCCCAGCACTCGGGAGGCAGAGGTAGGAGCATCGCCATCAGTTTGAGGCCACCTTGAGACTACATAGTGAATTCCAGGTCAGCCTGGGCTACAGAGAGACCCTACCTCAAAAAAATAAATAAACAAACAAACTGGGGGTAAAGATGTGAGGATGAAGCCCTGGGTTTCATTCCCAGAACTGCCACAAAAAGAAAAAAAAATGTAACCCATAAACAACTCAAACACTGGCATCCATCACATGTGCACTGAAAACACTTCCCAAAAAAGGTAGAATTCACTTTAGCCAGGCGTGATGGCACACACCTTTAAGCCCAGCACTTGGGAGGATCACTGTGAGTTCGAGGCCCACCTTGAGAATACATAGTGAATTCCAGGTCAGCCTGGGCTAGAGCAAGATCCTACCTCAAAAAATAAAATAAGGGCTGGAGAGATGGCTTAGCGGTTAAATGCTTGCCTATGAAGCCTAAGGACCTCGGTTCGAGGCTCGATTCTCCAGGACCCACGTAAGCCAGATGCACAAGGGGGTGCATGCATCTGGAGTTCGTTTGCAGTGGCTGGAGGCCCTGGTGCACCCTCTCTCTCTCTCTCTCTCTCTCTCTACCTGCCTATTTCTGTATCTCTCCCTCAAATAAATAAATAAATAATAAAATATTTAAATAATAATAATAATAATAATAAAATAAAATAAAAATACAAAAGTTAACACCTGAGGAAAGGCTGACATAGACAACCAGCAGTGGACACGCACACCAATTCAGCAGTGCCAGGAGGGAAGCCACAGAAAGTCCCCGGGCCCATCAGGCAGAAATATGAACCGGTACACACACACAGCAGAAATGCAGCCCTGGCCACAAACACGGAGCTGAAACACGTGCTGGGGACACACATCCCAAGTGACAATGCGAGCTACGCCAAAGGCCCACGGGCACCAGACTGCGAGGTGAGAGCCAGAAGTACCCCCAGCAAAACTGCAGTTTCGCCCACAAACTGCGCAAGCACAAAACACCACGCCAACAGGGCGCATGCGGCATGAGTGCTCGGGAAGGGGACTCTCCCTTTTCTGTCTCCTTCACCCTCCCCCACTGACCTGGTCCCAACGGGTCCAGGAGGGGGCAGGAAGGCCTGAGCCAGTCTCCCTGGCCGCTTCCTGCCTTGAAGAGGCCTGACAGGAAGCAGGGGCTCCAGCGGAACCCAGGCTCCCCCCACCCCAGGTCCCTGCAGATCACAGGGCAGGGCGCTTCGACCCTTTGCCCTGCTCCTGCGGTTGGCACAGTCAGGCCAGGCCACCCACCGGGCCCGGCTATCAGGGTGGCAGGGCAAGGGCAGCATGAGGTGGTGCAGAACCCACACTTCCACCTCCCTCATGCCACACTGGTGGCTCAGCTACAGCAGGCAGGTGGGCGGGCTGTGTCACCCGCAGGTGCAGTGGCGGCTCAGGGCACAGCCAGCATTTGTCATGTCCACGAGGCCTGGACCCATGCAACCCTGTTGCGTGGGGGGCGGGCGGGGGGCTGCCACGTCTGGGGCCCTGGGTGTGACTGTGTCTGGGTTGTGATGGGGTCGTGGCTGTCTGTGGGGCCACTTGGGACTCCTCAGGCCAGTGTGGGTGTGTGTGTCAAGGGTGCCACACAGAAGCTATGACCCACCAGCAGTCTGGGATGGTGATGTGTGTAAAACCTCCCTGTGTGGTGTGGGTGGGACTGTGACGGGTCACGGAATGACCGTGACCCGGGGAGGATGTTTGTGTAACCACTGGTGGGAGTTTCAACTTCCGGATGGGGTTCTAATGCCATTATGTGTGTCTGATGGGTGACACTGTCTGAACCCACGTCTGGTGTGTGGTGGTAACCATGACCCTATGGAATATATTTGTATGGTGGCCTTTTGCTACTGAAGTCCCGACTTATGTCATGTCCCAGTCCCAGTGAAGCACCAGGGCCGGGCTGTGTTTATGTGATGGGCTGACACTGTGTTTTCAATCTGACTTGTGTGGTCTATGGCTACTGTCTGGTGTCACCATGCACATGTCCCAGTACTGCACAGTCTCTAAGAGGTGAATGTATTTGTGTGCCTGTGGGACACTCTGTAAGTGTGCGCGCGCATTTTCCAAGGCTCAGGGGTCCATTGAAAGAATGTCAGAGCCAAAGGAAGAGTAGGACTCCTTACAACGTGCTCCTCCAGACACAAAATGGCCTGGATATCCATGACCTCGCAGTGCCTGACACTACCTACACAAGACCATCATAATAGGAGGAAAAGATCATGACATCAAAATAAAAGAGAGACTGATTGAGAGGGGGAGGGGGTATGATGGAGAGTGAAGTTTCAAAGGGGAAAGTGGGGGGAGGGAAGCACCATGGGATATTATCTGCAATTAAGGAAGTTGTCAATAAAAAATAAATTTAAGGGGCAAGAGAGATGGCTTAGCAGTTAAGGCATTTGCCTGCAAAGCCAAAGGGTCCTAGTTCGACTCTCCAGGACCTACGTAAGCCAGATGCACAAGGGCGTGCATGTGTCTGGAGTTCATTTGCAGTGGCTGGAAGCCCTGATGTGTCCATTCTCGCTCACTCTCTGTCTCTTTCTCTCTCAAATAAATAAAAATATTTTTTAAATGTTTAAAAAAAAAAAAATAAATTAAAAGAAAAAAAGACTGTGTGTGTGTTCTTGTGTGGCACCCTTACAGTACTACCGGGTCTCGGCGTCCTGAGGCTGGCCAGGCCTCACTGGGGTCTCCACATAAGGGCTCCAGATCCTTGCACAGTGAATGAGCTCCCCCCCTTCTAGGCCCGACCTGGTCCTCAGAGACTCTCAGACCCAGGGTGGGAGGAAGCCAGTGGAGGCCCAAGTCCCACTCACCAGCCACTCTGGAACCCATAGGCCAAAGGAGCTCCAGCCTCCCTCGGAGACATTCCCCGGGGGAGGGAGGAGCAAGTCCAGGGCCTCCGCCCCCCACTGGGCCTGAGAAAAGCAGAGGAGGAAAAGGGAAGTGAAAGAAGGGAAAAAGAGAAGGCAGAGAATTCACCAGCGGAGCCCCAGTAGTAAGTACTCACTGAGGCCCAGGCCTCTGCGACCACTTATCTTCCTGTGGTCACCTCTATGGTCCCCATCCTCCCTTCTCCTCCCCTCCCCGCCCCACCTCACCCCCTCTACTTGACTCTCAACAACCCACCAGACAGTGGGCCTTGTGGGCTCCTGGGTCAACTCAGGCCCCCTTCTCTTTTTTTTTTTTTTTTTTTTTTTTTTTTTTGAGGTAGGGTCTCACTCTAGCTCAGGCTGACCTGGAATTCACTATGTAGTCTCAGGGTGGCCTTGAACTCATGGCGATCCTCCTACCTCTGCCTCCCGAGTGCTGGGATTAAAGGCGTGCGCCACCACGCCCGGCCCAGGCCCCTTCTCTATTCAGAACCCACCATGGTTCCCGGAGGTCAAGTTCTTGCAGGCTACTCCATGACCCAGAAAGCTGTCCTAGGTAGGCGTAAACATGTACAGACCCTAAACTCCAGCAGCCTGGATTCAGATCCCGGCTCTGCCATTTCACTAGCTCTGCAGATTTAACAAGTAGCCACCGTGCCGCAGCATCCGACCTGTACGGTGAAGACCAAAAGCTCCAAATACAAAGGTCGTTGTTTATTTCCTCATGGGGAGGGGGGAGGCGAGTGGATGAGACAAGGTCTCACTGTATAGCCCTGGCTGGCCTAGAACTCACTATGTAGACAAATCTGGCTTTGAACTTGAAGCAATCCTCCTGCCTCTGCCTCCCTGAGTGATGGATTTAAAGGCAGGCTTCAGACATTTTCATTTCCTTTGGTTTTTTCGAGGTAGGGTCTTGCACTAGCCCAGGCCGACCTGAAAAATCACTAAGTAGTCTCAGGGCGGCCTCGAACTCACAGCAATCCTCCTACCTCTGCCTCCCAAGGGCTGGGATTAAAGGCGCGCGCCACCACGCCCGGCCTCAGTGTTTCTGACTCAGCTGTGTTGCTCCAACAGGGACCCGGCCAGACAACACACAGAATAAGGGAGCCTGGCCGCGATCCTCACGAAGGAAGGAACTGTATTTAGCAGAACAGACGGTGGGCAGGGCTTGGCTCAGGGCTGAAGTTTGCCACCCCCTGCTCCTTGGGGCTGTGGGCAGAATGAGTGACACACCTAGTAAGTCACAAGTGTTATCACTCCCGGGCCTGTGACGGCTCCCACGGGGACTCAGCTGCTCCCAACAGCCTCTTCCAGCGACACTGGCCTCTTTCCTGTGTAGCACACCCCATGGAGGTTGTCAGTTGTCACTTCCGGCCTTTGCTCAGGCCCTTCTACCAAGAACACAACCTCCCTTCCAGGGCTCTAGACTTCCTGTAAGACTTAAATTCCACTTCCTCTTCGAAGCCCTCTCTCTTCCACATCTCACTACCCTGGTTCCATCCACCAACCACTGAAGTGTGTTGGGGCCTTTGTTTTGTTTGTTTTGTTTTGTTTTGTTTTTTCAAGACTGAGTCTCGCTCTAACCCAGGCTGACCTGGAATTCACTCTGTAGTCCCACGCTAGCCTCTAACTCACAGTGATCCTCCTACCTCTGCCTCCCCAGTGTTGGGATTAAAAGGTGTGGCGTTTGTTTGTTTGTTTGTTTTTTTCAAACTAGGTACTCTAGCTCAGGCTGACCTGGAATTCATTATGTATTCTCAGGGTGGCCTCAAACTCAAGGTGATCCTTCTACCTCTGCCTCGGGAGCGTGAGCCACCGCACCTGGCTGTTTTTGGTCTCCCCCCTGGTAGCCCAGGTTGCCCTCCAACTCACTATGCAGTGAAGCTTGAACTGCTCTGGCCTCCACCTCCCAGCTCTGGCTTAAGCCACCAAGCCTGACTTTGAACCATTATTTTCTGTCTCCTGGTCTCTAAGAGAGAAGCAAGCACAGGGAGGCCTCCCCTGGGGCTTCCGTTTCCTCTCTGTAAAATGGGTGTCATCACGGGCTGCTCCCTGATTCATGAGTTCACTGGCGTGAGGCACCCAGAACAGCGCCCAGGGTGTTGGAAAAATGGTGTAATTAAGGTTCAACCCTGAGCCCTGCCAGTGCCTGGGGTGAGGGAGAGCCAGTGCAGGGATGGAGAGGGATGAGAGCGGCCCAAAGACACGGAGACAGACCATCAGTCCTCTCTCACCTTTAATGGGTCCCCCCAGGTGGGCTTGGGGGGGTCCTCAGAGGTGTCTTTAAATACAGCCCCGTGGGGGCGGGGCGCGGGGCGGGGCCGGGCCTGCCGGGGGCGGGGCGGGGCGGGACTTGCACGAGCTCAGCTGCACTTGCAGGAGCGCACGATCATGTTGGACAGCTGCTCCACCTTGGGCTTGCGGCCCACGTAGTACACGATGGGCAGCGGCTCGAGCGCCTGCGGCACGCAGCAGGGCGACGCCGACGCGCCCGGGTTGTGCTGGTTGTACAGGGCCAGGACCTGCGGGCAGGCGGGCAGGGGCACAGGAGGGTCAGGGCCCAGGGCAGCGGGAGACGGCACCTGCTCCCTCTCTCCACCTGTCTCCTGATCTCCCATCTCTCTGTCTCTCCTCGGCTATCTCTCCCCACCGGTCTCTGTCTCCCCCATCTCTGTCTCTGCCTAACCTCTCCATCTCCATCTCTCCCTGTCTCCCATCTTTGTCTCTCCTCATCTTTCTTGCTATTTCTGTCTCCCCGTCTTCCATCTCTCTCCATCTGTCTCTCCTCGTCCATCTCCCTGTCTCCCCATCTCTGCCTCTCTTCATCCATGTCTGTCTCCCCATCTGTCTCTCCTCATCTGTCTCTCCCTACCTCTCCATCCCTCTGTCTCACATCTGTCTTTCCCCATCACAACTTCCTCCTCTCTGTCTCTCCTCATTCCCCACCTCCCTCTGTCTTCTCCCCCTATCCAGCCCGCTCCTCTCCAATCTAACCCCTCTTTCTACCCATCCCCATCCCTGCTCCCCACCACCGGGTGGGCCACACCCACCTTGCTGTACTGTGTGTCCAGGCTCCAAATGTAGGGGCAGGGCCCCAGACAAAAATTGGCATGGTAGCCCTTGGGCTCGTGGATCCACTTCCAGCCCAGGTCCTTGCGGAAGTCAATGTACAGCTGCCTTACACAACAGTTCTTCTCTGTGGAGCTGTGGGCGGGAGGGACACAGATCAGGAGCCAGAGGCCACGGCACGCAGCCCCGTCTCCACCTCGGTCAACCTTGCTCCCCTGCGACAAGGGCAACAGTAAGAGCGAGCCCGGGCTTGTACGAGAGCAGAGCTCACCCAACAGCTCCTGAGAAGCCACCTGACTGCTCATGGGAAGGGAAGGGCCGGATAAACCTTGACACACCCGCACACCGGACACAGAAAAAAAAATTTTTTTTTCTTTTGGTTTTTCAAGGCAGGGTCACTCTAGGTCAGGCTGACCTGGAATTCACTATGTAGTCTCAGGGTGGCCTTGAACTCACGGCGATCCTCCTACCTCTGCCTCCTGAGTGCTGCGATTAAAGGTGCATACCACCAGCCACAGAAGTCCTTACACACCTCAGTGTGTGCTTGTATGTGCTGTCTGTACGAGGAACACTTCCTCAACTTCTACCTTGAGCTGGCTGAGCTGGGGCCCTCGACTGAGCGCAGAACAAACCACACAGAAACCTCCACCTTCTGCAGCCACAGGCAAACCAGAGCATGCCTTTAATCCCAGCACCCGGGAGGCAGAGATAGAAGGGTCCCTGTGAGTTCGAGGCCACCTTGAGGCTACATAGTGATTGGACTGTGGGGAGGGAGAGGGGGGAGAACAAGTTTTGGTTCAAGGGCTGGAGAGATGGCTTAGTGGTTAAGGCATTTGCCTGCAAAGCCAAAGGACTCCAGTTCGATTCCCCAGGACCCACGTAAGCCAGATGCACAAGGGGGCACATGAGTCTGGAATTCGTTTGTAGCTGGAGGCCCTGGAGCGCCCATTCTCTCTCTCTCTCTCTGTATCTGCGTCCTTCTCTTTCTTTCTCTCTCTCTCTCAAATAAATAAACTTTGGTTCAAGGGCTGGAGAGACTGCTCAGTGGTTAAAACACTTGCCTCCAAAGCCTAACAAGCTGGGTTAAATTCCTCGGTACCCACGTAAAGCAAAATGCACAAAGTGGCACCTGCACCTAGAGTTCATCTAATTCATTTGCAGCAGCTAGAGGTCTGGAGCACCCATTCCCTCTCCCTCTCCCTCCCTCTCTCTCTCTAATAAACAAATGAAACAAAATAGCTGCCAGGCGTGGTGGTGCACCCCCACACCCGGCCCTTCTCTCTCAAATGAATAAATAAATATATATTTTAAAAAACCACCTTGGTTCAAAACCATCCATCACTCAGGGAACCAGAATGCCTCAAATAGTGCCTGGCATGCAGCAGGAACTCTACAAGCATCTATTACTCAAATGAACATCCCGACCCCTCAGCGTCATCCAAACAACTGCTAACACCATTCAGGGCTCTACAGCTTGGCGGCAATTACCAGAGACTATGAAACCATTCAATGCTGAGCGGCCAAAGCCCTGCTGAAGTGAGGGGAGCTCCTGAACTTCATTATATTATCTTCACTGCTTCATCTACACTTGCAGTTTTCATAAAAGATTTTTTTGTTGCTGCTGTTGTTTTTCGAGGTATGGTTTTACTCTTGTCTAGGCTGACCTGGAATTCACTAAGTAGTCTCAGGCTGGTATTGAACTCAGGGTGCTCTTCCTAGCTCTGCCTCCTCAGTGCTAGGATTAAAGGTGTGCACCACCACATCTAGTTTACATGTAAAATTTTTAAGTTCAGGCCTGGAGAGATGGCTTAGTGGTTAAGCACTTGCCTATGAAGCCTAAGGGCCCCAGTTCGAGGCTCAATTCTCCAGGACCCACGTAAGCCAGATGCACAAGGTGACACATGCATCTGGAGTTTGTTTGCAGTGGCTGGAGGCCCTGGTGTGCCCATTCTCTCTCTATCTATCTGCCTCTTTCTCTGTGTGTCTGTTGCTCTCAAATAAATAAATAAATGTAACAACAACAAAAAAAAAACACATTTAAGTTCAGCGCTGGGAAGATGGCTTAGTGGTTAAAAGCACTTGATTGCAAAATTTGATGGCCCAGGTTCAATTCCCCAGGACCCACATAAAGCCAGATAACTTGCAGTGGCAAGAGGTTGTGGTACACCCATTTTCTCTCTCTCTCTGCTTGCAAATATACATATAAAACACCTTAAGAACAATAAATAAAAATCTTAAATTAAATTCAGGGCCGGCTCAGAGGTGAAAGGTGCTTGCTTGCAAAGCCGGCAAGCACGGGTTCAATTCCCAAGCCACCCATGGTAGGGCCTGTAGCCACTGCAAAACAACTCCAAACACACGTGCCACTTTGTGCATCTGGATTACATGGGTACGGGGGATTTTTTTTTTTTTACTTGTTTGTTTTTCTTTTTTTTTCTTTCTTTTTTTTTTTCTTTTTTTGAGGTAGGGTCTTGCTCTAGCCCAGGCTGACCTGGAATTCACTTGGTAGTCTCAGGGTGGCCTCGAACTCATAGTGATCCTATCTCTGCTTTACAAGTGCTGGTATTAAAGGTGTTCACCACCATGCCCGTCGGATACTGAGGAATTGAACCTGGGTCCTTAGACTTCTCAGGCAAGCACCTTAAACGCTAAGCCAGCTCTCCAGCCTTTTTTTTTTTTTTTTTCCCTGAGTGTGTCTTGCTATATATAGTCCAGCCCAGGCTGACCAGCAAGAGCAATTTATAGCCAGCCCAGCCTCATGACATGTACCAGAAACAGGACACAGAGGGACAGGTGTAGCAGAACCCACACTGATGATGCACAGAAAGACCAGCAGGACATTTAGTTAGTTAGGTTTTTTTTGTTGGTGTTTTTTTTTTTTTTTTTTTTTTTTCGAGGTAAGGTTTCAGTCTAGCTCAGGCTGACCTGGAACTCACTCTATAGTCTCAGGGTGGCCTCAAACTCATGGTGGTCCTCCTACCTCTGCCTCCCGAGTGCTGGGATTAAAGGCGTGCGCCACCACGCCAGGCCTTTTCTTCTTTTTTTATTGACAACTTCTATACTTACAGACAATAAACCATGATATTTCCCTCCCCTCCCCCCATTCCCCTTCACCACTCCACTGTCAATTATATCACCTCCCTCTCTCCATTAGTCTCTCTCTTAATGTTATCATCTTTTTCTCCTATTATGAGGGTCTTGTAAAGGTATTGCCAGGTACTGTGAAGTTTTTCTTTTTTTTAAGGTAAGGTCTCACTCTAGCCCAGGCTGAGCTCGAATTCACTATGTAGTTTCAGGCTGACCTTGAACTCACAGCAATCCTACCTCTACCTCCCAAGTGCTAGGATTAAAGGTATGTGTGACCACTCCAGACAGGACATTTGTTAAAATGCTGACAAAGGCGGGTATGGTGCCTCAAACGTGTAATCCCAGCACTCCACAGGCAGAGACAGGATGACCACCACACACATTCCGTGCCAGTTTGGGCTATGTAGTGAGTGCCAGACAGCCTTTGCTATGGAGTGAGACGTTCAAAAGAATTGCTGCTGGTGAATTTTCTATGTGCAGAAGCGTGATGGGTGACAGCTGTCTGAATTTCTCACGTTCTCAGCACTGAGTAGGTGTTACTTTTGGAATCAAAACAAAATAACTGAAACAAAGAAAATGTACATTTCTCCCATCCACAGTCCCCAAAAATAATGTACCATTAGTGCAAAACAAAAAAGATATGTGGGAACCGGGCGTGCTAGTGCACGCCTTTAATCCCAGCACTCGGGAGGCAGAGGTAGGAGGATCACCATGAGTTCTAGGCCACCCTGAGACTACATAGTGAATTCCAGGTCAGCCTGGGCTAGAGTGAGACCCTACCTTGAAAAAACAAAAACAAAACAAAAGCCGGGTGAGGTGGCACATGCCTTTAATCCCAGCACTTGGGAGGCAGAGGTAGGAGGATCACTGAGTTTGAGGCCACCCTGAGACTACATAGTGAATTTCAGGTCAGCCTGGACAGAGTAAGACCCTACCTCAAAAAACAAAAACACACACACAAACACAAAAAGAGTATGTTGGGGGAGGGACTGGAGAGATGACTCAGCAGTTAAGGAGCTTGCTTGCCTGCAAAGCTTAAGGACCCAGGTTTGATTCACCAGGGTGCTGGGGAGATGGCTTAGCAGTTAAGCACTTGCCTGTGAAGCCTAAGGACCCTGGTTCAGGGCTTGATTCCCCAGTACCCACATAAGCCAGATGCACAAGGTAGCACATGCATCTGGAGTTTGTTTGCAGTGGCTGGAGGCCCTGGTGTGCCAATTCTCTCTCTCTCTGTTACTCTCAAATAAATAATTTAAAAGTAAACAAGATTATATATATATAAAAATATTATAAATATTATATAAATATATATAAAGTCAGGTGTGGTGATGCATGCTTTTAATCCCAGCACTTGGGAGGCAGAGGTAGGAGGATCACTGTGAGTTTGTGGCCACCCTGAGACTATATAGTGAGTTCTAGGTCAGCCTGAGCTACAGTGAGACCCTACCTTGAAGAAAACAAACTAACTAACTAACTAACTAAATAAATAAAAGCTGGACATGGTGGCATACACCTTTAATTCCAACACTCTAGAGGCAGAGGTGGGAGAATTGCCATGAGAGGCTGGAGAGATGGCTCAGTGGTTGATGGGGCTTGCAGAGCTTGACTGCTTAGGGTCGATTTCCCAGTACCAACATAAGCCAGATCCACAAAGTGGAGCATGTGTCTGGAGATCATTTGCAGTGGCAGGAGGCCCTGACACACCCACACTCACTCACTCTGCCTCTTTCTCTCTGTCATAAATAAACAAAAAGATTTTAAATATATGCTGAAGAAGAAAACAACTGTCTATGATTCCAAACGTTTCAAACGTACACACACAGAAGGGCTGGGGCATTAGATGACCTAGAGGTTACGAGACCGTAACGTCACCACTCACAAACTTCCTGATTTTTGTAGAATTTCAGATTATAGACTTTTGTGTTTTCACTCGAGCCCCGATTTTGCTAGAACTCAAGGGGATTCTCCTATCTCAGACTCTAGTGCTGGGCTTAGAAGGCATAACCAACCACACAGAGAATAGATTTTTTTTTTTTTTTTTTGGTGTTTTGAGGTAGGGTCTCACTCTGGTCCAGGCTGACCTGAATAGATTTTTTTAAACTAATTAGTTTTTCTTTTTTATTTTTCTTTTCTTAATTTTTCTTTATTTATTTACAAGCAGAGAGAGAGAGAGAGAAGAGAGGCAGACAGACAGAGAATGGGCATGCCAGGAAACAACTCCATCTGGCTAATGTGGGTCCTGGAGAATGGAACCAGGATCCTTCAGCTTCACAGGCAAACGCCTTAACCGCTAAACCATTTCTCCAGCCCCAGAAAATAGATTTTTATTTCGGGGGCAGGGATTGAGGCAAGGGTCTATCTAGGCCAGGCTGAAGATTGAACCCAGAGCTTTAGGCAAGACAGGGCAAGCACTCCACTGACTCAGCTACATGCCCAACCCCTGCAGTTCTGAAGTAGGGATACTCAACTGCATGTGACACCCCGTGCCTCCACAACCATCATCTTCATCAGTTACTAGTCACAGGAGCTGCATTCTGCTCTGCCCCTACAACGCCTCCTCTTGGCACTAGATTTGATTGGTTTTCTTTGTGGTGCTGTGGACCACACCTAGGGCCTCCTACATGCTAGACAAGCCTTCTACCACTGAGCCACGGCCCAGGTCCACGATGGTGGATTCCAGACGAGCTTTGTACAATAGACACTCGTGTTTTGAAGTATCAGGTATAAATAGTTCAATGTAAGGCCCTGGGTTTGATGCCCAGTTCCATCAAAAAGGTGTGCATAGCAGGCCCGGTGTGGTGGTGCACGCCTTTAATCCCAGCACTTGGGAGGCAGAGGTAGGAGGATCACCATGAGTTCGAGGCCACCCTGAGACTATATAGTGAATTCCAGGTCAGCCTGAACCACAGTGAGACCCTACCTCAAACAAAACAAAACAAAACAAAACAAAACAAAACAAAACAAAACAAAACAAAACAAAACAAAAGTGCGTGTAGTGGTGCACACCTTTAATCCCAGCACTCAGGAGGCAGAGGCAGAAGGATCACTGTGAGTTTGAGGCCACCCTGAGACTACAGAGTGAATTCAGGTCAGCTTGGGCCAGAGTGAGACCCTACCTCGAAAAAAACAAACAAAAATAAAAAAAAAAAAACCTGATGAGGAGTATTCCCCAACTTACTTTCTTTTGAAAAATATTTTATTTATTTGAGAAAGGGGTTGAGAGAGAGAGGACAAGGAGGAGAGAATGGGTGCGCCAGGGCCTCCAGCCACTGCAAACAAACTCCAGCTGCATAAGCCACCTTGTGCATCTGGCTTACATGGGTGGGGAGTCGAACCTGGGTCCTTAGGCTTCGCAGGCAAGCAAGCTTAACCACTAAGCCATCTCCCCAGCCCACATTTCCAAGTTTTTAGGATCTCCACTTTCCAACTCTTGAGGCCCTTGGCTTCTTGAATTCCCATTCTTTTTTTTTTTTTTTTTTTTTTTTTTTTTCGAGGTAGGGTCTCACTCTGGCCCAGGCTGACCTGGAATTCACTATGTAGTCTCAGGGTGGCCTCAAACACACAGTGATCCTCCCGAGTGCTGGCATTAAAGGCTTGCGCCTCCACGCCTGGCTTCCCATCATACATATTCCACTACGTCCCCTTGTAAAACCAGGGGAGGAGGGGCGCCACCACGCCTGGCCTGGGCTCCCACATTCTAACACTCCACACTCCTGAGCCCACACACTGCTCAGGTCTAAGACCCCAGCACTCCAAAAGCCAAACATTCCACCGCACAGGGTCAGACCATCCCCAGTCAAACATTCCTGACTTCCATCTGCTCACATGGGGAATGGGAACCCACTGGCAACTTCCCAACGCTAGGAGCCCGCATACCAACTCTCCTTTTCTCTTGCTTGTTTACACGGCATTCATTGTTTCTTTTCTTTCTTTCTTTCTTTCTTTCTTTCTTTCTTTCTTTCTTTCTTTCTTTCTTTCTTTCTTTCTTTCTTTCTTTCTTTGTGAGTGACAGACAGAAAGATGTAGAGAGAGAATGGGTGAGCCAGGGCCTCCAGCCACTGCAAAGGAACTCCAGATGCATGCGCCACGTTGTGCATCTGGCTTACGTAGGTCCTAGGGAATTGAGCCTTAAACCTGGGTCCTTAGGCTTCACAGGCAAGCGCTTAACCACTAAGCCATCTCTCCAGCCCCCTAACATGGAATTCGTGCCGGCTCAAATCCCAGCGTTTCTAGAAGGCCATCCTGCCAACGACGCAAGAATCCAACACAACTGCTGTCTACCAACACCAGCTCATGGCCAGCATGCTCACTCTGATTCCAGGTAAGGAAGCAACCACGTCACACCACACTATGGGACCCCCAGTCCCCACACTCCAGCGTTTGAGGACCAGGAACTTGTCCTTGGGCCCTGCGTGGCCCACTGAGCACCAGGCAGCTATCCACCCTGCAGCACAGTGGTCCCTGGCCCCTCCCTGGGGGGGGGGGCGATGGATGCTTGAATCAGAGGCTCCAAGCTCACCTGAAGCAGTAGTTGGTATCCAGAGCTCGGCGGTGCCTTGAACTGTGCAGGTGCTGGGCCCTCTCCAGCGGGGTGGCCATAAGGAGCAGGAAGGGCCGGTTCATGTCATGAATGGTGCCCAGGTCACCCCGGCGTTTGGGACTGATCCCTGGGCAAAGGGAATACACACATTGAGGAGGGCTGGATGGGTGAGCAGAGAGCCCATGAGATTTCACACACGTGCACGTGCCCACACGGATGCTGCCAGGCATGCCCATGGTGCTGGGCCAGGGCAGAGGGCTCACCGTTGATTTCCACGTGGAGTTCGTTGTCTTTACTGTCACAAGAGCAGTGGGCACTGAAGCGGAAGCCCTGGAGTCCCTCTGCGGGAGATGAAGAGGGAAGCCGGTCTGAGAGAACAGCTCACCACGTCCCACACACACCTCACTCTTGCTGTGGCTCCTTCCTTCTCTCTCCTTCTCTCTCTTCACACGGTGGCCCGCTCAGACGTCACCTCCTCTGTCTGAGAAGCACTCTAGGATGAGCCCACCCTCCTGCTTCTACCTCCCAAGTGCTGCCATGACAGGTGTGCGCCCGCCACCATGCTCAGCTGGGAGGTGTTTCTTCAATGCATTGTGTCAATGACATTTTGGGGGCCTTTTGTTTGTTTGTTTTTGTTTTTCAAGGTAGGGTTTTGCTCTAGCTTAGGCTGACCTGAAATTCACTATGAAGCCTCAGGATGGCCTCCAACTCACGGCAATCCTCCTACCTCTGCCTCCCAAGTGCTGGGATTAAAGGCGTGCGCCACCACGCTGGCTGGACTTGGGTTTCTACTGTGGCCCCAACAATGCCCAGCACGGTGGAGACCTGTGGCACTTGCTGAATGAGAAGGCAGTGGACTCAGAAAGGGACAGGACACAGCTCTTTCCTGGACAGACCGTGTCACACTTTCTCCCTGGCCTCAGGGCCTGTGCACAGCACACTCCTGCCTGTCTTCTTGTCCTGATTGGTGGTGCTCCACAAACGTCCCTCCCGCCAGGAATTCTCTCCCCGGACTGTCGCTACCTGACTGCAGGTCTGGTCTTTCTGCACCTGACCCCGAGGGCAAGGATGAGGTGGTTTTAGCCACGTGCCCAGAATCCTCTGGCACTGGGCAGAGCAGAGGGCAGAACTCTTGCAAATGAACTGCTGCTGAGTCTCGGTGCATCACTCAGGTGTGAATGGGGGGCAGGGGGGCAAGCTCGAGTCTCAGGCAGCGACACAGCAGTGTGAGTGTATGAGGGGGACACCAGATACACGGAGAGGAGGGTGACAAGCCATCTCACCTCCTTGGCTCAGCCACTGCCTCACGACTCCAGTGACGTCAAAGGACAACCACTCGGGCGTGTCCGTGGGGGTCAGCAACCGGTTGCTGAGGTAGCGCCAGGAATTGTTGCTGTGTTTCTGAACGGGGGGGTGGGGAAGGGTGGAGCGATGTCATCACAGCCGCGTATATACTGCCCTGCCCTCCCATCCCATCGCATCGCATCACATCCCGTCCCCAGGCCAGCTTCCAGACCGTCCCTAGACACTAGCCTTCCGGACAACACCCCTAGTGATCCTGCAGGCTCCACCCACACCCACAGCCCCCCAAAAGGAGAGGATAGGCGGAGAAAGGGTCCCCAGGCTGCAAGCAAGGCACTTCAGGATGCCTCCGTCCCTGGCCCTGACCACTGCAGGCAGTGGCACCTTCCTGGAAGAGGGATGAGCTCCTTGCAGCAGCTGGGATGACACTGAAGAGCCACTGACGCTTATTCTAGGGTCTGTTTTGTTGTTGTTGTTGTTGTTTTGTTTTTTTCGAGGTAGGGTCTCACTCTGGTCCAGGCTGACCTGGAATTCACTATGTAGTCTCAGGCTGGCTTCGAACTCACGGCGATCCTCCTACCTCTGCCTCCCGAGTGCTGGGATTAAAGGTGTGCACCACCAAGCCTGGCATTATTTTAAAGTCTTAAGGAGTTTACAATCTGGACATGACACCCCCTTCTTTTGAAAACAGTCACTTTCCTTTTCATTTTATTTGACTATTTGAGACTATATTATAACCCAGGCTAACCTTGAACTTAAGATGACCCTCCTGTCTCAGACTCCCAAGTGCTAGGGTGACAGTGGTGAGCCAGCACAATACATAGACTACGCCCTGGGCACTGCATAAGACTTCAGAGGCGCCGGGCGTGGTGGCACACGCCTTTAATCCCACAGCACTCCGGAGGCAGAGGTAGGAGAATCACCATGAGTTCGAGGCCACCCTGAGAATAGAGTGAATTCCAGGTCAGCCTGGGCTAGAGTGAGACCCTACCTCAAAAACCAAAAAAAAAAAAAAAAAAAGACTTCAGAGGCTACAGCTAAGAAGCTAACAGAAAGCAGGGTGTGGTAATGCACTCGGGAGGCTGAGGTAGGAAGACTGTTATGAGTTGGAGGCCAGTCTGGGGGGCTGCAAGAATGAGTTCCAGGTCAGCCTGGACTAGAGTGAAACCCTGCTTCAAAAAAACAAAAACAAAAAAAAAAGCCCCACATGGTGATGCATACCTTTAATCCCAGCACTCGGGAGGCAGAGATAAGAGAATCACTGTGGATTCAAGGCCACCCTGAGATTACATACTGAATTCCAGGTCACCCTGGACTAGAGTGAGACCCTACCTTGAAAATCCAAAAACTAAAAATAAAAACAAAAAAGAACCCAGCCAGTTGTGGTGGCGCAAGCTTATAATCCCAGCACTTGGGAGGCAGAGGTAGGAGGTTCGCTGTGAGTTCAAGGCCAGCCTGAGAATACATAGTGAATTCTAGATCAGCCTGGGCTAGAGTAAGCCCTTACCTCGAAAAACTAAAAATAAATAAATAAATATTAAAAAAAAAAAATGAAAGCTGGGCATGGTGGCACACACCTTTAATCCCAGCACTTGGGAGGCAGAGGTAAGAGGATTGCCATGAGTTCGTGGCCACCCTGAGACTACATAGTGAATTCCAGGTCAGCTTGGGCTAGAGTGAGACCCTACCTTAAAAAACCAAAAGACAACAACAAAAAAAACAAACAAACAAACAAACAAAAAAACATGACGGGACTAAAGAGATGGCTCAGCTTGCCAGCAAAGCCTGATGGCCTGGGTTTGATTCCCCCACTACCCGCGTAAGCCCCATGCACAGAGCAGTGCCTGCATCTGGAGTTCATTTACAGCCGGCTGGAGGCCCTTACATGTCAGCATTCTTATATTATTATTATATTATTATTATATTATTATTATATTATATTATATTATTATTATATTATATATTATTATTATATTATATATTATTATATATTATATATTATATATTATATATATTATATATTAATATATATTATATATTATTATTATAATATATATTATATATATTATTATATTATATATTATATTATTATTATATTATTATTATATTACTCTTCCAGCATTCTTATAGAGTCCAGCTCCTAAGACCCAGCTTTCCAACTGTTTACCACCCTAGGAAGCACTCTGAAAGCTTGAAAGAGGGCTACCAAGGGACATTGTGTGTCCTCGACCATCTGCGAGTGGCTAGGTAGAGCCTGTAGCCTTCCAAAGAGCCACCTGGCCCCACCTCCCACGCTCATGCCCTCACCTGATAGAGCTCCACATGCTGTTCCACGCTCGACTTGAATCTCTGCAGACGCAGCTCTGCCCGGGACAGCAACAGGGGTTCGGGCACCGCCTCCCGCAGGTCTGATGTGTTGAAGTACATATACACGCTGTGTGGGATGTCCTTAGTTTTGTCATAGATTACTAGAAGGAAGGAAGGAGGGACGATATCAAGGCATGTGGCAGGGATGGGCAGAGCAGGCATATGCCAAATCTGAGTCCATGACTGTTTTTGTTTTTGTTTTTTTGGTTTTTGAGGTAGGGTCTCACTCTGGTCCAGACTGACCTGGAATTAACTATGTAGTCTCAGTGTGGCCTCGAACTCTTGGAGATCCTCCTACCTCTGCCTCCTGAGTGCTGGGATTAAAGGCGTGCGCCACCACGCCCGGCTAAGGTTGGAGTTTTACCTTGATACTCTATCAGACCTCGGGAGGGCTTCTCCCTTCCGGATGTGTTTGGCTTACCCACCCTTCTCTCCCATGAACCATCATCGATAAATTTCCCTCCAGCACACACCAACTACATAAAACCCTGTCTCAAGAAAAATGTACAGGGCTGGTGAAATGGCTTAGTACACAAGCTAAACTACCAGAATGTTTCTCTCCTGCCTTTTGCTGGGTGACGTAAGGCAGATCACAGCCCTGTCCCTAAATCTCTTACCCCTGAGCCATGCCCCCAGCCCCTCACTGTGGATTCTAGGTAAGTGTTCTACCAATTTTCTGTTATTCTGGTTTTTTTTGTTTGTTTGTTTTTTGTTTTGTTTTGGTTTGGTTTGGTTTTTCGAGGTAGGGTTTCACTCTGATCCAGGAATTAACTATGTAGTCTCAGGGTGGCCTTGAACTCACAGCGATCTTCCTACTTCTGCCTCCCGAGTGCCAGGATTAAAGGCGTGCGCCACCACGCCCGGCTCTGTTATTCTGTTTTGAAATTTATTTATTTATTTATTTATTTGAGAGAGAGAACAGAAGAGGCAGACAAGAAAAAAAAGGGCATGCCAGGACCTCTAGCCATGGCAAACGAACTCCAGACTCCTCATGCACCACCTTGTGCATCTGGTTTACATGGGTACTGGGGAATTGAACCTGGGTCCTCTGGCTTCACAAGCAAAAGCCGTAATCGGTAAGTCATCTCTCTAGCCCTCTGTTATTCTTTGAGACACAGCAGTAACATTCAGCTCCCTGATTCCAGGGGCAGGGGAGAAGGCTCAGCTTGACTTGAGTGATATAGCAGGATGGCCGTAGCCCCAGTCTTGTTTTGGTTTTTCAAGGCAGGGTTTCACTCTTTGCCCAGACTGACCTGGAACTTAACTCTGTAGTCCCAGGCTGGTCTTCACCTCACAGCGATCGTCCTACCTCTGGCCCCCAAGTTCTGAGATTAAACGTGTGCGTCACCGCGCCCTGCGGCCCCCATCTTGTGTGAAGTAGAGACTAGAGAACAATGCTGGGCTCAATGAGAGTGGAAAGTTCTGTCAGTGAGCCTCCTCCTCAGGAACCACATGTAAGTGAGCCATAGGGGAAGGCACCATTCTCCTCTGGCCTTATATGTGCTCACGAGATTCACGGATCTGCACATACACATATTACACCATACATAGTACACATGCAAAAAGAAAAGTTAACAAAATAATTAGGGAGGCTGGAGAGATGGCTTAGCGGCTAAGGCATCTGCCTGCTAAGCCTAAGAATGCTGGCTCCAATCTCCAGCGGTTCCAATCTCCAGGGCCCACGTTTAGCCAGATGCAAAGTGACGCAAGGGCGTAATGCCGCACTTGACCACAAGGGGGCGCATGCATCTGGATTTCGGTCACAGCAGCTGAGAGACTGCTGGCGTGCCCATTTCTGTCTTCCTCTCCCTCCCTCCCCCCCTCTCTGTCTCTCTCCGTGTCTCTCTCCAAAAAATAAAAATAAAAAAAATAAAAGAGAGAGTGAGTCAGACCCCACCTCAAACCTTCCACCACCACCCCTCAAAAGAGGCCTGGGCGTGGTGGTGCACACCTTTAATTCCAGCACTAGGAAGGCAGAGATAGGAGGATTCCATGAGACTGAGGCCAGCCTGCAGGTCAGTCTAGGCTAGAATGAGACCTTACCTGGAAAAGCAAAACAAAACAAGAGTTCTATATTTCCTAAATGCTGTTCAAAGCACTTTACTTTATAAAGAGACTTAACAGCAATGCCAAGAGAAAAATTCAGGATCTCTGGCTTTGGGAAATGCAAGATATATATGTATATGTGTTTATTTATTTATTTAAAGTCCAGGGTGGCCTCAAACTTATGGAGCTGAGGCTATCTGAATTGGTCTTCCAGTCAGCCAGGCGTGGTGGCGCACGCCTTTGATCCCAGCACTCGGGAGGCAGAAGTAGGAGGATCGCCTGAGTTCAAGGCCACCCTGAGACTACAGAGTGAATTCCAGATCAGCCTGGGCTAGAGTAAGACCCTACCTGGAAAAACCAAAATAAATAAAAATAAATGATCTTCCAGTCTCCACCATGTGAACACTGGAATTACAGGCATGTGCATACACCTGGCAGGGACACTTAATCAGTACTTCCTGCCAGTTATACATTACCCATTAGTACTTAAAACAATTCATTTCAGAGAGAAAAAGAAAAGAGGGAGAGAGAGATACGCTGTGTGCAGCACGGCCTCCAGCCACTGCAAACGAACTCTAGATGCATGCACCACCTTGTGCATCTGGCTTTACATGGGTACTGGGGAACTGAACCTGGGTCCTCAGGCTTTGCAGGCAAGCGCCCTCACCACTGAGCCATCTCTCCAGCCCTCTAGTCATCGGTACCCTTCGCTGGGTTCCGAGATGGTGAGGTGCTTGTCTAGATAAGCATGCTAGCAGCAGGGGGCAGGACTCCAAGGATGGCTTCCTAGTAGAGAGGAAGCCTTGGCTGAAGCAGCAGATTCTCAACTCAGGGGTCAACTGCACAGTCAGTCCCTTGACGCTTCCTGCAGTGGGGGTGAGAAGTCGGAGACAATGTGGGAAGGACAGAGGCCACCCCTTCCTGTATGCCCCCCCCCTTCCCTACTCCTCCTTCCCCTGGAACCCTAGTTCTTGGTCCACTGGTTACTCAGCAAACTTCAAAGGAAGGGCAGAATCTTAGCTGGATGTAACAGATAGGGAAAGGAGGGGAGTGGAAGGACTGGGGGGGGGGTGAAAGGTGAAAGTCTCAGCACACGGAGAGATGAATGGGGATGCAGAAGGGCTGGAGCTGGGGAGGCATATCCCGTTAAGAGAAATATGTATGTTTGTGGGAGAAAGAGACAGTCTCTCAAGGGACAAGAGAAGATCACAGGCGGCTGGGGAGATGGCTCAGCGGTTAAAGGCACTGGTGTGCAAAGTCTGGTGACCTGGGTTTCGTACCCCACACCCACATAGAGCTAGATACACAAAGTGATGCACGTGTCTGGAGTTCATTTGCAATGACAAAGAGACCCTGGCAGACCCATGCTCACTGTCTGTCTCAAATAAATTAAAAAAAAATTTTTTTTCAAACAAAATCAGGCTGGAGAAATTACTCAGAGGTTAAGGCACTTGCCTATAAAGGCTGAGGACCTGGGTTTGATTCCCCAGTACCCACATAAAGCCAGATGCACAAAGTGGTACATGCATCCAGAGCTCATTTGCAGTGGCTAGAGGCCTCCGTACACCCATTCTCTGCCTCTTTCTCTCTGTCCCAAAATTAAAAAAAAAATTATATATACATATATGGTTATTATTGTTTTGATATATATTTTTATTTTGGTTTTTGGTTTTCTGAGGTAGGGTCTCACTCTAGCCCAGGCTGAGCTGGAATTCACTACGTAGTCTCAGAGCGGCCTTGAACTCACAGTAATCCTCCTACCTCTGCCTCCTGAGGGCTGGGATTAAAGGGTGGCGCCACCATGCCAGGCTAAATTTTTTTTTTGGAGAGAGACAGAGACAGACAGAGAAAGACAAAGATGGACGCGCCAGCAGTCTCTCAGCTGCTGTGAATGAAATCCAGATGTGTCTGCTCCCTTGTGGTCAAGTGCGGCATTGCACCCTTGTGTCACTTTGCATCTGGCTAAACGTGGGACTTGGAGATTGGAAACCGCTAAGCCATCTCTCCAGCCCTAAATTTTTTTTTTTTTTTTTTTTAAGGTTCTTACGGTCAGGCTGACCTGGCAGGTGGCCTTAACCGCTAAGCCATCCTCCCAAGTGCTGGGATTAAAGGCGTCTCCAGCCCTAAATTTTTTTTTAAAGGCAAAAATCAAGCCAGATGTGGTGGTGCACACCCTTTAATCCCAGGCCTCAGGGAGGCAGAGGTAGGAGGATCACAGTGAGTTCGAGGCCAGCCTGAGACTACATAGTGAATTCCAGGTCAGCCTGTGCTAGAATGAGTACCTTAGAGGAAAAAAAAGGAGTGGGAGCTGGAGAGATGGTTTAGCTGTTAAGGTACTTGCTTGCAAAGGCAAAGGACCCAGGGTCAATTCCCCAGACCCTACGTAAGTCAGATGTACAAGGTGGTACATATATCTGGAGTCCCTCTGCAGTGGCTGGAGACCATAGTGTGCCCATTCTGTCTTTCTCTGTCTGCCCCCTGTCTCTTTCAAATAAATACATAAAATATTCAAAATTAGGAGGGAAAAACGGACGGGAGAGATGGCTTAGCGGTTAAGGCACTTGCTTGTAAAGCCTAAAAATCCAGGTGTTCGGTTCTCCAGTACCTACATAATGCCAGATATACAGGGTGCATGTGTTTGGAGTTCATTTGTAGAGGATAGAGGCCCTGGCCCGACCGTTCTGTGTCGTAAATAATTAATATTTTTAAAAAGCAAAGATCAGAGGTCAGCGATGCCTCTGCAAGTGAAGGTCACAACAATGACAGGGTGTCATCTGACTGATGGGGGACCCAGAAGACCAACCCTTAAGGGACTCTGTGGAGGGAGGCGCGCTCTCCTAAGGTTCCGGGGCCACACGCCGCTGCCCGGGTCCCGCGTGGGCGCAGTCCGGGTGGAGCTGGTCCCTGGTCCCGGCCCTTTGCTGGAGTGAGGAGGGCGGGAGCAGACGCAGTGGAGGGCGGGGATGGGACCTGCCTCGTCTCGCCCCAGGCTCTGGGCGCGCTCTCTTGATCCCCGCCCCTCCCTCCTGGACACGGGAAGGAAAGGGAAGGGAGGAGAAGGAGACCGAGGTGGCCGGACACTGGGGTTTCCCCAGCCTCACCCCAGGAGGAACTAAGATTTGGGGTACAGACTGCCAGCATTCCGCCCTGCGAAGGGTTACCCTAACCCCTTCAGGAAGCCATGGCTCCTGCATGCGCGTGGCACCCACGTGGGGCCTTTCTCACTCCACCCCCCTCTCCAGTGTCTCTCCCCCGAAGGGTTCAAATCCTGCCTCAGCCACTCCCTTCCACAAAGAGCAGAGGGCCAGCCCCCCGCCCCGGGGGCCACCTTTCCCATGGCCCAGTGTCCTGGATTCCTGGGGCCTCGCCCCCTCCCTCCTCTCTCCTAGGACACCTCCCAGGGCATCTTCGCACCCTTCTTCCACGTGCGTGCACTCATCATCTACGCCCCAGTCACCCTCTCCACGAATCCCTCCCCATCCCATCCCACGCGGTCTTCTGGAAGTAAGTCCACTGGAATCTTTTTTTGGGGCATATATCTGTCGTTTGCTTCCTCTAGTTTTTCTCTACCCGAGTCTTTCTTTCTCATGACCCTAAAGCTCCTGGGATCACATCTCCCTACTGCCTGCATCTCCATTTCTGAAATGCTGGGGTCTTCTCTCCTCCCGAACACAGTCACCCCTCATTTTTGTTGTTCTGGTTTTTGTCCGTCCCACCCCCCCCCTCCCCGAGCTAATGACCTGGAACTCTGCAACTCACTCTGTAGTCCCAGGCTGGCCTCAAACTCTCTCACAGTAATCTTCCTACCTCTGCCTCCTGAGTGCTAGGTTTAAAGGCGTGTGCATTTTATCATACCCAAGAAGAAAACCCTTTTCCACAATCCTCCCCTATTGCTTCTCTCGCATGGCGGGGGGCTTCTCTCCATGATTCCCCACGCCTGTCATCCTCTATAAATGACCCACTTCGCTCACCATTTCCCCTCTCCAAGACCAGACACGGGGGGTTCGGTACTCAAGAGCCACTATTAGGGACACTCACACTCCGGCGCCCCCCCCAGGGCTCCCCTTCCTCCATCCCTGAACTCCAGCACCCCCATGGATCCCCTTCTCTCATCCCTTTCCCCCTAGGACCCCTATGCTCTGGCGCCCTCAGGGGTCCCTGCCTCCCTCCCTGTTCCCTCCACCACAGGACCCCTGCCCTCCACTCCAGCGCCCCCAGGGGATCCCCTTCCTCCATCTCCCGTTTCTTCCCAAGACTACAGTGTTTCAGTGCCTCCAGGGGTCCCTTCCTCCATTCTCTTTTCCTCTGCAGGACCCCGTGCTCCGGGCTCCGAGGGGTCCCCTTCCTCCATCCCCGTTTCCTCCCCAGGACGCCCTGTTCCGGGACTCACCTTCCTCCATCCCTGCGCTCCGGTACCCCCAGGAGTCCCCGTTTTCTCCCCAGGACCCGCGCTCTGGGCCCCCAGGGGATCCCCTTCATCCCAGCTACCCGGCCCCTCGGAGCTCACCGTGGTTTCGATCCACCATGAGCACGCGGGTGACCTCTTTGGCGTAGTAGTCCGCCTCGGGCTCGGGCTCAGGTTCGGCGCTCTCCCCGGCCACCCGGTCTCGGGTGCTGTTGTACAAGGCGAGCACGGCCTCGGGCAGGGGCCCGGGCGGCACCTCCCCCTGGCTCGGGGGGCTGGCGAGCCGGAGCTTAGACAGGATCTGCCCGCGGATGGCCTCGATGCGCTTCCGCTTCACCAGCTCCATGTCGATGGTCTTGCAGGTGGACAGCCCCGAGGCCGGTCGGCCGGGCGACAGCACCACGAGCCACAGCAGCGGCGGCAGCAGCAGCAGCGGCGGCAGGAGCCGCAGCCCCGGGGGCGGCATGGGGGAGGCGGCTCCCCGCGGCGCTGCGGAGGGCGCGGACCGGGCGGAGGTGGGTGGCTGGCTGGCGGACGCCCCGCCCCGCCCCGCCGCCCCTCCAGGGGCTGGGGAGGGTCTCCTCGGGGGCTGGGGGTAACAGGTAGGGGAGAAAGTGTCCGGCAGACGAAAGCAGCAGGGGTCTCGGGGAGGCTCCGACCCTGGGTGTCTCAGTGTCTCACGGGGGAAGAGTCGAGATGAGCAAGGTCTGGTAGCTGGAGTCGGGTGGTCTTGAACTGGGGCTCCGTGGCGGGTTGGAAGGAGACGCACCTCGGAGAGGAGAGGGTCCTAGGATTGCGGGGTCGAGTGGGGATCTCGGGAGACAAGCTGGCTGGAGGGCGGCGTGCAGGGGTGCGCCCCAGGTTTGGGGTGAAGTCTCGGCGGGAGGCGGGGCCTGCGGTTCCCGAGGGAAGTCCGGAGTGGGGTGGGCGGGTGGGGAGGGTCCCGGGCGGGCGGCGGGTCTGGAGTCCCCGGGTCCTGCCTCTTCCGAGGCCGCGCTGCGCCTAGCGGTCCCCGCGTCTCCGGCGGCAGCGGAAAAGTCTCAAAACTTTTCTCTTTTTAAAAACTCTTCTCCCTCCTCCCGCTCCTCCTCCCCGCGGCGGCGGCAGCTCGGTGGAGTCCCGGGCCTCGACTTTCGCTCCTCCGCGGCTCCTGGCCCCGCTCCTGGCGGAGGCCAGCCCCTGGAGCGGTTCCGAGCCGGGGGTGCCCCGGAGGGGCGTCCCCCCCCTGCCCCGGCCGGGGGCCCGGCTGTCTGGCGGATCCTGGGCGCGAGGAGGAGGAGGTGGAGGAAGAGGGGTCCGGGGCGCGCAAGGCGGCGGCGGCGGGGACCGGCTGCGCTGCGCGGCGGGGGGTTTTGAAGCCGCCCCGGCCCCACCCAGGAAGCGCGCGCGCGGGGCGGGGGCAACCCCGGGGGGAGGCCGCCGTCCTCATCTCGCGTGGGCGGGCTCCGAGGGGGGTCCCGGCGGCCCCGCGGGAGGGGGCGGACCCCGGCCCCGCCCCGCCGACGGTGCTGCCTCCTGGCGGCCGAGCGCTGCCGCCGCGGCAGCGGGTGCCTGTCCTAGGGGCCCCGGGGCTGAGTGGGGTCAGCGGGAAAAATGAGAACGCGGGGACCGGAGATGGAGAGGGTGAGAGGCTAAGCCCGAGGGCCGTCAGAGGATGGGGGCCCAGAGGGTGACCCCGAGAAGGATGGTGCCAGAGGCCCTCCGACGGCCCACGGGGGCCCGCGAGCAGCACACCTGCGACAGCGTGGGCATTGCCTTGCAGCTTTTATTACGCGTGTTCCCGCAGCCCCCTCCCCACACCCGGGACCGTGACCACGCACTTCTCGTCCCGCCGTACGGATGCAGCCTGGGGCCAGCGAGGACGCGGGGTTGGGGGAGGTGGGCACGACCATGGCCGGCTGGGGTCGGAGCCCCGGGTCGCCGCGCTCGCGGGGGTCCTCAGCACTCCACGCCGTAGCGGTCGAAGTGGCGCAGCAACAGGCCCAGGTCGAGGCGCACGGTGCCGCCCGCGGCCGTGTGCAGGCGGTAGCGGTCCGCGCCGCTGTAGATGGTGTCGGCGTGCAGCAGCTGCGGCCCACCGCCCACGAAGGCCCTCGCCAGCTGCTCCCGCCAGCTGCCCAGGGGCCGCCACGTGGGGCAGTCCAGCTGGTGGGTGCCTGGGCTGCTGGGCACGTGGCAAAAGCCGTAGCCTGCCAGCTGGCAACGGCCAAAGCTGTCCTGGGACCACACCTGGAGATGGAGCTTAGGCCAGCCTGCAGGACGAGACCCAGAGCAGGGGAGGGGTGAGGGAAGGTGAGGTAAGGTGCCGTTTCTGGGTCCCCCACTCCCCTCCAACTGCTGGAGACCTTGGCTCGGTCCTTCTGCCTTGAACTATTGCTTCAGCTTCCGGCCCGGGCTCCCACCCGCTGATCCACGCCCACACAGCAGCCAAAACAATCAGGAAAGGCTGCCTACTACTGTCCTGCTCGAGGCCTTCCGTGGTCCCCCGGCACCCCCGGTTAGAAGCCCAACCTCCTCAACCTGGGGAGGACCTTCGTGTCCTGCTTCCGCCAACGACCCTCTGCTCTGCAGGGCTCCCTGTGACGGCGGGTAGCCCACGGCGCCCCGATGCCTTCGACTTCAGACCTGGACCCATCTTCCCCTGCATCCTGAGCCTGAGCACTCCTCTGTGCTGGGCCCTGTTCTAGAAGCTGGGGACACCGTGGTAAACACAGCAGACAAAAATTCCTGCCCTGGGAGACTGAGAAGTCCTAGACAAGCACAGTAAAGAAGTAAATTACAGGGTACGGCAGGGGGTGATAAGTGCTCTGCAGAAAAATAAAGCCAGGTAGCGTGCAGATGGGGGTGGGGTGCAGTTTACGAAAGCAGGAGATGAAGAGAGCTTCACCAAGAAGGTGCCATTCTTTTGGGGCTGGAGAGATGGCTTAGCGGTTAGGCGCTTGCCTGTGAAGCCTAAGGACCCCGTTGGAGGCTCGATTCCCCAGGACCCACGTAAACCAGATGCACAAGGTGGCTCATGTTTGTTTGCAGTGGCTGGACTCCCTGGTGCGCCCATTCTCTAGCTCTCTGCCTCTTTCTCTTTCTGTCTGTCGCTCTCAAATAAATAAATAAAAATTAAATAAAAAGAATAGGGGGCTGGAGAGATGGCTTAGCGATTAAGGCCTTTGCCTACAAAGCCAAAGGATCCCCGTTCGACTCTCCAGGCCCCACGGTAAGCCAGATGCACAAGGGGGCACATACGTCTGGAGTACGTTTGCAGTGGCTGAAGTCCCTGGTGCGCCCATTCTCTCTATTGCCTCTTTCTCTATCTGCCCCTGTCACACATATAAATAAATAAAATATTTTTTTAAAAATCCGGGCGTGGTGGCGCATGCCTTTAATCCCAGCACTTGGGAGGCAGAGGTAGGAGGATCGCCATGAGTTCGAGTCCACACTGAGACTACATAGTTAATTCCAGGTCAGCCTGGACCAGAGTGAAACCCTACCTCGAAAAACCCCCCCAAAAAAAAAAAAAAGGTGACATTCTGGGCAGATCTCGGTGGACTTGGGAGGTGAAGGCAAGAGGAGCACCACAAATTTGAGATAAGCCTCATCTACACAGCAAGTTTCCGGACAGCCAGGGCTACAGAGAAAGACCTTGTCTCAGACAAAAAAAAAAAAAGTGAAAACGACATTTTCACACATGCACACGAGTGCAAAAATCTCAGCATTTGGGAGGGTGGGGTTCCAGGCTAGTTCAAAAAAAAAGAAAAAAAAAAGGGACAAAGGGCAAGAAAGGAAGGAAAAGACATTTGTGCTTGATATGGTGGCAAACACCTATAGTCCTAGCACTTGGGAGGCTGAGGGCAACCTGGGCTACACAGACTATTAAAAGGCTTGGTGGTGCACACCTTTAATCCCAGCACTCGGGAGGCAGAGGTAGGAGGATCACCATGAGTTCAAGGCCACCCTGAGACTACATAGTGAGTTCCAGGTCAGCCTGGACTAGAGTGAAACCCTACCTAAAAAAAAAGAGAGAGAGAGAGAAACGAACTCCTGATGCATGCACCACTTTGTGTACCTAGCTTTACATGGGTACTGGGTATTAAACTTGGGCCAGCAGGATTTTCATGCAAGCTCTTTTTTTTTTTTTTTTTTCCACGCAAGTTCTTTAACCACTGAGCTATTTCCCCAGCCTAAGACTCTGTTTTATTATTTATTATTATTATTATTATTATTATTATTATTATTATTGGTTATTTCAAGATAAGGTCTCACTCTAGCCCAGGCTCACACTCATTCTGTAGTCCCAAGCTCGCCTTGAACTCACAGTGACCCACCTGCCTCTGCCTCTCAAGTGCTGGGATTAAAGCTGTGCACCACCATGCCATGCTTTTTTTATTTTGTTTTGTTTTTCGAGGTAGGGTCTCACTCTAGCTCAGGCTGACCTGGAATTCACTATGTAGTCTCAGGGTGGCCTCAAACTCACGGTGATCCTCCTACCTCTGCCTCTGGAGTGCTGGGATTAAAGGCGTGCACCACCGCGCCCGCCTTGCTTTTTTTCCAAGCTAGGGTCTCACTCTAGCCTGGCTGACCTGGAAGTCAATCTGTAACCCCAGGCTGACATCACTCTCATGCACTCCACTTTACTCTCCCAAGTGTAAGGATATTGTAAGAGTGAGCCACCATGTCTAGCTAAGTCGCCCCCACAACCTTTTTTTTGTTTTGTTTTTCGAGGTAGGCTCTCGCTATATCCAGCCTGACCTGGAATGAACTCTGTAGTCTAAGGCTGGCCTTGAACTCACATGATCTTCCTACATCTGCCTCCTTAGTGCTGGGATTAAAGGCGTGTGCCTCCCTGCCTGGCCCATCTCTCACTTTGTCTTGAGTGAGTGAGACAGGCCCTCCTGGAAGGTTCACAGAGGAGCACCGCCAGACTTCAGTGCACCCAGAGTCCCGCTGGCTGTATAGGGTGCAGACCCCAGAAGTTGGAGCTAGGAGCGTCATGAAGATGAGGGTGAACCGTCCAAGGGTGAGAAGAAGATGGAAGAACGTGCCAGGAGGAAAGGAAAGGGGGTGAAGGCGACAGAGAAAAGGAGAAGCAAAGGTGAAGTTGACCTTGGGGACCGGCTGCAGAGCTGAAGGATGGCTTTCTGTCTCCCAGTGCACCCCCCACAGCAGCCAGTAAGACTCATCAAAAGACGGGTGGGGGGGGAGTAGAGAGATGGCTCAGCCATTCAAGGAACTTGCAAGTCTGATGGCCCAGTACCCATGTAGAGCCAGATACATAAAGTGGTGCATGCATCTGGAATTCGTTTGCAGTGGCAAGAGGCCCTGGCATGCACATTGTCACACACACTCTCTCTCTCTCCCCTTTCAAGTAAATAATTTTAAAAGGGGGGAGCTGGAAACATGGCTTATCAGTTAAGGTGCTTGCCTGCAAAGCCAAAGGACTTTGGTTCAATTCCCCAGGACCCATTTAAGCCAGATGCACAAAGTGACACGTACATCTGGAGCCTGCAGTGGCTAGAAGTCCTGGCACGCCCATTCTCTCTCTCTGCCTCTCTCCCGCTTTCAAATAAAAAACAAAAAAAAAAAAAAAAAAAAAAAAAAAGGAGAAGCCAGGTATGGTGGCACATGCCTTTAATCCCAGCACTTTGGAGGCAGAGGTAGGGGGATCTCCATGAGTTTGAGGCCACGCTGAGATTACATAATGAATTCCAGGTCAGCCTGAGCTAGAGCAAGCCCCTACCTCGGAAAAAAAAAAAGTGGGGTGCTGGGGATTAGTTCCGTGAAAGAGAGCTTGCTACACAAGCCCTGGGTTTGCCCCTCAGCATTGGCTGGGTGGGGAGTTCCAAAGCAAACTCTAACACATCCATTGCTTGCTGTGGCTCCACAGTGCCTTCCAGAAGTGGTCTCAGCTCCTGGCAACCCAGGCCCTGGATCCTGTCCCCAGTGACCTCACCCCCACCCTCCTCCTGCTCCCTCAGTTCTTCAGGTGCTCTGGCTTGCTTTTCCCTCGGAGCAGCACACGCTGCCTCTTCCTTAACCCCTCCTCGATCCTTGTCCTTGGGCCTGGTTATCATGTCCTGCTGCTCCTCTGACCTCTCACATAGGCTTGGGCATTTGCAGTCCCCAACCCACCCGCTCTGGGCTGGCCCTGTCTTGACCAAAGCCAGGCTGGGCATGCCTGCACTGACATGGCCGGACTACCCAGCCCATATCTTAAGCAGAAGTGACTTGCTGATATAATCCCCTCCTCCCTCTACAGCTCACTTCCCCTTTAGGCAGGGCCCTGCTGAGGAACAGTGCCCAGCCTTGGTCCCTCCCCTTCCTCTTCCTCACAACTCCCAACCTCTCCCAGCCTCCCCACGGGGGTCTCTTGGGTTTGGTAGTCCCTGACTCCTCCCAGCCTCACCCCACTTCTCATTTTCCACCGCCCCCCACCAGCCTCCTTCCCATCCCACGTGCTGGCACTTCCTGTAGCAGAGACTAGGCCTCAGCTCTTTCTCCCCAGGGTGCTCCCGCCCTAGCTGCTGTAGGTGCTCCTGGGCCCGACTTTCTCATCCGGGTACCTACCTTGGAGACCTTTGGTAGCAAAGTGCAAGTCAATAGGATGGGACCAGTAAGCCATGTCCCCAACCTGGGGTGTCCACCTGGGTCTGGCCTTCTCTCGCCTGACAGGAGTTTCCAAGCTGCGCCTGTCATGAGAGCCAGGTCGTAAGGCTGGGGTGGCACCATGTCCGTGGACTGGCATGAGAGTGTGGGGCTTTATAAAGTATGGGCTCAAGATTCAAATGTGTGCATTCCGTTTCTGACCTGTTGGTGCCCACCTGTAATCCCAGCGCTTGGGAGAGGAAGGGAAGATTGCTGCAACTTTGAGGACAGCCTGGGCTATTTCCTAATCAGCCTGGGCTAAAGTGTGAGTTTATCTCAAAAGAATTCTGGGGGCTAGGAAGATGGTGCAGCAGCTCAAGTTGCTTGCTTGCAAAGTCTGCTGACCCAGGTTCAACTCCTCAGCAAGCTCATCCATCCCCACCCCTCTCTCAAAGAAGACAGAACACAGAGGTTCTTCTGACATCTTCTGATCTCCACACATGCACATTGACCCCCACACACACACACATTAATCAACCCATAAAATTTTTTAAAACGCAGTATTTATGTACTTTGCAGTGCTGGGGGTGGAGGGGAGGGCACTGTACTTGGAAGACAAGGGCTCTATCACAGCTGCTTCTCCAGGCCTGGCTCCACCTCTTTCTGCCTGTGGGAACCTGGGCATTACATTCCCCTGTCTTGGTCTCCTGCCTACAAAATGAATGAATAATATATCATGAGTTTGAGGCCACCCTGAGACTACATAGTGAATTCCAGGTCAGCCTGGCCTGGGCCAGAGTAAGACCCTACCTCTAAAAAGAGGGCTGGAGGGATAGCTTAGCAGTTAAGGCATTTGCCTGCAAAGCCAAAAGACCCAGGTTCAGTTCCCAGGACCCACGTTAGCCAGCTGCACAAGGGGGTGCAAGCTGTCTGGAGTTCACACAGTGGCTGGAGGCCTTGTGCGCCCATTCTTTTCTCTCTCTCTCTCTGTCAAATAAATAACTGAATAAAAATAAAATTTTTAAAGTGATAAAAGACAGTTTCCATAAGCTGTAGTCCCACTCCTGAGGGCAGTGAGACCCTCGAGCAGCAGGGCATGGGCTTGCCAGACTCACCTGCATCACCCAGCATGCACAGCTTCATTCCTACACTACACAGGAAGGAAGCCGACTTTCGTGGTCCAAAGAGAGTCAGCTGCTCCGGTACCACTTCCAGCTGGATTCCTGTGTTCAAGTTCTGATGACATTGAGCATTTCTGTCCCTCTGGCCTTTGACACGCACACCTGGTTTCCTCATCACAAAGGTGGAAACAATCTCTGAAAGTGGCATGACACTGGGATGTGACAAGTATGATTTACCTGTGCTGAATCACACGTGATTGTACTTTCAGTGAGAATGGCTAATGGGTACATGCACCCTGACACCATGGTGAGGATAGAAAGGAAGTCGGGAAACCCTGCTGGATGAGGGAGACAGGGCAGCGGCGTGGAAGCGCTCCTCATGCTGAGGCGGAAGGTCATCCACCAGAGGTGACAGGCTGCAGTAAAGCATGTGGAGACTTGTGCATCTGGCTTATGTGCGTCCTGGGAGTTGAACCTGGGTCCTTTGGCTTTTCAGGCAAGCACCCTAACCACTAAGCCATAGTTTTAACTGTAAAAACATTTTACTTATTTACTTATTTTCAAGCAGAAACAGAGAGAGAGAGAATGGGTGTGCCAGGGCCTCCAGCCACTGCAAATGAACTCCAGATGTATGTGTTACTTTGTATGGCTTTTCATATGGCTTTACATAAGTACCGGGGAATCAAACCCAGGGATGGCAGGCTTTGCAGGCAAGTGCCTTAACCGCTGAACCATTCTCCAGCCCTCTTTTTATTTATTTGTTTGTTTATTTTGGTTTGTTGAGGTAGGATCTCCCTCAGCATAGGCTAAACTGGAATTCACATTCACTATGCAGTGTCAGGGTGGCCTTAAACTCACGGACATTCTCCTACCTCTGCCTCCCAAGTGCTGGGATTAAAGGAGTGCTCCACCACACCTGGCTTCCAGCCTTTTTTTTTTATTATTATTATTAACGAGTTTATTGTTTTAAGACAGGGTCTTTACTTTTTTATTTTTATTTATTTAATTAATTTATTTATTTGAGAGAAAGAGGCAGAAAGAGAGAATGGGCGCTCCAGGGCCTCCAGGCATTGCAAAGGAACTCCAGAAGCATGCGCCCCCTTGTGCATCTGGCTTATGTGGGTACTGGAGAATCGAACCAGGGTCCTTAGGTTTCACAGGCAAACACCTTAACTGCTAAGCCATTTCCTCAGCCCTCCAGCCCTATTTTTAATATTTTATTCACAACCTACATATATAAACAATATACCATGATCATAACAACAATCTCCCCTTCCAAATTCCTCCACAGAATCCCTTCTTTCCAACCCGTCTCTTTTCTGTTTTAGTATCATTTTCCCTCCTGTGATGCAGCTCTTGTGTAGGTAGCGTCCAGCCACTGTGAGCCATTAGTGTCACAGCAACTTTTGTGTCTGGAAAACAGTATTTCAAAGTGCTCCATTATTGGGCCACAAGTTTTTTGTTTTGTTTTTCGAGTAGGCTCTCGCCATATCCAGCCTGAAATGAACATTAAACCCCCAAGGCTGGCCTTGAACTCACATGATCTTCCTACATCTGAGAAGTGCTGGGATTGGCCCCCTGCCTGGCCCATCTCTCACTTTGTCTTGAGGGTGAGACAGGCCACTCCTGAAGGTTCTGGAGGAGCACCGCCAGCTTCAGTGCACCCAGAGTTCCGCTGGCTGTATAGGTGCAGACCCCAGCAAAGGGAAGATGAGGGTGAACCGTAAGGGTGAGAAGAAGATGGAAGAACGTGCCAGGAGGAAGGAAAGGGGGTGAAGGCGAGAGAAAAAGGAGAAGCAAAGGTGAAGTTGACCTTGGGGACCCAAGCTGCAGAGCTGAAGGATGGCTTTCTGTCTCCCAGTGCACCCCCACAGCAGCCAGTAAGACTCATCAAAAGACGGGTGGGGGTAGAGAGATGGCTCAGCCATTCAAGGAACTTGCAAGTCTGATGGCCCAGTACCCATGTAGAGCCAGATACATAAAGTGGTGCATGCATCTGGAATTCGCTTGCAGTGGCAAGAGGCCCTGGCATGCACATTGTCACACACACTCAAGTAAATAATTTTAAAAGGGGGGAGCTGAAACATGGCTTATCAGTTAAGGTGCTTGCCTGCAAAGCCAAAGGACTTTGGTTCAATTCCCCAGGACCCATTTAAGCCAGATGCACAAAGTGGCACGCACATCTGGAGCCTGCAGTGGCTGTGAAGTCCTGGCACGCCCATTCTCTCTGCTGCCTCCCGCTTTCAAATAAATAAAAACATTAAAAAAAAAAAAAAAAAAAAAAGAAGCCAGGTATGGTGGCACATGCCTTTAATCCCAGCACTTTGGAGGCAGAGGTAGGGGATCTCCATGAGTTTGAGGCCACGCTGAGATTACATAATGAATTCAGGTCAGCCTGAGCTAGAGCAAGCCCCTACCTGAAAAAAAAAGTGGGGTGCTGGGGATTAGTTCCGAAAGAGAGCTTGCTACACAAGCCCTGGGTTTGCCCCTCAGCATTGGCTGGGTGGGGAGTTCCAAAGCAAACTCTAACACATCCATTGCTTGCTGTGGCTCCACAGTGCCTTCCAGAAGTGGTCTCAGCTCCTGGCAACCCAGGCCCTGGATCCTGTCCCCAGTGACCTCACCCCCACCCTCCTCCTGCTCCCTCAGTTCTTCAGGTGCTCTGGCTTGCTTTTCCCTCGGAGCAGCACACGCTGCCTCTTCCTTAACCCCTCCTCGATCCTTGTCCTTGGGCCTGGTTATCATGTCCTGCTGCTCCTCTGACCTCTCACATAGGCTTGGGCATTTGCAGTCCCCAACCCACCCGCTCTGGGCTGGCCCTGTCTTGACCAAAGCCAGGCTGGGCATGCGCAGGCCCCGGCAACTGCACTGACATGGCCGGACTACCCAGCCCATATCTTAAGCAGAAGTGACTTGCTGATATAATCCCCTCCTCCCTCTACAGCTCACTTCCCCTTTAGGCAGGGCCCTGCTGAGGAACAGTGCCCAGCCTTGGTCCCTCCCCCTTCCTCTTCCTCACAACTCCCAACCTCTCCCAGCCTCCCCACGGGGGTCTCTTGGGTTTGGTAGTCCCTTACCTCCCTCCCAGCCTCACCCCCACTTCTCATTTTCCACCGCCCCCCACCAGCCTCCTTCCCATCCCACGTGCTGGCACTTCCTGTAGCATAGACTAGGCCTCAGCTCTTTCTCCCCAGGGTGCTCCCGCCCTAGCTGCTGTAGGTGCTCCTGGGCCCGACTTTCTCATCCGGGTACCTACCTTGGAGACCTTTGGTAGCAAAGTGCAAGTCAATAGGATGGGACCAGTAAGCCATGTCCCCAACCTGGGGGGTGTCCACCTGGGTCTGGCCTTCTCTCACGCCTGACAGGAGTTTCCAAGCTGCGCCTGTCATGAGAGCCAGGTCGTAAGGCTGGGGTGGCACCATGTCCGTGGACTGGCATGAGAGTGTGGGGCTTTATAAAGTATGGGCTCAAGATTCAAATGTGTGCATTCCGTTTCTGACCTGTTGGTGCCCACCTGTAATCCCAGCGCTTGGGAGGGAAGGGAAGATTGCTGCAACTTTGAGGACAGCCTGGGCTACATAGAGAATTCCTAATCAGCCTGGGCTAAAGTGTGAGCTTATCTCAAAAGAATTCTGGGGGCTAGGAAGATGGTGCAGCAGCTCAAGTTGCTTGCTTGCAAAGTCTGCTGACCCAGGTTCAACTCCTCAGCAAGCTCATCCATCCCCACCCCTCTCTCAAAGAAGACAGAACACAGAGGTTCTTCTGATCTCCACACATGCGTACTGACCCCCCCACACACACACACATTAATCAACCCATAAAATTTTTTAAAACGCAGTATTTATGTACTTTGCAGTGCTGGGGGTGGAGGGGAGGGCACTGTACTTGGAAGACAAGGGCTCTATCACAGCTGCTTCTCCAGGCCTGGCTCCACCTCTTTCTGCCTGTGGGAACCTGGGCATTACATTCCCTGTCTTGGTCTCCTGCCTACAAAATGAATGAATAATATATCATGAGTTTGAGGCCACCCTGAGACTACATAGTGAATTCCAGGTCAGCCTGGCCTGGGCCAGAGTAAGACCCTACCTCTAAAAAAGAGGGCTGGAGGGATAGCTTAGCAGTTAAGGCATTTGCCTGCAAAGCCAAAAGACCCAGGTTCAGTTCCCCAGGACCCACGTTAGCCAGCTGCACAAGGGGGTGCAAGCGTCTGGAGTTCGTTTACAGTGGCTGGAGGCCTTGGTGCGCCCATTCTTTCTCTCTCTCTCTCTCTGTCAAATAAATAACTGAATAAAAATAAAATTTTTTAAAGTGATAAAAGACAGTTTCCATAAGCTGTAGTCCCACTCCTGAGGGCAGTGAGACCCTCGAGCAGCAGGGCATGGGCTTGCCAGACTCCTGCATCACCCAGCATGCACAGCTTCATTCCTACACTACACAGGAAGGAAGCCGACTTTCGTGGTCCAAAGAGAGTCAGCTGCTCCGAGGTACCACTTCCAGCTGGATTCCCTGTGTTCAAGTTCTGATGACATTGAGCATTTCTGTCCCTCTGGCCTTTGACACGCACACCTGGTTTCCTCGCTCTGTTTCATCACAAAGGTGGAAACAATCTCTGAAAGTGGCATGACACTGGGATGTGACAAGTATGATTTACCTGTGCTGAATCACACGTGATTGTACTTTCAGTGAGAATGGCTAATGGGTACACATGCACCCTGACACCATGGTGAGGATAGAAAGGAAGTCGGGGAAACCCTGCTGGATGAGGGAGACAGGGCAGCGGCGTCCCAGGAAGCGCTCCTCATGCTGAGGCGGAAGGTCATCCACCAGAGGTGACAGGCTGCAGTAAAGCATGTGGAGACTTGTGCATCTGGCTTATGTGCGTCCTGGGAGTTGAACCTGGGTCCTTTGGCTTTTCAGGCAAGCACCCTAACCACTAAGCCATAGTTTTAACTGTAAAAACATTTTACTTATTTACTTATTTTCAAGCAGAAACAGAGAGAGAGAGAATGGGTGTGCCAGGGCCTCCAGCCACTGCAAATGAACTCCAGATGTATGTGTTACTTTGTATGGCTTTTCATATGGCTTTACATAAGTACCGGGGAATCAAACCCAGGGATGGCAGGCTTTGCAGGCAAGTGCCTTAACCGCTGAACCATTCTCCAGCCCTCTTTTTATTTATTTGTTTGTTTATTTTGGTTTGTTGAGGTAGGATCTCCCTCTAGCATAGGCTAAACTGGAATTCACATTCACTATGCAGTGTCAGGGTGGCCTTAAACTCACGGACATTCTCCTACCTCTGCCTCCCAAGTGCTGGGATTAAAGGAGTGCTCCACCACACCTGGCTTCCAGCCTTTTTTTTTTATTATTATTATTAACGAGTTTATTGTTTTAAGACAGGGTCTTTACTTTTTTATTTTTATTTATTTAATTAATTTATTTATTTGAGAGAAAGAGGCAGAAAGAGAGAATGGGCGCTCCAGGGCCTCCAGGCATTGCAAAGGAACTCCAGAAGCATGCGCCCCCTTGTGCATCTGGCTTATGTGGGTACTGGAGAATCGAACCAGGGTCCTTAGGTTTCACAGGCAAACACCTTAACTGCTAAGCCATTTCCTCAGCCCTCCAGCCCTATTTTTAATATTTTATTCACAACCTACATATATAAACAATATACCATGATCATAATCCCCTCCCACCACAATCACTTCTCCCCCTTCCAAATTCCCCTCCACAGAATCCCTTCTTTCCAACCCGTCTCTTTTCTGTTTTAGTATCATTTTCCCTCCTGTGATGCAGCTCTTGTGTAGGTAGCGTCAGCCACTGTGAGGCCATTAGTGTCACAGCAACTTTTGTGTCTGGAAAACAGTATTTCAAAGTGCTCCATTATTGGGCTGGAGAGATGGCTTAGGGGTTAAGGCGCCTGCCTCCTAAGCCTAAGAACGCTGGTTCCAATCTCCAGCTGTTCCAATCTCCAGGTCCCACGTTTAGCCAGATGCAATGACGCAAGGGCGCAATGCTGCACTTGCCCACAAGGGGGCGCACACATCTGGAGTTCGTTCACAGCAGCTGAGACACTGCTGGCGCGCCCATCTCTATCTGTCTCCTTCTCCCTCTCTGTCTGTCTCTCTGTCTGTCTCTCTCTCTCCAAAAAAATAAAAAATAAAAAGTTAAAAAACAAAAACAAAGTGCTCCATTATTATTGTTCTTTTTTTTTTTTTTTTTTTTTGGTTTTTCAAGGTAGGGTCTCACTCTGGCCCAGGCTGACCTGGAATTAACTATGTAGTCTCAGGGTGGCCTCGAACTCTCGGCGATCCTCCTACCTCTGCCTCCCGAGTGCTGGGATTAAAGGCATGCGCCACCATGCCTGGCTTTTTTTTTTTTTTTTTTTTTTTTTTTTTCGAGGTAGGGTCTCACTCTGGCCCAGGCTGACCTGGAATTCACTATGTAGTCTCAGGGTGGCCTTGAACTCACAGTGATCCTCCTACCTCTGCCTCCCGAGTGCTGGGATTAAAGGCATGCGCCACCACGCCCGGCTTGTTTTGTTTTTTTGAGGTAGAGTCTCACTCTAGTCCAGGCTGACCTGGAATTCATTATGTAGTCTCAAGGTGGCCTTGAACTCACAGCAACCCTCCTACCTCTGCCTCCTGAGTGCTAGGATTAAAGGCGTGTGCCACCATACCCAGCTAATTTTTTAAAGTTTTATTATTATTTTTTTGGAGAGAGTCAGAGAGAGAGGGAGAGAAAGACAGATAGAGAATGGGCGCGCCAGCAGTCTCTCAGCTGCTGCGAACGAAACCCAGATGTGTGCGCCCCCTTGTGGTCAAGTGCGGCATTGTGTCCTTGTGTCACTTTGCATCTGGCTAAACGTGGGACCTGGAGATTGGAACCAGTGTTCTTAGGCTTAGCAGGCAGGCGCCTTAACCCCTAAGCCATCTCTCCAGCCCTAATTTTTTTTTTTTTTTTGAGGTAGAGTCTCACTCTGGTCCAGGCTGACCTGGAATTAACGATGTAGTCTCAGGGTGGCCTCGAACTCTCGGCAATCCTCCTACCTCTGCCTCCCAAGTGCTGGGATTAAAGGTGTGTGCCACCACACCTGGCCCTAATTTTTATTTAAAGAACTTGATAATAGATGCTGTGGATGAATAGACTGGAGAAAGTCCCAGGGCACTCCTAGGATTGTGAGTGGAATTCAAATCAGAGAGTTAGGACTGTCAATCATGCTTTGATTTAATCAGAGTTTCTTCTCATGTAGCCCAGGCTAGTCTCAAACTGGCAATCCTTCTGCCTCAGCTTCCAGAGTTCTGGGATGACAGGTGTGTACCGCCACACCCAGCTTGTGTACTGGTTTGAAGACTAGAAGCGTGCATGTCGGCTCTACCTTGTAACCACATGTCCTTAGACTCAGGTTGGGAGCCAGACCCTCCGCCCCAGAGAAGACAAAAGGGGAGACACTGCGTGCCGGAGCCTGGATCCTGACAGTCATGGAAAGTGAGGGTCAGAGAGTCGTGGAACGTCAGGGTCAGAGAGCTGTGGAAAGAGCAAGGAGCCTTGGGCCCAGCAAGGGGTGGGGGATGTCTTGGTTCTTGGTTGGGATGTGAACCAGACCTCAGGGAATACCTGTATGGATGCCCCACTTGCAGAACAGGCTGCCCTCGGAGAAACCGGTGGCCCCGATGATCTGCCCGATCACGTGCACTTCAGCCATGGCTCTGTGGTTGAGGAGAAGAGCGCAGTCTCAATCCTGTGACGTTAATATAGCATAACTTCTGACATGTGGTGACACCAAGGCTCATTACCAACTTAGTGACGCTGTAGTCTTTTTTTTTTTTTTTCAATCTATTTATTTGAGAAAGAGAGAATGGTCACAAAAGAGCCTCTTGAAATGAGGCAAATGAACTCCAGACGCACCGATTACTTTGTGCATCTGACTTGACATGAGTGCTGGGGAACTGAACCCAGGCTGACAACCTTTACAAACAAGCGCTTTTAACCACTGAGCCATCTCCCCAGCCCAATGCTATTTTTTTTTTGTTGTTTGTTTTTTTGTTTTTCGAGGTAGGGTCTCACTCTAGCCCAGGCTGACCTGCAATTCACTCTGTAGTCTCAGGGTAGCCTTGAACTCACAGTGATCCTCCTACCTCTGCCTCCCAAGTGCTGGGATTAAAGGCGTGCGCCACCACGCCCAGCTGCTATTTTTTTAATATTTAAATTTTATTTATTTATTTGAGAGACAGAGAGAGAGAGACATATGGAATGGGTGTGCAAGGGCCACCAGCCACTGCAATCATCAGACACATGTGTCACCTTGTGCATCTGGCTTACTTGGGGGTCATGGGGAATTGAACCTAGGTTCTTTGGCTTTCCAGGCAGCCGCCTTAACCACTAAGCCATCTCTCCAGGCTCCAATTCTATTTTTTTGTTGTTGTTGTTCATTTTATTTTTTGGTTTTTCAAAGTAGGTCTCGCTCTAGCCCAGGCTGACCTGGAATTCACTATGTAGTCTCAGGGTGGCCTTGAACTCACAGCAATCCTCCTACCTCTACCCCCTGAGTGCTGGAATTAAAGAGGTGCGCCACCATGCCTAGTCCAATTCTATTTTTTAATATTTTATTTATTTATTTATTTATTGGCAATGACAGAGAGAGTATTGGTGGGTGCATGAGGGCCTCTTGCCACTGCAAAGGAACTCCAGACACATGATCCACTTTGTGCATATGGCTTTATGGGGGTATTGGGAAATTGAACCCAAGTGCCTTTAACCACTGAACTATCTCCCCATCCTGATCCCTATTCTTTTTTTTTGTTTTGTTTTTTGTTTTTCAAGGTAGGGTCTCACTCTAGCCTGACCTGGAATTCACTATGGAGTCTCAGGGTGGCCTCAAACTCATGGCGATTCTCCTACCTCTGCCTCCCAAGTGCTGGGGTTGAAGGCATGCGCCACCATGCCAGGCTCCCATTCTTTTTTTTTTTTTTTGGTTTTGCAAGGTAGGGTCTCACTCTGGTCCAGGCTGACCTGGAATTAACTATGTAGTCTCAGGGTGGCCTCGAACTCTCGGCAATCCTCCTACCTCTGCCTCCCGAGTGCTGGGATTAAAGGTGTGCGCCACCACGCCCGGCTCCCATTCTTTTTTTAAAAAATATATTTTTATTTATTTATTTGTAACCAGAGAGAGGGGAGAAAATGGGCGTGCCAGGGCTTCCAGCTGATGCAAATGCAAACAAACCCCAGATGCATGCACCACTGTGCATCTGACTTTACAACAGTACTAGAGAACAGAACACAGGTCCTATATGCATGTGCTTTTAACCACTGAGCCATCTCACAACCCCCTAGCTCCAAATGTAACCACACATTCCTCCCCAGAAAAGCTCAGAAAAAAAATGGAGGGTCACCAAAAAGTATGCAGCCCCTGCCTAATTCTGCCCTATGCCTGAAAGAAACCACATAAAAAGTTCATTCCCAGGCTGGACAGATGGCTTAGCGGTTAAGGCACTTGCCTACAAAGCCAAAGACCCACGTTCCATTTCCCAGGACCCACTTAAGCCAGATGCACAAGGTGGTGCTTGTGTCTGTGTTCATTTGCTGCATCTGGAGGTCCTGGCACACCCCATTTTCTCTCCAGTCCCTGAAAACAGTTTTATAGATTCTTTATTCTTAAGTGGTTAACTTTTGGGAAACTGAGTGGGAAGTATCTTGGAATTCCCCATACTGTTCTTCCAACCTAAGAATGACACTGGTGACCTTGGGATGACTCAGAAGACACCATGGTGCTGAGAAGGAGGGACAGAGGAGCACTCAGCACTGAAACATCTCTATCACACCTTCCAAGGCTCAGGGTCCATTGAGGAAAAGTGGAGAGAATGTAAGAGCCAAAGGAAGAGTAGGACTCCTTACAACGTGCTCCTCCAAACACAAAATGGCCTGGATATCCGTGACTTCACAGTGCCTGACACTACCTACACAAGACCCTCATAATAGGAAAAGATCATGACATCAAAATAAAAGAGAGACTGCTTGAGAGGGGGAGGGGATATGATGGAGAGTAGAGTTTCGAAGAGGAGGGGCTTAGAGAATTACCAACGTTTCTTGTCTATAATTATGGAAGCCGTTCTTCAGTTTTCTCTTGGGAAGAGTTCTTTGTGTTTTTTTTTTCTTTTTTGGTTTTTTGAGGTATGGTCTCGCTCTAGCTCAGGCTGACCTGGAATTCTTGAGCTGTCCTTGAACTCACGGCGATCCTCCTACCTCTGCATCCCGAGTGCTGGGATTAAAGGCGTGAACCACCATGCCCGGCCCTTCTTGGGAACAGTTTTATGTTGTTTAACAAGAACATTTTGAATAACCTAACCTGATTTATGAGATCACTTAATGTTCTTTTCTCCCATTATTCTTGTCCCTCTTTTTATAGAACTGCTTGCCTTTCCTCTTTATTTATAGGGTGATTTGTGCAATACATTTTGAGGTGAAAGTTAGTCAAAACATTTTTCTGATACATTAGAAAATTTAATTGACTACTGCCACACTGATTTTTCAAATATGTGTTAAAGACTAATTCATGAAACTATGACATGGGGAAGTCCGCAGCAGCAACACCTCATTGTTTAGCGAGCTTTTGTACTTACAGTTTTCAAAGGAAGAAACACAACTGTAAATTGTAAATAGCCAATACCTAACTATTGGTTGCAGATCTGTGACTGTTGGCAATGGCATCTCAGAGGAACAGATTAAAAAAGTTTATTTCCACCGGGCGTGGTGGCGCATGCCTTTAATCCCAGCACTGGGGAGGCAGAGGTAGGAGGATCGCTGAGAGTTCGAGGCCACCCTGAGACTACATAGTTAATTCCAGGTCAACCTGGACCAGAGTGAAACCCTACCTCGAAAAAACCCAAAAAAAGAAAAAAAAAAGTTTAGCTGTTAAGGCACTTGCCTGCAAAGCCAAAGGTCCCGGTTCAGTTCCCCAGGACTCACGTAAGCCAGGTGCACATGCATCTGGAGTTCGTTTGCAGTGCCTGGAGGCCCTGGTACACCCATTCTCTGTCACTCTTCTCTCTTTGCTTGCAAATAAATAGAATGTATAAAAATAAATAAATAAGCAATTTTTTTATTTTTTATTTTTGGAGAGAGACAGACAGAAAGAGAGACAGAGATGGGTGTGCCAGCAGTCTCTCAGCTGCTGTGAACGAACTCCAGATGCGTGCGCCCCCTTGTGGTCAAGTGCGGCATTGCACCCTTGCGACACTGCATCTGGCTAAACGTGGGACCTGGAGATTGGAACCAGCGTTCTTAGGCTTAGGAGGCAGGCACCTTAACCGCTAAGGCATCTCTTCAGCCCAATAAACAATTTTTTTAAAATGTTCATTCCCAAGCCGGGCGTGGTGGCGCACGCCTTTAATCCCAGCACTCAGGAGGCAGAGGTAGGAGGATCGCCGTGAGTTCAAGGCCACCCTGAGGCTTCATAGTGAATTCCAAGTCAGCCTGGGCTAGAGTGAGACCCTACCTCGAAAAACGAAACAAAAACAAAAAAAAAAATCATTCCTTTAGGAAGCTCCGCCCATAGGCTTCCATGCCCCGCCCACGAGCGCCACACCAGCCCAGCTCCGGGACGCGCATGCGGCCTGAGCGCGGTGCCGCGTTAGCCCCACCCACTCAGCGCCGCGCATGCGTCCTTCCTACCTCGGCGTACTTGGCGGTTAGGAGACACGAAAGCCGCCCCGAGCCGTTATGGTTCCTGAGCCTGGCCTGTCCTCCTTGGGAGAATGCCGACCCCGCTAGCCCCGAGGCTCTCCCACGACGTTTCCGGGTACCCGGAGGTCTGAAGCGCCACACCTCCGCGCGCGCGCGCTCGCTCTAGGGCCTCCGGCTGTTGCCTAGGCAACAACAGGCTCCACCCCTGGCCTCGTACCCGCCCCGAGCGCGGGTGATTGGTTACAGCTGCTCTCGGGGGCGGAGCAAAGTTGTGATTGACACTTTCCGTTCATGGGGGCAAATCTCTATCGCCTGGGTTCCGCTATTGGGGCTGCATTGTCTGAGCAGCTTGATCTTTTTTTGGGGGGCGAGGGGGGCTTTGTTTTTTAAGGTAGGGTCTCACTGAAGCCCAGGCTGATCTGGAATTCACTATGTAGTCTCAGACTGGCCTGGAACTCATAGAGATCTTCCTACCTCTGCCTCCCTGAGTGCTGAGATTAAAGGCGTGCTTCATCTTGATGGAGGCTGAGGAAGTTGAAACGCCACCTGTCTTCTCCCCAATATAGATCTATCTTAAAAATCTGAGGGAAAAAAAAAATCTGAGGGTTGGGCTGGACAGATGGCTTAGCCAAGGTTTGATTCCTCAGGGCCCACTTAAGCCAGCTGTACGAGGTGGTGCACAGGTCTGGAGTCATTTGCAGCAGCTAAGGGCCCTGGTGTGCCTTTTCTCTCTATGTGCCTCTTTCTCTCAAATAAGTTTTTTAAAAAAAAAAAAAAAAAAAAAAACTTTAAAACAGAGCTTGGGCATTCATTTCCATAATCTCAGCATATAGGAGGCTGAGGCAGAAGAATTTCTGCAAATTCGAGGCCTGCTTTGCAAAGCCTAAGGACTCTAGTTTGATTCCTCAGGACCCACGTAGGGCCAGATGAACAATGTGGTGCATGCAGCCGGAGTTCATTTGCAGTGGCTGGAGGACCCTGGTGTACCCATTCTCATTCTTGCTCTCCGTCTCCTTTCAAATTAATAATAATAAAAAACCTTAATTGCTGGGCCTTTTGGCACTGGTCTATCACATGATCCAAGCTATTCAGAAAGCTGGGGAATTGAAAATTCAAGCCCTGTTTGGGCAACACGGACCTCAGAGAGAGAGATGGAGATAGAGAGAGAGAGGAGGCATGGAGGTAACACAGACCTTGTAGATACAAAGGGGAGGAAGGAGGAAGAAGAAAAGGAGAAGAGAGAGAGAGGAAAAGAGAGGAAGGAAGGCAGGCAGATAGTCATTACCCTGGTTAAAAAAATGTCTTGATAATTATCCTTCTAAGGTAGGCACTGTCATTCATCTACACGTTGCACATAAGAAACTGAGAGGCTGGAGAGACGTCTCAGTGATTAAGGCACGTGATTGTGAAGTGTAAGAACCCAGGTTCAATTCCCCAGGACCCATGTAAGCCAGATGCACTAGGTAGCACATGTGTCTGAAGCTGGTTTACAGTGGCTGTGGCTGGAAGCCCTGAAGCGCCCGTTCTCTTTCTCTCTGCTTCTCTCTCCAAATAAATACATACATACATACATACATACATATATATATATATATATATATATATATTTTTTTTTTTTTTGGTTTTTCGAGGTAGGGTCTCACTCTGGTTCAGGCTGACCTGGAATTCACTATGTAGACTCAGGGTGGCCTCGAACCCTCAGCAATCCTCCTACCTCAGCCTCCTGAGTGCTGGGATTAAAGGCGTGCACCACCACACTCGGCTTTATAAATAAAAAATTTTTTAAAAGATAAGAAACTGAGGTAGGTCTGGATGCAGTGACACATACCTTTAACCCCAGCACATGGGAGGCAGAGGTAGGAAGATTGCTGAGTTCGAGGCTACCCTGAGACTACATAGTGAATTACAGGTTAACTGGGCTAGAGTGAGACCCTATGTTGAAAGACAAAAAAAAAAAAAAGATTTTTCTTGTTTGTGTTTGTTTTTATCAAGGTATGTTCTCACTCTATCCCAGGCTGACCTGGCACCACCCTAACCTAGAGTGAAACACTACCTAGAAAAACCAACCAACCAAACAAACAAAAAACCCAAAAAGTAGCCAGACGTGGTGGCACGAGCCTTTAATTCCAGCACTTGGGAAACACGTGGGAAGATCACTGTGAGTTCAAGGCCACCCTGAGACTATATAGAGAATTTCAGGTCAGCCTGGGCTAGAGTGAGACCCTACCTTGGGAAACCAAAACAAACAAACCCAAAAGCTAAAAAGAAATGAAATGAAAGATTTTGCAGGCTGGAGAGAGGGCTTAGCAGTGAAGGCACTTGCCTATAAAGCCTAAGGAGCCAGATTCAATTCCCCGGTAACCATATAAGCCATATACTCATGGTAGCACATGCATTCTGGAGTTCCTTTGCAGTGGCTGGAGGCTCTGGTGCGCCCATTCCCTCCCTCCCTCCCTCTCTCTCCCACATAAATAAATAAATATATAAGAAAAAAAAAGATATTGGGACTGGGGAGATAGCACAGTAGGTAAAGTTCTGGCAAACATGAGGACTTGAGTTTGATCCCCATACCCCGCATAAACATGTTGGGTGTGGTTGTTTGTGCTTGTAATAACCAGCATTGGAGAGGTGGACACAGGGGGATCCTTGGGGTATGCTGGACAGCCAGTTAAGCCTAAGTGGTGAATTGATGAATTGAGAGACCCTGTCTCAAAATAGGAGGATGGGGCTGGAGAGATGGCTTAGCAGTAAAGGTACTTGCCTGCAAAGCCAAAGGACCAGGTTCGATTCCCCAGGACCCATGTAAAACAGATGCACAAGTTGATGCATGCATCTGGAGTTCCTTTGCAGATGCTGGAGGCCCTGGAGGATCCATTGTCTCCCTCCCTCTCCCCCCCATCTCTCCCCTCTCTGTCAAATAAGTAAAAATAAAACAAGCCGGGTGTGGTGGTGCATGCCTTTAATCCCAGCACTCGGGAGGCAGAGGTAGGAGGATCACCATGAGTTCAAGGCCACCCTGAGACTACAGAGTGAATTCCAGGTCAGCCTGAGCTAGAGTGAGACCCTACCTCAAAAATAATTAATTAGAGCCGGGCGTGGTGGCACACGCCTTTAATTCCAGCACTAGGGAGGCAGAGGTAGGAGGATCGCCTTGAGTTCAAGGCCACCCTGAGACTACATAGTTAATTCCAGGTCAGCCTGGGCCAGAGTGAGACCCTACCTCAAAAAACCAAAAAAAAAAATTAATTAATTAATTAAAAAAATAAAATAAAAATAATAAAGCAGAGGATGGCTGCCATGAGGAATGACATCTGAGATTGGCATCACACTTACTACTTAGCTGAGGATCATCTTGCACTCCTTCTCTGAGATACAATACCAGGGCAACTTTTTGTTTGTTTGCTTGTTTGTTTGTTTGTTTGTTTGTTTGCTTTTTCAAGGTAGGGTTTCACACTAGCTCAGGCTGACCTGGAATTCACTCTGTAGTCTCAGGGTGGCCTTGAACTCTCGGTGATCCTCCTACCTCTGCCTCCTGAATGCTGGGATTAAAGGTGTGAGCCATCATGCGTGGCTCAGGACAACTTTTTTTTTTTTTTTGAGAGAGAGACACAGAGAGAGACAGAAAGAGAGAGAGAGGGAGAGGAAGACAGAGATGAGTGCGCCAGCAGTGTCTCAGCTGCTGAGAATGAAATCCAGATGCGTGCGCCCCCTTGTGATCAAGTGCAGCATTGTGCCCTTGCGTCACTTTGCATCTGGCTAAATGTGGGACCTGGAGATTGGAACCGCTGGAGATTGGAACCAGTGTTCTTACACTTAGGAGGCAGGCGCCTTAACCCCTAAGCCATCTCTCCAGCCCTCAGGCCAACTTTTATGCACTGTTGAAGATCAATCTCAGGGCTTAAAAAAATATATTTTATTTTTATTTTTATTTGGGAGAGAGAAAGAATGGGTGCTCCAGGGCCTCCAACTGCTGCAAACGAACACAAGACGCATGCGCCCCCTTGTGCATCTGGCTTACATGTGTTCTGGGGAATTGAACCTGGGTCCTTTGGCTTTGCAGGCAAGTGCCTTAAACACTAAGCCATTTCTCCGCAGGGCTTTTCTCTTCCTTCCTTCCTTCCTCCCCCCTCCCTCCCTCCCTCTTTCTTTCTTTCTTTCTTTCTTTCTTTCTTTCTTTCTTTCCTTTCTTTCTTTGTTTTTTTGGTTTTTCGAGGTAGAGTCTCACTCTAGTTCTAGTCGACCTGGAATTCACTGTGTAGTCTCAGGGTCGCCTTGAACTCACAGGGATCCTCCTACCTCTGCCTCTGCTAGAATTAAAGGCGTGCGCCACCACGCCGGGCATCGCAGGGCTTTTTGAGTGTGAGGAAGAGCTCTACCAATTGAGCCACATCCCTAGCTCTGCTTCTCCTTTTCATGTTTTCTCTGATTGGATCTGAGTGATACATTTCCCAGAGGAAAACCACAAACATGACATTGTCCTCATTGCAGCATGTTATCCTACAATCCAGTGAGGGGCTGGGGGCGTGGCTCAGCGGTAGAGCCCTTGTCTAGAATCCACAGTGAGGGGCTGGGGACGTGGATCAGCGGTAGAGCCCTTGTCTAGAATCCACAGTGAGGGGCTGGGGGCGTGGCTCAGCGGTAGAGCACTTGTCTAGAATCCACAGTGAGGGCTGGGGGCGTGGGTCAGCGGTATAGCCCTTGTCTAGAACCCACAGTGAGGGGCTGGGGGCGTGGCTCAGGGGTATAGCCCTTGTCTAGAACCCACAGTGAGGGGCTGGGGGCGTGGCTCAGCGGTAGAGTCCTTGTCTAGAATCCACAGCGAGGGGCTGGGGGCGTGGCTCAGCGGTAGAGCCCTTGTCTAGAATCCACAGTGAGGGGCTGGGGGCGTGGCTCAGGGGTATAGCCCTTGTCTAGAATCCACAGTGAGGGGCTGGGGGCGTGGCTCAGGGGTAGAGCCCTTGTCTAGAATCCACAGTGAGGGGCTGGGGGCGTGGCTCAGCGGTAGAGTCCTTGTCTAGAATCCACAGTGAGGGGCTGGGGGCGTGGCTCAGGGTATAGCCCTTGTCTAGAATCCACAGTGAGGGGCTGGGGCGTGGCTCAGGGTAGAGCCCTTGTCTAGAATCCACAGTGAGGGGCTGGGGGTGTGGCTCAGCGGTAGAGCCCTTGTCTAGAATCCACAGTGAGGGGCTGGGGGCGTGGCTCAGCGGTAGAGCCCTTGTCTAGAATCCATAGCGAGGGGCTGGGGGCGTGGCTCAGCGGTAGAGCCCTTGTCTAGAATCCACAGCGAGGGGCTGGGGGCGTGGCTCAGCGGTAGAGCCCTTGTCTAGAACCCACAGTTAGGGTCTGGGGGCGTGGCTCAGCGGTAGAGTCCTTGTCTAGAATCCACAGCGAGGGGCTGGGGGCGTGGCTCAGGGGTAGAGCCCTTGTCTAGAATCCACAGTGAGGGGCTGGGGGCGTGGCTCAGCGGTAGAGCACTTGTCTAGAATCCACAGTGAGGGGCTGGGGGCGTGGCTCAGGGGTAGAGCCCTTGTCTAGAATCCACAGTGAGGGGCTGGGGGCGTGGCTCAGTGGTAGAGCCCTTGTCTGGAATCGACAGTGAGGGGCTGGGGGGTGGCTCAGCGGTAGAGCACTTGTCTAGAATCCACAGTGAGGGGTTGGGGGCGTGGCTCAGGGTGCTTCGCTCGCATGTACCAGGTCTGGGTCCCGCAGCACAGGCAAACATCACATTCCCGTCCTATCATAAAGTTAAACTCCTGGCCTGTCCCCGGCCCCTTCAGTAGGGAACCAACACAAGATGATGGTGTCCAGAGCATTCTAGCTGGACCAGAGTCCATGTCAAGGATGTTGGAGGCGGATGAGGGCCCCCCAGTTCAGTGATGCTGTGGCACACTGGGGCTAGTTGGCATTGGTGCTGTCATCTCACAAGTATGTAAGGAAGGTCCACTTGGTGCCAGGCACTGGATCAGGCCCCGAGGCACCACAGCTAACAAAGGGAATCAAATCCCATCCCTGGTAGATTCAAAAGAAATGCACAAATGGAGAGCAGGGGCAGAGGAGCTAGTCAACAGTCGCCTGCCCTTCGCCCCCTGCACGGAGTGTCCAGTGCGTCTCCCTGTCTGTCATGTGCCGGAAACTGCGCCTGAGCCAAGCGCACTGTCGGACACCATCTGCTCTCCCCAGGAGTGGGGCCCGTGCCAACCTGAGCGTCTGCACTCTTGGCAGGGCGCCCTGGCACCCAGAACTGAGGAAACCCCGCAGTCTCCACATCAGACTTGGGGGTGGGGGAGTAGGAATCCTTCCTTCTGGATAAATGGAAGGCTTCTGGGAAGGGTTGCAGTGCAAGCTGAGTGAGTTCCGTTACAAAGGCGGAGTCTTGCAGGGCAAGATTGTGTCCTCAGATCAGCCGGATAGACACCTGTGTGAATGATGAAAATGAAATGAACAAAAAAAGGGGGGGCTAGAAAGATGGCTTAGCAGTTAAGGCGTTTGCCTACAAAGCCAAAGGATCCCAGTTTGACCCTCCAGGACCCACGTAAGCCAGATGCACAAGGGGGCGCCTGCATCTGGACTTTGTTTTCAGTGGCTGGTGTCTCTGGTGCGCCCATTCATTCTCTCTCTCTCAATCTCTCTCAAATAAATACATAATATATATATATATATATATATATATATATATATATATATATATATATAAATTTAATTTTTGTTTGTTTGTTTGTTTTTCGAGGTAGGGTTTCACTCTGGTCCAGGCTGACCTGGAATTAACTATGTAGTCTCAGGGTGGCCTCGAACTCACGGCGATCCTCCTACCTCTGCCTCCCGAGTGCTGGGATTAAAGGCGTGCGCCACCACGCCCGGCTCATAAAATGTATTTAAAAAGGAAAGGAAAACCTTTTCAGAGCCAGGCATGGTGGCACATGCCTGTCAGTGGTCTCCCAGTCCTGGGGAGAAAGAGGCAGGAGGATCAGAGCAAGTTTGAGGCCATCCAGGGCAATGTAGTGAGACCCTGTCTCAAAGAAAATTAAAAACTCAGCCGGGCGTGGTGGCACACACCTTTAATCCCAGCACTCGGGAGGCATAGGAAGAGGATCACTGTGAGTTTGAGGCCAGCCTGGGACTACATAGTGAATTCCAGATCAGTCTGAACTAGAGTGAGACCCTACCTTGAAAAACCAAAAAAAGAAAATTAAAAACTTAAAGGCCAAAAAATAAACAAACAAACAAAACCCCCTCAAAGGCCAATTTCTTTTTTCTTCTTTTTTTATTGACAAGTCCCATAATTATAGACAATAGACCATGAAAATTCCCCCCACTCACTTTCCCTTCATAACTCCACTCTCCATCATATCCCCTCCCCTTTTTCCCTTCTCAATCCATCTGTCTCTCTCTCTCTCTCTTTGTTTTTTTGCCCGGGCTGACCTGGAATTCACTATGTAGTCTCAGGGAGGCCTCGTACTCATGGCAATCCTCCTACCTCTGCCTCCCTAATTCCTTAGGGCTGGGATTAAAGGTTTGCACCACCACATCTGGCAGTCTCTTTTATTTTTATGTCATCATCTTTTCCTCCTATTATGATGGTCTTGTGTAGGTAGTGTCAGGCACTGCGAGGTCATGGATATCCAGGCCATTTTGCGTCTGGAGGAGCACGTTGTAAGGAGTCCTACTCTTCCTTTGGCTCTGACATTCTTTCCGCCCCCTCTTCCGCAATGGACCCTGAGCCTTGGAAGGTGTGACGCTTCAGTGTTGAGCACTCCTCTGTCACTTCTCAGCACTATGATGCCTTCTGAGATCACCATAAAAGGGCAATTTCTTCTTTTCTTTTCTTTCTTTCTTTCTTTTTTTCTTTTCTTTTTTTTTTTTTTTTTTTTTTTTTTTTTTTTTTGGTTTTTCAAGGTAAGGTCTCACTCTAGCTCAGGCTGACCTGGAATTCACTAGGTATTCTCAGAGTGGCCTCGAACTCATGGCAATCCTCCTACCTCTGCCTCCCGAGGCCCTGGCATGCCCATTCTCTCTGTCTTCTCTCTATGTCTCTCTGCTTCCAAATTAATTAAAAAATATTTTTAAAAAATGTTGTTATTGTGGGGTTGGAGAGATGGCTCAACAGTAAAGCACTTTCCTGCAAAGCTTAAGCGCCTGGGTTCAGTTCCTCAGCACCCACTTAAAGCCAGATGCACAAAGTGGCACATGTGTCTGGAGTTCATTTTCAGCAGCTGGAGGGAGGTCCAGACTTGCCCATTCTCTCTTCTATCTCTCTCTCTGCTTGCAAATAAATAAAAAAAAAAAATTCGGGAGCCAGAGGTAGTAGTATCACCAAGAGTTCGAGGCCACCCTGAGACTACATAGTGAATTCCAGGTCAGCCTGAGCTAGAGTGAGACCCTACCTTGAAACAAAAAACAAAACAACAACAACAAAAATTTACAAAAGGAAGTTCCTGTGTACAACATGTGGTAGTTTGATTCACGTGTCCCCTACAAACTTATGTGTACTGATGATAACTTGGAAATTGGAACCTTGTTGAAAGTGTGTTATTGGGGGGGGGGTCGGGCTTATGGGTGTTATAGCCAGCTTCCTCTTGTCAGTGTTTGACACACTCTCCTGTTGCTGTTGTCCACCTGATGTTGGCTAGGAGGTGATGTCCACCCTCTGCTCATGCCATGCTTTCCCCTGCCATCATGGAGTGCTCCCCTCAAGTCTATAAGCCAAAATAAACCCTTTCCTTCCACAAGGTGTTTTTGGTCGGGTGTTTTGTGCTTTCTATGTGAAGCTGACCGCTACAGTAAAATTGGTACCAATTATTTACCTCTGTCAGCGAGCGTCCAGGGGTTCCCTCTGTACTCAATGCCTGGTTGCGTGTCCTTTGGCCAGGTCCCTGGCCTCTCCGTGCCTCTTTCGGGTTTTTTTTTTTTTTTTTTTTTTTTTTTTTTGAGGTAGGGTCTCACTCTAGCTGAGGCTGATCTGAAATTCACTCTGTAGTGTCAGGGTGGCCTCGAACTCACGGTGATCCTCCTACCTCTGCCTCCCAAGTGCTGGGATTAAAGGCGTGCGCCACCACGCCTGGCCTCCGTGCCTCTTTCGTACGGTGCATGCAGGCACAATACACACAGTGCCTTCCAGAGTTGTTCTGACGCTGGGGGACCTGGGTTCAATGCTCAGTTCCACAAAAATAAATAAATATATATATAAATAAATATTTTAAAAACTCTACTGGTTTGGGTCAGATTGGGCCTGGAGGTTCGAGGGAATCCCTGAAGCCTGGGCTCAGCAGGGGTGGGGAGGAGGAGAGCTTGCTGTCTCTGGGGTCCCCACTTATTTACACCTCACGGTTGGTGGACACCAGCCTTCAAGGTCCCCTCTCCCAGGGCACAGCAGAGGGGGGCGGAGCCAGGCGCCGTGTCCCCGCCCCCTCCCTGCCCCCGGCGCGCTGCGGGCCTGGGGCGCAGAGACCCGAGCGCTGCGCATCTTTCAGCATTAGCATCATCATCATCTTCTTCTTCGCCGCGGCCCGGGAAGACGATTGCTGGCTTCAGGTGGGTCCATTCCCCGGCCGCAGCCGCAGGAGGCTTGGTGCCTGGCCGTGAGGGAGGGGAGGAGGGAGGTCGTGGCTCTGCGGAAAGACGGAGGGAGGCGAACCTTTGGCGAGGACCTGTGCTGCCTGGAGGGAATATGGTGAGGTTCACGAAGCTTGGGGATCGTGGGTGGGGAGAGAAGCATCTTCCTCCTGCTTGAGTGTGAACCCGCATTTGTGTGTGTGTGCGGGGGGGGGTGGTCGTGGGGGTTGGGGAGTGGAGACTGGTGTGCAAAGACAGTGGGCAGTGGTGGGTAAGAAGGTTTTGGTCCTGGGGCTTTCCAGGAGTCTGTGTGCGGTGGAATGAGCTTGTTTGAATGGAGCAGGGAGGCCAAGGCCTTGAGAACGTGGGTGTGGGTGTGTAGGATGTGTGGGGATGTTTATATACTGATGTTTATTGGAGTTAGGGGTGTGTGTGTGTGTGTGTGTGTGTGTGTGTGTTTAGGAGGGGTGTGCGGGGCAAGGGAGGGGATGAACAGGGAATGCCGTACCTGGGGTGTAGAGAGCCGGTTTATGGGTTACGTAAGTAAAGCATGGCTTACAGTGAGCAACAGGTATGTAAACTGCCTGAGAAGCCGGTGTCCAGGGCCTTGAAAAGTCTACCTCTTTTTCTATCCGGATCTCAATTTTCCCATCCCATGTCAAATGGATCTGAGAGGGCTGGAGAGATGGCTCAGGGGGTTAAAGGCGCTTGTTTGCAAAAGCCTGATGTCCCAGGTTTGATTCACCAGTGCCCACAAAATAAAGCTAGATTCACAAAATGGCTCATAACATCTTGAGTTCATTCTGGAATTGCCCATACATCGCCCTCTCACCCACCCACCTCCTCTCACAAATAAAACAATTAAACATTTTTAAAAAATTAGCTGGAGGCCAGGCATGGTGGTGGCATGCCTTTAATCCCAGCACTCGGGAGGCAGAGGTAGGAGGATAGCCGTGAGTTCAAGGCTGCCCTGAGACTACAGAGTGAATTCCAGGGTCAGCCTGGACTAGAGTGAGACCCTACCTTGAAAAACCAAAAAATAAATAAAATAAAATAAAATAAAATAAAATAAAATAAAATAAAATAAAATAAAATAAAATAAAATAAAAGGAAAGGAAAGGAAAGGAAAGGAAAGGAAAGGAAAAGAAAAGAAAAAATTAATTGAAAAAGTGAAATAGAAAGAAAGAACTTGAACTTGAATTTGTGTATCCCTCTCTCTCAGGAAGCCCCTGCCTGTCTCTCCCCAGCCATGGACAGTTCTAGCCTTCGAGAACTTCAACAACCTCTGCTGGAGGGTACAGCCTGTGACCTCCCGGCCCAGAAGCCTGGCAAACCTGAGCTTGGGTTTCCCTTCCCAGAGTCACTGCGGGGGTGGCAGTTCCTCCCCCCGCCGCTCCCCTCTGTGAGCGCTGGCTTGGGGGAGCAGGAGCCCGATGACTTGGAGGTAGGAGTTTGGGGTTGACATGGCAGCTGGAAGCTCCTGCCTCAGGACCTGGGGTCTTACTTCCCTCACCGTGTGTGTGTGTGTGTGTGTGTGTGTGTGCTCGCTCTGGTACAGGCTGACCTGCAATTAACTATGTAGTCTCAGGGTGGAGGCGATCCTCTGACATCTGCCTCCCGAGTGCTGGGATTAAAGGCGTGCACCACCACACCCGTCTTATTTATTTATTTATTTATTAGAGACAGATAGAGGGAGAGAGTGAGAATGGGCATGTCAGGCCCTCTAACCACTGCAGACGAACTCCAGATGCATTCCCCACCATGTGCATCTGGCTTACATGGGAACTGGAGAATTAAACTGGGGTCCTTAGGCTTTGCAGGCATGTGCTTTAACTGCTAAGACATCTCTCCAGCCCCCCAGCCCTCTGTTTTTTTTTTCAGTTTTTTAAACAATTTATTTATATATTGGCTTCTACATGCTCTTATATTTATGTAAAGTATTTATATATATTCTTTACAATTTTTACATGTATTAAATGGTTGTATCATAAAAACTTTTATATGGGATTTTTAAAAAATATTTTATTTTTATTTATTTATTTGAGAGAGAGAGAGAGAGAGAGAGAGAGATACAGAAACAGGCAGGTAGAAAGAAAGAGAGAATGGGCACACCAGGGCCTCCAGCCACTGCAAACGAACTCCAGATGCATGCGCCCCCTTGTACATCTGGCTTATGTGGGTCCTGGAGAGTCGAGCCTCAAACCGGGGTCCTTAGGCTTCACAGGCAAGCGCTTAACCACTAAGCCATCTCTCCAGCCCTTCTATGGCATTTTATAAAAGAAAAATCAAGTGAGGAAAATTACTTATAAAACATTACCGTATTGAAACCACACTGAACCGGAATTGCTCATGTTCATGTTCATTTCATTCTTTCATCTACGTATTTTTGGTGTCATTCATTTATGCTGGTCCAGACTCCCATTCTCTATAGCATAAGCATTTGGTCAGAAATATGAAAGCAGTGGCGCACGCCTTTAATCCCAGGTCAGAGGTAGGAGGATCGCCAAGAGTTCGAGGCCACCCTGAGACTACATGGTTAAGGTCAGCCTGGACCAGAGTGAGACCCTACCTTGCAAAACCAAAAAAAAAAAAAAAAAAAAAAATATGAAAGCAGTGGGTGTCTGGCAGGAAGGTGGCTACTGTCTGCAGGAAGGAGCTGCAAGAGAGAGGTCAGACTTCAAGCCGCAGCCGCTGGGAACCCTGTTGTGCCCTGTGCAGGATCAGGCCTCTCTGTGTGCAGGTCAGGCAGTCAGCCTCTGTTTGTTTTTTTTATAAAACATTTAAATTTACTTATTCGAGAGAGAGAAAGAAGTATATAGAGAGAAGGAGAATGGGCAAACAAGGACGAGCTAGTCACTGCAAACAAACTTCAGACGTATGTGCCACCTTGTGCATCTGGATTACGTGAGTCCTGGGAAATTGAACCTGGGTCCTTTGACTTTATAGGCAAGCACCTTAACCTCTAAGCCGTCCTTCCAGCCTTCAATTTTGTTTATTAAATAGTCTATGCAGCCCAGGCTGATCTCAAATTCTTTTTTAAAAAAATATTTATTCAAGCCAGGCGTGGTGGCGCACGCCTTTAATCCCAGCACTCGGGAGGCAGAGGTAGGAGGATCGCCGAGAGTTCGAGGCCACCCTGAGACTACATAGTTAATTCCAGGTCAGCCTGGAGGATGAGACTCTACTCTAACCAAAAAAAAAAAAAAAAAAATTTATTCAAGCCGGGCATGGTGGCGAGGCCACACTGAGACTAGGCCACCCTGAGACTACATAGTTAATTCCAGGTCAGCCTGAGCCAGAGTGGGACCCTACCTCAAAAAAACAAAAACAAAAACAAAAACAAAAATATTTATTCAGTCGGGCGTGGTGGCTCACGCCTTTAATCCCAGCACTCGGGAGGCAGAGGTAGGAGGATTGCTGTGAGTTTGAGGCCACCCTGAGAATACAAAGTTAATTCCAGGTCAGCCTGGGCCAGAGTGATGAGACCCTACCTCAAAAAACCAAAAAAAATAAAATTTATTCATTTGCAAGCAGATAATAGAGAGAGATAGAGACAGAGAAAGAGACAGAGAAGTGGGGCATGGTGGCATATGCCTTTAACCCCAGCACTTGGGAGGCAGTGGTAGTAGGATCGCCATGAGTTCGAGGCCACACTGAGACTACAGAGTGAATTCCAGGTCAGCCTGAGCTAGAGTGAGACCCTACCTCGAAAAAACAAAAACAAGCAAAAACAAAAACAAACACAAAAAAACATCTCAAGACATGCCTGCAAAGCCTAATGACTCGGTTCCGATTCCCCAGGACCCATGTAAAGCCAGATGCACTATGTGGTGCATGCATGAGGAATGTGTTTGCAGTGGCTAGAGGCCCTGACTGACAAACCCATACTTTCCCTCTCTCTCTCTCTTTTTTTTTCTTTGTTTTTTTTCAAGGTAGAGTCTTATTCTAGCCCAGGCTGACTTGGAATTCACTATTTAGTGTCAGGGTGGCCTCAAAGTCACGGCGATCCTCCTACCTCTGCCTCAAGAGTGCTGGGATTAGAGGTGCCTCAAGAGTTCAGCTGTTTTTAAAAATTTATTTACTTGCATGCACATGTGTGGGTGTGTTCACCCTCATGCACACACTGTTCAGCTGCTTTTTAAACTTTTTTTTTTTTTTTTTTTTGTTTTGTTTTTTTATTCTCACTTAGTTCAGGCTGACCTGGAATTCACTATGTAGTCTCAGGGTGGCCTGTCCACAGCAATCCTCCTACCTCTGCCTCCCACACTGGGATTAATTCACCTCACCACGCCCGCTTCTCAAACTTTTTATTTATTGATTTTTTTAGTTTTATTGAGGTAAGGTCTCACTCTAGCCCAGGCTGACCTTGAACTCACAGCAAACCTTCTATCTCTGCCTCCCCAGTGCTGGGATTAAAGGCATGTGCCACTAGGCCAAGCTCAAACTCTTTTTTTTTTTTTTTTTTTTGGGTGGGGAGAGACAGAGACAGAGAGAGAGAGAGAGAGAGAGAGAGAGAGAGAGAGAGAGAGGGGAAGACAGATAGAGATGGGTGCGCCAGCAGTCTCTCAGCTGCTGTGAACGAAATCCAGATGTGTGCGCCCCCTTGTGGTCAAGTGCAGCATTGCGCTCTTGCGTCACTTTGCATCTGGCTAAACGTGGGACCTGGAGATTGGAACTGCTGGAGATTGGAACCAGCGTTCTTAGGCTTAGGAGGCAGGCGCCTTAACCGCTAAGGCATCTCTCCAGCCCTCTTTTCTTTCTTTCTTTCTTTCTTTCTTTCTTTCTTTCTTTCTTTCTTTCTTTCTTTTTTTTGTTTTCTGGATCTCATTCAATCCAGCTGACCTGGACTTTACTTTGTAGCTCCAGGCTGGCCTGGAACTCCTAGTCATCTCCTACCTCTGCCTCACAGTGCTGGGATTAAAGGCGTGCGCCACCACGCCCGGCTATTCTCTCTCTCTCTCTTTTTTTTTTTTTTTTTTTTGAGAGAGGGAATTGGCACATTAGGCCTTTAGTCACTGTAATTGAACTTCAGACATGTGTGCCACCTGTGCATGTGCAACCTTGTACACTTGCATCACCTTGTGTGCATCTGGAGAGTTGAACCTGGGTCCTTAGGCTCTGCAGGCAAGAGCCTTAACTGCTAAGCCATGTTTCCAGCCCATATTTTCTCTCTCTCTCTTTTGTTTTCTGAGGTAGTGTCTCAGGCTGACCTGGAATTCATTATGTATTCTCAGGGTGGCCTCAAACTCTCGGTGATCCTCCTACCTCTGCTTCCCAAGTGCTGGGATTAAAGGTGTGCACCACTACGCCCAGCTTTTCTCTTTTTTTTTTTTTTTTTTTTTTTGGTTTACCGAGGTAGGGTCTCACTCTAGCTCAGGCTTACCTGGAATTCGCTCTGTATTTTCAGGCTGGCCTCGAATTCATGGTGATCCTCCTACCTCTGCCTCCCTAGTGTTGGGATTAAAGGTGTGTGCTACCATACCTGGTTTATTTTTTATTTTTTTTTTTTTTGAGGTACGGTCTCGCTCTAGCCCAGGCTGACCTGGAATTCCCTATGTAGTCTCAGGGTGGCCTTGAACTCATGGGGATCCTCCTACCTCTGCCTCCTGAGTGCTGGAATTAAAGGCGTGCACCACCACACCTGGCTAATTTTTAAAATTTAATTTATGAGAGAGAAAAAATGGGCACCCCAGCTGCTGCAAATGAAGTCCAGATGCATGTGCCATCTTATACAGCTGGCTTACGTGGGTCCTGGGGAATTGAACCTGGGTCCTTTGGCTTTGCAGGCAAGCACCATAACCACTAAATCATTTCTTCAGCCCTATTTTTTTTTTTTTTTTGAGATAGGGTCTCACTCCAGGTCAGGCTGACCTGGAATTCACTCTGTAGTCTCAGGGTTGCTTTGAACTCAGAGCAATCCTCCTTCCTGTGTGTGTGTGTGTGTGTGTGTGTGGCGGGGAACCCAGGCTGTCAGTCTTTTTTTTTTTTTTTTTTGTGTGTGGTCCAGGCTGACCTGTAACTATGTCTCAGTGGCCTCGTGTGCCTCCGAGTGGGGATTAGGTGTGTGCGCCACCACGCCTATCCTAGTTTTTTTCATGGGTGGCTGGGGAACTGATTCTAGGCTGGCAGGCTTGGCAAGCAACTGCCTTTAACTGCTGAGTCATCTCCCAGCCCCAGGACATTGAGACATTTAATAGTCTCCATCTCTCTTGCAGTTTCTCTCTCCCTAGTGTTGGGATTAAAGGTGTGTGCTACCATACCTGGTTTATTATTTTTTTTTGAGGTACGGTCTCGCTCTAGCCCAGGCTGACCTGGAATTCCTTTCTCAGGGGTGGCCTTGAACTCATGGGGATCCTCCTACCTCTGCCTCCTGAGTGCTGGAATTAAAGGCGTGCACCACCACACCCGGCTAATTTTAAAATTTAATTTATGAGAGAGAAAAAATGGGCACCCCAGCTGCTGCAAATGAAGTCCAGATGCATGTGCCATCTTATACAGCTGGCTTACGTGGGTCCTGGGAATCGAACCTGGGTCCTTTGGCTTTGCAGGCAACCATAACCACTAAATCATTTCTTCAGCCCTATTTTTTTTTTTTTTTATAGGGTCTCACTCCAGGTCAGGCTGACCTGGAATTCACTCTGTAGTCTCAGGGTTGCTTTGAACTCAGAGCAATCCTCCTTCCTCTGTGTGTGTGTGTGTGTGTGTGTGTGTGTGTGGCGGGGGGAAGCCTATCTAGTGTGCGCCACCACGCCCGGCCTTACCTATCTAGTTTTTCATGGGTGGCTGGGGAACTGAATCTAGGCTGGCAGGCTTGGCAAGCAACTGCCTTTAACTGCTGAGTCATCTCCCCAGCCCCAGGACATTGAGACATTTAATAGTCTCCATCTCTCTTGCAGTTTCCCTTCCTTTTGCAGCCTGCCTCTCATCCCCAGATTACAAACAACCGATCCTAATTGCACCCTGGGAGGGAACTCAAAACCCTAGCGTTGGGCTGGAGAGATGGCTTAGCAGTTAAGGTGTCTGCCTGCTAAGCCTAAGAACACGGTTCCAATTTCCAGCCCAATCTCCAGGTCCCACGTTTAGCCAGATGCAAAGTGACGCAAGGGTGCAATACCGTTCACCACAAGGAGGCGCATGCAGCTGGATTTCGTTCACAGCGGCTGAGAGGCTGCTGGTGCGCCCATCTCTATCTGTCTCCCTCTCCCTCTCTTGTCTGTCCCTCTCCAAAAAAATAAAAAATAAAATTAAAAAAAACCCTAGCATTAGCCGGGCGTGGTGGCGCACGCCTTTAATCCCAGCACTCAGGAGGCAGAGGTAGGAGGATCGCCGTGAGTTCAAGGCCCCCCTGAGACTACATAGTTAATTCCAGGTCAGCCTGGACCAGAGTGCAACCCTACCTCAAAAAACCAAAAAAAAAAAAAAAAAAAAACCCTAGCATGGAGTCAGGCATGGTGGTGCTCACCTTAATCCCAGCACTGGGGAGGCAGAGGTAGGAGGATCGCCATGAGTTTGAGGCCACCCTGAGACTACATAGTGAATTCCAGGTCAGCCTGGGCCAGAGCAAGACCCTACCTCAAGAAACCAAAACAAACAAACAAACAAACAAACCCTATGGTGGCTGTGGGTCTTTCTCAAGACAACACCCTCAGCCTCCCCTCTGAGGACCCAGGGTACAACAATGTCCAAGCCAAGTCTTGGATCTTTATTTTGTGTCTCTTGGGAGACCCCCAGAGCATTTGTCTTTGGGCTTAGATGGGGATGGAGTGGTGAGCAGGGCAGATGGGTGGAAATGACCACCCGATGATCTCTCTGTCCATAGGATACGTCATCCAGTGACAGTGACTCAGACTGGGATGCGGGCCTCTGTCCCCATCTGCCCCATGACCACCTCGGCTTAGCAGTGTTTTCTGTGCTTTGTTGTTTCTGGCCTGTGGGCATCGCAGCCTTCTGTCTGGCCCAGAAGGTTAGTCTGTGTTTGGGGCCGGGAGGGTCCTGGGTAAAGGACAGAAAAGCAAATCAAATGAACTGACTGACAGTGCGCTGGGGGCGGGGTGGTGGGGGGGAGGGAGGTAGACTACACAGAGGGCCAGGTGGGCATGGTGGTACATGCCTATAATCCCAGCAGCACCTGGGTGGCTGAGGCAGGAGGATCACCTTAGGGACAAGACTAGCCTGGGCTACAGAGTGAGATATTGTTTTGAGATTTTAATTATTTATTTATTATTTTATTTATTTGAGAGCAACAGACAAAGAGGCAGATAGAGAATGGGCATGACAGGGCCTCCAGCCACTGCAAACGAACTCCAGATGCATGTGCCCCTTGTGCATCTGGCTTACGTGGGTCCTGGAGAATAGAACCTCGAACCGGGGTCCTTGGAAGCTACAGGCAAGTGCTTAACCACCAAGCCATCTCTCCAGGCTCCAGAGTGAGATATTGTTTAGAAAGGACCAAAGGGCTGGAGAGATGGCTTAGCAGTTAAGGTGCCTGCCTGGGAAGCCTAAGAATACTTGTTCCAATCTCCAGCTCCATGTATAGCCAGACGCAAAGTGACGCCCAGGCAGGCAATGTTGCACATGCACACAAGGGGATGCACGCATCTGGAGTTAGTTCACAGTGGCTGAAAGGCCCTGGCACGCCCATTTTCTCTGCCTCTTCCTCTCTCTCTTTCAAATAAATAAATAAAAGGACCAAGAAAAACTGGGTGTGGTGGCACATGCCTTTGATCCCAGCATTCGGGGCAGAAGTAGGAGGATCACCATGAGTTAGTTTGAGGCACTTGCCTGCAAAGCCTAAAGACCCAGGTTTGATTCCTCAGATGCACATGGGGGGCGCATGCATCTTGAGTTTGTTTGCAGAGGCTAGAGGCTCTGGCATGTCCATTTTCTCTCTCTCAAATAAATAAATAAACCCAGATTTTCATTTTGCCCTCTTGTGTGGCATTTGCAGAGGCTACTGAACTTGATCCTCCGTAACGGAGTAATACCTACCTCAGAGTCATTGTGAAAATCACTTGAGTTACAATAGTTGCATATATTAACATGTTTTAACATGTTCTTTGCTTTTTTTTAACTTTTTTTTTTTTTTTTGGTTTTCCGAGGTAGGGTCTTGCTCTAGCCCAGGCTGACCTGGAATTCACTATGTAGTCTCCGGTGGCCTCAAACTCACAGTGATCCTCCTACCTCTGCCTCCCAAGTGCTGGGATTAAAGGTGTGTCACCACACAGTCTTGCTTAAATATCATCATCGTTTCACTCCATTATGATGGTCACTATGTACATAGTACCCAGGCACTGTGAGGTCATGGATATCAGGCCATTTGTGTCTGGAGGAGTGCATTGTAAGAGTCCCTATTCTTCCCCTTTAGCTCTTACATTCTTTTTGCCCACTCTTCGTGCGGACCCTGAGCCTTGGAAGGTGTGGCCTTACAGTGTTGAGCACTCCTCTGTCACTTCTCAGCACTATGATGCCTTCTGAGTCACCATAAAGAGACAATTTCTTCTTTCTTTCTTTCTTTTCTTCCTTTTTCTCTTTCTTTTCTTTTTTTTTTTTTTTTTTTGGTTTTTCAAGGTAAGGTCTCGCTCTAGCTCAGGCTGACCTGGAATTCACTAGTATTCTCAAGTGGCCTCAGACCATGGCAATCCTCCTACCTCTGCCTCCCGAGGCCCTGGCATGCCATTCTCTCTGTCTTCTCTCTATCATATGCCTTTGAATTAATTAAATATTTTTAAAAATATTTGTATTGTGGGGTTGGAGATAAACCAGCAGTCATGCTCTGCAGCGCTTAAGCGCCTGGGTTCAGTTCACCAAACCTTATAAGCCAGATGCAAAATTGCTTTTTAATAATCTCTGGGTTCATTTTCAGCAGCTGGAGAGTCCAGACTTGCCCATTCTCTCTTCTATCATATATATATCTATGCAAATAAATAAAAAAAAAAAAGTCGGAGACCCAGAGGTAGTAAGTATCTCAGAGTTGAGGCCACCTGAGACTACATGAATTCCAATTCGCTGGCTAGAGTGAGACCCTACCTTAACAAAAACAAAAAACAACAACTTAACAAAAATTTACAAAAAGGAAGTTCCTGTGTACAACATGTGGTAGTTTGATTCCAGTATTACAAACATGTGTACTAGTAAATGGCAAATTGAACCCTTATTCAGAAAGTGTGTTATTGGGAGTCAGGAAGCTTGTAGATTGTTATGTGCCAACCTCTTATCGTGTTTGACACCTCTCTGTTCGCTGCATTTATCACCTGATGTGGCTAGGAGGTGATGTCCACCCTCTTGCTCATGTATTGCTACCATATATGCAGTGCTCCCCTCAAGTCTATAAGCCAAAATAAACCCTTTCACTTCACAGTGTTTTGAGTGGTGTTTTGTGCTTTCTATGTACTGAAGCTGACCGCTACAGTAAAGTGGTACAGTGTTTACCTCTGTCAGCGAGCGTCAGAGTTCCCTCTGTACTCAATGCCTGGTGCGTGTCCTTTGGCCGGGTCACAGCCTCTCTCATGTCTCCCCGGGTTTTTTGGTAGGGTCTCCACTCTGTGAGCTGATCAAATTCATCTGTGTCAGACAGCCTCAGACTCACGGTGATCCTCCTACCTCTGCCTCCCAAGTGCTGGGATTAGGCGTGCGCCACCACGCCTGGCCTCAGTACCTCACTTTTAAATGCCAGTTGCATGCCCAGGCCTATTACAGTGCCTTCAGGATTGTTTGACTGCTGGGGACACCAGTTCAATACCAATTCCGTAAATAATATGTATATATAAATAAATATTTTTAAAAACTCCTCACTGGTTTGAATTAGTTGGAGCCTGGAGAGTTGAAGATCCTGACCTGGCTCAGCAGGGGTGGGGAGGAGGAGAGCTTGCTGTCTCCTGGGGTCCCCACTTGTTACACCCACCTCACGGTTGGTGGACACCAGCCTTCAGGTCCCCTCTCCCAGGGCACAGCAGAGAGGCAGGCTGAGCATAATGTCCCGCCTCCCTGCCCCCGGCGCGCTGCGGAGCCTGGGGCGCAGAGATCAGCGCTGCGCATCTTTCAGCGTGCCCATCATCATCATCTTCTTCTTCGCCGCGGCCCGGGAGAGGCGGTGCGGCTTCAGGTGGGTCCACATTCCCGGCCGCAGCCGCGGGAGGCTTAGTGCCTGGCCGTGAGGAGGAGGAGGAGGTCGTGGCTCTGCGGAAGACGGAGGCGAACCTTTAGAGGACCTGTGCTGCCTGGAGGGAATGGTGAGGTTCACGAAGCTTGGGGATCGTGGGTGGGAAGAGAAGCATCTTCCTCACTGCTTGAGTGTAATTCGCATTTGTGTGTGTGTGTGTGCAGGGGGTAGTCGTGGGGTTGAAGTGGAGACTGGTGTGCAAAGACAGTGGGCAGTGTGGTGGGTAGAGAAGGTTTTAGTCCTGGGGCTTTCCAGAGTCTGTGTGCTGATGGAATGAGCTTGTTTGAATGGAGCAGGGAGGCCAAGGCAGGCGTGGGTGTGGGTGCTACAGGATGTGTGGGGATGTTTATATACTGATGTTTATTGGAGTTAGGGGTGTGTGTGTGTGTGTGTGTGTGTGTGTGTGTGTTTGGGAGGGTGTGCGCGGGGCAGGAGGGGATGAACAGGGAATGCCGGTACAAATTGAGAGCAGTTTATGGGTTACGTAAGAAGTAAAAGCATGGCTTACAGTGACAGCAGAGTACGCAACTGCCTGGAAGCCGGTGTCAGGGCCTGCCCAGAGTCTACCTCTTTTCTATCGGATCTCTCAATTTTCCCATCCCATGTCAAATGGATCTGAAGGCTGGAGAGAGATGGCTCCCTTCAGGGGAGTTAAAAGGCGCTTGTTTGCAAGAAGCCTGATGTCCCAGGTTTGATTCATAAATTACTTACAAAAAATAAAAGCTAGATTCACAAAATGACTCATAACATCTTGAGTTCATTCTGGAATTGCCCCCTTTGTATATAGCCCTCTCACTTACCCTCCTCTCTAAATAAAACAATTAAACATTTTTAAAAAAGAAATTAGCTGGAGGCCAGGTGTGTGTGGTGGCATGCCTTTAATCCAGCACTGAGGCAGAGGTAGGAGGATCGTAGGGAGTTGGCGCCACCTGGAGACTACATATAGTGAATTCCAGGGTCAGCCTGGACTAGAGTGAGACCTACACTGAAAAAAACCAAAAAATAAATAAAATAAAAATAAAATAAAAATAAAATAAAATAAAATAAAATAAAATAAAATAAAATAAAATAAAAAGAAAGGAAAAGGAAAGGAAAGAAAGGAAGGAAAAGAAATAAGAAAAATTAATTGAAAAGTGAAATAGAAGAAAAGAACTTAACTTGACCATTGTATCCCTCTCTCAGGAAGCCCACCTGTCTCCCTCCCAGCCATGGACAGTTCTGGCCCGAACTTCAACAACCTCTGCTGGAGGTACAGCCTGTGACCTCCGGCCCAGAAGCCCTGGCAAACCTGAGCTTGGGTTTCCCTTCCCAGGTCACTGCCCGGGGTGGCAGTTCCTCCCCACCCGCTCCCCCTCTGTGGCGCTGGCCAGGGGGAGCAGGAGCCAGATGACTTGGAGGTAGGAGTTTGGGGTTGACATGGCAGCTGGAGCTCCTGCCTCAGGACCTGGGGTCTTACTTCCTTCCACCATTATTGTGTGTGTGTGTGTGTGTGTGTGTGCTCGCTCTGAGTACAGGCTGGCCTGCAATTAACTATGTAGTCTCAGGGTGGAGAGCGATCCTCTGACATCTGCCTCCCAGTGCTGGGATTAAGGCATGTGCCACCACGCTGGCTACATAAAATATATTTTTAAATCAGTACTGGCCTGTAATCTCAGCACTTGGGAGGTGGAGGCAGAAGGACTTCAAGTCTGCAGATTGAGCCCGGTATGGTGGTGCACGCCTTTAATCCCAGCACTCAGGAGGCAGGAAGTAGGATCATACGCCATGAGTTTGGAGGCCACCCTGAGACTATATAGTGAATTCCAGGTTAGCCTGGATTAGGTGTATACCTCAAAAAAAAGACACAGGTGTTCAAGGCCAGCCTGGGCTTCATAGCAAGATCCTGTTATTGAGAAAAGGAGGGAGGGAGGGAGGGGGAGAGAGATTCAAATCTTGCCTCTCTCTCTCTTTCTTTAAGGTTTAATTTTTTTGTTTATTTTTATTTATGTATTTGAGAGCAACAGACACCGAAAGAGGCAAAGTGAGAGAGAGAATGGGCACACCAGGGCCTCCAGCCATTGCATATGAACTCCAGATGCATACACCACTTTGTGCATCTGGTTTATGTGGGTACTGGGGAATCGAGCCTCAAACCAGGGTCCTTCGGTTTACAGGCAAGCGCTGCCACTAAGCCATCTCTCCAGCCAATCCCCCTACCTGGTTTTTTAAGATAGGGTCTCATTCTAAACCTAGAACTCAATAACGATCTGCCACTAAATAAAAAAGAAAAGAAGGGTCATCATCTCCTTTCCTGCCTGACAACAGCCAGCTTTAGCCATAAGCACAAAGACACTGAAATGTACTAAGAGGCATGAGGAGCTATTCAAGCCCAATACAATTGTTGCCTAGGAGTACTTTAAGAGTCAGGAGGTTTCTCTGCCTCTTCAGGCTTCCATGAATGCCACAGTTCTACCTGTCACTTGTAGCATTCTATAGGACTCTGCCTTTCCTCCCCTCACCCACAGACCAGGACACTGAGCACTGTCCCTCATTTGCCATGGAAAAAAGGGTATCATTAAAACGACATTACTTATTTGAGAGATGGTTTAGGAGACACTTGAGAATGGGAAACCTAAGGATACCAGTTTGATTCTCCAGGTCCTTTGTGTAATGTGCATCACAAGGATGTGAGACCTGAAGGAGTTCATTTATGGTGGGTAGAGACTTTGGCAGGTCCATTCTCTACTTTTCTCTAAGTCTGTAAATTTCAAAGTAAATTACAAAGAAAAAAGACTACACGCAGTCTTCAGCCTCTGGTAATGAACAGATGCAATCCCACCCACTTGGGATGCAAGACAGAGATAGATATCACTGAATCTGGCTTAGCCTAAGACCTGGAATTCAAGAATGGGTTCTGACAAATACAGGCAACTTCAAAAAAAAACAAAACAAGTCCTTGTTTGTTTGTTTGTTTGTTTATTTATTGTTTTTGGGGCGGGGAATGACTGTCTGATTCTCCAGGTCCACATTTAGCCACTCTGTAGTCTCAAGGGCCTTGAACTGCACTTAATCCCATACCTCTTAAGGGAGAGGGAGTTTGTTTGTGAGCCTGAGAGGCCACCTGAGACTGTTTTTTAAAGGTCAGTCTGGTCTGTGAGACTCAGGCCCTCAAAAAAAAAAAAAAAACAGTACTGAGCTATCTCCCTAGCACTATTTAATCCCAGCACTTTTTATTTATTTTGGTCTATGAAGAGTTCACTTGCATCCAAAGACTGGTAGTTACACATGATATTTCCCTCAGCCACCTGGAGTGAACTCCAATCTCCATCCCATTGGACTTGTAAGTTCTCTCCATTAGTCTCAGTTAGAATTTGATGTCATCATCTTTTTCTTCTATTTTTGAGTGTCTTGCAGAAGGTATGGCCATGCACTGTTCAAATTTCATGAGAATAAAATGCCAATTTCTGTCAACAAAAAAATTTATATAGTTTATTTTTCCTTTGGCTCTTCCATTCTATCGAAAGAAAAAGGGACTTATATATAGTTTTAGGTAGGGTCTCACTCCTCCAGGGTGGCGCGGAAATCACGTGATCCTCTACCTCTGCCTCTATTAGGGAGGCAGTGGTAGTAGGATCGCCATGAGTTAGAGGCCACACTGAGACTACAGAGTGAATTTGGAGTGTACAGAGCTAGAAAATTGAGAACCTACCTCGAAAAACAAGGCTCATAAAAGCAAAACAAACACAAAAAAAACATCTCAAGACATGCCTGCAGAAACCTAATGACTGGTTCGTTCCCCAGGACCCATGTAAAGCCAGATGCACTATGTGGTGCATGCATGAGATGTGTTTGCAGTGGCCTAGAGTGACTTGACAAACCCATGCTCCCTCTCTCTCTCTTTTTTTTTTTTCTTTGTTTTTTCAGGTAGAGTCTTATTCTAGCCCAGGCTGACTTGGGATTCACTATTGAGTGTCAGGGTGGCCTCCATCACGGCCCATCCACCTACCTCCTCAGAAGTGCTGGGATAGGTGTCAACGCCACCACACCCACACCGCTGTTTTTTTAAGATTTATTTACTTGCATGCACATGTGTGGTGTGCACCCTCGTACACACACTGAGCCATCCAGCCCAGCCGTGCTGTTTGTATGGAGTCTATATTCATATGTCTTAAAAGTTAAGACATGAGAGGAAGCTAAGCAGTGTCAGAGAACCTTATTGGAGCTGGAGAGGGCTGAGCAGAGTGTTGTACTGATTTCAGCGTTCTCCATAGGCTCTAGAAAGCATCTTTTCCAGTTAACTGGCCAGAGGCGTGAAGAGACCAGAGAAACGACCTCCAAGGCCTGGGAAGGGAATGAGTCCACCAGAAGACAGATGGATGGACTGCCTCTGCAGCCTCCCACCCCTGGAAGCAGGACTTGGATCAGGATGAAATTCTGGTGTGTGGCATTGCGCCCCCTGGGAAGATGGAGTCCTGGCTAGGCGTGGGACCTGGAGAGAGGAACAGCTGGAGGACAACCAGTGTTCTTAGGCTCTTCTGCTGCAGGAGGTGGAGGGTCCCGGGAGGCCCTGAGCCGACTCTGGGAGCTCTGCTGCCGGTGGCTGCAGCTGGCTGCGCACCAAGGGCAGATTCTGGAGCTGCTGGTGCTGGAGCGGTTCTAGGCGAGTGCACCTGGGAGATCCAGGCCGGGTGCTTGAGGACAGCGGCCCGAGTGGTGAGGAGGGCGTGGCCCTCGTGGAAGGGCTGCAGCGGGGCCAGAGCAGAGGCCTTGTGGGTGGTGGGGCATGTTGGCTGAGGTGAGGAAATGGGGCCCCGCGCCCTCTAGGCCCACACCGCTGGAGTCTGCAACCCAGAAGATCACTGGCACCTGTGCATGTGCAACCTTGTGCACTGGGATCACCTTGGCTGGGACACTGAACTGAAGGCAGCTATAGAGTATCCTTCAACTGGAGCCAGTGGGTGTCCACTGGTCGATGCCATACAGTGTCTCGCACGCTATAAGCTAGCATGGACTGGTTTATTCACCTGGATAGCATTAACTAGATACTTTACTATGGCAGCGGCTTTTGGATGCTGGGGGGTGGCCCCAAACTCTCGAAGAACCCTACACTCTGCCTCCCTAGTGCTGGGATTAAAGGTAGCTGCAGCCACCCAGCCTCTCAGCCTAAAATTTTTAAAATTTATTTTACTTTTATTGGTTTGCAGAAAGAGAGAGGTCTCACTCTGGAGAATAGGCTGACCTGGAGATTAACTATGTAGTCTCAGACACATGCCTTGTGTACTCTTTTATGTGGGCCTGGGGAACTCTGCCTCTGGAGTGCTGGGAGGCAAGCATCTTCACCACTGAGCCAGCTCTAGGTATTATTTTTATTTATTCAGTTTTTTTTTTTTTTTTTTTTTTGTTGTTGTTGTTTTTCCAGGCTTGCTGGAATTCACTACTCTAGTCCAGGATGGCCTCAAACTCCTCTGGCCTCGAACTCAGTGCTGGGATTAACTTCTGCCTCCCAAGTGCTATTATTATTAAATTTTAAACCACCAAAAATAACTAAAATATTTTTTTAGAGAAAAAGGTATTTTGCAAAATTCATTAGGCCTCTGATGCTCCTTAAAACTGATCATGTCCCACCTTGTGCAGCTGGTTTTATGTAGCCTAAGAAACTGAACTTAGGTCCTTTGGCTAGGCTGAGGAGATATGATAAATAACACTCAGTAGCTCCCTTTTTTTTTTTTTTGACACATCTAAAAAAAGAACATTATTGGGAAAAAAGTCTAGTGAGATTTAAATAAAGCTGTTGTTGTTGTTTTTTTCAATTTTGTTTTGTTTGTTTTCTAAATGTCACATATCTATGTCACAGGCTGACCTGGCACTCATTTACATTCTCATGCTTGTATAGTAGACTCACATTAAAAACCTTCAAATCTGCCTCCCAATGAATATATTTTTGTTGTTTTTTTGTTTGCAAATTTTTTTTGAACTGTGGGGCTGGGAGATGAATCAGCTGACCTGAATTCACTGTAAGTTGGTCTGGCTGGCTTCAAACTCACAACAAATAAAGCAAGATGCACAAGATGGCACATGGGATTAAATTTGTGTGGGCAAGAGGCCTGGCTACCTTCATAGTTTTTTGTTTGGTTTGAAAATAAAGTCTCATTTTTTAGGAAATGGAATTGGAGTGCATGTGTGCGTTGCTGAGAATTTGATCCCCATCTCCATCAAGCATTTACTCCTACTTTGAGGCCTCCATGGCACCGGATTAAGCTGTCTTGCCATAAACTTTGTTATCGTGGCTTTTAATTATAACTAATGGAAATTCAAAACATTTTCTCAGGTTGATAGCTCAGGTTTTAAGGACTTGGTGCAGGCATCAGACCTCACCTTGAGTTCTTTATATTTTAATATGATTGCTATATATATCTTTCAGTAATTCTGTGGTACAACTGCCTCCAGCACTGCTGTTTGTTCAGGATGTTTTGTGCTATGGCTGCTTCTGATATCTGGCTTAGGATGCAGCTTCAGAGATCGAACCTGGGTCCTATTGTCACCATTGTAAAGGCTTGTACAAAAGAAAGCCATTGGCCCTGGATTATGTTCCTTCTCTTCTGCAGTATTGGACTACCATTCACCAATATTCCTCACCTCTGAATTCCAATGATTAAAAAAAAAAAAATAGCCAGTTTGGTGGCAGGCCTTCTTAATCCCAGGCACTCAGGAGGCTGCTGGAGCTTCCCAGGATTAGATGAGTTCAAGGCCACCCTGAGACCCATAGTCAATTCAGGTCAGCCTGGTAGAAACCAAAACAAAACCCAAACAAAAAAACCCAAAATTCAAAACTGATTCAAGGCCCTGTGGCAAACAAAAAACATGTGGGCAGCAAGATGGCTATAAGCATGTGACCTTCCCAGTGGGGCATGCTGGATCAGGTTCAATGCTCCAGCCACCCATGTAAAACTTGACTACATGAGTCATTTGCTGCAGTAAGAGCTTCAAGGCCTGTGTGGTGACACTCATATATAGACACCACACAAACCAGTGTGTTAAAAAGTTTTTAAAAGAGGAACAATTTGTAGGTCCCCAGGAATAAAGAGACTGAACAGACAGACAGACAATGGTCAGGACCTTGTGGGGTGCTCTGCCAAACAAAGCAGTGGGCATGTGAGTGTTGTGCATTTTGGATTCAGGGTGTTTCTGTGCTGGCGTGAACCCTCTGGTCGAGGGGCTTCCCAGCCAAATGCCTTAACTGGCCCAGCCATCCTCAACCCCTGGATTTTTTTGGGGTGTTCCAGAGCCAGGTTCCTTGATCAAGCCCAGGCAGACGAAAGACCAAAGTAAGGTAGTCTCAGGTGGCCTTGAACATTAATGATGCAATGCAAAGCCTGTGGACAGCCTGAGTGCTGGGATTAAGGCCCAAACTTCTCTGAGCTTAGTTTTTCCAAAATAAATATTTTTAAAATGCTACTCTGTACCTGTGGTGGAAGAGGATAATCACTAGTGGGCTGGAGCCTTCCCCCTGCTGCCCCCTGGATCAATGGACCGTATGGCGTCCCAGCAGCAGTGACCCCCATCTTTCCTGTGTGTGTGTGTGTGTGTGTGTGTCCTGTCATGTTTGCATTCCAGGTCCCTCACAGTGTGGGGTGTCAACATATGTCTTCCATTCCTGCTTGGGAAAATTCTCTCTCATGGCTCCCCATCAGAGGACTGGAACCTCCTGTAACCCACTTCCCATGTCAAGGTAGGGCGCTGATAACACAGCCCTCACACTACTGTTTCAATCCAAGTCATGGTTCTGGGGATCTGGAAGTCAAGCGTTCCTGGAAGGTCTTTGACCACTAAGCAATTCTCCAGAGCCAGGTTTTATGCCTAAATAATCACTTCTCGTGAAATTCCTGTGGCTTCTAAGGACTTTGGCTTCTCTTGAACTTATTTTAGAATAATAAATGAATTAATTATTTATGTTTTTTATTTATTTATTTTTTAGTTTTAGAGATAAATCAAGGTGTCTTTTCCTCAGGCTTTCACGTTATGTTTTAAAAGTAACCTCAGGGTGGCCTCGGAACTCACAGCCAAAATCCTACCTCTGACAAGTCATATGCTGGGATTAAAGCATTTATGATACCACCTTTTTTTTTTTTTTTGGTTTTTGAGTGAGGTCTTGCTCTGGCCAGGCTGACCTGGAATTCACTATATGATCTCAGGGTGACTGGAAACTCTGTAATCCTCCTACCTCTGCCTCCCAAGTGCTGGGATTAAAGTGTGCATCACCGCGCCTGGCTTATTCCCTTTATTTATTTTGTTTTGTTTTTGGTTTTTCGAGTGCTCTTTTGTTTTAGGTTTTAGATCTTTGACCTGGGTTAACATTGTAGCCCATGGTGGCCTCGAACTCTCTGTAGCCCAGGCTGAGAAGGAACTCTGCCTCCCAAGTGCTGGGATTAAGGTGTGCCATGTGCCTTGAATGCTGAGCCATCTCTCAAACCTAGTAAAATGATTTTCCTCCTCCTCCCTTCTTTTTAAGTTAGAAAGTCTGCTCTATGCCCAGGCTGACCTGGAATTCCTGTCATCTCAGGCTGGCCTCGAACTCACTCAGTGATCGTCCTACCACCTCTAAGCCTCCCTAGTGCTGGGATTAAAGTGTGCCACCCACGCCAGGTCCCAGGAGCATCTTGATAGTCAACCAACATGTCTGTGCCAAATGTGGCCATCCATGGTCTTGGGACTGGATGAATGAGACCATAGCGCTGGGTGAGGGTGGGGCCAGAGGAAGCAGAGTGTGGATGAGTGGACACACTGGTCACCACTGTCCACTGTCCCCACCACAGACCAACAAGGCGGGCCACGGGGGAACATCCAGGGCCGAGGCCACCTCCCGCCATGCAACCTTCTTCCTGGGGGTCCTTGCTGTGCAGCTGCATGCGTGGGGCTGGGCCTGGGCTGTGATGGCCCCAGAGCCAGGCATGGTGGCACATGCCTGTCAGTGGTCTCCCAGTCCTGGGGAGAAAGAGGCAGGAGGATCAGAGCAAGTTTGAGGCCATCCAGGGCAATGTAGTGAGACCCTGTCTCAAAGAAAATTAAAAACTCAGCCGGGCGTGGTGGCACACACCTTTAATCCCAGCACTCGGGAGGCATAGGAAGAGGATCACTGTGAGTTTGAGGCCAGCCTGGGACTACATAGTGAATTCCAGATCAGTCTGAACTAGAGTGAGACCCTACCTTGAAAAACCAAAAAAAGAAAATTAAAAACTTAAAGGCCAAAAAATAAACAAACAAACAAAACCCCCTCAAAGGCCAATTTCTTTTTTCTTCTTTTTTTATTGACAAGTCCCATAATTATAGACAATAGACCATGAAAATTCCCCCCACTCACTTTCCCTTCATAACTCCACTCTCCATCATATCCCCTCCCCTTTTTCCCTTCTCAATCCATCTGTCTCTCTCTCTCTCTCTTTGTTTTTTTGCCCGGGCTGACCTGGAATTCACTATGTAGTCTCAGGGAGGCCTCGTACTCATGGCAATCCTCCTACCTCTGCCTCCCTAATTCCTTAGGGCTGGGATTAAAGGTTTGCACCACCACATCTGGCAGTCTCTTTTATTTTTATGTCATCATCTTTTCCTCCTATTATGATGGTCTTGTGTAGGTAGTGTCAGGCACTGCGAGGTCATGGATATCCAGGCCATTTTGCTGGAGGAGCACGTTGTAAGGGAGTCCTACTCTTCCTTTGGCTCTGACATTCTTTCCGCCCCCTCTTCCGCAATGGACCCTGAGCCTTGGAAGGTGTGACGCTTCAGTGTTGAGCACTCCTCTGTCACTTCTCAGCACTATGATGCCTTCTGAGATCACCATAAAAGGGCAATTTCTTCTTTTCTTTTCTTTCTTTCTTTCTTTTTTTCTCTTTCTTTTTTTTTTTTTTTTTTTTTTTTTTTTTTTTTTGGTTTTCAAGGTAAGGTCTCACTCTAGCTCAGGCTGACCTGGAATTCACTAGGTATTCTCAGAGTGGCCTCGAACTCATGGCAATCCTCCTACCTCTGCCTCCCGAGGCCCTGGCATGCCCATTCTCTCTGTCTTCTCTCTATGTCTCTCTGCTTCCAAATTAATTAAAAAATATTTTTAAAAAATGTTGTTATTGTGGGGTTGGAGAGATGGCTCAACAGTAAAGCACTTTCCTGCAAAGCTTAAGCGCCTGGGTTCAGTTCCTCAGCACCCACTTAAAGCCAGATGCACAAAGTGGCACATGTGTCTGGAGTTCATTTTCAGCAGCTGGAGGGAGGTCCAGACTTGCCCATTCTCTCTTCTATCTCTCTCTCTGCTTGCAAATAAATAAAAAAAAAAAAAAAAATTCGGGAGCCAGAGGTAGTAGTATCACCAAGAGTTCGAGGCCACCCTGAGACTACATAGTGAATTCCAGGTCAGCCTGAGCTAGAGTGAGACCCTACCTTGAAAAACAAAAACAAAACAACAACAACAAAAAATTTACAAAAGGAAGTTCCTGTGTACAACATGTGGTAGTTTGATTCACGTGTCCCCTACAAACTTATGTGTACTGATGATAACTTGGAAATTGGAACCTTGTTGAAAGTGTGTTATTGGGGGGGTCGGGCTTATGGGTGTTATAGCCAGCTTCCTCTTGTCAGTGTTTGACACACTCTCCTGTTGCTGTTGTCCACCTGATGTTGGCTAGGAGGTGATGTCCACCCTCTGCTCATGCCATGCTTTCCCCTGCCATCATGGAGTGCTCCCCTCAAGTCTATAAGCCAAAATAAACCCTTTCCTTCCACAAGGTGTTTTTGGTCGGGTGTTTTGTGCTTTCTATGTGAAGCTGACCGCTACAGTAAAATTGGTACCAATTATTTACCTCTGTCAGCGAAATCCAGGGGTTCCCTCTGTACTCAATGCCTGGTTGCGTGTCCTTTGGCCAGGTCCCTGGCCTCTCCGTGCCTCTTTTTTTTTTTTTTTTTTTTTTTTTTTTTTTTTGAGGTAGGGTCTCACTCCTAGCTGAGGCTGATCTGAAATTCACTCTGTAGTGTCAGGGTGGCCTCGAACTCACGGTGATCCTCCTACCTCTGCCTCCCAAGTGCTGGGATTAAAGGCGTGCGCCACCACGCCTGGCCTCCGTGCCTCTTTCAGATGCACGGTGCATGCAGGCACAATACACACAGTGCCTTCCAGAGTTGTTCTGACGCTGGGGACCTGGGTTCAATGCTCAGTTCCACAAAAATAAATAAATATATATATAAATAAATATTTTAAAAAAACTCTACTGGTTTGGGTCAGATTGGGCCTGGAGGTTCGAGGGAATCCCTGAAGCCTGGGCTCAGCAGGGGTGGGGAGGAGGAGAGCTTGCTGTCTCTGGGGTCCCCACTTATTTACACCTCACGGTTGGTGGACACCAGCCTTCAAGGTCCCCTCTCCCAGGGCACAGCAGAGGGGGCGGAGCCAGGCGCCGTGTCCCCGCCCTCCCTGCCCCCCGGCGCGCTGCGGCCTGGGGCGCAGAGACCCGAGCGCTGCGCATCTTTCAGCATTAGCATCATCATCATCTTCTTCTTCGCCGCGGCCCGGGAAGACGATTGCTGGCTTCAGGTGGGTCCATTCCCCGGCCGCAGCCGCAGGAGGCTTGGTGCCTGGCCGTGAGGGAGGGGAGGAGGGAGGTCGTGGCTCTGCGGAAAGACGGAGGGAGGCGAACCTTTGGCGAGGACCTGTGCTGCCTGGAGGGAATATGGTGAGGTTCACGAAGCTTGGGGATCGTGGGTGGGGAGAGAAGCATCTTCCTCCTGCTTGAGTGTGAACCCGCATTTGTGTGTGTGTGCGGGGGTGGTCGGGGGTTGGGGAGTGGAGACTGGTGTGCAAAGACAGTGGGCAGTGGTGGGTAAGAAGGTTTTGGTCCTGGGGCTTTCCAGGAGTCTGTGTGCGGTGGAATGAGCTTGTTTGAATGGAGCAGGGGAGGCCAAGGCCTTGAGAACGTGGGTGTGGGTGTGTAGGATGTGTGGGGATGTTTATATACTGATGTTTATTGGAGTTAGGGGTGTGTGTGTGTGTGTGTGTGTGTGTGTTTTTAGGGGTGTGCGGGGCAAGGGAGGGGATGAACAGGGAATGCCGTACCTGGGGTGTAGAGAGCCGGTTTATGGGTTACGTAAGTAAAGCATGGCTTACAGTGAGCAACAGGTATGTAAACTGCCTGAGAAGCCGGTGTCCAGGGCCTTGAAAAGTCTACCTCTTTTTCTATCCGGATCTCAATTTTCCCATCCCATGTCAAATGGATCTGAGAGGGCTGGAGAGATGGCTCAGGGGGTTAAAGGCGCTTGTTTGCAAAAGCCTGATGTCCCAGGTTTGATTCACCAGTGCCCACAAAATAAAGCTAGATTCACAAAATGGCTCATAACATCTTGAGTTCATTCTGGAATTGCCCATACATCGCCCTCTCACCCACCCACCTCCTCCTCTCACAAATAAAACAATTAAACATTTTTAAAAATTAGCTGGAGGCCAGGCATGGTGGTGGCATGCCTTTAATCCCAGCACTCGGGAGGCAGAGGTAGGAGGATAGCCGTGAGTTCAAGGCTGCCCTGAGACTACAGAGTGAATTCCAGGGTCAGCCTGGACTAGAGTGAGACCCTACCTTGAAAAACCAATAAATAAATAAATAAAATAAAATAAAATAAAAGGAAAGGAAAAGAAAAGAAAAGAAAAAATTAATTGAAAAAGTGAAATAGAAAGAAAGAACTTGAACTTGAATTTGTGTATCCCTCTCTCTCAGGAAGCCCCTGCCTGTCTCTCCCCAGCCATGGACAGTTCTAGCCTTCGAGAACTTCAACAACCTCTGCTGGAGGGTACAGCCTGTGACCTCCCGGCCCAGAAGCCTGGCAAACCTGAGCTTGGGTTTCCCTTCCCAGAGTCACTGCGGGGTGGCAGTTCCTCCCCGCCGCTCCCCTCTGTGAGCGCTGGCTTGGGGGAGCAGGAGCCCGATGACTTGGAGGTAGGAGTTTGGGGTTGACATGGCAGCTGGAAGCTCCTGCCTCAGGACCTGGGGTCTTACTTCCCTCACCGTGTGTGTGTGTGTGTGTGTGTGTGTGTGTGTGCTCGCTCTGGTACAGGCTGACCTGCAATTAACTATGTAGTCTCAGGGTGGAGGCGATCCTCTGACATCTGTCTCCCGAGTGCTGGGATTAAAGGCGTGCACCACCACACCCGTCTTATTTATTTATTTATTTATTAGAGACAGATAGAGGGAGAGAGTGAGAATGGGCATGTCAGGCCCTCTAACCACTGCAGACGAACTCCAGATGCATTCCCCACCATGTGCATCTGGCTTACATGGGAACTGGAGAATTAAACTGGGGTCCTTAGGCTTTGCAGGCATGTGCCTTAACTGCTAAGCCATCTCTCCAGCCCCCCAGCCCTCTGTTTTTTTTTCAGTTTTTTAAACAATTTATTTATATATTGGCTTCTACATGCTCTTATATTTATGTAAAGTATTTATATATATTCTTTACAATTTTTACATGTATTAAATGGTTGTATCATAAACACTTTTCTATGGGATTTTTAAAAAATATTTTATTTTTATTTATTTATTTGAGAGAGAAAGAGAGAAATACAGAAACAGGCAGGTAGAAAGAAAGAGAGAATGGGCACACCAGGGCCTCCAGCCACTGCAAATGAACTCCAGATGCATGCGCCCCCTTGTACATCTGGCTTATGTGGGTCCTGGAGAGTCGAGCCTCAAACCGGGGTCCTTAGGCTTCACAGGCAAGCGCTTAACCACTAAGCCATCTCTCCAGCCCTTCTATGGGATTTTATAAAAGAAAAATCAAGTGAGGAAAATTACTTATAAAACATTACCGTATTGAAACCATACTGAACCGGAATTGCTCATGTTCATGTTCATTTCATTCTTTCATCTACGTATTTTTGGTGTCATTCATTTATGCTGGTCCAGACTCCCATTCTCTATAACATAAGCATTTGGTCAGAAATATGAAAGCAGTGGGTCAGGTCGTAAGGCAACGGTGGAAGGTGAAGCTACTGTCTGCAGGAAGGAGGCTGCAAGAGAGAGGTCAGACTTCAAGCCGCAGCCGCTGGGAAACCTGTTGTGCCCTGTGCAGGATCAGGCCTCTCTGTGTGCAGGTCAGGCAGTCAGCCTCTGTTTGTTTTTTTTTTATAAAACATTTAAATTTACTTATTCGAGAGAGAGAAAGAAGTATATAGAGAGAAGGAGAATGGGCAAACAAGGACAAGCTAGTCACTGCAAACAAACTTCAGACGTATGTGCCACCTTGTGCATCTGGATTACGTGAGTCCTGGGAAATTGAACCTGGGTCCTTTGACTTTATAGGCAAGCACCTTAACCTCTAAGCCGTCCTTCCAGCCTTCAATTTTGTTTATTAAATAGTCTATGCAGCCCAGGCTGATCTCAAATTCTTTTTTAAAAAAATATTTATTCAAGCCGGGCGTGGTGGCGCACTCAGGAGGCAGAGGTAGGAGGATCGCCAAGAGTTCGAGGCCACCCTGAGACTACATAGTTAATTCCAGGTCAGCCTGAGCCAGAGTGAGACCCTACCTCAAAGAAACAAAAACAACAAAAAAATATTTATTCAGTCGGGCGTGGTGGCTCACGCCTTTAATCCCAGCACTCGGGAGGCAGAGGTAGGAGGATTGCTGTGAGTTTGAGGCCACCCTGAGAATACAAAGTTAACTCCAGGTCAGCCTGGGCCAGAGTGATGAGACCCTACCTCGAAAAACCAAAAAAAAATAAAATTTATTCATTTGCAAGCAGTTAATAGAGAGAGATAGAGACAGAGAAAGAGACAGAGAAGTGGGGCATGGTGGCATATGCCTTTAACCCCAGCACTTGGGAGGCAGTGGTAGTAGGATCGCCATGAGTTCGAGGCCACACTGAGACTACAGAGTGAATTCCAGGTCAGCCTGAGCAAGAGTGAGACCCTACCTCGAAAAAACAAAAACAAAAACAAGCAAAAACAAAAACAAACACAAAAAACATCTCAAGACATGCCTGCAAAGCCTAATGACTCGGTTCCGATTCCCCAGGACCCATGTAAAGCCAGATGCACTATGTGGTGCATGCATCAGGAATGTGTTTGCAGTGGCTAGAGGCCCTGACTGACAAACCCATACTTTCCCTCTCTCTCTCTCTTTTTTTTTCTTTGTTTTTTTTCGAGGTAGAGTCTTATTCTAGCCCAGGCTGACTTGGAATTCACTATTTAGTGTCAGGGTGGCCTCAAAGTCACGGCGATCCTCCTACCTCTGCCTCAAGAGTGCTGGGATTAGAGGTGTGCTTCACCACACCCACTGTTCAGCTGTTTTTTAAAAATTTATTTACTTGCATGCACATGTGTGGGTGTGTTCACCCCTCATGCACACACTGGCTAATTCACCTCCCCAGCTTCTCAAACTTTTTTTTTTTTTTTTTTTTGTTTTGTTTTTTTTTCGTAGGGTCTCACTCTAGTTCAGGCTGACCTGGAATTCACTATGTAGTCTCAGGGTGGCCTCGAACTCACAGCAATCCTCCTACCTCTGCCTCCCGAGTGCTGGGATTAAAGGCGTGAGCCACCACGCCCGGCTTTCAAACTTTTTATTTATTGATTTTTTTAGTTTTATTGAGGTAAGGTCTCACTCTAGCCCAGGCTGACCTTGAACTCACAGCAAACCTTCTATCTCTGCCTCCCCAGTGCTGGGATTAAAGGCATGTGCCACTAGGCCAAGCTCAAACTCTTTTTTTTTTTTTTTGGCGGGTGGGGGGGGAGAGACAGAGACAGAGACAGAGACAGAGACAGAGAGAGAGAGAGAGAGAGAGAGGAAGACAGATAGAGATGGGTGCGCCAGCAGTCTCTCAGCTGCTGCGAACGAAATCCAGATGCGTGCGCCCCCCCTTGTGGTCAAGTGCAGCATTGCGCCCTTGCGTCACTTTGCATCTGGCTAAACGTGGGACCTGGAGATTGGAACTGCTGGAGATTGGAACCAGCGTTCTTAGGCTTAGGAGGCAGGCGCCTTAACCGCTAAGGCATCTCTCCAGCCCTCTTTTCTTTCTTTCTTTCTTTCTTTCTTTTTTTTGTTTTCTGGATCTCATTCAATCCAGCTGACCTGGACTTTACTTTGTAGCTCCAGGCTGGCCTGGAACTCCTAGTCATCTCCTACCTCTGCCTCACAGTGCTGGGATTAAAGGCGTGCGCCACCACGCCCGGCTATTCTCTCTCTCTCTCTCTTTTTTTTTTTTTTTTTGAGAGAGAGGGAATTGGCACATTAGGGCCTTTAGTCACTGTAATTGAACTTCAGACATGTGTGCCACCTGTGCATGTGCAACCTTGTACACTTGCATCACCTTGTGTGCATCTGGAGAGTTGAACCTGGGTCCTTAGGCTCTGCAGGGAAGAGCCTTAACTGCTAAGCCATGTTTCCAGCCCATATTTTCTCTCTCTCTCTTTTGTTTTCTGAGGTAGTGTCTCAGGCTGACCTGGAATTCATTATGTATTCTCAGGGTGGCCTCAAACTCTTGGTGATCCTCCTACCTCTGCTTCCCAAGTGCTGGGATTAAAGGTGTGCACCACTACGCCCGGCTTTTCTCTTTTTTTTTTTTTTTGGTTTACCGAGGTAGGGTCTCACTCTAGCTCAGGCTTACCTGGAATTCGCTCTGTATTTTCAGGCTGGCCTCGAATTCATGGTGATCCTCCTACCTCTGCCTCCCTAGTGTTGGGATTAAAGGTGTGTGCTACCATACCTGGTTTATTATTTATTTTTTTTTTTTGAGGTACGGTCTCGCTCTAGCCCAGGCTGACCTGGAATTCCCTATGTAGTCTCAGGGTGGCCTTGAACTCATGGGGATCCTCCTACCTCTGCCTCCTGAGTGCTGGAATTAAAGGCGTGCACCACCACACCCGGCTAATTTTTAAAATTTAATTTATGAGAGAGAAAAAAATGGGCACCCAGCTGCTGCAAATGAAGTCAGATGCATGTGCCATCTTATACAGCTGGCTTACGTGGGTCCTGGGGAATCGAACCTGGGTCCTTTGGCTTTGCAGGCAAGCACCATAACCACTAAATCATTTCTTCAGCCCTATTTTTTTTTTTTTTTGAGATAGGGTCTCACTCCAGGTCAGGCTGACCTGGAATTCACTCTGTAGTCTCAGGGTTGCTTTGAACTCAGAGCAATCCTCCTTCCTCTGTGTGTGTGTGTGTGTGTGTGTGTGGCGGGGGGAACCCAGGCTGTCAGGCTTTTTTTTTTTTTTTTGGTTTAGCGAGGTAGGGTCTCACTCTGGTCCAGGCTGACCTGGAATTAACTATGTAGTCTCAGGGTGGCCTCGAACTCTCGGCGATCCTCCTACCTCTGCCTCCCGAGTGCTGGGATTAAAGGTGTGCGCCACCACGCCCGGCCTTACCTATCTAGTTTTTCATGGGTGGCTGGGGAACTGAATCTAGGCTGGCAGGCTTGGCAAGCAACTGCCTTTAACTGCTGAGTCATCTCCCCAGCCCCAGGACATTGAGACATTTAATAGTCTCCATCTCTCTTGCAGTTTCCTCTGCCTCCCTAGTGTTGGGATTAAAGGTGTGTGCTACCATACCTGGTTTATTATTTTTTTTTTTTGAGGTACGGTCTCGCTCTAGCCCAGGCTGACCTGGAATTCCCTATGTAGTCTCAGGGTGGCCTTGAACTCATGGGGATCCTCCTACCTCTGCCTCCTGAGTGCTGGAATTAAAGGCGTGCACCACCACACCCGGCTAATTTTTAAAATTTAATTTATGAGAGAGAAAAAATGGGCACCCCAGCTGCTGCAAATGAAGTCCAGATGCATGTGCCATCTTATACAGCTGGCTTACGTGGGTCCTGGGGAATCGAACCTGGGTCCTTTGGCTTTGCAGGCAAGCACCATAACCACTAAATCATTTCTTCAGCCCTATTTTTTTTTTGAGATAGGGTCTCACTCCAGGTCAGGCTGACCTGGAATTCACTCTGTAGTCTCAGGGTTGCTTTGAACTCAGAGCAATCCTCCTTCCTCTGTCTGTGTGTGTGTGTGTGTGTGTGTGTGTGTGTGTGTGGCGGGCCTTACCTATCTAGTTTTTCATGGGTGGCTGGGGAACTGAATCTAGGCTGGCAGGCTTGGCAAGCAACTGCCTTTAACTGCTGAGTCATCTCCCCAGCCCCAGGACATTGAGACATTTAATAGTCTCCATCTCTCTTGCAGTTTCCTCTTCCTTTTGCAGCCTGCCTCTCATCCCCAGATTACAAACAACCGATCCTAATTGCACCCTGGGAGGGAACTCAAAACCCTAGCATTGGGCTGGAGAGATGGCTTAGCAGTTAAGGTGTCTGCCTGCTAAGCCTAAGAACACGGTTCCAATTTCCAGCGGTTCCAATCTCCAGGTCCCATGTTTAGCCAGATGCAAAGTGACGCAAGGGTGCAATACCGTACTTGACCACAAGGAGGTGCATGCAGCTGGATTTCGTTCACAGCGGCTGAGAGGCTGCTGGTGCGCCCATCTCTATCTGTCTCCCTCTCCCTCTCTTGTCTGTCCCTCTCCAAAAAAATAAAAAATAAAATTTAAAAAAACCCTAGCATTAGCCGGGCGTGGTGGCGCACGCCTTTAATCCCAGCACTCAGGAGGCAGAGGTAGGAGGATCGCCGTGAGTTCAAGGCCCCCCTGAGACTACATAGTTAATTCCAGGTCAGCCTGGACCAGAGTGCAACCCTACCTCAAAAAACCAAAAAAAAAAAAAAAAAAACCCTAGCATGGAGTCAGGCATGGTGGTGCTCACCTTTAATCCCAGCACTGGGGAGGCAGAGGTAGGAGGATCGCCATGAGTTTGAGGCCACCCTGAGACTACATAGTGAATTCCAGGTCAGCCTGGGCCAGAGCAAGACCCTACCTCAAGAAACCAAAACAAACAAACAAACAAACAAACAAACCCTATGGTGGCTGTGGGTCTTTCTCAAGACAACACCCTCAGCCTCCCCTCTGAGGGACCCAGGGTACAACAATGTCCGAAGCCAAGTCTTGGATCTTTATTTTGTGTCTCTTGGGGAGACCCCCCCCAGAGCATTTGTCTTTGGGCGAGATGGGGGATGGAGTGGTGAGCAGGGCAGATGGGTGGAAATGACCACCCGATGATCTCTCTGTCCATAGGATACGTCATCCAGTGACAGTGACTCAGACTGGGATGCGGGCCCTCTGTCCCCACATCTGCCCCATGACCACCTCGGCTTAGCAGTGTTTTCTGTGCTTTGTTGTTTCTGGCCTGTGGGCATCGCAGCCTTCTGTCTGGCCCAGAAGGTTAGTCTGTGTTTGGGGCCGGGAGGGTCCTGGGTAAAGGACAGAAAAGCAAATCAAATGAACTGACTGACAGTGCGCTGGGGGCGGGGTGGGGGGGGAGGGAGGTAGACTACACAGAGGGCCAGCTGGGCATGGTGGTACATGCCTATAATCCCAGCAGCACCTGGGTGGCTGAGGCAGGAGGATCACCTTAGGGACAAGACTAGCCTGGGCTACAGAGTGAGATATTGTTTTGAGATTTTAATTATTTATTTATTATTTTATTTATTTGAGAGCAACAGACAAAGAGGCAGATAGATAGAGAATGGGCATGACAGGGCCTCCAGCCACTGCAAACGAACTCCAGATGCATGTGCCCCCTTGTGCATCTGGCTTACGTGGGTCCTGGAGAATAGAACCTCGAACCGGGGTCCTTAGGCTTCACAGGCAAGTGCTTAACCACCAAGCCATCTCTCCAGGCTCCAGAGTGAGATATTGTTTAGAAAGGACCAAAGGGCTGGAGAGATGGCTTAGCAGTTAAGGTGCCTGCCTGGGAAGCCTAAGAATACTTGTTCCAATCTCCAGCTCCCATGTATAGCCAGACGCAAAAGTGACGCAGGCAGGCAATGTTGCACATGCACACAAGGGGATGCACGCATCTGGAGTTCGTTCACAGTGGCTGAAAGGCCCTGGCACGCCCATTTTCTCTGCCTCTTCCTCTCTCTCTTTCAAATAAATAAATAAAAAGGACCAAGAAAAACTGGGTGTGGTGGCACATGCCTTTGATCCCAGCATTCGGGGGCAGAAGTAGGAGGATCACCATGAGTTAGTTTGAGGCACTTGCCTGCAAAGCCTAAAGACCCAGGTTTGATTCCTCAGATGCACATGGGGGCGCATGCATCTTGAGTTTGTTTGCAGAGGCTAGAGGCTCTGGCATGTCCATTTTCTCTCTCTCAAATAAATAAATAAACCCAGATTTTCATTTTGCCCTCTTGTGTGGCATTTGCAGAGGCTACTGAACTTGATCCTCCGTAAACGGGAGTAATACCTACCTCAGAGTCATTGTGAAAATCACTTGAGTTACAATAGTTGCATATATTAACATGTTTTAACATGTTCTTTGCTTTTTTTTTTTTTTTTTTTTTTTTTTTTTGGTTTTCCGAGGTAGGGTCTTGCTCTAGCCCAGGCTGACCTGGAATTCACTATGTAGTCTCCGGGTGGCCTCAAACTCACAGTGATCCTCCTACCTCTGCCTCCCAAGTGCTGGGATTAAAGGTGTGTCACCACACAGTCTTGCTTAAAATTTATTTATTTATTTTTGGTGTTTCTAGGTAGGGTTTCACTCTAGCCCAGGCTGACCTGGAATTCACTATGTCGTCTCAGGCTGGCCTCGAACTCACTCACAGTGATCCTCCTACATCTGCCTCCTGAGTGCTGGGATTAAAGGTGTGCGCCACCATGCCCGGCTTCCCTCTGTCTCTTTCTGTCTCTCTAAAATAAATAAGAATACTTTAAAAAGCCTGAAGCTGAGACTACACAGTGAATTCCAGATCTGCCTGGGCTAGAGCAAGACCCTACTTTGGGGGGAGAGGGGGAGAGAAAGGAAAGACAGAGGAGAATGGGCATACTATAGCCTCTTGCCACTGCAAACTCCAGATGAGTGACTTTGTGCTTTACATGGGTACTGGGGAATTGAACCTGGGCCATCAGGCTTTGGAGGCATGTGCCTTGAATTGCTGAGCCATCTCTCAAACCCTAGTAAAATGATTTTCCTCCTCCTCCTTCTTTTTTTTTTTTTTTTTTTTTTTAGGTCTTGCTCACTCTGGCCCAGGCCTGACCTGGTAGTCTCAGGGTGGCCTTGAACTCACGTCCTCCTATCTGCCTCCCGAGGCTTAAAGGCCTCCACCAACTCTCCCTCCTTCTTTTTTTTAAGTGAGGCTGACCTGGAATTCACTATGTCGTCTCAGGCTGGCCTCGAACTCACTCAGTGATCGTCCTACCTCTGCCTCCTGAGTGCTGGGATTAAAGGCGTGTGCCACCACGCCAGGTCCCAGGAACATCTTATTAGTCAACCAACATGTCTATTGCCAAATGTGGCCCATCCATGGTCTTGGGACTGGATGAATGAACCATAAGCTGGGTGAGGGTGGGGCCAGAGGAAGCAGAGTGTGGATGAGTGGACACACTGGTCACCACTGTCCACTGTCCCTACAGACCAACAAGGCTTGGGCCACGGGGAGACATCCAGGGGGCAGGGGCCACCTCCCGCCATGTCTTCCTGCTGGGGGTCCTTGCTGTGCATGCATGCGTGGGGCTGGGCCTGGGCATGTATTGGCCCACCCTGGTGACCCTGGCTGCCTACTTTGCCTCCCGAGACCCGCCCTAGTTGCAGCTCTGGACCCCACCGTGAACCCAGAGGCTGGCAGCCCAACGCGTCCCTGGAAAGAGCAGATGATCATGGTGCCGTGGAGACTACCGTGGCGTCTGGAAATCAGAGCGAGCCGGAGACCCCTTTCCCTTCCTGGCCATTCCCCACCACACTGGTGATGTAAGAGATTAAAGAAGATGGCTCCTGCAGCCAAACCCAGTTCCGTGTCTATCTTTTCATGTATTTGGCGGGGAGTAGTTGGGAAGGGGGACAGGTGTGCGCTCCTGAGGGCTGCTAGGGACTCGCCAGGGTGACAGATTGTGATTGACATCAGAACTCAGAGCTGGAAGAGGTGAGATAGGCAGGGTAGAGGGGTTTCCGTGCACCAGAATTTTCTTTCTCAAATTGACTTTTTGTGCTTTTTTTTTTTTTGTTTGTTTTTTTGAGGTAGGGTCTCACTCTGGCCCAGGCTGACCTGGAATTAACTATGTAGTCTCAGGGTGGCCTTGAACTCACGGCGATCCTCCTACCTCTGCCTCCCGAGTGCTGGGATTAAAGGCGTGCGCCACCACGCCCGGCTCTGTTTTTTTTTTTTTTTCAAGGTAGGGTCTCACTCAGCTCAGGCTGACCTGGAAATCACTATGTAGTCTCAGGGTGGCCTCGTTCTCATGGTGACCCTCCTACCTCTGTCTCCCGAGTGCCACCACGGCCGGCTTTTTTTTTTTTTTTTTTGGAGAGAGACACAGAGAAAGGGAGAGGGAGACAGAAGATAGAGATGGGTGCACCAGCAGCCTCTTGGCCAATGTGAAAGAAATCCAGATCCGTGCGCCCCCTTGTGGTCAAGTGCAGCATTGCACCCTTGTGTCACTTGGCATCTGGCTAAACATGGGACCTGGAGATTGGAACCGGCGTTCTTAGGCTTGGCAGGCAGGCGCCTTAACCGCCAAGCCATCTCTCTAGCCGGAGGCTTTTTTTTTTTTCTTTGAGGTAATGTTTCACTCTAGCCAGGCTGTCCTGGAATTCACTAAGCAGCCTCAAGCTGGCTTCAAACTCAGTGATCTTCATAACCTCTGCCTCATGAGGAGGCCTGATGCCATCAAGGAACATCCAAGCAGGGTAGTCTTTTCAATGCCAGGTGATGGATCTTGTTGAAGAAAAAAAAATTTCCCCACTTAGCATTCCTAAGCACTTGAGGAAGCATTTACTGCTGCCAAATTTTTTGGGAAATGAAGGTGCCAGTCCATTGGACCATGGTGGAGTGTCCCCATGTGTGCATGTGTGAGTTTATGTGTTTGTGTCACTGTCCGTCTGGCTTATGTAGGACCTAGAGAGTGAATCATGAGTCCTTGGGCTTCACAGGCAAGTGCCTTAACTGCTAAGCCATATCTCCAACCCTTGGTTTTTTTTTTTTTTTGCTTTTTTTCCAGGTAGGGTTGCCCTCTAGCTCAAGTTGACCTGGAATTCACTATACAGTCTCGGGCTGACCTGGAACTCACAGCAATCCTTTTACCTCTGCCAGGATTAAAGGCGTGTGCCACCACACCCAGATTTTTTTTTTTTTTTTTTGAGGTAAGGTCTCACGATAGCCAGGCTGCCCTGGATCACAGTGATCTTCCTAACCTCTGCCTCCTGAGTGCTGGGATTAAAGGTGTGTGCCACCATGCCCAGCCCCATGGTTTAATTTGTGAGAAAGAATGGGCATGCCAGGGCCTCTAGACACTGCAAAGGAACTCCAGACATATGTGCTACCATATGCATCTCCCTTACATGAGTACTGGGGAATTGAACCTGGGTCCTTAGGATTTGTAAGCAGGCGCCTTAACTGCTAAGCCATCTCTCCAGTCCCTTTGTTGGTTTTTGTTCTCTTGAGACTCAGTGAGGTGCAACGTGATAAAGTGACCAAGGATGCCCTTGCATTCCTGATCTTCTCACCTTTACCTCCCATGTGAAGGTCATACGCGCCATCATATCCTGCTTAAGAACTGTTTCAAAGAGCCAGGCATGGTGGTGCACACCTTTGATCCCAGCACTTGGGAGGCAGAGGTAGGAGGATCACTGTGAGTTCAAGGCCACCCTGAGACTACATAGTGAATTCCAGGTCAGCCTGGGCTAGAGCTGTGTGTATGTATATTTATTTTTAATTTTTTGGTTTTTCAAGGTGGGGTTTTACTCTAGTCCAGGCTGACCTGGAACTCTATGTAGTCTCAGAGTGGCCACAAACTCAGTGATCCTCTTACTTCTGTCTCCCAAGTGCTAGAATTAAAAGCATGCACCAGGGGCACGAGAGATGGCTTAGTGATTAAGGCGCTCGCCTGTGAAGCCTAAGGACCCATGTTCGACTCTCCAGGCTGGCTCCAAACTCAGAGCACTCCTACCTTATGCTTGTGTAGCAAGCACACTTCTGAAGGAGCCATCTTGCCAGTCCTCGTATCTGGCTCTTATTCTTTTAACCATTTTATTTATTTGCAAGGAGGGAGAATGAGAATGGGCATGTCAGGGCCTCTAAACCATTGCAAAGGAACTCTAGATTCATGCACCACTCTGTGCAGCTGTCTTTACGTGGGCCCTGGGGAATCAAGCCTGGTCCTTGGGCTTTGTAGGCAAGCCCCTTAACCACCATTTGTTCGCTCTTATTTTTGTCACACTTATCAGCACCTAACAAATAGCATCTTTAGGTCTACCCCCAGCCCCAACTCCCAGAACATGGGACCTGGGGGTGTTGTTCCCTGCGGGTTTCTGAGCACTCAGCAGGGCTGAGGAGTAAGTTTTTGCCAGAGGTTGGAATGAATGGACACCAATTTATTCATTCAATGTAGCTGAGCTCCCTTTATTTGCACACACGTGTGTGTGTTTGTATGTGTACACATACAGGCATGCCAGGGCTTCTTGCCACTGCAAACACACACCAGGCACATGGGCTACTTTTTTGTATATGGCTTTACAAAGATACTTGGGAACTGAATCCAGGTCAGACAAGCTCCCCGGCTGAGGGGGGCTCTCTCGAATGCTTCCCACTGAGGCCTGGTGGTATCAGAAGCCAGGCCTGTCCCCGAGTCCCCTAACCCAGCCTGGCACAGAACCCTCTGTTGCCCCACGGGAACACGGACAGGGCCCAGGCTGGGAGCTGGCTGCTGCTGGCCGGCAGTGGCAGGAGAGGCACCTCGCCCCGACTTGCCTCAGCTCTTCGAGTAGCGCCTCTGCAGGGATTCCCGGAAGAAGCGGAAGACATGCTGGGAGGCGGCCTGGGCAGCAGCCAGGCACTGCTGGAGCTGTAACAGGGGCCAGTCAGTGCCAGGAGCCGCACCCTGCGCCCACCTGTGCCACTTCCTGACTGACTGAGTCTCTGAGCGTACAGTGTGCCTTCACCCCAATATCCTCAGCACCCCAGGGAGGGTGGGGAGTAGAATCCTTTTCCTCTCCTCACTTCCCTCCCCCCCCCAGCATCACCCCGCAGACACGGCTGCCCTTGAACAATCTTCCCCCTCTTAGCCGCCTTAGAACTGAGGTGACAGGCAGAGGCCACCCAGGTTTTAACCTAAGAGCTGTGACGTCAGAGACCTCAAGCTGTTACTGCCATGTGGGTCTAGATTCACAGGTCAGCCTGGTTGGAAATGCCCTTACAGAACATGTGGCCCATGTTCTTAAGTTTGTTCCTTGGGAATCCAGAATTCTGGGTATCACCAGGCTGTGCTGGCAACCTTACTCGTGGTGGGGGTGAGACGGGCCTCAGATGTTCCACATCACCTAGACTTCAAAATTTCTACAAAGGTATCCATGCCTCAAGTTTAAAAACACATTTTTTTTTTTTTCCCGTATGTGGGGGGTTTGAGGCAGGGCCTTCCTTTAGCCCAGGCTGACCTGGAATTCACTATGTAGTTCTCAAGTTGACTTTGAACTCACAACGACCTCCTATCTCTGTCTCCTGAGTTCTGGGATTAAAGGAGTGCGCCACCAGACCTGGCTTAAAACTCCCTCTTCTTTAGAGGGCTGAGGAAAGGGTCCTGAACTTCTCAGGTAGAGGGCAGAGCTGGGCAAGAGGTTATTTCCGGGGAGGCCCCACCCCACCCCCACACTGGCACCTCAGCATCGGAATAGAGCCCCTTCGTGGTAGACATCAACAGCTTCTGCTCCACACTGTCCAGAGCAAACGTGAGGATGGCCCGGGCCTCCTAGGGACAAGCAGAACAAAGAGGGCTGGAGAGATGGCTTAGCAGTTAAGGCGTTTGCCTGTGAAGCCTAAGGACCCCAGTTCGATTCCCCAGGCTCCATGTAGGCCAGATGCATATGGTGGCGCATGTGTGTGGAGTTCGTCTGCAGTGGCTAGAGGCCCTGGCATGCTCATTCTCATCCCCCCTCCCCCGGTCTAACAATAAAATAAAAATAAAATCTTTAAAATAAAAAAGAAGTAGAAAGTAGTGGGGGGAGGGGCGGGGACCTGCCTTTCTCAAGTGTTGGCCAGTCTCAAACATCAAACAGCGATGTGGAGACCCTCATGTTCCCCAGCTAATGGCGATCCCTCCCTCGTGTGCTATCTACCATCCACCTCTTCTTTGCAGAATTGCTTCACGCCCCTTTGGCTGGAAGGCTTTGCGAGCAAGAACGTTAATGGCGGAGCCATCTCCTCAGTCCCTCATGACCCCATTTTGGCCACAATGTCCCCTAGTGGAGACAGTGCTGGTTGGACACAGGCTCCCTCCACTTCGCGCCAGGCTTCTGCTCTACTGGCAGGAGCGAGAGGGCGTCAACCTGACAGGATTTACAGTCACCGTGGAGAGCAATCTCTGGGTACATCTGTGAGGGAATTCCTAGCCCAGGCGGAGTGGGGACACCCACCCTAACAGTGGACAGCACTATTCCTGGAGCGGGGCTCCCAGACTGCGTGAAAGGGAGTTTGCTGGCATCCAGTGCTCTCTGCATCCCGACCCAGGATGTGACGGTGACTGCTCAGCCGCCAGCCTGCTCCACCGCAGACCCACTCACTGTGAGCCACAAGTAACCTTCCTTCCTGGAGCTGCTTCCTGGCCAGGCCACAGCGACAAGAAAACGACTTCGAGGACTACAGCCCCGCTCCCTCGCGCTGAGTGCTGCCTGTTAGGGGGTGGGAGCCCGAGTGGACCTCCCAGAACAAGCGCTTAGGGCTCACCCCCACAAGGGCAGCTGCTGCAACCGCCATGGAGGTCAGCAGTAGGCTCTGGATGCTAGCATCCACGCTGAAGACGGGACTGGCACCGACCCAGCTCTTCCCACTGTTGCTACCAAGCCCCACCATGAAATCCCCTCCATCGCGGGTAGCCTGGGGGGTCTGTCTCCCTGGCTGCTTTGCCTACGATGGCACTGGCCAGACACGAGAGAACTAGAGGATGCCGTGAACCTGAGCAGAGGATGACGCTGACCACTGTCCCCGCGCCAGGGAAGATGCTGGTCAGGCAGGATGAAGCCACTGTGCAGAACAGAGAGAGGTGGGAGAGATCTCAGTGCTGGAGACATGGTCATGAAACCCAGCCGATTCCTTGTCTGGCTTATGCAACTCTGAGTTGTTTCTAGCACCTGAAGCTGAACAAACCCTGACTGACAACTGGGACCAAGTGCAGCAGGAACTGAGTGAGTTGCTGGGAGACAGCAACGCATGCCTGGCCACAGACCTTTCGCAGTGCCTTAACCTCTGCACCTACCTTTTCCTGCTTGGTTGTGGGGTCCAGCACGAGGGTCCCATCAGAGTCCAGAGCACAGGTGACCCCACAGAAGAGGGCTCGCATGGGCACACCTGCATCCACCAGCGCCATGCAGGCAGCATTCAGGCAACAAGCCAGGAGCTGAGCATCACGTGGACTGGTTAAGAAGAATGTTTGCACCAGGCGTGGTGGCGCACGCCTTTAATCTCAGGGAGGCAGAGGTAGGAGGATCACTGTGAGTTCAAGGTCACCCTGAGACTACATGGTGAATTCCAGGTCAGCCTGAGCTAGTGAGACCCTACCTCGAAAAACCAAAAAAAAAAAAAAAAAAAATGTTTGCTATGGGGCTGGCCAGCAGCACATGCCCACACTTCCTTTACCCACTGCTGCCTGTGGCAGACATCACTGACCGATCACAGAACAGCACTGTGGCAGGATAGGTAAGCGGTTCTGGGCTCACTTAACGGCTGCCGCACACAGGGCTTAGCCACCTCTTGGCATGTAAACCTCGAGTGCCTTTTGCTGAGGGTCAGTCTCCCATGTTGAGTGCGATCATGATCGTTAACAGACACACACTCAAATATGTTAAACCCGGGGACAGACCTCCTCCCCAGATCACATTACATGGGGACACTGGGAACCTAGCAGCCGACAGCTGCTCTGCCTGCCTGCACAGGGCTCCCCAGGCGCTGAGAGCCTGAACTCAGGCCAAAATGCAGAGTGGTGGTCACTGGCCTGGGCTCGGGCACGACAGGACTAAGCTTGGGCCCGCCTCTCCTGCCTCCTGGCTGTGTGTCCTCGGGCCTATGTTTCGCCGTGACGACCCAAGAATACACACCTGCCTCTTGTGTGCCCCTCAATGGGAATGACAACTGTGCCGACTATGTGTGCTGAGGAACGCATGGCTTACTGTCACAGGACCACCACAGGGGAAGACATGAGGGTCCTGTGAGAGGGGCCGGGCAAGGATACAGAGCCGGCGTCACTGACCACCTGCAGCACCACGGTGATGGATGTGCGGGGGTGCAGGGCTCCCAGCACCACCGCCTCACACGTGCTCCTGATCAGCCGCTCCCGGCTCTTCTCTGACACGCCTGAGGAGACAAGGCGCTGCTGTCAGGCTCTTCTTCTCTTACCCCACCTCACAGGGAGGGACTGACAGACTTGAGCTGGGAAGGCAAACACTCCCAGGGTGAAGCAGGAAGGGCCTGAACCCATCCACCTCATCCAGCCACTCCAGGGAGGAATATTCACAAGTGCCCATGCCATGCATGTCCTGTCAGTGCCCACGCTCACCAAAGAAGGCCCAGTTTGGAGAAAGGTGTGAAAGGCAGGAGAACAGGTTAAAGGAAAGAGGTGAGATGGAGACAGAAAGGTGGAGAAGGTTGGGCCGGGTGATACAGGTCTATAATCCAGCATTTGAGATACAGAGGCAATAGGAATATGAATTTCTGGTCAGCATGGGCTGCAGCAGGAGCTGACTGCCAGCCCGGGCAACATGGCCAGACCCTGTCTCAAAATAAAAGTTAAAAGAGCTGGGTGTGGTGGCACATGCTTTTAATCCCAGCACTCGGGAGGCAGAGGTAAGAGGATCGCCGTGAGTTCGAGGCCACCCTGAGAATACAGAGTGAATTCCAGGTCAGCCTGAGCTAGAGGGAGACCCTACCTTGAAAAAACAAAAAACAAAACAAAACAAAAAATTCCACAGTGAGGGCTGGGGGCGTGGTTCAGCGGTAAAGCACTGGTCTAGAATCCACAGTGAGGGTTTTAGGGGTGGTGGTGGGCAGCAGAGAGTGCAGAATTGCTGGTGCTTATGAAAACTACAGCTCCATGTTCAGAGAGACTCAGTGTGAAAGAAAACAACTATTCAGAGGAAAGATAAGAGGAAGGACATCCAACACTTTCCTCCAGCCTGGCCTGTCCACACGTGAGAGCCTCACGTGTCTACACACACACACACACACACACACACACCCCTCTTATCTACAAACACACACAGCCCTGTTATCTATACACACATCTTATCTACATATACACCTCTTATCTACACACACCTGTTATCACACCTGAGAATATACACTGTGCCAGAAAGAGAGAGACAGAGGGAGGCATGGTGGCACAAGCCTTTAGTCCCAGCACTCGGGAGGCAGAGGTAAAACAAAAAGAGAGAGAGAGTGTTGAGAGGTTGGTGGAGACTGGTCACAGTGAGCAAGCAAGGGCTGAGTGGGGCCCGTTCGGCTGGTCAGTTACCAGGGAGCCCGATCTTTGGCCTCAGGATCACTTCGAGTGTGGCCTTGTTGAAGATCTCCTTGCTGACCTTCACCTCTGCCGGGCCGTACACTCCAGCCAGCACGGAGGTGTCGCCTGGGGAGACAGTAGCACGCGTCTCAGCTACGCTGCGTCAACCTCTGGGACCCAACATGTGGCACAAACAGCACAGGTGTTGAAGGCTAAGCCTCCCCATGGCATTTTTGCCACTTGTGAGCAAAGACTCTTCCAGTACCCACTTCCCTTCCCTTCTCTGCTTCCCCACCTGAGAAACAGGGACAACCATGCCACCTTTCTCCTGGCACTTCTGCGAGGACCAAAGGACACAGTCCAGGACAGGAGGGTACAGTTCAGTGGCAGAGTGCTTGTCTACTAAATGGGAGGCCCTGAGTTCCATCCTCCGCACCAAGAGAGAAAGACAATAAAGTCAGACGACACAGTACACTTAGAACATTAGGAACAGGGCTGGAGAGGTGGCTTAATGGGTAAGATGCTTGCAAAGCCAAAGGACCCAGGTTCAATCCCCCAGGACCCGTGTAAACCAGATGCACAAGGTGGTGCATGCATCTGAAGTTTGTTTGCAGAGGGTGAAGGCCCTGGCCTGTCCATTCTCTATCTGCCTCTTTCTCTCAAATAAATAAGCCAGGCGTGTTGGTGCACGCCTTTAACCCCAACACTTGGGAGGCAGGGATAGGAGGATCGCTGTGAGTTCAAGGCCAGCCTGAGACTTCATAGTGAATTCCAGGTCAGCCTGGGCTAGAGTGAGAACCTACCTCAAAAAAAAAAAAAAAAAAAATAAAATAAAATAAAATAAATGAATAAGCCGGGTGTAGTGGCGCACGCCTTTAACCTCAGCACTCAGGAGGCAGAGGTAGAAGGATCGCTGTGAGTTCGAGGCCACCCGGAGACTACATAGTTAATTCCAGGTCAGCCTGTTCAGCCTGAGCTAGAGTGAGACCCTACCTCGGAAAACCAAAAAATAAATAAATGAATAAATAAATAAATAAATAAAATAAATAAATAAATATTAGAGCTGGGTGTGATGGCGCATGCCTTTAATCCCAGCATTCTGGGAGGCAGAGATAGGAGGTTTGAGGCCACCCTGAAAATACAGAGTGAATTCCAGGTCAGCCTGGTCTAGAGAACCTACCTCGAAAAACCAAAAAAAAAAAAAAAAAAAAAAAAAAAAAAAAGGAACATATGGCATAAGGAATAGACTTTTCCAGCAGTAACTTTTTTTTTTGGTGGCCGTGAACTCACAGAGATCCTCCTACCTCTGTGTCCCAAGTGCTGGGATTAAAGGCATAGGCCACCAAGCCCAGCAACAGTAACATTTTGTAACACTGTTCCCTCCCTCCCTTCCTAAGTGCCTTCACCGCTGAGCTAATCTCTCCAGCCCAAGAGTCACCTTCCTCCCCCAGGTACGTGGGATTGAGTTGAGGTCTCGTGCATGTAGGCAAGAGCACAACTACCGAGCTACACCCTCGGTTATTAGTAACGTTAACAAGAGTGCTTTAACCCAAGCTGCTTCCTCATCCCAACTCTCTTCCCTCGGTTCTGCAGGGGCACAAAGCCCCGAAAAAGGACCTGGACCAGGCGTCCCCTGCCTGGAATCCCAGAACTTTAGAATCCTTGGCTATATACAGAGTTTGAGATCAGCCTGGGCTACTTGAAAGCCTATCTCAGAAAAACAAAGAAAAAAACCAAAAACCGAGAGACGTCAGGGCTAGAGAATGACCAGTGGGTCAAGCATTGCCATTCAAGCATGAGGACCTAAATCTGACAAGTTTGCATTTCCAGCCAAGTAAGAGCGTCCCACCTGTCATCTCAGCACTGGGAAGGTGGAGACAGGAGGGTCCCCAGAGCTCACTGGTGAGTTGTTAAGACAAATTGGTAAGCCCTGAATTCAGAGAGAGACTGTCTTAAAAAAAATAAATAGGCTGGGCATGGTGGTGTACGCCTTTAATCCCAGCACTCAGGAGGCAGAGGTAGGAGGATCACCATGAGTTCGAGGCCACCCTGAGGCTACATAGTGAGTTCCAGGTCAGCCTGAACTAGAATAAGACTCTACCTCGAAAAACCAAAAAAAAAAAAAAAAAAAAATAATAATAATAATAAAATAAAATAAATAAATAGGGTTGAAGAGATGGCTTAGCGGTTAAGGCACCTGCCTGCGAAGGCTAAGAAGGCTTGTTCAAATCTCCAGGTCCCATGTTTAGCAAGACGCAAAAGTGACACAAGTGCACAATGTTGTACATGCACAAAAGGGGATGCATGCGTCTAGAGTTTGTTCACAGCGCCTGAAAAGGTCCTGGTGTGCCCATTCTCTGTCTCTCAAATAATAATAATAGTAAATAGAGAGCCTGGCGAGGTGTAGCAGGCCTTTAATTCCATCACTTGGGAGGCAGAGGTAGGAGGATCACCGTGAGTTCAAGGCCAGCCTGAGATTACACAGTGAATGCCAGGTTAGCCTGGGCTAGAGTGAAACCCTACCTCAAAAAAAGGGGGGTGTGCCAGGCGTGGTGGCGCACGCCTTTAATCCCAGCACTCGGGAGGCAGAGGTAGGAGGATTGCCATGAGTTCAAGGCCACCCTGAGACTACATAGTTAATTCCAGGTCAGCCTGGACCAGAGTGAGACCCTACCTCGCAAAACCAAAAAAAAAAAAAAAAAAAAAAAAAAAAAAAAAAAGGGGTGTGTGTGTGTAGAGATGGCTTAGCAGTTTAAAAGGTACTTGCTTCCAAAGCCTCCTGGCCTGGGATTTTCCCACAGCACCAACATAAAGCCAGATGCACAAAGTGGCACAAGTATCTGGAGTTCTTCTTCTTCTTCTTTTTTTTTTTGTTTTGCAAGGTAGGGTTTCACTCTGGTCCAGGCTGACCTGGAGTTCACTATGTAGTCTCAGGGTGGCCTCGAACTCTCGGCGATCCTCCTATCTCTGCCTCCCGAGTGCTGGGATTAAAGGCGTGCACCACCACGCCCGCCTGGAGTTCTTTTGCAGTGGTTTAGAGGCCCTGGTGTTTCCATCTTCTCTCCCTCTCTTTTTCTTGGCTTGCAAATAAATAAAAATATTTAGGGTTGAAGATATGGCTCAGCAATTAAGGCACTTGCATGGAAAGCCTAAGGACCCATGTTTGACTCTTCACATCCCACATAAACCAAACACACAAGGTAACCCAAGTGCACAAGGTTGCACGTGTTCACAAGGTGGCACATGTGTCTGGAGTTCAACTGCATTGGCTGGAAGCCTTGGTGTGCCAATTCTCACCATCTCTCTCATAAATCCCAAAGAAGTTAAAAATATATTTAAAAAATAAAATGGCAGGGCTGGAGAGATGGCTTAGTGGTTAAACGCTTGCCCAGGAAGCCTAAGGACCCAGATTCAACTCTCTAGGACCCACATAAGCCAGATGCACAAGGTGGCACATGTGTCTGCAGTTCATTTGCAGTGGCTGGAGGCTCTGGTGCACCCATTCTCTTTCTCTCTCTAATAAATAAATAAATAATTTTTTTGTGTGTGTGTGTTTTTGAGGTAGGGTCTCAACCTGAAATTCACTATGTCGTCTCAGGGTGGCTTTGAACTCACGGCAATCCTCCTACCTCTGTCTCCCCAGTGCTGGGATTAAAGGTGTCCGCCATCATGCCTGGCATAAATAAAAATTAAACAAAATAAAAATAAAATGGCAGTCAGTTGAGGAAGACACCCAACTCCAACCACAAACCCTCACAAATCATATATACACACACACCCAAAAAGAGGGATGGGGATTTGCCCAGCACTGACAGGAGCAAGTGAGGGGAGGTTAAGATCAGGCACATGAGAAGCCCCTTCCTGGCTTTGCTGTGGTTCTGCCAACTCCTGTGGGTCTCAGAGAGGCCACCCTGGACTCAAATAATGGCTGCCACACATCTCTGGCCATAACAGACACGTTTCACAGCACAACCCCAACTCACAGGTCTATTTGTTTGTTTTGTTTTTTTCCGAGGTACGATCTAACTCTAGCCCAAGCTGACCTGGAATTCACTATGCAGTCTCAGGGTGGCCTCGAACTCAAACTCCTCCTACCTCTGTCTCCCGAGTGCTGGGATTAAAGGTGTGTGCCGGCTGGAGAGATGGCTTAGTGGTTAAACGCTTGCCTGTGGAGCCTAAGGACCCCGGTTCAAGGCTTAATTCTCCAGGACCCACGTAAGCCAGATGCACAAGGGGATGCATGCATCTGAAGTTCATTTGCAGTGGCTGGAGGCCCTGGCGCACCCATTCTCTTTCTCTCTCTACCTGCCTATTTCTGTATCTCTCTTTCTCTCAAATAAATAAATAATATATAAAATATTTTAAAGGCGTGTGCCACCACGCCCGGCCCATATGTCTATTTGTATAGGCCAGATCACGAGAGTTCTCGTGCACTCCCATACTGTCACTCAGTCCACTTACAAAGAATTATCGTTGCTAGCTCTTAACACAGTGGTTTGCCACCCCACCCTGCCAAACTGTATGCTGGAGTGACAGGAAGACCCAAGTGATTCTGATGGCAAGGCTCTTTCTCCCATGTTCCTAACTGAACTGCTCAAAAGTGGGGAGCAGGGGGCTGGAGAGATGGCTTAGCATTTAAGGCGCACGCCCGTGAAGCCTAAGGACCCAGGTTCAATTCTCCAGGACCCACGTAAGCCAGATGCACAATGGTGGCGCATGCATCTGGAGTTCGTTTGCAGTGGCTGGAGGCCTTGATGTCCCCATTCTCTCTCTCTCCCCCCTGTCTCTAAGTAAATAAATGAAAAATAAAATCTTAAAAAAAAAAAGTTGGGAGCAGGCACTGTGACCCTCAAAGCTCCCGTGCTGACTCTTAACACACAAGCAGAGGGACTTGCCGTCTGCGGTGTGGAGGGAGGAAAGAAAAGCTCTGGGGCACGCTTTTAATCCCAGCACTCGGAAGGCAGAGGTAGGAGGATCGCCGTAAGTTCGAGGCCAACCTGAGACTACTTGTGAATTTCAGGTCAGCCTGTGCTAGAGTGAGACCCTACCTCGAAAAACCAATATAAATCAATAAGTAAGTAAATAAATAAATAAAGCTCTGGGGCTGGGGACATGGCTCCATGGATGAATGCTCACCTAACATGCAAGGGCCCAGCTGCATGGGCAAAAACGAACAAAAACTCCACAGAGTCAGAATCACCACAGGAGTTAATCAGAAACAAGAGAAGCCTAGCATGGTGGCACATGCCTGTGAGCAGAGCACTTGGGGTGGGGAGGAGAAGATGGAGGAATTTCAAATTTGAAGTCAGGGCTGGAGAGACAGCTCAGTGCTGAAAGGCACTTGCTTGCAAAGCCTGACGGCCTGGGTTCAACTCCCCAGTACCTATGTAAGGCAAGATGCAAAAAGCGGCACATGCATCTGGAGTTCGTTTACAGTGGTAGCAGGCTCTGGTGTGCGGATAGTCTCTTTCTGCCTCAGGTCTCTCTCAAATAAATAACTTAAATCAAGCTGGGCCATCCTGAGACGACATAGTGAATTCCAGGTTAGCCTGGGCTAGAGAGAGACCCAATCTGGAAAAACCAATAAAATAAAATAAAATAAAATAAAATAAAATAAAATAAAATAAAATAAAATAAAAATCACGCTGGACGACATAGCAAAGTTCAAGGCCAGCCTGAGACTACATAGTGAATTCCAGGTTAGCCTGGGCTAGAGAGAGACCCAACCTGGAAAAAACAATAAAATAAAAATCACGCTGGACAACATAGCAAAGTTCAAGACCAGCCTGAGCTAAATATACAGTGAGATCATCCTCTCACCTCTGTCCACCCCACACCCCCCAGTGCTGGGATTAAAGGCGTGCCCCACCACATCCACTTAGAAATAGTTTTGCTACCTGGAATAAGGACATTTCCTCACGTTTGTTCCAAACAAATACATCTGGGGCTGGAGGGAAGCTTAGCGGTTAAGGCGCTTGCCTGCAAAGCCTAAGGATGCCTGTTCGATTCCCCAGGACCCGCGTCAAACCAGATGCACAAGGTGGCGCATGCGTCTGGAGTTCGTTTGCAGTGGCTGGAAGCCCTGGCTCAATCATTCCCTGTCTGCCTCCTCTTCCCTCTCGCTCTCTCTAAAATAAAAAAAAATAAAAAAATAAAAAAAAGCACGTCTGACGCAGGTGAAGGTGGCCTGCGGACTTTCTTTTAAATTTTATTTATTTCCAAGCAAAGAGAGAGAGCGAGAGAAAAGAGAGACAGAGAATGGGCATGCCAGGGCCTCTAGCCACTGCAAACGAACTCCAGACACATGTACCCCATGGGCATATGACTTACGTGGGTCCTGGGGAATCGAACCTGGGTCCTTTGGCTTCATAGGCAAGTGCCTTCAACCCTAAGCCATTTCTCCAGTCCTGGCGTGTGGACCTTTAAGTTCTTACCTTGGAGAAATGAAGAAGAGCCATCAGGCCGGGATAGCAGGTTCTGCTCACAAGCGAACTGTCGCAGGCTGCAACCAGGAGCCCGGGGGCTGGACTCGTCCGCCAGCATCACTCCCTCCATCGCCGCACACCCCACGTGGGGTGGCGAGTCCAGCTTCCGCCTCGCAGCACGGCGCGCGTGCGCAAGGGAAGCATCACGCCGCACACCGACCGCGCACGCGCCACTCCAGCCCCGTATAGAAGTGGCTTAGCACGTGGCTTAGCGTTTACCAACAATTTGGCTCCGCCCACCCCGCCTCCCTAATTCTATCAACGCCATTGGACAATAGTAGATAGAGGGCGGGCCTAAGCCCGAGTCCGTCCTACGCAAGGTCCCCGGGTCCTAAACCCATGACACTCTCTTCAGGGTGTCCTTAGGTCTGCCTGTTACATGAGGGGCCATAAATAAGGCGATTGGAACCATTTTATGCAGTGCACTATTGTCGTTTCTCATCGCCTGTACCTGTTGGCCGCGGTGAGATGGGAAGCCAGTAGGGTGTGGGTGGGTTTGTGCTGACATTTGGGTCAGGCTCCTCCTGGGGCAGCCCTCAGTCTAGCCTGTGAGAAGGGCGGGGCACCAGAGGGTTGTTATCCAAGATGGCGGCGGCGCTGTCTGCAGCGAAGCTCTGGGGGCCGAGCGGAGGCCTGGGTCGGGCTGCCCTCGTGCTGCTTCGGCGGCCACGGGTTCGAGGCTTGGCTACATCTGTAAGTACTAAGACCCCACCCACTCCCCACAAAGGGTTTTCCCAGACAGGAGATGGAGACTTAAAGGGTATTTTAAGATAGTGGCGGGGGCTAGGGTGGGGAAGGAGCCACTGCAAAATATGCAGGAATGGCAGCTACAGTGGGGAAGAAGAGACTGACCAGAGACTACGTGGACAGGAACTCAAAGAAGTAATTTTTTTTTTTTTGAGAGAGATGGGGAAAGAGTCTGTGAGAGAGAGCATGATGTGCCAGGGCCTCCAGCCACTGTAAACAAACTCCAGACGCATGCGCCCCCTTGTGCATCTGGCTAATGTGGGTCCTGGGGAATCGAACCCTGGTCCTTTGGCCTCGCAGGCAAGCGCCTTAACCACTAAGCCATCTCTCCAGCCCAGGAAATAATTTTTTAAATATATTTTGTTTTAATTTATTTATTAGAGGCCGGGCGTGGTGGCGCACGCCTTTAATCCCAGCACTCGGGAGGCAGAGGTAGGAGGATCGCCGAGAGTTCGAGGCCACCCTGAGACTACATAGTTAATTCCAGGTCAGCCTGGAGGACCAGAGTGAGACCCTACCTCACAAAACCAAAAAATAAAAATAAAAATTAATTTATTTATTAGAGAGAGAGAGAGAGAATAGGCGCACCATGGCCTCTAGCCACTGCAAACGAACTCCAGATGCATGTGCCATCATGTGCATCTGGCTTACATGGGTTCTGGAGAATTGAACCTGGGTCCTTAGGCTTTGCTGGTAAGCACCTTAACCACTAAGCCAGCTCTCTAGCCCAGAAAAGAATTTTATTCTTTTTAAAAATTTTTAAATTTTTGTTTATTTATTAGCAACAGACAGAGGGGGGAGAGAGAACAGGCACACAAGGGCCTTCAGCCACTGCAAACGAACTCCAGATGCATGCGCCACCTTGTGCATCTGGCTTATGTGGGTCCTGAAGAATTGTGCCTCAAACCAGGGTCCTTAGGGTTCACAGGCAAGCACTTATCTGCTAAGCCATCTCTGCAGAGTAGGAAAGAATTTTTTTTTTTAAGGAAAGAATTTTTTAAAAAATATTTATTTAGGGCCAAGCATGGTGGCACATGCATTTAATCCCAGCACTTGGGATGCAGAGGTAGGAGTATCGCTGTGAATTCAAGGCCACCCTGAGACTACATAGCGAATTCCAGGCCAGCCTGGTCTAGAGTAAGACCCTGCCTTGAGACACAAAAATAAAATTATTCAAACGTACATACATGTATATTTGCAAGCAGTGAAAGATAGAAGAGATACAGAGAGAATGGGTGCACCAGAGCCTCCAGCCACTGCCAAGGTCCTCCAGATGCATTGCCACTTTATGCATGTGGCTTTAAGTGGGTACTGGTCCTTTGGCTTTGCAGGCAAGTGCCTTAACCAATGAGCCATCTCTCCAGCCCTCAAGGAAAGAATTTTATCTTCTCAGGAGAGGGAAAAGCAATGAAGCGTCTTGTGGTCCTTGAGGGAGGGAAGAGAAGTTACCCATTGGTTGCCTCCCCTCCACTGTGTAGGGCCACTGCTGGAGGGACCTGGATGACAGGTACGCCTCAAGGGTTGTGTAATGAGGGAGGCTTCCTTCTGATTAAATATCCCCTTTGACAGTGGGATTAGGACACCTCAGGCTTTTTGTGGAGTTTTGCATTGGTTGACAACTTTATCCCCAATTCTACTTTAAGAAGAAACTCACATCCTTTCTCCTGTCTCCTGATAGAAGAATCCAGGCAAGGACTTTGTGGGCTGTGGATTATTTTTACTATTATTGTTATTTAGTAGAGAAGAGATGGTCAGTATGTGTTCATTGAATTCAAGAAGGGAGAAAGGGAAAGGGAAGAGTCCAGAAAGGGTCCAATTTAAAATATACATACATACATATATTTATTTACATTATTTATTTACTTATTATAATTATTATTTTGGTTTTTCAAGGTAAGGTTTTTCTCTAGGTCAGGCTGACCTGGAGTTTACTATGTAGTGTCAGGGTGGCCTTGAACTCACGGCAATCCTCCTACCTCTGCCTCCCAAGTACTGGAATTAAAGGTGTGTGCCACCATGCATGGCATATTTATTTATTTATTTATTTATTTATTTATTTATTTATTTATTTATTTACGGTGTGGGGAAGTATGGGCAGGCCAGTCCTTCTGCCACTGCAAACATATTCTATACACATGCACCACTTTGTGCATCTGGCTTTATGTGGGTACTGGGAAAGTCTAACCGTGGTTGTCAGCTTTACAAACAAATGCCTTTAATGATTTAGCCATCTCCACAACCCCTAAAATGTATATTTTTTAATTTATTTGAGAGAGAGGGAGACAGACAGAAGGAGGCAGAAGAGAGAGTGTTTGTGTCTGAGTATGGGTGTGCCAGGGCTTCCTGCCCTTGAAAAAAACTCCAGATGCATGCACCTCTTTGTGGATACATGGATACTGGGGAAATGAACCCAGGCTGTTGAGTCTTGCAAGCAAGCTCCTTTAACAGCTGAACCATCTCTCCAGCCATTCATAGAAATTTAATTCTTTTATTTATTTATTTATTTAATTTAGAGAGAGAGAGAAGGGAGAGGTAGAGAATTCACAGGCCAGGGCCTCAGCCACTACAATTGAACTGCAGACACTTGCGCCACCTACTGAGCATGTGTGACTTTGTGTTTTCCTCACCTTTGTGCATCTGGCTAATGTGGGATCTGGAGAGTAGAACATGGGTCCTTAGGCTTTGCGGGCAAGCACCTTAATTCATAAGCTGTCTCTCCAGCCCTTAATTCCTCTTTTTAAAAATATTCTTGGGCTGGAGAGATGGCTTAGCGGTTAAGTGCTTGCCTATGAAGCCTAAGAACCCCGGTTCAAGGCTCGATTCCCCAGGACCCACGAAAACCAGATGCACAAGGGGGCGCATGCATCTGGAATTCATTTGCAGTGGCTGGAGGCCTTGGTGTACCCACTCTCTCTCTCTCCCTCTTTCTTTCTCTGTCTGTTGCTAATAAATAAATAAAAATAAACAAAAATTTTAAAAGCATTCTTATTGCCGGGCGTGGTGGCACACACCTTTAATCCCAGCACTTGGGAGGCAGAGGTAGGAGGATCGCTGTGAATTCAAGACCACCCTGAGTCTACAAAGTTAATTCCAGGTCAGCCTGGGCCAGAGTGAAGAGACCATACCTTGAAAAACCAAAAAAAAAAAAAAAAAAAAAAAAATCTTATTGCCGGGCATGGTGATGCACACCTTTAATCCCAGCACTTGGGAGGCAGAGGTAGGAGGATCGCTGTGAGTTCGAGGCCACCCTGAGACTACATAGTAAATTCCAGGTCAGCCTGGGCTACAGCGAAACCCTACTTCGAAAAAAAAAATTTTTAAATTTATTTGAGAGAGAAAAAATGGGTGCACCATGGCCATTTGTGCCTGCAAATGAACTCCAGATGCATGTACCACGTTGTGCATCAGGCTTTATGTATGTACTGGGGAGTCAAACGAGCAATCAGTTTTAACAGCTGAGTCATCTCCCCAGTGGTGAGCCTCCACATTTCTTGAAAACCCTTGAAAAAGCTCAAATCCCTCTTGGTAATTGCTAGTAAGAACAAGATAATGTTTCAGAAAATGTAGTTGAGGGCTGAGGGCATAGCTCAGTGGTGGAGTACTTGCCTAACATGTGCAAAACCCTGTGTGTGAACCCCAACATTGTTCCCTCCCCCCCCCCCCCACACACAGTAATAATCTATCTAGGCCTGGTGGTGCATGACAGCATTTGGTGGGCTGGAGGCAGGAGGATCAGGAGTTTCAGGCTAGCCTGGTTTACATGAAACCCTATCTCCAAAAAAGAAAAGAAAAATTTATTTGGACGCTCCCAGTTCAGAAGGTTACAAGGACTTTGAAATAAAATTCTGGAGAAGACGGGTGGTTAAGTGGGTGCGGTCTTGTGCTGGGACACGAGCTTCCTTCCCTGTTCGACCGTGATCCATGTGTATAACTCTGAACAGGGGCTTGCACCCTGACCTCACGTTCCTCTTCACACACTGCTAACAGTGGCCATCTCTCTTGTGGAAACTGCACCCGGTTCATCCTAAGAGGAATAGGAATGAAGGTGAATGAAGGGACAAAGTGGTCTTGGAGATTTTAGGAGCAAATGAGGTGACCTTGGGGGCCAGTTGCTTTGGCAACTCTCTGGGGAAGAATGGCAGCACCTTGTGAGGTTGTTTCTTCAATTCACAGCTGTGGTAGGAGAAGAGCTGAATGAATGCAGGTGGGAAGGACAGATGGACGGGCACGAGGCTTGGGTATGTGGCTGTCCTTGGAAGCAGGTGACTGCCTACAGGCTGCCGGAGCCAGGTGGGGGGTAGGGCAGGCTCCAGCTGTTCTCTTTGGCTTTTTTTTTTTTTTTTTTTTTTTTTTTTTTTGAGCAATCAAATCCTACGCACCTGATTTCAGTCCCTGGCACTCATTGGCTGGGCAGGTAGGTCAGAAGGTGAGCTCAGTGAGGCACACCAGGGAAAGGTCTCTGTGGCCACAGGATCTGGCTCAGGCTCCAGCTGCTGTCCTTGCCGCTGTTCCTCCCTCACTCAGGAGAGCCAGAGCTCGGGAGAGTGGCGGGAGAAGATTTGTGTATTGAAAGTTTCTTTTCTTTTTCTTTCTTTTTTTTTAAGGTTTTGTTTTGTTTTGTTTTTTTTGTTTTTTTCGAGGTAGGGTCTCGCTCTAGCCGAAGCTGACCTGGAATTCACTGTGGTCTCAGGGTGGTCTTGAACTCACGTCAATCCTTCTACCTCTGCCTCCCGAATGCTGGGATTAGAGGTGTGCGCCACCACGCCCAGCAGTTTGTTTGTTGGCTTGGACAGTTTGCCAGCCCAGGCTGGCCTTAAAGTCACTATCACTCCTGTGCTTCACTTCCCAAGCACTGGGATTAATGACAGCACTGTGCTATTATGCCTGCTTCAGCTATTCTTTTTTTTCCAGGTAAGGTCTCACTCCAGCCCAGGCTGACCTGGAATTCACTCTGTAGTCCCAGGCTGCTCTCAAACTCACAGTGATCCTTCTACCTCTGCCTCCTGATGCTGGAATTAAAAGCATGCACCACCATGCCTGGCTAGTCTTTCTTTTAAAAATATTATTATTGGGCTGGAGAGATGGCTTAGTGGTTAAACATTTGTCTGTGAAGCCTAGGGACCTTGATTGAGGCTTGATTCCCCAGGACCCACGTAAGCCAGATGCACAAGGTGGCGCATGTATCTGGAGTTCGTTTGCAGTGGCTAGAGGCCCTGGTACGCCCATCCTGTCTCTCTCTTTCTCTGTCTGTAGTTCTCAAATAAATAAATCAATTTTAAAAAAACAGCTCAGGCTGACCTGGAATTCACTATGTACTCTCAGGGTGGCCTCAAACTCACAGCGATCCTCCTGCCTCTGCCTCTTGAATGCTGGGATTGCATGTGCTCCACGCCAGGCTAGGAGTCCTACATTTTCAACAAGTAAGTGGCCTTTTAAAATCTGAGACATTTTTCCCCATAAAAAGTCAAGATTTGGGCTGGAGAGATGGCTTAGTGGTTAAGACACTTGCCTGCAAAGCCAACGGACCCAGGTTGGAGTCCGCAGGACCCACATAAAGCCAGATGCATAAGGTGGTGCATGTGTCTGGAGTTCCTTTGCAGTGGCTAGAGGCCCTGGCACTTGCTTTCTATCCCCCAAATGAATAAATAAAATTTTTTAAAAAAAGTCAGGAAAAAAAGAATATGAATGCTCAGGCTGACCTGCCAATGCAGATGAACTCTCATGCATGCACCAAACTTTGTACATCTGACCTCTGCCTCTTGAATCCTGGGATTGCAAACTCCAGCCAGCCAACAGGCTTTGCAACAAGCAAGTGGCATTTAAAAACTGAGTCATCTTCTGCAGTCCCTCTTTGGGCTGGTCTTTTGTTTGTTTGTTTGTTTGTTTGTTTTTTTGAGGTTGGGTCTCACTCTAGCTCAAAGCCAGACCTGGAATTCATGTCTGTAGTCTCAGGTTGGCCTTGAACTCACTGGCACTTCCTCGTATCCCCTGAATAAATGAGTGCTGGCAGTCAGGAGAGAAAGAATATGAATGCGCCAGGGCCCCCTAGCCACTGCAGATTCTAAATCTTTTCTTCTAGTCTAGTCTTTCTAGTAAAGACAGTGGTTCATTGTTTTTTGCTTGTTGTTTTTAAATATGATATATATATATATCCCTATATATATATTTTTATTTGTTTTTTTTTTTTTTTTTTTTTGAGGTAGGGTCTCACTCTGGTCAGGCTGACCTGGAATTAACTATGTAGTCTCAGGTTGGCCTTGAACTCACTGCGGTCCTCCTACCTCTGCCTCCTGAGTGCTGGAATTAAAGGCGTGCGCCACCACGCCCGGCTTCCTCTTCTAGTCTTTTCTTCTAGTCTAGTCTTTCTAGTAAAGACAGTGGTTCATTGTTTTTTGCTTGTTGTTTTTAAATATATTTTTTAAAAACTTTATTTGCAGATGCACACATGACTTCAAACTAAAGCAGTTTTATGTGATTTTATGTGATTGGCTGGAATTGAACCCAGGCCAGCAGGCTTTTCAAGCAAGCAACTTTAATTGCTAAGCCCTTTCTCCAGGCCTTGTTTGTTTGTTTGTTTATTTGTTTTGGTTTTTCGAGGTAGGGTCTTGTTCTAGCCTAGGCTGACCTGGAATTCACTATGTAGTCTCAGGTGGCTTCAAACTCACAGCGATCTTCCTACCTTTGCTTCTCGAGGGCTGGGATTAAAGGTGTATGCCACCATGCCCAGCTTGTTTGTTTTTAAGAGGGCCTCTTTATCTAAGTTTGATGGTCCTGGTACCTTCCATGTAGAACAGGCTAGCCTAAACCTCAGAGAGATCTGCCTGCTGGGAGTATGTGTATGAGCCACCATGCCCAGCTTCAAAGAGAGTGGTTCTTCATGGGCACATACTGCATATTCCCAGCACTCAGTGAGTCAGGACTTTAGAAAAGGCAGCTCTCCTTCTCCAGGGACAGTAGCTGGCTGGGTTCTGTCTGACTCACAGAGAGAGTTAAGTGCCCTCGCGGGCTTTGCAGATGATCTCCTGAGCATCCTAGAGCTGCTAAAGCCATGGCTTCCTGAGGATCCAGAAAGCCTGATTGCTCTCACCTCCCCTCAGGAGGGAGCCCCTGCCCCAGAAGGAGAGCTCAGCTCTCTGCTCTGTGGGCCAGTGCCTGGGGTGTAGGATTCAGTGGGTTGAGTGGCCTTAGCTGCTCTTCACAGAGAGGCCTTGGAATTGGCTGGCTTACCCACAAAGCCACTTGGTTGCTTTGGGCCTCTCCCTCATCCAGCCTTCCTGGGCAGAAATGGTCAGGTCGGGGACTGGAGCGAAGACTCAGCAGTTAAAGGTGCTTACTTGCAAAGCCTGACAGCCTGGGTTCAGTTCCCCATACCCATGTAAAGCCAAATGCACAAAGTGGCACATGCGTCCTGGAGTTCATTTGCAGCAGCAAGAGGCCCTGGGACACACATTTTCTCTACTTCGTCTTTCAAATAAATATTTTAAAAATATAAGCCAGGCATGGTGGTGCATGCTGGGAGGCAAAGGTAGGAGGATTGCTTGTGAGTTTGAGGCCAGCCTAGAACTACAGAGTAAATTCCCAGTTCGTCTGGGCTACAGCGAGACCCTAACTTGAAAAAACAAAAAAAAAAAGAAGAAGAGGAGGAGGAGGAGGAAGAAAAAAGAATGGTCAGGTAGCGTGTGCAGCCACTGACATCAGCCCTTGTGACCTGCATGGCCTTGATTATGTTGCTGGCCAAGGTCTCCTCCACTTTGATGGAGGTGGTTCTGCAGGGGCTGTGGGGAGTCAGCATAGAAGTGTAGTAACGGACTTTGTGTGGCACCTGGGCCATTCACCTGCTCTAGCCATCTGGTCGCTCGTGTCCCAGAGTCCCACCCTGGAGAGTCTCACTAATGCAGGGGACACGGGTTCAGGGCAGCCGATGGCTGTCCAGCGTCATGTGGCTAGGCATGGCTGGAACTAGGATTCTGAGCCAGGCAGGCTAGCTCTAGCCATCATAGCACCCCATTCTTCAGTGCTTGTCACTGATCCCTCCCTGTCCCTAACTCTTAGAGCAAATATCCAGTACCTGCCTATTTTGACCAGAATGGTCATCCAACACGTGTCTGTCAAGTGTTCCATATGTGTTGGCACAAGCTGAGTCATGTGTCCTATCAGCTTATGTCATCGTGGTCGCCCGTGCGAGTGAGTGTGCACATGGGGAGTTGTACGTACCGTGAGAGTGTGCATATGGGGAGTTGTATGTAGGCAGCAGTCTGTCCACTCACTGCTGTGTCCTAGACAACTTCCAAACCTGCTGAGCAGACCAGGCCACCAAGCACGATCTGCTCTTACATGGCTTTGTGTAAATCTAGAGTCTCTGCCCTTGTAATTCATGGGCCAACACTTTAACTGCTGAGCTGTCTCTCCAGCCCCTTCTACCAGATTTTTTTCATTTTATTATTATTTTATTCTTATTATTATTATTTTGGGGGGATTCGAGGTAGGGTCTCACTCTAGCTCAGCCTGACCTGGAATTCACTATGTAGTCTCAGGGTGGCCTCGAACTCTTGGTGATCCTCCTACCCTGCCTCCCGAGTGCTGGGATTAAAGGCGTGCGCCACCACGCCCAGCTCTATTATTATTATTATTATTATTATTTTTTTTTTTTTTTTTTTTTTTTTTTTGGTTTTTCGGTCTCACTCACTGGTCCAGGCTGACCTGGATTTTAAAAATCAGGGTATTTATTTATCCTCCTATTTTGAGTGCTGGGATTAAAGGCGTGCGCCACCACGCCCGGCTTCTATTATTATTTTTAAAATCTTTTATTTATTTACTTATTTTGAGAGAGAGAGGTGGGTGCGCCAGGGCCTCCAGCCACTGCAAACAAACTCCAGACATATGCACCACCCTGTGCATCTGGCTTACATGGGTACTGGTTTATCGAGCCTGGGTCCTTTGGCTGTGCAGGCAAGGGTCTTAACCACTAAGCCATCTCTCCAGCCCTCCTACCAGTTCTTTTTTCCTCCTACCAGTTTTTTTTTTTCCTACCAGTTTTCTTTTTCTTTTTTTTTTTTTTTTTTTTTTGTTTGTTTGTTTTTCGAGGTAGGGTCTCACTCTAGCTCAGGCTAACCTGGAATTCACTCTCTATTTCCAGGGTGTCCTGAACCCTTGGTGATCCTCCTACCTCTGCCTCCTGAGTGCTGGGATTAAAGGCATGCACCCCCACGCCCAGCTTCCTACCAGTTTTTAAGCACATAATATGAAGTTCAGGTCTGCGCTGACCCTCTTGTGCACATGCACATAGGAACTTTGCACACAGCTCTCTGCAGCTTTCTAGTCCTGAGAAAATCCCCAGAAGTAGTGTTTGTGGGGCGCCACAGTGAGCTCAGACATTGGAACTTAGGTCGGTGATTCCAGAGCCCCTGGACGTAAGCACTGGCTCATCTGTTGGTGGGGTAATTACATTCCCGGTGGCTTCTTGCATAAGCCACCCTGAGGCCTTTCTTGCTTTCTGGGACTTGTGGCCTGCAGGGTGGCCAGACACAAAACAAGGGAACCTTTAGCACTGGGCCCAGTGCTCAGAGTGGGGAGCGCGCTGCTGGGAGAGGCTGGCTGTTTCCTTCTCGCAAGTGCAGGGCAGGTCTGCCCAGGGACGCCAAGCCCGTGCCTGCCCTGCCTCGAGGAGTGTAATTTCCTCACAGCCACAAACACCGAGCATCACACACGGAACACGCTGCAGCTCATCTGCTGCAATTAAGTGAAGGGAGGGGACACACGTGAGCCCCTGGGCCGTCCAGCTTGTGGCTAGCTCGCTCTTTCTGCAGCTTACTGGAAGTCAAGTCACGGCTGCTGACCGGAGTGGAAGAGGTGCGGGAACCCAGACAGCTAGGCAGCTAGTCTAGTCTCCTGAGCATGGGTTTTGGCAAGACCAGTCATGGCGTATTTTTATTTATTTTTTTAAATATTTATTTGAGAGAGAGAGATTGAGAAATGGGCAGAGGCAGATAGAGAAAGGAGAGAATGGGTACTCCATGGCCTCCTAGCCACTGCAAACAAACTCCAGATGCACGTACCACCTTGTGCATATGGCTTTATGTGAGCACTAGGGAATTGAACCTGGGTCCTTTGGCTTTGCTGACAAGCACCTTAGCCACTTTAACCACTAAGCCATCTCTCCAGCCCACATATATGCATTTTTTTCTTTTAAAGATCTGTGGCCTTGGGCCAGCTGTTTTCCTCCTTAACCTGTTTCTTTATCTTACTGGAATGACAACCCTGTTTCCCAAATGCTCTGAGCAAGCAAAGCGCCGCCCGGCACCCAGGCCTCTTCGAGCTCTCCCAGCTGTGCTTCTACCTTGCAGGGCCTCTTCAGAATGTCCTACAAGGAAGCTTTGATTAACAACATCTTCCCCCTTGCCCTAGGGAGAGCTGCTGCTTCCATGGCTTTTCAATAAGGGAAGCTGTGTGGGAAGCCTGTGGGTCCCAGATGGGGGGACATCTCTGTGTCATGTTTCTAGAGTTGCCCGTGGGGAGTGTGGCTGTGGGTGTCTAACCTTCACTGGGCCGGGGGAGTTGAAGACACAAACCTTCAAAGCTTCCCTGTTGGTGACAGAGAAGTGGGTGTGGCAGACACCCTTCCAGGTATGGCCTTTTCCTGGAACTGGGGACTGGGGAGTACTGGAGAAAAGAGGGTGGGTTTGTGGATTCTTAGCTAATTTAGTGTGCAGTTAAATAATCTCTGTCATCTCCTGAGGCAGGGTCTTCCATAGTCCCAGATGGGTCTTGACCTCCTAATCATTTCCCTTCACCTCCTTGAGTGCTGGGGTACGGGTGAGCATCACATGCTCGTGGGGTATGGGTGAGTGTCACGTGCTCATGTGGTGCTTTAACGCGGTGCTGGGGTACGGGTGAGCGTCGCGTGCTCGTGGGGTATGGGTGAGTGTCGCTTGCTCATGTGGTGCTTTAACTCGGTGCTGGGGTACGGGTGAGCGTCGCGTGCTCGTGGGGTATGGGTGAGCGTCGCTTGCTCATGTGGTGCTTTAACTCGGTGCTGGGGTACGGGTGAGCGTCGCGTGCTCATGTGGTGCTTTAACGTGGTGTTGGGGTACGGGTGAGCATCGCGTGCTCGTGGGGTACGGGTGAGCGTCGCGTGCTCGTGTGGTGCTTTAACGCAGTGCTGGGGCATGGGTGAGTGTCGCGTGCTCGTGTGGTATGGGTGAGCGTCGCGTGCTCGTGTGGTGCTTTAACGTGGTGCTGGGGTACGGGTGAGCGTCACTTGCTCATGTGGTGCTTTAATGCGGTGGTGGGATACGGGTGAGCGTCGCGTGCTCATGTGGTGCTTTAACGCGGTGGTGGGGTACGGGTGAGCGTCGCATGCTTGTGTGGTGCTTTAACATGGTGCTGGGCTTTGTGCGTGCTTAGATGAGCACTGCACCAGCTGAGCTGCATCCTCAGCCTCCTATTTTCCTGTTTTGTGAGACGGTTTCTTTTGTAGTGAGGCTGGCCTCAAACTTTTTCTTATTTTTTTTTATTGAGAGGCGTAGAGGACAGAGAGAATGGGCATGTCAGGGCCTCTAGCCACTATAAACGAATTCCAGATGCGAATGCCACCATGTACATCTGGCTTACATGGGTTCTGGGGAATTGCTATGTAGCCCGGGCTTACCTCAAATTCATGATCCTCCTTTTCAGCCTCCCAGTGTGGGGGGATGTGGGCAAGCAGTGCTGTTTCTATCACACCTTTGCCATCCCCTCCCTATGACCTGGCCAACTGCCCCATGTGCTACTGTGCTCTGTACCCATCTATTCAGTAGTACTGAGCACCTGCCTGCTCCCAGCCCTGTGCAAGGCTCTGGGGACTTCAGACATCTGTTCTTGTAGCCTAGCAGACAAAACACATCAAACAAGCAGGGAAAGGGGCCAGTCCTACTGTCTCACAGCTGAGGGACACAGAAACAACAGCCACAGGATAACAAGCAGGCACGGGTATGGAATATGAAAAGCTGAAATAGTGTAGAAATTGGGCCAGGCAAGGTAGTGCACACCTTTAATCCCAACACTTGGGAGGCAGAAGTAGGAGGATTGCCATAAGTTCGAGGGCACCCTGAGATTACATTGTGAAGTCCAGGCCAGCCTGAGCTAGAGTGAGACCCTACCTCGGAAAACCAAAAAAATAAAATTCAAGGGCTGGAGAGATGGCTTAGCTGTTAAGGCGTTTGCCTGCAAAGCCAAAGGACCCAGGTTCAATTCCCCAGGACCCACGTAAGCCAGATGCACAATGGGGGACATGCATCTGGAGTTCGTTTGCAGTGGTGTGCCCATTCTCTGTGTCTGTCTCTCTTCTGTCTTCTCTTTTCTGCTTGCAAATAAGTAAATAAATAAAATAAAGTAAAAAATATTTAAAAAAAATAAAATTAAAATAAAATTCAAAAACTATGGCCTGGAGAGATGGCTCAGTGGTTATAGTGCTTACTTGCAGAGCCTGACAACATGAGTTCCGTTCCCCAACACCCACATCAAGTCTGATGCATAAAGGGGCACATGCACCTAGTGGTGTGTCCATTCTCTCTCTGTCTCTCTCTCAGGGTCTCTCTCTGTTTGCAAGTAAATTAATAAAAATACTTTTTAAAAATTAAGAATATATGTGTCAGGCGTTGTGGTGCTCACCTTTAGTCCCAGCACTCAGGAGGTAGAGGTAGGAGGATCATTGTAAGTTCAAGACCATCCTGAGGCTACATAGTGAATTCCAGGTCAGCCTGGGCTAGAGTGAGACCCTACGTTGAAAAACCAAAAAGAAGGGCTGGAGAGATGGCTTAGTGGTGAAGGTGCTTGCCTGCAAAGCATAAGGACACAGGTTTGATTCTCCAGGTCCCACATAAGCCAGATGCACAAAGTGGCGCATACGTCTGGAGTCTGCAGTGGCTAAAGTCCATGACACGCCCATTCTTTCTCTCTCTCTATCTCAAATAAAAGTAAATAAACAAAAATATTTTAAAAAAGAAAGAAAGAAAGAAAGACCAAAAAGAAAATACAAAAAAAAAAAAAATTAGGAATATATGTTGGTGTGGTGGCTCATGTCTGTAATCCCAGCACTCTGGATGCTGAGGTAGGAGGATAACTGTGAGTTCAAGACTACTGTGAACTAGAGTGAGTTGCAGGTCAGCCTGGCCTAGACTGAGACCCTATCTTAAAATATATATATATATTGGGCTGGAGAGATGGCTTAGCCGTTAAGGTGCCTGCCTGCGAAGCCTAAGAACACCCATTCGATTCTCCAGGTCCAATGTTTAGCCATATGCAAGTGTTGCAAGGATGCAATGGTGTGCATGGCCACAAGGGGGCCCATGCGTCTGGAGTTTGTTTACAGCAGCTGAGAGGCTGCTGGCGTGCCCATTCTCTCTCTCTCTCTCCCTCTCCCTCTCCCTCTCCCAAAAAAAAATTAAGGACTGGAGAGATGGCTTAGCAGTTAAGGCGCATGCCTGCAAAGCCAAAGGATCCAGGTTTATTTCCGCAGATCCCATGTAAGCCAGATGCATAAGGTGGTACATGTATCTGGAGTTTGTTTGCAGTGGCTAGAGGCCCTGTGTAGCAGACAGCTTCAGGTTCGCTGAGATGAACTTCCAGACCAGGCACAGTTATAGAGGAAGGGATATATTTATTGAAGCTTACAGATCCAGGGGAAGTTCCATTATGGCAGAAGAGGCTGGCCTGCTCTTACAGGACCAGGCAGAGAGAGAGAAAGCCACAAGCCAAAAGCCACACAGCACAGCACACTTCAGGAACTCCAGCTAGGCACACTTTGCATATCTTTAGATTGAAATCTCAAACCCACCACCACACCTTAAGATCCTCCCAGTGACACTGCCTCCAGCCAGGTGGATGGAGATGCAAACTACAACTAATAAAACACTGAATATATTGGGGCCATCAATTCAAACTACCACACCCTGGCACGCCCATTCTCTCACTCTTTCCCACTATCTGCTTCTTTCTTTCTCTCAGAGAAATATATAAAATGAAATATTTTATTTTATTTATTTTTATTTATTAATTTTTTTTTTGGAGAGAGACAGAGAGAGAGAGAGAGAGAGAGAGAGAGAGAGAGAGAGAGAAGACAGAGACGGGCCCGCCAGCAGTGTCTCAGCTGCTGAGAACGAAATCCAGATGCGTGCACCCCCTTTGTGGTTAAGTGTGGCATTGCGCCCTTGCGTCACTTTGCATCTGGCTAAACATGGGACCTGGAGATTGGAACCTCTGGAGATTGGAACCAACGTTCTTAGGCTTAGGAGGCAGGCGCCTTAAGCCCTAAGCCATCTCTCCAGCCCAAAATAAAATATTTTAAAAATATGAAAAGCCTGGAGTGGTGGCACACACTTTTAATCCCAACACTTGGGAGGCAGAGGTAGGAGGATCTCTGTGAGTTCGAGGTCACCCTGAGACTACATTGTGAATTCCAGGTCAGCCTGGGCCAGAGTGAGACCCTACCTCGAAAAACAAAAACAAACAAACAACAAAAAAAAAACTATATCTATTAAGAAACCCCAGCCCCCCAGCAGCATGGGCGTGGGGGTAGTAGGTGCAGTGCTGCAGATACGACTTTTGAGACATCCTGGAGAATATCTTATGTGTGTACTCCTCTAAACATTCTTTTGTTTGTTTGTTTTTTCCAAGGTAAGGTCTCACTCTAGCCCAGGCTGACCTGGAATTCACTATGTAGTCTCAGGGTGATCTCGAATTTATGGCGATCCTCCTACCCCTGCTTCCTGAGTGCTGGGATTAAAAGGCGTGCATCACTACACCTGGCTTTTTTTTTTTTTTTTTTTTTTTTTTTTTGAGGTAGGATCTTGCTGTGGCCCAAACTGACCTGGAATTCACTCTGTAGTCTCAGGGTAGCCTTGAACTCAGGGATCCACCTACCTCTGCCTCCTGAATGCTGGGATTAAAGGCGTGCACCACCACGCCCAGCTTAAACCTTATACTTTTTTTTTTTTTTTTTTTTTTTTTTTTTGCGAGGTAGGGTCTCACTCTGGTCCAGGCTGACCTGGAATTAACTATGTAGTCTCAGGGTGTCCCCGAACTCTCGGCGATCCTCCTACCTCTGCCTCCCGAGTGCTGGGATTAAAGGCGTGCGCCACCACGCCCGGCAAACCTTATACTTTTAAAAAAAAATTTTTATTTGAGAGCAAGTATATGTGTGAATATAGACAAATCAAGGTTTCTTGCTGCTGTAAATGTAAATGCCACTTTGTGTGTCTTTATTTGGGTACTAGGGAATTGAACCTTGGCCGGCAGGCTTTGCAAGCAAATAGCTTTAACCAGTGAGCCATCTCTCCAGAGTGTGTTTGTGTGTGTGTGTGTGTGTGTGTGTGTGTGTGTGTCCCTGTGTGTATGTCCAGACAAGGACTCATGTAGTCCAGGCTAACCTTGAACTTCCTTCTTTTTTTAAAATTTCATTTCATTCATTTATTTTATTTTATTTATTTATTTTTAGAATTTTTTTTATTTGAGAGAGATTGGGAATGCCAGCGGCCTCTGAACCTTTGTGAACAAACTCCAGACACATGTGTCCCTTATGCGCATATGTGACATTGTGTGCTTGTGTCACTTTTGCGTCTGGCTAAACATGGGACCTGGAGAATAAAATGGGTGTTCTTAGGCTTTGCAGGCAGGCACCTTAACCGCTAAGCCATCTCTCCAGCCCTTTTTTTTTTATTATTTTGAGAGAGAGAGAGAAAGAGCATGGGCATGCCAGGGCCTTCAGCCACTGCGAATTCCAGATGTGTGTGCCCCCTTGTGTATATGTGTGACATTGTGTGTTTGTATCACTGTATATCTGGCTTACATGGGACCTGGAGATTTGAACATGAGTTCTCACCACTTTTTTTTATTATTTATTTTGAGTGAGAGAGAGTGAGAGAAAGAGGCATAGAGAGAAAGTGAGATTGAGAGAGAGAGAGAGTGGGTGTGCCAGGGCCTTCAGACACTGAACAAACTCCAGTTGCGTGAACTCTCTTGTGTGCATATGCAATAGTGCACACTTGCATCACTGCATATGGCTGTGTGGGACCTGGAGATTTGAACATGAGTTCTTAGGCTTTGCAGGCAAGCAGCTTAACTGTTAAACATTTCTCCAGCCCTGGCCTTGAATCCTTTCTGTCTAGCCAAGGATAACCTTGAACTCGTGATCCTTCTTCCTCTGTCTTCCAAGTGCTGGGATTACAGGCGTGTACTGCTGTGTTAGCCTAGACCTCACACTTGGGAGGTTTTCCATTCTGCAGACCAGGAGAGACATGAATGGGGAAGTCACTTTCCTTTGTCACCCCAAAAGAGATTTCATCTCAGGTCATCTGATGCCTGAAGAGTTCAAAGACTGAAGCCCTCCTTTGGTGGCCACCTGTGTGGTGTTGGCATCAGCAAGGACCCAGCTGGGCTTGTGCCTATGTAGCAATGGGGGACCTCAGAGGCCAGGGTGAAGCATTTGAGAATGGCCAGTTCTTGAGCAGCCTGCACTCTGTTGAGTAACTTCAACAGCTCAGTGGGGTAAAAGGTGCTGCCGCCCCAATTTTGTGACAAGGAAGCTGAGGCACTTTCACTACATTACAGTAACTGCCCAACAAGAGAGCCAGGGATAGGGGCACCCGCCTCTCAGCCCAGCAGAGTTCAAAGCCAGCTGAGCTGTACAGCATGACTCTGTCTCTAAATATGAAACAATAGAAAGAAATACGATGGGGAGTCAGGTAAAATACAATAGAGAGGGCCAGGTGAGATAGGATGGGGAGGGCCAGGTGAGATAGGATGGGGAGGGCCAGGTGAGATAAGATGGGGAGGGCCAGGTGAGATAGGATGGGGAGGGCCAGGTGAGATACCATGGGGAGGGCCAGGTGAGATAGGATGGGGAGGGTCAGGTGAGATACCATGGGGAGGGTCAGGTGAGATAGGATGGGGAGGGTCAGGTGAGATACCATGGGGAGGGTCAGGTGAGATAGGATGGGGAGGGTCAGGTGAGATAAGATGGGGAGGGTCAGGTGAGATAGGATGGGGAGGGTCAGGTGAGATAGGATGGGGAGGGTCAGGTGAGATAGGATGGGGAGGGCCAGGTGAGATAGGATGGGGAGGGTCAGGTGAGATACCATGGGGAGGGTCAGGTGAGATACCATGGGGAGGGTCAGGAGATGAGGGTCAGGTGAGATAGGATGGGGAGGGTCAGGTGAGATAGGATGGGGAGGGCAGGTGAGATAAGATGGGGAGGGCCAGGTGAGATAGGATGGGGAGGGCCAGGTGAGATAAGATGGGGAGGGCCAGGTGAGATAGGATGGGGAGGGCCAGGTGAGATAGGATGGGGAGGGCCAGGTGAGATAAGATGGGGAGGGTCAGGTGAGATACCATGGGGAGGGCCAGGTGAGATACCAGGTGAGATAGGATGGGGAGGGTCAGGTGAGATAGGATGGGGAGGGTCAGGTGAGTGAGGGGAGGGCCAGGATGGGGAGGGCCAGGTGAGATAAGATGGGGAGGGCCAGGTGAGATAGGATGGGGAGGGTCAGGTGAGATAAGATGGGGAGGGCCAGGTGAGATAGGATGGGGAGGGCCAGGTGAGATAGGATGGGGAGGGTCAGGTGAGATAGGATGGGGAGGGTCAGGTGAGATAGGATGGGGAGGGCCAGGTGAGATAGGATGGGGAGGGTCAGGTGAGATAGGATGGGGAGGGTCAGGTGAGATAGGATGGGGAGGGTCAGGTGAGATACTATGGGGAGGGCCAGGTGGGGATGGGGGCATGGGGAGGGGGGTCAGGTGAGATAGGATGGGGAGGGTCAGGTGAGATACCATGGGGAGGGCCAGGTGAGATAGGATGGGAGGGCCAGGTGAGATACATGGGGAGGGTCATGAGATAGGATGGGGAGGGCCAGGTGAGATAGGATGGGGAGGGTCAGGTGAGATAGGATGGGGAGGGCCAGGTGAGATAGGATGGGGAGGGCCAGGTGAGATACTATGGGGAGGGTCAGGTGAGATACCATGGGGAGGGTCAGGTGAGATGGATGGGGAGGGCCAGGTGAGATAGGATGGGGAGGGTCAGGTGAGATACCATGGGGAGGGTCAGGTGAGATACCATGGGGAGGGTCAGGTGAGATAGGATGGGGAGGGCCAGGTGAGATAGGATGGGGAGGGCCAGGTGAGATAGGATGGGGAGGGTCAGGTGAGATGGGGAGGGCCAGGTGAGATAGGATGGGGAGGGGGTCAGGTGAGATAGGGGGAGGGTCAGGTGAGATAGGATGGGGAGGGTCAGGTGAGATAGGATGGGGAGGGTCAGGTGAGATAGGATGGGAGGGGGAGGCCAGGTGAGATAGGATGGGGAGGGTCAGGTGAGATAGGATGGGGAGGGCCAGGTGAGATAGGATGGGGAGGGCCAGGTGAGATAGGATGGGGAGGGCCAGGTGAGATACCCAGGTGAGATGAGATAGGATGGGGAGGGTCAGGTGAGATACCATGGGGAGGGCCAGAGATAGGTGGGAGGGCCAGGTGAGATGGGGAGGGCCAGGTGAGATACCATGGGGAGGGCCAGGTGAGATACCATGGGGAGGGCCAGGTGAGATACCATGGGGAGGGCCAGGTGAGATAGGATGGGGAGGGTCAGGTGAGATAGGATGGGGAGGGTCAGGTGAGATAGGATGGGGAGGGTCAGGTGAGATAGGATGGGGAGGGTCAGGTGAGATAGGATGGGGAGGGCCAGGTGAGATACCATGGGGAGGGTCAGGTGAGATACCATGGGGAGGGTCAGGTGAGATACCATGGGGAGGGCCAGGTGAGATAGGATGGGGAGGGGCAGGTGAGATAGGATGGGGAGGGTCAGGTGAGATACCATGGGGAGGGTCAGGTGAGATACCATGGGGAGGGTCAGGTGAGATACCATGGGGAGGGCCAGGTGAGATACCATGGGGAGGGCCAGGTGAGATAGGATGGGGAGGGCCAGGTGAGATACCATGGGGAGGGCCAGGTGAGATAGGATGGGGAGGGCCAGGTGAGATACCATGGGGAGGGCCAGGTGAGATAAGATGGGGAGGGCCAGGTGAGATAGGATGGGGGGGCCAGGGAGATAAGATGGGGAGGGCCAGGTGAGATACCATGGGGAGGGCCAGGTGAGATAGGATGGGGAGGGCCAGGTGAGATACCATGGGGAGGGCCAGGTGAGATAGGATGGGGAGGGCCAGGTGAGATAGGATGGGGAGGGCCAGGTGAGATAGGATGGGGAGGGCCAGGTGAGATAGGATGGGGAGGGCCAGGTGAGATAGGATGGGGAGGGCCAGGTGAGATAGGATGGGGAGGGCCAGGTGAGATAGGATGGGGAGGGTCAGGTGAGATAGGATGGGGAGGGCCATGGGAGGGTCAGGTGAGATAGGATGGGTGAGATAGGATGGGGAGGGTCAGGTGAGATAGGATGGGGAGGGTCAGGTGGGGGAGGGTCAGGTGAGATACCATGGGGAGGGCCAGGTGAGATGGGATGGGGAGGGCCAGGTGAGATAGGATGGGGAGGGTCCATGGGGAGGGCCAGGTGAGATAGATGGGGAGGGTCAGGTGAGGGATGGGGAGGGCCAGGTGAGATAGGATGGGGAGGGCCAGGTGAGATAAGATGGGGAGGGTCAGGTGAGATACCATGGGGGGGTCAGGTGAGATAAGATGGGGAGGGTCAGGTGAGATAGGATGGGAGGGCCAGGTGAGATACCATGGGGAGGGTCAGGTGAGATAGGGCCAGGTGAGATAGGGGGGAGGGCCAGGTGAGATAGGATGGGGAGGGCCAGGTGAGATAGGATGGGGAGGGTCAGGTGAGATGGGATGGGAGGGCCAGGTGAGATAGGATGGGGAGGGTCAGGTGAGATAGGTGAGATGGGGAGGGTCAGGTGAGATAGGATGGGGAGGGTCAGGTGAGATAGGATGGGGAGGGGGAGATAGGATGGGGAGGGTCAGGTGAGATAGTGGGGAGGGTCAGGTGAGATACCATGGGGAGGGTCAGGTGAGATAGGATGGGGAGGGTCAGGTGAGATAGGATGGGGAGGGTCAGGTGAGATAGGATGGGAGGGCCAGGTGAGATAGGATGGGGAGGGCCAGGTGAGATAAGATGGGGAGGGTGATGGGGAGGGTCAGGTGAGATAAGGATGGGGAGGGTCAGGTGATGGGGAGGGCCAGGGAGATACCATGGGGAGGGATAGGATGGGGAGGGCCAGGTGAGATGAGATGGGGAGGGTCAGGTGGGGGATGGGGAGGTGAGATAGGATGGGGAGGGCCAGGTGAGATAGGATGGGGAGGGCCAGGTGAGATAGGATGGGGGGTCAGGTGAGGGGAGGGTCAGATATGGGAGGGTCATGGGATGGGGAGGTCAGGGCCATGGGGAGGTGAGAGGGCCAGGTGAGATGGGGAGGGGTGAGATAGGATGGGGAGGGTCAGGTGAGATAGGATGGGGAGGGTCAGGTGAGATAGGATGGGGAGGGCCATGAGATAGGATGGGGAGGGCCAGGTGAGATACCATGGGGAGGGCAGGTGAGATAGATGGGGAGGGCCAGGTGAGATCCCATGGGGAGGGTCAGGTGAGATAGGGGGAGGGTCAGGTGAGATACCATGGGGAGGGTCAGGTGAGATAGGATGGGGAGGGCCAGGTGAGATAGGGATGGGGAGGGCAGGGTGAGATAGGATGGGGAGGGTCAGGTGAGATAGGATGGGGAGGGCCAGGTGAGATAGGATGGGGAGGGCCAGGTGAGATACCATGGGGAGGGTCAGGTGAGAGGGTCAGGTGAGATGGGATGGGAGGGCAGGTGAGATACCATGGGGGGTGAGGGGAGGGCCAGGTGAGATGAGATAGGATGGGGAGGGCCAGGTGAGATGCCATGGGGAGGGTCAGGTAAGATAGGATGGGAGGGCCAGGTGAGATACCATGGGGAGGGTCAGGTGGGGGGGGCCAGGTGAGATAGGATGGGGAGGGCCAGGTGAGATACCAGGTGAGATATGGGGAGGGTCAGGTGGGTGGGGAGTGCCAGGTGAGATAGGATGGGGAGGGTCAGGTGAGATACCATGGGGAGGGTCAGGTGGATAGGATGGGGAGGGCCAGGTGAGATACCATGGGGAGGTCAGGTGAGATACCATGGGGAGGGTCAGGTGAGATAGGATGGGGAGGGTCAGGTGAGATACCATGGGGAGGGTCAGGTGAGATAGGATGGGGAGGGCCAGGTGAGATAGGATGGGGAGGGCCAGGTGAGATACCATGGGGAGGGTCAGGTGAGATGGATGGGGGGGCCAGGTGAGATAGGATGGGAGGGCCAGGTGAGATAGGATGGGGAGGGCCAGGTGAGATACCATGGGGAGGGTCAGGTGAGATAGGATGGGGAGGGCCAGGTGAGATACCATGGGGAGGGTCAGGTGAGATAGGATGGGGAGGGCCAGGTGAGATAGGATGGGGAGGGCCAGGTGAGATAGGATGGGGAGGGCCAGGTGAGATACCATGGGGGAGGGTCAGGTGAGATAGGATGGGGAGGGCCAGGTGAGATACCATGGGCAGGGCCAGGGAGATAGGATGGGGGGGTCAGGTGAGATAGGATGGGGGGGGCCAGGTGAGATAGGATGGGGAGGGCCAGGTGAGATACCATGGGGAGGGTCAGGTGAGATAGGATGGGGAGGGCCAGGTGAGATAGGATGGGGAGGGCCAGGTGAGATACCATGGGGAGGGCCAGGTGAGATACCATGGGGAGGGTCAGGTGAGATAGGATGGGGAGGGCCAGGTGAGATACCATGGGGAGGGTCAGGTGAGATAGGATGGGGAGGGCCAGGTGAGATAGGATGGGGAGGGCCAGGTGAGATACCATGGGGAGGGTCAGGTGAGATAGGATGGGGAGGGCCAGGTGAGATACCATGGGGAGGGTCAGGTGAGATAGGATGGGGAGGGCCAGGTGAGATAGGATGGGGAGGGCCAGGTGAGATACCATGGGGAGGGTCAGGTGAGATGAGATGGGGAGGGCCAGGTGAGATACCATGGGGATAGGATGGGGAGGGTCAGGTGAGATACCATGGGAGGGCCAGGTGAGATAGGGGGGAGGGCCAGGTGAGATACCATGGGGAGGGTCAGGTGAGATAGGATGGGTAGGGCCAGGTGAGATACCATGGGGAGGGTCAGGTGAGATAGGATGGGGAGGGCCAGGTGAGATACCATGGGGAGGGTCAGGTGAGATAGGATGGGGAGGGCCAGGTGAGATACCATGGGGAGGGCCAGGTGAGATAGGATGGGAAGAGCCAGGTGAGATGCCATGGGGAGGGTCAGGTGAGATAGGATGGGGAGGGCCAGGTGAGATAGGATGGGGAGGGCCAGGTGAGATAGGATGGGGAGGGCCAGGTGAGATAGGATGGGGAGGGCCAGGTGAGATACCATGGGGAGGGTCAGGTGAGATAGGATGGGGAGGGCCAGGTGAGAGATAGGATGGGGAGGGCCAGGTGCCAGGTGAGATAAGATGGGGAGGGCCAGGTGAGATAGGATGGGGAGGGCCAGGTGAGATACCATGGGGAGGGTCAGGTGAGATAGGATGGGAAGAGCCAGGTGAGATACCATGGGGAGGGTCAGGTGAGATAGGATGGGGAGGGCCAGGTGAGATACCATGGGGAGGGCCAGGTGAGATACCATGGGGAGGGCCAGGTGAGATACCATGGGGAGGGTCAGATGCTGTGCATGAAGCTCTAGGACCAGGTCATGGCTGCTTACCTTCCTAACTGCCCTTTTGGCTGCCAGGTTTGAGGTGGTTGGACCCCCCCAGTGCTGCTCCTGACAGAGCCCCCTCTGCCCTCCCTCCAGCAACCCCACAGGCAGCAGCAGCAGCAGCAGTTTTCATCCTTGGATGACAAGCCCCAGTTCCCAGGGGCCTCAGCAGAGTTCATGGACAAGCTTGAGTTCATCCAGCCCAACGTCATCTCCGGAATCCCCATCTACCGTGTCATGGACCGCCAGGGCCAGATCATCAACCCCAGCGAAGACCCCCATGTGAGCCTTCCCCTGTCCCGGGCCCCCATGCCCAGGCCCCTGGCCCAACGTCTCTGGGGTCCCAACCTTCGTGTGTGTCTGCCTCCGCCTGCAGCTGCCCCAGGAGGAGGTCCTGAAGTTCTACAGGAGCATGACGCTGCTCAACACCATGGACCGCATCCTCTATGAGTCCCAGCGGCAGGTACGAGCTAGGCCTGGAGGGGTGATGTCACCTCAGGTCCTTGTCTGCTTGGGTGGGACGGGGTCCTTTAAAAGCATCTTGAACGTTCTTGGAGTTTTCTTGGGGCTCTGGAAGAATGTGGGAGGGGTTCATCCTGGGACACTAAACACACCTGCCCTGTGCACAGCTGGGAAGCTCAGAAGCTAGCTCAGCGTCCTGAGAAGCAGGATGGCCACTGTAGCTTATATAGAGCCACCCAAGGCCCCATCAAATGTGCTGTGGCTTCAGAAACCCTCAGGCTAGTGTCCACAAAGGGGTGTTTATTGTAGAGTCCACAGGGCCACCTTTGCAGACATAGGTGCATCCAGAGGTTCAAACATTAGCCCTGTTTTCCTTCCCGTCTGTAGCTTCTCCATTCTCCATTGCTTTGGCCTTTCTCCTTGTTGAGCTGTTCTGGTCTGCTGGCAGCTCCAGCACAAGGAGGAGGGACAGAGAGAAGGGCTGGGGCTACAGTCCCAGAGCCACCTTAAGATTAGAATTCTGAACCATGGTCAGGCACACTTGTAATACCAACACTTGGGAGACAGAGGCAGGGGGATCAGAAAGAAGTTCAAGGCCAGCCTTAGGTATGTAAGATGCTGTCTCAAATAAACAGGCAAAAAAATAAAGTAAAAAGTCAAAGTCTTACTTTTGCCCTAATGCAGTGGCCCTGGGAAAGCTGCTTAACCTCCTCATGCATCCATTTCCTTTTCCTTTCAGTACTGGGGTTGACCTGGGTCTTGTGCTAATCCAGTGTTGTACTGCTGAGCCACGCCCCTGGCCCCTCACTGTGGATTTTAGACAAGTGTTCTACCACTGTGCTATGTCTCCAGCCCTCTCCCACTATTTTTTCAACTTTTTATGTTTATTTATTTCTTTATTTATTTGAGAAAAAGAGGCAGATAGAATGTGTGTACCAGGGCCCCCAGCCACTGCAAATGAACTTTAGACACCTGCACCACCTTGTGCATCTGGCTCACGTGCATACTGGGAAATCAAACCTGTGTCCTCTGGCTTTGCTGGCAGGCGCCTTAACCCTAATGTAACTCTCCAGCCATATTTTTTTTCCAGTCACTATCCTATGTGTCCCAGGCTGGCTTCAAGCCAAGAATGACCTTGAACTTCTGATCCTCCTGCTTTCACCTTGGAGTAGAGTTGGTTCTATGTCATCTCTACCCCCTGTTTCACAAAGTACTGGGGGTCACGCCCAGCACTCGGCCCACTGAGCTGTATCATTTCTTTTTTTTTTTAGCTTTTCATTTTGAAATAGGGGCTTCCTGTGTTGCCCAGGCTGCCCTTGAACTTCATGTCTCCTGCCTGAGCATTGGAAGTAGCTGTAATTACAGGTCTGGAAGGTCAGATCTAGCTATAAGAATGAAACACAGGACTTGGGTTTGCAGGACCAGTGTTCTACCACTGAGCCACAACCTCAGCCGCGTCACCCCACCCCACCCCAGGCAGGGTTTCACTCTAACCCAGGCTGACCTGGAATTGACTCAAGTCTCAAGTTGGCCTTGAAATCACAGTGATCCTCCTACTTCAGCTTCCCAAGCACTGGATTAAAGGTGTGCGCCATCATACCCGGCATGCAGTGTTTTTGTCTGTACCTGCCTTGGAGTTGTCATGACAAGGATGGGGGCATTTGCTTTGGGTTTTGTTTTTGTTTTTGGTTTTGGTTTTTCGAGATAGGGTTTCATTCTAGCCCAGGCTGACCTGGAATTCACTGTGTAGTCTCAGAGCCTCGAACTCACCACAATCCTCTTACCTTTGCCTCCCAAGTGCTGGGATTAAAAGCATGTGCCACCACTCCTGGCTGGATGGGGGCATTAGTAATCGCCACAGGAACTTGAAATGGGCATTTAACCAGCACTCAAAGCTGTTAGCTTTTACTATTTATGTGACCCTGCCTGCCTCATGCTTACTATCTTTTTCACTTAGCAATGGAAAGGGAATGGCCCTATGCTGGTACTCATTGAAGATTTTTCTTTATTATTTTATTTTTGAGAGAGAGAGAAAGAGGCAGAGAGAAGGAGAATGGGCACATTGTGGCCTTTTTAGCTGCTGTGAATGAACTCCAGATGCATCCGCCCCCTTGTGTGCATGTGCGACATTGCATGCTTGGGTCACTGTGTCTGGCTGCATGGGACCTGGAGATTGGAACATGCGTTCTTAGGCTTTGCAGGCAGTGCCTTAACCACTAAGCCATCTCTCTTCAGCCCTCATTGAAGGTTTTGAGCTCACCTTCTGTTGTGAAGCAGTGACTGTGAGCACCTGGCTGGGCCTGAGGAAGGAATGGGATGGATTGCGTTCTTCCCTCGCTGCCCAGAGTAGGGATGGGCACTGTGAGGAAAGGGGCAGTGGTTTGGGGCCAGTCCCTCAGCTACCCACCACTCCTGCTGGAGACTACTGGGCTGGAGGACAGTGCAACAGCTGGAGGTGGGTAGCCCACTTCCAAGCTTTTCACTCACCAGAGCACTTATGTGTGGCTTCCCCAAGGAAGGGGGGTGTCAGTACTATCCAGAAACTTCCCTGGTTCTCTAACCCTGTCCACAGGATCAAGCCAGCCCTTCCTTTAAATTTTATATTTATTATTAGAGAGAGACATAGGCACGCCAGGACCTCCAGCCACCACAAATGAACTCCAGGTACATGAGCTACCCTGTACATCTGGCTTACATGGGTACTAGGGAATTGAACCTGGGCCCTTATGCTTTACAGGCAAGTGCCTTAACCACTACACCATCACTCGAGCCCCTCCCCCAATTTTTAAAACATATTTTATTTATTTATTTGTTTATTTATGAGAGAGTGTGTGTGTGAGGGAGAGAATGGGCACACCAGGGCCTCCAACCACTACAAATGAACTCCAGACATATTTGCCATCTTGTGTGTCTGGCTTATGTGAGTCCTGGGGAATCAAACTTGGGTCCTTTGACTTTGCAGACAAGTGCCTTAACTGCTAAGCCATCTCTAGCTCCCCCACAATTTTAAAAAATATATATTTAATTATTTCTTTGAGAGAGAGAGAGGGAGGGAGAGAGAGAGAATGAGCATGCCAGGGCCTCCAGCCACTGCAAACGAACTCCAGATGCATGTGCCCCCTTGTGCATCTGGCTTACCTGGGTCCTGGGGAATCAAATTGGGATCCTTTGGCTTTGCAGGCAAACACCTTAACCACTAAGCCATCTCTCGAGCCCCCAATTTTTTATTTTATTTATATGTTTATTTATTATTAGAGACAGAGAGAGGGGGAGTGAGAATGGGCATGCCAGGGCCTCTAGCCACTGCAAATGAACTCCAGATGTGCCCCCTTGTGCATCTGGCTTACTTGGGACCTGGAGAATTGAACTGGGGTTCTTAGGCTTCGCAGGCAAACGCCTTAAAGGCTAAGCCATCTCTCCAGCCCCCCAATTTTTTTTACTTATTTATTTATTTGCAAAGAGAGAGACTATGAATGGGAGACTGGGCATAGTGGGCACACCTTTAATCCTTGCACTCTGGAGGATGAGGTAGGAGGATCGCTGTGAGTATGAGGCCAGCCTGAGACTAATAGTGAATTCCAGGTCAGCCTGGGCTAGAGTGAGATCCTACCTCCAAACCAAAAAGAGACAGAAAGAATGGGTATGTCAGGGCCTCTTTCCACTGCAAATGAACTCCTGATGTATGTATCCTGATGTATGATGGCTTTATATGGGTACTGGGGAATCAAACTCAGGCTATCAGGCTTTGCAAACAAGTGCCTTTAACTGCTGAGCTGTGTGTCCAGCCCCAAACCAACACCTACCTACCTTCCTTCCTTTCATCCCTCTCTCCCTCCCTCACTCCTTTTCTTTCTTCCTTCTTTCCTTCCTCCCTTCCTTCTTTCCTTCCTCCCTTCCTTCTTTCCTTCCTCCCTTCCTTCCTCCCTTCCTTCTTTCCTTCCTCCCTTCCTTCTTTCCTTCCTCCCTTCCTTCTTCCCTTCTTCCCTTCCTTCTTCCCTTCCTCCCTTCCTTCTTCCCTTCTTCCCTTCCTTCTTCCCTTCCTCCCTTCCTTCTTCCTCCCTCCCTTCCTCCCTCCTTCCCTCCCTCCCTTCCTTCCTTCTTTCCTTCCTTCCTTCCTTCCCTCCCCAGGTAGGATTTCACTCTGCCTGACCTGGAATTCATTATGTCATCTCAGGGTGGGCTTGAACTCACAGCAATCCTCCTACCTCTGCCTCCCAAGTGCTGGGATTAAAGGCGTGTGCCGCCATGTTAAGCCCCAAGCCAATCCTTTCTGCCCAGCCTCTTCCCTCTGCTCCACTCTGCACAGCCTCAGGCCAGGCCACACCCCTCGTACATGCATTGACTTCCTGTCCTCATCTTGGGCTTTGGGGTCTGATGGCCACATGCAATTACAGCCTTGACTTCATGCAGGACATTCTGCTCATTTTGCCTCCATTTCCACACTGTTCACAGCAGGGTCCCTGGTGGACATGTAGCTCCCTGGTCGAGTGCTTGCCTAGATGCACCAGGCTCTGGTTCCGGCCCTAAATTTGCAATACATATACACACACAATATAGGCAAAAAGAAAATGAAGCCAGGCATGGTGGCACATGCCTGGAATCTAGCACTCTGGAGACCAGGGCAGTAGGATTGTTTTAAGTTTGTGATTAGCTTAGGCAACAGAGGGAGACCCTGTCTCAACAGCCCCCCACCCCCAGAACAAATAAGTAGACTACCAATAGAACTCACCCTGGAGTGTGTTTTTGGGGGGATTTTAGGCTCCCTAGTGTGGGAGACCCTGTCCCTGCTGGCTAGCACCATGGCATGCACATTACGTCATCCACCGTGCAGCAGCCTGTATCTGCCAGGTTACCACTGACAAGCTTTCCCACTTCAAAGGGAAACCTTCACAAACAAAAGCAATGGACTAACGGATGAGTGGTTTGTCCTCTTGACAAAAGAAACCAGGGGACAGGGGGCCTGTGACTCATCTGGTGAGCACGGTGTCAGTGTTCGGACAGTCTCCTCCCGTCGTCCTGACCTTGTGCAGTGTTGGTGTTGGCCTCTGCTTAAGGTTCCCTCCTAATCCAAATGGCTGCTGATGCTCCTCTCTTCCCACCCCACCGTTACGGAGCTTTCTGAGGAGGTGAAGCAGTTACCTTCTCGTTGCTGGGACAACAGCTGGCCAGAAGCAGGTTATGGGAGAAAGGGAGGTCTCAGCATGGCAGAAGAGAAGAGACAGACAGCCGGGCATTGCACCTTGTCTCCTTAGCTGGAAGAAAGCAGCAAGAGGGAGCTACCTAGCGACACATGGGGGGCGGGGGAGGCTGCTCTTGTAAACCTCCAGGTCTCCCAGTGACACCCGTCCTCCACCCTCTGGGGACCAAGGACTCAAAATCCACAAGCCTGTGGGGGCACTCCACATTCAAGCCACCCAAGCAGTCCCAGTCAGCATCTGCCTCCTCCTCCCCAGCCCTCCGCGGCTGCCAGGGAGACTGGGAAATCCGCCTTTCAGTTTGGACAGGTGTTGCCTGCGGCAGAATGAGATACCTGCTAACAGGAGGGTAGGACACTGGGTTGGCAACCAGCAACCTCTGCTAGCAGCCCAAGTCCGGTTTCCCCAGGGAGCTGTCAGGTTCCTGCTCACACTGATTGACATCGCAGCCCTGTGGGCCCTCTATACCCAGTACCCGCCCACCCACTTGGCAACAGAAGGTTAATTAACTTTTAATTGGCTCCCCACATAGAAGTCCTTTTTCATCCCTTTCCCCTGGCAGCTGGAAAGCCACCCCCCCCCCCAGCAGCCCTGAGCTCCAGAAGAGCCGCCCTCCTGCCCGGTGTCCTGAGGGGCCTTGGCAGAAGCGCTCCTCCCACCTTCCACACTGTCCCCGAGACCTCACTCCTGTCATCTGCCAGGGGTCTCCAGCTCTCCAGCCAAGGTTCATCTTGGCACCCTGACCCACTTGGCACCTGTCCTCATGCCACACAGCAAACAGCCTGTCCAAACTTGACCCTGACCTCTTTCTTCCAAACCTGCTCCTCTTCCTCCCCAGTCCATTTCTTAGTGCTGGGCACCACCCGCCACCCTTCACCCGCTCTGACCCCCATGTCCTGTGCAGTCCTTCCTTCCCTGTTGTCCCCGCCTCCCCTCAGTCTCCTTTTCCAGGTGTTATTTTAAGACTCCAGTCACCAAGCCAGGCCCCCCTGCCCCCCCTGCTTCCCTCTTACTGCAAGCTGGCTTTCATTCTGCTGTGCTTGCCTCCTGCTCTCAGCATGGCTGCCACAGTCCGGGCAACGCAGCTCCGAGCAAGGCGGCAAGAAGGTGGAGGCAGGGGTATGCCAGCAGTGGTCAGTGGTGCCCTCCAGGAAGAAAGCAAAAGCACATCTCCATGAAAGCCTTAGGCTCAAACTGCCCATGGCCACCTCTGACTGGCCAGGGAGGCTGGGGACCTGGGTGGCTTTTCTGGGTCCTGGGGCTGGGTGAGCTAGCCGGGGTAGGCCACGTCTGACACCACTGACTCAGCTTTGAAAGACTCAGCCCTACTCCTCTCCCTCTGCCTTCCACCTCCAGACCAGGCCAGCACCCCACACCTCTCCCTCTGCCCCCCACCTCCAGACCAGGCCAGCACCCCACGCCTCTCCCTCCGCCTCCAGACCAAGCCAGCGCCCCACACCTCTCCTTCTGTCCTCAGCCTCCAGACCGGGCCAGCGCCCCACGCCTCTCCTTCTGTCCCTCAGCCTCCAGACCAGGCCAGCGCCCCACACTTCTCCCTCTGCCCCCCACCTCCAGACCAGGCCAGTGCCCCCACACCTCTCCTTCTGTCCTCAGCCTCCAGACCGGGCCAGCGCCCCACACCTCTCCCTCTGCCCTCAGCCCCCCACCAGCGCCCCACACCTCCAGACCGGGCCAGCGCCCCACACCTCTCCCTCTGCCCCCCACCTCCAGACCAAGCCAGCGCCCCACGCCTCTCCCTCTGCCCTCAGCCTCCAGACTGGGCCAGCGCCCCACACCTCTCCCTCTGCCCCCCACCTCCAGACCGGGCCAGCGCCCCACGCCTCTCCCTCTGAGCAGTCAGCCCTTTGCCCTCCCTCCTCTATCTCCCACATAATTGCCTGAGGGATGTATAAAATGCAGGTGAGACCATGCCACTTCTCCATTCTAGAGACAGCCCACATTGTGTCCTGCGTTATCTGGGTGCTGCCTCCTCGCACCCCATCTCCTCCCTCCACTCTGTTGTGGCTTTTAGTGGCCTCTGCCTGGAACCCTCCACCCCCCCCCCGCGCTCAGTTTGGCCAGTTCTCCCCAAGCCCTGCCATGCCTGCTGCCTGCTTTGGGCTCTTGTTACTCTTAACTCTCAGTGCTACAACAGTTCCTCTTGGAGGGAGGAGTCCCTCACGGCCTGGCCCAGTGTTATAGTCAGCCTTTACGTTGCTTGGATGAACCTCCAAACCAGACAGTGTATGGGGGGAATGGGATAGTTGAAGTTACAGATCCAGAGCAAGTTCCAGGATGGCACATTCCAGGTCCCCAGGCAGAGCTCAGACACGCTGCGTATTCAGGCTGGAATTCAGGTTCTTCCCCAGTAACACTTTAGGGCCGGACTGGAGACTCCACCCACAGTGACACCTCCTCCAGCGTGGCTGGAGATGAGTTATAAGATTTTTTTAGTTTTAGAGGTAGGGTCTCACTCTGGTCCAGACTGACCTGGAATTCACTATGTAGTCTCTGGGTGGCCTCGCTGCTGGGATTAAAGGCCTGTGCCATCACACCTGGCTCTGATAAGTTAATTGTTTTAATAAACTCCTGAATCTATTGAGGGACATGCATTCAAACTACCACACCCAGGGTTGCCTTCAGGAAAACAGCTAATGGCTAGTAGGCAGGATTCTCTAATTGCCATCATAACCAAACCTGGGCCCCCTTCACCTCCAGGGCCGGATCTCCTTCTACATGACCAACTATGGAGAGGAGGGGACACACGTGGGGAGTGCCGCTGCCTTGGAGCCCACGGACCTAGTGTTTGGCCAATACCGGGAAGCAGGTATGTTTACCTGTGATACGGTACTGGGGTCTCAGTTGAGGCTACATTCTACCCTGTGTTCCCCTAAGGGCCTGGTGCTGTGAAGGTCTAGAAGCATGGCCCAGTGGTAGAGCTTATCTAGAATCCACAGTGAGGGCCCGGGGGTGTGGCTCAGCGGTAGAGCCCTTGTCTAGAATCCACAGTGAGGGGCTGGGGGCGTGGCTCAGCGGTAGAGCCCTTGTCTAGAATCCACAGTGAGGGGCTGGGGGCGTGGCTCAGCGGTAGAGCCCTTGTCTAGAATCCACAGTGAGGGGCTGGGGGCGTGGATCAGCGGTAGAGCCCTTGTCTAGAATCCACAGTGAGGGGCTGGGGCGTGGCTCAGCGGTAGAGACCTTGTCTAGAATCCACAGTGAGGGGCTGGGGGTGGCTCAGCTGGTCTAGAATCCACAGTGAGGGGCTGGGGCGTGGCTCAGCGGTAGAGCCCTTGTCTAGAATCCACAGTGAGGGGCTGGGGCGTGGCTCAGCGGTAGATCCCTTGTCTAGAATCCACAGTGAGGGGCTGGGGGCGTGGCTCAGCGGTAGAGCCCTTGTCTAGAATCCACAGTGAGGGGCTGGGGCGTGGCTCAGCGGTAGAGCCCTTGTCTAGAATCCACAGTGAGGGGCTGGGGCGTGGCTCAGCGGTAGAGCCCTTGTCTAGAATCCACAGTGAGGGGCTGGGGCGTGGCTCAGCGGTAGAGCCCTTGTCTAGAATCCACAGTGAGGGGCTGGGGGTGTGGCTCAGCGGTAGAGCCCTTGTCTAGAATCCACAGTGAGGGGCTGGGGGCATGGCTCAGCGGTAGAGCCCTTGTCTAGAATCCACAGTGAGGGGCTGGGGCGTGGCTCAGCGGTAGAGCCCTTGTCTAGAATCCACAGTGAGGGGGCTGGGGCGTGGATCAGGGTATATCCCTTGTCTAGAATCCACAGTGAGGGGCTGGGGGCATGGCTCAGCGGTAGAGCCCTTGTCTAGAATCCACAGTGAGGGGCTGGGGCGTGGTTCAGCGGTAGAGCCCTTGTCTAGATTCCACAGTGAGGGGCTGGGGGTGTGGCTCAGTGGTAGAGCCCTTGTCTAGAATCCACAGTGAGGGGCTGGGATGTGGCTCAGCGGTAGAGCACTTGTCTAGAATCCACAGTGAGGGGCTGGGGCGTGGCTCAGCGGTAGAGCCCTTGTCTAGAATCCACAGTGAGGGGCTGGGGGTGTGGCTCAGCGGTAGAGCCCTTGTCTAGAATCCACAGTGAGGGGCTGGGGCGTGTTGGGGCGTGGCTCAGTGGTAGAGCCCTTGTCTAGAATCCACAGTGAGGGCTGGGGCGTGGATCAGCGTGGCTGGAATCCACAGTGGGGGCGTGGCTCAGCAGCACTTGTCTAGAATCCACAGTGAGGGGCTGGGGGCGTGGCTCAGCGGTAGAGCCCTTGTCTAGAATCCACAGTGAGGGACTGGGGGCGTGGCTCAGCGGTAGAGCTCTTGTCTAGAATCCACAGTGAGGGGCTGGGGGCGTGGCTCAGCGGTAGAGCCCTTGTCTAGAATCCACAGTGAGGGGCTGGGGGCGTGGTCAGCGGTAGAGCACTTGTCCAGAATCCACAGTGAGGGGTGGGGGCGTGGTCAGCGGTAGAAAGCTTGCTTAGCACATTGCAGAGGAGTCTGGTTCTTGTCCAGCACACGGTGGATGTGGGGTGTGCACAGGAGTAACTTGCGGAGTCAGGAGCAGTGACTGGTGGTAGCTGGTTTGAGCACCCTACAAGGGAGTTGTCCCTGGAGGTGCCAGCAGGGCACATTTTGAACCTTCCTCTCGGGTACTGCCCTACCTTGAGGCAAGTTGCTTGAGCAGGTGTCCTTGTTTGTAGAGGAAATTGTCACCTGGTGTGGTGCAGGTTCAGGGAGGGTGTTTGGAGTGGCCTTCAGTGGAGGCTTCTCCTGGGACTGCTCTGCATCAGGGCGGAGGCAAGGCCAGGCCAGGGCGGCCTTCCAGACGCTGAACTGAGCAGCCAGTTTACAGCTGGGCCAGTCCCCCACCCAGTGCATGGATCACAGCACTGTCTGGTGGTTCAGGCATCGTTGGTTAGGAAAGCCAGGTCTCTCAGGCACCGGGCAGATGCCGGGTGCTGATGGGTGTGTGGAGAAAGCAATGCGCGGACTGCAGCAAGGCTGAGCAGCACCCCTGGGCCAGCTCCACAGCCCACTCAGTGTGGTGAGGCACCTCCCACCGTGGCCTGGAAGCCTGCCATCCTGGTGTGCACCTGTAATCCCAGCCCTCTGGAGGTGCAGGCGAGGAAGATCACCATTTCAAAGCCAGTCTGGGCTATGTAGTGAGACCATTTCTGAAACTACAACAGCAAACAGCTAAGCAACAGGAGGCGGCAGCTGGTTGTCACCGGGCTCTGGAGGCCAAGTGCCCCCCCGCCCGGCTTTTGCTGCAGAGTAGGCACATTGGTGGCACGGTTGGCCTGATTCTGTGGCCTCATAGAGACACCTCCCCCACCCCCACCCCATCAGGTGGTGCTGAGGTACTGTGAGAGCCAGAGACGGAGAGTGAGGCTCAGGCCACCCATCCTGGGAAGCAGGGCCAAGTCCTCCTTTGACCAGTGACAGCTCTCTCTCGCTGTGTGCCACCTGCAGTGGTGGTTCTTGACCCTCCAACTGGGGTGGGGGCAGCGAGTGGTGCTCAGTCAGGACTGACCCAGCAGCAGGTGCTGAGGCAAAGCAGCAGTCCCCAGGGGCCTTGCTGACGCCTGGTGCAGGCCAGAGCCACCGGCGCTACGCCCAGCACTGAAGCTTGTTTGTGTCTGCCGGTGCTGGCGATGCCAGGCAGGAACTCATACATGCCAGACAGGCACTTTACCACTGAGCTATGTCCCAGCCTCGGGTCTCTGTTTTTTAAAAACAGTTTATTGATTTATTTGAGAGAGAAAGAGAGAGAGGCAGATAGAAGCAGAGAATGGGAGTGCCAGGGCCTCAAGCCACTGCAGAGAACTCCAGATGCATGCACCACCTTGTGCATCTGGCTTATGTGGGTCCTGGGGAATTGAACCTGGGTCCTTTGGCTTTGCAGACAACTGACTTAACCGATAAACCATGTGTCCAGCCCACTTCAAGTATTTTCTGTCAGTTGGTTTAGTGGTCACAAATTCCTTCAACCTATATTTTGTCTTGTTTTTTTTTTTTTAAGTGCTGGCATTAAAGGCGTGCACCACCACACCAGCCTGGGACCACTTACTGAAGTGGCTGGTGCCCATCTCCTTCTCTCCACCGACCCTACCCCCTAGCCAGAGAACTCTGCTGTCCTGGTGCAGTGTGCCTGGACCATAGGCAGGTCTGCAGTGGTACTGTCCCAGCAGTCAGGAAGCTTAGTGGGAGGATCGCAAATTCAAGGCCAATCTGGGCTATTTAGCCCAATTCTGTCCCAACCAAGCTGGGCCTAGTGGATTCTACCTTCAGTCCCAGCCCTTGGAAGCTGTGGGACTCACCACCATACCACGAACACAGACAAATCCCAGCACCTGGAAGGCCGGCTAGAAATTCCCCGCCAGTTCAAAGTCAGCTTGATCTACATAGAAAGTTCCAGCCAGGCCAGAGGTAGATAGTGAGGTTCTGGTTTTGTCTTGTTATAAGATGCTAAGGAGCTTGTACTAAAGGTGAGTATTGTCTAAGCCTGTGTCCCTGTCTCGGGCCCCTTCCCAGAAGCCATCTTGAGTAGTGGGTTTCCAGCTGTGCCTCTTTTTTTTTTTTTTGCTTTTCCAGGTAAGGTCTTATTCTAGTCCAGGCTGACCTAGAATTCACTATGTAGTCTCAGGGTGGCCTTAAACTCTCAGCGATCCTCCTATCTCTCTGCCTCCCGAGTGCGGGGATTAAAGGCATGCAACACCACACCCTGCTTCCAGCTGTGCCTTTTAAGTGTCGCTGTGAGGAGCTGATGGGAAGGTGTGCTCCTGTTCTGGAGGGTCCCAGCTGCCATTCAGGGCTCGTGTGGATCTATTGAATTCCATCTGAACAGTGCTCAGGGCCGTGCTGTCCCTCAAGGCCAGCTTCACAGTGCACTTGAGTCCTTCCCATGCAGTGTTTTATGAGCCTGAGGACTTACCATCTGAAGGGAGGCCTGCGGGGCAGGGTTGATAATGCTCAATACAGACAGCTGCTCCTGGGGGAGCTCAAGCTGTCAGGGTGGCACTGCTCTGAGGTGTGGCCTGGAGCCTGGCCGAGAGGGTCTCAGCCAGTCCTGTGGCAGCTGCAGAGTCCTCCAGTCCTTTGATGTGGGAGACTGGGCCCCTCTGCTGAGCTGCTGTCTGCCAGGGCTTTTGTTTTGAAGGAAGGTTTTACTCTGAAGGACATTTCCTCTCTGGGCGAGTTTGACTCAGTGGCCCATACTAAAAGAAACACAGGCTAGAGGGTTGGCTTAGCGGTTAAGGCACTTGCCTGTGAAGCCTAAGGACTCATGTTCAACTCTCCAGGTCCCACATAAGCCAGGCGCACAGTGACACAAGCACGCAAGGTCATACATGTGCACAAGGTAGCACATGCATCTCGAGTCCAATTGCAGTGGCTGGAGGCCCTGGCATGTCAGTTCTCTCTCTTTTTGTCTCTCTCTCACACACACACATTAAAAAAGAAAAAAAGGCCAGTCTGTTGGGCTTGCCTCAAAAAAAAAAAAAAAAAGAGTGGCTGGAGAGATGGCTTCGTGGTTAAGACATTTGCCTTCAAAGCCAAAGGATCCCGGTTTGATTCTCCAGGACCCACGTAAGCCAGATGCATAAGGTGGCACATGCATCTGGAATTTCTTTGTAGTGGCTGGAGGCCCTGGCACGCCCATTCTCTTCCCCACCCTCTCTCCCTGCCTCTTTCTCTCTCAATCTCTCAAGTAAATGAAAATAAACAAACAAAAGACACACAGATCTCAGCTTCAGGCTGAAATGTTTTACTTGTGTGTTTGCATGTGTATGAGTGTGGGCATGCCAGATTTCTCTTGCTGCTGAAAATGACCACCCATCCATGGGTACTTCACGTGGTGCCTGGTCTGTAGACTTTGAGAGCAAGTGTCTTTAACTGCTGAGCCATCTCTCCAGCTGCCAAATCACAGTTACTCATTGAAAAAGAAAAAGAAAGTTTTGGGTCAGGGTGCAAATCAGTGATGGAGTACTTGCATAGCATGTCTGAGGTCCCAGCACTGAAAAAAGAAAGGAGAATGTCCAGAGGCCGGTCACCCTTTCTGTCACTTCCTGTGCAGTACTGCCACGTCCTGTGCCGAGTTCTTCCACTCCTTCAGTCACATGACAGAATCAGCTAATGAGTGTGTGTGTTAGCCAGCCTGGACCACCCATCAGGAGGGCGGGTGTGTGCCCAGTTCAAGCACAGCCTCTCTGGTTTGCCCACTGTCATTTCTGTGACACCTGCCTGTTCTGTCTTTGTGCCCTTGAGTTTGCCTACCTGCCTCAATCTAAATCTTGTATTTAATTAATTAATTTACTTTTTTTTTTTTTTTTTTTGAGGTAGGGTCTCACTTTAGGCCAGGCTGACCTGGAATTCACTATGTAATCTCAGGCTGGCCTCAAACTCACAGTGATTTTCCTACCTCTACCTCCCAAGTGCTGGGATTAAAGGCGTGAGTCACCAAGCCCAGCTTCTATTTTATGTTATGTTGTTATGTTATTCTGTTTTTGATTTTCCGAGGTAGGGTCTCACTTTAGGCCAGGCTGACCTGGAATTCACTATGTAGTCTCAGGCTGGCCACAAACTTACAGCGATCCTCCTACCTCTGCCTCCCAAGTGCTGGGATTAAAGGCGTGCGCAACCATGTCCAGCCAGGCTTTTATTTTTTTAAATATATTTTTTTATTTATTTGAAAGAGAGAGAGAAAGAGGTAAAGAATGAGAGAGAGAGAATGGGTGGGCCAGGGTCCCCAGCCACTGCAAATGAACTCCAGATGCATGTACCTCCTTGTGCATCTGGCTTATGTGGGTCCTTTGGCTTTGCAGGCAAACATCTTAACTGCTGAGGCCCGGGCTTTTATTTTTTAATTAATTTATTTAGGACAGAGAGACACGGAATGGGCGTGACAGGACCTCCAGCCATTGCAGATGAACTCCAGACACATGTGCCACTTTGTGCATCTGGCTTTACATGGTTATTGGGGAATCAAACTGTGGCCTTTAGGCTTGACAAGCAAGCAACTTTAACCACTAAGCCATCTTGCCAGCCCCTTATTTTATTGTTTTCATTTAGATAGCATTGTACTGGGTACCACAGAGTGGTTCAAACTCCCAATCGTCTTGCCTCCGTCTCTTGAGCACTGGGTTACAGGCCTGCACCACCATGCTAACATGGAGACTTTTTTGTACAGATGAGGCAGAAGCCCTGGGCAGGGAGGAGCTAGGCCTGGTTACCCGGGGCTGGTCTGCCACCCCCTGCCTCCCAGGGCACCACTCACCATACTCATGGCTGCCTCCTCCTGTCAGGTGTGCTCATGTACCGGGACTACCCCCTCGAACTGTTTATGGCCCAGTGCTATGGCAACGTGAATGACCCAGGCAAGGGGCGCCAGATGCCTGTCCACTATGGCTGCAAGGATCGCCACTTTGTCACCATCTCCTCTCCACTGGCCACACAGATTCCTCAGGGTAAGGACATGCTCTGGGCTTGCTTGTACATGTCAACCTCTGTCACACCCCCATGGCCCAGGCTTCTTTAACCTCCTGGGTAGACGTCTGTGTGGGTGGACAGTGCCATCAGAGCCTGGCCTGTGTGCAGAGCTTTTGTGTGTGTTATATGCATTTCATGTTCAGGAACTATCCTTTTTTTTTTTTTTTTTTTTTGAGATGGTCTTGCCCACTTGGGACGTGGGGCTTTCTCATTCAGCTACGCTGGCATTGAGACCCAGCTATCCACCGGTCTTCGCCTCCCCAGCACTGGTATTAGAAGTACCCTGCACAGGGCTTTCAAGGGACCCATTAGCAGAGGGGCCTGTGGTGTCCCCACCTACCCAGCAGCCATAACCCTACATAACCCACACTTGACTTCCCAGTCTGAGGTGCTACCCTCCCCCAGCCAGTGCCCCCCTCAGCGTGCCCCGAGTGTGTCCTGGCGTCCAGACACTGCCCCCCCCAGCATGCCCCAAGTGTGTCCTGGGGTTCAGGAGTCACCTCACTGTTAACTCCCACTGCCATGGGGTAAGCCAGGGCATGCATTGTTATCCCAATTGTAAAGAACAGGAACTTGAAGCAAAAGAGGAAAGTGACTTAGTGAATTCAGGTCACATGGCCAAGCGGGAGGAAGGCAGGAACTCATGAGCTGGTGTGACCACAGGGCCCAAGTTCTACCCTGCCCCTTGTTGGCCCTAATCGTCAGAGGTGGGCAGAGTTCACTGTAGGCTCCTTGAGGCTCCTTCCACACACTGGGGGGCAGTGGAGAATACCAGGGCCTCTGCCTATGTCCACACAGGTCAGAGTCCAAGGATGGGCCTCTCACTTCTCCCTAAGGTCTGCAGTCTGGCAGAGGGCTGCAGGGCAGGGCTACTCTCTGCTGGGAGTGTGGTTTGTGGGTGTGCGGACCTCACCAAAGCTGCACTTTACCCTGCTGTGCAGTCAGGTGGAGGGTAGATCTGCGTGGAGGAGGGTGTGATGGAGCTCTTTGAGCTGGCCCTGGCCTAACCTTCCATGACTGTGTGCTCCAACTCCCTGCCTGCCATGGGCTGGGTACCACTCTGCACTTACTGAACAGCTCTGCTGGTGCTTATGTGGTGTGTGTTGTGGGGGGGGGGAGGAAATAGGATGTCGGGCCGCACCTAGAATGTGTTGTGTAGGAAACAAGGACAGAGCAGTGCGTGTTGGGGGCAGTTTCACAGAAGGTGACATCTAAATACACACCAGAGCCGGGCATGGTGGCGCACGCCTTTAATCCCTGCACTTGGGAGGCAGAGGTAGGAGAATCGCCATGAGTTCAAGGCCACCCTGAGACTACAGAGTGAATTCCAGGTCAGCCTGGACTAGAGCCAGACCCTACCTCGAAAACCAAAAAAAAAAAAACAAAAAACCTAAATACACACCAGAGTGAGGTGCACCCAAGGCAGAGGTGGGTGCACTGTTCAATGTGTGGGCTCAAGGGGCTGGGAGAGGGGGCAGCCCCCCAGAACGCTGGGACCTAAGAGCCTTGGCCTGTTGCAGGGACTTGGACCTGACGTGGCCTGAGGGCCTGGGCGTGAGGAGGAATCTGCCATGGCCCACTGGGCCTGGCTCCCATCCTAGTAGAGCCTTGGATGAAAGATTGGAGGGCAGTGCAGGTGGCCAGCGAGGAGGTCAGGGTGGCCGAGGTGTTCCACAGAGTAGTGGAGGTGTGGGGAAGGTCCACATCCTTGCTGTCCTTTGAAGGACACGAGAATGAATTTGGAGTCAGAGTTGAGGTCTATGCTTTAGGCCTGACTGCAAGGCTGGTGCTATGGTCAGGGGAAGGCTGCTGCTGGCAGGATCTGGGGGGTCCCCGGGAGCTGGTGACAGCCAGCCTGAGCCTGAGGCCTGGGGAGGGTCTATGGCGGGGGGGGGGTCCTGCTCACTGACCTTCCATGCTGTGCAGCGGTGGGGGCGGCCTATGCAGCCAAGCGGGCAAACGCCAACCGGATTGTCATCTGTTACTTCGGTGAGGGGGCGGCCAGCGAGGGAGACGCCCATGCCGGCTTCAACTTTGCGGCCACCCTTGAGTGCCCCATCATCTTCTTCTGCCGGAACAACGGCTACGCCATCTCCACACCCACCTCGGAGCAGTACCGTGGGGATGGCATCGGTAAGGGCCCTGACACACCCTCCCGCCCCTCCCCTTCCCCTCCCTCTCCCTGCTTATGCTGGGACCTCACCAGCAGTTTCTGTCTCCTCAGCGGCGCGGGGCCCTGGGTATGGCATCATGTCTATCCGCGTGGACGGCAACGATGTGTTTGCCGTGTACAACGCCACCAAGGAGGCCAGGCGGCGAGCCGTGGCCGAGAACCAGCCCTTCCTCATTGAGGCCATGACCTACAGGTGCCTGTGGCCCATGCCATTGCTGCCCCCAGCTCTGCAATAGCCCCACCCCACCACCCCCAGACTGTCCTCCCTCCTTGCTTTACACTGACCCAGCTGACCCTAACCCCCCTCCACCCCCAGACTGTCCTCCCTCCTTGCTTTACACTGACCCAGCTGACCCTAACCCCCCTCCACCCCCAGACTGTCCTCCCTCCTTGCTTTACACTGACCCAGCTGACCCTAACCCCCTCCACCCCCAGACTGTCCTCCCTCCTTGCTTTACACTGACCCAGCTGACCCTAACCCCCTCCACCCCAGACTGTCCTCCCTCCTTGCTTTACACTGACCCAGCTGACCCTAACCCCCTCCACCCCCAGACTGTCCTCCCTCCTTGCTTTACACCCCAGCTGACCCTGACCCTCCACCCCCAGACTGTCCTCCCTCCTTGCTTTACACTGACCCAGCTGACCCTGACCCCCTCCACCCCCAGACTGTCCTCTCTCCACACAACCCAGCTGACCCTAACCCCCTCCACCCCCAGACTGTCCTCCCAGCACACTGACAGTGACCCTAACCCCCTCCACCTCCAGACTGTCCTCTCTCCTTGCTTTACACTGACCCAGCTGACCCTGACCCTAACCCCCCCCACCACCAGGATTGGGCATCACAGCACCAGTGATGACAGCTCCGCGTACCGCTCGGTGGACGAGGTCAATTACTGGGACAAGCAGGACCACCCGATCTCCAGGCTGAGGCACTACCTGGTGAACCGAGGCTGGTGGGACGAGGAGCAGGAGAGGGCCTGGCGCTAAAGTCGCGCCCAAGGTGGTGGGGCCTCCTGCACCCAGGGTGGGGTCCTGGGCCTGGGTCATCAAACCCAGAGTTGGCAGTAACCCCAGCACTGTCCCCACGTGTGTCTTCACTGTGGACCTGAGACATGTCACCTGCCCATTTCCTCATCTCTAAGGTCCCAGGGTCTCTACCTCAGAAGGGTGTTGGGGACAAGATCACTTGGCCTGTATGTGGGGCAAAGGCACCTGGGCCATGTTGGAGCCAGGAGGCAGTGCCCCTCCCTGGCAAGGTGAGGGAAGGGCTGGCCTCACGCAGTACCGTACGCTCAACCTCCATGGTCCTGGGCAGTGAGCCCCTTCCTGTCTGTGCCCTGGTCCCTGCTAGGGACAGAGCTGTGGTTGTCTGGGTCTAAAGAAGAGAGGCCCTGGAGGAAGCTGGCTGTTTCCCACCCTCTGTGTCACTCAGGTGATGGAGGCGTTTGAGCAGGCCGAGCGGAAGCCCAAGCCCAACCCCAACCTGCTCTTCTCGGACGTGTACCGGGAGATGCCCGCCCAGCTCCGCAGACAGCAGGAGTCTCTGGCTCGGCACCTGCAGACCTACGGGGAGCACTACCCCCTGGACCACTTCGACAAGTGAGGCTCTAAGCCCTGAGAACTAGTCCTGTGTGAGCAGGAGGGACTGGGTTGGCAGGACGCTGCCCTGTCCCAGCCTGCTCCCCTGAAATGCCGGGTGGCCAGAGCACTAGCCCTGTCATGGTCACGGCGGCCCCACCCCCACTCCTGCTTCTCTAGGCTGATTTCACTGTGGGGAGCAGCATTTACCAAGGCTCCCTCACCACTTTCACCCAGGACAGTGCCTTCTTCCAGGGGCGGGCCAGGGAAGACCTTCTGGTCGGGGCTGGGCAGGGCAAAGTGGCCCAGAGAGAGGGAGAGAACCCGTCAGCAGTGAATAAACAGCTCTGCACTTGGCTTGGCCGTGCTCCTCTGCAGTTACCTGGTGGTGGGGGAAACAGCTCTCCACCACGGCTGACTGGTGTTGGGTGTTTTTGTTTGTTGGAGATAGAGTTTCACTGTGTAGCCCAGGCTGGCCTGGAACTCACGATCCTCCTGCCTTAGCCTCCTGAGTGATGGCATTACAGGGGTGTGCCAACATCATGCCCAGCTTTTTGGCTGGGGGCATTCCAAGATCCAGGTAGATAACACCAGAAACTGAGATCCCTGCTTCTCCCACAAACTTTCCCAAGTTAGAGCCGGGTGTGGTGGCACATGCCTTTAATCCCAGCACTCGAGAAGCAGAGATAGGAGGATTGCTATGAGTTCGAGGCCACCCTGAGACTACATAGTGAATTTCAGGTCAGCCTGGACCAGAGTGAGACCCCACCTCGAAAACCAAAACAAAAAAAAAGGAAAGCCAAGTTAGAGAGGTAACCTTGGCAGAGGGGTGAGGGTGAGATGCCCTCCAGGGACAGTGGCTTGCTCTCCCTTGGGCTGGCACAGCCTGTTGACCAGTAGTGTCCAGGATGCCCACTGGAGCTTGCTGGGCCGGGAAGGGGAGCATCCAGTGTGAAGGTCAGGGTACGGCTGACACGTCACAGGGGTCCCACAGGCACAAAAACAACTTCAGGCCTCAGAGCAGGTAGGATGTAATGTTGAGAATCAGAAAGTAGCTAACACACCATCACTGGTATTTGCAGCCCAGTCCCTGATCAGGCCAGTGCCCCCACCCCAGTTCCACACAAGGCTCAGCACTGGACCTGGGCATTCTGCAGGTGTCTCCAGAGCCGAATGCTGTCCTGGGGGCTGAGGGGACGCACCAGCAGCAGGCCTCGCAGAGCACAGGGGTCTGTCTGGCGGTCTGCTGGCCAGGCCGTGAGGAAGCCTGGATGGGTCCGGGGCACCAGGCCCAAGGCACGGAAACAGAGGCCAATGTAGACATCATCAAAGGGGAAGGGTGCCACACGGACAGCTGCCTGCAGCAGCCAGGGAGCCAGGCGCCCCGCAATGACGTAGCCACCGCCACTCGCGTAGGCTGGGTAGCTGCCTTCAAAGAAGGACTTGGGCATGTAGAAGGGTCCCCCTGGCTTCCGGAGGGGCTTGGCCTGGGTGAAGACCTCACCCAGGTAGAGACTTCGGGCCCAGGTGGGTGGCAGGGCCTGCAGGTGCTCCAGCAGGGCAGTGGTGTGCACGAAGGCATCGTCCTGAGCCTGCAGGACAAAATTCACCTCTGGGCAGTGACGGCCCAGCCAGGCCAGCAGCAGCAGGTCTTTGAGTGTCCGGTTGTAGGGGACATCAAGGAATTCCCAGAGTAGCAGGTCACGGTAGCGCTGACTCTCCCAAGTCACCAGTGAGCTCAGGTCAGGCCCTCCCTCTCCCAGTGGGGATCCCAACAGGAAGAGTAGGCGGGTTCCAGGGGCTGCCTTGCCCCATGTCTCCCTCACAGCCTGTCTTTCTGCAAAGTGGCCTGGCTCTGACTTGACGGCCAAGAGCAGATAGGGGACATCCTTATCAGTGCAGCTGGCCACGTGGCTGTCCTCCCCTCCAGGCAGCCATTGCGGGAAGCTCCTACAGGCTGCTGACAGCAGGAAGCGACGGAGGTCCTCGGGGTAGGAGGCAAAGTCCGGGATAGCTGAGGCCGCAGCCACCCCCCAATCCTGGCAGTGCCCACTGGGCAGAGCCCTCAGCCGCCTCTGCTCCTGGTTCCAGTAAGCAGAGGGCAGTGGGCCAGTCTGGCCTAGGCGGACAGAGAGGTTGGAGGGCAGGGTGGGCTCTGCATTGGTTGGCGTTGGGCCAGGCACGGTGCCCCGGTGTCCTGGGTAAGCCTTGCTGAGCCTGGACTCCGATGTCCATTCGATGTACACTTTGAGGCCCAGGAGCGTGAGCAGCGCTGACAGGCAGAGTAGGCACTTGGGGCAGCGCATGACCCGGCCCAGGGGAGGGGCCACCAAGGGAGCTGTGAGGGTCACAGGGAGCCACAGAGGCCTCTGGGTGTGGGACGGACCTCCGGGAGAGCCGGCCAGGCCCAGGCAAGCAGCCTTGGGCTCGGACAGCCCCAGCCACCCGGTAATGGCTTCTCTCAGATCATGACCCCGGACGGCGCCCCAAGACCCAACTATCACCTTTTCCTAGACATGGGCGCCCCTCCATCCCAACCCTACTCTTCCTGCTCCTTCCTGGATGCTGGCAGATCGACGTACTTGCCCTCTGCCCAGCAGCGTGGCCGCCGCCTGCTTCTCCCCATTCATCGGCCAGGTCGGGTCAGCTCCAGGCTGGCTCCTTCACCGTCGTGGGAACCCTGCCCACTTCTCCCAGCAGCCTCCCCCCGACTGGGCCCGGAGACCTCGCTCCTCGGTACCTGTGGTCCGGTTCCGGCCAGCTCGGGGGTCCTGCCAGGCCGGTGCGTCCTCAGGCTGCCCGCCCAGCCCGCGCCTGCTCTGGGAGCGGAGGAGGAGGAGGAGGCGGCGGCGGGGCCCCAGGGGCCGGGCGGGGAGCGCGGGGCGGGGCGGGGCGGGCGCGCCGGGCGAGTCCGGGCTGGTTTCGAGCCGCTGCGCCTCGGGAAAGGTGCAGGCCAGCGGCCCCGGGGAAGGGCGAGGAGCTGGCCCGAGGCCACGGCCCCAGGCGGGGTGGATGTGCTGAGCGGGCCGGGATCAGCCGCCCGCGATTAGGCGTGATCACTGGCACGGCCTGGGTGGGGCAGGGCCGGACCCGTCGAGGACAGGGCTTGGCCGGAGACAGCTAGAGGCGCAGGTGGAGGGTGAGCTCGGCCTGGCGGGCCCGGCGGCGGGAGCCACACGAAGGGCAGGCAGCACAGGGTGAAGGGGTGGGGTGTCCAGGCTGCCCACTGCCCCTCCTGACATCCCCAGCCTATCCAGCCTTGGGGCCTCCATGTCCCTAGCTCCTTGGGGCAGGAGAGGGTGTGTGCAAAGTGCGGGGAGGGGGACGGGGGCTCCTCCTGGATATCCTTGGCCCTGGACGGGGCCTAAGTCCTCCCTAAGCCTGGGCTGACCCCGTTCAGCTCACCGGCTTTGGAGGACTGCACAGACCTCATCCGAGAGCCCCAGTGTGTCAGCACAAGTTTGTTCTTGGTCCAGCCCTGACTTCCCCCCCTCCCCCCCCCAGCCAAGTTTGCATAATGGAGCCCGTGGGAACAGCTGGAGGAAATGGTAAAGCTAATGGAAAAGCTAGCGTGGGGACAGCCAAAGGCCGGCCAGGGCCAAGCCCACCTCAGCCCCCGAAGGGGTGGGGGAGGCTCCCTCCCTCCCCGAGCAGAGGCACAGGGCCACAAGTGGCACCTCTGCCTTCCAGGGGCCTGGGGAAGTCTCCCGAGGCGACAGGGCAAGGTGCTGTTGGCGTGCACACCACCTGGGACCAATCAGGTGAAGCCACACAGCAGCTGGGCTGGGAGGGTTCAGTGGAAAATCATATCGCAGGCCTCCTGTGGACAATATTTTGGGGGGTCTCTGCGTCATCTGCATCGGCACCAGGCCAAGGCAGTTCTCATCCAATGACTGCTGGAGCTGCCCCAGGCACAGCCTGCCAGGCAGACCGGCCACACATGCCCTTAGCACCCACTCCACACCTTTCTAGCTGTGTAATATGCAAAATCTCGCTTTTCTTTTTTTTTTTTTTTAAGACAGTTTTGTAGCAGGCTGACTTAAACTTGTGGTCCTCCTGCTTCAGCCTCCCCCTGTAAGGATGTGCTCTTGGGTGTGGTATTGAAGCCAAGGCACACCGTGTCCCTGTGCTGTATTCCCCAGCCTCAAGTCCTGCTCTTGAAAGCTGGACGCAAACAGGTGCCTGGCAGGACTCAGCGGCGTTGAGTTTGAGGGATTCCTGGATCTGACACCAGGGGGCGCGGACGGGTCTTGGCAGAGGCCACCACATGAACCCGGGGTGTCAAGGGACTGGTGGCTCCCTGCTATTGTCAAGGAAGGTTCAATTACTTTTTTGTTGTTTACTTTTTGTTTTGTTTGTTTGAGAGCGACAGAGAAAGAAAGAGGCAGATAGAGAATGGGCACACCAGAGCCTCCAGGCACTGCAAACAAACTCCAGATGCATGGGCCACGTGCACCTGGCTTACGTGGGTCATGGGGAATTGAGTCTCAAACCAGGATCCTTCGGCTTCACAGCCAGCGCTTCACCGCTAAGCCATCTCTCCAGCCCACGATTAGGTTCAGTCTAACTAAAGTGCTCCATTCTGAGAGCTTTCAGGGCTATGGTGGAAACTGCGGTTCTCAGACCGACCTGACACCTCCGCTGGTCTTTGTGAACACTACGCATCCTGACACCCCAGCTGTGGAGTAGAGCTGCACTATGGCCACCCAGGCGAGCTCCACATGGTCCACAGGGGACAGGTGGCCGCGATGCCCCGTTTCCCTTGAGCACTGCACTTCAGGCCCACAGTCCCGACCATCCCCAATCCCTCCTGAGTGTGTCCATGCTCTGAGATCAGAGACTCTGCCATCTGGGCCAAGGTGGGCAGAAAGAAAAAAAAAAACACAGGTAACTAACAGAAAGTTTAATAGAATTTGCTTCAGGGGTGAATTAGAACCGTGACAGATTCCCTGGGAAAGCAGAGTCTCGATGGCTCGATGGGGACAATGCCCAGGAAGCAGCCAAGGCAGGGTGCCAGGGGTAAGCTACGGGCCACCGTGGGTGCTGGGGAACCAGTGCCTTCCAGCACCCAGACACCCAGCTAAGTTGCTCCATATGGTTGGCTCCCCAGCGCCCTCTGCTGATGAAACCTGTGGTGCTATGGAGGAAAATATTCCTAGCCTGTTCCATTTTCAGAACAGGGAAAAAATAAACCGTGAAATTTGGAGCTGACTCAAGACCCACAGGTCAAGTACACAATGCCATGAGACCTGGGGTGCAGCTGGCCCTGAACACATGCAGGCCACAACTCCAGGCACCTGCAGCCCTGACCGGTCCCACACATGGAGCTGCTGTCACTGGAAGGGACCCGTGGGGACCCATGTCAGCCGGGGTCCCTGCAGGAGATGGTCACACACACACATGTGGACAGTTTTGCAAGGCCTCTTGACAAATGGGGGGCACACACAGGGAGCTGTGCAGTCGTATGTGGAGGACGTGGCAGGGTCTACGAGGATGAGAGTTGTGCCCACTGGTTACAGGCAGCTAGGACATCTTGCCTCTGATCTGCCTGCACCCCACGCTGCATGAACCCCACTGAAAGCCAGACAGTGGGGATCTGTCAGGCCTCACAGAGCTCCACAAAATCCCACCAGAGTGGGGCTGCCGGCTAGGCAGAGGTGGGGCTGCCTATGACCTGAGGCTGTTCCTCACGCTCCAGGTTCAGGCCCTCAGCCCAGTCAGCCCCCAGGACCTCACAGTGTGGCAGCATCTCCTCCACCAGGATCTGGGTGAGGCCTGGGTGGGATACAGCAGGGAGGTCTGAGATGTCCAGCCTGCGGAGGTTCCTAAAGGGGGCGAGAAGGGCACGAGTTGGCATAAGAGAGTAGTGTGTATGTGGGGGTGGTGCTGCAGGTGAAACCCAGTGCGTCTCAGACTAGCACTCCACTGCTGAGCCATGCCCCCAGCCCCTCATGTGGATTCTAGAAAAGTGCTTTACCACTGTGCTACATTCTGGGTCCCTCAATAAATTTCTATCATTTGACCGAGAGGGGGAGAGAGGAAAAGGCAGATAAACAGCAGTGGGCAGCAGCCACTGTAAACAAACTCCAGACTCGGGCTCCACCTTGTCACCTGGCTTACATGGGTCCCAGAGAATGGAACCTGGGTCCTTTCACTTTGCAGGCAACTGCTAAGCCATCTCTCCAGCCCAATAAATCTCTTTTTTTAAAAAAAAATTGTGTAGAGCCAGGCGTGGTGGCACATGCCTTTAATCCCAGCACTCAGGAGGCAGAGGTAGGAGGATCGCTGTGAGTTCGAGGCCAACCTGAGACTACATAGTTAACTCCAGGTCAGCCTGGGCCAGAGTGAGACCCTACCTTGAAAATCCAAAAAAAAAAAAAAAAATGTGTAGAGCCGGGCATGGTGGTGCACGCCTTTAATCCCAGCACTCTGGAGGCAGAGGTAGGAGGATCATGTGAATTCGAGGCCACCCTGAGACTACATAGTGAATTCCAGGTCAACCTGGACCAGAGTGAGACCCTACCTTGGGTAAAAAAATTGTGTAGAGCCAGGCGTGGGAGCACACACCTTTAATCCCAGCACTCGGGAGGCAGAGGTAGGAGGATCGCCATGAGTTCAAGGCCAGCCTGAGACTACAGAGTGAATTCCAGGTCAGCCTGAGCTAGAGTGAGACCCCTATCTGGAAAAACAAAAAAAAATTTGTGTTCATGCATGTTCACATGTGTGCATTTTATATGTAAGTACACACATGTACCACAGCACGGGTGTGGAGTTTAGAGGACACCTTCCCGGTCAGTCTTTGCCCCGGATGAGGTGGGCTTTTCTCTCCCACTGGATCTGGGAAAATCTCTTGTCTCCACCCTGGATCTCCACATGCTGAGATTACAGAAGTCTTTCTGTCAAGCTTAAGGATTTTCAGGCTTTTTACATGGGGCCTGCAAGGGTGTGCACACCATGTTTTCATTCTTCCGCAGACACTGACCGCTCACCTACCATAGGCCCTGGGGTGGTGACCGAGGGAGGACACAGGGAAACGGTACCCCTCCAAGTTTTCCTGCGTCCGTTTTGGGTGGGAGCTGGCCTGGCACAGGGCCAGCCTGAACTGGGCTCTTACTGGAGGTGGTGGAGGCAGGCGAGGCCCCGTTCCGTGATGCGTGGGCACCCGGCCAGCGAGAGTTCCTGCAGTGAGCCGGCCAGTGGGTAGAGACGGCTGAGACACCAGTCGTCCACGTTGGGGCAGCGCTTCAGCGACAGGGACCGCAGCTCCTTCAGGGGCACTGCAAGAGGAAGGCAGGTGGCACCAGGGACCGTGTGGGAGCCAATCAGCAAGTGTCAGGGCCCGTCTGTCCCATCTCCACCCGCCTCGGCCAACTCACGGAGGTGGTCCAGGCCCTGGTAGTTGATGGCACAGCCGCTGGCATCCACGGCCTCCACTGGCACTTCCCGGAACCCCAAGAACTCAGAAGAGAAGCGGCCACGCCCATCTGGCCGGATCCACTCCTTGTCCTGAAACCTGGAGCGGGTGGGGGTGTCAGTGGCACCCACCCTCGCATGTAAGGACATGCTGTGTGTGTCTGGAGGGCTGCCATGTAGGCCCTACCCCCTGACGACGGCATCAGCGAGGGATGGATCTCCCTGACACACAAGGACCCTGCGAACACCAGGTATCACTGACTATGAGAGCTAGGTTTGGAAATTAACGTCCGTCTGCCTCAGCCTCCGAAGTGGCTGAGCATGTATAGGTGTCCTTCCACCAAGCTAAATTCCCAGCCCCAGAAAAACACCTTCTCGAGGCGGGTTCTTCTCGTGTAGCCCACACTGGCTGTCCAGTTGCTGGAGCCACAGGCATTAAACCACCAGCCCCATCTGACTTGACTTGCCTTGCCATGCCATGCCAGACCCCATGAAGAAATGTTTATACAGTGAGCTCCCAGTCCCCATGGTGAACCTGCCGTCAGCAAGCGATCAAACAGCCCACTTGATAAACCACAAAAACGCCAGGCATGGGGATGCACGCCTTGAATCCCAGCACTCAGGAGGCAGAGGTAGGGCAATCGCCGTGAGTTCAAGGCCACCCTGAGACTACATAAACCACTAAAAGGCTGGGAAGCCACCCACCGCTCCCCCACTCTGAACGGTGGCTGCGTACTTGACCGAACCTCCTTGCTTCAGAATGAAGAGGGCTCCTGCGATGGACGGGCCATACTTCTCCTGGATGCTACTGAAGGATCTGTGGAGAAAGTGACAGTAAACATGACGTAGGGAACCCTCAAAACGCACACACACACACATTGGAGATTGGGAAAGTAGTCTAGGTGGGCTGAAACTGGTTTTATACCAGTTGTAGTTGCAGTCAGAGACTAATGGAGGTTTTGAGGAGGGAGGAGGGAAGGGGGGTCACATGTATTTTCTTGGCTGTTCTGCAGACTGTGACCGAACCGGGTGAAAGGTGACCAGTCAGGGACAGACCACAGTGATTAACCTTATAATGAAGGGGCTGGGGCAGGGTACCAACAGTGGAGGTGAGAACTGGCTACATTGGGAAGAGTCTACTCCCCGTGGACTAGACGGGAGGGCAGAGAGAAGGCAGGAGAGGAATAAGGAGAGCTCCTTAAAATTTGTCAGGCGTGGCAACACGTGCCTTTCATCCCAGCACTCAGGAGGCAGAGGTAGGAGGATCGCGTGAGTTCAAGGCCACCCTGAGACTACAGAGTGAATTCCAGGTCAGCCTGAGCTACAGCAGGATCCTACCTGGAAAACACCAAAAAAAAAAAAAAAAAATTTTCTGACATGAACAACTGGGTGGCCAAGAGGCATCCATGGTTTGGATGGGGAAGGCTTGATGGTCAGCGAATTTTTATTTTTGTTTGATTTTTTTTTTTAAGGTAAGGTCTCTAGCTCAGGCTGACCTGGAATTCACTATCCCAGGCTGGCCTTGAACTCATGGTGATCCTCCTACCTCTGCCTCCTGAGTGCTGGGATGAAAGGCATGCACCACCATGCCTGGCTTGGTGAAATAAGGAGTTTGGTGTAAGCTACTTTAGATCTGAGATGCCAACTGGACTCCCAAGCAGAGCTGGTGGCAGAAGTACCTATATGAATAGAACCTTCCAAAAGGTTCAAAAGAAATGAGTTGGTAAGATTAGCAGTGGAAGCCGGGCGTGGTGGCGCATGCCTTTAATCCCAGCACTCGGGAGGCAGAGGTAGGAGGATTGCTGAGAGTTCGAGGCCACCCTGAGACTACATAGTTACTTCCAGGTCAGCCTGGACCAGAGTGAAACCCTACCTCGAAAAACCAAAAAAAAAAAAAAAAAAAGATTAGCAGTGGAAGCTAGGGCCTTGCATGGGACTAGTGAGGGTGGGAGCTGGGCTCTGGCTGGGACACCTGAGCATCAGGGTCTCTCTGGGCTCCGGTAGGCCCTGGGTTCTCACCGATTTTTCCACTGCACCTTGAGTGCCTCCATCCACAGTAAGTACTCCCTCAGAACCTCAATGTCGTAGAAGTGATTGGTCAGGAACTGGAGAAGCGTTCTTCTCTTCTTCTGACTGCTGTCTGGGGTCACTGACTCACGCATGCTATGGATGCCCCTGGCACGTCCAGTCCACTCTCGGGCTACCCGGCGCAGGAACTGGGGAAGGGAAGAGGAAAAGGTGAGACAGAGCTCCAGTTCCAGTAACCTGAACCTCAGCCCCGTGCTTCTGGAGTCTTAGGAAACACCTCTCAGTACTTCTGGATTCTGGACTGCGGTGTAGCTTAACGGCAGACCTCTGCCTGCTACCCACAAGGCCCTGGTTCCAGCCCCAACACTCTCACCCCAGGGGCTCTGTGATGCTAAACATTTCTCCATGTGCTCCCCAAGTTTTTCCATTTAACAAACCCTAAATTCTATTCCTAATTTAACTAATTTTGGGCATTCGAAGTTCTGCCTCTAATTTATTTTTATTTTTTAGAGGGGGGGGCTGGATAGATGGCTTAGTGGTTAAGGCATATGCCTGCAAAGCCTAAGGACCCCGGTTCGATTCTCTAGGTACCACATAAGCCAGATGCACAAGGGGGCACTTGCAGTGGCTAGAGAGAGAGACAGACAGAGGTAGAGAGAGTTGGCACACCAGGGCCTCAGCCACTGCAATCAAACTCCAGACGCTTACACCACCTAATGGGCATGTGTGACCCTGTGCTTGCCTCACCTTTGTGCATCTGGCTTACGTGGGATCTGGAGAGTCAAACATGGGTCCTTAGGCTTTTCAGGCAAGTGCCTTAACCGCTAAGCCATCTATCCAGCCCCTAATTTCTCTTTCTTTCTTTTTTTTTCTTTTGGTTTTTCAAGGTAGGGTCTCACTCTAGCTCAGGCTGAACTGGAATTCACAATATAGTCTCAGGGTGGCCTCGAAATCATGGCAATCCTCCTACCTCTGCCTCCCAAGTGCTGGGATTAAAGGTTAAAGGTGTGTGCTACCATGCCCAGCTACCTAATTTCTTCCCTCTTTCTTTCTTTCTTTCTTTCTTTCTTTCTTTCTTTTTCTTTCTTTCTCTCTCTCTCTCTCTTTCCTTCCTTCCTTTTCCTTCCTTCCTTCCTTCCTTCCTTTTCTTTCTTTCTTTCTTTCTTTCTTTCTTTCTTTCTTTCTTTCTTTCTGGAGAGAGAGACAGAGAGAGAGAGGGAGAGGAAAACAGATAGAGATGGGCACGCCAGCAGCCTCTCAGCTACTGCAAACGAAATCCAGATGCGTGCGCCCCCTTGTGGTCAAGTGCGGCATTGTGTCCTTGCATCACTTTGCATCTGGCTAAACGTGGGACCTGGAGATTGGAACCAGCGTTCTTAGGCTTAGGAGGCAGGCGCCTTAACCGCTAAGCCATCTCTCTGGCCCCTAATTTCTTTTTTTGTAAAATATTTTACTTATTTATTTGAGAGAAAGAGGCAGAGAGCACACACAAGAAACAGAATGTGCCAGGACCTCTAGCAACTGCAGATGAACTCCAGACGTATGCACCACCTTGTGAATCTGGCTTACGTGGGTACTGGGGAATTGAACCTCAGTCCTTAAACTTCGCAGGCAAGTACCTTAACTGCTGACCCATCTCTCCAGCCCCCTTCCTCTAATTTCTTACCAAATCCTTTTCTCTCAAAACCCTCCTGGTGGCTTAGTTTCCTACAAATTCACCTCTTCGTTTTATCCACTTCTCCATGTTATCTTGCTGAGTCACCCTTCCCTCCGTGTAACCTTTAATTAAGTTTGGGGGTCAGGAGTGCTAGGGCTCAAAATAAAAACACCCTTCGAACAGTGACCTACACCTTCCTCCCAGTCTGAGTATTGCAAATTAGCCTTTTCTTTTTTCCTTTTTTTTTTTTTTTTCAAGGTAGGGTCTTGCTCTAGCCCAGGCTGACCTGGAATTCACTATGTAGTCTCAGGGTGGAATCAAACTCACGATGCTCCTCCTCCCTCTGCCTCCTGAGTGCTGGCATGAAAGGCATGTGCCAGCACGCCTGGCTGCAAATTATCTTAATTTCTCATTTTAAATTTACTCATTTACATGTTAGATGCATGTAGGGGGGAGTGCACTAGAGCAAACACTTGCAGCACTTTCTGAGTCAGGCTTATGTGGCTGGCATGGGAACTGAACCCTGGGTCAGCAGACATTTTTTGCAAGCAAGCACCTTAAACCTCTGAGCCATTTTCTCCAGCCCTTAAATTCTCTTAATTTTAATTTATGTTTTTCCTTTGGGAGTCTTGATTCCTTTAAAACCCCATTGCCAGCGGGCGTGGTGGCACACGTCTTTAATCCCAGCACTCGGGAGGCAGAGGTAGGAGGATCGCTGAGAGTTCGAGGCCACCCTGAGACTACATAGTGAACTCCAGGTCAGCATGGACTAGAGTGAAACCCTACCTCGAAAAACCAAAAAAAAATAAATAAATAAAATAAAAAAATAAAACCCCATTGCCTTTGGTTTTCTGTCTAGAACCTTTTTTTAAAAATGGACCGGAGAGCCGGGTGTGGTGGCGCACGCCTTTAATCCCAGTACTCGGGAGGCAGAGGTAGGAGGATTGCCGAGAGTTCGAGGCCACCCTGAGACTACATAGTGAATTCCAGGTCAGCCTGGACCAGAGTGAGACCCTACCTCGCAAAAACCAGAAAAAAAAAAAAAAAAAGGACCGGAGAGATGGATCAGCAGTTAAAAGCACTTGCTTGCAAAGCATGGTGGTCTCGGGTTTGATTCCCCAGTACCCATGTAAAACCAGCTGCACAGAAAGGTACATACATCTGGAGTTCATCTTCAGTGGCAAGAGGCTGCAGCACACCCACTCTTTCTTTTTCTCTGCTTGCAAATAAATTTAAAACCTTTTTTTTTTTTTTTTTTTTTTTTTGGCTTTTCGAGGTAGGGTCTTGCTCTAGCCCAGGATGACCTGGAACTCACTATGTAATCTCAGAGTGGCCTCGAACTCACAGAACCTCCTCCTACCTCTGCCTCCCCAGTGCTGGGATTAAAGGCGCGTACCACCACGCCTGGCAATAAAAATATTTTTAAAATCAAAAATTTTAACTTACTTTTTGGCAGGTGTGTGGATGAACCACGTCTCTTAAAGCCTATCTGGCTTTAATGTCAATGGCTGGGGAATTGAACCCAGCCGGATAGGCAGACTTCATAATCAACATTTTTTTTCTAGGTAGGTTCTCACTCTAGCCCAGGGTAACCTGGACTTCACTATGTAATCCCAAGATGGCCTCAAACTCACAGCCACCATGCCTGGCCTTTATTTATTTATTTTTTTTTTTGGAGAGAGACAGAGGGAGAGGGAGACAGATAGAGATGGGTGCTCCAGCAGCCTCTCAGCTGCTGTGAACGAAATCCAGATGCGTGCGCCCCCTTGTGGTCAAGTGCGGCATTGCGCCCTTGCATCACTTTGCATCTGGCTAAACGTGGGACCTGGAGATTGGAACCGCTGGAGATTGGAACCAGCGTTCTTAAGCTTAGCAGGCAGGCGCCTTAGCCGCTAAGCCATCTCTCCAGCCCCCCAGCCTTTTTTTTTTTTTTTTTTGAGGTAGGTCTCACTCTGGCCCAGGCTGACCTAGAATTAACTATGTAGTCTCAGGGTGGCCTTGAAGGCCGATCCTCCTGCCTCTGCCTCCCCAGTGCTGGGATTAAAGGCGTGTGCCACCACGCCCAGCTTCCCCCGGCCTTTTAAAAAAAATATTTTATTTATTTGAGAGAGAGAGAGACAGGGAGAGAATGTGCACGTCAGGGCCTCCAGCCACTGCAAATCATCTCCAGACGCATGAGCCACCTTGTGCATCTGGCTTACGTGGGTTCTGGGGAATTGAACCTAGGTCCTTAGGCTTTGCAGACAAGCGCCTTAACTGCTAAGCTATTTCTCCAGCTTTTCGTAAGTGCCTTTAAGCCATTTCCCTAGGCGCCATGGAGAGAGAGCTATGAAGATTCTTAAATCTCCAAGAATTTCCCTCAAAAGTATCCTTAGCTCTCCATCCCCTGGGCCAATTCCTGCTACGCGTTCATCATTGGCTCTGGAGGTGAGCCTTCCCTCTGATTGGCTAGGCGCGCCTCTCTCTCATTCCCATTGGCTGATCCCCACAAGCCCCGCCCATGTGCTCTCTAGGCTCTTCCTCCGCTCACGGCCCCGCAGCCGGTTTGGAGTCAGCAGCCCCACGGGCACGTTCCCGCGCCTGGCGTGATAGGACACACTCCTCACTAGCTCGGGCACTCTGTCCCCCGGAAGCCTGCGGGGCCCTGAAGGCGGACTGCAACGCTCCCGCCACCTACCGCCCCGGGCGCCGCCATCTTGATGGCGCAAACCGGAAGGGGCCGGGCTTCCAACACGTGCTCTAACCGGACTGCTCGTGACCACGCCTCTCCGCTTCCGCGCCGTCTTAAAGGCGTACACACCTTGCGGTCTTCTGTGTAGGGAGCATCAGGACCATAGTTTGTTTTGATTTGTTTTGATTTTTTTAATATATAATTGCAGGGTGTGCTAGCGCACGCCTTTAATCCCAGCACTTGGGATACAGAGGTAGGAGGATCGCCGAGAGTTCGAGGCCACCCTGAGACTACATAGTGAACTTCAGGTCAGCCTGTGCTTGAGCGAGACCCTACCTCGAAAAACTTAAAAAAAAAAAAAGTTAGGCCGGGCGTGATGGCGCACGCCTTTAATCCCACTCGGGAGGCAGAGGAAGGAGGATCGCTGAGAGTTCGAGGCCACCCTGAGACTACATAGCTAATTCCAGGTCAGCCTGGACCAGAGTGAGACCCTACCTCGAAAACCAAAAAAAAAAAAAAAAAGTTTATTTATTTTAGAGCGAGACAGATAGATAGAATGGGCACACAAGGGTTCTTAGCCACTGCAAACGATGTTCAGATGCATGCCCCACCTTATGCATCTGGCTTTATGTGGGTCCTGGGGAATCGAACCTGGGTCCTTAAGCTTCCCAGGCAGGCGCCTTAACCGCTAAGCTATGTCTCCTGTTGTTTTGTTTTGCAGTAGGGTCTCTAGCCCAGGCTGGCCCGAAACTCACTCTCTGTAGATCCTTCTGCCTCAGCATCCAGAAAACCTGAGATAACAGGTTTATGCCACTAAGCCCATTTTCCATTTCCATTCTTTTTTTTTTTCTGCAAATTTCATAGCTAGTTTGTTCTTGACAGCGGAGTAAAGCTTCATTGTGTGTAGGGCCCTGTTGTTCCCTACTCCTCAGGGGATGGCTCATCAGATTGGCTCGGGTTCCTAGTTATGTTGAATGGAGCGGCAATGAACGCGCATGTGCAAGGACCTAGTTTACAGTGTTGACCTCCAGAAGAGCAAGAGAATAACTGAGATTACAAATGAGTGCCCCTCCCCTTGCCAGGTTAACTTTGTGTGTGGGGGGTTTTTTGTGGGGGGGGTGTTTTGTTTTCTGAGATAGGGTCTTACTCTAGCCCAGACTGACCTTGAATTCACTATGTAGTCTCAGGGTGGCCTGGATCTTTTCTACCTCTGCCTCCTGAGTGCTGGGACTAAAGACGTGCACTGTCACATCTTGTGTTTTTTTTAATTTTATTTATTTTTTATTTATTTGCAAGCAGAGAGAGATAGAGAGATAGAAGAGAGGCAGACAGAGAGAGAGAATGGGCACACCAGGGCCTCTAGCCACTGCAAACGAACTCCAGATGCATGTACCCCTCGTGCATCTGGCTTACGTGGGTCCTGGGGAATCAAACTGGGATCCTTTGGCTTCGCAGATAAACGCCTTAACTGATAAGCCATTTCTCCAGCTCTCCCCCCCTTTTTTTTTTTTTTTTTTTTTTGCTTTTTTAAGGTAGGGTCTCACTCTGGCCCAGGCTGACCTGGAATTCACTATGTAGTCTCAGGATGGCCTTGAAGTCATGGTAATCCTCCTACCTCTGCCTCCCAAGTTGAGTTTGAAGCCACCCTGAGACTACATAGTGAATTCCAGGCCAACCTGGACTACAGTGAGACCCTACCTTGAAAAGCCAAAAAGAACAACAACAAATTTATTTGCAAGCCAAGAGAGAGACAGAATGGCCTCCAGCTGCTGAAAATGAACTCCGGATGCATGCGCCACTTTGTGCATATGGCTTTAGGTGGGTACTGGGGAATAGAACCTGGGTCATAAGGCTTTACAGGCAAGTGGCTTAACCACTGAGCCATCCCTCCAGCCCATCCTTGTATTGTTTTAAACCATCAAAATTGTGATGACTTGTTACAGCATTGACAGGAAATGAAGGGTTGGTTCCAAGTGGGAGTTCTGTCTTGACTGCATTGACCTTGAGATGTCAGAAACATCCACATGTCCCTGCTGGAGCTCTTTGGGGAGGTCACAACCAAGTCAAGAGCTTGGAGGGGCCAAGGCCAAGGAAAGCCTGCCACCCTCCTTCCTTTCCATGCAGGGACCCTGACAGTGACACTGACTATAGGCAGGGCCACGGCCAGTGGAATTGGCTATTCTGCTGTAGCCAGCAGTCTGAACACAGAGGTTGTCAGGAAGCTCTGGGATGACCTGAGCCAGAGGACTGGCAAGGAACAAGCTGGGAAGGGGTAAGGGGGGGGGGTCAGGCCAAGTGGAGACCATTCAGCCAAGGAGAAGGGGCTGGAGAGATGGGAGGACTTTATGAGGGCAGGCACTTTGCATCAAGTACCACGAGCAGTCAGACAGCAGCATGGACTTGCATTTCTCAAGGCTGTATTTGGATCCAGTGAGACAGAGGAGGAAAAAGCAGGGCGTGGTGGAGCATGCCTTTAATCCCAGCACTGAGGGAGGCAGAGGTAGGAGGATGGCTGTGAGTTCAAGGCCACCCTGAGACTACAGAGTAAATTCTAGGTCAGCCTGAGCTAGAGTGAGACCCTACCTCGAAAAACCAAAAAAAAAAACAAAACAAAAAACCAACAACGAGGAGAAGAAAACACGGTTCGGCGAGTCTCACTGTGGAGTGGACTTTGGGATACTGCACAAGCCCCTCCCAGCGCTTTCTTCCCTGCCAGCTTCTCAGAGGACCTGTCATCTGAACCTTGCTTCTTCCTACTTTGAGTCCAGGGTTCAGACTATGGAGCTGTGGACAAAGCTGAAGGAGGCTGGGCTGGAGCCCCCAGGGCTGGGCCCACCTCCTCAGGCTCTGAGGATGCCCCCACCAGAGGACAGCCCTGGTCACATCCTCATGGCCCCGGGGACAGACTGTAAAGGTGCCAGAGAGACCCTGCTGGGGATCTGGAAGGAGTTGGTGAGTTGGGATGGATGGACAGATTGGAGGGAGCTTCTAGAAGGAATCCAAGAGGTGAAGTGAAAGAATGAATGAGTAGAAATGAATGAATATGGAAAGGGACAGGAACCAGACTTGGTGGCCCGTGCCTGTAATCCCAACACTTAGGAGGCTAAAGCAGGGGAGTTTTCAGTTTGAGGCCAATCTGGGCTTACAGAGCAAGACCCTGTCTCCAAATAAATAAATAAAATTGAGTTGGAGAGATGATGGCTCAGCAATTAAGAGCAAAAAGAGGGGCTGGGGAGATGGCTTAGCGGTTAATGCTTTTGCCTGCAAAGCCAAAGGACCCATGTTAGCCAGATGAACAAGGGGCACATGCATCTGGAGTTTGTTTGCAGTGGCTGGAGGCCCTGGCGTGCCCATTCTCTTCCTCCCTCTCTCTCTTTCTATCTTTCTGTCAAATAAATAATTAAGTAAATAAATAAATAAATAATAAGATGCTCACGGGCTTAGCCCCTAAGGCACCTGCCTGCCAAACGTTTAGCCAGACACAAAGTGACATAAGGGCACAATGCCGCACTTGCCCACAAGGGGGCGCACACATCTGGAGTTCGTTCACAGCAGCTCAGAGGCCACTAATGCGCCCAGTCTCTCTCTCTCTGCCTCTTCCCCTCTCTCTTTCTCTCTCTGTCTGACTTGTGGGATGAAGAGATGGCTTAGCAGCTAAGGCATTTGCCTGCGAAGCTTAAGGACCCACATTCGATTCTCCAGGTCTCACATAAGCCAGACGCACAATGTGATGCAAGTGTGCAAGGTCACACATGCTCACTAGGTGGCACACACATCTGGAGTTCAAATACAGTGGCTGGAGGCCCTGGCATGCCAATTCTCTCTCTCTCTCTCTCTCTCTCTCTCACTCAGCTCTTGGTGTCTTGCATTTAAAAAAATGTTGCACTTCCTTGTGCAAGCATGAGGGCCTGAGGAAGCCTAAGACACTGCTCAAGTTCAACCCCAGGACCCACATAAACAGCTGGGCACGGCCACATGTATGTGTAACTCCAGTGCCGTGGGAAACAGACCCGAAAATCACCAGAGCTGGGACAACGGGACAGCAAGGTAGGGGATCAGGAAGAGACTCCAGCTCCACTAAGAAGGAAGAAAGAGGGCTGGAGGGATGGCTTAGCAGTTAAGGCGTTTTCCTGCAAAGCCAAAGGACCCAGGTTCAATTCCCTAGGACCCACGTTAGCCAGATGCACAAGGGGGCACACAGGTCTGGAGTTCGTTTGCAGTGGCTGGAGACCATGGCTCGCCCATTCTGTCCCTCTCTCTCTCTTTCTCCCTCTCTCTCTCTCTGTCTCCCTCTCTCTCATCTGTCTCCCTCTCTGTTGCGGTCCCCCCCAAGGCCAGCTCAGGGTCACGACACAGACTCTGGGAGTTGGGTGAAAGCGGGAAGCGAGCCTCCACAAACTCGTTTATTCAGGAAAATGCACGTGGGTCTTAAGGGGCTTGGCTGGCTAATCCTTGTATGGGGTGGTCCCCTTTTTGTGACCAATGACAGCTTGTCTCTGGATAGGACATCTCGTAGTAGGCTTCTCGCGAGCATGGGACTGTAACTGTTGTCACACCAAGCCTGTGCAGAACGCCATTTTTACAGAAGCCACTTCCTGTTTTCTTCTGCCATGTGGTCTGGCTAGGACCAGGCCTATATTGTGCCATACACTTTATTATCTGAGACCAATGATTGGAATGAGTGGATGAGGTTCAAGTTTAACCCCTTTGACCACTTATACCTGTGCTTGGGAAAATTCTTTAACATCATGGAACCTTAGTTTCCTCTTCTATGAAAACTCACATGGCAGGCTGGGGAGATGGCTCAATGGCTAAAAGCGCTTGCTTGCAAAACCTATTAGCCCAGGTTCAATTCCCCAGTCACTCAAATAAGCTGGACACAAAAGGTGGCACAAGGATCTGGGGTTCATTCACAGCAACCAGAGGCCCTGATGCACGTACACACACACACATATAGGTAAGTAAAAGAATATCACAGTTAACAAAATTTGTTTAAGCATGCCTTTAACGCCAGTATTCACTCTGTAGTTCCAGGTTGGCCTTGAACTCATGGTGATCCTTCTACCATTGCTTCCTGAGTACCAGGATTGGCGTGCACCATGCTGTTGGATGCACATACTTTTTATTTATTTATTTATTTTGAGGTAGGCTGACCTGGAATTCACTCTGTAGTCTCAGGGTGGCCTCGAACTCACGGCAATCCTCCTACCTCTGACTCCGGAGTGCTGGGACTAAAGGCGTGCAGCCACAAGCCCAGCTCCACACACACTTTTTAAAGAAATGAAATTATCTTCATCACTGCCTCTGGGCCTCCATCAATCCATGCATATTTCTATCATGTGAATGATCACTTTTAAATTGTTTGTATTTTTCTGTTATGCAATGAGTTAGAGCTTTTCAATCAGCATCACATACTAAAAATCAGTACAGGAGAAACTGGGCATGGTGGTGCATGCTTTTAATCCCTGGGCTAGAGCAAGACCCTAGCCCTAAAAACCACACACACACACACACACACACACAAAAAAAAAAAAAAAAAAAGACAAGGGTCTGGGGAGATGACTCAGCTGTTAAGGCACTTGCCTGCAAAGCCTAACAACCTGGGTTTGATTCCCCAGGACCCATGTAAAGTCAGATGCACAAAATGGCACACATATCTGGAATTTGTTTGCTGAGGCTAGAGGCCCTGGTATGCCCATTCCTCCCTTCCCCCTCTCTATCTGCTTCTTTCTCTCTTTCATAAATAAATAAGTAATAAATAAATAAAATTTTCTCAGGGCTGGAGGGATGGCTTAGTGGTTAAAGCACTTGCCTACAAAGCCAAACGACCCAGGTTCGATTCCCCAAGACCCACATAAGCCAGATGAACAAAGTGGTACATGCATCTGGAGTTCGTTTGCAGCAGCTGAAGGCCCTAGTGTGCCATTCTCAGTCTCTCTCTGCCTCTCTCTCTCTCTCTCTCAAATAAATAAATAAAAATTAAAAAAAAATTAATGCAGCAAACCCAGCCTGGTGACTCATGTTTATAATCCCAACATTCCAGTACCTGAGGCAGGAGGATCACCATGAGTCCAAGGACACTCTGGTCTGCACAGTGTTCAGGACAGCCTGGGCTACACGCCAAGACCAACTCAAAACAAACAACAACAACAAACCATACACACACCAGGCCTTGCGACCCAGGCCTGTCATTCCAGCTATTCTGGAGACTGAGGCAGGAGGATCAAACCTTCAAGACCTGTCTGGGCTACAGAGTGAGCTCAAGGTCAGTCTAGGCAACTTAGTGAGACCCTGTCTCAAAATAAAAAACAAAAGGAGGGCTGGAGAAATGGCTCAGTGATTAAAGGCACTTGTTGCAAAACATAACGACCTGGGTTGAATTCCCCAGGATGCACATAAAACCAGATGCACAAAGTGGCACATGTATCTGGAGTTCATCGGCAGTGGCAGGAGGCCCTGGCACACCCATTCTCTATCTGCCTCTTTCACTGTCTCTCTCTGTCTCAAACAAATAAATAAAATATTTAAAAAAAAAAAAAAAGCAAAAGGCACTCGGGAGTCAGAGGTAGGAGGATCGCTGTGAGTTCAAGGCCATCCTGAGACTACATAGTGAATTTCAGGTCAGCCTGGGCTAAAGTAAGACCCTATCTTGAAAAAACAAAAAACAAACAAACAAACAAAAAACAAAACAAAAAGAAGGCTGGAGAGATGGCTTAGCAGTTAAGGCATTTGCCTACAAAGCCAGAGGGTCCCAGTTCAACACTCCAGGATCCAGGCTGGCCTTCATCTTTGAAGTCTTATGAAAACACGTCAACATCATACTATAGCCTTTTTTTTTTTTTCCGAGATAGGGTCTCACTCTAGCTCAGGCTGACCTGGAATTCACTATGTAGTCCCAGGCTGGCTTCAAACTCACAGTGATTCTCCTACCTCTGCCTCTAATGTGTCGGCTAATGTGATTTGATAGACATATGAAGCCTATTACTTTGTCAGGCCAGACCTGCTCAGTGCTATTGTGTGTTCTTTTAGCCCACTCTCTGCAGTTACAACATTCATCCTATTGGGGTCCTTGCAAAGGCCCTACCCAGGTGCTGTGGGCCAAGATGTGAGCTAGAACTTGCTCCCACCCAGCTCCTGGAAGACCCTCTTGCCCCGTGTGGCAAGCCCATGACGTCCCTTTATCTCACAGAGGCACCTGCGTCGAGTGGATGTCCAGCTGTTGGGCCAGCTGTGCCATGTGGGGCTGGAGATTGGAGCGCTGCGGGAGGAACTGGACACCATCCTCGAGGAGGAGGAAAGTGGTGGTGAGGAAGAGGATGGAGAGCCCCAGGGGATGCAGGAGGAAGGACATCCAGGGGCCTCCTCCCCAACCCTGGGCCTCCCTGACTTTGAGATGACTATCTGAGATGTTTTTCTCCGACACCCACATGAGCCGCACTTCAAAGTAAAGAGATTTCAAGCTTTGGACTCAAGGTGCTCCTTGCACGGGTGCTGGCCCCGAAGATGTCTGGGGCACAGGGATCCAGGCAGCAGCCTGTGCGGTCAGTGGGTTTGATTGCAGCTTCAGGAGGCGCAGAGCAGCAGAGCCTCTGGGGTGGCCCGGAGATGGGAAGGTTTGCAGAATTAATGATATTTGAGGAGGGGCCTTCTGTGTGGTAGATCCCAATGGCTATTTAGCAATTAAAACTTGGTGCGAAATAAATAAAAATAAAATGTTTTTTGGTTTTTTTTTTTAGGAGCCAGGCGTGGTGGCGCACACCTTTAACCCCAGCACTTGGGAGGCAGAGGTAGGAGGATCACTGAGAGTTCGAGGCCACCCTGAGACTACATAGTGAATTCCAGGTCAGCCTGAGCTAGAGTGAGACAGTACCTCGAAAAAAAAAAAAAAAAAAAAAAAAAAAAAAAAAAAAACTTGGTATAATTTTTTTTTTTTTAAATAGGAGCCAGGTGTGGTGGTGCACACCTTTAACCCCAGCACTTGGGAGGCAGAGGTAGGAGGATCGCCATGAGTTCCAGGCCACCCTGAGACTATATAGTAAATTCCAGGTCAGCCTGGGCTAGAGTGAGACCCTACAAAACCAAGAGACAGGGGGGCTGGAGAGATGGCTTAGCAGTTAAGGCACATGCCTGTGAAGCCTAAGGACCCTGGTTCAATTCTCCAGGTTCCATGTAAGCCAGATGCACAAGGGGGCACATGCATCTGGAGTTCCTTTGCAGTGGCTAAAGGCCCTGGTGTGCCCATTCTCTCTGTCTTTTACTCTCTTTCTCTCTGCCTCTCTCTCTCAGATAAATGAATAAAAATAAAATATATTTTTTAAAGTTTTTATTTATTTGAGACAGAGAGAGAAAAAAAAAGAGAGAGAGAGAATGAATATGGTCGCTTCAGGGCCTTCTCTCCTCAGATGAACTCTAAATGCATGTGCCACTTTGTGCATCTGGCTTTACAAGGGTACTGGAGAATCGAACCCTGGCCATCAGTCTTTGCAAGCACTTTTAACTGCTGAACCATTTCTCCAGCCCTATTTTTTGTTTGTTTTCTTTGCTTTTTAATATTTTATTTTTATTTATTTGACAGAGAAAGAGGGAGAGAGAGGGAGAGAATGGGCACACCAGGGCCTCCAGCCACTGCAAACGAACTCCAGACGTGTGTGCCCCCTTGTGCATCTGGCTAACGTGGGTCCTGGGGAATCGAACTGGGGTCCTTTGGCTTTGCAGGCGGGTGCCTTAACCGCTAAGCCATTCCTCCAGCCCTTTGTTTGTTTTCTTTAAAGACTTTTTAATAGTTCCTTTATTTGGAAGAGTAAGAGAATGAATGAATGAGAGAAATGAGAATGAATGGGTCTGCCAGTGGCCTCCTAACACTGCACTTTGTGCATCTGATTTTATGTAGAAACTGGGGAATCGAACCTCAGACATCAGGCTTTGCAAGCAAGTGCTTTTAACTGCTGAGCCATCTCTCCAGCAAGTGATTTATCTGCTTTGCCAATTCTCCAGCCCCATCAAGGCTAATTTGTTTATGTTTTTGTTTTTCAAGGTAGGGTCTCACTCTAGTTGAGGCTGACCTGGAATTCACACTGTAGTCTCAGGATGGCCTTGAATTCACAGCGATCCTCCTACCTCTGCCTCCTGAGTGCTGGCATTAAAGGCGTGCACCACCACGCCAGCTTTTCAAGGCTAATTTTTATTTATTTATTTTATTGACAACTTCTATACTTAAATACAAGAAAATGAATATTTCCCTCCCCTGCCCCCATCCCCCTTTAGAACTCCAATTTCCATCATATTCCCTCCCTCTTTTTTTTTTTGTAAATAATTTTTTTCTGCTTTTTAGTTTTTATTTATTTATTTATTAGAGTCAGAGAGAGGGAGAGAGAGAGAGAGAGACAAAGTGAGAAGGGGCGTGCCAGGGCCTCTAGCCACTGCAAACGAACTCCAGATGTATGTGCCATCATGTGCATCTGGTTAATGTGGGACCTGGAGAATCGAACCGGGGTTCTTAGGCTTCGAAGGTATGTGCCTTAACCATTAAGCCATCTCTCCAGCCGTCTTGTTTTTTGTTTTTTTGAGGTGGGGTTTCACTCTAGCTTCAGGCTGACCTGGAATTCACTATGTAGTCTCAGGGCGGCCTTCAACTCATGGCTAGCCTCCTACCTCTGCCTCCCAAATGCTGGGATTAAAGGCGCCCAGCTTCAAGGCTTTTAATTTTTTGAGGCAGAGTCTCACTCTAGACTGACCTGAAACTCAATCTGTAGCCCCAGGCTGGTCTCAAACTCACATTGATCCTCCTACCTCAGACTCTTGAGGGCTGGGAGTAAAGACGTGTGCCACCATGGCCAGCTTTTTTTTTTTTTTTAAGTTCTTTCACTAGTAACTACACATGGGCTTCTGGGCTGTGTTGTCCTGATAGAGAAAATGTTACAGGAAACTGAGTCACACAGGGATGGCACCAAAGATAGTGTGGAGAATCAGAAAATTTATTCATGTTGACATGGACTTGGGGGAGTAACTTCCAAAGCTGAGTCCTGAGCTCTGATAGCTCAGAAGTTTTTTTTTTTTTTTTCTTCAACTGCTGTGAACGAATTCCAGATGCATGTTCCCCCTGTGGGCAAGTGCGGCATTACACCCTTGCATCACTTTGCATCTGGCTAAATGTGGGACCTGGAGATTGGAACCGCTGGAGATTGGAACCAGCATTCTTAGGCTTAGCAGGCAGGCGCCTTAACTGCTAAGCCATCTCTCCAGCCCGCTCAGAGGTTTTATAGACAGCACAGCAGGCAGTCTGACATCATCTTGAATTCTTGACTCTGTTGGTGGGTTACAAGTTTCTAAGGTTCCATGATTTGGGGGCACAGACAGAAAATTCCTTAGCAGTCAGTGATAAGTGCACCAGATAACAAACAAACAGATGCAGCTGCATAGATAGGGAGGCGCCTCAGGATCATGTTGTCTCCCTGGTAAAGCTTGTATAGTATAAACTATGTATTTTTTTTTTTTTGAGAGAGACAGAAAGAGAGAGAGGGAGAGGGAGACAGAGAGAGAAAAGGTGTGCCAGCAGCCTCTCAGCTGCTGTGAACGAACTCCAGATGTGTGCGCCCCCTTGTGGGCAAGTGCGGCATTGTGTTTTTAGAGTATCATCTGGGCCCGGTTTCTTTGCTAAATTTCCTTCTACCACAGTATCTGTTTCTGCAGTAACACTTATGGAGTTCCCCAGGCTCTAAGAGGAACGCAGGGTGGTGCTGCACTCCAACACCCTGCCACACTCTGCCAGGTGACTCTGCTCGGCTGTTAGGAGTAAAAGAACCAGAGGGTCGTGACTTACCCGCCCTTCAATAGCTCACAGTGGTCAGCACCACGGACAGTGTCAGGAGCCTTAAATGCTCAAACCTGCAGCTGGAGGAGGCATAGGAAAGAGAACTATGTGCAGGTGCTCCTCATCCTCCCGGGATGTTTGAGGCCAGCCTTGACCACATAAACAGACCTCTTAAAAAAAATTAGGGCTGGAGAGATGGCTTAGCAGGGCGTTTGCCTGTGAAGCCTAATGACCCTAGTTCGATTCTCCAGGTCCCACATAAGCCAGATGCACATTGTGGTGCATGCATCTGGAGTTCATTTGCAGTGGCTAGAGGCCCTGGCATGCCCATTCTCATTCTCTCTCTCTCTCTCCCCCCTCTGTATCTAATAAATAAATAAAAATAAAATCTTAAACCGGGCGTGGTGGCGCACGCCTTTAATCCCAGCATTTGGGAGGCAGAGGTAGGAGGATCGCTATGAGTTCAAGGCCAGCCTGAGAATACAGAGTGAATTCCAGGTCAGCCTGGGCCAGAGTGAGACCCTACCTTGAAAAAACAAAATAATAATAATAATAAATAAATAAAAATAAAATCTTTTTTAAAAATTATAAGCTGGGTATGGTGGCACACACCTGTAATCCCAGCACTCGGGAGGCAGAGGTGGGAGATTGCCATGAGTTCAAGGCCACCCTGAGACTACAAAGTTAATTCCTGGTCAGCCTGGGCCACAGTGAGAACCTACCTTGAAAAACAAAAACAAAATTTTTTTAGGGGCTGGAGAGATGGCTTAGCGATTAAGGCATTTGCCTGCAAAGCCAAAGGATCCCGATTCGATTCTCCAGAACCCACGTAAGCCAGATGAACAAGAGGGGTGCATGTATCTGGAGTTCGTTTGCAGTAGCTAGAAGCCCTGGCATGCCCATTCTCTCCCCTGCCTTGCTCTGCCTCTTTCTCTCTCACACATAAATAAATAAAATATATTTTAAAAAAATTTTTAAGCCAGGTGTGGGGGTGCACATCTTTAATCCCAGCACTGGGGAGGCAGAGGTAGGAGGATCGCTGTGAGTTTGAGGCCATCCTGAGACTACATAGTGAATTCCAGAACAGCCTGAGCTAGAGTGAGGCTCTACCTAAAACCAAAACATAATAATAGATATTATTTTAATAATATTTAATAATACTATTATTTTTTTTAAAGGGCTCTGCGCTAGGTTTGGTGGCCCATGCCTTTCATTGCAGCACTTGAGACAGTGTCCCCAGGCTGCTGGGCGCAGCACTGTCACTGCCGCCATGGCTGTGTCTTGGGAGTTGTCTTCAATGGAGGAGTTACTTCTGCCTCCCTCCCCCTCTCCTTTTGCAATGTGACATCCCTTCCCTTCCCTCCCCCCCGCATTCAAGAAAAGCCACACTTAAATGATTAAGATGTTGACATGTGTGTGTGTTATACATGCATGTGTGTTCACAGGGGTGCACGTGAAGGGCAGAGGCCACCCTGGGGTGTAATCCTCGGGAAGTCAGGCTCTTTCCTTGGCCTGGAGCTCACTGATTCAGCCAGACTGGCTAGCCAGCATGCTTCATGGGTCCTCACCGCCCCAGGGCTGGGTGATAGACGCACGCTGCCACCTGGTATTTACATGGTCCTGGGAGTCGAACTCAGGTGCTCATCCTTTAAGACAAGCACTCCATCCACTGAGCTATCTCCCCGGCCCCAGATGTTAACTTGTAAATCGTCTTTCTTTAGATTTGCAGAATATCTGGTAGCCAGCCGGGCGTGGTGGCGCACGCCTTTAATCCCAGCACTCGGGAGGCAGAGGTAGGAGGATCGCCGTGAGTTTGAGGCCACCCTGAGACTACATAGTTAATTCCAGGTCAGCCTGGACCAGAGTGAAACCCTACCTCCAAAAAAAAAGAAAGAATATCTGGTAGCCTTCAGACGTCAGAGTGTGTAAGCGCTCTCTGTTTTGTAGTCTGTGCAGCAAGTGACACAAAGCATGCTACTTGCTCAGTCGACCTGAAGACCTGTAGGAAGCAGGAAGAGGCCTGGCCCCACCTCAGTGGTCGACCACTTGCCTCTCGTATGGATTTGATTTCCAACACGCAGACTGGGAAACCACAGGAACTAGCAACTAGCCCTAGGAGGCCAAGGTTGTGATTTTGCAGCCAGAGAAGAAGAAAAGGAGAGAAATACCCTGGATGATGAAGGGGCCTCCACAAGTTCCCTCCCTGCCTTGCCTTCTTTCCCTACCCTCGAAAGCCCTTCATGGGCCTGAGTTCTCCGCGATGGAGGGGCGAGGCAGGGTCCCAACTCTAGCCCAGAATGACCTGGAACTCACTGTATCCCAGGCTGACCTCAGACTCACAGTGATCCTGAGCCACCATGCCTGGCTTCAAAATGGAGCTTTGAGGACAACAGCCCCCTCCACCTCGCAGGGTGTTAGCCTTTGAACTGCTTCCAGCCCACCAACGCTCATCTCCTGAGCACTGGGTTTTGAGTGGAGGGCTGCTGGCCTGGGCCCAGTACAGCAGTGATGCCACCTGTCCAGCTCTTCAGCTCCTGGGTCCCTTCCTGGACATGGTGGGCATTCTCATGGACCACAGGACAGAGCAGAAAGGTAAGCCTGAAATTTTATTGGATTATGCAAAGGGGTCTGGTGTTTTTCCCAGTCCAGCTGGGTGGTTAGGTTCTGAAGGCAGACAGGAGGCCTAAGAGGATGCCCCAAGAAGGCCCTGGACCGGAAGGCCCTGAGCCAACAACCTGGGACTTCTCTAAGATGTTAAGGATCTCGGTCACCTGGATGCTTCCGATGCGCTGAAAATCTGTTAAAAGCTTGTGGTGCTCTCGAGCGCAACCCATGAGGAGGAAGGAGGTGTTGAGAGCACCTAGAAGGAACACAGGCAACAATCAAGGACGCCTCTGGCGGAGACAGGCTCTTACGCAGCCCAGACTGGCCTCACCCTCACTGCACCCCGGAGGACAACCCGCCCCTCCCTCCCAAGTACCAGGGTCACAGACATGCACGGCCGGACCCCACTGACGTGGTGCTGAGGGTTGAACTCAAGGCTTCCTGCGTGCTAGGAAAGCTCTCTACCAGCGGAGCTGTGCTCCCAGCCCTCAGGGTCCTTCTGAAGACTCGGATCCTGCTCTCTGACCTGAGACTTGAGCGCCAGGCATCTAATCCCTTGCTCCTTGCGAGTCCTATGCCTGGTCCCCTGTGCCCCACTGCCATCTCTGAATCTCACCAGCCTCTCTCAGATGTGCGAGGGCACTGGAAACCACAGAGCACAGGACAAGTCTTTTGATAAAAGTTTCTGCCTTCTTACCTGCCTGAAATTTTAAGGTGGAGCTGTAACATGTGGGAGCAGTATAGGGACAAGTCTCAGTGGTGACAAAATTCGGAAGGCATTCCTTGTCATGCCTGCCCAAGCAAGTTGGACAGCTTTTAGAAGAAGGGGCTATAGACTTAGGAGCATTAGCCTTGAGTTTCACAAAAGGCTCCAAGTTGGTGAGGTTGTTGCAGAGATAGGAGCGGCAGACGTGGCTATAGGAGGCGATGGACACTCCGGGCGGAGAGACGAGGTACAAGGCTTGCGGAGGGTGAGATAAGGCTGTGGCACAGCCTTTAAAACCCACGACTCCCCTGCTGGTCTCTGAGGACAGAGGTTAAGAGAGGTTGGGTCAGCTTGTTGCTTCACCTAGACTCCATCCTTCCCTCTCTCCTGTAATTCCAGTCCCCAACCAGCCCCACCCCTTCCAGAGGACAAGCGATGGGGCATAGGGTCTGGTCAGCTCATTGCCTCACCCAGAGTCCTCTCTCCCTTTTCTATGGTTCCAGTGCCCACCTGGCTCCGTCCCGAGGGTGGGGGGGGACACTCACTACAGCCGCCCTTCTACTTGCACAAGCCCCTCTGCTGCACCCCCCCAGGCTGCCCACCTCCATTTCTTTTTCAAGGTAGGGTTTCACTCTAGCTCAGGCTGACCTGGAATTCACTCTGTAGTCTCAGGGTGGCCTCGAACTCATGGCGATCCTCCTACCTCTGCCTCCCGGGTGCTGGGATTAAAGGCGTGCACCACCACGCCCGGCTCTCCATTCTAGCCTTTTCTGTACACTGCACTACAAACTGGGACCTATTGCACCCCAGCCAGCGACCTGACATGTCCCCAAACATTCGATGAGCTAAATATCCGAGACCCTGGTCCTGGGTGTTGGGAATGGTCACCTGTCTCAATAAACAAGAGCGTCTCCTCGCAGGCCTCTCTCACTTGACACACCATGCTCCTCATGAGAAGCCACTCCCAGTTATGTAAGGTGACGGCTCTGAAGAGGGAGGCCGATGCTTCATAGCATAAAAGCGCTCCAGTCACTAAGGAGAGAGGAGCCTTCTACATCAGCTTCTAGAGATGGTACCCACAGACCCTGTCCTGAGGGACCCAGATTCACAGCCCATCTGCCCCCAGGGAAGAGCCCAGCCTCCCACCTTTTGAGTTCTTATAGCATCCAGCCCCACAAGACATACGAGGCAGAAAGGAGACAGCCCCCAGGAGGAACAGCAGTTGACGAGGTCTGAGAAATCCAGGGCCCATGGTCCTGTGGCAGGGTTCTGGGATTCTAGAGGTCAGTCTGGAACCAGTGTCAGCTGGATCCCCACGTTAGGTACTTGTCAGACTCTGAATTCTCTGTCCACCTGCTCTGGGTGACTGTTCCTGGAGCAGAGAGTTGACTGAGTCACTTACTGTGGCGTGGACTCCACCAAGACCTCCAGGGACACGTGGTCCCCATCTCCATGGTCTGTCTCGCCTCTGATCTAACTCACACCCAGCACATCTCAAAGCGTGGCGCTCTCTCCTACATCAATCTGGCCATCATGGCTGTTGCAGTCAGGTTTTTTTGTTTGTTTGTTTGATTGGTTGGTTGGCTTTTTTTTTTTTTTTTTTTTTTTTTTTTTTTTTGCGAGGTAGGGTCTCACTCTGATCCAGGCTGACCTGGAATTAACTATGCAGTCTCAGGGTGGCCTCGAACTCTCGGCGCTCCTCCTACCTCTGCCTCCCGAGTGCTGGGATTAAAGGCGTGCACCACCACACCCGGCTGTTTTGTTTTGTTTTGTTTTGTTTTCCGAGGTAGGGTCTTGCTCTAGCCCAGGCTGACCTGAAATTCACTATGTCGTCTCAGGGTGGCCTCAAACTCAGTGATCCTCCTACCTCTGCTTCCCAGAGTGCTCGGATGAAAGGCGTGCATCACTACGCCTGGCTGCAGTCAGTTTTTTTTTTTTTTTTTAACTTTTTAAAAAAGATTTTATTAAAAAAATTTTTTGTGTGTGGTTTCTCAAGGTAAGCTCTTGCTCTAGCCCAGGCTGACCTGGAATTCACAAGGTAGTCTCAGGGTGGCCTTGAACTCATGGCGATCCTCCTACCTCTGCCTCCCGGGTGCTGGGATTAAAGGCATGTGCCACCACGCCTGGCTAAGATTTTATTTTTTATTTATTAGAGACAGAGAGAGAGAGTGAGAATGGGCATACCAAGGCCTCTAGCCACTGCAAACGAACTCCAGACGCATGTGCCACCACGTGCATCTGGCTTACATGGGACCTGGAGAACTGAACCTGGGTCCTTATGCTTAACAGGCATGTGCCTTAACCGCTAAGCCATCTCTCCAGCCCTGCAGTCAGTTTTTTGTTCCTGGGAAGAACATCCAGCCGGACACAGCTTATGGCAGGGGTTTATTTGGGGCTTACAAAATCCAGGGGAACTCCATCAGTGGCGGACAAAGCTGGCCAATTCCACGGATGCACGCAGAGAAACCACCACGGCGAGCAAACACCAACACCAGCACCAGCAAGCGGAGCCACCCGCGCTAAGACTGCTCTCTACATCTAGTAGGGCCAGAATCAGACCTGCCCCCAAACACACCTAATGGCTGGACTCCAGGATCCACCCTGCAGTGACATGCCTCGTTTCCCCAGTAGCAGAGAGCTGCATGTGTCACTGGAGGGATTAACGGAGCCTACCCCAGGGCTATACGTATCGTTCAGCAGTTAAAATGCTGGCCTACAAAGCCCAATGTCCCTGGTTTGAGTCTCTAGTATTTAAGTTAAAGCTAGATGCACAAAGTGGCGCATGCATCTGGAGTTTGTTTAGAGCAGCTAGAAGCCCTGGTGTGCCCATTCACTCATATTCATTTTCATATTCTATCTCTCCTTGGTAGTAAGTAAATAACGGGTTTACTAAACCGGGCGTGGTGATGCACGCCTTTAATCCCAGCACTCGGGAGGCAGAGGTAGAGGATTGTCATGAGTTTGAGGCCACCCTGAGAATACAGAGGGAATTTCAGGTCATCCTGGGCTAGAGTGAGAACCTACCTCGGAAAACCAAAATAAATAAATAAATATTTAAAAATAAATAAAAGGTGGGAGGGAAGGAAGGGAAGGAAAATATAGGAAATGTAGGAAAATATAGGAAATGTAGGAAAACGAGCCCATGCTCAAAGGACAAAGCAGAAAGTCTAACAAGCATGAGGAGATGCTCCAACCTACCCATAACCAGAAAAAGCAGCGATCCTGACAAACGTCCTCCTCGCCCACCTCTCAGACAGACAACCATGAGAAAGCTGGCAAAAGCAAGCTGTCACAGGAATGTGGGGCTAAATGGAGCCTTGTGCACTGGTGCTCCGAGTGTGGGGGAGGAGCTGGATCCCACAGGACCCCTTTCTGGACTCCTGAAGGGAAGGAGCTTTGATTTGTGTCTCGTGCCTAGCACAGCATTTCAGGGAGAAGCCTGAGAACACTTAGATTAGGCTAATAAATGCCCAGCTTGGGTCTTAGCTACATATGATGAACATCTCTACCCTCGTGGTGGCATGAGGCTGCAGCATTACAGTGATGGTGAACTGGACGGCTAGCACCCGTCCCTGAGGCCAAGCGATGGCACAACATGCAGGGTGGCACACCACGGAATCTCACACAGCAGTCAGACGCTGTTGAACAGATGCACACGTGTGCACGTGGATTCTGGGCACAGTGCTGACTGCTCCACATGCTAAATAACATCATCCCATGAATCACTTCAAAACTCACATGTGCAAAAAACCCTTTATCTCTGAAGAACACACAAGACAGGCTGCAGAGATGGCTCAGCGGTTAAGGTGCTTGCCTGCAAAGCCAAAGGACTCAGGTTCGATTCCCAAGAACCCACGTAAGCCAGCTTGCAAAAGGTGGTACATGCGTCAGGAATGGCAGGAGGCCCAGATGTGCCCATTCTCTCTCTCTCTCTCTCTTTCTATCTTTCTCAAATAAATAAATAAATGAATAAATAATAAAATATAAGCTGGGTGTGGTGGCACACACCTTTAATCCCAGCACTTGCAAGGCAGAGGTAGAAGGATCGCCGTGAGTTCGAGGCCACCCTGAGACTACATACAGCCTGGGCTATAGTGAGACAAGGAAGGAAGGAAGGAAGGAAGGAAGGAAGGAAGGAAGGGAGGGAGGGAGGGAGGGAGGGAGGGAGGGAGGGAGGAGGGAGGAAGGAAGGAAGGAAGGAAGGAAGGAAGGAAGGAAGGAAAAATTTATATATACATACACATACATAAATACATACATGCATGCATGCGTGCATATCCTCAATAAAAAGATGGACAAGCACCTAAGAATGCCCACCAAGGTTAAGGGATGACAGTGATACGGGAGGGTATATGAACTCTATAGGCTTTGCAGTCCAAGGTAGGCATCTTGATTCCTGTGCTCACTAACATGTGCCATCCATCCAGTCTGTTCTCTCTGAGCCTGCGCTCTGATTTATAAAACATCCTAACGGCACATCCCCTGGAGCCATGGTGCATACAAAGACCACTGCTCAGGGTTTGGAGAGATGGCTCAACGGTTAAGGCGCTTGCCTGCAAAACCTAAGGACCCAGGTTCAATTCCCCATAACCCACGTAAGCCAGATGCACAAGGTGTGCATGCATCTGGAGTTCGTCTGCAGAGGCTGCAGGCCGTAGCTCTCTCTACCTGCCTCTCTCTCTCAAATAAATAAAAATATTTTTTTTAAATGTCAGTATGGGGCTGGAGAGATGGCTTAGGGGTTAAGGCACCTGCCTCCTAAGCCTAAGAACCTGGTTCCAATCTCCAGCGGTTCCAATCTCCAGGTCCCACCTTTAGCCAGATGCAAAGTGACACAAGGGCGCAATGCCGCACTTGACCACAAGGGGGCGCAAGCAGCTGGATTTCGTTCACAGCAGCTGAGAGACTGCTGGCGCCCCCATCTCTGTCTGTCTTCCTATCTCTCTCTCCCACCCTCTCTCTCTCTCTGTCTCTCTCTCCAAAAAAATAATAAAAAATAAAAAGTTTTAAATGTCAGTATGTCAGTCCCTCCCTTGCTGGCATTCAGAGCCATGTCCCCACCCCAAATTAACCTGCCCACTCTTAGCACATGTCCTCTCGCACAGCAGTCTCTCCCACTGGAGTGGCTTTCCACCAACTTCTTTCCAAAACCCTGAACGCCAACTCTGGCGCTGAGGCTGGTGTGGGAGCTGTCACAGGAATGTGGGGCTAAATGGAGCCTTGTGCACTGCTGCTCCGAGTGTGGGGGAGGAGCTGGACCCCACAGGACCCCTTTCTGGACTCCTGAAGGGAAGGAGCTTTGATTTGTGTCTCGTGCCTAGCACAGCATTTCAGGGAGAAGCCTGAGAACACTTAGATTAGGCTAATAAATGCCCAGCTTGGGTCTTAGCTACATATGATGAACATCTCTACCCTCGTGGTGGCATGAGGCTGCAGCATTACAGTGATGGTGAACTGGACGGCTAGCACCCGTCCCTGAGGCCAAGCGATGGCACAACACGCAGGGTGGCACACCACGGAATCTCACACAGCAGTCAGACGCTGTTGAAGAGATGCACACGTGTGCACGTGGATTCCGGGCACAGTGCTGACTGCTCCCCATGCTAAATAACATCATCCCATGAATCACTTCAAAACTCACATGTGCAAAACCCTTTATCTCTGAAGAACACACAAGACAGGCTGCAGAGATGGCTCAGCAGTTACGGTGCTTGCCTGCAAAGCCAAAGGACTCAGGTTCGATTCCCAAGAACCCACGTAAGCCAGCTTGCAAAAGGTGGTGCATGCGTCAGGAATGGCAGGAGGCCCAGATGTGCCCATTCTCACTCTCTCTCTCTTTCTATCTTTCTCAAATAAATAAATAAATAATAAAATATAAGCTGGGTGTGGTGGCACACACCTTTAATCCCAGCACTTGCGAGGCAGAGGTAGAAGGATCGCCATGAGTTCGAGGCCACCCTGAGACTACATACAGCCTGGGCTATAGTGAGACAAGGAAGGAAGGAAGGAAGGGAGGGAGGGAGGGAGGGAGGGAGGGAGGGAGGAAGGAGGGAGGAAGGAAGGAAGGAAGGAAGGAAGGAAGGAAGGAAGGGAGGAAAAAATTATATATACATACACATACATAAATACATACATGCATGCATGCGTGCATATCCTTAATAAAAAGATGGACAAGCACCTAAGAATGCCCACCAAGGTTAAGGGATGACAGTGATACGGGAGGGTATATGAACTCTATAGGCTTTGCAGTCCAAGATTGGCATCTTGATTCCTGTGCTCACTAACATGTGCCATCCATCCAGTCTGTTCTCTCTGAGCCTGCGCTCTCATTTATAAAACACCCTAACGGCACATCCCCTGGAGCCATAGTGCATACAAAGACCACTGCTCAGGGTTTGGAGAGATGGCTCAACGGTTAAGGCGCTTGCCTGCAAAACCTAAGGACCCAGGTTCAATTCCCCATGACCCACGTAAGCCAGATGCACAAGGTGTGCATGCATCTGGAGTTCGTCTGCAGAGGCTGCAGGCCGTAGCTCTCTCTACCTGCCTCTCTCTCTCAAATAAATAAAAATATTTTTTTAAATGTCAGTATGGGGCTGGAGAGATGGCTTAGGGGTTAAGGCACCTGCCTCCTAAGCCTAAGAACCTGGTTCCAATCTCCAGCGGTTCCAATCTCCAGGTCCCACCTTTAGCCAGATGCAGTGACGCAAGGGCGCAATGCCCCACTTGACCACAAGGGGCGCACGCAGCTGGATTTCGTTCACAGCAGATGAGAGACTGCTGGCTGCCCATCTCTCTGTCTTCCTATCTCTCTCTCCCTCCCTCTCTCTCTCTCTCTGTCTCTCTCTCTCCAAAAAAATAATAAAAAATAAAAAGTTTTAAATGTCAGTATGTCAGTCCCTCCCTTGCTGGCATTCAGAGCCATGTCCCCACCCCAAATTAACCTGCCCACTCTTAGCACATGTCCTCTCGCACAGCAGTCTCTCCCACTGGAGTGGCTTTCCACCAACTTCTTTCCAAAACCCTGACCGCCAACTCTGACGCTGAGGCTGGTGTGGGAGGGTGAGTCTGCGCACGCGAACGCACCCTGCAGCGGTGGCATCCGCAACAACGCCCGCCCCCGCGCCCGGAGACTTTTCCCGAGTGGGCGTGGTCAGCCTCGCTCTCACTGTGGCATTCGACGCCCCATTGGCTAGCTGCTGTTGGGAAACGAACCAGTCCACGTGCATGAGACTCCAACTCGAAGCGCTATTGGCTGGCGTCGTGGAGGTTGTGGAGGGGCGGGATCTCGAATCTTATTGGCTGCCCGTCTTGGAAACGAGATGTTGAGCTGCAAGCTCATTGGTCCAGCGCGTGCTCGCACGCGCACGCACGGACACACACGCGGGCCGCGCACGCGCACGCAGAACCTGAGGGCAGGCGGCTGGCCGTTCCTGGTGCGTCACTGTAGCCAAGGTGCCTTGCTTCTGTCTTGGGCCCAGCGGGAGTCTGCCCGAGGCTGTGGTAACCAGGCCCTTCAGGGTCTTCTCAGGGAGATGGGGTGCCCCCCACCCTCCCACCCTGTCGCCATGGCCTCCCCAGGGACAGTCCACTGGCTCACTCCCTCGCGCTGGACGCCTGGCTGACCCTCCCCCCTCCTCGTGCCCAGCCCCCTCCCTCCTCCCCCCTCCCTCCCTCCCTCCCTTCCTGTTTGGGGGTGATGGCTGCTGTCCCGGGGGGGGGCTGTAGGAGGGGGGGTCACCTGCGGGAGACGGACTGCTGACTGTGGGGACATATGCTCTGGTGAGGGAGTTAAGGTGTTTGCCTGCAAAGCCTGAGGACCAGGGTTTGATTCCCCAGGACCTACGTAAAGCCCAATGCACAAGGGGGTGCATGCATCTGGAGGTCGTTTGCAGTGGCTGGAGGCCCAGGAGTGCCCATTCTCTCTCTCTCTCTTTCTCTCTCTCTTGCTCTTTCTCGCTCAAGTAAATAGGGCTGGAGAAGATGGCTCAGCAGTTAAGGCAGCTAAGGTGCTTGCCTGCAAAGCCAAAGGACCCAGGTTCTATTCCCCAGGACCCATGTAAAGCCAGAGGCACTGGTGGTGCATGCATCTGGAGTTTGTTTGAAGTGGCTGGAGGCCCTCATGCACCCATTCTCTCTATATATCTCTCTTTCTCTCTCTCTCTCAAATAAATCAAAAAAACTTGTATCAGGGAGCCGGGCGTGGTGGCGCACGCCTTTAATCCCAGCGCTCGGGAGGCAGAGGTAGGAGGATTGCCGTGAGTTCGAGGCCACCCTGAGACTACATAGTTAATTCCAGGTCAGCCTGGGCCAGAGTGAGACCCTACCTCAAAAAAAAAAAATTGTATCAGGGCTGGAGAGATGGCTTAGGTATGAAGGCAGTTGCCTGCAAAGCCTAAGAACCCATGTTCAACTCTTCAGGTCCCACGCAAGCCACATGCACAAGGTGACACAAGCGTGCAAGGTTGCACATATGTGCACATACACAAGGTGGCGCACACATCTGGAGTTCAACTGCAGTGGCTGAAGGCCCTGGCATGCTAATTTTTTCTCTCTGTCTCGCCCTGTCTCTCATAAAAATGCGTCTGTTGGGCTTGCCTCAAAAAAAAATTGTACTAAAAAAGGTAGGGGCTGGAGAAATGGCTTAACAGTAAAGGCACTTGCCTGTAAAGCCAAAGGACTTAGGTTTGATTCCCTCATAAGCTAGATGCACAAGTTAATGCATGTGTCTGGAGTTTGTTTGCACTGGCTGGAGGCCCTGGCACACCCATTCTCTTATCTGCCTCTTTCTCTTTCACTCTCAAATAAATAAATAATTTTTTTTTTTTTTTTTAAAAGAAGCCTGGGCTAGAGTGAGACCCTACATTGGAAAAACAAAACAAAACAAAAAGATAGTCTCATCCTGAAACCCAGGCTGCCCTCAAACTTGAAGCAGTTCTGTCTCACCCCTGAGGTCTGAAATTACAAGTATGAGCCAGCACGCACCATTCAGTAAACATTTGTTGAACTAATGGAGTCCAGTGAAAATAGCTTGGAGCTAGGCCTGGTGGCACAGGATTCTAATGTCAGCTATTCAAGAGGCAGAGGCAGGAGGATAGTAAGTTCAAGGCCAAACTGGGCCACTTATTGAGACACTGTCTCAAGAAAATAAAAATAGGGCTGGAGAGATGGCTTACCACTTAAGGTGCTTGCCTGCAAAGCCAAAGGACCCAGGCTCAATTTCCCAGGACCCACATAAACCAGATGCACAAGGTGGCGCATGCATCTGGAGTTTGTTTTCAGCGGCTGGAGACCATAGCGTGCCCATTCTCTCAATCTCTCTCAAATAAATAAAATTTTAAAAAGAAAATAATAAAAATAAATGGACTGGAGATATAACTCAGTATGTACAAGGCCTTAAGTCCAATCCCCAGTACGACAAAGAACCAATAATAATAATCCTAGTGAAAATGGGGCAGGAGCCGGGCGTGGCCACTTTAATCTCAGCACTCAGGAGGCAGAGGTAGGAGGATCACTGTGAGTTTGAGGCCACTCTGAGAATACATAGTGAATTCCAGGTCAGCCTGGGCTAAAGTGAGACCCTCCCTTGAAAAAAAAAAAGAAAAAAGAAAAATGGGGCAGGGACCAGGTATGGTGGCACACACCTTTAAACCCACCACTCAGGAAGCTGAGATAGGAGGAACAAAATGAGTTTGAGGCCAGCCTGGGTCTACAGAGTCTGTTCCAGGTCAGCCTGGGCTACAGTGCAACCCTACCTGGAAAAAAAGAAAAGAAAAAAGAAAATGGGGCAGGAAATCTCTGAGAATAATGTTTTTGGGGAAGGTTATCAATGGAATGAATGAGGCAGATGTATTTTTTAAACATTTTATTTTCATGTATTTATTTATGAGAAAAAGAGAGAGAGAGAAAAAAACAGCGAGAATGGACACACCAGGGCCTCTAGCCACTGCAAACAAACTCCAGATGCATGTGCCACTATGTGCGTCTGGCTTTTGTGGGACTTGGAGAATCAAACCTGGGTCCTTAGGCTTCACAGGCATGTGCCTTCACTGAAAGCCATCTCTCCAGCCCAAGAAGCAGATTTAATCAGATGGCATATGTGGTACTAAGAGTTTATGGAGACATAAATAATATAAGAGGGTCAGATGACAGTTGTCAGAGAGGGTGACTAAAAACACTTGGATGAGCTGGGTGTGGTGGCGCACATCTTTAATCCCAGCACTCGGGAGGCAGAGGTAGGAGGATCGCCGTGAGTTTGAGGCCAGCCTGAGACTACAGAGTGAATTCCAGGTCAGCCTGAGCTAGAGTAAGACCCTACCTCAAAAATAAATAAATAAATAAATAATAAAAACACTTGGATGGAGTAGGGTATAAGCATGGTTGAGGGCTGGATCTAGGAGGTGTATGGATACCTGAAATTGAGATTCATCATTGGAAAGCGTGTAGCTGAGTGTAAGAGAGAAGTCTATGCATTGAAAGAATGCTAACAGCCCGGCATGGGGGCTCATGCCTATAATCCCAGCACTCAGGAAGCTGAGGTAGAAAGATTGCCATGAGTTCCAGGCCAGCCTGGGCTACTGAGTGAGTTGCAGTTCATTCTGGGCTACAGCAAGACCCTGCCTCAAAAAAAAAGAAAATACAGGGGGTAGACAGATGACCCAGTGGTTAATGTGCTTGTCTGCGTAGCCTAAGGACCCAGGTTTGATTTCCTCAGGATGTAAGCAGATATGCAAGGTTGCACATGTGCCTGGAATTTCTTTGCAATGACTGGAGGACCTGGTGTGCCCATTCTATCCCCCCCCCGCCGCCTCTTTCTGTCTCTCAAATAAATATTTTTAAATATTTTTATTTATTTATTTATTTATTTTATTTATTTATTTAATTTATTTTTTTTTTTTGCAAGGTAGGGTCTCACTCTGGTACAGGCTGACCTGGAATTAACTATGTAGTCTCAGGGTGGCCTCGAACTCTCCGTGATCCTCTATTTTTATTCTATGTACTTTTGAGAGAGAAAGAGAGGTGGATAGAGAGAGAATGGGCAGCTGGGTGTGATGGTGCACACCTTTAATCCCAGCACTCAGGAGGCAGAGGTAGTAGGATTGCCATGAGTTCGAGACCACCTTAAGGCTTCATAGTGAATTCCAGGTCAGCCTGAGCTAGAGCAAATCCTTACCTTGAACAACCAAAAAAGAGAGAGAGAGAATGGGCATGCCAGGGCCTCCAGCCACTGCAAACAAACTTGATGCATGCACCACCTTGTACATCTGGCTTACATGGGTCCTGGAGAATTGAACCTGGGTCCTTTGGCTTTACAGGCAAGAGCCTTAACCATTGAGCCATTCCTTGAGTCCAATATTAAAAAAAAAAAAAAAAGAGGAGGGTTTTTAGGAAGGAAATTCTAAATTTAAGTCATGGGGAGAGAGCTGGTCCAGAGGGGGCAAGATGGATGACCACAGATATGGCCTGGTTAGGGGAAGGCCCACATAGCTGTCCTGACCCACCACTCTTGCTCCTAGATCCATGAATCCTGATGAATGCACTGCTGATTCCAGCCCAGGGCTTGAGACCAGAGCCCCTCAGGGCACGGAGCTAATCCCCAGGGGAGGGGTCAGTCGCTCTCCAACCTGTGCCCGCTGCCGCAACCATGGCGTCACTGCCCACCTCAAGGGTCACAAGCGCCTCTGCCTCTTTCAGGCTTGCGAGTGTCACAAATGTGTTCTTATTCTGTGAGTATGGGGGCCAGGAGGAGGGGAGAATGGGTCTCTGAAGGGTGGCTGACTCTTTGAACTACTGTCTTAGGGAGCGCCGAAGAGTCATGGCTGCCCAAGTGGCCTTGCGCAGGCAACAAGAAGCACAGCTGAAGAGGCACCTGGCCCAGGGACTAATGAGAGGGACGACCCCTCTCAAAGCTCCACTCCGTGTCAGGAAGGGAGCCACTCGACCAGGAATCCCTTGTGAGTGTCTGCCTGGGAATGGGGTGGGGATGTGGGTATAGAAAACATAGGTGGCGGCGGGGGGGGGGACTGGAGAAGATGGCTTAGTGGTTAAGGCTCTTGCCTGTAAAGCCAAAGGACCCTGGTTTGATTCCCCAGGACCCACATAAGGCAGATGCACAGGGTGGCACATGCGTCTGGAATTTGTTTGTAGTGGCTGGAGGCCTTGGCTTGCACATTCTCTCTCTATCTTTAATAAATAAGTTAAATATATTTTTAAAATATTTAAAAAGAAAAGAAAGCATAGGTTGGTGTGCAGCCTTGGGCCACCCTCTCTTCACTGGGGGCATGAGGTGAGAGCTGAAGATATAAAGTGGGAGCTGGAGACATGGCTTAGTCATTAAGGCGTTTGTCTGCAAATCCAAAGGACCCTGGTTTGATTCCCCAGGACCCACGTAAGCCAGATGCACAAGGGGGCACATGCATCTGGAGTTCATTTGCAGTGGCTGGAGACACTGGCCCCATCCATTCTCTCCCTCCCTCTTTCTCTCTGAAAAAAAAATTGATTTTTTTAAATAAAGGATATAGCCAGGTGTAGTGGTGCACAACTTTAATCCCAGCACTTGGGAGGCAGAAGTAGGAGGATCACCATGAGTTCAAGGCCAGCCTGAGACTACATAGCGAATTCCAGATCTGCTAGAATGAGACCCTACCTCGGGGGGTGGGGGGGGGGAGAAAGAAAAGAAAAAGAGCAAGATTAAGACCTCAGCTGGAAGGAGCTGGGACGTGCACACAGCACATAAAGCATTGCCCTGCAAGTGTGAGGTCCAGAGCTCAGACACCTGGCACCCATGAAAATGCTGGGTGGCCTGGGTGGGGGTGAAATGGGTATTGGGAGAAAGAACTTACTGGCTCTCTCCCTGATTCCTCACAGCTGGGAAGGAGAACATAGCACCCCGGCCTCAGAGTCCCCGTGGAGCAGTTCCGCTGGTACTGACACCTCCTGGGAAGGTGAGGAGGGCCTGGGCCTGGCCCTGAGGGAGTGGCTCCCACACTTGCACTTGCGCTGGAACCTGGGTTCCAGTCCCAACGCTGACTTGCTACGTGATCTTTGATGAGTCACCAAAGTAAGAGGGTGGAACTTGAAGACCCATACGTAGATTCAAGTCCTACCCTCATCCCAACACCTCTCACCTGTGCCCTCTTCCCTCACAGGAGAATTCCCGTGGGCCTCTGCTGTTCAGCCGCCCCCCAGAAGCCTTGCCCTTGCCCTGGACTCCAATGCCTCCTGGACCTTGGGGTCCTGGACACTGGCTGCCTCCAGGTCTCTCCATGCCACCCCCTGTGGTGTGTCGCTTGCTGTGCCAAGAATCTGCAGTCCCTCTCCACCCGTTCCCTGGTAAGAGGATAACTCACTCTGTAATTCACAGATGTGTGAGTGCTAGGTGGCCTCTGCCTTAAAAGGAGAGAGGAAAGGACACAGGTGTGGACAGGGAGACAGAACTATGACCTCTGAGCCCGTGAACACTGGTCTCTTTCTCCCCTTTTTTTTTTTTTTTTTTTTTTCAAAGTAGGGTCTCACACTAGCCCAGGCTGGCCTGGAATTTACTATGGAATCTCAGGGTGGCCTTGAACTCATGGTGATCCTCCTACCTCTGCCTCCCGAGTGCTGGGATTAAAGGCGTGATCCACCACGCCCACCTAACACTGTTCTCTTGCTGTCCCTTAGGCTTGGACCCTGGCACCTCTCTCCGGCTGCCCACTCATGGAACCCTCCCAACCTGCCCAGGAGCTCGCTCAGTACTGACAGCTCCTCTTTCTGGAGAGCCACAAGGGCCCCCTAACCTGCCCCACACGTAAGTCAGAACAGAAGAGCCGGTTCTGTGTGTGACACACCTGTGGATGATGAAGAAGAAATGGTCTCAGTAGGTTCAGGTGTTCAGGGTCACCCACAGCTACATAGTGAGCTTGAGGCCAGCCTAAGCTACCCAAGACACTGGTCTCAACGAGAGAAAGGGAAGGGAAGGAGAAGGAAGGTTTCAGACAGTAGGTGAGGCAGAACTGTCCTGGCTCTGCAGTTTCCGGTGAACCTTGGACAAGTATCTACCTGTCTGCACCTGCTTGCCTGTGAGTGAATGGCAACGCTGTTACTTCGGGATATAATAAGAATAGCGGGATTCAGGGGACAGCCAGCACAGGCTCTGATCTTGAACGGACAAGATTAGCATCACCTGCTGAAAGAGCGTGCCATGAAGGTGAGCCTCAGAGGCCATTCGAGAAAACTGAATGTGGGCTAAGCTCACTTTTCATTTCCAAGGGATTGGTGGTCTCGAACTCACAGTGATCCTCCTACCTCTGCCTCCTGAGTGCGGGGATTGAAGGCATGTGCCATGCCTGGCTTTTGTCCGCTTTTGGAAAACTGACAATGCCAATCTTTGTGGTGCACACCTTTAATCCCAGCACTTGGGAGGCAGAGGTAGGAGGATTGCTGTGAGTTCGAGGCCACCCTGAGACTACATAGTGAATTCCAGGTCAGCCTGGACCAGAGTGAGACCCTACCTTGAAAAACAAAAAACAAACAAACAAAAAAACAAAGGAGAGGGCTGGAGAGATGGCTTAGCGGTTAAGGCATCTGCCTGCTAAACCTAAGAATGCCAGTTCCAATCTCCAGGTCCCACGTTTACCCAGACACAAAGTGACGCAAGGGTGCAATGCCACACTTTCCCACAAGGGGGCGCACGCATCTGGAGTTCATTCGCGGTGGCTGAGAGACTGCTGGTGCACCCATTCTCTGTCTCCCTCTCCCTCTGTGTTTCTCTCCAAAAAAAAAGAGGTGGCGCACGCCTTTGATCCCAGCACTCGGGAGGCAGAGGTAGAAGGATTGCTGTGAGTTTGAGGCCACCCTGAAACCAGGTCAGCCTGGACCAGAGTGAGACCCTACCTTGAAAAAAAAAAAAAAAAAAAAAAAGAGGGCTGGAGGGATGGCTTAGTGGTTAAGGCACTTGCCAGTGAAGCCTAAAGACCCAGGTTCAATTCCCCAGTAAGCCAGATGCACAAGGTGGCGCGTGCATCTGGAGTTTGTCTGCAGTGGCTACAGGCCCTGGCGTGCCCATTCTTTCTCTCTCTCAAATAAATAAAATATTTTTTTAAAAAAAGAACATAAAGTTAAAAGAAGAAGAAGAAGAAGAACACAAAGCAGACCAAGATAGGGAGCCAGATTTGCCCAAACCCACAGCGTCCAATGGCCCCGCAAGCTTTCAGATTCCCAGGTCAGAGTGTCTGACCTGCTTTCCATGTTCACATGTCTCTGTGTGTCTAATACTCTTGGTGTCTCCTTGTTTCTAGATGTTCAACTCTGATACTCCAGTCCCGTGGCACCCCAGACTCTCTTCTGCTACAGTCACAGGTCCTGGGAAAGGGGTGCCTTCCAGGACCCAGGGAGGAGGTTGAGCCCAAGGAATGGCAAATCAGGGGACTGAATGCACCAGGGCAAAGGGGCATACATGGGGGTTCCCAGTCTGCTTCTCTCCCTTTCCTCCACAGGCCCCAGGACCCTCTTGTCTGGCCTGCACATCTGCCCCCTCAGAGCGACAGCTGCAGCGGGAGGCAGCCGAGGCCCTCATAGGTCTTAAAGATTCATCCCAGGCTCCCCGACTGACTTCGTCTGTCCCACCCAACCCTGCCTGGATCTCCCTACTGCACCCTTGTGGATCACCAGGTAACCTACTCCCTGAAAGGAAAGAATGGATGAGGGTGTTGGGGAATGAGGTCACTAGAATAAGCAAGGACCTCCATTACAAGTCAAATGTCCTTTGGACCTCTGAGATGGCAGTTGTGTTGTTTAGTAAGTCACTCTTAAAAAAGTGACTGGGATTAAAGGCGCATGCCACCACTCGGGAGGCAGAGGTAGGAGGATCACCAAGAGTTCAAGGTCAGCCTGAGACTACACAGTGAATTCCAGGTCAGCCTGAGCCAGAGTGAGACCCTACCTCAGAAAACCAAAACACACACACACATACATATATCTGGGCATGGTGGTGCACACCTTTAATCCCAGCACATGGGAGGCAGAGGTAGGAGGATCACTGTGAGTTCAAGGCCATCCTGAGACTACATAGTCAATTCCAGGCCAGCTGGGCTAGAGTGAGATCCTACCTTGAAAAACCAAAACAAACAAACAAACAAAGGTTCAAGTTCGGGGAGGAGGAGTGATGTGACTGTTCCTGCTCCTTCCTGCCTGCCCACAGCTCCTGCTGGAGGAAGAGGATTCCAGCTTGTTGGTCCCCGCTCTCCGACCCAGCCCAGCTCCCTCTGTCTCTGTGCACATTGGGCGCCTGGGATCCATCTCCCTTCTGAGCTAGAACCCGCAGGTGGAGGTTGCCTCACGGGGACAGGGAGGTGACCAACTCCTGCCCTGCATAGCTGGTATTTTACTTATGAATTTTTACATGGAATTAATGTGTAAGCTTCAGGCTCTTTTTTTTTTTAAGCCTCAGGTGCCTCATTAACCTTCAGTTCCTTTTGTAGTGTGGGTGTTTCCGTTGCCAAAGGTGAATACTCTCAGACCACTTTTTGGATCCTGGGGCTGGTTTAAATCTCTCCAGTAAAGACATTTTTGCATGAATTCATGTTCTGTATATATCTATATGCATGTTTCTATGCATGTGAAAACTGGGGAGTACTTTCATTTTGTATCTGTGCTTCCATGAATTAGCAAGAAATTAAACTTTGTCATTTTAAGCTACTGAGACTTGAAGAAACTTTTTAGTATTTACTGGTTTATTTGCGCATGCATGCATGTATGTATGTATGGGCACACCAGGGTCTCTTGCTGCTGCAGAGTCATGCCAAATGCTCCAGCCACGGTTTTGCATTTGACGTTACATGAGTGCTGGAGAATTGAACTGTTGGCTGGCAGACTTTGCAAGCACGCATCTTTAACCACTGACCCATCTCCTCAGCCCTGAGTTTTGAAGTTTATTATCACAGGCTAACCTAGTCTGTCTGAATAGAAAGTATGTGTTCAACTCCTCAAAAGAGAATCATGGGACTGGAGAGATGGCTCAGTGGTTAAAGTGCTTGCCTGTGGGGCCTAAGAACCCTGGTTTGATTCCCAAGGACCCATGTAAGGCAGATGGACATGGTGGTGCATGTGTCTGGAGTTAGTGTGCAGAGGCTAGAGGCCCTGGTGTGCCCATTCTCCCCCTTTCTCTCATTCTCTGCTTCTTTCTGTCTCTCAAGTAAATCAAACTTTAAAACATTACAAAGAGAGGATCATATACTATCACAGTCCCAGGGCAACATGCTGGCTCACCCTGCACCTCCACTGTGCAGGAGGCCAGTGCAGCATGACTGAGAGATCAGGGCCAGTCTAGGCTACCATGTGAAACTCGACCTCAAAACACAAACAAGGGACTGAAGAGATGGCCGAGCGGTTAGAGGCTCTGCATTTGACGTTACATGAGTGCTGGAGAATAGAACCATTGGCTGTAGGTCAGGTTCAATTCCCCAGTACCCACATAAATCGAGATTTTAAAAAAGTGACACATGTGGGCTGGAGAGATGGCTTAGCGGTTACTGGCTCTCTCCCTGATTCCTCACAGCTGGGAAGGAGAACATAGCAAACCAAAAAAAAAAAAAAAAAAAAAAAAAAAAAATCAGAAACATACACACACAAAATTGGGCTGGAGAGATGGCTCAGTGGTTAAGGTATTTGCCTGCAGAGCCTAATGACTTGGGTTCAGTTCCCCAATACCCACAGAAAGCCAGATTCACAATGCGGTGCATGCATCTGGAGTTCGTTTGCAGCAGCTAGAGGCCCTGGCACACCATTCTCATATCTCTCTGCTTGCAAATAAGTAAAATATCTAAAAATCCCTACCTAGAAAAGAAATCCATAATTGGGCTGGAGAAATGGCTCAGCTGGTTAAAGGCACTTCCTTGCAACGCCTGGGTTCGATTCTCCAATACCCACGTAAAGCCAGATGCACAATGTGTTGCATGCATCTAGAGTTCATTTGCAATGGGAGGAGACCCTGGTGAGCCCTTTATTATTATTATTTGAGAAAGAAAAGGAAAGGCAAAGAGAAAGAGAGACAGAGAGGAACACCAGGGCCTCTGGCCACTGCAAAGGAACTGCAGACACATGGGCCACCTTGTGCATCTGGCATAAGTGGGCCCTGAGGAATCGAACCTAGGTCCTTTGGCTTTGTTTTAACCTTTAACGACTAAACCATCTCTGCAGCCCTCTTTCTTTTTTTGGAACCCACAGCTACTTACAATAGTTAAATGATTGCAATTCCTCTCCTCCACTCCTCTCCTCCAAACATTCCGTAATGGGGGAGGGGGATGACCTGGCCCCAGTCCTGCAATTCCAACAATCAGTCACAAGATCACAAGTCTCAGGCCAACCAAAAGCTATAATGTCGAGCTTGGAGGGATGGCTTAGCAGTTGAAGGTGCCTGTGAAGCCTAAGGACCCAGATTCGATTTCCCAGGACCCAGGAAAGCCAGATGCACATGGGGGCGCACGTGTCTGGAGTTTGTTTGCAGCGGCTGGAGGCCCTGCCAATCCTCTCTCTAATAAATAAATAAATAAACAAACAAACAAACAAACACAAAAATCTATAATGTCAGCTTCAGACCTATGTTTGCTACATAGTGATACCCTGTCTCAAAATGTAACCAGAATCATCAGCAATAAAATAAGCCACACAGGCCTCTCGGGCTGAGCTAACAGTTCGCAGCAGCAGCGGCAGAGTCCCAGCCGAAATAACTTCTGCAAAGTCCCGACTCTACCGCCCGGTCCCTGTCCTTATCTCCTTCCCGGCTCCCAATGCCTTATTCCCACTCCAAGAGCCCGGGAAGAGCTGAAGCCACTTCCGCCCTCAGAGAGGTGGACCTTCCGGTCACTCCCCGTCCTCACCGCCGGACTGCTGCAATAATAGGAGGGAAAGCGGTTACACCGAAGGTCTTTTTGCCCTTCTTTGAAGTTTCCTGTCTCAGTTCCGCCCTTAAATACTCCCACTTCCGGTCTGGGAAAAACAACACTTCCCATCGGAAAAAGGGTTCCGTGTCCTGGCGGATGCCCCCTCCACCTCAGTTCCGCCCATACAGTGTTCCTCGTCGTTCCCGCCCGCACGCCTGACTCCAACGAAGCCCCAAAGTCGCTCAGTTTGATCCCTTGGAAGAAGAGCGAGGAGGAAGAGCTCCCTTCCGCCCATCCCCGCCCCTTACCCTCCCGTCCAGGCTAAAACGGAAACGAAGCCCCTATTCGCCCTCTGAGGGGCGGGGCCGCCTGCGCTAGGTCGCTCTCGCGAGCCTCCGCAACTCTCGCGAGACTCGACGCCCGACTTGTGCGCCCGGGAAACCCCGTGCTTCCCTTTCCCCTGGCTGGCAGCGCGGAGGCCGCACGGTAAGCGAGGAGCTCCGGCGAGCGGCGTGGCTTACGGGTGGTCGGAGGGGAGTTGCCGGCGCTCGGGACGCTCGTCTTGGGGTCTGCGGGAAGCACCCCTCCACCCCGTTAGGCGAGGGCGCTCCATCCTCCAGCGGAGCCTCGGCCACGTGCGAGCGGCAGGCCCCGGGCATTGCCAGGTCGGCGTGGTCCCCGGGCACCGCTGCGGCAGAAGTGATGCTGCGTCGGGGAGCGAGGGAAGCAGGCAGGGAAGGATGGAGGGAGGCGCCCGGGATCGCGGGGTCCCGACGGGATTTGGTGTAGCATGCATCCGGGCTGGGGTAGATCTTGGACCTTGGTGGGCGGGAAGGAGGAGGAGGAGGAGGAAGGCTCGAACTGACCCCGACCTCGTGCTGACATCCTTGTTGCTGTCCCGCAGATGCCTGGAGTAACCGTCAAAGACGTAAACCAGCAGGAGTTCGTCAGAGCTCTGGCGGCCTTCCTCAAAAAGTGAGTGCTAGGCCTGGGGTGCTGCAGGGATGGGTCGGCGCTTGCTTGCAGAGCCTGACCGTATAGCCAGGTGCACGAGGTGGCCCGTGCATCTGGAATTCGTAATGTTGTGTTAGGGAGGCCCTAGTGTGCCCATATATTTTTTGTCTGCCTTGGGTTGGCACAAGATACCCTCCCACTCAGGGTGCTCTGCCCTGGGAGACGGGTTTGGGGCTGAATGGCTGTGTGTGCAGTTTATTTTTAGCCTGTATTTATGATGGTACCTGTCCTGTTTAATTATTTTCATCATTTGTACTGAGGGGAAGGTGTTTGAAGGACACAAACTGATTGGTGGAAATTGGTGCATTGTGATTCCCCCCACACATACGCATACACTATCTCTATGCACTATCTCTGTCCTAGGTCCGGGAAGCTGAAAGTTCCTGAGTGGGTGGACACGGTCAAGCTGGCCAAACATAAAGAGCTTGCTCCCTACGATGAGAATTGGTTCTACACACGAGCTGGTGAGGAACTGGGGCCCTTGACTGGGAGTGGGAAAGCTGGGCAAGCCCCATCGTCCGGCCCCCACCCCCTTGTTTTCATTTAATTTTAAATTTTATTCTCTCCTAGCTTTGCAGTAGGGAGAGATCTTTGACACCATATGCCAGGTGTGGTGTGACACTTTATAACAAGAGACTTGGAACTTTCACATTTTGCTTAAAGGTGCTTGACTTGAGTGTGACCTCAGGAAGAAATGTCTCTGTTTCTCCATCCTTGTAGCTACCCTGAGGATTGTCAGCGTCCATTAGGGGGACTTTTTGAGCTTGGTAACATTAAAAGTGGTGGAGGGGTTGCTTAGTGGTTAAGGCGCTTGCCTGCAAAGCCAAAGGACCCTGGTTCGATTCTCCAGGACCCATGTAAGCTACATGCACAAGGGGGTGCATGCGTCTGGAGTTCCTTTGCAGTGGCTAGAGGCCCTAGCGTGCCCATTCTCTCCCTCTCTGTCAGATAAATAACAATAAAACATTAGGAATGGGTAGAAAAGAGTAAGGAAGTCAGATGTGTTGGATTCGTCTGACCTCAGTGTGCCACCCTCCTCCTAGGAGCATGAAAGTGGTTGAGGGCTGGTTGGGTACACTCCCCTTTGCCCTCTGCCTTACATGTGGACGCTCCAGTGTAGGAAGTTCTGGCAGCCCTTCCCCCCTTTTTTGTTTAATTAGAGAGAGAGAATGGGTGCACCAGGACTTCTATCCACTGCAAACGAACTCCAGACGCATGTGCATCTGGCTTACTTGGGGCTCACAATTGAACCAGGGTCCTTAAGCTTCTCAGGCAAATGCCTTAACTGCTAAGCCATCTCTCCCAGCTCCCCTTGGTTCTTTTTGGTCTTCAAGTCATAACTTCATCAGTGGCTGACTGGGTGTTGGAAGGTAGAATGTGCTGGTTGTACCTGTGACGCAGCTTTCATCAGGGCTTAACTAAGGGACTTCTCCCTTTGTGAAATGGAGACTGCTAGGTAGATTTGTCTTGCTTGTGCGGCCCATATCTGCTGGGCCCCTGCTTTCTTCCGAGCAAAGGTAGTTCTGGGATTCACTGCCTTAGACATATCAGGCCCAAAAGCTCAGCTTGTGTGGGTAGGTGGGTGGCACCACTATGTTTCAGAAATGCGGCTTCTGAAGGGGTGCAGGTTTTCTGCAGTGCTCAAGATCTGGTGGGTCAAGTCACCTTCACTTATTTTGTGTTTTTTTTTTTTTTTTTTTTTTTTTTTTTTTTTTTTGGTGTAGGTTTCACTCTAGTCCAGGTTGACCTGGAATTTACTATGTACTTTCAGGGTGGTCTCTAACTCCTACTTCTGCCTCCCAATGCTGGGATTAAGGGCGTGTGCCACTACACCTGGTCAGTTTTTTTTTTTTTTTTTTTTTTTTGACAGCCATGGAATTTAAAATTACAAAGCAATCTTGTAGCTTTTTTCTTAGGAAAGTGTAAGTGTACCCAGGTGTGCTCACCCACTACCACTTGGAAGAGACTCCCATGACTCCCATCGCTCTCCTTGGTAGGTTTTTTTTTTGGTTTTTCGAGATAGGGTCTCACTAGCTCAGGCTGACCTGGAGTTCACTATGTAGTCTCAGGGTGGCCTTGAACTCACAGTGATCCTCCTACCTCTGCCTCCCTCCCGAGTGCTGGGATTAAAGGCGTGCGCCACCACGCCTGGCTTGCTTTTTTTTCTTTTTTTTCTGAGGTATGGTCTTACTCTAGCTCAGGCTGACCTGGAATTCACTATGTAGTCTCAGGGAACTTCCTCCTACCTCCCAAGTGTTGGAATTAAAGGTGCCCAACACACCCAGCTCATTTTTATTTATTTACTTGACAGAAAGAGGGAGAGATAATAGGCATGCCAGGGCCTCTAGCCACTGCAAAAGAAAGAACTCCAGATGCATGCGCCACCTTGTTCATCTGACTGACACCCAGCTTATTTTTATTTATTTACTTGACAGAAAGAGGGAGAGATAATAGGCATGCCAGGGCCTCTAGCCACTGCAAAAGAAAGAACTCCAGATGCATGTGCCACCTTGTTCATCTGACTGACTCGGGTCCTTTGGCTTTGCAGACAAACACCTTGACTGCTCCAGCCCCTTTTGGTAGATTCTCACTCTGGCCCAAACTGACCTGGAATTCACTTTGTAGTCTCAAACTGGGCCTTGAACTCCTGGTGACGCTCCTGCCTCTGCCTCCTGAATGCTGGGATTAAAGGTGTGTGCTGCCATGCCCAGCTCTTGGTAGCATTTTTGTTTGTTTTCCTGTAGGTTTTCACGCTCACCCAGGCTGGCCTGGAATTCAGGAGGGCCTCAAACTTAAGACAGTCTTGCCTGCCAGTGCTGGGATTGAAGGTGTGCCATTCATGTCTACCTTGGTAGCAATTTTTTTTTGTTGTTGTTGTTGAGATAGTCTCACTCTAGCCCAGGCTGACTTGGAATTCACTATGTAGTCTCAGGGGTGGCCTCCAACTCAAGGAGATCCTCCTACCTCAGCCTCCTAAGGGCTGGGATTAAAGGCGTACAAGACCACACCCGGCTTCAGAGGCACCTTTTTTTTTTAAGATTTATTTATTTATTTATTTATTTATTTATTTATTTGCCCTCTAGCCGCTCAAACGAACTCCAGATGCTTGCACCACCATGTGCATCTGGCTTATGTGGGACCCAGAGATTCGAACCGGGGTCCTTGGGCTTCTCAGGGCTTTGCAGGCATGTGCCTTAACTGCTAAGCCATCTCTCCAGCCCGTGGTAGCATTTATTTTTATTTATGTATTTGAGAAAGAAAGAGGCAGATAGAGATTGAAAGAACGAGAACTGCAAATGCATGGGCCACCTTGTGCATCTGGCTTGTTGTGGGTTTTTGGGAATCAAACTGGTCCTTTGGCTTGGCAGGCAAGCACCTTAACCACTAAGCTATTTCTCCAGCCCCCTTTGGTAGCATTTTCAGTAAGAAATGGAATCAGGTGTGGTGCTCCATGTTTGTAAGCCCAGCATTCTTGGACTGAGCAGGGGGGTTGCCAGCCATCCTGGAGTAAGGGGAAAGACCCTGGGTAGTTTTGGAGGCTTTCTGGACCTCACACAGGTGTGCAGCCTCCACCTCTACTGCTCCCACCTGAAGCCCAAAAGGGCTTTGTTGGTCCTGCTTTTTGCAGGGATTCTAGACCCAAGAGGGTGGAGCATTTCTGTCAGGTGTTGCTGTACATCTTGTTGGCACTGCACAATAGCAAGCAGCAGGGCAGGTCGGTGAGATGCAGTGGTGACATGCCATATTTCAAGGACAGGCCAGCTCTTTCCAAAACTGGGTTCTGAGCTATATTTGCTGTTTTCCCTGTGGCCGGTTTGCCCCTTGGAGATTGAGGTTGGAATGCAGTGAAGAACTGGGGTAGTCTTGGTGTGAAAATAACCCTGGCCAAAAAGGGGCCTTTCTGGGCTGCTCTGAGTACAGGCAGGGCTCTGGGAGCCAAGTCCCAAGGTGTGAGGTATGGATAGAAAGGCTCGTTTCAGGAGTAGAGGCTGATGGGGAGGGCAAAGGTTGCAGTTAAGGGGGACCTTTGTGAAGTGGTGAGGTGATGCTGCGGGAGCTTTGAGGTGTCCTGGTGGTCACCTGGTTGGGATCGGCCTCTTGAGTTTTGGGATACGGAGGCATTGTGCAACTTGAGTAGAGGCTGGCTCAGCTGCCTGCTATGCAGGTCCGGGGCCCGCTTACCACTTGTTACTGGAATGAGTGGGGCTGGAAAAGTGTGCTTTCATTAGAAGTTTTGCAGAGAAGGGTCAGGGCAGAGTGGAAATTTCTGTGTGTGTGTGTGTATTTGGTTGTTTGAGGTAGGGTCTCACTCTAGCCCAGGCTGACCTGGAATTGACTGTAGTCTCGGGCTTGGCTCTAGTTTCTGAAGTAAGTGGTCTTTCTCAGAAGACGAATACGCACAGGCTCTGAGGTGGAAGCCGGGCCTTGTACTGACGGTGGTTCTGGGGATCGGTCCTCTTGGCACTGCTCAGCTTAAGACTACTCTGCTGCAGCTTCTCATTGCTGCTGCATCAGCACGTTGATACGGACGGGGCCGACTGTGGGTGAACCAGAGTGGGTTCCCAGCCCGATGGCATTCTCTCCTAGTGCCACCCATATGTCTTGCCTTGTTCAGGCTGCCCTGGAGAAAGTGGATCTCTGCTCAGCACAACTGGGTACCGATGCAGGGGGATTGGGAGTGACGGGGGCAGGGTGTCTGTTGTCAGTGTTAGCATGGCAGAAGGGACTTGACCAAGTGATTGTATTCACCTGGCACAGGCATAATTACACCCCAACTCAGCACTCTGGGGACAGATGCGGTTTTTTTTAATTATTAATTTTTTTATTGACACCTTCTATACTTACATACAAAAAACATGATATTTCCCTCCCCCATTCCACTTTAGAACACCAATCTCGATCATATCACCTCCCTCTCTCCATTAGTCTTTGTTTTAATTTGATGTCATCATCTTTTCTATTTTGAGGGTTTTGCAAAGGTACTGCTAGGCACTGCAAGGTCATGGATATCGAGGCCAGTTTCTGTCTGGGCAGTTGCATTGTAAGGAGTCGTACCCTTCCTTTGGCTCTTCCATTCTATCCGCCCCCTCTTCTGCAATGGTCCCTGAGCCTTGGAGGGTGTGACAGTGGTGTTTCAGTGCTGGGCACTCCTCCATCCCTTCTTCTCAGCACTATGTTGCCTTTTGGGTGATCCCAGTGGTCATCGCCATCTGAAAAGAGAAGCTTCTCTAACCAGAAGTGAGAATAGCGTTAATGTGTGAATATGAACACTAAGTGTAGTGCCCCCAGGGCAGCTTGGTGGGAATAATATATACAATTAGTCAGATAACAGCAGGCTTTATACCTCTAAGGCCCATGACCTCACCTGCCATAGACTTTTGCTTAGATTTTTCAGTACCAGGCATGTATTCCCTCCCATAGAGAGGGCCTTCAGTCCAGTTATGGAGCAGTTGGTTACCCCAAGAGTAGACATGCCACTATTGCACCCGTTCGGTTATTGGGCCTGTATGGCCAAACTTGAATATTCAGTGTCCACTGTTTTCACTGCTGATGACTTCTGTGTCCCATACGGCTGCATGCAGTGCAGCTTTTTCCAGCTTTCAGTTGGCTGGTCTAAAGGGAGAAGGTTTACTGCTCAGCACCAGCTTGCTTTCTCAGTGACCTTGCCTCTCAGGCAATAGATCTCTTCAGCAATAGGGTCTTACTATCTGTTTCTCAAGGGACACCAAGAGCTTTGGCAAAAGCCTTTAATGTTTTGGAAACTACCAGGGCCTCCTTGGCCAACAACTCACTGGAAGGTATCCCATCCCAGGCACTGAAAAATTTTCTAGTAACAGTCTACAGCTTCTAGATGTGCCCTTATTCAAAATATATTTACATAAGTCTCATTCACAGTATCTTGAATTTAAGTTGACCCTCCCCCTGCCCTTCTTTTCCGCATTCTCTTCCCATGGCCTTGCAGATGGTTTTAAAGTATGTGGTGCCTGGAGGTGCCAGGTGTGTGCAGGTCACACAGCAGTGTGCCTGGCCCAGGCTGGATCAGCAATCAGTGAGTCCCCCACTTGATCTTCAGAGACAGGCCATGTCCAGGCAGGGTGGACTGTTGTCTGTCTTGGGCTCTGTCAGTGCCTCTGGAGCCTGGGATGCCCTGCTCTGGAGGACAGTTGCTCCCAGGGCTCCCCCGTGGTGCTAGGCTGGCAGGCCGCTCCGGCTCAGCACCTTTAGCAGCCTGGTAGTCAGTGGCTTTTGTGAAGCTGGGGACCAGAACGCTGTGTCCTTGGAGTGAGAATAAAGTAAGTCCCAGTTTGCTTCCCCTTGCCCGCCCCCCTGCACAGAAAGATGGTCAGGGCTGCCCTGGGTCACAGGAAGGCTGAGGGGGGAGAGGCACAGTGTTGCCTTCCTTCTGAACGGGTGAGGTCCCACTTTCACACGCCAGCTCTCTGCCCCATGCAGCTTCCACGGCGCGACACTTGTACCTCCGGGGCGGTGCTGGGGTCGGCTCCATGACCAAGATCTACGGAGGCCGGCAGAGGAACGGAGTCATGCCCAGCCACTTCAGTCGCGGCTCCAAGAGTGTGGCCCGGCGGGTCCTCCAAGCCCTGGAAGGGCTGAAAATGGTGGAAAAGGACCAAGATGGGTAAGCAGGGCTGTGCTGGAGGCCAGGTCGTCAGTGCGTCAGTCACCTATAGTGAAGTTGTCAGGCGCCTCCTGGTACAAATGAAAGTGTGGGTACCAAATGTCCTGCGTTTGCCTGTGTTGCTGCTCCCCGGGCAGGGAGGGCTTGAGCAGAGAAGCAGGCAGCGAGAGGCCTCACCCCGACCTCTGGGGCTGACTTCCTCGGGCTCCAGGAAGGTAATTTAGCGACTGTCCGCTTTCATTAGCCTGCTCGTTAACTTTTCCCAATTGATTTTTCGGGGCTTTTGATCTAATGCTTGCACAAGCGACACCCCGTCAGCTCCCAGGAGGGCTCCCACTCCTGCACCCCCACACGTACCAAGCTGGTTAGGATGCAGCTGACTAGGGGGCTGCTGTGGTCTCGTGGCCAGGTGCTTTCAGGGTCTCCTGACCCCAGAGAGAGCGTGGAGCTGTCCTCACACACACTGACTCTGACTCTTGCAGGGGCCGCAAGCTGACACCTCAGGGACAGAGAGACCTGGACAGAATCGCCGGACAGGTGAGGTGTGCGCATCCAGACTGGGGTGGAGCAAACAGGGCCCTCACAGACTTACCAGCCAGTCGAGCTTCTGGCATCTGTTTGTCTATTGCTTGTGCTTCCTGACACCAGATGGGGACAACTTGGGAAAGGTGGGGGTGGCAGCAGGGACACTGAAGATTGCTCTGTGTCCACGGCCTCCCTGACGGGGGCCCCTCTGACCGCCGAGCTTGGCTTCTTCCCATGTCCTCTCTGCCCTCCTAGAAGTCTCCTGATGTCAAGCCACTTAGTCAAGAGAATGGGAGCTCTCAGCCCTGTTGGGGGGTGGCCTGGAGAGCAGAGCCTGTCCCAAAAACATCAGTTCTGTTGCTTGGCCTTCCCTCAAGGCAGTGGGCAGAATCTGACTACCATTCCTTTCATTTATGCCCATGTGCCCTTATGTGTGCATAAAATTAAGTGGGGCCGGGGTGTTGGTAAGTCGCCATTAGAGTGCCCTGACAGACCCCCACCACTAATCTTTGTCCATTTTCTTTCCATAGGTGGCAGCTGCCAACAAGAAACATTAAAACAAGATGCGGGTCAATAAATTGCCTCGTTTGTGATCCTGGTCTGGGTGTCTGCATTGGCTTCCCGGCGGGCGGGAAGGTTCACCTCCCTTACTTGCTATCCCATCCCTGCGTGGGTGTGCCTTACCCCATCCTGTCTGCAACTAAACTCCCAGAGGAAGCAACTTTGTTTAAAAAATTATAGTGGTGAGCCAGGTCCTCTTGCCACAGCAAAAACTCCAGATGTGGAAGTGTTTTCTTGTTTTGTTTATTTATTTATTTGAGACAGAGTGAGAAGGGGCACACCAGGGCCTCTAACCACTGCAAATGAACTCCAGATGCATGTGCCCCCTCCTGCATCTAGCTTATGTGAGACCTGGGGTATCGAATGGGGGGGTCCTTAGGCTTTGCAGGCAAACGCCTTAACCGCTAAGCCATCTCTGCAGCCCTCTTGTTTTGTTTTTGAGAGAGGATGAGCACACCAGGGCCTCCAGCCACAACATGCGAACTCCAGACACATGCAACATCTTGTGCACCTGGCTTTTGTGGGTGCTAGGGAATCAAACTTGAGTCCTTGGGTTTTGCAGGCAAGCTAACCCACTAACCCATCTCTCTGGCCCCCTAGACAGGAGTTATTTTTTGGAGTTTTGTTTGTTTTGAGGTAGGGTCTCGCACTAGCCCAGGCTGACCTGGAATTCACTCTGTATCTCAGTGGCAGTCCTCCTACCTCTGCCACCACGCCTGGCAAGTTTGTTTTCTTAGCATGGGCACACCAGGGTGTCTAGCCTCTGCAGCCTGCAAGGGTGGTGTCTTCCTCCAAGCCATCTCCAGCACTTGAGGAATTAGTTTTACGCCCCTCCTAACAGCAAGTCAGAGATGACACGGACCCAGTCCTGTCTGGACCCCCAGTATCTAAGAGCCAGCTCTGCTGATGGACACCCTGGTGTGTGTTTCTGCAAGGTGACACTGGCAGCTTTTGAATCCCTGCTAGACACACAGCCTTGCATCTAAGACAGGCATTCCAAAAATGTAAGGTGGGGAATGAAGTGGCCACTCCCTGTTGGTTGGTAAACCCTAGTGGATACCAGGCACTGCAAATATTTTCGTTGGCACTCTGGTAGCTGAACAAGAGCTGTAGAGAGTGGCAAGTTGGATGTCCCTGGGGATGGTCTGGCAGAGCCTTCATTATGATCAAATGAAGATGAAAATACCCAGTGTGCTTGGGCCTGGAACCCCAGTTTTCCTCTGGTGTTCCAAGGTAGGGTCTCACTCTAGTCCAGGCTGACCTGGAATTCACTGTAGTGTCAGGGGGACCTCGAACTCTCAGTGATTTTACCTCTGCCTCCCGAGTGCTGGGATTACTGGCGAGTGCCACCACACCTGGCCCTTTTCCTCTTCTGCCCACTGGGAATATATTTCCCAGCTGACAGGACTCCCCACCAAGTCTTGTGGTTCTGCTAGCTTCACATTTTAGCCACTGGAGGGCAGTCGAGTGTCTAGAAACCAGCCCAGCTGCTGAAAGTTAAAGGAGCTCCAGGCTGGCTTCTAGTCATGGGAGGGCCCAAGCAGAGGAGCTAACCCTCTTCAGGAACCATGCGGTGTGTACTTAATAACGGGGAGCCAGCCTCACAAATGGGAACTGTACTCATGGCAAGGGGAAACAGACTGGCCAGGAAGCAGGACAAATTCTTGAGACTTGGTGTGGGTGATACTTGCAATTGTGTGTACAGATGTGCATGCGCAGGTTTGGGTTTTTTCCCCCCAAGGTAGGGTGTCACTAGCCCAGGCTGACCTGGAATACACTGGTAGTGTTTTTTTTTTTTTTTAAATGCATTTTATTTATCTATTTGAGGGGGAAGGACAGAGGGAGAGAATGGGTGCGCCAGGGCATCCAGCCACTGCAAACGAATTCCAGATGCATGCATCACCTTGTGCATCTGGCTTACATGGGTCCTGGAGAATGGAACCAGGATCCTTTGGCTTTGCGGGCAAATGCCTTAACCACTGAGCCATCTCTCCAGCCCCCTTGTTTTTAATGACTCTGGTACAGGCTGACCTGGAATTCACTATGTAGTCTCAGGCTGGGATTAAAGGCTTGTGCCACCATGCCCAACCTACCTGGTTTTATTTTTATTTGAAAGCAAATAGAGCACAGAGAGAAAGCAAGTGCTTTAACCACGGAGCCATCTGGAGCCCCTCCTCTCCTCCCCACCTTTTTTTTTTTTTTTTTGTTTTGTGGTAGGGTTTCTCTCTGGTCCAGGCTGACCTAGAATTAACTATGTAGTCTCAGGGTGGCCTCGAACTCTCTGCAATCCTACCTCTGCCTCCCAAATGCTGGGGTTAAAGGCGTGTGCCACCACACCCTGCACCTCCGCTTTTTTTTGAGTTGGGGGTTCTGTCTTCTCACTCAGGTACTGGGGTGTGCAGCAAGTGCTTTATGCACTGAGCCGTCCTCTAGGCCTTTATTAACACAATCTCCTCTGCCTAAGCGAGCCTCAAAAACTAGTCTGAAATCATTTTGAACACTAGGACCAGTGTGATGGTTTTCAAGAAAAATAACTAATTTCTTTTTAATTTTGTTTTGTTTTTCAAGGTAGAGTCTTGCTGGGATTAAAGGCCCTGGGACACCCATTATTTCTCTATCTGCCTATCTCCCAAATTAATTATTTATTTATTTATTTATCTTTGGTTTTGCGAGGTAGGGTCTCACTCTGGCCCAGGCTGACCTGGAATTAACTATGTAATCTCAGGGTGGCCTCGAACTCTCGGCAATCCTCCTACCTCTGCCTCCCGAGTGCTGGGATTAAAGGCGTGCGCCACCACGCCCGGCTTCCCAAATGAATAATATTTAAAGTATTAAAATTTTACTTTATTTGAAAGAGGGAGAGAGTCTCTAGCTGCATGTACCACTTTGTGCATCTGGCTAATGTGGGTCCTGTAGAATTGAACCTTTGGCTTTTGCAGGCAAGTGTCTTAACCGCCAAGCCATCTCTCCAGCCCCCAAAAAATACTTTTAAAAAAGAAAAACGGGGAGGGAAGAGAAATATCACATAGGGTTTTTTTTTTTTGTATGCAAGTATAAAAGTCAATAAAAAACAATAATAAAAAATTTTAAAAATTAAAAAAAGGAAAAACAACAAAAAGTAAACCGAGGCGTGGTGGCGCACGCCTTTAATCCCAGTACTCGGGAGACAGGTAGGAGGATCGCTGTGAGTTTGAGGCCACCCTGAGACTGCATAGTGAATTCCAGGTCAGCCTGGGCCAGAGTGAGACCCTACCTTGGAAAACAAAACAAAAAATAAATAAAAATAAGGGCTGGGTATGGTAGTGCATGCCTTTAATGCCAGCACTCAAGAGGCCTGCCATAAATTCGATGCCACTCTGAGACTACATAGTAAATTCCAGGTCAGCCTGGGCTAGAGTGAGACCCTACCTCAAAAAACAAAGTAAAAAACAAATAAGGGCTGGAAGGATGGCTTAGTACTTGCCTGCAAAGCCAAAGGACCCCAGGTTCGATTCTCCAGGATCCATCTAGAGTTCCTTTGCATGCAGTGCCTGGAAATTCTGGCGTGCCCATTTTCTTCTATCTGCCTCTTTCTGTCTCAAATTTAAAAAAATTAAAAACCTAGTCTGTTATTTAAAAAGAGAAAGAGAAGGCTGAGCGTGGTGGCGCACACCTAATCCTAGCACTTGGAAAGCCGGAGTAGGAGGAAAGCCATGAGTTCGAGGCCACGCTGAAACGAATTCCAGGTGAGACCCTACCTTGAAAACCAAAAAAAAAAAAAAAAAAAAATTATAAAATAAGATCTTGAACTCCTGCTTCTTAGCTGCTATGATCACAAGCCTGTGCCACTATCCTGGCTGGCCAGGCACTATTTTTAAAATATGAAATATCTCAGGCATGCAAAACAGTAACAAAAAGTCACCACCCACTTTAAGAAGAAACACTCCGATGGAGGCAGCCAGGCGTGGTGCTGATCCCAGGAGGATAACTGCAAGTCTAGGGTCCTCCAGGGCTCTGTAACAATCCCTGGCGCAGGGGCTCAGCTGAGCCCCGGGCTTGCTGTGCACGTGCTCTCTGGAGCCCCATCTCAGGATCCCAAACACTGGGATTACAGGCACTAACTAGCTTTTTTTCTTTTTTCTTTTTTTTTTAAATATTTTATTATTTATTTATTTAGTTGAGAGAGAGAGAGAGATACAGAAATAGGCAGGCAGAGAGAGAGAGAGAGAGAGATAGAGAGAGAGAGAGAGAGATAGAGAGAGAGAGAGAGAGAGAGAATGGGTGCGCCAGGGCCTCCAGCCACTGCAAATAAACTCCAGATACATGCACCCCCTTGTGCATCTGGCCTACGTGGGTCCTGGAGAATCGAGCCTCGAACCAGGGTCCTTAGGCTTCATAGGCAAGCGTTTAACCGCTAAGCCATCTCTCCAGCCCAGCTTTTTTTCTTTTTATTTATTTGCAAGCAGAGAGAGAAGAGAGGCAGACAGACAGAGTGGGCACGCCAGGGCCTCTAGTCACTGCAAACGAACTCCAGATGCATGTGCCCCTTGTGCATCTAGCTTACATGGGTCCTGGAGAATCGAACCGGGATCCTTTGGCTTTGAAGGCAAACACCTTAACCGCTAAGCCATTTCTCTAGCCCCACACTAGCATTTACGTGGTGCTAGGGGATCAGAAAGCCAGTCCTCTTGCTTGCTCAGCAAGTGTTTTATCCACTGAACCATCTCTCTCCCCATGTTTTTTTTTTTTTTTTTAAATATATTTTATTTTATTTGAGAGAAAGAAAGGTGGGGGTGGAGAGAATGGCCACGCTGGGGCCTCCAACCACTGCAAATGAACTCCAGATGCCTGCGCCCTCTTGTGCATCTTGTGGGTCCTGAGGAATCGAACTGGGGTCCTTTGGCTTTGCAGGGTAGCACCTTAACTGCTAAGCCATCTCTCCAGCCCCCTTTTTGTTGTTTGTTTGATTTTGGGGTACAGTCTCACTAACCCAGGCTCAACTGAAACTCACTCTGAAGCACACACTGGTCACAAACTCATGGTAACCCTCCTATCTCCGCCTCCCCAGGGCTGGTGTGTGCCATTGCACCTGGATTCAGGGAGTTTTTTTTTTTCCTGTGTATCTATGGCTATGTGAAGGCCCCCTAATTTCTTACAGATGTCTCAAAATGGCTGAGAAGATGGCTTAGCGGTTAAGGTGCTAGCCTGCAAAGGGAAAGGACCCTGGCCCAATTCCCCAAGACCCACGTAAACCAAATGCACAAGGGACACATGCGTCTGGTGTTCATTTGCAGTGGCTGGAGGCCCTGGTGTACCATTCTCTCTCCCTCAAATAAATAAAAATATATTTTTAAAAAAATCTTGGCAGGCCAGGCATGGTGGTGCATGCCTGTAATCCCAGCATTCTGGAGGCAGAGGTAGGAGGATTGCCGAGAGTTCGAGGCCACCCTGAGACTACATAGTGAATTCCAGGTCAGCCTGAGCCAGGGTGAGACCCTACCTCGGAAAACAAAAACAAAACCAAAAAAAAAAAAAAAATCCCAAATGGTGGTGCATGCCTGTAATCCCAGCCCTCCTCACTTCAGAGACTCATAGTTTTTCAGGTCAGCCTGGGCCAGTGATAGGCTGGGCTCCTCACTCAGAACTCATTTTCCTGTCATAGGAGTGATAGGCTGGGCCAGGCACGGTGGCACACGCCTTTCATCCCAGCACTCGGGAGACAGAGATAGGAGGATCGATATGAGTTGGAGGCTACCCTGAGACTACATAGTGAATTCTAGGTCAGCCTGGACCAGAATGAGACACTACCTTCAAAAACAAACAAGCAGGGCTGGAGAGATGGCTTAGCGGTTAAGGCGCCTGCCTCCTAAGCCTAAGAACACTGGTTCTAATCTCCAGGTCCCACGTTTAGCCAGATGCAAAGTGACGCAAGGGCGCAATGCTGCACTTGACCACAAGGGGGCGCACACATCTGGATTTCGTTTGCAGCAGCTGAGACACTGCTGGAGCGCCCAACTCCGTCTTCTTCTCCCTCCCTCTCTCTCTCTGTGTCTCTCTCCAAAAAAACAATAAAAAATAAAAAGTTTAAAAAAAAACAAACAAGCAAAAGATAGGCTGGAGAGATGGCTTAGCAGTTAAAGCACTTGCCTGCAAAGCCAACAGACCCAGGTCTGATTCCCTAGTACCCATGTAAACCAGGTGCACATGGTGCTGTATATGTCTGGAGTTCGTTTGCAGTGGCTAAAGGCCCTGGCATGCCCATTCTCTCCCTCTCTCTCTCTCTTTCTTCTATACTTACATACAAAAAACCACCTGAAGCCAGGCGTGGTGGCACACGCCTTTAATCCCAGCACTCGGGAGGCAGAGATAGGAGGATCGCTGAGAGTTTGAGGCCACCCTCAAACTATATAGTTAATTCCAAGTCAGCCTGGACCAGAGTGAGACCCTACCTTGCAAAACCAAAAAAAAAAAAAAAAAAAAAAAAACCTGATATTTCCCTCCCCTCCCCCCATAAATACAACATTTTAAAAATAAAAAATAAAAAATGATTCGGGCAGCCAGCTGTGGTAGTGCAAGCCTTTAATCCCAGCACTGGCAAGGCAGAGGTGGGAGGATAGCCTTGAGTTTGAGGCCACCCTCAGACTACGTAGTGAATTCCAGGTCAGCCTGGGCTAGAGTGAGACCCTACCTCAAAAAAAAGGGGGGGTTAGGGAGACTGCTCAGTGGTTAAAGGTGCTTGCTTGCTTACAGAACCTGATGACCCAGGTTTGATTCCTCAGTACCCATATTTTTGTTTTTTGGTGTTTTTTTTTTTGTTTGTTTTGGTTTTGGTTTTGGTTTGTGTCTGGAGTTCGTTTGCAGTAACAAGAGGCCCCTGATGTGCCTATTTTCTTCTTTCTCTCAAGTGCTGGAGAAACAGCCTAATTGTTGAAGCACTTGCCTGCAAAGCCAAAGGACCCAGGTTCGATTCCCCAGGACCCACGTAAGCCAGATGCACAAGATGGTACATGCATCTGGAGTTCATTTGCAGTGATTAGAGGCCATGGAATGCCCATTCTCTCTCTCTCTTTCGCTCTCTCTCTCTGCCTTTCTCTCTCAAATAAATAAATAAATAAATTTAAAAAGAATACAAGTTTTCTTAAAATATATTTTATTTATTTATTTATTTGAGAGAAAAAAAAGAGAGAGAGAATGGGCATACCAGGCCTCCAGCCAAGGCAAACGAACTCCAGATATATGTGCCACCTTGTGCATCTGGCTTACCTGGGTCCTGGAGAACTGAACCGGATCCTTTGGCTTCGCAGGCAAACACTTTAACAGCTAAACCATCTCTCCAGCCCACAATTTTTTTTTTAATTTTAGTTTTTGGTTTTTCAAGGTAGGGATTCACTCTAGCCCTGGCTGACCTGGAACTCACTATGTAGTCAAACTCACAGCCATCCTCCTACCTCTGCCTCCCTAGTGCTGGGATTAAAGACACGCCGGGCAAAAATATTTTTTTCCATAGAAAGTATTTTTTATTTATTTACTTGAAAGCAGAAAGAGAAGATGGGGGAGGATGAATTAGAATGGGCATGCCAGGGCCTCCAGCCTCTCTGCAAAGGAAGTCCAGATGCATGTGCCACTTTGTGCCTCTGGCTTTATGTGGGCAGTGGGGAATGGAACCCCAGTCTTTAGGCCTTGCACACAAGTGCCTTAACTGCAGACCCATCTCTCCAGCCCTAAAAAATATTTTTTTTTAATTTTGGGCTTTTCAAGGTAAGATCTAGCTCTAGCCCAAGACTGACCTGGAATTCACTATGTAGTCTCAGGATGACCTCAAACTCCCGGGGATCCTCCTACCTCTGCCTCCCGAGTGCTGGGATCAAAGGCATGGGCCACCATACCCGGGTTTAGAATACAAGTTTTGTCTAAAGTCAATGAAACCAGAAGCCGCAGTTGGGAGCACCATATGGACCTGCAGTTTGCAGCAGGCACCCAGAACTTTGCATCTCTCAAACTTCTTTCCCAAGATTCAGCAGGGCTGAGCCAGGCCTTGAACCAGCCTCTTCCCCACCCACACATCTGCACCTCGGGGGAATTGCGGCCATCCCACTGCAGGTGTACAGGCAGTTCCTCTCCGCTCTGGGCCTGAAACAAATGGCACCCGAAGGGCCCAAGAGTGAGGGCCAGTGGAGCCCATCTCCTTCAGGGCAGGGCAGGAAGTGGGGCGGGGTTTGCAGTAGAATCTGGTACCCCAGAGCTGAGACAACTCAGACCAAGCAACCCACCGGGAGAAGATGCCTGGGGGTCTGGGAGGCCTTCGAACCCTGCCTGCTGCCGTCTGTGTCTTCCTCTGGCTGTCTGAAGCCTGTCTGGGTAATGTGGTCCAAGGGCAAGTGCGGAGGGGAGGGGAGAGCCGGGCATGGTGACAGATTGCACTAACCCTATATTCAGACCAAGGCAGGAAGTTCTTGACTTTGAGGCCTACCTCCTTGGCTACCTAGTGAATTCTAGATCAGCCTGGGCAACTTAGTGAGCTGACTCTGTCTTAAAAAGAAAGGAAGGCCAGCCGGGCGTGGTGGCGCACGCCTTTAATCCCAGCACTCGGGAGGCAGAGGTAGGAGGATCACCGAGAGTTCGAGGCCACCCTGAGACTACATAGTTAATTCCAGGTCAGCCTGGACCAGAGTGAAACCCTACCTCGAAAAACAAACAAACAAAAAAAAAAAAAGGAAAGCCAGCCGGGCGTGGTGGCACACGCCTTTAATCCCAGCACTCGGGAGGCAGAGGTAGGAGGATTGCAGTGAGTTCAAGGCCGCCCTGAGATGACATACTGAATTCCAAGTCAGCCTGGGCTAGAGCGAGACCCTGCCTCAAAAAAATTAAATTAATTAATTAATTAATTAAAATAAATAAATACTTACCTGCATAATAAAAGAGGGAAAGCCCAAGCTAAGCCAGGTTAGGCTAGAAGAAGCTCTATCAAGAGCACATCCCCCCACACACACACACACATTGTCCCCAGAGGTTAAAAAAAGGAACTAGGGGGCCTGCAGGAAGGGGACACACACAGAGGTGGCCATGAACATCAGAGAGAAGAGTTTCCAGTCTGTGCTTCCAATCTGTCACCTGGGGTGTGAGCACCCCTTCTCAGTGAGGGACAGGCATGCCCCATCAGACCTTCCCCCCTGACCCCCCGTCCAAGAGTGACCGCAGTGACCGAGCAGTTCCCAGAGGATGGTCACATGGCCAAGTAACTAGGAGGCAGGGGCTGGAGCTCTGTCTGTCTGAGTGTTAAACCCGTGACGATGAGGTTGCTTGAGCCTCCCCTGCCCTGCCCACCTGTTCCTCTTCTTCCTCCTCTCCTCATGTTCTTTTTTTTTTTTTTTTTTTTTTTGAGGTAGGGTCTCACTTTAGATCAGGCTGAACTGGAATGACCTGGAATTCACTATGTAGTCTCAGGCTGGCCTCGAACTCACGGTGATCCTCCTACCTGTCTCCTGAGCGCTGGGATTAAAGGTGTGTGCCATCACGCCTGGCTTATATTATTTTATTTTAACTTATTTTATATTTATATTTTATTTTGAGGTAGGGTCTCACTCTAGTCCAGGCTGACCTGTGATAAAATATGTAGTCTCAGGCCAGGCATGATGGCACACACCTTTAATCCCAGCACTCCGGAGGCAGAGGTAGGAGGATCGCCATGAGTTCAAGGCCACCCTGAGACTACATAGTGAATTCCAGGTCAGCCTGAGCTAGAGTGAGACCCTACCTTGAAAAACCAAAAAAAAAAAAAAAAAAAAAAAATGTGGTCTCAGGGTGGCCTTGAACTCACAGTGATCCTCCTACCTCTGGCTCCTGAGTGCTGGGATTAAAGGCATGCACTACCATGCCCAAGTGTTCTGACCTCCCTCTTCCTGCTACCTCCACAAGAGGGGCCACCTATGTGGACTTGGGGAGGGACTTTCCAGAAAATTCCAGAGTGGACAAGTCTACTCTTGTCTCAGCCTGCGCCCACACCCCTAATGAAGACTGTGCGTTTACTTCTGACTCCTCATTTGACACATTCAGGTTATTGAGAATGAGTAACATCCGGGGACTTGTAAACAAAAAGGCAGGCCTGCACAGGGACAGACCCAAGGAGCTGGGTCTTTGAGTTCCAGTCTCTCTGCTCTTTAGGCCTCAGACGCCCTGTACAATGGAGGTTTCTAAGGTTTTACGATGGTTACACAAGGCAAAATGTGGCCTGGGGCAGAGAATGGGGGAGGCCTGTAGGAATGACACCCAAGCTGAAAGGCAGGCAGGGGTCTTGTCTAGGCAACAGGACAGCCAGGGTCAGAAAATAAACTGTGTGCGGTGGCGCACGCCTTTAATCCCAGCACTCGGGAGGCAGAGGTAGGAGGATCACTGTGAGTTCAAGGCCACCCTGAGACTCCATAGTGAATTCCAGGTCAGCCTGGGCTAGAGTGAAACCCTACCTCGAAAAGATAAAAACTGAAAAATAAAATAAAATAAAAGCCACAGTCTTTTGGGTCAAAGCAGAAAGGGGCCAGGCATGGTGGCGCAAACCTTTAGGAGGATCGCTGTGAGTCTGAGGCCAGCCCAGGGCTTCAGAGAGAGTTCAGGTCAGCCTGAGCTAGAATGAGACTAAAAAAGGAAAAGGAAAGGAAAGGAAAGGAAAGGAAAGGAAAGGAAAGGAAAGGAAAGGAAAGGAAAGGAAAGGAAAGGAAAGAAAAGGAAAGAATAGAAAAGAAAGAGGGCTGGAGAAATGGCTTAGTGGTTAAGGCGTTTGCCTGTGAAGCCAAAGGATCCCAGTTCGATACTCCAGGACCCACGTAGCCAGATGCACAAAGGGCACATGCATCTGGAGTTCATTTTCAGTGGCTACAGGCCCTGGCGTGCCCATTCTCTCTGTGTCTCTCTTCTTTCTCTCTCTGCTTGCAAACAAATAAAAAAAAAAAAAAAAAAAAAAAAGAAAGAAAAGAAAGAGGCTGGGTGTGGTGGCTGCACACGTCTTTAATCCCAGCACTCGGGAGACAGAGGTAGGAGGATCGCCGTTAGTTTGAGGCCTCCCTGAGAATACAGAGTGAATTCCAGGTCAGCCTGGGCTAGAGTGAGACCCTGTGTGTGTGTGAGGGGGTTGACGAATCCATAGGGTGTCTAGTCTACTCTCTTTCTCCAGGGTGTCTCTCCAGGATGTCACTTTCCATCACCACTATTAGCACAAGTGGCCTCACTCTGCTGCCTTTACTTCCAGGAATGCAAACAGCTGGAGAGATACCAGGGCCACCAACCCCAAACACTGACCCACGTCGTCCCTCTTCCCCATCTCTGCAGGCCCTGGGTGCCAGGCACTGTCAGTGCACAGCGGCCCACCATCGGTGACGGTGAGACCCGGCGTTGAGGTCCGCTTCAACTGTACACACGATGCCAGCAGCCCAAACATCACGTGGTGGCTCATCCTTCCTGGAAACCACACATGGCCCTCTACGTTCCTGGGTCCTGGTCTGGGCCACAGGGGCGAGTGGGTCATCTCCAATGTGAACAGGAGCCACGGGGGCTTATATCAATGCCTAGTGGAAGAAGGAGGGAAATTAAGGCGCTCGTGTGGCACCTATCTCCGTGTGCGTGGTGAGTGTCAGAGAGACCTAACCCTCAGGTCCAGCCCCCAGCTCTAGCTGGGAAAATGCTTTGCCTTGCCCAACAGGTCTGGAACTTGAAGTATAGAGAGTCTAAAAGGTCTCACGTGCAGGATGGGAGGGTTTGGGGTTTTTTTGTTCCGGTTTTTTTTTTTTGTTTTGTTTTGTTTTGTTTTTGAGATAGAGAGAGAGGGAGAGGGAGACAGATAGAGATGGGCGCGCCAGAAGTGTCTCAGCTGCTGAGAACGAAATCCAGCTGCATGCCCCCCCTTGTGGTCAAGTGTGGCATTGCGCCCTTGCATCACTTTGCATCTGGCTAAATGTGGGACCTGGAGATTGGAACCCCTGGAGATTTGAACCAGCGTTCTTAGGCTTAGGAGGCAGGCATCTTAACCGCTAAACCATCTCTCCAGCCCTGTTTGTTTTTTTTGTTTTTGGTTTTTCCAGGTAGAGTCTCACTCTGGCTCAGGCTGACGTGGAGTTCACTATGTAGTCTCAGGGTGGCCTCGAACTCATGGCAATCCTCCTACCTCTGCCTCCCAAGTGCTGGGATTAAAGGCGTGCGCCACCATGCCCGGCTTTGGTTTTTTGTTTTGTTTTTGTTTGTTTGTTTTCCGAGGTAGGGGTCTCACTCTAGCCCAGGCAGACCTGGAATTCATTATGTAGTCTCAGAGTGGCCTCGAACTCACAGTGCTGGGATTAAAGGCATGTGCCACCATGCCCCACCGGGATGGGAGTTTTAGTGGTTCTTGGCCATACAGGAGGTGGGGCTGGGGGAACAGGATGGGGGAGAGGAGAGGGTGATATGCCAGGATGTTGAGCAATACCCTTTTTTCACAGAGCCACCCCCCAGACCCTTCCTGGACATGGGGGAGGGCACCAAGAACCGCATCATCACAGCTGAAGGGATCATCCTGCTGTTCTGTGCAGTGGTGCCAGGGACATTACTGCTGTTCAGGGTGAGTCCCCTGGGGACCCTCAAGTCATCCGGTGATGGCCTGGGCTGGGACTCCCAGTGTCCAGCTGACTCTGGGAAGCCTGAGGTTGCTCCCTACCAAGTCTGGGAGAGTGAGAGAACACACTTCTAAAGCTGTGAAGGTTAGATGAACCAGTATAACAAAAGGATTTTGCTGGGCGTGCTGATGCACGCCTTTGATCTCCCAGCAGTGGGAAGGCAGAGGTAGGAGGACCGCCGTGAGTTCGAGGCCACCCTGAGACTACATAGTGAATTCTATCCAGGTCCACCTGGGCTAGAGTGAGACCCTATCTCAAAAAAGCAAAAAACAGAAACAAAAACAAACAACAACAAAAACAAGGATTTTGGCTGGGCATGGTGGTGCACACCTTTAATCCCAGCACTTGGGAGGCAGAAGTAGGAGGATTGCCGTGAGTTCAAGGCCAGCCTGACACTACATAGTGAATTCCAGGTCAGCCTGGCCAAGAGTGAAACCCTACCTCGAGAAACTAAAACAAAAAACAAACAAAAATAAAAAAACCAAGGATTTTACTTTATTTCTAGCCCAGGCTGACCTGAAATTCACTGTGTAGTCTCAGGCTGGCCTTGAACTCACAGGGATCCTCCTACCTCTGCTTCCCAAGTGCTAGGATTAAAGGCGTGAGCCACCATGTCCAGCCGAGACAGGATCTTATGTAGCCCTGGTTGATCTCAAACTCATGGCTCTCTTCCTGCCTTAACCTCCTAATTGCTATAAAGCTGGGAGTACAGGTGTGCTCTGACCCAGGCTGACCTGGAATTCACTATGTAGTCTCAGGCTGGCCTTGAACTCACGGGGACCCTCCTACCTCTGCCTCCCAAATGCAGGGATTAAAAGCGTGCGCCACCACACCTGGCTCTAAAAAATATTTTTTTTATTTATTTGAGAGAGAGAAAGAAAGAGGCCGGGCGTGGTGGCTCACGCCTTTAATCCCAGCACTCGGGAGGCAGAGGTAGGAGGATTGCTGAGAGTTCAAGACCACCTTGAGACTACATAGTGAGTTACAGGTCCGCCTGGACCAGAGTGAGACCCTACCTTGCAAAAACCACAAAAAAAAAAAAAAAAAAAAAAAAAAAAAAAAAAAAAAGGATTTTAAGTGGCACTGGGCTGGATGGATGTCCTCAAAGCTTCTCCTCCCCAGTGTCCCCATGGTGTCCTCTCTCCTCCTACCCCACCCAGAAGTGCAGTCCCCTGCAGGTCTGGCCAGGGAAGAAGGTCGCATGTCTTCCCAGAGTCCTCTGTAGGAGTCTCTGTTTAGGCCACAGTGCAACTACAGGTCTTTGGGTAGGGAAGGGGTGGGTGTTGAGACAAGATTTTCCTATATATAAATCCAGCCTGGCCTGAAACTCACTGTATAGAATCCTGGCATTACAGGTATGTGTCACTACTCCAGGCTTACAATTAATCCTCTTGTCATCCTTGGAGAAGACAACCAAAAGGACGATAGAAAGCAAACACCAGGGCTGGAGAGATGGCTTAGTGGTTAAGGTGCTTGCCTGCAAAGCCAAAGGACCCAGGTTTGATTCCCCAGTACCCATATAAACCAGATGCACAAGGGGGCGCATAGGTCTGGAGTTCCTTTGCAGTAGCCCTGGTTCACCCATTCTCCCTCTGTCTGTCTCTTCGCTATCTCTCTCTCTGCTTGCAAATAAATAAATAAATAAATGAAAGCAGGGCTGGGGAAATGGCTTAGTGGTTAAGGAGCTTGCCTGCAAAGCCTAAGGATCCTGGTTCAATTTCCCAGGACCCACACAAGCCAAATGCACAAGGGGACACATGCATCTGGAGTTCGTTTGCAGTGGCTAGAGGCTCTGGTGTGCTCATTCTCTTTCTCCCTATCTGCCTCTTTCTCTCTCTCTCTTGAATAATAATTTTTTTTTTTTTTTTTTTTTTTTTTTTTGGTTTTTTGAGGTAGGGTCTCACTTTAGCTCAGGCTGACCTGGAATTCACTATGTAGTCTCAGGGTGGCCTTGAACTCACAGCTATCCTCCTACCTCTGCCTCCCAAGTGCTGGGATTAAAGGCATGCGCCACCACGCCCGGCTTAATAAAATGTTTAAAAAATTATATTTAAAAAAGAAAGCAAACAGCAGAAGGGCCTGGTGTGGTGGCGCAGTCCTTTAATCCCAGCACTCAGGAGGCTGAGGTGGGAGGATCGCCATGAGTTTGAGGTCACCCTGAGACTACATAGTGAATTTCAGGTCAGCCTTGGCTAAAATGAGACCCTACCTTGAAAACATTAAAAGAAAGAAAAAGAATATTTTTATTTATTAGCAAGTAGAGACACATAGGCACAAGAGAGATGGAGAGAATGAATGCATCAGGGCCTCCAGCCGCTGCAAAGGAACTCTGGATGCCTGTGCTACTTTGTGCATCTAGCTTTACATGCGTACTGGGGACTCAAACCTGGGTCATTAGACTTTGCAGGTACCTTAACCACTGACCACCACTCCAGCCCTAGCTCTCCACTTGAGATGCAGAGGCAGGAGGATCATCACAAGTTTGAGGCCAACCCAGTCGACATAGTGAGTTTCAAGACTACATAGTAAAACCCTGCCTCTACCCCCTAAAAAGAAACAGGGGCTGGAGGGATGTCTTAGAGTTTGTTTGCCTGCAAAGCCAAAGGACCCAAGTTCAATTCCCAGGACCCACATTAGCCAGATGCACAAGGGTGGCACACGCGTCTGGAGTTCGTTTGCAATGGCTGGAGGCGCGCCCATTCTCTCTCTCTCTCTGTCAAATAAATAAATAAAAATAAAGAAATAGGCTGGGCGTGGTTGCGCACGCCTCTAATCCCAGTACTCGGGAGGCAGAAGTAGGAGGATTGCTGTGAGTTCAAGGCCACCCTGAGACTCTGTAGTGAATTCCAGGTCAGCCTGCGCTAGAGTGAAACCCTAACTTGAAACAACCAAAAAAAAAAAAAAAAAAAAAAAAAAAAAGGAAAGAAAGAAAGAGAAGAAATGCCTCAGTGGTTAAGGTGCTTGCTTGCAAAGCTTAATGGCTTGGGTTCAATTCCCCCAGCACCCACATAAAGCCAGATGCACAAAGTGGTGCATGGGTCTGGAGATTGTCTACACTGGCAAGAAGCCCTGTAGCACTTATATTCCCTCTCTCTCTGTCTCTCTCTGCTTGCAAATAAATAATTTTATTTTATTTTTATTTATTTTTTTGTTTTTCTTCTCAATGACCTGGAATTAACTTTCTCATTTTGCCTCCCGAGTGCTGGGATTAAAGGCGTCTTGCCACCACGGCTTTAATCTATATTTATTTTGAGGGAGAAAGAAAGGCAGATAGAATGAGCACGCCAGGGCTTCTAGCCACTGTAAACAAACTCCACATGCATGCACCCCCTTGTACATCTGGCTTACGTGGTTACTGGGGAATTGAACCTGGGTCCTTAGGCTTCATAGGCAAATGCCTTAACTGCTAAGCCATCTCTCCAACCCCTCCCCCCAGTTTTTTTGTGGTTTTTCAAGGTAGGGTCTCACTTGGCCCAGGCTGACCTGGAATTCACTCTGTAGTCTCAGGGTGGCCTTGAACTCACAACAATCCTCCTACCTTTGCCTCTGCAGTGCTGGGAATAAAGGCGTGCACTACGATGCCTGGCTCCCCCTCCCTTTTTTTTTTTTTTTTCTTTGGTTGACCTGGAATTTTGTAGTCTCAGGGTGGCCTCGGGCGATCCTCCTACCTCTACTTCCCAAGTGTTGGGATTAAAGGCAGGCTGACCTTTTTTGAGCTAGGGTCTTGCTGTAGCCCAGGCTGACCTGGAATTCACTATGTAGTCTCAGGGTGGCCTGGAACTCAAGGCTATCCTCCTACCTCTGCCTCCCGAGTGCTGGTAAATACTTTTAAATATTTATTTAAATATTTATTTATTTAAGAGGGAGAGAGAGAAAGAAGCAGATAGAGAGAGAGAATGGGCACGCTAGGGCCTCCAGCCACTGCAAATGAACTACAGACACATGTGCCCCTTATGCATCTGTCTTACATGAGTCATGGAGAATCGAACCAGAGTCCTTAGGCTTCACAGCAAATGCCTTAACCGCTAAGCCATTTATTTCCCCAGCTGTGGTAAATAATTTTAAATAAAAGTTTTTTTTTTTTTTTTTTTTTTTTTTGAGAGAGACACAGAGGAAGATAGAGATGGGCATGCCAGCAGCCTCTCAGCTGCTGCAAATGAAATCTAGATGCGTGCACCCCCTTGTGGCCAAGTGCGGCATTGCGCCCTTGCGTCACTTTGCATCTGGCTAAACGTGGGACCTGAGATTGGAACCGGAGTTCTTAGACTTAGGAGGCAGGTGCCTTAACCGCTAAGCCATCTCTCCAGCCCTAAATAAAAGTTTTTTTTTTTTTTTTTTTGGTTTTTCGAGGTAGGGTCTCACTCTGGTCCAGGCTGACCTGGAATTAACTATGTAGTCTCAGGGTGGCCTCGAACTCTCAGTGATCCTCCTACCTCTGCCTCCCAGTGCTGGGATTAAAGGCGTGCGCCACCACGCCCGGCCTAAATAAAAGTTTTTAAAAAATGAAAAGAAAAAGATAATAGCATCCTACCACTATCCCAACATGTGGCCTTATTATGTGGTCATATTATGCCCCTTTCCCCTTTCTGGAAGATCTGAGAGACAATTCACTCACCCCTGCTCACCGGGGCTCCTCAACCCCGTCACCCTTTGCAGAAGCGCTGGCAGAATGAGAAATTCGGGGTGGACATGCGGGATGACTATGAAGATGAAAATCTTTATGAGGTGACGGGAGAACGGGGGTGGGGGTATGGAGTAAGGTCTACTGGGGGGAGTCTGCATGGGATTTCCCACCCTGGGAGTGGCTGAGGGAGGGCAGGGACCCCAAATCATCAGTGTACTGATGTCCACTACCCTGTGGTCCCCACTCTCCACCCCGAAAGGGTCTGAACCTCGACGACTGCTCCATGTATGAAGACATCTCCCGGGGACTCCAGGGCACCTATCAGGAAGTGGGCAGCCTCCACATTGGAGATGTTCAGTTGGAAAAGCCATGACTTAGCCCAGATCACTCCGCTGCTACTGCCTCCTGTGTAGTGCCCAACTCTAGCATCCCCTCCTTAACCTCTCCCCCCCCCCCCACCTAGTCTTCTTCCCCTGAAGTTGCTAGAGTCGTTTGCCTCTGGGGTGCCCCTCCTCCGGACTGTCCCCACCCCCTCCTAACCCAGTCCTCCCCTGCTGCCCGTCCCAGGTTCCCTCCCCAGCGGTTAATGAGCCCTTAATCGCTGCCTCGTGGGGAGCTGATTATAGCAGACTTGCTAGTTAGTGTCACCCCCTTCCTCCCAGATCTGTCATGGCCACTTAAGTGATAATAAATCCTTTCTGACTGCAGACCTTGGCAGGAGACATGGATCTCATAAGGAGTACCTCACACCCCTCCTCCCCCGCGCCTCCCTCAGACCCAGGATTCTGGGCCCATGTAGTCTCTTGCCTACTCTTGGGGACCTGGGATCAGGCAGCCAGTCTCACGAAATAGGAAGTCTCTTTGAGGAAAGCCTCACTCCAATAGCACTTTATCAATCCCATGTCCCTAAATAAGGGGGCCAATGGGTAGAGGGGGTGGGGCTACCGAGTTTTAAAATATATATATTTTATAAGCCGGGCGTGGTGGCGCACGCCTTTAATCCCAGCACTCGGGAGGCAGAGGTAGGAGGATCACCGAGAGTTCGAGGCCACCCTGAGACTACATAGTTAATTCCAGGTCAGCCTGGACCAGAGTGAGACCCTACCTTGCAAAAAAAAAAAAAAAAATTATATATATATATATAATTTATTTATTTGAGAGAGAGAAAGAGAATGGGCACACCAGGGCCTCTAGCCACTACAAACGAACTCCAGATGTACGCGCCCCCTTGTGCACTTGGCTTACTTGGGTTCTGGAGAATCGAACCTGGATCCTTTGGTTTTGCAGGCAAAGGCCCTAACCGCTAAGCCATCTCTCCAGCCCAACCAAATTTTTTTAAATTATTTATTTATTAGAGAGAGAGAAAGACAGAGGCAGATAGAGATAGAATAGGCACACCAGGGCCTCCAGCCACTGCAAATGAACTCCAGATACATGCACCACCTTGTGCACTTGGCTTATGTGGGTCCTGGGAAATCGAACCTTGGTCCTTTGACTTTGCAGGCAAGTGCCTTAATCGCTAAGCCATTTCTCCAGCCCCCAACCAAATTTTTTCTATGCATATTTAAACTCACACAAAGGGGGATTATCTCCCAGGGCTGGTGGAGAGATCCAGGGTGATGAGACACTGAGACAGCTGGGCAAGGTGGCTCACACCTTTAATCCCAGGCACAGGTAGGAGGATTGCGCCTGTGAGTTTGAGGCCAGCCTGAGACTACTTAGTAAATACCAGCTCAGCCTGGTCTAGAAAGACTCTACCTTAGCTGCTAAAGTGCTTGCCTGTAAAGCCTAAGGACCCAGGTTTGAATCCCCAGAATCCACGTAAACCAGATGCACACGGTGGTGCATGCATCTAGAGTTTGCAGTGGCTGGAAGCCCTGGCTTGCCCATTCTCTCTATTTGCCTCTCTCTCTTTTCTTTTTCGAGGTAGGGTCTCACTATAGCCCAGGCTGACCTGGAATTCACTATGTAGTCTCAAGGTGGTCTTGAACCCTCGGTGATCCTCCTACCTCTGCCTCCCGAGTGCTGGGATTAAAGGTATTCACCACCATGCCAGACTACCTCTTCCTCTGTCTCTCCCCACCTCAAATAAATAAATAAACAAAATATATAAAAAAAGAAAAGTTAAAGCCGGGTGTGGAGGTGCACACCTTTAATCCTAGCACTTGGGAGGCAAAGATAGGAGGATCGCCCTGAGTTCGAGGCCACCCTGAGACTACATAGTGACTTCCAGGTCAGCCTGGGCTAGAGCTAGAACCTACCTCAAAAAACAAAAACAACCCCCCCCCAAAAAAAATTAAGTTTAAAAAAATATTAAGGCGCTGGAGAGATGGCTTAGTAGTTAAGGCACATGCCTGTGAAGCCTAAGGACCCCGGTTCGATTCTCCAGGTCCCATATAAGCCAGATGCACAAGGGGGTGCACACATCTGGAGTTCGTTTGCAGTGGCTAGAGGCCCTGGCACACCCATTCTCATTCTCCCTCTCTCTCTCTTTCCCTCTCTCTGTCTCTAATCAATAAATAATAAAATATTTTTTTAAATATTTAAAAGTATTTTATTATATATTGATTGATTTGAGAGAGAGAGATACAGAAATAAGGGAGGTAGAGGGAGTGAATGGGCGCGCCAGGGCCTCCAGCCATTGCAAACGAACTCCAGATGCGCGCCCCTCTTGTGCATCTAGTTTACTTGGCTTACGTGGGTCCTGGAGAATCGAGCCTCAAACCGGGGTCCTTAGGTTTCACAGACAAGCGTTTAACCACTAAGTCATCTCTCCAGCCCCTAAAAAAATTTTTTTTATTGGGCCGGGTGTGGTGGTGCGCGCCTTTAGTCCCAAGCACTCAGGGAGGCAGAGGTAGGAGGATCGCGGTGAGTTCGAGGCCACCCTGAGACTACAGAGTGAATTCCACGTCAACCTGGGCTAGAGTGAGACCCTACCTCGAAAACAAACAAAAAGTTGCTATACTTAGGGGTGGAGGGGGGTGAAGAAAGGGAATGACGGATGGGACCCCAGAGAGAGAGAGGGAGGGAGGGATGGGAGAAGGGACCGCGCCAGGGCGCAGGGATGGGGAGCCAGGGAGCCTGCGTCCGGCCGGGGCGCCCGTGGGAGCCCCGCGGAACCCCAGACACACGCAGCGGCCGGGAGAAGCGGGCGGGGCCGAGGCCGGGCGTGGGGTGGAGGGTGGAGAAAGGAGGAGCCGGGCGGGCGGCGAGAAGGGGAAGGAAGCCGAGGTGCCGGGCGGGCGCGGGGCGCGGGCAGGAAGCGGGGAGGAGGGGCTGCGGGCGGGGGCCTCCGGGAAGGAAAAAAAAAAAGAAGAAGAAGAAGAAAAAAAAAACCGCCCCGACTTCCTGCCCCGCCAGAGCCAGGAAGCGGGAGCCGAGCCCGGGGACACTGGGCCCGGGATCGCAGAGCCTGACCCCCCGCGCGCCGGCCACCTTCCCAGCGCGCGCGCGCGGACATCAGGTACCCATCCTCCTCGTCCCAAGGCTGCGCCCGGGCCTCCTCCTCCACCTCCTCTCCTCCTCCCTTCGGCTGCCAGGGGGAAGTGGGGACGACCCGGGAGGAGGGCCCTGGGGACGCTGCCGGGCAGCCAGGGGATTTGGGGAGGGGACTCGAGGAGGAGGTGCCATGGAGCCACCTGGGCCTCAGTTTCCCCATCTGTCAACAAGACAGAGCGTGGTACCACACGCCTCGCTGGAATCCTAGCACCCAGGGCTTGTGGGTGGGTGGGTGAGTGGAGGGGCAGAGGCAGGAGGATTGCTGGTGAGGATGAGGTTGTGGCCAGCCTGGGTTTATGCAGTGAGCTCTAGGTCAGCTCGGTGGGCTTCCGTTACACAGCCGAGATCCTGTCTCAAAGGAGAAATAGATGCATAAATAAAAGGAACAAAGAGAGAACTGAGCACTGGGCAAAATACACAGTAGGTGGAGATGAAAGATGCTAAGCTAGGGTCCAAGGGATGCTCTTTTTTTAAAAAATCAAATAATTAAGTTTTTAAAAAATATATTTTATTTATTTGAGAGAAAGAGGCAGAGAGAGAGAGAATGGGCACACCAGGGCCTCCAGCCGCTGTAAATGAACTCCAGATGCATGCACCACCTTATGCATCTGGCTTATGTGGGGCCTGGAGAGTTGAACCGGGATCCTTTGGCTTTGCAGGCAAGCTCCTTAACTGCTAAGCCATCGCTCCAGCCCCACTTTATTCACTTGAGAGAGTAGAGTATGGTAGTACAAGGTAGTGTACTTTGTGCTTTGCCTGGGTGCTGGGGAATCGAACCTGAGCTGTCAGGATTTACAAGCCGGTGTCTTTAACCGCAAAGCCGTCATTCCTGACCCAGAACCATCAGTTATTTTTATTTATTTATGTGAGAACGTGAGAGAAAGAGGCAGATAGAGAATGGGCGCGCCAGGACCTCCAGCCACTGCAAACACACTTCAGAGGCATGCACCACCTTGTGCATCTGGCTTACGTGGGTCCTGGGGAATCGAACCTGGGTCCTTAGGCTTCGCAGGCAAGCGCCTTAACCGCTAAGCCATCTCTCCAGCCCCCATGATACTCATTTCAAGAGTGGGGAAACTGAGGTCGAACTGCCTCGTCTGCAGGGAGTGGTGGGACTCGAACCCCGGAGCTGCTTGTTAAATTAAGCTCTGTCCGTCCTCCAATGGTGCCTGCTTTTGTGAGGGCCACCTAGAAAGATAAACAGCAATGCCAAAGTATTTTCAGAATTTTTTTTTTCTTTTCTGGATTTACGAATGGGTGGGCGTAGCGTAGAGAACTGGGAACATTTCCACATTTGTACAGATGGAAAGATTTTGATTTGAGACCTTGGAGGGAAGTCATGGCTGCTTGCAGGTTTGTTACTGTTGTCAGAGGGAGAAAACAGTTGCTCAAGCGCGAATTTTTTTTTTTTTTTTTTTTTGGCTTGTCAGTTCCCAGCTGGGAGAGGTTGTGATGGAGTCATGGAGGGAGATGAAGCTATGTGAACGTTGGGAAGGAATTCAGTTAGCCCCAGTGCGAGGTCTGGGGATTTAGGATCCGAACGACTCAAAAAAAAAAAAAAAATCTGCACTTGAGCTGTGGCCGCGACTCCAGCCAGAGTGACAGGGGCAGTCGAGATCCGGAAACACCGGTCCTCCGAGGCCGGCCAGAGCGGCCCTGTCTGGCCAGCGTGGCGCAGTGGAAAGCTAGAGCGTCCGGCGGAGCAGTCGAGTTGCCAGGCCTCTGGGGCGGGGGTTAAGGGAGGGCGGAGTGTGACAGGAGGCGGGCTAGAGCGGCGGGCTGGAGGAGTGGAGTTGGGCGCAGAGGTGGACTCGGGGTCGGGCTAGAGCGTCGCGGCGGCGCGGGTGGGGTAGGGTGGGGAGCCGGGCGGGAGCTGGCGCGCGGAGGCTGCGGTTCTGGAGGCTACGGTGACTTCTCTTCCCATCCGACAGGTGAGGGACGTGGCCGGCCTCCCCCGGCCGGCGTCCAGACTCTTACCCTGCACGTTGCCCCCCCTCGCCCCGCCGTCTCCAGCCATGCACATTGCTGCCACATTTCCTTGTCCTCCTCCCCACACCCTCGCTGGAATATTTTTAGGGCCGAAGGTAGACAGACCCGCCACGTCCCATGCATGCAAGATTCGGGGCTCGTGCAGACCTGCCACGTTCTTTGTACGATATGACACCTTGCCCACACCCACCCACCCACCCAGGTAACAGCCAGCCTCCCGTGGAGACAGTGTTGGCTTGTCATGGGTGAGCAAGCATCCTCTGAAAGCCAGGGCCCTACAGAACCTGGTCCCGGGAGCACCCCACACTTCTGCAGCATTGGGCTCCCTGTTTAAAACCCCAGTACCCCCACCCCCATCAACTAGCTGCTGGCCCCCTTTACAGTCACGATACCCGGATTCTTTCAGACCTACTGTGTGTGTCAGAGAGAATCAGGGGCTCATAGACATTCCAAAGCCCCCCCCCCTTTTAGGTTTTTTTCAAGGACCATAAAGGCTCTTGGAGACCCAAGTCATCTGCTGATACATTGTGGACACTGAACCGCGCATTTCAGAACCCCGGCATCTGTGTGTGCCTACCTTTTTTTCTAGGATCCTGGTTCCATGGACCTTTCTAAATCAGTCCTGACATTCCCACCCTGCAGAACCTCGCGGACAAAGTGCTCCCTCTGCTGGGCTGCAGGCTCTGAACAGTTTCACCTGTAATCCCCCACCCCAGGTTTAATGGGACGCCCTCAGTCTTCCATGTTATCAAACACTCTCCCTCTCCACACAAAATCATCTCTGAGCCCAGGCCTCTGGTGCATCCGGGTCCAACCTGGACTCAGGCCGACACATGATTTTTCCCAGTCTCCCTAAGACCTGATGTGTCTCAGAGCGCTGATGAAGTTTGTTAACTTCCTAACGATGGAGGAGTGTGTAGGGGGCGCCCCTACGCTCACTTGGTAACAATCTGTTAAATGGTTAAACCCTGCAGCTTCAATGCCTGGGTTTGAAATGTGGCTTTATCTTTTTAAAAATAATATTAATTTATTTATTTAAGAGGGAGAGAGAAAATGGGCGCACCAGGGTCTCCAGCCACTGCAAACGAACTCTGAATACTTGCGCCACCTTGTGCATCTGGCTTACATGGGTCCTGGGGAATTGTATAGTGGTCCTTTGGCTTTGCAGACAAGCACCTTAACTGCTAAGTCGTTTCTCCAGCCCTCTTTATCCTTTTTTTTTTTTTTTTTTTTTTTTTTTTTTTGAGGTAGGGTCTCACTCTAGCCCAGGCTGACCTGGAATTCACTATGTATAGTCTCAGGGTGGCCTTGAACTCACAGTGATCCTCCTACCTCTGCCTCACCCATTCTCTCTGTTTGTCTCTCTCCTCTCTGTCTCTCTGCTTGCAAATAAATACATCTTAAAAAAAAAAAAAAAAAGGATTATAGGGACTGGAGAGATGACCTAGCTGGTTACAGCCTTGCCTGTGAAGCCTAAGGACCCAGATTTGATTCCCCAGTACCCATGTAAAGCCAGATGCATATGGTGCATGTGTCTAGAGTTCATTTGCAGTGGCTAGAGGCCCAGGTGTGCCCATTCTTTTTCTAATAAGTAAATAAAAATAAAAAATAAAAATATTTTTAAAAATAAGAGGGGCTGGAGAGATGACTTAGCGTTAAGGTGCTTGCCTGCAAAGCCTACCAGGTTCAACTCTCCAGGTCCTACATAAACCACATGAACAAAGTGATGCGAGCGTGCAAGGTCCCACATGCACACAAGATGGCGTATGTGTCTGTAGTTTGACTGCAGTGGCCTGGAGAGAAGGCTTAGCAGTTAAGGTGTTTGCCAGCAAAGCCAAAGGACCTAGGTTAGATTCCCCAGGACCCACATTAGCCAGATGCACAAGGTGGCGCATACATCTGGAGTTCGTTTGCAGTGGCTCGAGGTCCTGGCGTGCCCATTCTCTCTCTCTCTCTCTTCTTTCTCTCTGTTAAGTAAATAAATAAATAAGCCAATCCTGGGCTGGAGGGATGGGTTAGCGGTTAAGACGCCTGCCTGCGAAGCCTAAGAATGCTTGTTCAACTCTCCAGGTCCCACGTTTAGGCAGACACAAAAGTGACGCAAGCTTGCAATGTTGCACATGCACACAAGGGGGTGCACGCGTCTGGAATCCATTCACAGTGGCTGAAAAGGCCCTGACCCGCCCATTCTCTCTCTCTGCCTCTTTCTCTCTGTGTCTCTCTCAAATTAAATAACAATAATTTAAAAAAGGCCAATCTGTTGGACTTGTCTCAAAAAAAAAAAAAAAAAAAAATAAGAAAGAGGATTAAGTGAGTTAACACTTCAAACAGACCCTGAGCCCTGCCTGAAACCCATGTGTGCCCAGTTTGCTGTGACTGGCATGTATGAAGGACTCCTAATTGTTAGTTATGTTATAACTGTTGTGACGATGACGGTAAATGCAGACGTCAAAGCGTGGCCCTGGCCCTGAGCATTTTCTCCCCTCACGCGTCCAGCCCTGCCCTTGCTCCTTTGTGCTTTAGTTGTTACTGCTTGGTGTACTTTTTTCGGTGGTGTGGGGAATGGGGCTCAGGTCTCTGCACGTACCAAGCAAGTCCCCTCTCACTGAGTTACACCCTCACCTCTCCTTTGCTCCTTTGCGGTGTCTTTGCTTCAGCTGAGGATAGTATGTACCATTAAATGGGAGGAGCACGGGCCCTCCATGGCTTGGTCCTGATTTCCAGCCTGGGACTTACAGCTGGTCTGGATGGGGCTTCACGAAGGCCTTTTCTCAGGAGAATGAGAACATCGTGGGGTGCTGCTTGCCGTTGTGGGGGTTAACTAAGTTAGTAGAGCCAGGGGTAGTGGTACATACCGCTAACCCCAGCACTTTACAGGCTGAGGCAGGAGGATTATCTAGAGTTCAAGGCCAGCCTGGGCTACATAATGAGACCCTGTCTCAAAAAAAGGGGTGGTTAAGGCACTTGCCTGCAGAGCCTAAGAACCCAGGTTCTGTTCCCTGGTACCCGCATAAGCCAAATGCACAAGGTGGTGCATGTGTGTGGATTTTGGTTGCAGTGACTGGAGACCCTGGCGTGCCCATTCTCTCCCTCTCTCTATCTCCAATAAATACATAAAGAGAATAAAATAGGGTTGCTAGGCAAGGCCCTGGGTTCGGTCCTTGACACTGAAAAAAAAAAAAAAGAAAGAAAGAAAATAAAATGAAATAAAAACCAACAAGCTGGGTGTGGTGGTGCAAACCTTTAATCCCAGCACTTGGGAGGCAGAGGTAGGCGCTTGCCTGCAAAGCCAAAGAACCCAGGTCGATTCCCCAGGACCTACATAAGCGAGATGCACAAGGTGGTACATGCATCAGGAGTTCGTTGGCAGTGGCTAGAGGCCCTGGTGCGCCCATTCTTTCCCTTTCTCTTCCTCTGCCTCGTTTTCTCTCAAATTTTTTAAAAAAGCAGAAAGATAGGAAGAAATGAAGGCCTAGCACACTGTATATGCCAGAAGACTTGAGCTCTTGTAATAATTACTTTTTTGCCCTGGTTCGCAAATTTATTCATGTAAACTTTTTTTTTTTTTTTGTTTTGCGAGGTAGGGTCTCACTCTGATCCAGGCTGACCTGGAATTCACTATGTAGTCTCAGGGTGGCCTCGAACTCTTGGCGATCCTCCTACCTCTGCCTCCCGAGTGCTGGGATGAAAGGCGTGCACCACCACGCCTGGCTCATGTAAACTTTTTTTTTTTTTTTGGTTTTTCGAGGTAAGGTCTCACTCTAGCCCAGGCTGACCTGGAATTCACTATGTAGTCTCAGGGTGGCCTCAAACTCATGGCGATCCTCCCACCTTTGCCTCCCGAGTGCTGGGATTAAAGGTGTGCGCCACCATGCCTGGCTTTCATGTAAGCATCTTTAAAATTTATTTATTTATTTATTTGAGAGAGGGAGAGAGAGTGGGTGTGCCAGGGCCTCCAGATACTGCAGGTGAACTCCAGATGCATGCGCCACCCTGTGCATCTGGCTTATGTGGGTCCTAGGGAATTGAACCTAAATCCTTTGGTTTTGCAGGCACGTGCCCAACCACTAAGCCATCTCTCCAGCCCATCATGTAAACATTTAACAATTTTCAAATCTTGAAACTACCTAAGTTTTTTTTTTTTTTTTTTTTTTTTTCGAGGGAGAGTCTCATTCTAGCCCAGGCTGACCTGGAGTTCACTATGTAGTCTCAGGGTGGCCTCGAACTCACAGTGATCCTCCTACCTCTGCCTCCCAAGTGCTGGGATTAAAGGCTTGTGCCACCATGTCCAGATTACCCAAGCTTTTTTTTTTTTTTTTTTTTTCGAGGTAGGGTTTCACTCTGGTCCAGGCTGACCTGGAATTAACTATGTAGTCTCAGGGTGGCCTTGAACTCTCGGCGATCCTCCTACCTCTGCCTCCCAAGTGCTGGGATTAAAGGCATGTGCCACCACGCCCGGTTTACCCAAGCTTTTTAAAAGAAATATTATTTATTGGAGATATACAGAGAAAGAATGGGCACACCAGGGCCTCTTGCCACTGTAAACAAGCTCCAGATGCATGTGCCACCTTGTGCATCTGGATCTATGTGGGCACTGGAGAATTGAAGCCAGGATGACAGGCTTTGGTTATAAGCACCTTTAACTGCTGAGCCATCTCCCCAGCCTTATTTTATTAGTTTTAATTTTTCGAGGTAGGGTCTCACTCTAGCCCAGGCTGGTAGAATTCACTATGTAGTCTCAGGGTGGCCTCAAACTCATGGTGATCTTCCTACCTCTACCTCCCAAGTGCTGGGATTAAAGGCATGTACCACCACACCCAGCTGCTATTTAATTTTTATTTTGTTTTATTTATTTTTTATTTTTTGCAAGGTAGGGTCTCACTCTAGCCCAGGTTGATCTGGAACTCACTCTGTAGTCCTATGCTGGCCTTGAACTCACAGTAATCCTTTTACCTCTGCCTCCAGAGTGTTGGGATTAAAGGTGTGTGCCATCACACCTGGATCCAAACCTAAGTTTTTATGGTGAATTCACAAAGTGAATGAAAAAAATAAAAATAATGCCTGCTCTTCTAAACCCACGGGATGGCTTCTGGGTGCTCCAGAGAGCGTCATTGTCCAGTAATGGTGGCAAAATTATAGCTACAAGCCAGTGTGGTGGCGCATGCCTTTAACCCCAGCACTCGGGAGGCAGAGGTAGGAGGATCACTGTGAGTTCTAGGCCACTCTGAGACTACTGAGTGAATTCCAGGTCAACCTGGGCTAGAATGAGACCCTACCCCTGAAAACAAACAAACAAACAAAAACAAACAAACAAACAAAAAAAATATATATATATACACCACTTCCTAATGGTAGAGTACTAGGCCCATGGAAGAGGGAGCGGGTGAGTCTCAAGGCAGCCAGGATTATAAATAGCTTTGGGGTGTGGAGACCCCCTGCATTGGTCCAGTCCAGTCCATTCCTCTTTTTTTTGTTGTTGTTGGTTTTTCGAGGTAGGGTCTCACTCTAGCTCAGGCTGACCTGGAATTCACTCTGTATTCTCAGGGTAGCCTCAAACTCATGGTGATCCTCCTACCTCTGCCTCCAGAGTGCTGGGTTAAAGGCGTGCGCCACCACGCCCGGCTCAGTCCATTTCTCTTTCCACAGTTCCTTTCCTCCTGAGATGTCATTAGACTAGTTAGGGACACAGAAGCTAAAGCGAGATGGGGAGAGAAAGAAAGGGATGGAGAGGAAGGGAGCCTGTGAGACTGGGGCCCAAACAGAAACCCCACTGTGGAAGCCCAGCCAAGAGCCTTTACCCAGACCCCAGGCTGCTCAGCCACAAGGGTGCAGGGAGATGCCCACTCCTTGGAGGGGTGGCCTGTCCACGAACCACCTTTGGCCAGTTTCCTGGGAGCTCCGGGTCCTCAGAGAAAAGTGCTCAGGGTTGTATTTTCTTCTGTGGAGAGGGTTGGGTTTTTGGGGGTTTGCCATTGTCACTTCCTGTCACAGGAAGTGGGGCTGGTGGGTTCAGAGGCAACATCCTGACCTAAGGCTGTCACAGATCAGCCAAGTCCCCCCCCACACACACACCCCAAGCCTCTCTCCCCTTCCTACCTCCTGTCCCCTTAAACCATCCTTTTTTCTTCTCACCTTGTGCCAAGGGCTTGCTTCCTTTGGGACCAAACCCTTGCTTCGGGGGTCCCTGGTCTCTCCTTTATGAACCCAAATTAATGGCTCTCACCCCACAGCCAGCCCTTGGATTCATGCTCCTGAGCTGCAGCCGCCCCCCCACCCCAGCTCTGTAGGCTCCCCACCCCGGGGGCTGGCCTGTGAAGGGCTCTTTGTGACCACACAGAAGCCTCATTGAGCTGCTGGGCTGGGGCAGGGCTGGGGGAGGCTGTTTACTCACCTTCACACCTGGGCCAGGAATCTGTAAGTGCCCAGCCCCAGGGCACTTCCTCCCACCCACCGGGGACCACAGCTTTTCCTCTTCTCTCTTCTTGCAGCCTGGGACATGGAAGAAATTGCCCGTGGGGCGGTGGTGAGTGCTGACGCCCCGGCCTGGGTGGGGGCTCTTGGGTACTGTGAGTTGAGGAGTCCCTTGGATTGAAGTCATGCTTCTTCGCCTTCCTTCCACAGGCCCCAGGACACCTCCGGCCTGGCCTGGTGCCCATCAGCATCATCGGAGCAGAGGATGAAGATTTTGAGAATGAACTGGAGGCGGTGAGCCGGACATGGTGGAAAAGCTCCCACTGTGGGGCCAGCTGTCCGTCCTCACATGTATCCACCCCTTCATCTCCCATTCTCTCATCCCAACACCACCTTCCTCATCTCCCCCTCCCGAATCCCCAGTGCCCCCTCTCCACCATAGACCCCACCACCACCCTTCTTACTCCTGTCAAATGCCACTCAGATGGATCCCGATCCTGTCTCTCTTCTAGAACGTCCCATGTCACCTGACGTTACTGTCATCTTTACAGTACAGAGATCTCCACTGCCCAGGGTTGTCCCATCTTGGGACTGGTAGGGTAGGGTCAAACCCAAGGCGCCTTGTCCTGTCCCGTGGCACTCAGCTGTCCCCTGTCCACACCCGCAGAACTCGGAGGAGCAAAACAGTCAGTTCCAGAGCCTGGAGCAGGTGAAACGGCGCCCTGCCCACCTCATGGCCTTCTTGCAGCACGTAGCTCTGCAGTTTGAACCTGGACCCCTGGTGAGGATGTGACTGGGGATGTGAAGGAGGGTGAGGGCTGGGGCAGACCAGACCTCAGGAAAACTTGCTAGACTAGAGAAGCTGAGCCAGCAGAGTCTGGAAAATCTAGAACACTGCGTGCAATCTAGAAGCAGTGATAGGAGGATTGCTGTGTGTTTGAGGCCACCCTGAGGCTACATAGTGAATTCCAGGTCAGCCTGGACTAGAGTGAGACCCTACCTCGAAACTCCCCTGCAAAAAAAAAAAAAAAAAAAAAAAGAAAGAAAGAAAGAAAGAAAGAAAGAATTTTGGTTCCTGAGCCTCTCTTAGTCCAAGGCCCATGCTGACAACATCTTGCATAGTTTTGATAACTGAGGCCCAGAGACTTCTCGGAGCTTCCTCACCATTCCATGTTTTGAGGGTGGGCAAGGGGGCATGGATATAAGTTTGTAGAGAAGGAGTCCTGCCACAATGGAGTGAGTTCTTAGCATATGCGTGGACTTGTCACGTTGACAGCATCCCGCACCAGTTCCCGTGGGTTCCCACTGCATTACCAGCGCCACCCAGCACAGGGTAACCTGGCACACAAGTGACGTCAGGAGATGGTTAACCATGAACGAGTGAGTGCGCCTCACTTCTCCAAGTTACTACGCTGGCCCCCGCCTGGAGACACGGGAATCGGAAACTGCCTCTCAGCCCCACTCAGTAACTTTAGGTCGTGGGATGTACTAGGGACAGGCTGTCTGCACTCAGATCCCACTTTGCTATTACCAGCTCTTGTTTGTCTGTTTGCTGGTTAGTTTTTCAAGGTAGGGTCTCACTCTAATTCAGGCTGACCTGGAATTCACTCTGTAGTCTCAGGGTGGCCTTGAACTCCTGGTGATCCTCCTACCTCAGCCTCCTGAGTGCTGGGATTAAAGGCGTGCGCCACCACGCCTGACCTTTTTTTTTTTTTTTTTTTTAAGATTTTATTTTATTTATTAGAGGCACAGGGAGGGAGGGAGAGAGAGAGAATGGGTACACCAGCGCCTCTAGCAACTGCAAATGAACTCCAGATGCATGTGCAACCATGTGCATCTGGCTTATGTGGGACCTGGAGAATCAAACCCTGGGTCCTTGGGTTTTGCAGGTATGCGCCTTAACCACTAAGCCATCTCTCCAGTCCTTTTTTTTTTTTTTTTTTTTTTAAATTTACCATAGGGTTTTATTTGTATCAGTCCAAGTTTAGTATATGTGCTGCCAAAGCAAGCACTTAAAAAAATTTATTTATTTATTTATTTATTTATTTATTTATTTATTTATTTATTTGTAAGCAGAGAGCAGTAGAAGAGAGAGAGGGAGAATGGGCATGCCAGAGCCTCCAGCCACTGCAAATGAACTCCAGATACGTGCACCACTTTGTGCATCTGGCTTTATGTGGATACAGGTGAAATGAACCTGGATCTTTTGGCTTTCTTTGCAGGCAAGCACCTAACAGCTAAACCATCTCTCCAGTCCAAGCACTTTTTATTTTTTTGGTTTTTCAAGGCACAGTCTTGCTCTAGCCTTGGCTGATCTGGAATTTACTATGTAGTCACAGGGTGTCCTCAAACTCACAGCAATCCTACCTCTGCCTCCTGAGTGCTGGAATTAAAGGCCATCATGCCCAGCTTATTTTGTTTTGTTTTTTTTTACAAGGGTCTCACATAGCCCAGGCTAGTCTCACTATATAGCCGAGGATGGACTTGAACTTCTGATCCTCCTGCTTCTGTTTCTCAAGTGCTAGGAATGCAGGTGTGCATGACCATACCTGGTTTATATGATGCAATGTATTGAAACCAGGGTCTTGTGCGTGTTAGGTAAGCCCTTTACCAACTGAGCTATATATCCCAAGCCTTATTTGTTTTCGAGGTAGGGCTTCGCTCTGGCCCAGGCTGACCTGGAATTCATTCGGTAGTCTCAAGGTGGCCTCAAACTCTCGGCAATCCTCCTACCTTTGCCTCCCAAGTGCTGGGATTAAAGGCTTGCGCCACCATGCCTGTCTTATTTTCTTTTTTCTTTTTTTAAATATATTTATTTGAGAGAGATTGGGACAGATAGAGAATGGGCATGTCAGGGCCTCCAGCCACTGCAAACGAACTCCAAACATGTGCACCCCCTTGTGCATCTGGCTTACGTGGGTCCTGGAGAATTGAACTGGGATCCTTTAGCTTTGCAGGTAAATGCCTTAACCACTATGCTGTCTCTCCAGCCCTTATTTTCTTTTTTCTTGCACATTTTTCATTTCAAGTGAGTGAGTGAGTGTGGACACACCAAGGCCTCCACAAAGAAACTCTAGATCCATCTATGTGGGTATTAAGGAATTGGACTTGGGCCATCAGGGTTTACAGGCAAACACCTTAACCTCTTTGCCATCTCTTTTGTTTATTTATTTATTTGGGAGACAGAGACAGGTAGCTAGAGAGAACGGGCAGACCAGGCCATCTAGCTATTGCAAAAGAACTTCAAATACTTGTGCATCTGGCTTATGTGGGTATTGGGGAATCAAACCTGGGTCCTTAGGCTTTTCAGGCAAGTGCTTTAACTGCTGAGCCACCTGTCTCCCTAGCCCCTGTTTTGTCTTTTGGAGATTGTGTTTCATGTAGCTTAGGTTGTGCATCTGGCTTGACGTGGGTACTAGTGAATAGAACCTGGGTCATTAGGCTTTGCAGGCAAGCACCTTAACCGCTGAACCATCTCTCCAGCCTGTGGTTGTTTTTTATTTTTGGTTTGTTTTTGTTTTTTCAAGGTAGGGTCTCACTCTAGCCCAGACTGACCTGGAATTCATTATGCGCCACTATGTGCATCTGGCTTACATGGGATCTGGAGAATTGGGGTCCTTAGGCTTTGCAGGCATGCACCTTAACTGCTAAGCCATCTCTCTAGCCCCCAGCTGGTTTTTGTTGTTGTTGTTGTTTTGTTTTTTCAAGGTAGGGTCTCACTCTTGCACAGGCTGACCTGGAATTCACTCTGTAGTCTCAGGGTGGCCTCGAACTCACAGCTATTCTCCTACCTCTGCCTCCCGAGTGCTGGGGTTAAAGGCGTGCGCCACCACGCCCGGCTCCCCAGCTGGTTTTTGTTGTTGTTTTGTTTTTTCAAGGTAGGGCCTCACTCTAGCCTAGGCTGGCCTGGAATTCACTCTGTATTCTCAGAGTGGCCTCGAATTCACGGCGATCCTCCTACCTCTGCCTCCCAAGTACTGGGATTAAAGGCGTGCGCCACCATGCCCAGCTCTGTTGTTGTTTTTTATTTTATTTTATTTATTTGAGAGAGGGAGAATGGGCACACTGGGGCCTTCAGTCACTGCAAATGAACTCCAGATGTGTGCGCCACCTTGTGCATCTGGCTTACGTGGGTCCTGGAGAATCAAACCTGGGTCCTTTGGCTTCACAGGCAAATGCCTTAACTGCTAAGCCATCTCTCCAACCCCTGTTTTTGTACTTTTTGAGATTGTCTCATATAGCCCAGGCTGGCCTCAAACTTGCTATGTAGCTGAACGTTCCTACTTCTGCCTCCCAAGTGCTGTGACTACAAGCAGGAACCACACGCCTGGTTTCAGTTTTCCCATGTGTTAAACAGTGATAATGATGGTTCCTTGACTGAATGTGCATCAGTGGCACTGGGTGTCATCAAGTCCTCTGAATAGGTCATAGTAAATAGTGGGAACCATGGACAATAGAAAATTCGAAAATTGGCCGGGCATGCTAGTGCACGCCTTTAATCCCAGCACTCGGGAGGCAGAGGTAAGGAGGATCATCCTGAGTTCGAGGCTGCTACAGAGTGAATTCCAGTTCAGGCTGAGCTAGAGTGAGACCATATCTTGAACCACTCCCCCTAAAAAAAAGGAAAAGAAAATGCTTGTTATGGTAGCCCCAAGAATCTTCAGTAGACACCCACCGGGGTCTGGACAGGGAGTTATTAGAAGAAGTGGCATTTGAACCCCACAACCATGGAGTGGTCACGAAGCCTCTCGGGCTATCCCCCGTCTTGGGGTGTGGGGGTGACAGGATGGAGAGGGAGGCAAGTCACTCTGTGTGTCCCCAGCTCTGCTGCCTGCATGCAGAAATGCTGAGCTCTCTGGGTACCAAAGAGGCCAAGAAAGCCTTCCTCGACTTCTACCACAGCTTCCTGGAGAAGACCGCGGTGAGACACACCTTCCATCCTCCCCTGTCCCCCACCCCTGCGTAGACCTAGGGACCCACCATGGACCTCCTAGCCTCTGCCCGCTGAGGCAGCCTGAAGGACAGCCTGGCCGGGGAGTGACTGCCAACCTGCCCCCCCACTCTAGAGACTTTCCTCAGACCTTCCTGTCACCAGCTCTCCTAGGCTGCATCCTGCCGCTCCTCTGCTCACCCCTGTCTCCTCCCTGAACAGCTTCTACGGGTGCCAGTCCCTCCCAGCGTTGCCTTTGAACTTGGTAAGCAAAGGGGAATGGGACTGGGGATGAGGGAGGGTCTCTGGCATTAGGCCCCGCAGAGCGAGACCATCAAGATTCTTTTGTTGGTTTATTTTTTTTTTTTGATTTCCGAGGTAGGGTGTCACTCTAGCCCAGGCTGACCTGGAATTCACCGTGTAGTCTCAGGGTGGCCTCGAACTCATGGCTATCATCCTACCTCTGCCTCCCAAGTGCTGGGATTAAAGGCTCATGCCTGATTCTTTTATTCCTTCTTGGTGGTAACAGCCCAAGGAAGTATGCCTGTTTGAGTCCTTGGGTGGGGTGGGGACAGTGATCTAAGGGATTTGGGAGCTGGCCCCGGCAAATGGGAGCTTCCCCCCCCCCAACAACTCCTACATGCGTCCCTCTGTAGACCGCACACGGCCCGACCTCATCTCTGAGGACGTCCAGCGGCGGTTTGTGCAAGAGGTGGTTCAGAGCCAACAGGTGGCCGTGAGCCGGCAGCTGGAGGACTTCCGGTCCAAGCGACTCATGGGCATGACACCCTGGGAGCAGGACCTGGCCCAGCTAGAACCCTGGATGGGGAAGGACCGAGCCAACTACGAGGCCCGGGAGCGGCATGTAGCTGAACGGCTGCTGGCCAACCTAGAAGAGATGCAGTGAGTGGGCAGAGGGAATGTCATCCAGCCAGTAACTTCCCCCAGGCGTCAGACTTTCATCCTTAGCATTTGTGTCCTTGTCCTGCCCTGGCCTTTTTCATTCTTCTTGACCCTTCCACAGTCTTGTGTTCAGGCCTGGGCACTCCTGTCCTCCCACATGGAAGTCACTCGCTCTGCCCTCTCCTTGCCCTGCCTACACACCAGGCTTAGCAACCCATAGGTGTGAGCCGGTGGGCAGGGACCCCAGGCTTCCTGAAAGCAATACACAGTTTCTTTCTTTTCTCTACAGACATACCATCTCCACAGATGAAGAGAAGAGGTAATAAGGATGGAGCATGTTGGGGAGCCACTAGGCCGCTGGGCCTCAGGGGACCTGGGGGCCTCCTTGGAGCAGCACCCTTGCTCCCGGCTATGAGACCTGCACCTTTCTCAGACTCACAGGAAATGGTTGGGGGGGGGTGATCAGGAGAGAGGGGGCCGTGTGTCACTGCCTCTGGCTGTCTTTTTCACTTCACCATCTCTTCCATAGTGCCGCTGTGGTCACCGCCATCAGCCTGTACATGCGTCACCTCGGGGTGCGGACCAAGAGCGGGGACAAGAAGTCGGGGAGGAACTTCTTTCGGAAAAAGGTGCTGAGGTCAACCCTGGCCCTTGTCTCCTCCGGAGGGCTGACCCCTACAGCAGCCTCCTTGTGATGTGTCCCGTAGGCAATGCTCACCTCTGCTTTCCTCCCACAGGTGATGGGGAACCGGCGGTCTGACGAGCCCCCTAAGACCAAGAAAGGGCTGAGCAGTATCCTAGATGCGGCCCGATGGAACAGGGGAGAACCAACGGGTAAGGTGCCCTGGCCTCGTTCCGTCCCTTCCTGCTGGCCCCAGGCCACCCCAGCTCACTGGCCCATTCTCATTTCAGCTCCAGATTTCCGACACCTAAAAAGCGAGGTTGATGGTAATAAGCCCATAGCCAGAGCATCTGCGCTGGGTCTGAGGGAGGAGGGCCGGGCCCGGAACCCCCCCCCCGCCCCCCCAGTCTGAGGGAGGAGGGCCACGTCTGCACCCCGGGTCTGAGGGAGGAGGAGGAGGCTGAGAGGACTTCTTGGAACTCTGGGTGACAGAGGTGGATGAAGAGGGTCACTGCTCTTCCCTTCTGTCCCCAGGAGAGAAGCTGGGCCCTGGAGACCGAAAGGGAGGCCTGAGTGTGCCCTCTCGGGACAGAAACATTGGGGCTCCTGGGCAGGACGCCCCTGCAATCTCTCTGCACACTGTGTCTGGAGACAGCCCTGACCGGGAACCAGGTGAGGCTGTTCTGGGCCAGGGACGCCCCCTCCCCTCCCAGATGAACCCCCTGTCCCCTGGGTCACCTCTCCTTCACTGTCTCCTCCCTCCTGCTGAACACAGTGCTGTTAACCACTGGCGTCCGGCTCCAGGTCACCTCTGAGGGTTTCTTCCTGGGCTCTTATGTTTTTATTTGTTTTATTTTCTTTTTTTGGTTTTTCGAGGTAGGGTTTCACTCTGGTCCAGGCTGACCAGGAATTCACTATGTAGTCTCAGGTGGCCTCGAACTCACTGCAATCCTCCTACCTCTGCCTCCCGAGTGCTGGGATTAAAGGCGTGTGCCACCACGCCCGACTTGTTTTTTTTTGTTTTTTATTGACAGCGTCCTTAATTGTAGACAATATCCCATGGTACTTCGTCCCTCCTCCCCCCCCCACTTTCCCCTTTGAAACTCCACTCTCCATCATATCCTCCCCTCAGTCAGTCTCTCTTTTATTTTGATGTCATGATCTTTTCCTCCTATTAGGATGGTCTTGTGTAGGTAGTGTCAGGCACTGTGAGGTAATAGATATCCAGGCCATTTTGTGTCTGGAGGAGCACGTTGTAAGGAGTCCTACCCTTCCTTTGGCTCTTACATTCTTTCCGCCACCTCTTCCACAATGGATCCTGAGCCTTGGAAGGTGTGTTAGAGATGTTTCAGTGCTGAGCACTCCTCTGTCCCTTCTTGTCAGCACCATGGTGCCTTCTGAGTCATCCCAAGGTTTCCACCATCTGAAAAGAGAAGCTTCTCTAACCAGAAGTGAGACTAGCATTAATAAGTGGGTGTGGACATTAAGAGAAGCGCTTACTGGGCAGTTTGGTGAGCACAGTCTATAATACATTTAGCCAGACAGCAGCAGATGTTACACCCTTAGGGCTCATGACTACCCTTTGTCTGCTTTCAGTATCAGGCATGTACTCCCTCCCATGGAGCGGGCCTCCAGTTCAATTAGAGAGCGGTTGGTTTCTCCCATAACAGACATGCCACTATTGCATGTTGGCTCATTTGGCTATTTGTTTTTCGAGTAGGGTCTCAGTGGAGCCCAGGCTGACCTAGAATTAACTATGTAGTCTCAGGGTGGCCTTGAACTCACAGTCATCCCTCTCACCTCTGCCTCCCAAGTGCTGGGATTAAAGGTGTGTGCCACCCTGCCCGGCCTGGCTCTGATTTTTGTCCCAGTGCCATATCTTCCAATTCTTGGACTAGATTTCTTGGGTGGATTTTTTTTTTTTTTTTTCGAGGTAAGGTCTCACTCTAGCCCAGACTGACCTGGAATTCAGGGTGGCCTCGAACTCACCATGATCCTCCTATGTCTCCCTCCCTGTGCTGGGATTAAAGGCGTTGGCACTCTGGGGGTGGTGACTTTGACCTTGACTGGGGGAGGCACTCTAGTTCTCGGACATCTCTACTCTTCTGCTATAAGCCCTGCCCCCAAGGTTCTCTGAGGTCTGAATGTGTTTCTGTCCCCACAGATTTGAGCCCTGAGCCAGTGGGTGGTGGTTGCCAGGGGCTGAGAACTTTACAGCCTTCCTCCCCAGTGCATGGCTGCAGTGGGTGGGCCTCACCACACTACAGGCTTTCCAACTGCCCTTGCTTCCCCTCCACCTGCAGGTGCTGACCCCCCTCTGGAGCAGGGGGACATACCCCCACAGGGCCCTGCGAGCTTGGAGCCCTTGGCACCCCCAGAGAGCACGGACGAGGGTGCCGAGACAGAGAGGTGCCTGGCTGGGTGCGGGAGGGCCTGCACCAGGCAGGGAGGGTGTGCGGGGCTGCTGCCATGTGCATCTGCCCGCTGCTTCCAGCTCCTCTTCCTCCCTTTCTTGGGGTCTTCACAACTTTTCTTGTTCCTTCTCCCTTGTTTCTCATTCTCTGCTTCATATCTTTCTTCCCTTTCGCCTTTCTCCTGCCTCCTCTCTGGCCTCTCTTCTCCCTCTTCTTCTTCACTCTTTTCCCAACCCTTCCCTTCTCCATCCTCCTCCTAAGCTCTTCTTTCCTCATCCCCGCCCCGCCTCCTGGTGCCCCTCGCCTTCTTCCTCCATTCCCCTCCCCACTCCATACCTCTCCTGCTCCGTGTCCTGGGGGCCCTGTCCCCCTCACAGTTGGGGGCAGGCTCTGCCCCCTTGCCTGTCCTCGTGCCGCTGCTTTGGGGACCCCTTGGTGGGTATGGGGAGCTGGTTTGGGATCCACTTCGCCCCCCTCTGACCCTGTGCCCTCTCTCCCCAGAAGGTGGAAGAGGTGGGTGCCTGGGCCCTGGGTGGGGGGAGGGCTAGCCCTCCCCCGAGTTCTCCCAGCCCCTCCCCCTCCCCATGGCCATCACCTCCCTGCGCCCCGCCCCCTTCGAGGGGAGGGTTGGGTAGGGACATCACTCACTCTCCCGGTTGAAGAGCTAAGTATGGAAATCCTCCTTTGCCCTGGGCCCCTGTCCCCTGCCTCAGGGAAGGGAGGGGCCAGTCTTGCGGGCTACAATGGGTCCTCTCCCCTACCAGATAACAGTATTCCTCCTGGCCCCCCAGATCCCCAGTGCCTCCCCCAATCACACCACTTCTGACGCGCTCTTCTGTTGCATGTTCTGTCCTTGTCTCCCCTGTTCCTGACCCTGTCCTGGTCTCCCCTGTCCCTGACCCTATCCTGTCTCTTCCTGTCCCTGACCCTGTCCTGGTCTCCCCTGTCCCTGACCCTATCCTGTCTCTCCCCTGTCCCTGACCCTGTCCTGGTCTCCCCTGTCCCTGTCTCTGACCCTGACCCTGTCCTGGTCTCCCCTGTCCCTGACCCTGTCCTGGTCTCCCCTGTCTCTGACCCTGACCCTGTCGTGGTCTCCCCTGTCCTGGTCTCCCCTGTCCCTGACCCTGTCCTGGTCTCCCCTGTCTCTGACCCTGACCCTGTCCTGGACTCCTCTGTCTCTGACCCTGACTCTGTCCTGGTCTCCCCTGTCCTGGTCTCCCCTGTCCTGGTCTCCCCTGTCCTGGTCTCCCCTGTCCTGGTCTCCCCTGTCCCTGACCCTGTCCTGGTCTCCCCTGTCCCTGACCCTGTCCTGGTCTCCCCTGTCTCTGTCCCTATTCTTGTCCTGGTCTCTCCCTGTCTCTGTCCTGACCTCTGCCTGATTCTGTCCTTCGCCTCGGGGTCCAGGCTATCAGGGCGTCTGGGGCGCTCCGAGAGCCTGAGGGTGAGTGACCGCCGCCGGCCTTCCCGGGGCAGCCTCGGGGCTAAGGGCCGGGGTGGGGGCCGCTCCCGGAGCGACGTGGACATGGACCCCAGCTCTGCCACGGCCGTGCTTGGCCCTGCCCGACGAGCCACGTACGTTACCCCCCACACATCTGTTGAGGAAGCTTGGAGGAGTTGGGGAGGGGCTGGTGTTAGAGTCACAAGGAAATAGGAGGCCAGCTGCAGGAGTCACAGACCTTTGAGAAGTGGGGAGGTGGGAGGATGCTTCTGTCTGTATCATGGACTACCTTGGGAGCATCCGTAGAGGAGCAGAGGCTCCTTCCTCCCTGGGTGGCTCAGGCTGGGCCCTGAAGAGTCCTCTGCCCACAGCCCCGAGCCTGGAGATGATGGGGAACCTGGACGACTGGGACTGGAACTGGAGCCAGAGGAGCCTCCTGGCTGGCGGGAGCTCGTTCCCCCGGACACCCTGCTCAGCCTGACCAAAAGCCAGGTGAAGCGACAGGAGGTCATCAGCGGTAGGTGTCACCCCTTCCACCTGGTGTGGCCAGGCAGAGGCCCAGCCAGAGACATGTCCATCTGATCTTGTGACCACAGGGTGGCTCCTTGAAACCAAGGTACTATAGGACAGCCAGTCAGTGGGCTCGTAGTGATGCCTCCAGAGAGCCAGAGGCGGAGCCAGGCCTGGTGGTGCAGCTACTGGGGAAGCGGAGGTAGGAGGATCACAAGTTCAAGGCCAGCCTGGGCTCCAACGTGAGTTTAACAGTAGCAGCCTGGGTAACTTAGTAAGACTCAATCACTCAAATAAAAAGTAAGAAGAGAGGGGCTGGCATGATGGCTTAGCGGGTAAGGCACTTGGTTGCGAAGCCTAAGGACTCAGCGTTCAACTCTCCAGGTCCCATGTAAGCCAGGTGCACAGGTGATGCAAGTGCACAAGGTGACACATGTATCTGGAGTTTGGTGACATTGGCTGGGAGGCCATGGCTCGCCAATATTCTCTCTCTCTCTCTCTTACAAAAAAAAAATAATAATAATAAAAAGATTTAAAAAACTAAAAAGTAAAGAGGGCTAGCACTGTAGGTCAGTGGTGGAATGTTTGTCGGGCCTGAGTGAGGGCCTGAGTTCTAGCACTGAAAGAGGCCAGGGTGGGCAGAAACACTAGATAAGGGCTGGAGAGATGGCTCAGTGGTTAAGGCGCTTGCCTGCAAAGCTAAAGGACCCAGGTTCAGTCCCCATGCCCATGTAAAGCGAGATGCATAAAGTGGTGCATGTGTCTGGAGTTCAGTTGCAGTGGCTGGAGGCCCTGGCGTGCCCAAAATAGTAGTAGATAAACTTAAATTTTGCTTTTTTTTTTTTTTTTTTTTTTTTTTGAGTTAGGGTCTCACTCTAGCCCAGGCTGACCTGGAATTCACTATGTAGCCTCAGGGTGGCCTCGAACTCATGGCAGTCCTCCTGCCTCTGCCTCCAAACTGCTGGGATTAAAGGCGTGTGCCACCATGCCCAGCTAGTTCTTTTCTTAAAAAGTTTAAAGACAGGGCTGGAGAGATGGCTTAGCGGTTAAGGCGCCTGCCTCCTAAGCCTAAGAACGCTGGTTGCAATCTCCAGGTCCCACGTTTAGCCAGATGCAGTGACGCAAGGGCGCAATGCCGCACTTGACCACAAGGGGGCACACGCATCTGGATTTCGTTCACAGCGGCTGAACCTCTGTCTTCCTCTCCCTCTCTGTCTGTCTCTCTCTGTGCCTCTCTCTCCAAAAATAGATAAAATAATAAAATAAATAAACAAAAAAGTTTAAAGACAGGTATGGTAGGTAGCTCGTGCCTAATAATCCCAGCATTCAGGAGGCTGAGGTGAGGGATTTGCCATGAGAGAGAGAGAATTGACACACCATGGCCTCTAGCCACTGCACTGGTGTGCAGCACCTGGTGTGTATGTGTCACCTCGTGTGTCTGGCTTACGTGGGTACTGGGGAGTTGAACCTGGGTCCTTAGGCTTTGCAGGCAAGTGCCTTAACTGTTAAGCCATCTCCCCTGCCCTAAATTTTAAAATTACTTATTTGTGTGGAGGGAGTCGTGTGCATGTAGAGGCGACTTCCCATTGTCACCGGTGTACCAGGATCACAGATGCATGTGCCACTTTGCATCCAGCTTTACGTGATTGCTGAGGAATTAAACCTGGGTTCTCAGGCTTCGCAAGAAAGTGCCTTTAACCACTCAGCCATCTCCCCAGACCCTTATTTAGCTCTTAAAATGTGGTAGATGTAGCTGAGCATTGAATTTTTATGTCTCATTTACATATTAATTAGTTAAAATGGAAACTGAAGTACAGGTAGTGATGACCTCATTGGACTGTATAGCATTTTCTCTCGCCAGAAAATAAAGCAGGAAGCCAGTCATGGTAGCACGTGTCTCTAATCCCAGCACTTGGGAGGTCGAGGCAAGGAGAGCAGACACAGTAAAACAAACTTAACTACATAGCCAGTTACAAGCTAGCACGGGCTACATAAGACCCTGTCTCAACACACACACATGCATACAGAAATATATATACCAAACTAAAGCCAGGTGTGGTGGAGCACGCCTTTAACCCCAGCACTCGGGAGGCAGAGGTAGGAGGATCCCCGTGAGTTCGAGGCCACCCTGAGGTTATATAGTGAATTCCAGGTCAGCCTGGGCTAGAATGAAACCCTACCTGGAAAAGAAAATAGCTAAATGATTGGACACTGAACAGAGCAGCGGGCTTGCTAGTGGTTGGTGTGACTAACTTGTCTTAATTTGCTTGGGACTTTCCCAGTTTTATCCCTGGAAGTCCTGAAGCCAGCCAACTGGGACCACTGGTCACCCTGGCTGGCTGACCAGCAGAAGAGAAAGGCAGTGGGTTTTAGAGCTCTCAGTGGCCCCTTAAGTTCCCCTCACATCAACTTCTTGGAAGCTTTGCTCAACCCTCCACCCCTTTATTCTTTATTATTATTATTTTTTTTTTTTTTTTTTTGGTTTTGCGAGATAGGGTCTCACTCTGGCTCAGGCTGACCTGGAATTAACTATGCAGTCTCAGGGTGGCCTCGAACTCTTGGCGATCCTCCTACCTCTGCCTCCCGAGTGCTGGGATTAAAGGTGTGCGCCACCACGCCTGGCTATATTATTATTATTATTATTATTATTATTATTTTATTTTATTATTATTATTATTATTTTTGGTTTTTCGAGGTAGGGTCTTACTCTAGCCCAGGCTGACCTGGAATTCACTATGTAGTCTCAGGGTGACCTTGAACACACAGTGATCCTCCTACCACTGCCTGCTGAGTGCTAGGATTAAAGGCATGCACCACCATGCCCAGCTTTTTTTTTTTTTTTTTTTTACTTTTAATTTTTTGGTTTTTGAGGTAGGGTTTTACTCTAGCCCAGACTGAGCTGGAATAATTCACTGTGTAGTCTCAGGGTGGTCTTGAAATCACAGCAATCCTCCTATCTCTGCCTCCTGAGTACTGGGATTAAAGGTGTATGCCACCATGCCCGGCTCAGTTTTTTTAAATTTGTTTATTTATTTTAATATTTTATTTTAATGTTTTATTTTTATTTATTTGAGAGAGAGAGGCAGAGGGAGTGGGGGAGAAAGGGCACCCCAGGGCCTATAGCCACTGCAAAAGAACTTCAGACACATGCGCCAACTTGTGCATCTGGCTTACATGGGTCCTGGGGAATTGAACCTGGGTCCTTTGGCTTTGCAGGCAAACACCTTAGCTGCTAAGCCATCTATCTCTTCAGCCTCCGGCTCAGTTTTTATTTTTTATTTAGTTATTTAAGAGAAAGAAGCAGATAGAGAATGGGCACACCAGGAACTCCAGACACATGCGCCACCTTGTGCATCTGGCTTTGCGTGGGTCCCTGGGGAATCGAACCTGGGTCCTTTGGCTTTGCAGGCAGGCGCCTTAAGCGCTAAGCCATCTCTCCAGCCCCGCCCCCCAGAGCTTACACCCTCCCCAGTGATGCTGCCTGCTTTGGGGTCTGCAGAGCTTCTGGTGACCGAGGCTGCCCACGTGCGCATGCTCCGGGTGCTGCATGAGCTCTTTTACCAGCCCATGGCTGACGGGGGCTTCTTCCCCCTGGAGGAGCTGCAGAACATCTTCCCCAGCCTGGACGAGCTGATCGAAGTGCACTGTGAGTACCGCCCACAGCCCCCACTGCAGCCTTCAGGAGCCCCTTCTCCCCCAGGCAGCCTTTATCCTACTCCGGGGGGGTACAGACCCACCCTTGAGTGCATGGAGAGCAACAGGCTATCAGCCCAAATATCAGCCCCAAGCCAGGCAAGCGTGGTGGCGCACGCCTTTAATCTCAGCACTGGGGAGGCAGAGGTGGGAGGATCGCCGTGAGTTCAAGGCTTGCCTGAGACTACATAGTGAATTCCAGCTCAGCCTGGGCTAGAGTGAGACCCTACCTCGAAAAACCAAAAGATAGAGAGGAAGGAAGGAAGGAAGGAAGGAAGGAAGGAAGGAAGGAAGGAAGGAAGGAAGGAAGGGGAGGGAGGAATCAGAGAAGCTACCTGCAACCTCACCATCCGACCCCCACACACACCAGTTCCCAGCCAGATGTTCCAGCCTTCTGGACCCCAGAAGAAGCACCTCATCTTAATGCTCACTGTCCCCCCACCCCCAACCAGCCCTGTTCCTGGATCGCCTGATGAAGCGGAGGCAGGAGAGTGGCTACGTCATTGAGGAGATCGGAGACGTGCTCCTGGCCCGGGTGAGTGCTCCACACAGGATTCTTGGTCCTCTGCCCTCCTGCCCCAGGGGTAGGGGTCCCAGCCCTGCCCTACTTTAGGCTTCCATCTCTGTACAAGACTGTTCCTGCCAGTCCACCTGAGACCTTTCCTGGCCTGAATCTCCCTGTAGTTTGATGATGCGGAGGGCTCGTGGTTCCAGAAAATATCCTCCCGCTTCTGCAGCCGCCAGTCATTTGCCTTAGAGCAGCTCAAAGCCAAACAGCGCAAGGAGCCCCGGTTCTGTGCTTTTGTGCAGGTGCGGTGGGGCCTGGTCCCCAAGGAGGAGGGCTGGGCCTGGACTGTGAGGTTCTGAGGGATGAGGGCTGGAGTCTGACCTCTGGGTCTGGAGGAGGAGGGCTGTGCCTGGACCCCCGGAACTGAGGGAGGAGGGCTGTGCCTGGACCCCTGGGTCTGAGGGAGGAGGGCCGGGTCTGGACTGCTGGGTCTGAGGGAGGAGGGCTGGGTCTGGACCCTGGGTCTGAGGGAGGAGGGCTGGGTCTGGACTGCTGGGTCTGAGGGAGGAGGGCTGAGGTCTGGATCCTGGGTCTGAGGGAGGAGGGCTGAGGTCTGGACCCCTGGGTCTGGAGGAGGAGGGCTGGGCCTGGATCCCCGGATCTGAGGGAGGAGGGCTGGAGTCTGACCCTGGGTCTGAGGGAGGAGGGCTGTGCCTGGATCCCTGGGTCTGAGGGAGGAGGGCTGGGTCTGGACCCTGGGTCTGAGGGAGGAGGGCTGTGCCTGGATCCTGGGTCTGAGGGAGGAGGGCTGGGCATGGCCCTGGGCAACCCTGGTGCTGTTTGCGCTTTAGGAAGCTGAGAGCCGTCCCCGATGCAGGCGCCTGCAGCTGAAGGACATGATCCCCACAGAGATGCAGCGGCTGACCAAGTACCCCCTGTTGCTCCAGAGCATCGCACAGAACACAGGTAGCCTCTTGGGCCTCTTCTCTTCCTCTAGCCATGGCCACTGAGTCAGGAGCTCGCGGGCTCAAGGTCACGTGTCTGCCTGTGTACAGAAGAGCCAGCGGAACGGGAGAGAGTGGAGCTGGCGGCCGAGTGCTGCCGGGAGATTCTGCAGCACGTCAACCAAGCCGTTCGGGACATGGAGGACCTGCTGGTGAGTCGGGGCGCAGGGTGGGGATATGCCCAGAGAGCACACAGCCCTTCCACTTTCTCCAGGATCCCAGATCGTCCAGGGGTCACCTGGTCCTCAGCGTCTCCCCCTCAGAGTCGGTGGAGACCAGGCATGACCAGGTTGCCCCCTGAGGAGTTGGCCTTGCCACTCTGCTTCCCTACCCCATGTGTAACCCTCCTGTCCCTGCCCCAGCGGCTCAAGGATTACCAGCGGCGCCTGGACTTGTCTCACCTAAGGCAGAGCAATGACCCCATGCTGAGTGAGTTCAAGGTAAGCCTTGGGGTCTCCCTGCTGCCCAGCTATCAGTGTACCGGGAGACCCTTGGCCTCGGCCTCATTCCCAGGTGATTCCTGGCTCTGAGCTGTCCCATTTGCCTCCCTCCCTTCCCTTCCCCTTGTCACCTGCACTGACTGTCCTTCTGCCCCAGAACCTGGACATCACCAAGAAGAAGTTGATCCACGAAGGTCCACTGACGTGGCGGGTGACCAAAGACAAGGCAGTAGGCACGTCCAGTGGAAGGGCAGGGGGGGCGTGTGGAGCAGGCTGGGCCGAGGGGTCAGGTGCGAGCGCCCGGTGACCTCTCCCCACAGAGGTCCATGTGCTCCTGCTGGATGACCTGCTGCTGCTGCTCCAGCGCCAGGACGAGCGGCTGCTGCTCAAGTCGCACAGCCGGACGCTGACGCCCACCCCCGACGGCAAGACCATGCTGCGGCCTGTGCTGCGGCTCACGTCAGCCATGACCCGCGAGGTGGCCACCGGTGAGGAGTGGCCGGGGAGTGGCCTGGGATGGGTCATCTGAGCGGCGGTTCCCTGGGGAGTGTGCAGCCGAACCCTCCAAAGAACCAAGGACCCTCTCCTTGGGATGAAGGGCGGCCCCTGCAGAGGCTTAGGGGACAGTCTTGTCTGCTGAGGCAGGGGTGGCCAGGACTGGGTAAAGGAAAAGTGGGCCTGATGGCACACAGGAGGTTGAGACAAGAGGATTCTAAATTCAAGGCCAGCCTGGGCTATAGAGTGAGAGCCTGCCTGTCTCAAAAAAATAAGTAAGTGGTGGCGCACGCCTTTAATCCCAGCACTGGGGATGCAGATGTTGGAGGATCACCATGAGTTCAAGGCCACCCTGAGAATACAGAGTGAATTCCAGGTCAGCCTAGGCTAGCGTGAGACCCTACCTCAAAAAAAAAAAAAAGTAAAAGTTGGGCTGGAGAGATGGCTTAGTGGTTAAGGCTCTTTCCTACAAAGCCTAAGGACCTAGGTTTGATTCCCCAGGACCCATGTAAGCCAGATGCACAAGGTAGCACATGCTTCTGGCATTTGTTTGCAGTGGCTAAAGGTCCTGATGCACCCATTCTCTCTCTCCCTCTCTCTCTTTCAAATATATATAAAAATAAAACATTTAAAAATTATTTTAAAAAAAAGCCGGGCATGGTGGCACATGCCTTTAATCCCAGCACTCGGGGAGGCAGAGGTAGGAGGATTGCTATGAGTTCGAGGCCACCTTGAGACTACAGAGTGAATTCCAGGTCAGTCTGGGCAAGAGTGAGACCCTGAAAAACCTCGAAAAACCCCAAAACCAAAACAAAACAAAAAACTAAGTAGAGTAGAGGATCCTCTAAGTAGACGATCCTAGTTTATAGAGAGTCGTGGTCTGCCACTGCCTGCAAATCCTAATGACTTGGGGCATGTGCCAGGTTTGCAAACTGCTGAGTTGTGCCATATCCACTGGATGGTGGAAGGAGTGGGGGGGGGGTTCCATAGGACAGGATGGCCCAGGCACTCGTGGCCTGATTTGAGGGGAAGGCTCTGGAGGAAGGTTTGTGGGTCCTGAGAATTAGCGGAACAGCAAGGGTGAACTGCATCATGGTACAAAGTGTGCGTGTGTAGTTGGGGGCTTGCTTCCAGTATGTGCTCAGGGAAGGGCACACCCTGGGGCCCCTAACTCTGAGCCTGTCTCCTCCCTCCCTCTCCTGTGTGCAGATCACAAAGCCTTCTATGTCATTTTTACATGGGACCAGGAGGCCCAGATATACGAGCTGGTGGCGCAGACTGTGTCGGAGCGGAAGAAGTGAGGGAGTCCCTGGGCTTAGTGTGGGGATGGGAGGCCTCGCCTCGCACAGACAGGGTTGAGGGGTGCTGACGGCTCTGGTCTCTGCTCGCCTCCTTAGCTGGTGTGCTCTCATCACGGAGACAGCAGGATCCCTGAAGGTCCCCGCCCCTGCCTCCCGCCCAAAGCCCCGGCCCAGTCCAAGCAGGTGAGGGGTCAGGGCGGGAGCTGGAGAGCCAGGTCAGCTGGGACAGTGTCCCCGGATAGCCATCCGCAGAACCTGAGTCCCCAGCCCTGCCTCTGCGCGTGCATGCGTGCATGCGTGCGTGCGTGCATACGTACGCTTCTTCTCCCCAGTGTCTTTCATTGCCCGGCCCTCTCCCTGCCCCTGCTTCTCCCCATCCCTGGGCAAGGGATGCAGGCTCATCCATCCTTTGCTTCCTTTCCCTAGCACTCGAGAACCCCTGCTCAGTAGTTCTGAGAACGGCACCAGTGGCCGAGAGATGCCTCTAGCGGACGGTGAGGCCTGAGCTGGACCAGCTGGGCAGGGGGCAGTGGGCAGTGGGCAGTGTCGTGGGTGATGGGAGATGTTCACCAGGCGGCCCTCTGTCTTTCCAAACAGCCCGGATGGAGAGAATTCTCAGCGACCTCCTGCCTTTCTGTAGACCAGGCCCAGAGGGTCAGCTCGCTGCCACAGCCCTCCAGAAAGGTAGCCCAGCCCTGGGTCCTCCAGGACCACCAGCTAGCCAAACAGTGCCTCTGCTTGTCCTAGGAAAAGGCCCCCTCTTTGAAATGTCCTTATGTCCATCAGTCATGCCACCATCCTGGGGTGGCCCAAGTCCTTCTCTTCTATGGCTACCCTTGTACCCTTGAGCCAAAGTTCAGAGCCCCCAGCCTCACCTGCCTGCCCCCTTCTGGAGCGTCTCAGCCCCACCCCTCAGCTGCTGGCCTTTGGCTTCAGCCCTGTGTCCCCTGTTCCCTCCCTCCCACTACCCTGTCAGTGCTGTCCCTGAAGCAGCTGCTGTTGCGGGCTGAGGAAGACAGTGGTGCGGGGCCTCCCCGCGATGGGGATGGGGTGCCTGGCGGTGGCCCCCTAGGCCCAACACACACCCAGGAAATCGAGGAGAACTTGCTGAGCCTGGAGGACACCATCAAGCAGCTCGAGGTGCGGCTGGCAGAGTGGAGGGCTGTGGGTGGGCTGGGCAGGGGACCACCTCTTCACCCACCACTCCCTGCAGGAGTTAGAAGAGGAATTCTGCCGCCTGCGAGCCCTCCTGTCTCCCCTCGGGGGAAGCTCTGTTCCCCAGTCTGGCTGTGCCTGAGTGCGCTGTGCAGAGGTGAGTGGGCAGCTGGGCTCTGATGCTGTCCTGAAGGGGTGGTGTCCGGACCCCCTGTCCCCATCTCTGCTATCGAACTCTTTCTTGGCCTTTTCTGCTTTCTCAACCCCTTCTCTTCTCTGTCCCTGTCTCCCCTTCTCCTACACCCTCCAGGCCTGTAGTGAGGAGAGCAATGTGGGGGAAGAGGACGTGATGGGGGTCCCCCACCCCCCACGGCTGCCGCAGCATCTCATACCCCAAAGGGCCTGAGAAAGGGAGACTGGCCACGCCTGGGAGGGACTCAGCCGAAGTCCCTGCCTCCCCCTGCTGGCAGCTCGCTGCCTTTCTCCCTCCCGCCTTCTGCTTGGGGAACTCAGGGCTTCATTCCAGGGGGGGGCCAGGGCAACACCGGAAGCCCCATTTCCCCGGGCCACCTCAGTATTGCCTGTGGAGGTCGCCCCTCCACCCCCACCCCCAAGTGCCTTTGCTCTGTTTTTATACCCTGAATTGGAGGTTTATTTTTTAATATATATTATCTAATGAGAGGTGTGTGTGTGTGAGGGCAGCGGGGTCCACATCTAGGGTCCACCCATGAGTGTCTGCCATTGATTTCCTGGGTCTGACCCCGAGTCACCTCCACTCCTTTTGGCTGACCAAACTCCCCAAGAACCTACACACAGGCACACATGGGATATGAGGTGCAGTCCCCCCATTTCCCTCCCTCTGCGGGCCCCTTTGGTCATTCACAGTGTTGGGCATGCCACGTCTCACTGCTCTTTTATTTTTGTAGTAAACTCTGGAGGTGGCTGTGTGGGGTCCAGGGGAGCTGGTGGGGAGGGCCCCCTCCTGGGCAGGAGCTGGGGGCGGGGTTATTGCTCTGAGCTCCTTGTCCCCAGGGGGGCCTGTGTGGGAAGGTACCAGGAAGGGGGCCTGCACTGGGTTGGAGACACGGCCATACAAACACGCAGGTCACAGCACGGGGTGGGGGGACAGGGCAGGGGAGGCTGGGCTCCATATTGCACTTCAGGAGTGGGGCCAGGTGGGGACCCCCCTCAAACTGGAGCCTAGGGAAGAGGCTGGAAGCCATCATGTTCCTTCCCCCTCTGTGGAGGGAGGGTGTGAGCCCCACGCTGGGGTTGGAGGAGGAGGAGACTGGGCCCCCTGGGAGGGTACTGAGGGCTGGGCCTCGGCCTTGGGCTGGTGCCGAGGGCGGATCGGACAGAAGAAGCTTTGCCGGTGGCCTCCCTGGCCGCCTGGGCAGAATCCAGTGCCCCACACCTGTTCAGCTGCCGCTGCTCCCCGCTTTGCCTGACTTGGACTTGGGAGCCACGGGGAGGCCGTCCTCCCCATCGCTGTCCGAGCTGCAGCTGCTGACATCGGTGATCTCCAGCTCCGAGTCGCTGTCCTCCTTGCCCCCCAGCGTGGCGTCTGGGCCCCCGGCCCCCGGCAGTGCCAGGCGAGGGCCCATTGCCAGCCCTGTGGAACGCTCGGCTGCCAGGCTCTCACCTGTTGCAGCCAGCAGGGGTGCAGCTGTGGGGCCTCCCCCTGCCCCTGCAGAGGGCAAGTGTCCCAGGGACCCCAGAGGGTTGGGGTAGAAGTGAGGTGGGTAGAGAGAAGGGGGGAGCTTGGGGAAGGGGCCGGTGAGGTATGGATTAAAGTTCCAGGGGTACTCCGGGAAGGCTCGGCCATAAGGACTCAGCAGGCCAGGAGGCTTGGAATAACCAGTGGCACCTGAGGGACACAGGGATGAAGTCAGGCTGGACCATACTCAACCTAGGGTTGTACTCTACCTGTCGGAGTGATTAAGGGGTGTGCCTCCTGCATGTTCCACCCGTCCTCCCCTGTTCTCTCTCTCTCTTTTTTTTTTTTTGGTTTTGTAGGGTCTCACTCTAGCTCAGGCTGACCTGGAATTCACTCTGTAGTCTCAGGGTGGCCTTGAACTCACAGCAATCCTCCTACCTCTGCCTCCCGAGTGCTGGGATTAAAGGCGTGCGCCACCATGCCCAGCTTCCATTGTTGCTGGTGTCCACCTTTCCTTGTCCCCCATTTGTGTCCCAGCTATTCCAGCCTGCTGTAAGCTGCTCTACAGCACTGCATCCTCTGCCTTTTTGGTTTCATATGGTCCTGTTATGTAGTCCAGCCTGGACTCCATTTTTAATCCTCCTTCCTCAGCCTCAGTGCTGGAGTTATGGGTGTGCACCACTACACCTAGCTAGCATCCTCTGGCTTGTTTTGTTTTTGTTTTGAGTTAGGGTCTAACTCTAGCCCAGGCTGACCTGGATCTCACTCTGCAGTCCCAGACTGGCTTCAAAATCACTAGCTGTGCCTCTTGAGTGCTGGGATTAGAGGTGTGCGCCGCCACGCCAGCTTCCTCTGGCTTTTTTTTTTTTTTTTTTTTTTTCCAGGTAGGTCTCATTCTATCCCAGGCTGACCTGGAATTCACTCTGTAGTCTCAGGGTGGCCTTGAACTCATGTGTGTGCCACCACGCCCAGCTTCCTCTGGCTTTTTGTGGCAGGATCTCACTGTAGCCCAGGCTGGTGCCAAACTCCTGTGATCCTCCCTCCTCAGCCTCCTGAGTGCTGGGACAAAAGGTGTGTGCTCCCTCAGCCGGCTTTTTTTTTTTTTTTTTTCTTTGAGACAAGGCTTCATGTAACTCAGACAGGCCTCCAAGTTACTATGTAATTGAGAATGGCCTTGAACTTCTGATCCTCTTGCTTCTACTTTCCAAATACTGGTATTACAGGCATGCACCACAATGCCTAGTTTATGTGGTGTTAGGAATCAAACCTAGGGTTTTGTGTATGCTAGGCAAGCACTCTACCAAGTCAGCTACCTCCCCAGCCCTATTTTATTTTATTTTATTTTATTTTATTTTATTTTATTTTATTTTATTTTATTTTATTTTATTTTGTGTGTGTGTGTAGAGAGAGAGAGAGACTATGTAGGTGTGTGAGAATGAACTCCAGATGCACGTGCCAATTGTACTGTGACTCTACATGGATACTGGGGAATTGAACCCCAGGCTATTAGGCTTTGTGAGCAAGCGCCTTCAACCACTGAGCCGTCTCTCCAGCCCCTCTTCTAGCTTTTATTATTACTTTGGTTTTCAAGGTAGGGTCTCACTCTAGCTCAGGCTGACCTGAAATTCACTCTTTTTTTTTTTTTTTTTTTTTTGGTAGGGTCTCTTGAAATTCACTCTTTAGTATCAGGGTGGCCTAGAACTCATGGCGATCCTCCAAACTCTGCCTCCCGAGTGCTGGGATTAAAGGTGTGCGCCACCATGCCCCTGGCTTCTGGCTTTTAAACGCAGAGGCCACAAGCATGCTCACACAGACACACAGCCTGGCCTCATGCTCCTCTCTCCAGTCCCTTACAATTTCCTCGCCCCTCCCCTCAGCAGGTGCAGATGACCCCTGGAGCCCCAGCTCCTTACCAGAACCCAAGAATGGGAAGGGGCTGTCCAGACGTAGCTTGTCTGTCTCGGTAGTGAATAGGGGTGTCCGGGCCCCTGGCTCTCCCAGGCGTGGGGCCGAGAACAGGTTCTGGAGGGACTGGAGAGAAAGGTAGGGGAGGCAGTGGCCCTTGGCCTCCTCCCACGAGGGGACACCCCACTTCCATACCTGGGACCCCAGCAGGCAAACTCACCTCGGGGGTGAGGGGAGGGGCATCTGGCCCAGGGCCACCCCCAAAGGGACTTGGAGTCAGCAAGAGTGGGGAGCCAGTGGCAGCAGCTGCTACGTCCAGCAGTGGGTAATTGACAAGCACAACTTTGCTGAAGTTGAACTTGTAGGTGAATCTCTTCCCTTTGGTCTTGTGGAGAATGCGTTTATTGTAGTAGTAACTGTGAGAAAGAGGATGGGGTTCTGGGAGGGGCTGGGGAGCCCTGGAGGGGCTTGGCACCTGCTCTTTAGGCCAGTAGCTTGGGGAGACAGGCTTGTCACACAGCTCCTGAGGTGACAGCAGGACAAGGGAGTGGTGAAGGGCCAGCTCCTTTTTGCCCCCCTTCCACTCACAGGCCCTGCACTGTGGGCCCCAATGGGATTCAGTGCCAGCTCCCCCCCACACACACGCACCCAGGAAGAAGACAAAATGAGAGGCCACCCCACAGCCCCTCCTCACCGCAGGGCCCGGCTCAGCTTGTCGTAGTTCATGTGGGGCTTGCATTTGCGAATGCCCCAGAGGCGGGCCACCTCATCCGGGTCCTTGATGACAAACTCCCCATAGTCGCCCTGCCAGGCGATGACGCCCTGGTACTCCTCCTTCTGCAGCAGCTCCAGGATAAAGTGCCATAGCTGAATCTGCCTCGAGCCCGGGGACGACTCTGGCTTGTAGGCCCAATCAGGGAAGGCAAACCCTGGGGACAGGAGACAGGGAGTGTGGGCTGGGGTCAGGGTGCCAAGTCCAAGACTCACTCTGGGTCCTGTTGGGTTTGGCAGCCTGGGATGTTCCAGGTCTGAAGAGCAGCTGTCCTGGTGTCTGGTCCTGGCACAGCAGGGGAGGACCCTGAGGGCCTGGATGTACCCCCCTCCCCTATGATGAGCTTGCAGGGTAAAGGGTGGGCTGGAATGGGAGCTGCCCGGGAAGGAAGCCCCCCCTGCAGCGGTCCTCTTACTTGCCTCTGCCATGGCCTGCCCAGGAGATCTCTGATATTTCCTAGGCCCAGACCACTCTTGCTATTTTCCCCTGTCCTTATTCCCCAGCGTTCTCACTGGCTCACCCAGGCTCATCCTGTGTGCATCCATGTCTCCGCGCCCACCTCTGTATTGGTACCTGTAGCGTCCTATGCCCCCTCCAGTGTCCTCACTGAGCTCTTGAGAACTGTCCAGTGTGAGGTGTGTGTGCAGGCACACATGCACACAAAACAACATGGCCAACAGACATCCACCTGCCAAGTCACATTATGGGGCACAGACACAGTGTAGTGCCTTATTCCTGTTAGGAGTGGGTGGGGGGGGTTCCAAGACAAGCAGACACACATGAACTGTCCAAGACAAAAGATTCCGACACTCCGGCATTGCACCCCCATATCACAGCAGGTACAATGATACATCCTAGGTCCCCCGGCTGGCACAGGTATTCGGAGACCCAGAAGCCAACACCCAGTACAGTAGACACGGCATCAAGACGGTGTGGTCCAGCAACAGAGCATCTTCCCAAACCACAAAGGCACATCCATGTCAGCACACCCACGGTCACTCAGCTTTACCCTGAAGGTGTCCTGGCCCCACTGTCCTCAGACATCCAAGAGCTAGGTGCAAATGGGGGTCTCACTTGTCCCAGGTCTTACATCCCATCTAGAAGGCCCTGGGTTCAGCTTCCTACGCCACTCTCTCCTCCCTTCCACTTGCCTGGAGACTGGCACAACCCCAGGTGTAAACACGGGCAGAGACGGTCTCTAGCAAGCTGACAGCAGTGTAAAGAGAAAGGCTGAGGGAAGCCATGGGCAGGGTAGGGTGAGGCAGAGACCTCTTGCTGGGTAGCCACGGAGCGGAGCAAGTCTTTGCCCTCCCCGGGGGTGTAGTTCCAGAGGTAGGAGGCACGGAGGAGCAGGGTCTCGTCTGCATCTGCTTATCAGGTGTTAAGAGTTGGGGGTCAGCCCAGAGCGTGGTGGCGCACGCCTTTAATCCTAGCACTCGGGAGGCAGAGGTAGGAGGATCGTTGTGAGTTCAAGGCTGCCCTGAGACTACTGAGTGAATTCCAGGTCAGCCTGGACTAGAGTGAGACCCTACCTCAAAAAAAAAAAAAAAAAAAAAAAGAAAGAAAAAGAGTTGGGGATCAGTGTCCTCCGTGTGAAAGGCCAAGCAATTTCCCCCTAGGCTGTGGAAATCCAGTCGCCCACGTGGGCCTTTTTCTACTTCAGATGACAGACCAATCTAGATGGACCCATGGCATGCCCCCCCCCAGGGGGACGTGTCTATGTCCACAACCACTTGCACAATCCCAAGGACGAAAAAACCACTAGAGACAGACAACTAGAGAGTGGACCTATCGCAGCAGACAGACAGCCCTCTGCGCAGTAGCAAGACACACTATCACACAGGCTGAAAGCCAGACATCACCCCAATTACACAGGTCCAGGGGCACAGCCAGCCACACACTCCAAAACAGACTCCAGACACCCACGGAGGATGCCCCACAGCAAGCCAGAAATGGGCGAGGGCTTTTCATCCCACTGAGGCAGAGGGCGTGGACAAACCGGCAGGAACCCCACGACCCTTAAATATAGACGAGACCCTCTCCCGGCCTCTGGAGCAGCGCACGTATAATCAGGCACACAAGTTCACACAAAGCCCCTGTGCAGACACTTTCCCAGCGTGACCCTCTCCAGAGCACTGAAGTGTGACACAGACATTCCACGAGATGCCAAGTGATCAGGCAGTCTCGGGGGGCCGCCTCCCTTAATCCCACCTCCCCACGCTTTCCTGTCCCCTTAACTGTCCTAAGCAAAGCTTTCCTCTACGCCCCACTCCAGCTGTCTGTCTCCATCTGTCCACGGTCCCTGGCCTTGAGCGCTCCCCCACCCCGCCCGGGTGCATGCTGGCTGAATGTGTCCAGATCTCTCGGAGCCCCCCATTAATCCTCATCCCCCACCTTCACGCTTCCCTCACCCTCCAAAAGACCCCCCGCATCCCAGCGGCAGCAGGTGGCAGGGAGAGAGGGATATGAAGTTTCTAGTCAAGTTTTTCATGAAGGGAATTTTTTTTTTCAGGTGACTGATGGAGCTTAGGAGGTATATGAGTGGGGGAAGAAGGGGAAGAGACAGAAAGGGGGTGAGGCTCCTGGGAGGATGAAGGGGGTAAGCAGGCCAGTTACCAGGGGTCCAGAGAGCCGGCAGGGCTGGTGGGGCGAAGAGAAGGTCCGAGACGCAGCTACAGTCCATGGCGGAGCGGCCCTGTGGAAGCCACAGGACAGACACAGGGACAGGGCGGCAGGAGAGACAGGCACAGGGTCAGCCAGTGGAGCTTTGAGGGTGGGGGGTTCTCTCTCTGTCAGGTCTCCAATGCAGCCTGGCACCCTACTACCTTCAGTCTCCAACCTCTCCCCTCCCTCTCTTCCCCATCCCGCAACCCTGATTTCCCAGCCGGAGTCGCCACCACTGTCTTTTCCTCCTCCTCCTCCTCCTCCCCTCTCCTCCTCTTCCTCCTCCCTCAGCCTCCTCTGACTCTGGTCCTCACAACTCACCACTTGCCGGCTCTCACCCACGCTGAACCCTGCCCATCTCTGTCTGCCTGGCTTTTGGGGAGTGGGGGAGTCCCTGTGTCTTTGGGTCTCCCTGTCTCCTGCTTGTGGCTGTCTGTCCAACTACCCCAGATCAATCTGTCCAAAACTCTGCCCCCACTAACCCCCTGCCGACTCGCCAGAGACCTTCATCTGTGGTTCACACCACAGCAGTGGCTAACTCAGAGCTGGCAGAGCTGGGCACCTGCTGGCTGGGCTGAGATGGGGCAGGCCCAGCCCCTGCCCTGCCCCCCCCCTCCATCCACAGCAGAAACCCCCCCAATCCTCCTGCCTGATTACATGGACCCCCTGCCTCAAACCTGCTGCTCACCTCACCACAAAACTCCCCGCCTACCCCTTTCCCTGGGATCTGCCTCCCTTCCACAGACACCCATTCTTTTCAGATTGGCCTGCTCCCCCCGCACCCCAACACCCCTCCTTAGAACGGCCTCCTGCCCCCTCAGACGCCTCTTCCCTTCAAATCTGCCTACCCCCTCGGACATCCTTTCCCCTTGGATGTGCGCACCCTCTCCCTCAGAAAACTGGTCCTGTGCAACCTGCCTCCTCCGATGTGCCACATCTCTCACCCCTTTCTCAGCACCTTCCCCTCTCCTGGAGCCCTGCTCCTCTGTCACCCACACCATGAGCCACCTCCCCCCGCAACCCACTGCAGACGCTGCACTTGGAGACCCCCATCCCTACCCACCTAACCTGCAGACTCAGCCCTGGACGCCTGGCCCTGTGGGGTATTCATTCCCCTAGATATCCCGTCCCATCCCTCAGATTATCTCAGACTTCCTCTGCTCCCCAAGTGTCCTATATATCCTCAAGGGCCCCAAATGCCCCCGGGCCCCATGCATTGTCCCCCATTAACCCCACTTCACCCCTTGGATATTCTGGTCTCTGCATACCCAGTGCTCCCCACAAGTCCCTGATGTTCAACCCCACACACACACACACAACTAGCTCCTCCGGTCATTCCTCACCCTTCCCCACACCCCATTTCTCTGGAACCTTCTGTCTCCCTCTTCACGTTATTCTTTCTTCTTACCATTACCCCTTCTGTCTTTTTTTTTTTTTCCTTTTTCTTTGCATCTCCCCTCCACCTGGGGTGTCTATGCTCAATTGCCTTCCTCTATCCCCGTTTCTCTGCCTCGAGATCAGGTCCACCCCCTCTCCATGTCTGTGTCCCCCACCCCACCCCATTCCCTTTCTCCTGTTCCCCACTTCATCCCCTCACTTGGTCCATCTCTCTCCATCTCTCTCCCTCCTCCTCCTCCATCTCTCCCTCCACTCCACCCCCCACCCATCCCATCTCCAGTCTCCCCATCTCTGTCCCCACACTCACCCCCCCTCCATCACCACCTCCCTCCCTCCTTGCCTCTCCGGGTCCCCCCTCCTTCCTCTCCCCCCTGCCCCCGCCCCCCCCCCATTGGCCCCTCTCATTTCCGTGTTGGTTTTGATTTCTCTTCCCAACGCTTTCAACTCCCCGCCGCCTCCTCCGGACACGTTATAACGAGGAGCCGTGGGATCGGCGCTCCGGGCCCTGCTCCCACGCTCCCCACCGCCGCCGCCGCCGCCGCCGCTGCCTTCTCGTCTCTGCCGCCTCACCCTCTCCCTCTGCTGCCACTTCTATCTCTGTGCCAGGCTTCTGTCCTGTGTCAGCACGCCCCCCACCATAGGGACTGGGGTGCCTGACCCCCTCCAATGGGGTCCCTTAGCCACGGTTGTCTGAGAGTCCTGGCTCACCTCTCCCTCCCTCTCCTTCTCTTTCTCTCTGGGTCTTCACGTCTCTCTTGTGTCTGTGTCCCTCATGTCTTTGGGTCTCCCCTTTGCTCCTTGGCTCCAGCTCTGGTCTGGTCTCCACATCTCTGTCTCCCTGTCTCTGTCCCCACTTCTGTCTCTGAGCCTCTGTCTGCCTCTCCATCACCATCACCCTATCTTCATCATCACCATCATCACCATCGCTGTCTCCCTGCCCCATCTCTGTATTTCCCATCTCCATTTCTCCATTTCAGTCCCCAGTGCCCTCCTTATGGGACGGACCCCTTTGATCTAACCCTGCCCCTGGCACCCCCCTGGCCCCCATTGATCTGCTGATCGAACCATACAGGAAGCAAGGCCTGTGGGCCTGGGGCTGCAGGGCCAGGCAAGGGCCTGGCAGGGCCGCCAGACAGATGGACAGACAGAGGCCCCCAGCCCCAGTGACTATAGAGAGGGAGCAGAAAAAAGAAAAAAAAAAAAAAGCACTTGGCTGGCCCTCCCTGCTGGCCGGCACGGCAGTGCATTGCGGTGTGTGCGGTGCGGATGGGGACTCCGGGCAAGCTTTAATTTTTAATTTTATTTTGCTTCCTCCACCCCCCCTCGCCCCCATCTCCAGCGCCCGCAGCCATGGCACCGAATGTGTGCGCGTGTGAGGCAGCTGTGTGGAGAGGGCTGGGTGGGCAGGGGCTGCCCCCCTCCTCGGCTTTGCCAAGCAGTCACACAGATCCACACCTATCCCGAACACATAACCCACATCACACAGGCCAACAAAGTGACACACACACCTCCAGGTCTCCCGTCACACCATCGCACAGAGCTGCACACGTCAACGTAATCATGCACACCTCATCGTTACTACACAACACACCTGCAAGGACATTACAGCATCCCGCACAACACACCAGGTCCACAAAATCCCCATCGCACACACCCCACACCACACAGACCCACCAATAAAACCACACACAATAGCGTCCTCTCAGACATTCTCACAGAAAACACAATTTCAGAGATACACGGACAAGTCACACACCAACTTAATCCCACACAGGAAACGAGCACACAGCATCACAAAACTAGATACACACACACACATCTAGCCTCACAAATACAGACCTTAGGCACACAGGTACACAGTCACACACGGAGATAAAGTCACACAGAAATGACACACCCAGGGCTGGAGAGATGGCTTAGTGGTTAAGGCGTTTGCCTGCAAAGCCAGAAGATCCCGGTTGGATTCCCCAGGACCCACGTAAGCCAGATGCACAAGGGGGCGCATGTGTCTGGAGTTCCTTTGCAATGGCTGGAGGCCCTGGTGTGCCCGTTCTCTTTCTCCCTCTCTCTCAAATAAATAAATATATTTTTTAAAGAAGAAATTTTTTATTTTTTTGGCGCACACCTTTAATCCCAGCACTGGTTTTGAAGGTAGGAGGATTGCTCTGGTCCAGGCTGACCTGGAATTAACTAGTTAATTCCAGGTCAGCCTGGACCAGAGTGAGACCCTCCTAAAAAAAAATCTCCCGAAAAAAAAAAAAAAAAAAAAAAAAGGATTAAAGAAGTGAGCCAGGCGTGGTGGTGCACACCTTTAATCCCAGCACTCATTTCTTCTTTTTGCCGAGAAATATATTTATTTTTTACATAGTTAATTCCAGGTCAGCCTGGACCAGAGTGAGACCCTACCTCGCAAAACCAAAAAAAAAAAAAAAAAAAAAAGAAGAAGAAGAAATGACACGCCCAGATGTACAGCACAGCAGCAAGCTTAAAACACAAAACACACACACACACACACACACACACACACAAACACAGGGTCACATAGACAGGCACAGAGACCCTTGGTCAAACATGCACACTTGGTCACACATGGATAAACAAACGCCCACTAACAGACTCATGCGGCCACATGCTCATCACAGACCCACAGCCACAATCACACGCAAAGATCACAGTCCCACACACATGACTAGCACAGCAGGGAGCCTGCCCAGCAGCCCCCCCAACACACACACTAAGACCCGACGGCAGGGCTTGGCCTGGAGGGGGTGCACGCCCTCAGTGTCCTTGCTGCTCCTACAGTCTGCTGATCCATGTGTGTACGTGTGTTCCTGAGTGCGTGCAAAACGATGCACACGTCTCTCACGTAGGTGTGGGCGTCTGTCTCTGAGGGTGTTTGTGACTTATATCTCTAGATGTCTCTGACTGTGTCTGTCTCTGGATACGTTTGTCTGTCCTGCTCAGCCTCTGGGCCTCTGTCTGTCTGTCTGTCTCTATCACTGCAGCCCCCCTGGGCTGGGCTTTAACCAATTGTTTTGATTTCTCTAAGCTGTGCTGGCCGCCTCGGGAGCTGCCTCGGGCCTCACACCGCCCCCAGCCCCTTCATCCCTCACCCAGAGCCCCCCACCCCCACCTCCCCTTAACACAATCTGCACAAGTGGAATGAAAATTGATTTTTTTTTTAAATTTCATATCTTCTCCCGGGCTCTGTCTAAAGAGGAGAGAGACGCGGCCCAAGACCTCTCTCCTACCACTGCCCCTGAGAGAGCGTGCGTGCACGCGTGCACACACCCACACCACATACACATGTACACCCATACCACATACACATGTTACACACACACACACACACCACATACACATGTACACACAAACACACATGCCAGCTATACTCATGGCTACACATTCAAAGACATTGGACACACCCCATACTACACACACATGTTGGACACATGTGTGCACACAGCAGAGACTCACCATGACCCCCAACATTAGGCACACACCACAGACACCCTGGGCCCTTGGCATGCTGCCAACTCTTGCCCATGTGTCTCCATATGAACAAATATACACACACACTGGCCCACCCAGCTCAGGAGCTTGGCTCCCTACTGTTACACACAGCAAGGGGCCTGGGTTCTATTCTAGCCATGTCCAGGCATGTACAGAGAGCCTAGTTCAGGGACTGTCCCACCGTAGGCTTCAAGAGCCTTGTGACTGTCCTGGCAAGGAAGAGGTCAGGGGAACTGCTGTCCTGTTGTCACCAGCCCTCCTCACCCCAGGAGTCCCTCCATTCCCACCCTGATCCACATCAACCCAAGGCTCTGGCCTGACTCTGGGAGGAAATGACTCTGTGATAGGACACACACACACACACACACACACAAGTACCATATACACAGCACATGCATGTTACACACACAACACCACGTGCCATATATATATATATATACACCACATACATAGAACATATATGCCACACCACACTCTATCACAGAAATACTCCACATACACCACCCTATACATACCTTCTACGTACCACACATATCCATCCCCCCACACTGTACCACACTCCTATCCCACATATACACCACATACACACCACACTACACTCCTCTGCTTCTACATATGTCACCCCACACACATCATATATACAACACATGCACACATGTCCCACCTTACATACAGACATCGAACCATACACAGCACATGCCATGCCATGCACACCATACCCATACCACATACTGACGTCACCCCACACACACACACACACATTAAACGCAGCTCTTACTGTTTCTCTCAGTGTCACACCCCGGAGCCCTCACACAGGCATGAAAGCCGGGAACTGAAACAGTCACGCACAGTATACAGAGGCAGACATGGTCAACCAAGCACACATCAGTATTCATAGGTCACTCCAGAAACAGCCGCACACCCAGCATTGGACACAAGTTCATGCAAGTTGTGTATACATACAACACTCAAGTCTCATAGATGGACACACAACCACGCAGGCACACACGCACGCACACAATCAACATGAGAGCTGGACACGCATACACTCACTGCTGTGAATGTACCCATCTTGCCTGCTGCGTTCTGCTCCCCCCAGATGACCACACACACACACACACACACACACACACATCACACCACCACCACCACCACCATTGGCATATGAAACCAGCCTGAGATGCATTCTAAGCTCAGAGACACAGTTACTGCAGAGCACAAACACCGTGTCACACAGACAATCGATAATCTGACACAGGTCCCACAGCTCTTCCCTGGCAGTCCCCTGAGGCCACCCTTGGTCCTCTCACCCTACCTTCACCAGGACTCAGCCTCCTTCACCTCCTCACCCTCAGGCAGGGGCTGTCCTGTCCCGCTTGGCCACACGAAGCCGAAACACCAGACAGCATGACCCAGAGTTCTGGACAGTCATGCTAGACACGCACAGCTGAGCGCCACACATTTCTCACAGTCTTGCTCACAGCACCGAAAAGTGTGGGTTTAAGAGCCCCATGGCCTCCCAGACCCACGCTGAGGTCCCCTGTGCCCAGGGTCGTGCACCAACATTGACACATGTCACATTGACACATGTTGTAACACAAATCACACAGGCAAGCGCGCGCGCACACACACACACACACACACACACACACACACACACACACACAGGGCGGGAGGGGCACTTCTGATGGGGCTGCACTGTGCAAGACAGAGGGACTGGGTAACTGGATGGTTTGGGAGGGACCAAGGGCCAGGGACAGAAAGGTCTGGTGGCTATGAGGACAGAGGAGGGTAGAAAGAGACCCTTCACCCTGCCTGGTTCTGTGTCTCTCCTTGCTCATTTGTCTCTTTGGGGGGCCACATGTGTAGTGTCTCTGGATCTCTGTCTCTTTCGTGAAGTCCCAGAACAGTGTCAGTGGGGGCGGAGAAGGAGTGGAGTGTCCCTGGGGAGGTGGGAGCCGCAGTACCACGCACCCCGCCTACCAAACAGTACTGGGGGAAGGGAAGGCGGCAGAGGCTCAGCCAACCCAGGCCCCAGCTGCCTGCTCCTCCGAAAGATATAGGAGGCTGGCGTGGGTGGGTGGCTGGGGGGGGGTGTCATGGGGGGACGAGACAGACCAAGCAGGTCACACACACACACACACACACACACACACACACACACACACAGATGAGAGGAAGGAAGGGGAGAAGGCTCAGAAGACAAGAAGGAGAGAGCGAGAGATGGAGGGGACCAGAGAGACTAGAGTCACCCAAGGCCAGAAAGAGGAAGCTGGACCCAGAGAGAAAACAGCGACAGACAGACAGACAGACAGACATGGAGAAGAGGGACTAAGAGACAGGGAGACCTGAATTAGGGGGAAACCCCCAAAGAGGGAGTGAGTAGAGAGGGTCTGAGATAAAGTAAATTAAGATAGAGCAGGAGCCAGGCTGACTGAGACCCTCGGGTCAGGGAGAAAGCAGAGGAAGGGGCAGAGATGCGGAAAATTGAGGGATTAGGGCAGAAGCGGGAGTAGGTGAGGGACAGCCAGAGCCCAGGTGGCCAGGGGCGGGGCACTGTGAGGACCCGGCTATGTGGGTTCATCCCTCCTTTGTAATAAGTACCTGACTCAGCTTCGGTCCTGGGGGACATCAGTGTTCCCTGGGGACCTGACACCCCTATTCCAAAACCGGCTTCTCCTCTTCCTCCTCCTCACCTCCACTTTGTCCACCCCATCCCTCATTCCAACTTCACCGTTATCTTTGTTCTACTCTCATAGCCCCACCCCCAGCTCCTGCCCCATGGGAAGCCCTGGCCTCTTTCAGCTCCATCCTTAGCCTTCCACACCCAGCCCAGCTCCCTGTTGGTACCAAGCCCTCCGTCACAGACAGAGCTATGGACGTGTGGCAAGATAGCTGTACGTGCCAGGTGTGGTGGCACACGCCTTTAATCCCAGCACTCTAGAGGCAGAGGTAGGAGGATCGCCACGAGTCCGAGGCCAGCCTGAGACTACACAGTGACTTCCAGGTCAGCCTGGGCTAGAGCGAGACCCTATGAAAAAACAAAACAAACAACAACAAAAAATGCCTGTACTTGGTGTTGCTGGAAGGAAAGGGGGACAGAATGTGTGGCCAGTTGGAGCAATTTAGAGAATTCTAGAATGGTCACCAAAGACATTGGGGTTTCATGTGTTCTCCTTGCAGGGGGGGTTGGCACCAAGTGTGTGCTGGAAAGGACTGAATGGAATTCAAATGAAACAGAATGGTAAGGTGAAAGGGGGGCTGGAGAGAAAAGGGTCAGAAAGCCAGGATTCAGGACTCGGTCAGGAAGGAGCTGACAGGTAGGCAGGGAAACTGGCACATAGCAGAACTGGACCCTGAGAAAAGAGAAGATAGAGAGATGGGGCAGGATGGGGAGGAGTGGCTGGCCCAGCGTTAGGAAGAGAGAAACGGAGTTGAAAACCCAAGAGGGCCGACATAAGGGTCAGAGTCAAGGGAGGCACTCGGAGGGACAAGGAAAGGAGGCGACAGGCCAGGCTACAGTGCGTGCCCTGGGCCCAGCAGAAGGACCTGGGCCAGCAAGAGCTGGGGTGCTGGGCTGAGGGGTTCCCATATGGGCCAGGGTCCGGCTGGGCTGGGCTGGGGGAAGCTCAGCGCTCCAGGGGCATCAGGCGCAGTGCTAATTCAGCGCCATCGATCAGACGGGATGAGAGCAATAAATTATTGTGACAAGATGCAATCCTGGCCCGTACACTGCCGCCGAGGCGGATCGATCCCTGTCCCCAGCCCCACACCAGTCCCATGCCCAAGCCTTGCGGGCTGGGACACCTCTGCCCATCTCTTGATCTCTCCCCCCCCCACGCCCACCACACACATATTCCTACTGTTGGCTAAATCAGGTGGCAGCCCCAGGAAAGAGTCAGGACCAGAAGGGGACCCTCAGAAGGATGTACAGCCCCCGTCTGACCTTGGCCCTCCTGCTTCCCTCAGCATACAGTCCTTACCACCAGTGAGACAGAAGCAGGCACGGTGCCCACTTCACAGATGTGAAAACTGAGGATCAGACAAGGAAAGTCACACAAGGATGGTTCGTGCACTTCTGGCACATAGGTCAGCATGACTTCAAGCCCACTCCTGACATTTCTACCATCGAAGGAGATTGTCATGGACAGAGAAGGAGATATTAGAGAGTACAGGGAATTAAAAATCATTTGAGATGTAAAGAGACGTGGAAGCCAGAGCGTGGTGGCGCACACCTTTAATCCCAGCACTCAAGAGGCTGAGGTAGGAGGACTGCTGTGAGTTCGAGCCCAGCCTGAAATTACAGAGTGAGTTTTAGGTCAGTCTGGACTAGAGTGAGACCCTACCTTGAAAAAAATCGAGAGAGAGACAAAAAAAGACAGCTATGGAGATATGAGCTTGGTGGTACGCACCTGTAACTCCATCTACTCAGGAGGCTGAGGCAGGAGGATTGCCAATTAGAGGCTTGCTTGCACTACAGACCAAGTTTAAAGCCAGCCTGGTCAACTTAGCAAGGACATGGTCTCAAAAATAAAAATGGAGCCGGGCATAGTGGCGCACGCCTTTAATCCCAGCACTCGGGAGGCAGAGGTAGGAGGATCTCCATGTGTTCAAGGCTACCCAGAGACTACAGAGTGAATTTCAGGTCAGCCTGAGCTAGAGTGAAACCCTACCTCGAAAAACCAAAAAAATAAAAATAAGTTTAAAAAATAAATAAAAATGGAGGGCTGGAGAGATGGCTTAGCAGTTAAAGGCACTTGCCTACAAAATCAAAGGACCCAGGTTCGATTCTCCAGGACCCACATAAGCCAGATGCACAAGGGGGTGCATGCATCTGGACTTTGTTTGTGGTGGCTGAAGGCCTTGGCACGCCCATTCTCTCTCTTTCTCTCTGCCTCTCTCAAATAAATAAAAAATTAAAAAAATAAAAGTGGAGCTGGGGAGATGGCTCAGTGATTAATGGCACTTGCTGCAGCCTGGGTTCAATTCCCCAGCACCCACGTAAAGCCAGATGCACAAAGTGGGGCATGTGTCTGGAGTTTGCCTGCAATGGCAAGAGACTGACACACTCTTCCTTCCTTTCTTTCTCTTTCTCTCTCTCTACCTCCCCAAATAAATAAATAGCAAATAAGTAAAATATTTAAAGTAGATAGTAGCCAGGCGGAGTGGTGCACGCCTTTAATCCCAGCTCTTGGGAGGCAGAGGTAGGAGGGTCGCTATGAGTTCAAGGCCATCCTGAGACTACATAGTGAATTCCAGGTCAGCCTGAGCTAGAATGAGACCCTACCTCAAAAAACCAAATAATAAAAATAATAAATAAATTATAAATAAGTGCTGGAGGTCAAGCAGCGGTGCACACATGCACTCCCAGCATTTGAGAGGTTGAGGGAGGAGGATCAGCAGTTGAAGGCCAGCCTCAGCTACAAAAGTGAGTTTGAAGTCAGCCTGGACTATGTGTCTCAAAAAAAGAAAAAAAAGAGAGAGAGATTCACAAGACCCTCATAATAGGAGAAAAAGATGATGACATCAAATTAATAGAGAGACTAATGGAGAGAGGGAGGGGAGATGATGGAGAATAGAGTTCTGAAGGGGAATGGGGGGAGGGGAGGGAAATATCATGGTTTTTGGTATGTAAGTATAGAAGTTGTCAATAAAAAATATCATCTTTCTAAAAAAAGAGAGACAGAGAGAAGAAGAGGAAGGGGGCTGGAGAGATGACTTAGCGTTTAAAGCGCTTGCTGGCAAAGCCAAAGGACACAGGTTCAATTCCCCAGTACCCACATAAAGCCAGATGCACAAGGTAGCACATGCATCTGGAGTTCGTTTGCAGTGGTTAGAGGCCCTGGCATGCCCATTCTCTCTCTGCCTCTCAAATAAATAAAAAAAATATATATATATATATATATTTTTTGGTTTTTCGAGGTAGGGTCTCACTCTGGTCCAGGCTGACCTGGAATTCACTATGTAGTCTCAGGGTGGCCTTGAACTCACGGCGATCCTCCTACCTCTGCCTCCCGAGTGCTGGGATTAAAGGCATGCGCCACCACGCCCGGCTCTAAATAAAATATTTTTAAAAAGAAAGAAAGAAAGGGGGGCTGGAGAAATGGCTTAGTGGTTATGGCATTTGCCTGCGAAGCCAAAGGATCCCGGTTCGATTCTCCAGGACTCACATGGGCCAGATGCACGAGGGGCACAAGCATCTGGAGTTCGTTTGCAGTGGCTAGAGGCCCTGGCATGCCCATTCTCTCTGTCTGCCTCTCTCCTATCTCTCTCTCTCTCTCTCTCTTGCAAATAAAAAAGAAAGGAAGGAAGGAAGGAAGGAAGGAAGGAAGGAAGGAAGGAAGGAAGGAAGGAAGGGCTAAAGATGTAGGGAAGTAGCTCAGGGATAAGAGTTCTTGCTTGCCCAGTTGCCTTCCTAGTGCCACAGGAAGAAGGGAGCAGACAATGATAAATATAGAGAACAAAGAGACCGAGGGCCAGAGCAGCCAGAAACAAAGAGAGACAGAGCTGCGGAGGAAGATAACAGAGCCTCAGAGTCAAGCATGGGCAACAGATGCGTGGAGGTGGGTGGGAGGAGGCCAAGGAGATGTAGTGGACAGGGGAGGGGCGGGATCAGTGTGAGAGCCAGGTATGAACAGAGGGCTGGGAGCCCCCCCCCCAAGAGCAGGAGGGAGACTGGGGAGACCTGGGGTTGCCAAGGTGACTGTGGGGACAGGTAGTCTGTAGTGGAACATCACCCGGTGGGCAGGTGTGGAAGGCACGCACACTTGGATGGCCTGGGAAGGTCATCTCCGAAGTCCCAGGGCCTCAGCTTGACTCCCCTCAAAGAAATGGACCTCTGAGATCGGGTTTCCTTCTCTGTAAAATGGGGACACAAATTAAGTACCTGCTTCATAAGAGTCCTCCCGTGTGACAGTGGGTGCCTTGTCACATCGCCATCGCCGTCACCATCCTCATCCTCACCACCACCATCGGGATGGGTGAGCAACGGCGTGATGAGGCGGGGAAGGAGGTGGGGGCGTGTGTGAGGTGATGCCGCTCCAAGTGTAGTGCAAGAACGGGCGTCCTCTGGACACTTACAAAGACCCCCCGTCCTGAGGGGAGGCCTGGGAAACACTCCTGCTAGACATTTCTGTTGAAGGTTCATGTCTGAGACTTCTGATTAAGGGAGTCTTTAATTCGTTTATTTATTTATTTTTATCTTTTGGTTTTTTTCAAGGTAGGGTCTCACTCTAGCCGAGGCTGACCTGGAATTTAACTATGTAGTCTCAGGGTGGCCTTGAACACATGGCGATCCTCCTACCTCTGCCTCCCAAGTGCTGGGATTAAAGGCGTGCGCCACCATGCCTGGCTACTTCTCTTTTTTTATACTTTATTTCATTTGTGTATTTATTTATTTGAGAGAGAGAGAATGGGCGTGCCATGGCCTCTAGCCACTGTACATGAACTCCACAGACATGTGCCACCTTGTGCATCTGGTGGGTCCTGGGGACTTGAAGCTGGGTCCTTTGGCTTTGACAACAAGTGCCTTGGCCACTAAGCCATCTCTTCAGGCCCCTTTTTATTTTTCATTTTGAGACAGGGTGTCACTAATTTGTCCAGGTTGGCCTTGGAGTCACTTTATAGCCCAGGCAGTCTCTGAACTTACAATCCTTCAGCCTCCACTTCCTGAGCAGCTGGCATGACAGGCCAACGCCATGAGTCTTTATGGTGCGGGGAGCAGGTATGTGGGTGGCTGGGCACAGGTTTCATGTATGTGTGTTTAACAAATGCTACAGGTATTGCTCAGGCTTACCAAGAGGAGATAGCTGGCTGGGGACATGCTATGAAAGGGGGTGGGTGCTTCTGGAATGGAGCTAGCTGGAGGCAAGGAGCTGAAGGTCTGTCTGGCCTTTAAGGTGTGTGTAATAACAATTTGTGTGGACAGGTAGTGACGATGAGAAGGGCTGTGGTTGGGGGTGCAGGGTCTCACAAGATGCTCAAGATGTTTGCAAAGAGTTGAGTGTGTGTGGGGGGGGAGAGATGGATCAGCAGTTAAGGCACTTGCCTGCAAAGCCTAAGGATTTATGTTTGACTCTCCAGGCCCCACGTAAGCCAGACACACAATGTGACACAAGCTGCATGGTTGCACATGAGCACAAGATGGCACAGGCATCTGGAGTTCCATTACAGTGGCTAGAGGCCCTGTCGCTCCAATGTTCTCTCTCTGATTAAAAAACAAAGAATTGCCGGGCGTGGTGGCGCACACCTTTAATCCCAGCACTTGGGAGGCAGAGGTAGGAGGATCGCCGAGAGTTCAAGGAGACCACCCCAGGTGCCTGAAACTGAGACCCTACATAGTTAAATCCAGGTCAGCCTGGGTACCACAGTGAAACCCACCCTGAGAAATAGTTAATTCCAGGTCAAAAAAAAAAAAAAAAAAAAAAAAAAAAAGAATTGTGTGTGGTAAAGGAGAGAAGTGGAACCTGTATTGGGGAGCTAGGTGTGTCTGTGGGACAGGAGAAGGTGCCCCCTTTGGGGACATGCTGGGGAGGACAGGGGTGAGTGTGACAGAAGATGGCTTGAAGAGATAGATAGCAGGGAGAGGTGACGTGTGGAATGGAGAAATGTATGTGGAGATGGTGGTGTGACCTTATACAGCCAAGAAGAACTGTGGAAATTAGTATGTGGAAGAGAAGAACAATGCCAGCCGAGCACAGGTGTGGAGGAACACGCGTGCGGGTGGAGCATGGCCCCATGGCCAAGTATAGACTCCCTGCCCCAAAATGTGAGTGGTGGCGCACGTCTTTAATCCCAGCACTCGGAGGATCACCATGAGTTCGAGGCCACCCTGAGACTACATAGTGAATTCCAGGTCAGCCTGAGCTACAGTGAGACCCTGCCTCCAAAAAAAAAAAAAAAAAAAAAAAAAAGGAGAGTGGGAAATGGCATATGTTGTAGAGGGAGAGAGGAGGAAGAGAGGGTGAGGAGACTTGGGGAGCAGCAAGGAAGACCTTTACTTTTTATTTGATCAGGCATTGCAGTAAGCCCCCGGGGTAGGGTTACGGGTATGAGAAAAGAACACGCAATAGCCAGGGGCTAATGTACTTGTGAGCTGCTGTCAGGGGTCAGAGGTCAGAGGTGGCAATAAATGGTCCCTCTGTTGTCTTGGTTGACAAGTGGGAAAGACAGGTATGGGAACTGAGCTGATATAAGTGTGTGTGTGTGTGCGCGTGCAATTTGAAGACAGGGTTTTATGTAGCCTAGGCTGGCCTTGAACTCACTGTGTATTTGAGGATGGCCTTGAACTTCTGACCCTTTTGCCTCCACATCCTGAGCGCTGGGATTACAGGCGCATGCAAGACCCCACGTGGTGGTTTATGGGGTGCCGGGGAGTCAATCCAGAGCCTTGAATCCAGTGCGTGCTAGGCAAGCACACTGCATTCCCAGCCCCACTAAGCAAGCATATTCCTATAAAATGATGGCGGCCAGGGCGTGAAAAAAAAAAAAAAAGCAAAACAAAACAAAAAGGAAAGAAATAGAGATGTGTAGGGGTTACAAGCATTCCTAGGTGACTCTCTCCCCGGGGGGGTGTGGGGTGATTCTCCTAGGACAGGTGTGAGAGTGGACACAAGGAGGGCAGGCACATGTGAGTACCATGTACAAAGGAAGGTGTGTGTGTGTGTTGGACAGGCGCTGGAGGGAAGCACAGGTGAAAATGTAAAAAGTGTGGGAAACAAGCCCCTATAGAGCTAGAGGGAACAGGTGGGGGCCACTGCAGGTGCCTGTAGGAAGGGGACAGTACGCATGGCCTGGAAAATGAGCCTGGGTAAAAGATTTAGAAAAGAAAAGAAAAAGAAACACCCCAGCACTCGGGAGGCAGAGGTGCAGGATAAGAGTTCGAGGCTGCAAGATTTGACTAGGGAAAAAGAAAAACCAAAAAAAAAAAAAAAAAAAAAAAAAAAAAAGCTGGGCGTGATAGCTCATGCCTTTAATCCCAGCACTCAGGAGAGAGGCAGAGGTAGGAGGATCGCTGTGAGTTCGAGGCCACCCTGAGACTACATAGTGAATTCCAGGTCAGCCTGGGCTAGAACGAGACCCTACCTCGAAAAAGAAGAAGAAGAAGAAGAAAGATGTTACCTGGAAGGGCAGGTAAGGGGACATGTGTCCGCGGGCAGCGCAGGAGACATTACCCTTAGGAGTGTCTCTGGGACAGTGTAGCGCGCAGGAGCAGCGGGGAGGAAGCTTGTGTGACCACAGCAGGCAAAAGGGAGAACGCATGAACAGGGTGTGGAGGAGAGCAGGTATATGCAGCTTTGTGGGAGCTGGAGGTCCAGATGTGGAGAACTGAAGGGGCAACCCAGGTGTGACAGGTGTGCTGACAGGTGTGGGTGAAAGGCATTACCTGGAGCACCCTCCCCCCAGGGGCCAAGTTGCAGCTCTCAGGTCTCTCCATGGGGCTCCACGCCTGGACAGTGTCTACAGCTAGCCCTGGGCTTGGTGAAACCCTGGCCTGCAGGGCAGGGCAGGGCAGGGCAGCCAGCCGGCCAGGAGGGCTCTGGAGGCTGCTTGGCGATGCGCAGCGCGTCTGGGCCTTGGCGGGCCGGCGGGGCGGGGGCAGCGGGAGGGGGGGCCGTTTAGCCGTGATAGATCCGCGCGCCGCTTGTCTCTTAATCTCCGGAGCGACCGATCGATTCGCTATTTCCCTTTGTTGCCAGAAAATTCGATCCTGGGCCTGGAATTAGGTCCCCAGCTTAATCTGAGCGGAAACCGGTGAGGGTGGGGTGGGGCGGGGAGAGAGACAGAGACAAGAGGTCCTGGGAGAGACAGAGACGGGGAGACAGCGAGAGAGACAGAGAGGAGCAGAGATCGGGAGAGATGGCGAGGAAGAGAAAGACCCTGGAGGTGTGTGGGGGGGACAGAGATTCAGGGAAGGGAGTCTAAGACTTAGATCTGAAGAGGTACAGAGATGAGGAATCAGAGAGAGAGAGAGAGAGAGAGACCTAGAAGTGGGCTTAGGGATGCTTTAAGAGACAGAGACATTGGAGAGAGAGACACAGATCTAGCCAGGAGAGAGAGCTGGTAGAGGTGGCCTAACAGGGCCTGTGACTATGGTGGAACCATGGGTGGACAGTGTGTCCTAGAGAGACCCCCCCCACACACAAAGGTCAACCCCCCTTCTGCACTCCTTGTCCCAAAATGTGCTGACCAGCTGCTGCTCCCCTCCTGTCCTTCCCAGAGATCCTGTCACTACAAATACTCAGATCCAAAAATTTGCAGTCCATCAGCCTTAATGAAACGCCAGCCCTCAATCCGGACCTCCCTGCCTCTGAAATCTAGACCTTCATACTGACCCCAGTCCCAAACACTCACCTCCACCCCCCACCCCCACTCCGCTAAATCCTGACCTCCAGCCCCCAATCAGCCCCTCCTCCCCCAGCCCCTGATAGCTTGGGTCTTCAGCTCCAATATCCCTTCTCTTGTTTCTGAGCCCCCCAATCCCAAAGAGTCAGGCAAGCCTCCTCAGCGTTGACCTCTAGACCTCCCTAGTACTCTGACCCTACACAGACCCGCACTGCTCCTCTCCACCGGGGGCCTGCCAGTCCCAACCCCAAATATTTACCCTAGTTTGTCCCAGACCCCATTTCTCAAGATTCTCTTACAATCCATTCTTGTACCCCTTTCCCGAGGCCCCACTCCCAGCACTCCATTTCCCATTCCCACCCAGCACCCCTGTCCCAGGGCTGCCCCTCCACTTATGCCCCCCCACCCAGCACCCCTGTCTCAGACCTGCCCCTCCACTTATGCCCCCCACCCAGCACCCTGTCCCAGGGTTGCCCCTCCACTTATGCCCCCCCCACCCAGCATCCCTGTCCCAGACCTGCCCCTCCACTTATGCCCCCACCCAGCACCCCTGTCTCAGACCTGCCCCTCCACTTATGTCCCCCCACCCAGCACCCCTGTCCCAGGGCTGCCCCTCCACTTATGCCCCCACCCAGCACCCTGTCCCAGGGCTGCCCCTCCACTTATGCCCCCCCCACCCAGCACCCCTGTCTCAGACCTGCCCCTCCACTTATGCCCCCCCACCCAGCACCCCTGTCTCGGGGCTGCCCCTCCACTTATGCCCCCCAGCACCCTGTCCCAGGGCTGCCCCTCCACTTAATCACCCTCCCACCCAGCACCCTGTCCCAGGGCTGCCCCCTTCACTCCCCCCCCCCAACCCCTCACCTGCCCCTCCACATCCCCTCCCACCCAGCACCCCTGTCTCGAGGCTGCCCCTCCACTTATGCCCCCCCCACCCAGCACCCTGTCCCAGGGCTGCCCCTCCACTTACTCCCCCTCCCTCTCCCCCAGAGTTAAGCGCTGCCACACACCCGCCGGCTACCACCTTGGCCTGCCCATCCTAGGGCTCCTGCCAGACTCCAGGGGTCTCTGAGGACCACCTCCCCGACGCCCAAACCCCCAGCCACGGGGGCAGGAATCCCCGCCCCTCATCCATCCCTCCCCCCCCGTCCGCCCGCCCGCGGCGCTCACTCACTCACTTTCTGCGGCTCCCGCATCCGCTCGGGGTCCGGGGAGAAGTGTTCAAAGTTCGGCTCCCGCAGCCATGGTCCCCCCCGCAGCCCCGCGCGCGGCGCCCTGGAGGAGGGACCACCGGGGCGCGATGGGGGCAGGATGGGGAGATGGGAGAGCGGAGGGACGAGGTCCGGGAGTGTCTGAAACACCGTTGGGAGACCAGAGGTGGGGGAGAGGGACCAGCAGAGACCCCGGAGATGCCGAGGAGAGAGTGGAGACACCCCCTCCCCGCGAAGCAAGAGATGCGCAAAGACAGACCCAGACGTGGAGAGCTGGGGACCCGGAGCGCGGCGGGGCGCGGGTGGCGCTGCCTCCCTGCTGCTGCTGCTGCCGCTGCTGCTCCGGCCTCCCTCCTCCTCCTCCTCTTCCTCCTCCTCTTCCTCCTCTTCCTCCTCCTCCTCCCGCCCTCGCGGCCGCCGGGCCCCGCTCCGCTCCGCTCCGCGCGCAGATATATGGAGGCGGCGGCGGCGGCCGCGCAGGGGGAGGGGGCGGGAGGCGCGCGATCGATGGAATATAATTTTCCTCAAACTCGGAAAATAAAGTTCAGAGCTGATCAAATTTGAAAACAGATGTCGAATCGCGACTCTAAATAAGGTTCGATCCCGGGACTTGAAGGAGTGTGGGGCGGGAGGGGGGGTTGGAAAGACCGGGCCCCCCTCCTATTCCTTCCTTCCCTCCCTCCCACTTCTTTTTCCATCATCCCTCCCTCTCCACCCGCCTCGGGCTCGAGGAGGACGCACGGACGGACAGACAGACAGACAGACAGACAGACAGGAGCAAGTTAGAAGGAGCAATTACATGGTCAGGACCGCTGTCGTGCGCACGGGGAAGCTGGACCAAGGGCACACGGGCGCGCGCGCACACACACACACACACACAGCCTGGATGGCACACACGAGGGCATAGGGACACATGGAGACAGTGGTGACACGCCCTGGCATGGGACACAACCTCGGAGCACAAGAGAGAGATACTGTGCACACAAACGTACAGACACAGAAAGACACACACAGAACACACTGTCCACGCATGCATGGCCTCTTCCCCAACCCTGGGTGCTTCCTGGCCCCCCCACCCGCGTAGGACAGACAGATACGCAGATCCATGCCCCGACATGCCCCCCCCCCACAACACACAAACTTTGACACAGGCAGAGAGCCCAGATGGGCACCTTGAGGCTCCCTTCACACATTTCATCTTTCCCCTGGGCAGGGCACACGTAGACACACTTGCAGTGACAGGAAAGGGCTCAAGCCAGCTAGATCTGCTCCCACTGAAATATATATATATATCGACCAGCCTCCGGGCACTGGGAGTAGTTCGGCACCCAAGGGATCACCTGGCCTAACCTGACCTTGCTCTGGCACTGTCTAAGGTCCCATTTCTTCCCTTCTCCTCCTTACCCCTCAAACCTCTCCTCTCCTTTCCCAGCTCCCTCCCCCACTTTGTCTCTCTTTCCCAGGTCAGGCTCTTCACACACACACACACACACACACACACACACACAGCCTTTAAGACCTTGTTGGGTGTTTTGTTTGCTGAGACAGGATCTCATGTAGTCCAAGGCTGGCCTCAACTTGCTATGTAGCTGAGGTTGACCTTGAACTCATGTGCCTCCAGAGTGCGGGGATTACAGGCATGAGCCAGCAGGCTGGATCTCTAAGACCTTCCCATTCTTTGGGGGCCAAAATAGCCATGCCCAAGCAGACATGCTGCCATCCCTGGGTGGCAGTCAGCAACCCCAGCACAACCCCAAGTGCCAACACCAGGGTGCTTTCAGGGGGTAGAAGAAAACTTCTGCCCTGCAGGAGCTGGGAGGACCCAGGTTCCCCCTCTCTGTTCACCAGCCACTCGAGCAAATAACCAGTCATCCCTGAGCCTCAGTTTTCTCCCTTGTATAAAGGGAGTGGTCATGGCAAGTACCCCCTAGAGTCCCTGGAAGGGTCAAATGACAGACATGCAAAACATAAATAAACCCACTTGCTCTGAGTGTCCCTGCTTCAAAATCATCAGTAAAAAGGCTCAAAGGATTGGAGAATAGGAATTCACACACCTACTTATGCCTTTTCTTTCTTTTTTCTTTTTTTCTGTTTATTTTTATTTATTTATTTATTTGAGAGCGACAGACAGAGAAAGAGGCAGAAAGAGAGAGAGAGGGAGAGAATGAAACTCCAGATGCATGCACCACCTTGAGCATCTGTCTTACATGGATACTGGGGAATCAAGCCTTGAGCCAGGGTCCTTAGGCTTCACAGGCAAGCACTTAATTACTACTAAGCCATCTCTCTAGCCTTCTTTTTTTTCTTTTTTAACATTTTATTTATTTATTTGAGAGAGATAGAGGCAGAGAGTAAGAGAGAAAAATGGGCATGCTAGGGCCTTCAGCCACTGCAAACCAACTCCAGCTACATGCGACACCTTATGCATCCTGCTTACACGGGTCCTGGGGAACTGAACCTGGGTCCTTACTCTTCGCGGGCAAGCGCCTCAACCACTAAGCCATCTCTCCAGCCTTCTTTTCTTTTTTCTTCTTTTCTTTTCTTTTCTTTTCTTTTTTTTTAAATAAATATTTTATTATTTTAAAAAAATATTTTATTTTTATTTATTTATTTGAGAGAAAGAGGCAGAGAGAGAGAATGGGTGTGCCAGGGTCTCCAGCCACTGCAAACAAACTCCAGACTCATGCGCCCCCTTGTGCATCTGGTTTATGTGGGTCCTGGGGAATCGAACCTGGGTCCTTTTGCTTTGCAGGCAAGCGCCTTAACCTCTAAGCCATCTCTCCAGCCCCCTGTTTTGTTTCTTTGAGGTAGTTTCTTGCTCTACTCTACAGCCTCCTTTTCTTTATTTAAATTTGTTTATTTGAGCGAGAGAGAGAGAGAGAGAGAGAAAAAAGGCACGGGGTGTGTGTGTGTGTGTGTGTTTCACACCAAGGCCTCTAGCCTCTGAAAGAAACTCTAGATTCAAGCTCCACCTTGTGGCTTTACATAAGTCCTGGGGAATCAAACTCAGGTCCTTAAGCTTTGCAGATATGTGCCTTAAACACTGAGCCATCTCTCCATCCCTGCCTTTTTTTTCTGTTTTTTTTTTTTTTTTTTTTTTTTTCAAGGTAGGATGTCACTCTGGTCCAGGCTGACCTGGAATTAACTATGTGGTCTCAGGGTGGCCTCGAACTCTCGGTGATCCTCCTACCTCTGCCTCCCAAGTGCTGGGATTAAAGGCGTGCCACCACGCCCGGCCCTGCCTTTTTTTGTTAGACTGCTTGTACCTCAAAGAGGCAGCAGGGAGCACCCACATTCATGTCCCCCACCCTGCCTCCTCACGGGGGAGGGGGAAACACTCAGTATGCTTTAGTAGCTGGACCCGGGAGGACCCGTGGTCCTGGGCGTCTGCTCATTAAGATAGCTCACTAGCTACGCGGTGAATCCATCAAAGGCAGAGAACAGCCCCCAGCACCTTCCCAGAACGTGATTCTGAATGCCCTGGAGGAGGTTCTGGAATATTCTTCCCTAAGGTTAAGGCTCCCAACACCCAATGGTTAGATGGGACTCCTCGGTCTGTAGGTTACACCTTTCAATGGCTACTAAGAATATGGTGCTGGAGAGATGGCTTAAGAACGCTGGTTCCAATCTCCAAGAACGCTTCCAATCTCCAGGTCCCACGTTTAGCCAGATGCAAAGTGACACAAGGGCGCAATGCCGCACTTGACCACAAGGGGGAGCACACATCTGGATTTCGTTCACAGCAGCTGAGAGACTGCTGGCGCTCCCATCTCTTATCTGTCTCCCTCTCCCTCTCTGTCTGTCTGTCTCTCTGTGTCTCTCTCCAAAATTAAAATAAAATAAAATAATACTAAGAATACTTAGCAGTTAAGGCATTTGCATGCAAAGCCAAAGGACCCTGGTTCAATTCTCCAGAATCCACGTAAGCCAGATGCACAGCAGGCGCATGCGTCTGGAGTTTGTTTGCAGTGGCTGGAAACCCTGACACACCCATTCTCTCCCTCTCAAAATATATTTTAAAAATATATTTAAAATATATTAAAAAAAAAAAAAGAATGCTAAGACCCTGGGCTGGAGAGATGGCTTAGCAGTTAAGGCTCTTGCCTGCAAAGCCTTAGGACCCAGGTTTGGTTCCCCAGGATCCATGTAAGCCAGATGCACAAGGTGGTGCATGCATCTGGAGTTTGTTTGCAGTGCCTCTTTCTCAATAAATACATAATTTAAAAAATTTTAAAAATAAATTAGAAAAAAATTAAAATAAATAAATAAAGCCGGGCGTGGTGGTGCACATCTTTAATCCCAGCACTCGGGAGGCAGAGGTAGGAGGATCGCTATGAGTTCAAGGCCACCCTGAGACTACATAGTTAATTCCAGGTCAGCCTGGGCCAGAGTGAGACCCTACCTCGAAAAACCAAAAAATATAAATAAATAAAAATAAAAATAAATAAATAAAAATAAAGAATGCTAGAGCTGGGCCTGGTGGCACACACCTTTAATCCCAGCACTTGGGAGGCAGAGGTAGGAGGATCGCCATGAGTTCAAGGCCACCCTGAGACTACAGAGTGAATTCCAAGTCAGCCTGGGCTAGAGCGAGGCCTTACCTCAAAAAAACTAAATAACTAAATAAATAAATAAAAATAAATAAATAGGGCTGGAGAGTTGGCTTAGCAGTTAAGGCATTTGCCTGCAAAGCCAAAAGACCTTCGGTTCAATTACCCAGAACTCACATAAGCCAGATGCACAAAGGGGCACATGCATCTGGAGTTCATTTCTTTCTCTCAAATAAATAAAATAAAAATAAGCTGGAGGCCCCCAGCACTGGGAGGCAGAGGTAGGAGGATCTATTCTCTCCCTGAGACTACTCTCTGCCTCTTTGGACCAGAGTGATAAAAAAAAAAAAAAATAAAACTAAAAAAAATAAAAATTTTAAAAAAGAATAAAAATAAAACTATAAAAAAAGTTTTTTTTTTTAAATAATAAAAAGTAGTGTGGTGGCACATGCCTTTAATTCCAGCACTTGGGAGGCAGAGGTAGGAGGATCACCATGAGTTCGAGGCCACCCTGAGACTACATAGTGAATTCCAGGTCAGCCTGGATTAGAGTGAAACCCTACCTTGAACCCCCTCCCCCCCAAAAAAAAAGATTTAAAAATACAAATAAAAAACTAAAGAATGTTAAGACCCAAGTTCAATTCCCCAGTACTCATGACATAAAGCACAAAGTGGTGCATGCATTTAGAGTTCTTTTGAAATGGCTAGAGGCCCTGGTGCAATCATATTCTATTCCTCTCTCTCTCTCTGCTTGCAAATAAATAATTAATTAAAAAAACAGGTTCCCAAGCCGGGCACTCTGGAGACAGAGGTAGGAGGTAGGAGGATCGCTGAGAGTTCGAGGCTACCCTGAGACTACATAGTGAATTTCAGGTCAGCCTGGACCAGAGTGAGACCCTACCTTGCAAAACAAAACAAAACAAAACAAAACAAAACAAAACAAAACAAAACAAAACAAAACAAAACAAAAACAGGTTCCCAAGCCAGGTGTGGTGGCGCACACCTTTAATCCCAGCACTCTGGAGGCAGAGGTTAGAGGATCACCATGAGTTCGAGGCCACCCTGAGACTACAGAGTGAATTCCAGGTCAGCCTGAGTTAGAGTGAGACCCTACCTCCGAAAAACCAAAAAGAAAACAACAACAACAAAAAGAACAGGTTCCCACCCAGGCCTCAGGTCAGGTGACCCCCTAGGAAGGCAGGGCTGGTGGGAACAGGGAGGCCTATGTGGTATGTGGGTGGGTGGGAGGCGGGAAAGGAGGAAAAAAAAAAGAATGTTAAGAGCCATCAGAACTTCTAGAACTCTTAACTAGGAACCAGGTGCGTGAGGGTTTACCTGTAAACTGAGGCAGGAGGATTCTGAATTCAAAGCCAGCCTAGGCTACATAGGGAGAACCTGGTTTGTTGCTGAATATGTGTGTTTTTAAACATTTATTTGTTTTTATTTATTTATTTGAAAGGGAGAAAGAAAGAGGCAGATAGAGAAACAGAGAATGGACACGCCAGGGCCTTAGGCTGCAAAGGAACTCCAGATACATGCGCCACCTTTACATCTGGCTGACGTGGGTCCTGGGGAATTAAACCTGGGTTCTTTGGCTTTGCAGGCAAATGTCTTAACTGCTAAGCCATCTCTTCAGCCCCCTGTGTATGTGTGTGTGTGTGTGTTTTAATATTTTATTTTTATTTATTTGATAGACAGAAAGAGAGAGGGAGAGCATGGGTGTGCCAGGGCCTCCAGCCAATGCAAAGGAACTCCAGGTGCATGCACCACTTTGTGCATCTGGCTAACGTGGGTCCTGGGGAATCAAACCTGGGTCCTTTGGCTTTGTAGGCAAACATCTTAACTGCTAAGCCACCCCTCCAGCCCCCATGTGTGTTTTTTAAAATCTACAATCCAACTGCATTTTAAAGTTTATTTATTTATTTATGTGCAAGCAGAGAGAGAGAGAGAGAGAGAGAGAGAGAAGAGGCAGACAGAGAGAGAATGGGCACACCAGGGCCTCCAGCCACTGCAAACGAACTCCAGATGCATGTGCCCCTTGTGCATCTGGCTTACGTGGGTCCTGGAGAATCAAACCGGGATGCTTTGGCTTCGCAGGCAAACACCTTAACCACTAAGCCATTTCTCCAGCCCACCAACTGCAATTTTTTTTTTTTTTTTTTTTTTTTTTTTTTTTTTGGTTTTTCGAGGTAGGGTCTCACTCTGGTCCAGGCTGACCTGGAATTCACTATGTAGTCTCAGGGTGGCCTCGAACTCATGGCGATCCTCCTACCTCTGCTTCCCGAGTGCTGGGATTAAAGACGTGCGCCACCACACCCGGCTTCCAACTGCATTTTTATGATCACAAACTGTGTTCTGTGAAGACCTTTCAAGAGAAGAACATCTTCTGGCTGTGGGGTAACACTCTTCTGTAAGACAACCACCTCTGGAAGAAAGTGCTTGAAATATTTTCATTTTATTTCTTTGCAAGGAGAGAGAGGAGAGGAGACAGGAGAGAAGATGCATGTGCTGCTTTGTGCATCTGACTTCACTTGGGTACTGGGGATTCAAACCCGGGTTGTTAGGCTTTGTAGGCAAGCGCCTTAATAACTGAGCCAAGTCCCCAGCTCAAGAATTCACTTTATTACAATGTACACATCCTTCCAGAAGACAGCCAGGAACATCAGTCCAGGGACTTGCCACTGTCTCTAAACCTCTGCCTGTAGGACGCTGGGCTACACACCATGGGGGGTGTCAATCAGACACACCCCCCAAGGCTGTATGCCCAGTCCATAGTGTACTCACCCACCCACCCAAGACCTCTGATGGTTCTTAGTGGCCTAGCCTGGCGTGGTGGTGCACGCCTTTAATCCCAGCACGCGGGAGGCAGAGCTAGGAGGATCGCCAAGAGTTCAAGGCCAGCCTGAGACTACAGAGTGTTCTTAGTGGCCAAAAGAAGTTGGGCTGTGTATCACACAACCAATACCCAGTATTTCTGGAAGATTTACCAACCTCTCTGAGCCCAAGCCCTGGGGATGGGGGACATTCATGTAAAAGCAGCCCTCAGCTCGTGCCTGCCGTGGTCCCCGGAGGCACACAGTAGGTGCTTAGTAAAGCGAGATCTCTTGCCTCTATACAGCAATCCCGGGGCAGAGGTGCCCCAACCCCTGGGGATGTGTGTTCACCCGTTAGCAGATTGGCCAACACCCACTTGACTGAAGGAAGCCACTCACAAGAGGGGGATCATTAAGCAGTAGTTTAACATCCCCAGGGAGGCTGCAAGGAACACAAAACTGTAGTTAACACCCTGTGGAGAGAAGATGCCCTCAGGCTGTGTGATGCCCCCTAGAAAATAGAGGAGGGAGGTTGGGGGTGGGGTGAGGTGGGAACATCCTACCAGCCTCCAACACCCAGTGGACTGAATTTATTACCCACGGGGGGGGGGGGAGATCATCTTGGATCTGTGAGACCTATTAAACTCAAAGCCCCCTAAGGAATTGGAGGACGCTCCCTGAGGATGTTTTTAAACCCCAGAAGGGTGCCTCCAGCAACAAGCTAAAGCACCCTCTAGGGAGAGTGAAACCCAGATGGGTTTTGAGGTGACTGCTTGCTCCAAGAGCCCATTGCCCCAGCCCCTCCCCGCACAAGGGTGGGGGAGGGCATTGCTGGTTGCTGGATAATGTGTGTGTGGGGTGTGTGTGTGTGTAGGGGGGGAGAGAGGTACTTTCGAGGGTCTGCTCCGCGCCATACTCCATTTAACTCAGTTCTCACAATCTCACAATCCTAAACTGTGAGGTAGGTGTTTTCTTCCCCCCTATTTTACCAACAGGGAAACTGAGGCACAGGATTCACTTTTCCCCTGTAGCACGATGTTGGAAGTGTGGGACTGGAGATCACCCTCCCCCCCCCCCGCCCCCAGCAGCTAGACACGGGACCTGTGTTCTTTTTTTTTTTTTTGGTTTTTCGAAGTAGGGTCTCACTCTAGTCCAGGCTGACCTGGAATTCACTATGTAGTCTCAGGGTGGCCTAGAACTCACGGCGATCCTCCTACCTCTGCCTCCTGAGTGCTGGGATTAAAGGCGTGCGCCACCACGCCCGGCTTAGGGACCTGTGTTCTTAACCACCTGCTACACACACCTCTCAGCCCCCACACACACCTGGGGCTCCCTGTGGACCAGCACCCACTTACCCTTGCATTCCCAGCTGTGGACCCTCCACTGCCCGAGTGGAGTCCATCTCCCAGGCCCATGTGTTCGGGTATCATTTTGAGCACGTGATCCACAAGGGGCTCCCGGGCTCCCCGAGGGCAAGGCCTGGTGGTCTATTCTTCTCTTCCACCCCCCCAGCACCCCCACAGAGCAATTCCTGGAAACCGGGTCAAGCTGGGGCGTGGATATTAGGCACAGCAGAAGGAATGAGGGATCTGTTTAGGAAAAGGGCAGCAGGTCCAGCACCCCCAACGCCTCCACCACGTTCCACCCACCCTGGCTGGAGAGGGCACCCATGGAAGCCCATGGAAGACAGAGGAAGGGAAGGCGAGGGAGCAGTTCTAGAAAGGGGAGGGGTGGCAGAAGTCCCAGAGGATGTGTGTGTGTGGGAGGGAGTGTCAGACAGACAGACAGACAAGGCAGGAAAGAACAGTACCTAGGAAAGCATGGGGGAAGGATTTGGGGGGGGGGATTGCAAGACAGAGGGGGGAGGTCCTAAGGAAAAGGACAGACAGACAGACAGACTTAGGGTTGGGGTGGGGCAGGGATGACAGATTGATGGCAAGGGGAGCGTGGCCCTCCCTCGGGAAGGGGGCGGTGTGTGGTGCGGTGGCCAGAGGGGCGTCCTGGGAATTGGTGGACAGATGGACCGAGGGACACCGTGCTCGAGCGGCGTGGCCGCGAGGCCAGGGCCAAGCCGAGGGCGTGCGGCGGTGGCGGCCAGCGCGGGAGGCGGAGGCTGAACGGGCGAGCGCGGTGTTTGTGGAGCTGTCGGCTGCGGTGGAATTATGAAAAATAGCAGGCATCGGAGCCGGCCTTCAGCTTCGATTAGAGGAGATGGGACATGACAGGTGCGATCAATACGCAGCCGTTCTATAAAGTGTCAAGTAATGAATCAATTTCGACTAAATTTTCCATTTTTCAGAGGCCGTTCTCCGAGAGAAGAATATCCTCTTTTGTAAAGATATTATTATCGATTTCGGCGGCAATTTGACATCAGGGGTAGTTAATTCCACTCAGAATAAAATTGAAAACACTTGAGAGAGAAAAGAGAGAGGCGAAGAGTGAGACAGAGAGGGAGAGAGGGGGAGGGAGGGAGGGGCTGGGAGGGAAAGAGAGAGAGAGAGATGGATGGATGGATGGACAGAGAGACAAGAGACGGGGAGATAGAGAGAGGGACAGACGAAGGTGGGGAGGGACGGGGGCAGAGGGGAGAGAGAAAGTTGGAGGACGTGGGGACTAGAGTTATGTGGAGACAGAGACCGAAAGAGAGGGAGACAGACAGAGACACACAGAGAGAGACTCAGAGAGAGAGAGAAGACAGATGCCCAAAAAGTGGGACATAGATACACATAGAGCAGTTAAGAGAGAAAGACCCAATGACTTGGCACAGAGGTAAAGACAGAGAAAGATGGACAAAGAAGCACAAGACAGAAAAACAAAAAGTGAGAGACAGAGGAGAGAGACCCCTAGGGCAATGGCAGACATGTTGGGGACCCCGAGCCCAGGCTGTCCTTCCGAGAAGCCGGGACAAGAGATAAGGGCTGAAAGAAGGGCTCATGGGCCCTGGCAGAGTAGAGACCAAGGGGTCTGTGGTAGAGCAGATGAAAAGTTGGGGTGGGGGGGTTCTGCATGTGGGCAGGGAAGACCCTCCCGCCCTGCCTACATTAACTCCCCAAAGTCATTGTGATGGGTGGTTGTGTGCGCACGCCTGTGTGTGTGTGTGTGTGTGTGTGTGCGCGCGCACGTGGGGGGCGCGTGGGGGTGTCAAGCTTCTCTGTGGCACAGGAGGTGGGGAGTGTTTCATGAACTGTTGGTGGAAGGACACTTGATTCAGGGGGAGGGGAGGTCTCTGTGCATGTGTGTCTCTGGGTCCTGGCGTACTGACTAAACTAAACACCCCATTTAGTTGTGCGTTTTCTGAACTTGCTCTCTTCTCTCTGTGTGTGCGTGCGTGTGTGTCCCGTGGCTTGTGCGTGCACACGCTGTGGGGCTCCGGCCTGGCAGCCCCTTGGGTCCCAGCCACAGGCAGCGTGGTGACAGCATTTCTGGTTAGTGCCTGTCAGTCCCCCAGCTGAAATCTCCATTTATCCTTGAGCTGGTCAAAGGCTGCCTGGGAGGAGAGCTGGGGGAGGGGGACCCCAGAAGAGCACTGTGGATCTGAGGGAGGAGGACTGGGTCTGCACCCCTGGGTCTGAGGGAGGAGGGCTGGGCCTGGACCCCTGGGTCCGAGGGAGGAAGTCTGGGTCTGCACCCCTGGGTCCGAGGGAGGAGGGCTGGGTCTGCACCCCTGGGTCCGAGGGAGGAGGTCTGGGTCTGCACCCCTGGGTCTGAGGGAGGAGGTCTGGGTCTGCACCCCTGGGTCCGAGGGAGGAGGTCTGGGTCTGCACCCCTGGGTCTGAGGGAGGAGGTCTGGGTCTGCACCCCTGGGTCCGAGGGAGGAGGGCTGGGTCTGCACCCCTGGGTCTGAGGGAGGAGGGCTGGGCCTGCACCTCTGGGTCTGAGGGAGGAGGGCTGGGCCTGGACCCATTTCTGAGGGAGGAGGCTGGTGCCAGGACCCTGCATGCACAGGGTGGTCTGCATAGCAGAAGCTGGGAAGCCCTCTCAACCCCTGGTCATCATTCATTCTCCCCCGCAGGAAAGCCTGCGTCTGCTGCCCCCTAGTGGACATGGAGATGGGTCCCGTGAAGGGACCAGGAGGCTGACTGGTCAGGGGAGTTCAGAAAGGCTGCCAGAGACTTTGACCCAAGGGAGAGTGAGATGAGTGCAGGAAAGAATGGAGAAAAGAAAGAGGGAGGGGTGAAGAGGCAGACGGACATTGGCATGGACTGATATGAATGGGGACACGGAAACAACAGGGGGCAGAAGATCAGGGGCAGGTAAAGGGCTAAGACACGGGTTTCCCAGAAGGCAGGCACAGCCAAGGGCATGGAAAGCAGACAGTACTAGAGAGGAAAAGACGGGGGACAGAGGAAGCCGACCAGGGACAGTGGGCAGACAGGGCCTGTGCTACAAAACCCGGAAGATGTAAGAGACAGACATGATAGTAACGCTAGGGGGACCCGGACAGTCGGGGTGACCAAGTGCTGAAGAGAAAGCCCCCAGGGAAACAGAGGGAAGGTGGATGGCTAGAGATCCGGAGGACAGAAAGACACAGGAGAGCGGCGACACACGGACCAGGCAGAAACAGGCACACCACCCCACAACGACAAGAGACGGAGACAGGAGGACACATAGAGGGGTTTGAAGGGACATACCAAGGGGGTGCAAGGGCCCCCCCAAAAGTCAAGTGGACACCCTGAGGTGGAGCGGAGGGTGGTATGCATGGGCAGAGGGAGGCTAGACCCAGTGTGGGACACTGTGGTCCCGTGGTGGGGAGGGGGTGTCCAGGGCTGAAGGGCTCCTGTGGCAAAAGAGCTGGGGACAGGGGACTCCCCTGGTCGGGGTCTCTGCCCGCCACCCACCCCCCCTCCCAGTCAACCCCCCCCCACCCGGCGGGCTGCCCGGCGGAGGCGACAGATTGAACGATGAGACACATTACGCACTTAATCCGCCTGATTGAATGTTTTGCTTTCGCCCAAATTGAAACATTAAACAACACGGGACGAGATGAGGCGGCCGCAAATCACTCATGAAAGATTCATCTTCTCCCCGGGCAGCCGCCACCGCCCGCCTCCGCCGATGCCCGCCCCAGCCAGGAAGCCTCGGGGTGGGGGTAGGGCTGGGCAGCACCCTTGCCCACTCTGAAGGGACCTCAACCCTCATGCTCTCCCCGCCCCCGGAAGTCCCTCTGACTGGCCTTGATCCCACAGGTGGCCTCGAGAGACAATGACCCCAGCTTCCTGGCCAGCTGGACAGGGTGACCTTGGTACTGTCCCTGCCTGAATGGACGGCGAACCCCTCCCTTTCTTCTCTCTGGAATACACGCTTCAGCTTTCTCCCTGGACCAACACCAGGTCTTGGGGTTATGAGAGAAGCCCCCCCCCCAAGTATTGGTAGCTGAGGTGTGCAAGCTGACTCTCTTATGCAAGGGGACTTCTGGGGTTCTGGACCTACAGTTGGGGTGTTGCCCCCGGGGATATGTGTCAGAGGGAGGTAGTCCTTATGTCGGGATGAGGGGAAAGAAAGGGGGCAGGGAATGGGATCATGTGTCTGTGACATTCGGCCGTGTGGACAACACACTTTCTGTGTCAGTGTAACTTGCTTTTGTAAGTGTGTATTGTCACCCTGCGTGTGTGGCTGTAGCTCTGTGATTCCTGGGTGTCAGCCTGGGCGTAGGTGTCACACGCTTCCTCTGCATGTAGGTGTTTTATGTGCTGTGTGCCTCTGTCAGTGGGAGCCTCCGTGGGGCCTGTGTCTGTCCGTCAGTGGGTCTGTCTGTGTTTATGTCTCAGTGTGGCCTGCTTTTGTATCTAACGGTTCCTTGCATCTGTTTTGTCCATCCATGTGACTCTCAGCCTCTCACAGTCTCTGCCTCTGTCACCGGCCGACGGGGACCCTTGCTAAGACCAGAGAGAGAAATGACCAGAAGGCCAGGGGCAGGGAACGCAGAGGCAAAAGACAGAGAAAGACGGTGATGGTGCTGCCGGGGAGCAGAGAGCAAGCCTTGTGCACGGCAGCTGGGGGTGGGGGGTGGACGTCGTGGGCGCCACGGCCAGAGCGGGTGTGATCAATATTCGATTTAGGTTTTAATTCCGGGGCTTTCGGAGCCTGTCAACCCTGATGTATGAGCTCACACCGGGGCCGTCCAGCCAGCCACCCCACCAATGCCCATGGCCTGGTGGCCTGTCCTGGCCCCAGCTCCCTTGCCCCTCCAGCAGTGGCCCAGGGGGAAGGGGATGGGTGAGTGAACTTGAAGCAGGTTGCTCACTCACTTGCACACCGCAGGCCCTATACCTGCCTCCAACACAGGCAATGGTCTCCTAGAGGCAGCAGGGGCCCCATGGGTCCTTAACAGTCTAGGGACAGCAGCCAGACAGGCAGCACTGATCACACACATACACACATCCACACAGGCAGCTTTTGTACATACAACTGTACATAAAGCCCAACACACACACACACACACACACACACACACACACACGCCCCAACATTCATAAAGCCATACTCCCCTAGATCCAGAACATGTGCACATCACACAACACATTTCCACACACTGATTCACATGTGCACACACAAACACACACCCCAGGACAACATACATGTGCCAACACACCCTTTGACTCAAATGTGCATACACAGCCGGGCATGGTGGCACACGCCTTTAATCACAGGAGGTTGAGGTAGGAGGATTGCTGTGAGTTCAAGGCCAGCCTGAGACTACAGAGTGACCCTGGCCTCAAAAAAAACAATAACAAAAAAAAAAAAAAAAAACAAAAACGTGCATACACAAACCTACAGTCCACATACAACCCTGGACATAAACATGTACACACACAGGTCCAATAAACTTTCCACCCAAACACTCACAGACACACATATCTGCACACACAGGCTCTAACACGCCACACACATCCTCTGACTAGGGCACTTACATACAAACTCTGACACATACATACATGTGTTCACATGTAGAAGCCCAAAGCAAAGACAGATATCAAGGCTCCATGTTAATGGCAGACAGTATCTGTCAAGTGAAGCGGGAAGACAGTGCCAGACCCACAGGCTCAGCCAGACAGATCTACATGGTGACACATGAAGAAGTGGGCCAGGCTGGAGGCCACAGTGGACACGGCTCGGCCAAGGGGGAGGGAGAGCCCTCCCTTCCCCAGATGCCACCCCCAAACCCTGTCTCTCTCTCAAGAAGATGGATCCACCGCCCTCCTTGATGACAATGCTGTCTGCGCAAACTTTAATTAACACTTTGAGTTAATTAGTTCGAGATCATTTAGGAGTAAAATGTTTTTATTAGGGAGGCTGCGAGCCTGTTGATGGATGGGGCGCGATTCGCTCTTCCGCCTGCGGGGACAGCCGGTAAACAGAAATCAATCAGGGGCCTCCCAACCCAGCGCCCCCCACCCCATACCCAGCTCCCAGACTAGGGCCCAAGTCCCCCACTCCCCAGCCTCCTATTCCCCCAGGAGCCCGAAGTGTAAGATCCAGGCCTCTTTTCCTTCAGACCCAGGGATCCGGACCCCAGCTCTCCTCCATCAGACACAAGGGTTCAGGCCAAGCTCTCCTCCCTCTGACCCAAGGGTCCAGACCCAGCCCTCCTCTCTCTGACCCAGGGGATCCACACCTGGCCCCCCTTCAACCGACCCGGGGTCCAGACCCAGCCCCCCTCATCAGAGCCAGGGGTCCAGGCTCAGCTCCTCCCATCAGACCCAGGGGTCTGGACCAGCCCCCCTCATCAGAGCCAGGGGTCCGGACCAGCCCCCCTCATCAGACCCGGGGGTCCAGACCAGCCCTCTTCCTTCAGACCCGGGGGTCCGGACCAGCCCTCTTCCTCAGACCCGGGGGTCCAGACCAGCCCCCTCATCAGACCCGGGGGTCCAGACCAGCCCCCCTCATCAGACCCGGGGTCCAGACCAGCCCCTTCCTCAGACCCGGGGTCCGGACCAGCCCCCTTCATCAGATCCGGGGTCCGGACCAGCCCCCTCAGGCTCCAGCCCCCTCATCAGACCCAGGGGGTCCGGACCAGCCCCCTTCATCAGACCCAGGGGTCCAGACCAGCCCCCCTCATCAGACCCTTGCACCGCAGCACTTCCGGCCTCACTGATGGGGGGTCCCGGGGCCCAGGTCTGGCTCGGTCCCCGCCCCCTGCCCGGGTCCCCGGCCCCCCGCGGCCCTGACGGCTTCATCAGGTGTCCGAGCAGGCGGGGCGCGGCGGGGCGGGGGCTCCGGGGCCGATAAATCTTCATCAGGCGGCGGCGGGGGGGCCATTAGGCGCTAATGGGAAGATGGAGGGGCCTGTCGGCCGCGCGGGCCGGGCCTCATTTGTCCTGCTTCCCGCTCCATTGGCCGCGCCCCGCCCCGCCCCGTCCCCTCCCCGCGCTTCCGCTCCGAGCCTGGGCGGAGGGCCGCGAGGGTGGGGGGGACGGACGGACAGACCGACGGACACACGGACGGAAAGGGCGGGGACACCCGACCTCAGACCGTGGGCGACTCCAATAGAACGCAGGCGGAGGGGAGGAGGAGGAGGGAAGATGGGGTGGGAGGAGGAGATGGGAGGGAAGTAGAACCCAGGCGGAGGGGGAGGAGGAGGGCGGAGGGGGGAGGAGAATGGGTGGGAAGGAAGATTAGGTGGGAGGGAAGATTAGAACCCAGGCGGAGGGGGAGGAGGATGTGGGGGTGGGAGGGGGGAAGAGTAGAACTCAGGCGGAGGGGGGGAGGATGTGGGGTGGGAGGGAAGATTAGAACTCAGGCGGAGGGGGAGGAGGATGTGGGGTGGGAGGGAAGATTAGAACCCAGGCGGAGGGGGAGGAGGATGTGGGGGTGGGAGGGAAGATTAGAACCCAGGCGGAGGGGGAGGAGGATGTGGGGTGGGAGGGAAGATTAGAACCCAGGCGGAGGGGGAGGAGGATGTGGGGTGGGAGGGAAGATCAGAACCCAGGCGGAGGGGGAGGAGGAGGATGTGGGGTGGGGGTGGGAGGGAAGATTAGAACCCAGGCGGAGGGGGAGGAGGTGAAAGATTCAGGTGAGGGGGAAGAGTTGGGGTGGGAGGGAAGATCAGAACACAGGCGGTGGGGAGGAGGATGTGGGGTGGGAGGGAAGGGGGCTAGAATTTCCAGGGGAGGGAAAGGTTGTTAGGGAAGATGCTGGTGATGGGGAGGAGGATGTGGGGTGGGAGGAAGATTAGTGGGGTGGGAGGGGATCCAACCCAGGCGGAGGGGGAGGAGGATGTGGGGGTGGGAGGGAAGATTAGAACCCAGGCGGGGGGGAGGAGGATGGGGGTGGGAGGGAAGATGGAAAGGCGGAGGGGGAGGATGGTGGTGGGGGCTGAACTCAGGCGGAGAGGGGAGGAGGGGTCAGAACGGGGCTGGGATGGAGGAGGAGAAGGAGGAAGAGAAGGAGGAAGGCGAGGGAAGGGACTAGAATTCGGTGTTGGGGGTGAGGGAGTTGTGAGAATATAGGGGAGGGTTAGAACGTGGACCGAGGGGGGTAGAGAGCGAGGGGAGGGGCTAGAACCCAGGCGGAGGGGAAGAAGAAAGTGGGGGGTGTTGGGACCTGGAGAAACTAAATAGAACTTCCTGGAGAGGCAATAAAAAATAACTCTGGCCGGGCGTGGTGGCGCGCCTTAATCCCAGCACTGGGGAGGCAGAGGTAGGAGGATCATGAGTTCGAGGCCACCCTGAGAGGACATAGTGAATTCCAGGTCAGCCTGGGCGACAGTGAAACCTTACCTCCAAAAAAAGAAAAGAAGCCACAAAAAATAAAATAACTCGGTTAGGGTTGAGTGGACAACAGAGGGGTGTGAATGAGGGGGGCCAGGGTCGGCCCGCCGCCTGCGTTCTCGGGAGCGAGTGGGTCCCTGGAGGGCCAGGCCCCGCCGCCGCTGCCGCCTCTCGCTCCGGGCCCGCGTCCCCCCCGCGCGTCCACTCTCATTTCTCCGCGCATTTTTCTTCCTCTGCTGTCACTCGGCCTCCCGCCGCCGCCCCGCCGCGCTCCGCTTCCCGCGGGAACCCCCTGCCGCAGCGGCGCCCCACCTCGCCTCGCCCTCAGTCCCCACCAGGATCACGTGCTCCAGGCGTGTGACACCCTCCCCCCCCCAAGAGAGGCGTCCTAGTAGCCTTCCCCATCCTTGGAGGGGATCCCCCTGCTCGGATGCAAGAACCAGGATTTACCTAACGGAGGCATTAGCTCGGCACTCACCATCCAGGTGTGTGAACACCTCCCCAAGAGAGGCGCCCCAATATACTTCCCCATCCTTCCATCCTTAGGGGGAGCCCCCTAGGCAAGAAACCAGGATTTCCCTAATGGAGGCGTTAGCTAGGTATCCGCCATCCAGGCCCTAACCCCCCAGGTGGATTACTCCTGTCACCTGAATACCACTCAGGCTCAGACGCATCAAGGTCTGTATCCCCCAACCCGGCCTTAGACACCCCAAGATGATACTTAAGGAGTCTGGGATCATTCACCTCAAACAGCCCCCGGCCAGGTTCATATAGGATAAGAGAAGTGGACCTTAGTGACATTGTCTTATAATAAGGAGGTCACTTCATGAGACACCTCTAAACTAGTCACCCCCAAATTAGGACCAGAGGCCCCAAACTGGGCACACCTAAATGAGCCTTTCCTCCATGAACACGGAACAAACAGAACCCCAGGGTGACCTCACTCCACTCAGCATGTGACCCCCATTCTCAGCCCACTCAGACTAGAAAATGATATTGAAACTTAGTCACCCCTAAACTGAGCGACGCCCCCTCCAAGCTCAGCTGCTGGATCTCCAGACTCAATTGGTTCCCGGCTTAGGACTCCCCCAACACTAAACCAAAGATCAGGAGCCCCCAACCCCAGACCCAGGTCCCCCTGATAGTGGTCACATAAGTCTGTGGACAACCCCCAAACTTTGCATCTGGACCACATCACTAATATTTTTAATACATTTATTTATTACTTTTTAATGTTTTTTTTTATTTTATTTAGTTATTTGAGAAAGAGAGAGAGAATGGGCACACTGGGGCCTCCAGGCACTGCAAACGATATCCAGATGCATGTGTCACCTTGTGCATCTGGCTTACATGGGTGTTGAAGCATTGACCCTGGGTCCTTAGGCTTTGCAGGCAAGTGCCTTAACTGTTAAGCCATCTCTCCAGTCCCACATTTTATTTATTTATTTGACAGAAAGAGGCAGAGAACCTCCAGCCACTGCCAACAAACTCCAGATCCATGTGCCACCTGTGCATCTGGTTTACATGGGTACTGGGGAATCGAACTTATGTCCTTAGACTTCATGGGCAGGAGCCTTAATCACTAAGCCATCACTCCAGCCCATAGGGTTTATTTTTTTTTTTTTTGAGGTAGGGTTTCACTCTAGCCCAGGTTGACCTGGAATTCACTATATAGTCTCAGGCTGGCCTTGAACTCACAGCAACCCTCCTGCCTCTGCCCTCCCGAATGATGGGATCAAAGGTGTGTGCCAACACACCCAGCCATTTGTGATCTTTCTCTTTTGGCCTTCCAAATGCTGAGATTAGAGGTGTTCATCACCAAATCTGCCTAGGGTCTCATTCTGTAGTGCAGGTTGGACTCCAACTTGGATCATCAGGGACCCAACAGCCAAACTCATAAACTCCAAAGCCTATTAAAATATTAGGAGTTCCTAATCAGCTAGGCATGGTGGTGCACGCCTTTAATCCCAGCACTCGGGAGGCAGAGGTAGGAGGATCACTGTGAGTTCGAGGCCACCCTGAGACTACATAGTGAATTCCAGGTCAGCCTGGGCTAGACTGAGACCCTACCTCGAAAAAATTGCAAAACCAAAAAATAAATATTAGGCGCTCATAATCCGTAACTTTCAGGTGCCTTCTCCAAGCTAGGGTTCTCATATGTGAGAATGACCGCTTAGGGGTGGGGAGATGGCTGAGTGGGTAGAAAGCTTGCCTTGCAAGCATGAGGCCCAGACTTTGCTCCCTAGAACCCATATAAAACATCTAGGGCTGGGCATGCCTGGCGTGGTGGTGCGCAGCTTTAATCCCAGCACTTGGGAGGCAGAGGTAGGAGGATTGTCGTGAGTTCAAGGCCAGCCTGAGACTACACAGTGAATTCCAGGTCAGCCTGGGCTACCTTGGAAAACCAAAAAACAAACAAACAAACAAACAAAAAAACCCCCAAAACAAAACAAAAAGTATGGGGCTGGGCTGGAGATGGCTTAGAGGTTAAGGTGCTTGCCTGCCAAGCCTAAGGACTCATGTTTGACTCTCTAGGTTCCATGTAAGCCAGGTGCACAAAATGGTGCAAGTGTGCAAGGTTGCACATATACACATGGGGACACATGTTTCTGGAATTCAATTGCAGTGGCTGGAGATCCTGGTGGCCAATTCTCTGTCTCACTCACTCTCACTCTATGGCATTAAAAAAAAATTGGGTTTATCGGGCATGGTGGCACATGCCTTTAATCCTAGCACTTGGGAGGCAGAGGTAGGGGGATTGCTGTGAGTTCAAGACCAGCCTGAGAATACATAGTGAATTCCAGGTCAGTCTGGGGTTCAATGAGACCCTTCCTGGAAAAAAAAAAAAAAATTGGGTTTGGGCCTGGTTGCATGCCTTTAATCCCAGAAGTAGGAGGATTGCCGTGAGTTCAAGGCCACCCTAAGACTACATAGTGAATTCCAGGTCAGCCTGGGCTAGATGAGACCCTACCTCGAAAAAACAAAAGCACAAACAAACAAAAAAAAATTTAAAATAAACCCTTAGATATGGGAGCTGGGTAGATGATTCAGCGCCTGCTTGCAAAGCCTGAGGGCCAGGTTTGATTCCCCAGTTCCCACATAAAACCAGATGCACTAAGAGGCACATGTGTCTGGAGTTCATTAGAAGTGGCGGTAAGCTCTTAGGTGCCCATTCTCTCTCTCTCTCTCTCTCAGTCTCCCTCTTTTTTTTTTTTTTTTTTTGTTTTTTCTCACTCTGGTCCAGGCTGACCTGGAATTAACTTTTCTCAAAATATATTTTTATTTATTTGCAAGCAGAGATAGAGAGACAGACAGAATGGGCACACCAGGGCCTCCAGCCACTGCCAATGAACTCCAGATGCATGCACCACTTTGTGCATCTGGTTGTACATGGGTACTGGAGAATTGAACCTGGGTCATTAGGTTTTGTAGGCAACCACCTTAGCCACTGAGCTGTCTCTTCCTTTTTATTCTCCTCTCCCCTTGAAAATAAAAAAATTTTTTTTTGAGAGAGATGGAGAAAGAGAATGGGCATGCCAACGGCCTCTCTTTGGCTGTGAACGAACTCCAGACGCGTGCACCCCCTTGTGGGAAAGTGCGGCATTGCGCGCTTGTGTCACTTTGTGTCTGGCTAAATGTGGGACCTTGAGATTCGGAGGGCATTCTTACGCTTTGCAGGCAGGCGCCTTAACCGCTAAGCCATCTCTCCAGCCCTTAAATAACTTTTTTTTTTTTTTTTTCCGAGGTAGGTTTTCACTCTAGTCCAGGCTAACCTGAAATTCACTATGTAGTCTCAGGCTGGCCTTGAACTCTCGGCAATCCTCCCATCTCTGCCTCCCAAGTGCTGGGATTAAAGGCGTGTGCCACCACGCCTAGCAACTTTTTTTTTTTTTTTTTTTTTTTAAAAAAAAATCAGGGCATGGTGTTTCTCTTGTAATCTACTCACTAGGGAAGGCAGAGACGGGAGGATCACCGAGCTTGCTAGCCAGCGCGTCCAGCCTAATTGTGAGCTCCAGGCTAATAAGAGGCCGTCTCAAACGAGATGGATGGTGAGCCTGATGAAGTTCACCCAAAGTTGTCCTCTGACCTCTACGTCCACCCCCAACTCACAAAAGAATGACCACCCTCTGGCAGGTGCCAATAGTCAGTTCCAGCTCAGTGCTGGACCCTAAATAGCCCCTCGAACTCCTGGTGTTCGTCACCATGGTCAACCCAGTGTCTTTGCTAGACCATACAGCTTCTTGGCTTCAGCTATCTGTGCATCAGAATTCCTTGAATTTTAGCTTCAAATTTAGTCACCCCAAAAGCAAGACCTCTTGTGGCTGGTGGGATGGCTTGTGGTTAAGGTGCTTGCCTGCTAAGCCTAAGCACCTAGGTTCAATTCCCCAGGACCCATGTAAAGCCAGATGCGCAAGGTGGCTTATGAGACTGGAGTTTGTTTGCATTGGCTGGAGGCTCTGGCATGCCTGCTCTCTCTCTCTCTCTCTCATCTGCCTCTGTTTTAAAAGAGAGAGAGACCTCTAGGCCCCTGGCCTTGGCACCTCCCCATCTGGACAGCATGCTAGATCACCTCTAATTTGAATCTAGGCAGCTGGAGAGATGGTTTAGCGGTTAAGGCACTTGCCTGCAAAGCCTACGAACTCATGTCTGAATCTCCAGGTCCCATGTAGCCAGACGCACAGTGACACGAACACGCAATGTCTCACAGGCACACAAGGGCTCATGCGTCTGGAGTTCATTTGCAGTGGCTAGAGGCCCTGGCATGCTCATTCTTTTTTTCTCTCTCTCTCAACATAATAACAATAATTTAGATCTAGGGCCCTAGCTTGGTAAGTCCCCAAAGTAAAATTTAAACTCAAAGCTGGGCATGGTGCTGCTAGTTTATTTATTTTCTTTTGGTTTTTTGAGGTAGGGTTTCACTCCAGCTCAGGCTGACCTGGAATTAGTCTCCAGGGTGGCCTTGAACTCTTGGCGATCCTCCTACCTCTGCCTCCCGAGGGCTGGTATTAAAGGTGTGCACCACGCCTGATGGTAGTGGTGGTTTATAATCCAGGTAAAGGAAGAAGGATTGCTGTGAGTTTGAGGTTAGCCTGGGCTACATAGGGAGACTATTTTAAAAAGCTGGGTGTGGTGGCACAGACTTTTAATCCAGCACTCATTCAGGGGTCAGAAGTAGGGGGATTGCTGCGAGTGCCAGGCTAGTCTGGCCTACAAAGTGAGTTCCAGGTCAGCCTGGGCTAGAGGGAGACCCTACCTCAAAAGACAAAACAAAACAAAACAAAACAAAAAAAAGACAAAACCTAGGGCTGGAGAGAGATGGCTTATAGGTAAGGTATTTGCCTGCAAAGCCTAAGGACCCAAGGGGCACATGTGTCTGGAGATTGTTTGCAGTGGCTAGAGGCCCTGGCATACTCATTCTCTCTCTCTCCTTTTAGTTTTTCAAGGTAGGGTCTCACTCTAGCCCAGGCTGGAATTCACTATGTAGTCTCAGGGTGGCCTCAAACTCACGGCAATTCTCCTACCTCTGCCTCCTGAGTGCTGGGACTAAGGGCACGTGCCACCACGCCTGGCTTATCTCTCTCTCTCTCTCTCACACACACACACACACACACACTAATAAATAAAATATTTAAAAAGCCAGGTGTGTAAACCGGGCGTGGTGGCAGACGCCTTTAATCCCAGCACTCGGGAGGCAGAGGTAGGAGGATCGCCGAGAGTTCAAGGCCACCCTGAGACTATATAGTTAATTCCAGGTCAGCCTGGTCCAGAGTGAGACCCTACCTTGCAAAACCAAAAAAAAAAAAAAAAAAAAAAAAAAAAAAAAAAAAAAAAAAAAAAAAAAAAAAAAAAAAAAAAAAAAAAAAAAAGCCAGGTGTGGTGGTGCACGCTTATAATCCCACAGGTAGGAGGATCGCTGAGAGTTTGAGGCCACCTTGAGACTACATAGTGAATTCCAGGTCTGCCTGGGCTAGAGTGAGACCCTTGAAAAACAAAACAAAACAAAACAAAACAAAACAAAACAAAACAAAACAAAACAAAACAAAAACAACAACAAAAAGCAAAAACCACCAGGCATGGTGGTGCATGCCTTTAACCCCAGCACTCAGGAGGCAGAGGTAGGCGGATCACCATAACTACAGACAGTGAGACCCTACCTCAAATAAATAAATAAATAAATAAATAAATAAACAAACAAACAAAAAAAGGGGGCTGGAGAGAAGGCTCAGTGGTTAAGGTGCTTGCCTGCAAAGCCAAATAACCTAGTCAAACCTAGGTTTGACTCCCCAGTATCCATGTAAGCCAGATGCACAAGATAGCACATGCCTCTGGAGTTTGTTTGCAGTGGCTGGAGACCCTGGTATGCCCATTCTCTCTTTGTGTCTGCCTCTCTATCTCTCAAATAAAACATTGGGCTGGAGAAATGGCTTAGCAGTTAAGAAGCTTGCATGTGAAGCCCGAGGACCCATTTCTACTCCCCAGAACCCACGTAAACCAGATGTACAAGGTGGCACATGCATCTGGAGTTCGACTGCAGTGGCTGGAGGCCCTGGAGCGCCCATTCTCTTTATCTGCCTCTTTTTCTCTTTGTCTCTCTCTCTCAAATAAATAAATAAATCTGAGAGAGAGAGCAAGAGTGCATGAGCCAGGGGCTCCTACTACTGAAAATGAACTCCAGACACATGTGCCACTTTCTGCATCTGGTTTTATGTGGGTACTGGGGAATCAGACTAGACAGGTTTTGCAGGCAATTGCCTTTAACTACTGAGCAATTTCTCCAGCCCTTTAAAATATATTTTAACCTGGGTGTGGTGGTGCACGCCTTTAATCCCAGCATTTGGCAGGCAGAGGTAGGAAGATCACAGTGAGTTTGAGGTCACCCTGAGACTACATAGTGAATACCAGGTAAGCCTGGACCAGAGTGAGACCCTACCTCGAAAAAAAAAAAAAAAAACCCACAAAAACAAAACAAAACAAACAAGTTTTTTTTTTTTTTTTGAGTCAAACTTTGATGGGCATCTGTCCAGGCCCTCTGCGCACGCATCTTAAGTTTTTTTTAATTTAAATTGTTTTATTTATTTGAGAGAGAGAGAAGGAGGCAGATATATGGGCCATCTCTCCAGCCCCTATTTTATTTTATTTATTTTTATTTTTATTTATTTATTTATTTTTTTGGTATTTTGTAGGTAGGGTCTCACTCTAGCCCCGGCCTCGAATTCATGGCAATCCTCCTACCTCTGCCTCCCAAGTGCTGGGATTAAACACATGCGCCACCACGCCCAGCTCCCTATTTTATTTTTTAAAAATAAAAATAAGTACTTTTGAGCTGTAGAGATGGCTTAGCGGTTAAGGGGCCTGCCTCCTACGCCTAAGAACGCTAGTTCCAATCTCCAGGTCCCACGTTTAGCCAGATGCAAAGTGAGGCAAGGGCGCAATGCCACACTTGACCACCAGGGGGCGCACGCATCTGGATTTCGTTCACAGCACCTGACAGACTGCTGGCGCGCCCATCTCTATCTCTCCCTCTCTTTCTGTCTCTCTCTGTGTCTCGCTGACCTGGAATTCACCATGTAGTTTCAGGATTGCCTGTAACTCACAGCCATCCTCCTACCTCTGCCTCCCGAGTGCTGGGATTAAAGGCGTGCGCCACCACGCCCGGCGGTGGCACACATCTTTAACCCCAGCATTTAGGAGGCAGAGGTAGGAGGATCGCTGAGAGTTCGAGGCCACCCTGAGACTACATAGTTAATTCCAGGTCAGCCTGGGCTAGAGTGAGACCCTACCTTGGAAAAGTAGAGAGAGGCAGAGAGTGGGGGGCTGGGAGCCAGGGCTTCTAGCCACTGCAAAGGAACTGCAGGCACATGTGCCTCTTTGTGTATCTGGGGTTACATGGGTACTGGGGAATCGAACTTGGGACCTTAGGTTTTGCAGACAAGCTCCGTCCCTAGTTTATTGTTTGTTTATTTTTGAGTTTTTTTTTTTTTTTTTTTTTTTGGTTTTTCGAGGTAGGGTCTCACTCTGGCTCAGGCTGACCTGGAATTCACTATGTAATCTCAGGGTGGCCTCGAACTCACGGCGCTCCTCCTACCTCTGCCTCCCGAGTGCTGGGATTAAAGGCGTGCACCACCACACCCGGCTCTATTTTTGAGTTTTTGAGGTAGGGTCTCACTCTAGCCCAGGCTGATCTGGAATTCACTATGTAGACCCAAGGCTGGCCTTGAACTCATGGACACTACTACCTCTGCTCTACCTCCCAAGTGCTGGGATATATATTTATGTATTTGAGAGAGAAAGAAAGAGAGAATATGGGCGCACCAGGGCTTTTGCCACTGTAAATGAACACCTGATGCATGTGGGTCTGGTTGACTTGGGTGCTGGGGAACTGAACCTGGGTTTGGAAGGCTTTGCAAACAAGCACCTTTAACCATTGAGTTGTCTTTCCAGCCCAGGCCTGTTTCCTGTTTCCTCCTCCTCCGTGTTTTTTTTTTTTTTTTTTTTTTTGGTTTTTCAAGGTAGGGTTTCACTCTAGTCCAGGCTGACCTAGAATTCACTATGTAGTCTTAGGGTGGCCTCGAACTCACGGCGATCCTCCTACTTCTGCCTCCCAAGTGCTGGGATTAAAGGCGTGCGCCACCACGCCCGGCTCTCCTTTTTTTTTTTTTTTTGTTTTTGTTTTTTGAGGTAGGTCTCATGTTACTCAAGGCTGACCCGAATTCACTCTGTAGGCTCAGGGTGGCCTTGAACACATGTCAGTCCTCCTACCTCTGCCTTCCAAGTGCTGGGATTAAAGGCGGCCGCCACCATGCCCAGCTCAGCCCTGTTTTTGTCAATATTTTGTTTTTATTAATTTGAGAGAGAAAGAATGGGTGTGCCAGGGCCTTTAGCCACTGCAAACGAATTCCAGGAGCATGTGTCACTGTGCATCTGGCTTTATGTGGGTCCTGGGGCATTGAATCTGGGTTATTTGGCTTTGCAGGTAAGTGCCTTAATTGCTGAGCCATCTCTCCAGCCCTGTTTTTTTTTTTTGGAGAGAGACACAGAGAGAGACAGACACAGAGAGAGGGAAAGGGAGACAGAGAATGGGCGCGCCAGCAGCCTCTCAGCTGCTGTGAACGAAATCTAGATGTCTGCGCCCCCTTGTGGTCAAGTGCAGCATTACACCCTTGCATCACTTTGCATCTGGCTAAACGTGGGACCTGGAGATTGGAACCAGGTTCTTAGGCTTAGCAGGCAGGCGCCTTAACCACTAAGCCATCTCTACAGCTCCAGCCCTATTTTTTAAAATTATTATTATGATTATTATTATTTTATTTATTTTTGGAGAGAGACACAGAGACAGACAGACAGAGAGGGAGAGGGAGACAGATAGAGACGGGCGTGCCAGCAGTCTTTCACTCTAACCCAGGCTGACCTGGAATTCACTATGTAGTCTCAGGGTGGCCTCGAACTCACAGCAATCCTTCTACTTCTGCCTCCCAAGTGCTGGGATGAAAGGCGTGCGCCACCACGCCCGGGTGACGGTGCGGTTCTTGGTATCTCAATGACACAACATTAGAATTAGGAATCTGTAGAGCCAGGAGTGGTGGCCACACGCCTGCCGTTCCAGCACTAGGGAGGCTGAGGCAGGAGAATTACAAGTTTAAGAGCAAAAATTCTGTCTCCAAGAAAAGGGAGGGCGGCTGGGTGTATGAAGTGCTTGTCGAGCCAACTGAGTACCTGAGCTTGGATTCCGGACCTACTTAAGTGTGGCAATAACCCCAGTGTGCCTATAGCGAGAAGGGAGGCGGAGACATGAGAATTTCCCGAAGCTTTCAGGCCAGCTAGCCTGGTGCACAGAGTGGTGAATGAGAGACCCTGCCTCAAATGAGGTGGAAGGCAAGGACCAACCTCTAAAAGGTGTCCTCTGGGCTGGAGAGATGGCTTTAGCAGTGAAGGCACTTGTCTGCAGAGCCAAAGGACCCAGGTTCCATTCCCCAGGACCCACGTAAGCCAGATGCACAAGGTGGCACATGTGTTTGGAGTTTGTTTGCAGTGGCTGGAGGCCCTGGCCAGCCCATTCTCTCTTTCTTTCTTTTCTTTCTTTTCTTTTCTTTCTTTCTTTCTTTCTTTTTTTTTTTTTTTGAGGTAGGGTCTCACTCTAGCTCAGGGTGATCTGGAATTCACTAGATAGTCTCAGGGTGGCCTTGAACTCACAGCAATCCTCCTACCTCTGCCTCCCGAGTGCTGGGATCAAAGGCGTGCACCACCACACCTAGCTTTTTTTTTTCTCATTTAAAAAAAAAATTGACAGCCGGGCGTGGTGGCGCACGCCTTTAATCCCAGCACTCGGGAGGCAGAAGTAGGAGGATCGCTGAGAGTTCGAGGCCACCCTGAGACTACATAGTTAATTCCAGGTCAGCCTGGACCAGAGTGAGACCCTACCTTGCAAAACCAAAAAAAAAAAAAAAAAAAAAATTGACAACTTCCATAATTGTAGACAATATCCCATGGTACTTCCCTCCCTCCTCCCACTTTCCCCTTTGAAACTCCACTCTCCGTCATATCCCCTCCCTCAATCAGTCTCTTTTATTCTGATGTCATCATCTTTTCCTCCTATTATGATGGTCTTGTCTATTCTCTCTTTCTGTCTGTCTGTCTGTCTCTCTCTCTTTCTGCCTCTCTCTCTCTCTCTAATAAATAAAAATAAAATATATAAGTTGTCCTCCGACCTCCACAGGTGCCCTGTCATTGTAGACATGTGAGCTCCCTCCCTCCCTCCCTTTTTCCCTCCTTCCCTCTCTCCCTCCCTCCCTCCCTCTCTCCCTCCCTCCCTCCCTCCCTCCCTCCCTCCTTCCCTCTCTCCCTCCCTCCCTCCCTCTCTCCCTCCCTCCTTCCCTCTCTCCCTCCCTCTCTCTTTCTCTCTCTCTTTCTATCACACACACAGGCGGGAAAACAAACCACCAGTCTCTCCAGCTTAAACTTCTAGCCCCCAACCCCATCCCAACAGCCCACCTGTCTCCAGGGCTCAGCTGTGATCTTTCTCTCTTGCAAACCAGGTGTCTGGGTCACATCCCACCCCACACACCCGCCCGCCTCTAGTGTAAACTGGATTGTATCCATGAGTCCAGATTGGACCACAATCTCAGCCTCCCCTGGGAAAGTGGAATAGAGGTCAAAAAAAAAAAAAAAAAAACCTCTGTTACCAAAAGTTGGGGTGGGGACCCTAAACCTCTCAGACTCTGGCCCCCCTGGTCCCCCAATTGGCCCGTTCTCCCAGGACCAGTTCCACGACCTAGACCAAGTCTGTAGGAAGCTCGTGTCTGTCCCCTGGTGGCCTATTTTGGAAGCGGTCTGTATCCAATGACTCCCTGCCCCAGCCCACCCCAGCCCACCCCAGAATCCCCACAGGGCCAGAGGTCTGGGAATCTAGAACTGATTTGTCTTGCCTGGTTCCTCCCTGTCAGCTCCTATGCAACTCAGTCACGGTTTCTCCTGAATCTGTCCCAAATGCAGGGATTAAAGGCATGCACCACCATGCCCAGAGCTCACTTCATCACTCTCTCATTCATACATACATACATACATACATACATACATACAAACATACATACATACATATGTATGTATATATGAGAGAATATATATATGAATATATGTTATATATATATATGAGTGAATAGGCCCACCAGGGCTTCTTGTCACTGAAAACAAACTACAGATGCATAGGCCATTTTGTGCACCTGGTTTTACATGGGTACTGGGGAATTGAACCCTGGCTTTCACGCTTTGCAAGCAAGCTCCTTAACTGCTGAGCCATCTCTCCAGACCTTGGATCTGCGTTTTCTGGAGTCAGATGTGCTGCCATTGTGCCACAAGGCCCGCCAATGTGTAGCCCAGGCTGGCCTCGAACTCCTGATCCACCTGCCTCCGCCTCTTCAGCAATATCCTACAGGCGTGCGCCACCAGAACCGGCTAAGCATTCTTTTTTTTTGTTTTTTTTTTTTGTTTTTCGAGGTAGGGTCTCACTGTAGCTCAGGCTGACCTGGAATTCACTCTGTATTCTCAGGGTGGCCTTGAACTCAAGGCGATCCTCCTTCCTCTGCCTCCCGAGTGCTGGGATTAAAGGCGTGCATCACTGTGTTTTCTATGCCTTCTTTCCCACCACATCCCTGCCTCATCTCCCTAGCTTGCACGGGCCTCCCTGATCTTTCTCCCTGTAGCCTATCTCGTGCCAGGCCCCCCGAGGGTGTGTTTGGTGCTGAAACGTGGACTCAGAGAGGCATTCTTTGTCCTCTTCCTCCTCCTCTTCCTCTGTTGAGGTAGAAGATTGACCCCGGAGCTTCAGGGCTAGGGAGATGGCTTGATGGTTAGAGGTGCTTGCTTGGACGCAGAGCCTCACACAACCTCACACAGCACTTACCAGACACTCAATCACTCAAACTCACTGCAGTCCTCCTGCCTCTGTCTCTCAAGTGCTGGGATTAAAGGCGTGGCTGCTTTTTTTCTGTCTTTTTAAAAATTTATTTATTACAGTCAGAGAGAGAGAGAGAGGAGAGAATGGGTGCCCCAGGACCTCTAGCCACTGCAAACGAACTCCAGATGCGTGTGCCACCATGTGCATCTGGCTTACGTAGGACTTCGAGAATCCAACCTGGGTCCTTAGGCTTCGTAGGCATGTGCCTTAACCGCTAAATCATCTCTCCAGCCCATTTTTTCTCTCTCTCTTTTTGTTTTTTGATTTTTTGAGATAGTATCTCACTCTAGCATAGACTGACCTGGAATTCACTGTGTATTCTCAGGGTGGCCTTGAACTCACGGTGATCCTCCTACTTTGTCTCCCAAGTGCTGGGATTAAAAGCGTGCGCCACTATGCTGGCTCCATTTTCTTTTTTAATTTTAATTTTATTTATGAGAGAGAGGGAGAGAGAGAGAGAATGGGTGCGCCAGGGCCTCTAGCCACTGCAAACAAACTACAGTACCACATGTGCATCTGGCTTACGTGGGTATTGGGGAATCAAAATTGGGTCCTTAGGCTTTGCAGGCAAGTGCCTTTAACCACTAAACCATCTCTCTAGTCCCCCAAAATAGGATTCTTTATACTGGATGCAACCCTCCTTTGGGAGTGTGGAATTGTCGAACACAGAGGGTGAATACGGTCCCAGTGGTCTCTCTCTGGGTGTTTCCAGGTTCTGGACTTCTTACTCAAAGATACGCAGTTAAGCAACAAGTAATTTAACTAGAAGCAAAGGGAGAGTAGAGGTTCGAATACACTGCCAAAGATACAGCGGCTGGAGAGTTCTGAAAATTAGAAAGTGGTCTTGGGTTTGTCTTATTTAATTATTTATTTAAGAGCGACAGAGAGAGAGAGAGAGAGAGAGAGAGAGAAAATGGGCATGCCAGCCACTGCAAAGGAACTCCAGATGCATTCGCTCCCTAATGTGCATCTGGTTTATGTTGGTCCTGGGCAATCAAGCCTTGAACCGGGGTCCTTGGGCTTCACAGACAAGTGCTTAACTGTTACGCCATCTCTCCAGCTTTTTTTTTTTGGGGGGGGGGAAGGTCTAATCTTTCATTTATTTGAGAAAGAGGCTGGGAGAGATTGAAAGAGAATGGCATAATAGGGTCTTCTGCCTCTGCAGAACAAATCCAGACACATGCATCACTTTGTGCGTCTGGCTTTACGGAGGTCCTGGGGAACTGAACCCAGGCTGTCAGGTTTGCAAGCAAGTGCCTTTAACCACTGAGCAATTTCTCCGGCCCTGGGCTTATCTTTTTTCCAGCCTTTTTTCTTTTCTTTCTTTTTTTGCTGTTGCTATTTGTTTTTATTGTAAGGTCTCACTCTAGCCCAGGCTGACCTGGAATTCACTATGTAGTCTCAGGGTGGCCTCGAACTCACAGCGCTCCTCCTACCTCTGCCTCTTGAGTGCTGGGATTAAAGGCATGCACCACCATAGCAGGGTTCATGTTGTTCACGTGCCGTCTTTCTTCCTAATTTAGCTTTGTGTCCTTTTTGATAACTCACAGCTCTAACAACAGCTATGCTCAGAGTCCTGTGTCCCAGCAAGTCTCCCAATCTGGGGCTGGCTGGGGACATCCCTGCCCCTGACCCAAACCTCTTTCGCTTTGGCCCATAACCACTGGACATCTTGTAATATTTGATTCCCACATCCTGCTTATTGTCTTTGCTGCGCGCAGGGTCCCGGTCTCCGTCATATTGCCAGCACTGTCTTGCATATCCACAGAAAACACCAGGACAGCACTTGCTAAGCTGCGACTGGAAGGGCTTTATTTCCAAAGGCAGAACCCCTCCCTGGACTTGAGATGGGAGGAGGCCTCTGGGCTGAGCAGGAGGGCCATGCAGGATGGGATATGGCAGGGTTGAGACAACTGGCCAGGGAGGCCAGCAGGTCCTGGAGGACACTTCACACGGGCTCCATCTGCAGTTCCTCCATTTCCGCAGCCTCGATCTGGTGGAAGGCGGCGTGGGAGCCGATGACCACCAGGGTGGCTCCTGCAAGCCAAAGGTGGGGGGACTTCAGAGCCACACTTCCTGCCTTGCGTCCCATCCCCCAGCCTGCCCAGACCTGGCACTCACCGAGGACCCAGAAGACCGCAGAGCCGGCCCCCGCCAGCCAGAAGAACGGGAAGGAAACGCCCCCAGCCAAGGCGTACTGATGTGCTGGGCTTAGCTCTCGGCCTGGGTACAGACAGGTGGTATTATGCAGGCGTTCCCACGCGACGTCCACAGCCAGAGTGACCCCTGCCACCCTCACCCGAAGCTCTGGTATCTAACATCTTGTCCCCATCCTGTTTCCCAAGCCCTCTGTCTTCCAGCACACCTTCCTCAGCTCCAGCTTTACCGTCAGTCTTGTCTCCTCTCTAGGAGGGCGTCCCCCTCCCCATGCTCCCTAGGTTGGCATCGAACTTAGTAGCTAAGGATAACTTTGTTGTTTTTTGGTTTTGCGAGGTAGGGTCTCACTCTAGCCCAGGCTGACCTGGAATTCACTATGCAGTCACAGGGTGGCCTTGAACTCATGGTGATCCTCCTACCTCTGCCTCCTGAGTCCTGGGATTAAAGATGTGCGCCACCACGCCCGGCTAACTAAGGGTAACTTTGAAGTTTTGATTCTCCTGCCTCTACTCGCTCTTGAGTGCTGGATCATAGAGGTGAACCACCACTTTCATTCTCTGCTTTTAATAAATACAAATAAAAAAACAAAAATATAGGGCTGGAGAGATGGCTTAGGGGTTAAGGCACCTGCCACCTAAGCCTAAGAACACTGGTTCCAATCTCCAGCGGTTCCAATCTCCAGGTCCCACGTTTAGCCAGATGCAAAGTGACGCAAGGGCGCAATGCCGCACTTGACCACAAGGGGGCGCACGCATCTGGATTTCATTCGCAGCAGCTGAGACACTGCTGGCGCGCCCATCTCTGTCTTCCTCTCCCTCTCTCTCTGTGTCTCTCTCCAAAAAAATAGTAAAAAAATTAAAAAAAAACCAACCTCCCCCCCAAAAATATATACATTTTGAGTGACTAGAGAGATGGCTCAGGGGTTAAAGACACTTGTTTGCAAAGCCTGACGGCCTGGGTTCAATTTCCTCAGTACCCATGTACAGCCAAATGCACAATGTGGCACATGCAGGAGTTTGTTTGCAGTGGTAGGAAGCCCTATTGCACACATTTCCCCACCCTACTCTCTCTCCTGGCAAATTAAAAAATATATATATAAGCTGGGCGTGGTGGTGCACGCCTTTAATCCCAGCACAAGGGAGGCACAGGCAGGAGGATCGCTGTGAGTTCAAGGCCACCCTGAGACTACAGAGTGAATTCCAGGTCAGCCTGGACCAGAGTGAGACGTTATCTTGAAAAACCAAAAAAAAAAAAAAAAAAAAATAAATATATATATATATATAGCTTCTCCTATAAAGCCATTGTCTAAAGCCTACATGTACTTCAGGGTCTTGCACCCCAGCTCATTTCTGTCAGGTAGATAACTTGCACACCACCAACACACACACATAAACACACTCTGTCTTAAGTCTACCCAACTTCCTCTTTGCTCAACAACCTCGGGATTTCCCCTCAGTGGGACATCTGCTAGCCTTTCTTCAGCTTGGCACCAGTCTGAGGCCACAGGAGCCATAAGCCCCTGTTTCTCCCTCTGAGAGCCCCACCTTCTTCCTGGACCCACCCCAGGGAGCAGAAAAGGGGAGGACGGATCTAGACTGGCAGAGGGTCGCCACCTAGTGTCCAGTGTGGGTACCTGCAGCCGATGTTTTCTGCAGAGGGTAGGGAGGAGGGGGAGGGGCAGGGTCATTTCACAGGTGACAGGGATGCCATGGGTGGGGCTGGGGTCTCTTGTTCAGGTTGGGGAGCCGAGACCGAGTGGGAGCATCGGGTGGGTCCAAATCTTAAAGACCCAGTGAATGACTAATGTACAAGCTGTATGTGGGACGGCCTGGGTTTCTAGAAACTTGAGTTTGGAAACTAAAGTTCACATTCCAAGAGACCAGGGATTTGAGGATCTCAAGAATCCATCTCACCAAAAAGCACAAGCTTGGATTGCAATGTGCGAAGGTAGAGAATGTAACAGGCGCCGAAGAAGACGGCCAGAGCCACCAGCAGCATGGGGGACGTCACCCTGGAGGAAAAACATGAGAAGAGAAGGATCAGGTATCTAGGGCTGGGCCAGCTGAGCCAAGTCATGGTGGGTGACTACTACATAGTTGTTTTTGTGTTTTGTTTTTCGAGGTAGGGTCTCACTCTAGTCCAGGCTGACCTGGAATTCACTATGTAGTCTCAGGGTGGCCTCGAATTCACATTGATCCTCCTTCCTCTGCCTCCTGAGTGCTGGGATCAAAGGCACATGCCACCACGCCTGTTTTTTATTTTTATTTTTTATTTTTCAAGGTAGGGTTTCACTCTAGTACAGGATAACCTGGAATTCACTATGTAGTCTTAGGGTGGTCTTGAACTCAAGGTGATTCTCCTATCTCTGCCTCCCAAGTGTTAAAGGCATTGTGCCACCATGCCCGGCTACTTTATTATTCAAAAAAAATATTTCCCTTATTTACTTATTTATTAGAGAGAGAGAGAAAAAAAAAAAAAAAAGAGGCAGAGAGAATGGGCCACCAGCCACTGCAAACGAACTTCAGACACATGTGCCACCTTGTGCATCTGGCTTACATGGGTAGTGGGGAATCGAACCTGGGTCCTTAGGTTTCCCAGGCAAGCACCTTAACCACTACACAATCTCTCTAGCCTTTTATTATTATTTTATTTATTTTCAAGCAGATAGATAGATAGATAGATAGATAGAATGAATGGGCACGTCAGATAGAAAGACAAAACTCCAGAATGAATTGTCTGGCACGTCAGAACCTCCAGCTACTTTGCAGGCAAGCACTGAGGCAAACTTCAGACACATCACTTGCCACTTTTCTTTTTTGGTTTTTCGAGGTAGGGTCACTGGGGCTGACCTGGACCTGAGTCGTTAACTCACAGCGATCCTCCTACCTCTGCCTCCCTAGTGCTGGGATTTGCAGGGATCACCTTAACTGCCAGGTGGATGGGCATCTCTTCAGCCCCTGGGATCATGCTGGGAGGGATGTTTGATCAATGGTGTGACATCCTGGCCATGTTGTGGATGGGAGAGATGCTGGGAGGGATGCTGGGAGGGATGCTGGGAGGATGCTGGGTGGGATGCTGGGAGCTCTGGGAGGGATGGGGCTGGGAGGGATGCTGGGTGGGATGGGGTCTGGGAGAGATGCTGGGTAGGGATGCTGGGAGGGATGTTGGGTGGATGCTGCTGGGAGAGATGCTGGGAGGGATGTTGGGTGGGATGCTGGAAGGGATGCTGGGAGGGACGCTGGGAAGGGACACTGGGAGGGACGCTGGGAGGGATGCTGGGGTGGGATGCTGGGAGGGATGTTGGGTGTGATGCTGGGAGAAATGCTGGGAGGGATGTTGGGGAGGGATGCTGATGCTGGGAGGAAATGCTGGGAGGGGATGTTGGGATGCTGATGCTTGGGGATGAATGCTGGGATGCTGGGAGGGATGCTGGGAGGGATGCTGGGTGGGATGCTGGGAGAGATGCTGGGAGGGATGCTGGGAGGGATGCTGGGAGGGATGCTGGGAGGGATGCTGGGAGGGATGCTGGGAGGGATGCTGGGTGGGATGCTGGGTGGGATGCTGATGGGCACTGGGTACTGGGAGGGATGTTGGGTGGGATGCTGAAGGATGAGGGACCAGGAAGACAAACTGGGAGGAACGCTGGGAGGGATGCTGGGTGGGATGCTGGGAGGGCACTCACACGTTGCGGACCAGGCGCTGGCACAGCTCGCCCAGGTTGCGGGGTCGCGAGAAGCGCTGCTGGTCCACGAAGGTGCCCCAGGGCCGGATGGTCGCGCGGCGCCGCTCCAGCCACTCCCGGCCGGCGCCCGACGGAATCAGCTTGGGCAGCAGGGTCCTGGTGGGCGGGATGGGGACCCCTGACCCGTGGGGGAACGACAACCAGGGTGGGGGTCTGGGTGGTGGTGGTGGGGTCCCGGAAGTGGAGACTGGGGGGGGGGACTCCTTCAACCCGGGCCCCCTGGGGGGGACTCTACAGCCCCCTTGCTCACGTGGCACTCAGCCCTTCCGCCTCGGCATCCTTCTGCTGGTCCTTCAGGGTCGCCATGTCTGGGTCTTGTCCGAGTCGAACCGCTGCAGCCAGCCCGGAGCCTCACAGGAACCCCGCTCAGCGGATCAGACGTGGCGCCGCTCCCAGTCGCAGGGAGGACTGGCGTGGGAATTGCACCCGAGGCATTGTGGGAGTTGTAGTTCCCCCGCCCGCCGCCTCCGGGAATTGTGGGAGTTGTAGTTCCCCGTACATCCGGCTAAGTGGGTGGGCAGGAAGCTGCGGGCGTCGCCTCTCGGAATTATGGGAGTTGTAGTTCCCTGGGGCATCCGGCTAGGTGGGTGGGAGGGAAGTTGACGGCACCGCCTCTAGGAATTGTGGGAGTTGTAGTTTCAGGAGCAGGGGTGTGGAGGACAGCTGGGTGGGCTGTCAGGATGTGATGGGAGGAGTTGGTACTGTCCTCTACAGAGCGTGAAACAACAACAACAAAACACAGAGGCGAGGGCTGGGGAAATGGTTTACCAGTTAAGGCGTTTGCCTGTGAAAGCCTAAGGATCCTGGTTCAATTCCCCAGGACCCATGTAAGCCAAATGTACAAGGGGACGCATGTGTCTGGAGTTCGTTTGCAATGGCTGGAGGCCCTGGTGCGCCCATGCTCTCTTCCTCTCTCTCTCAAATATTAAAAAAAAAAAACAAAACACACACACACAAGCAAGCTGGAGAGATGGCTCAGGCTTGCTTGCAAAGCCTGATGGCACAGGTTTGATTCCCGGGTGCCCACGTGAGTTAGATGCGCAAAGTGGCACATGTGTTTGGAGTACCTCTCTCTGTCGTTCAAAAAATAAATATATTGATGGGCTGGAGAGATGGCTTAGCGGTTAAGGCGCCTGCCTCCTAAGCGGTTCCAATCTCCAGGTCCCACGTTTAGCCACATGCAAAGGGCACAATGATACACTTGACCACAAGGGGGCGCACACATCTGGATTTCGTTCATAGCAGCTGAGAGACTGCTGGTGCGCCCATCTCTATCTGTCTTTCCCTTTCTCTCTGTCTCTCTCTCCAAAAATAAATAAATAAATAAATAAATAAATAAATAAATAAATAAATAAATTTATTGAAAATGAATAAAAGAACTGGGGTGAAAAACCTCTCCATTCCATAACCTCCCAGTCAGGCAAGGCCTGAAGGTGCTGTTGTAGACAGTTCTAGGTTGCTGGGACGAACATCCAAACAGACAGTGTGTGGGAGGAAGGGTTTTTATTTGAAGCTTACAGATTCAGGGAAAGTTCCACAGATGGCGGAAGAAGCTGGCCTCTTTTCACAGATCCAAGCAGCAAGCAAAACACCACCAAAAAAAAAAAAGCAGCAAGGTGCATGGATCCAGGCAGCTCAAACCTCCGTGCACACCTTTGGGCTGGAAATCAGATCTGCTGCCCCCATGACACACCTTCGGTAAGCATGAGTCTGTCTGCTGGGGATGAAGTTCCACACTCAATTTTTAAAAATTTATTTATATTTATATTTATTTATTTGAGAGAAAAAGAAGCAGAGAGAGAGAGGGAGAGAGAAAGAGAGAGAATGGATGCACCAGGGCCTCCAGCCACTGCAAATGAACTCCAGATGCATGTGTCCCCTTGTGAATCTAGTTTACATGGGTCCTGGAGAATTTAACCTAGGTCCTTTGGCTTTGCAGGCAGGTGCCTTAACTGCTAAGCCATTTCTCCAGCCCCCAAACTCAATTTTAAAATTATTTATTTATTTGCAAGAAGAGGATATGAATGGGTACACCAGGCGTCTAGCCACTGCAAATGAACTCCAGATGCATGTGCCACTTTGTACATCTGGCTTTATGTGGGTCACTGGGGAATCAAATCCAGACAAGCACCTTAACTGCTGAGCCATCTCTCCAGCTCTCAAACTCAATTTTAATAAAACATCTGAGCTGGGCATCACCATGCCCTTTAATCCCGCACCTTTAATCTGAGCACTTGGAAGGCTGAGGTAGGAGGATTGCTGTGAGTTTGAGGAGGCCACCCTGAAACTGCATAGTGAATTCTAGATCAGTGTGGGCTAGAGGGAGACCCTACCTAAAAAAAGGGGGGGGGCTGCGAACCCTAGGGACCATGTTTGAGTCTCTAGTCCCATGTAAACCAGATGCACAAAGGTGAGGAAAGCACAAGGCTGCACATTTCCACTAGGTGGCGCAAGTGTTTGGAGTTTGATTGCAGTGGCTGAGGTCCTGGCATGCCAATTCTCTCTCTCTTAAAATACTTAAATAATAAAACACCCGAGACTGTGAGGAACATACATTGAACCTACCATAGGTGTCATGGGAGGAGATGGGACTGCAGGGGAGTGAGGAATGGGGTCCAGAGGCAAGCTTGTTGCAGAAAGGAGGTCCCCAAATGGGAAGGTGGGAGGAACTTTGGATAAGGGGACTTTTCAGATAAGGGGACTTTCCATTGCCATAGTGGAAGAGGACCCTAAAGTGGAAATTCTGTGAGGGATGGGGATTGTGGTGGCTTGATTCAGGTATCCCCCATAAACCTAGGTGTTCTGAACACTAGGTTCCTAGCTGATGGAGATTTGGGAATTGACGCCTCCTGGAGGCAGTGTATTACTGGGGGGGGGTGGCTTTTGGTGTTAGAGCCAGCACCCCCTGTTGCTCTCCTGTTGCTGTTGTTGGTGAGGAGTGATGTCCGCCCTCTGCTCATGCCATTGTTTTCCCTGTCATCACGGAGCTTCCTCTCAAGTCTGTAAGCCAAGATAAACCTTTTTTCCCCCACAAGCTGCTCTTGGTCAGATGATTTGTGCCAGCAATGTGACCAACTGCAACAGGGGTGACAGACAGGTCTCCTCTTTCAGGGAAGAGGAGACCTGTGCAAAGTGAGCCTTTTTCTTTTTTTTTTTTTTTTTTTTTGTGTGTGTGTGTGTGTGTGTGTGTGTTTTGAGTTAGGGTCTCACTCTAGCTCAGGCTGACCTGGAATTCACTCTGTAGTCTCAGGGTGGCCTCAAACTCCTACCTCAGCCTCCCGAGTATTGGGATTAAAGGCGTGCGTCACCACACCCGGCTTATTTTCTTTTCTTTTCCTTTTTTTTTTTTTTTTTTTTAAAGAAACTCTGACCTTCATTTATTTATTTATTTATTTATTTATTTATTTGCAAGGAGAGAGAGAGAGAGAGAGATAGAGAAGCAGACACAGAAAGAATGGGCATGCCAGGGCCTCCAGCCACTGCAAACGAACTCCAGATGCATGTGCCCCTTGTGTATCTGGCTTACGTGGGTCCTGGAGAATCAAACCGTGATCCTTTGGCTTTGCAGGCAAACATCTTAACTGCTAAGCCATTTCTCCAGCCCTTCCTTTTCTTGAGACAGGCTCTCATATATCCCAGGCTGTCTTCAAATATGCTTTGTATCTGATGCTGACGTTGAATTCCCAACACCTTTCACCTCCTGAGTAAGTGCTGGGAAAATAGGCGCACACCACCATGAGACAGGATCTCACTGTGTAGCCCAGGCTGGCCTCAAACTCAGCTCCCTAGCTCTACCTCCAGGTATGAGGATTGCAGGCATGTGCCACTGCACGCAGCCTGGCTGTCTTGTGAATGGCTATGTGCACATACTGGCACATTCGTGTGAGCTCACAGTGTCCTGGCCACCAAAACTTCTACAATAGGAGGTGGGTAGGCAAGGTCCTCCTCGCCTTCCAGTGGAACTCTGGACTGGGTAGCTTTTTAGGTCAGCCTGGACTAAACCTGAAACCCTGCCTCAAAAAAACAAAAATAAATAAATAAATAAATAAATAAGGATTGAGAAGACCCATGTGTCAGGAATGTGGACACACTGGAGACTTTCATACATTGTTGGATATAAAATGCCACAAATGCTTTGGATAGCTTCTGGCAGTTCTATTAAACAGCCTAAGCGCTGGGTGGGGGTAATGCATGACTAAACCTAGCGTTTACAAGGCTGAGGCAGGAGGATCGCCATGAGTGTGCCTGGGCCACATAGAATGATCTTGCTTCCATAAAGCAAAGTATGAAGCCGGGCGTGGCGGCACACGCCCTTAATCCCAGCACTCGGGAGGCAGAGGTAGGAGGATCATCACGGGTTCGAGGCCAGTCTAAGACTACAGAGTGAATCCAGTTCAGCCTGGGCTACAGTGAGATCCTAACTCGAAAGAGCAACAACAACAACAAAAAAGTGAAGTATGGGCTGGAGAGATGGCTTAGTGGTTAAGGCGCCTGCCTGCTAAGCCGAAGAACCCGGTTCTAATCTCCAGGTCCCACATTTAGCCAGATGCAAAGTGATGCAAGGGCGCAATGCCGCACTTGACCACAAGGGGGCGCACGCATCTGGATTTCGTTCACAGCAGCTGAGAGACTGCTGGTGTGCCCATCTCTATCTGTCTCCCTCTCCCTCTCCCTCTCCCTCTCTCTCTGTCTCTCTCTCTCCACAAATAAATGAAGTAAAAAAATTTTTTAAAAATTTAAAAAAAAAGTGAAGTATGGCTTTGTGGAGATGGTGTAGTGGTAAGAGCCCGCTGCTGCACACCCATGAAAGCTTGGATTTGGATCCCTAGCCCCACATAAAAGTGGGGTGCGGGGGAGGGTGTCTGAGGAAGACATGTGATGTCCCTGGCCTCCACTGCACACATGCATTTGCACACATTTGCCCAGATACACACATGCACACCACACAAAGAAAACACCCCAATAATACTAATAAAAAAACAAATAAAAAAGCTGCAGCTGGGCGTGGTGGCACATGCCTTTAATCCCAGCACTCAGGAGGCAGAGGTAGGAGGATCGCCGAGAGTTCGAGGCCACCCTGAGACTACATAGTTAATTCCAGGTCAGCCTGGACCAGAGTGAAACCCTACCTCGAAAAACCTAAATAAATAAATAAATAAATAAATAAATAAATAAATGGCTGGGGAGATTGCTCAGCGATTAAAAGTGCTTGCATGCAGAGCCTGGCCTGGGTTGGATTCCCCAGCACCCATGTGAGGCCAGATGAAAGGGTGGTGCTTGGAGTTTGCTTCAGTTTCAGTGGGAGACCCTGACTTTCCCCCCCCAACACAAATAAATAAAAATATTGGACTGGAGAGATGGCTTATCGGTTAAGACATTTTCCTGCAAAGCCAAAGGATCCCAGTTTGACTCTCCAGAACCCATGTAAGCCAGATGCACTAGATGGAGCCTGTAACTGGAGTTTATTTACAGCAGCTGGAGGCCCTGGAGTGCCCATTCTCTCTCTACCTGCCCCTTTCTCTCTCTCTCAAACAAATAAAAAATGATTAAAAAAACAAGTAAGAAAACATGACTAGGTGTCTCTATTCCCAGCTCCAATCTAGAAAAAATTCAAATGTGCAGGAGAAATGGTGTTACAGTCACACAATGGATATTTAATGAGCACTTATGGGTCACCAGTGTGCCTGACAGTGTGGAGATGCTCACAGAAACAACACGGAGTCACACATGTGAAATGACGTGATGTGATTTGCATGGGCTGGACATGCAGTCTAGTGGTAGAGCCCTTGTCTAGAATCCACAGTGAGGGGCTGGGGGCGTGGGTCAGCAGTAGAGCCCTTGTCTAGAATCCACAGTGAGGGGCTGGGGGCGTGGCTCAGGTAGAACCCACAGTGAGGGGCTGGGGCTGTGGCTCAGGGTAGAGCCCTTGTCTAGAATCCACAGTGAGGGGCTGGGGGCGTGGCTCAGCGGTAGAGCCCTTGTCTAGAATCCACAGTGAGGGGCTGGGGGCGTGGCTCAGCGGTAGAGCCCTTGTCTAGAACCCACAGTGAGGGGCTGGGGGCCTGGCTCAGCTGAGCCCTTGTCTAGAATCCACAGTGAGGGGCTGGGGCGTGGCTCAGCGGTAGAGCCCTTGTCTAGAATCCACAGTGAGGGGCTGGGGCGTGGCTCAGCGGTAGAGCCCTTGTCTAGAATCCACAGTGAGGGGCTGGGGCGTGGCTCAGCGGTAGAGCCCTTGTCTAGAATCCACAGTGAGGGGCTGGGGCGTGGCTCAGCGGTAGAGCCCTTGTCTAGAATCCACAGTGAGGGGCTGGGGCGTGGCTCAGCGGTAGAGCCCTTGTCTAGAATCCACAGTGAGGGGCTGGGGGCATGGCTCAGCGGTAGAGTCCTTGTGTAGAATCCACAGTGAGGGGCTGGGGCGTGGCTCAGCGGTAGAGCCCTTGTCTAGAATCCACAGTGAGGGGCTGGGGCGTGGCTCAGCGGTAGAGCCCTTGTCTAGAATGCACAGTGAGGGGCTGGGGGCATGGCTCAGCGGTAGAGTCCTTGTGTAGAATCCACAGTGAGGGGCTGGGGCGTGGCTCAGCGGTAGAGTCCTTGTGTAGAATCCACAGTGAGGGGCTGGGGGCGTGGCTCAGCGGTAGAGCACTTGTCTAGAATCCACAGTGAGGGGCTGGGGCGTGGCTCAGCGGTAGAGTCCTTGTCTAGAATCCACAGTGAGGGGCTGGGGGCGTGGTCAGCGGTAGAGCCCTTGTCTAGAATCCACAGTGAGGGGCTGGGGGCGTGGCTCAGCGGTAGATCCCTTGTCTAGAATCCACAGTGAGGGGCTGGGGCGTGGCTCAGGGGTAGAGGCCTTGTCTAGAATCCACAGTGAGGGGCTGGGGCGTGGCTCAGCGGTAGAGTCCTTGTGTAGAATCCACAGTGAGGGGCTGGGGCGTGGCTCAGCAGCACTTGTCTAGAATCCACAGTGAGGGGCTGGGGGCGTGGCTCAGCGGTAGAGTCCTTGTCTAGAATCCACAGTGAGGGGCTGGGGGCGTGGCTCAGTTGTAGAGCACTTGTCTAGAATCCACAGTGAGGGGCTGGGGCGTGGCTCAGCAGTAGAGCCCTTGTCTAGAATCCACAGTGAAGGGCTGGGGCGTGGCTCAGCGGTAGAGCCCTTGTCTAGAATCCACAGTGAGGGGCTGGGGCGTGGATCAGCGCCCTTGTTTAGAATCCACAGTGAGGGGCTGGGGCGTGGCTCAGCGGTAGAGCCCTTGTCTAGAATCCACAGTGAAGGGCTGGGGCGTGGCTCAGCGGTAGAGCCCTTGTCTAGAATCCACAGTGAGGGGCTGGGGCGTGGTCAGCAGTGAGCCCTTGTCTAGAATCCACAGTGAGGGGCTGGGGCGTGGCTCAGCGGTTTGTCTAGAATCCACAGTGAGGGGGCTGGGGCAAGGCTTAAGCGGTAGAGCCCTTGTCTAGAATCCACAGTGAGGGGCTGGGGGCGTGGCTCAGCGGTAGAGCCCTTGTCTAGAATCCACAGTGAGGGGCTGGGGCGTGGCTCAGCGGTAGAGCCCTTGTCTAGAATCCACAGTGAGGGGCTGGGGGCGTGGCTCAGGGGTAGAGCACTTAGAATATACATGGGCCTGGGTTTCAATCTTAGCAAGACAAAAGTACATAAATAAAGCAAAGAAATTAGGAAAAACCAGAGAAATCTTAGGGTAACAGATTCAGACCAGCAATTTGCAGGGAGACCTTCCAGGGTAGATGGAAATGTTGTACACCTCTGCCCAAGTGATGACTGTACAGATATATTTAGTATTTAATTAAATATAAAAAAAATTAGGCCGGGCATGGTGGCCTATGCCTTTAATCCCAGCTCTTGGGAGGTGGAGGTAGGAGGATCACATAGTGAACTCCAGGTCAGCCTGGGTTAGAGTGAGACCCTACCTTGAAAAAACAAACAAATATAAATAAATAAATAAATAAATAAATAAATAAATAAATAAAGAAAGAAAGAAAGAAAGAAAGAAAGATGGGTTGGAACAAATAAGAAGCTGGCAATACACACACACACACACACACACACACACACTGCATTGCTGACAACGAAAGCTAGCCCTTTTCTTGTGCTAAGCCAGTGCTGTACCACTGAGCCACACTCTGAATCACACATGTAGTTTAAACATCATTGTTTTTTAGTATCTGCGTTTTTTTTAATTTTTAATTTTAATTTTTTTTGTTTTGTTTTTTGAGGTAGGGTCTCACTCTGATCCAGGCCAACCTGGAATTAACTATGTAGTCTCAGGGTGGCCTTGAACTCATGGCGATCCTCCTACCTCTGCCTCCCAAGTGCTGGGATTAAAGGCGTGTGCCACCATGCCTGGCTTAATTTTTTTTTAATTTGAGAGAGAGAGAGAGAATGGGCGCACCAGCAGCCTCTCAGCCACTGTGAACGAAACCAGATGCGTGCGCCCCCTTGTGGTCAAGTCCGGCATTGCACCCTTGCATCACTTTTGCATCTGGCTAACGTGGCACCTGGAGATTCGAACGGGCGTTCTTGGGCTTTGCAGGCAGGTGCCTTAACCATTAAGTCATCTCTTCAGCCCTCTGTGCAGTTTTTTAAAAATATTATTTATTTATTTATTTGAGAGAAAGAGGGAGAGAGAGAGAGAGAATGGGTGCACCAGGGCCTCCAGCCACTGCAAACACACTCCAGATGCATGCGCCCCCCCTTATGCATTGGGCTTACGTGGCACCTGGAGAGTTGAACCTTAATTGCTAAGCCATCCCTCCAGCCCTGTGCAGTGTTTTTCTAGGTGTGTGTGTGGTGTACATGTACATGAGTGTGTGGGTGTGTGTCTCTGTGTGTTTTTGAGGTAAGGTTTCACTCTAACCCAGGCTGATCTGGAATTCACTATGTAGTCTCAGGATGGCCTCAAACTCTTGGAAATCCTCCTGCCTCTGCTTCCTGAATGATGGGATTATAGGTGTGTGCCTTCTGGGCTAGATAAGACCCTATCACAAAAAAAAAACAAAAAAAAAACAAAAAGCAGGGTCTGGAGAGATGGCTCAGCCCTTAAAGGCACTTGTTTGCAAGGCCTGACAGCCTGGGTTCAATCCCCAGTACCACATAAAGTCAGATGCATACAGTGGCACATGAATTTGCAGGACAAGGGCTGGAGAGATGGCTTAGCGGTTAAACGCTTGCCTATGAAGCCTATGGACCCCGGTTTGAGGCTTGATTCTCCAGGACCCACGTAAGCCAGATGCACGAGGGGGTGCATGCATCTGAGTTCGTTTTCAGTGGCTGGAGGCCCTGGCGCACCCATTCTGTCTCTCTCTCTCTCTACCTGCCTATTTCTGTATCTCTCTCTCAAATAAATAAATAAAGTAAAATATTTTTAAGAAATTAAAAAAAAAAGAATTTGCAGGACAAGACTTTCTCTGTCTCGTCTCTTGCTCTCTGCTTGCAAATACGTAAATAAAAATATTTTTAAAAATAGGGCTGGGGCTGGAGAGATGGCTTAGCTGTTAAGTGCTTGCTTGTGAAGCCTAGGGACCCTGGTTCAAGGCTTGATTTCCTAGAACTCACATAAGCCAGATGCACAAGGTGCCACACATCTACCTGGAGTTCGTTTGCAGTGGATGGAGGCCCTGGTGCGCCCATTCTCTCTCTCTGTGTGTCTGTCGCTCTTAAATAAATAAATAAAAATACACAAAAATATAATATAAAATAAAAAAAATAAGGCTGGAGAGATGGCTTAGCAGTTAAAGGCGCTAGCTTGCAAAGCCAGACAACCTAGGTTTGATTCCCCAGGGACCCCTGTAAGCCAGATGCACAAGGGGGTGCACATGTCCAGAGTTATTTGCAGTGGCTGAAGGCCCTGGCATGTCCATTCTCTCTCTTAAATAAAATAAGTAAATAAAATTAAAAAACAATTAAAAAATAGGAAAAGCCAGGCATGGTGGCTCATGCCTTTAATTCCAGCATTTGGGAGGTAGAGGTAGGAGGATCGCTGTCGCTGTGAGTTAAAGGCTATCCTGAGACTACATAGTGAATTCCAGGTCAGCCTGGACTAGAGTGAGACCCTGCCTTGAAAAAAAAAAAAAAATAAAAATAAAATAAAAAAAAGAGAGAGAAAGAGAGAGAATAAAATAGGACACACCAAGTCTAGCAGGAGTACCCAGTGAGTTGCTGTCACCATCACCACCCAAGGCCGCCCAGAGTCCCACGACAGGACAGAGGACCCTCCATGCCATCCCATGTCCCAGCCTCCTCCTCTTCCTGTTTCCATCCTATGATCCCATTGCTTGGCACATTCTGACTTTATGAAGTCCAAACTCCATGATTCTTCGACTCTGGGATTCCAAGATGAATTGGCTAAACGGGGCGGGGGGAGCTCCAGTGAGTCACCCAAGCAAGTGTCCCCTCCAGGTGGGCATGCCATCTGCCCACAGCCTGAGCCAGCAGGCAGGAACACACACACCACACCACAAGGCTTTTCTCTCCCCACTGATATATTTGATAATTGTCCAGAACTGGAAATGGGATCAGCCTGGGAGTGGGGCTGAGGGGGTCGGGGGTGGGGAGTAAAAAATAAAGAGCCCAGGGGAGGGGCAGGAAAAGCAGGGATCCAGGGGAAAGAGAAACAGGGAAAAGAGAGGGAGGAGAGAGGTAGGGGCTGTCGGGGGAGAGAAGGCAGCTGGAGAGAGGACAGAGGGGAGGGATGGGAGGTGAACAAGGTGTGGGGGCCGAGGTGGGGACACCTGGGGAGAGAGGGCCCCTCCCCCCAGAATACAAAATGGGGGGACCGGTGGGGGCTGTCCCGGGCTGGGGGTGCAGGGAAGACACCGCAACGTGGCAGGCTGAGTCAATAGTAGGTTTCCTTCTCCACCCAACCTGGGGAGGGGGGGGACAAAAGAAGAGAGAGAGAGAGTGAGAGAAAAGACAGGAGAAATAATGATGAGAAAGAAGCCAGGCGTGGTGGCATGCCTCCAATGGCAGCATTCTGGAGACAGAAGTAGGAGGACTGTGAGATGAAGGCTAGCCTGGGCTACATCCTAAGACTCGCCCCTCCCCCCCCCAGGGAATAGCTCAGCAGTTAAGGGTACTTGATTCCAAAGCCTGCTGGCCGAGGGTTCAATTCCCCAGTACCCACATAGAGCCAGATGCACAAAGTGGCTCAGTGGCTGGAGGCTCCAGTGCGGCCCATTCTCTCCCTCTTCCCCACTCTCTCCCCCGCTTCAAAAAGATTACATACACACGTATGTATGTAGTTTTTTTTTTTTTTTTTTTTTGAAGACCCTGTCTTGGGCTGGAGAGATGGCTTAGCTGTTAAGGTTATGCTTGCCAACAAAGTCAAAAGACCCAGGTTCGGTTCCCCAGTATCCATGTAAAGCCAGGTCCACAAGGTGGTGCATGTGTTTAGAGTTCATTTTCAGTGGCTGTAGGCCCCAGCACACCCATTCTCTCTCTCTCTTGCTCTCAGTCTGGCCCAGGCTGATTTGGAATTCACTATGTAGTCTCAGGGTAGCCTCGAATTCACAGCAATCCTCCTACCTCTGCCTCCTGAGTGCTGGGATTAAAGGTGTATACCACCATGCCTGGCAATTTTTGTTGTTGTTAGTTTTTCAAGGTAGGGTCTCGCTCTAGCCCAGGCTGACCTGGAATTCACTATATAGTCTCAGGGTGGCCTCGAACTCATGGCAATCCTCCTACCTCTGCCACCCAAGTGCTGGGATTAAAGACGTGCGCCACCACGCCCGACCAAATGTTTTTTAAAAAGGTCCTGTCTTAAGAAAAATCTACCACACACACACACACAAAATCCCACTCCCAAACAGAAACACAGACATACTTGGAAAGAGATAGGAGGAGGCTAGGGAGGCAGGAAGAAAGGGAAGGGAGAGACATCCAGCAGGGGATGGGACGGGAAGACAGAGGGACATGGGACAAGTTGGTATTGAACCAGCCATCCAGTGTACTTCTCCCCACCCACAACGCCTCCCAGTTCCCCCATGCTCCCGCTGGCCAGCCCCTCACCCCCGGGGTTCCTGCGCAGGATGAGTTTGCGGATTTCATCATAGACGAAGATGAGGAAACTGTAGGGAAATGCACAAAACCACCAGCTGGGCCTGCAGAGGGGAGAAGGGGGGGGGGTGAGTGAGGGGTACAGGAGGCCCAGAGGCCCAGGATCCTTGGTGTCCCAGAGGAGTGTCCTGTGCCCTGGCTAGGGCCTGAGGTCTGCAGAGCGCCTGTCCCCCTGTGAGAATCGCCTATGGTGGTGGGGCGGGGGAAGACCTGGCATAACATGGCATCACAGAAGATGGCTTAGCAGTTAAGGCGTTTGCCTGCAAAGCCAAAGAACCCCGGTTTGGTTCTCCAGGACCCACGTAAGCCAGATGCACAAGGGGGCGCATGCATCTGGAGTTCATTTGCAGTGGCTGGAGGCCCTGGTGCACCCATTCTCCCTCTCTCTCTGCCTCTTTCTTTCAAATAAATAAGTAAAATCCATTTACAAAGGGGGCTGGAGAAATGGCTTAGTGGTTAAGGCGTTTGCCTGCAAAGCCAAAGGACCCCAGTTCGATTCTCCAGGACCCATGTAAACCAGATGCACGAGGGGGCGCATGTGTCTGGAGTTCGTTTGCAGTGGCTGGAGGCCCTGGCGCACCCATTCTCTCTTTCTCTTTCACTCCCTCTCTCTCTCTGTCAAATAAATAAATCAATAATAATAATAAATAGAAGAATGGGCTGGAGAGATGGCTCAGTGTTTGAGACATTTACCTGCAGTGCCTAATGACCTGAGTTCAATTCCCCCAGTGCCCACATAAAGGTGGCACACAGGTCTGGAGTCTGTTCGGTGGCTAGAGGCCCTGGCATGTACATTCTCTCTATCTGTCTCCCTTCTATCTCTTTCTGCTTGCAAATAAATAAATAAGTAGTAGTTTTTTTTTTTTTTTTTTTTTTTTTTTTTTTGTTTTTCGAGGTAGGGTCTCACTCTGGTCCAGGCTGACCTGGAATTAACTCTGTAGTCTCAGGGTGGCCTCGAACTCTCAGCGATCCTCCTACCTCTGCCTCCCGAGTGCTAGGATTAAAGGCGTGCGCCACCATGCCCGGCTGAATAAATAAGTAGTATATTTTTAAAAGTTTTTTGAAAATAAGAAAGCTGCTGGGCATCATAGCTCACACTTTTAATCTGAGCTTTTGAGGGTCAGAAGTGGGAGGACTGCACTGATTCAGAGATTCAGAGCTGAGGCCCCAGGCTGTGGGTGGGCCCGTAAGGGTGTCCCACAGGGATGGCTCCGCAGAGGACATGGGAGTGTGTGGGGGTTCTCGGTGACCAGGACACACTTACTTGAGAGGGTACATGCGAAGCGCCACGTCCATGCCCGGGCAGTAAGATAGGAAGGCAGCGAGGGCTGTCTCCTCAAACAAGCCGAAGATCAGAATCTTGTTCCTAGAGGCACAGGCGAGGCAGTGCTAGGCTGGGAGTGTCTCTGTGGGGTGGGGGTGCCTACCCTGACACTAGGCAGCCCAGCCCACAGAGATGGCATGAAAACATTTGGAGACATCGGAAAGGCAGATAGAGCAAGACATGGGGTGACAGCAGACACTGACACACACACACACACACACACACACACACACACAGTGCAACAGAGGGTGAGACCCCAGGGAGAGACACAAAGAAGACAGTCTCTGAGATAGTGACAAAGTGGTAAGGGGATGGCGTTACAGAAAGGAGGACAGCTGGATGTGGCGTAAGCAGGAGCATCACCCCAAGACTGAGGGCAGAGTGAGCTACACAGTGAGACCCGAAGAAGAAGAAAGGAGAGAGGAGGGAAAGAAAGAGACAGACAGGAAAGAGAGCTGAGGAGATGGCCTAGCGATTAAAGACACTTGCTTGCAAAGCCTGCTGGCTCGGGTTCAGTTCCCCAGCACTCATGTGAAGTTGGATGCAGAGCGATGCACGCATCTGGTGTTTGTTTGCGGCAGGAAGAGATCCTGGTGCACCCAAACACACATCCAGAAAGAGAAAGGAAAGAAGGAAGAAAGGAAGGAAGAAATAAGGAGAAAAAGAAGGAAGGAAGGAAAGAAGGAAGAAAGGAAGGAAAGAAAAAAGGAAGAAAAGAAGGAAGAAATAAGGAGAAAAAGAAGGAAGGAAGAAAGGAAGGAAAGAAAAAAGGAAGAAAGGAAGGAAGAAATAAGGAGAAAAAGAAGGAAGGAAGGAAGGAGGAAGGAAGGAAGGAAGGAAGGAAGGAAGGAAGGAAAGAAGGAAGGAAGTCAGAAAAAGGAGAGAGCTACACATGGAAGTCGTGATGTAAACAGATGCAGACCTGGGGCACCCCCACCTCCATTCCACATGGAGATGCAGACTCAGAGAATCCAACCACACTTAACCCTTGAGGGAGGCAATGAGTTCAGAGCCAAAAACCAAAGCCTGGAGTGTGGGAGGAAAGACACACACACATACACACACACACACACACACACACACACACACACACGGGATCCCGCCAGCCCTTACTTCATGCCCTGCTGGAAGACAGAGTTCCTTCGGGTCTTGCAGATGATCAGATCGGCCCATTGGACGACCACGATGCTCACGAAGAAGGCCGTGTGGCACGTGAACTCCACCACCTTCCTCTGCTCATACGTCTAAAGGAGTGACAGCATGCACGGGTGTCACCCTGTGATGGTAGCCCCAGTGCCCAGTGTCCCCCCCCCGCCTCCAGCATGGTGTCCCCAGGGCCTCAGATGTGTCTTTGCTCTTGGGCTTATGACAGGGGCCCTTAGTCATTTCCTAGGGGCCAGTGTCTCTTTTGAGGCAGGGAAGAAGGCCTGGCATGGCTGAGAGTTTGGGCAGTGGGGCAAAAGGTCTGGGCTGGGCAGCACCGAGAGTTCTGGGTGGGCATCCACGTGAGACCCGGGACTCAGCTCCCGAGTGTCTGGGGGGCTCAGAGGTTCCATTCAGTCTCACTCACCCACTGCTGCCCATAACTGTCTTCCAGATCATTGACGGTACGATCATCCCAATTCAGCCGGATGCCAACTAGGTTGCCAGGCAAGAAGCCGTTTTCCGCCAGGATCACAAAGTAGGAGAAGAAGCCACCAAGGGCCTGGATCATTCCTAAGGGAGGAGGGCGAGCAGAGGGGACGCTTGGGTAGGAGCTGGTGGTGGGCCCGCAGCTTCAGCAAAGCCCCTTGAGACCTTCACAGTGGTCCATGGGCCACCCTCAGTCTTTCTGCACAAGCCATGGCATCTGGAAACATTGGTGTTGAGTCCTTGATGGGCCCACCTGCTCAGGGACCCTAGGGCAGGGGCAGTCTTAATGGATGACCCCAAGACCACTTGAATATGACAGAATCTTAGCGTAGCCAACCAGGCCTAACAGTACAGGGCTATAATCCCAGCCACCCAAGACTAAGGTAGGAGGATTAAAGTTCTAAGGCTTGCCTGAGCTACAAAGTTCAAGGCTAGCTTGGGTGATTTAGTGAGACTTTGTCTCAAAAGAAAAAGTAGCCAGGGGGCTGGAGAGATGGCTTGTCTGCATAGCCTAAGAACACAGGTTCGAATCTCCAGGTCCCACATCAGCCAGACGCACAGTGATGCAAGCGTGCAAGGTCACACATGCGCCACAAGGGGGTGCACGCGTCTAGAGTTTGTTCACAGCAGCTGAAAGGCCCTGGCGCACCCATTCTCTCGCTCTCAATAATAAAATAATATATAAAAAAAAGTAGCCAGGGATGGCGGTGCGCACCTTTAATCCCAGCACTCAGGAGGCAGAGATAGGAGGACTGCTGTAAGGGCAGCCTGGAACTACAGAGTGAGTTTCAGGTCAGCCTGGGCCAGATGCACAAGGTGGTGCATGCATCTGGAGTTCATTTGCAGCAGCTGGAGGTAAGTTCCAGCCAGCTGGAGATACACAGTGAAACCCAATCTCAAAAACAAAACAAGGGCCGGGCGTGGTGGCGCACGCCTTTAATCACAGCACTCAGGAGGCAGAGGTAGGAGGATCGCCGAGAGTTCGAGGCCACCCTGAGACTACATAGTGAATTCCAGGTCAGCCTGGACCAGAGTGAGACCCTACCTTGCAAAAACCAAAAAAAAAAAAAAAAAAAAAAAAAAAAAAAAAAAAAAAAAAAAAAAAAGGGGCTGGAGAGATGGCTCAGCGGTTAAGGCGCCTGCCTCCTAAGCCTAAGAACGCTGGTTCCAATCTCCAGCGGTTCCAATCTCCAGGTCCCACGTTTAGCCAGATGCAAAGTGAGGCAAGGGCGCAATGCCACACTTGACCACAAGGGGGCGCACGCATCTGGATTTCAATTGCAGCAGCTGAGAGACTGCTATCTGTTCTTCCTCTCCTCTCTGTCTCTCTCCAAAAAAAACAAAAAAAACCCAAAAAAACAAACAAACAAACAAACAAAAAAACAAGGGCCTGGAGAGATGGCTTAGTGGTTAAACGCTTGCTTGTGAAAGCCTAAGGACCCCAGTTCAAGGCTTGATTCCCCAGGACCCATGTAAGCCAGATGCACAAGGTGGCACATGCATCTGGAGTTCATTTGCAGTGGCTGGAAGGCCCTGGCGTGCCCATGCTCTCTCTCTGTATCTGCCTTTTTCTCTCTCTGTCACTCTCACATAAATAAATAAATAAATAAATAAATAAATAAATAAATAAATAAATAAAAAAACAACAAAAACAAGACAAGACAAAAAAAAATCCCAGAGGACCCCCGGCTTGAGTTGTTCAGGTCCCATGAAGCCTTTTACTTGCTGGTTATCATGTCCAGGGCTCTGCCTGTTTGGTCCCCAGAAGCAGAGGGCTTGAGGGCATGTTGGGCCTTGCTAGAAACGGGCTGCACCTGTGAGGAGGCTGGCCTGAACTGTTGGACATGGCTGGGGACCCTGGGCTGTGGGGTTGCAGCTGGCCCTATCGTCAGGAGTCCCTGGTGATGGTGACTGGCCTTCCCTACGTTGTAGGTTGTAGTGTGCTGTCATCGCCCAGAGTGGGTAGGACTGGTGAGGTCCTCCCCCTGGACCCCAAAAGGCTCTGACCATTCCCTAAGTCAGCCTCCCCCTCCCCCCCCCAGTTCCTGACCTTGTGGCTAGCTTCCCAAGAGTCCCTTATGTGGCTGAAGTCACGTAGCCTTTCCACCATCTCTCTCACAGTCTTTGAAGTCACAGCCTTCTGCCATTCCCCTTATCTTCTCGCAACTCCTCCCCCCACAGCTTTGATAACAGCCTGATCCGATCGCCATATAGTCTGTATGTGTTATATCAACCTTCCCCAAGTGTTTATAAACCCACTCCCCCTTTTTTTTTTTTTTTTTTTGGTTTTGCGAGGTAGGGTCTCACTCTGGTCCAGGCTGTCCTGGAATTAACTATGTAGTCTCAGGGTGGCCTCGAACTCTCGGCGATCCTCCTACCTCTGCCTCCCGAGTGCTGGGATTAAAGGCGTGCGCCACCACGCCCGGCTCCCACTCCCCTTTTGAATAAACGAGTGCTGTCCATAGGATGGTCTCCCGGGTGTTCACTGTCCATCGTGATTTCATCATCGCACTCACCTGCTGCTCCAGGATGGACCCTGCTTCCCCCCCAACTCCTCCCTCCCTTGCCCGGGACATCGGTGGGCAATGACCCTGGGAAACGGTAAAGACCCACAAGGGCAGGCCTCACCGATCTGTCCATAGGCCATGCTAATGAGCCTCTCGTTGACCAGCTTGTCCGTGCGTGGGTTCCTGGGCTGTCTCTTCATGATGTCACTCTCGGCCGCCTCATAGGCCAAAGAGATGGCGGGGACCTGGGAGAAAGAGGCTCTGTGAAGCAGGCAGTGGGAGGAGAGTGGATGAGACCTGGGAGAAAGAGGCTCAATGCAGAGGATGGTGATGGTGCCCAGGCAGTGGATGTTGGCCAGATGGATGGGAGCCAGGGTGTAGGCAGCCTCCCGGCTCCAGGGTGGCATCCAAGTCAGGCATCAGCCTCAATCACCAGGATGGTGATGGTGCCCAGGTCATGCAGGGCAGAGGATGGTGATGGTGCCCAGGGGCAGCGGGATGTTGGCCATGATGAAGAGTAGGAAAGGCGTGATCTCAGGGATGTTGCTGGTCAGGGTGTAGGCGATGGATTTCTTCAGGTTGTCAAAGATCAGGCGGCCTGCAGGGTATGGGACAGGCTCGGAGCTTAGCCTCAGCTGCAGCTCAGTGCCCTAGCCTATGTGCTTAGCGTATGCGCTGCTGGGGACCAAAGCCAGGCTTCGCACTCACTGGACAAGCATTCTGCCAAGAGAGCTACAGCCCCAGCCCATGATCTTTTATTTTAATTTTAATTATTTTATTTTATTTTATTTATTTATTTATTTATTTTTTTTTTGGTTTTTCGAGGTAGGGTCTCACTTTAGTCCAGGCTGGCCTGGAATTAACTATGTAGTCTCAGGGTGGCCTCGAACTCTCGGCGATCCTCTACCTCTGCCTCCCGAGTGCTGGGATTAAAGGCGTGCGCCACCACGCCCGGCTTTATTTTTTAAAATTTTTATTTACTTATTTGCAAGCAGAGAGAGAGAGAGAGAGAAGAGAGGCAGACAGAGAGAGAATGGGCAAGCCAGGGCCTCTAGCCACTGCAAATGAACTCCAGATGCATGTGCCCCTTGTGCATCTGGCTTACGTGGGTCCTGGACAATTGAACCGGGATCCTTTGGCTTCACAGGCAAATGCCATAACTGCTAAGCCATTTCTCCAGCTCCTTTTTTTTTTAATTTTTAATTTTTTTAATTTATTTTTTGGTCTGGAGAGATGGCTTAGTGGTTAAGGAGCTTGCCTATGAAGCCTAAGGACCCACGTTTGACTCTCCAGATCCCTCGTAATCCAGATGCATAAAAGGTAAGACAGGTGCAAGGTTGCACATGCCTACTAGGTGGCACAGGCATCTGGAGTTGGATTGCAGTGGCTGAGACCCTGGCACACCAATTCTCTCTCTAAAAAAATAAATAAATAAATAAATTATGTTTATTTATTTATTTGAGGGGGGAGGGAAGGAAAGGGAGAGAAAGAGGCAGATAGAGAGAATAGGCATGCCTCCAGTCACTGCAAACAAACTCCAGATGCATGCACCCCCTTGCGTATTAGGCTTATGTGGGTCTTGGGGAATCAAACCTGAGTCCTTTGGCTTTGCAGGCAAGGGCTTTAACCACTAAGCCATCTCTCCAGCCCTTTTTATTTTTACTTTTATCATTATTATCATTATTATTATTATTATTATTATTATTTTGGTTTTCTGAGGTAGGGTCTTGCTCTAGTTCAGGCTGACCTGGAATTCACTATGGAGTCTCAGAATGGCCTCGAACTCACAGCAATCCTCCTACCTCTGCCTCCCAAGTGCTGGGATTAAAGGCGTGTGCCACAACGTCAGGCTTATTTATTTTATTTTATTTTATTTTTTGGAGACAGACAGAGAGAGAGAGAGGAAGACAGATAGAGATGGGTATGCCAGCAGTCTCTCAGCTGCTGCAACCGAAATCCAGATGCGTGCGCCCCCTTGTGGTCAAGTGTGGCATTGCGCCCTTGCGTCACTTTGCATCTGGCTAAATGTGGGACCTGGAGATTGGAACCGGGTTCTTAGGCTTAGGAGGCAGGCACCTTAACCGCTAAGCCATCTCTCCAGCCCCTGGCTTATTTTTTTTTCAAGATAGGGTCTCACTCTAGCCCAGGCTAGCCTCCTACCTCTGCCTCCTCAGTGCAGGGATTAAAGGTGTGCAACACCACACCCAGTGTTCATTCACTGGTTTTTTTTTTTTTGTTGTTGTTTTTTTGGTTTTTCAAGGCAGGGTCTCACCACTCTGGCCCAGGCTGACCTGGAATTCACTATGTAGTCTCAGGGTAGCCTTGAACTCACAGCGATCCTCCTACCTCTGCCTCCGGAGTGCTAGGATTAAAGGCGTGCACCATCACACTTTGCTCTTTTTTTTTTTAATATTTTTATTTATTTGCCAGCAGAGAGAGAGAGAGAGAACGTGAATGGGCATATCATGACCTACTGCCACTGCAAATGAATTCCAGACACATGCGTGACTTGATGCATCTGGCTTTATTTGGATCCTGGGGAATCAAACCTGGGTTGTCAGGCTTTGCAAGGAAATGCCTTTAACCACTGAGCCGGCTCTCCAGCCCTCCGTGATCATTTTGAGTAGGAACAGTGCATTTTCCCCCCCATGGTGCATTAGATTAAACCCAAGGTCTTTCACACACGTGGCAGACAGTTTGAACCACATCCCTAGCCCATGATCCTGGCGATATTTGCTTTTTCGATTTTTTTTTTTTTTGCTTTTCCGAGGTAGGGTCTCACTCTGGCTCAGGCTGAGCTGGAATTCACTATGTAGTCTCAGGGTGGCCTCGAATTCTCGGCGATCCTCCTACCTCTGCCTCCCGAGTGCTGGGATTAAAGGTGTGTGCCACCACGCCCGGCTTAGTTTTGTTGTTTTGAGACAGTGCCTTGCGCCACCACACTCGGCTTGGTTTTGTTTTTTTGAGACAGTGCCTTACTCAGTAGCTCAGTCTGGCCTGGAACTCAAAGCCATCCATCTGCCTCAGCCTCCCAAGAGTAGGGATTATAGGGACTGGGTCGCTAGCACATAGAGACATTTCCAGTGAGGTGGAGACACAGGAATAGAAAGCATTAAAGTGGGCTGGGAAGATGGTTTAGCAGTTAAGGTGCTTGCCTGTGAAGCCCAAGGACCCAGGTTTGACTCCCCAAAACCCACATAAGCCAGGTGCACAAGATGACACATGCGCACAAGGTGGTGTGTGTTTCTGGAGTTCTATTGCAGTGCCTAGAGGCCCTGGCACACCAATTCTCTCCCTCACATAAAAAAAGTTAAAGAAAATCCGGGCATGGCGGTGCACGCCTTTAATCCCAGCACTTGGGAGGCAGAGGTAGGAGGATCCATGTGAGTTCAAGGCCATCCTGAGACTACAGAGTGAATTCCAGGTCAGCCTGGGATAGAGTGAGACCCTACCTCGAAAAACCAAAAAAAAAAAAAAAAAGTTCAAGAAAGCATTAATGCCTGAACAGTGATGTTAATTCTCCCCCTGCATTTTCTTATAATATATTTAATTTAATTAATTTATTTATTTGAGAGAGAGGAGAGAAGGGGTCTCCAGCCACTGCAAAGGAACTCCAGACACATGCACCCCCTTGTGCATTTGGCTTTCATGGGTCCTAGGGAATCGAACAGGTATCATTTGGCTTTGCAGGCAAACGCCTTAACCACTAAGCCATCTCTCCAGCCCCTCCCCCCTGCATTTTCTAACATCATCACAAAGGACTTTTGATGATCAGAGTAAGATGAAATGTGAATCAGGCCAGCCGTGGTGGCCCACGACTTTAATCCCAACACTCAGGGAGGCAGAGGTAGGAGGATCACCGTGAGATTGAAGCCAGTCTGAGACTACATATCGAATTCCAGGTCAGCCTGGGGCTAGAGTGGTAAATGAATGAAATATAATGAGTCTTAGAGAAAGAGAGAAATGTGGGTCAGAGCCATGTGGGCGCCTGTGGAGGTGGGGCGTGTCAGCTCTTGGAGCTGACAGCCCCCTCTCCTTCAACACCAGCCCAGCCCCACATCTGATGCCCCTCATCAGATTTTGGATGATTTTTCATCAGTGACCCGTCTTTCTCTGTGAATACCGCAGCTTTGTTCAGTGTCCACTTTGGTCACCGTCAACTTTGGGGTGCTCTCTTGACCACCAGCTTAAGCCAGGGGATGGTCCCACAAGCCTCCCAGAATCCTGTGCTTCCTGCTGGTTGCACTTAAAGGACTTTCATTATTTTTAAAATTTTATTTTAATTAATTAATTAATTAATTTTATTTATTTGAGGCAAGCCCAATAGACTGGACTTTTTTTTTTTGGGGGGGGAGAGTTTATTGAGGTAGGGTCTCACTCTAGCCCAGGTTGACCCAGAATTTACTCTGTAGTCTCAGGGTGGCCTCGAACCCACGGCGATCCTCCTACCTCTGCCTCCTGAGTGCTGGGATTAAAGGTGTGCGCCACCATGCCCGGCTTTATTTTTTTTAATGAGAGAGAGAGAGAATGGGTGCGCCAGGGCCTACAACCACTGTAACTGAACGCCAGACGTGTTCACACCTTGTGCGCCCTTAAGCACGCGTCACTTTGTGTGTCTGGCTTACGTGGGGCCTGGAGAGTCAAACATGGGTCCTTAGGCTTCATAGGCAAGCACCTAACCACTAAGCCATCTCTCCAGCCCCCGAAGGACTTTCTTTTACTTTTTTGTTTTTGTTTTGTTTTGTTGAGGTAGGGTTTCACTCTGGCCCAGGCTGACCTGGAATTAACTATGTAGTCTCAGGATGGCCTCGAACTCACAGTGATCCTCCTACCTCTGCCTCCCAAGTGCTGGGATTAAAGGCATGCGCCACCATGCCTGGCTTCAAAGGACTTTCAAATGCTTCCACCCCCCCTCCAAAACTGGGTCTATGCAGGGGGATGCTGAAACCAATCAGCTCTTCCCATCCAGTGGTTCCCACCTTGCAACCGCGCATCCTGCTCCCCCCACTCTGCTGGAGTGTCCTGCAGGACTCTGGTCCCCACCCGCACACGTGGTCTGCTTACCCTCCTCCACACCGGTGACAATGGATGCAAAGTTGTCGTCCAGCAGGATCATGTCGGCAGCCTGCTTGGAGACGTCAGAGCCAGCAATACCCATGGCCACCCCGATGTCGGCCTTCTTCAGAGCAGGGGAGTCATTTACACCGTCACCAGTCACGGCCACAATTGCTCCCTGGGGAGAGAAAGGGTGAAGATGAGACCCAGGAGTCCAGGCCCAGCCCTCCTCCCTCAGACCCAGGGGTTCAGAACCAGCCCTCTTCCCTCGGACCTGGGGGTCCAGGCCCAGCCCTCCTCCCTCATACTCAGCAGTCCAGGCCCAGCCCTCTTCCCTCGGACCCAGCGATCCAGACCCAGCCCTCCTCCCTCGGACCCAGCGATCCAGACCCAGCCTTCCTCCCTCGGACCTGGGGGTCCAGGCCCAGCCCTCCTCCCTCATACCCAGCAGTCGAGACCCGGCCCTCCTCCCTCTGACCCAGGGATCCAGGCCCAGCATTCCTCCCTCAGACTTGGGGGTCCAAACCAGTCCCCTCCTTCAGGCCCACCTGTCTCTGACAGCCCTCGACAATGATGAGCTTCTGCTGCGGGGAGGTGCGGGCGAAGACAATCTCAGTGTGATTCTGTAGGACCTCGTCAATTTGTTCCGAGGTGAAGTCCTTGAGATCGGTGCCATGGATCACACAGGCCTTGGCATCCCTAGCGAGAGCAGAAAGAGTAGTGGTCAGCCGGGCATGGTGGCGCACGCCTTTCATCCCAGCACTCGGGAAGCAGAGGTAGGAGGATCACCGTGAGCTCAAGGCTAGCTTGCAACTAGAGTGAATTCCAGGTCACCCTGAGCAAGAGCAAGACCCTACCTCAAAAAAGTAATTTTACTTCCGGGTGTAGGGGTGCACGCCTTTAATCCCAGCACTCGACAGGCAGAGGTAGGAAGATCACTGTGAGTTCAAGGCCACCCTGAGACTACAGAGTGCATTCCAGGTCAGCCTGGGTTAAGTTACATAGAATACATAGTGAATTCCAGGTTAGCCTGTCTCAAAAAATAAAAACAAAAAATTTATTTATTTATTTGAGAATGAGAAAGAATGGGTATGCTGGGGTATTCTATCACTGCTAATAAATTCCTGATGCAAGCACCATTTTGTGTGTCTGGGGAATCGATCCCAGGCCATTAGGCTTTACAAGCAAGTATTTAACCACTGAGCCATCTTTTCATCCCTGCACTTGGGGTTTTTAGACAGGGTCTTGTTCTGTAGCCCAGGCTAGCCTGGAACTCATTATCCTCCTGCTTCAGACCTCCAAATACTATGATTACAGGTGTGTATCAATATGCCCATTTTTATTTCACATTTTTATTTCATTTTTATTTCTTTTGGGGGGGGTTCAAAGTAGGGTTTCACGCTAGTCCAGGCTGACCTGAGATTCACTATGTAGTCTCAGGATGGCCTTGAACTCATGGCAATCCTCCTACCTCTGCCTTCGGAGTGCTGGGATTAAAGGCATGTGCCACCATGCTCAGATGACTCATTTTTTTATTTTTATTTTTTGGTTTTTCGAGGTGGGATCTTGCTCTGGGCCCAGGCTAACCTGGAATTCACTATGCAGTCTCAAGCTTGTCTGGAACTCATTGCAATTCTCCTACCTCTGCCTCCCGAGTGCTGGGATGAAAGGCGTGAGCCACCATACCTGGCTACTTTTTATTGTTATTGTTTGTGGCAGTGCTGAGAATCAAACCCAGGGCCTTGTGCAAGTCAGGCAAGCACCTTACTGTTGAACTACACCCTTAACCTAGTAGCTTTTTTTTTTTTTTTTGGTTTTTCGAAATAGGGTCTCGCTCTAGCTCAGGCTGACCTGGAATTCACTATGTAGTCTCAGGGTGGCCTTGAACTCATGGTGATCCTCCTACCTCTGCCTCCCGAGTGCTGGGATTAAAGGCGTGTGCCACCACGCCCGGCTAGAAGACTCATTTTTTATTTATTTATTTTTTTGTTTTTCGAGGTAGGATCTTGCTCTGGGCCCAGGCTAACCTGGAATTCACTATGCAGTCTCAAGCTTGCCTGGAACTCATTGCAATTCTCCTACCTCTGCCTCCCGAGTGCTGGGATGAAAGGCGTGAGCCACCATCCCCAACCCAGTAGCTATTTTAATAAAGAAGTAAGTGGGGCTTAGGCAGGTTAACTAACTTGCCCGAAGTAGACCATGGTGGGTAGCCATGTGGTACAGTGACCCCCACTTTGCTAATCCCTATGGTTTGCAGTACCAGGGGAAGACAAGTCCTGAGCAAATCGGGGTGGGGGTGGGGTCCCACAGAGAAAGGGAAGGAAGAGAGGTAGATGAAACGGAATCCTAATGACTTTCTAGGGCCCAAAGATGGCAGGCAGCTTACCGGGGGTTCACCTGGCTGACAGGGATGTTGAGTCGGGCTGCGATGTCTTCCACGGTCTCGTTGCCCTCAGAGATGATGCCCACGCCTTTGGCGATGGCCTTGGCGGTGATGGGGTGATCTCCGGTGACCATGATGACCTGTAGGCATCAGGCATCATGTTTTTATTTTATTTTATTTTATTTTATTTTATTTTATTTTATTTTATTTTATTTTATTTTATTTTATTTTATTTTATTTTATTTTATTTTATTTTATTTTATTTTTTTGGTTTTGCGAGGTAGGGTCTCACTCTGGTCCAGGTTGACCTGGAATTAACTATGTATTCTCAGGGTGGCCTCGAACTCTCGGCGATCCTCCTACCTCTGCCTCCCGAGTGCTGGGATTAAAGGCGTGCGCCACCATGCCTGGCTGGCATCATGTTTTAAGAACAGACTGGGGCTGGAGAGATGGCTTAGCAGTTAAGGCACCTGCCTGCCAAGCCTTAAGAACGCCCGTTCGATTCTCCAGGTCCCACGTTTAGCCAGACGCAATGATGCAAGGGCGCAATGCCGCACTTGCCCAAAAGGGGCGCACACGTCTGGAGTCCATTCACAGTGGATGAGAGGCCCTGGTGTGCTTATTCTCCATCTGTGTCTTCCTCTTTCTCTCTGTCTCTCTCAAATAATAATTTAAAAAAATAAAATAAGCCGGGTGTGGTGGCGCATGCCTTTAATCCCAGCACTTGGGAGGCAGAGATAGGAGGATCGCCGTGAGTTCAAGGCCACCCTGAGACTCCATAGTGAATTCCAGGATGGCCTGGACCAGAGTGAAACCCTACCTGGAAAAAGAAAAGAAAAAAAAAAAAAAAAAGAAAAAGAAAAAGAAAAAAATAATAAAATAAAATAAACAACCCAACAACAGCTGGAGAGATGGTTTAGGGGTTAAGGTGCCTGCCTCCTAAGCCTAAGAACGCTGGTTCCAATCTCCAGGTCCCACGTTTAGCCAGATGCAAAGTGATGCAAGGGCGCAATGCCGCACTTGACCACAAGGGGGTGCACGCATCTGGATTTCGTTCTCCGCCCATCTCTCTGTGTCCCTCTCCCGTCTCTGTCTCTCTCTGTGTCTCTCTCCAAAATAAAAATAAATATTAAAAAAATGCTTTAAACAACCCAACAAAAGGCAAAATAAAAAATAAAAAAAGAATGGACGGGCCTCGTGCATGGGCCGGCGCCTCCGACCGTGCCCCCATCTCCCCAGCTGACGCACCTTGATGCCTGCGCTGCGGCACTTGCCCACTGCGTCAGGGACGGCGGCCCGGGGCGGGTCAATCATAGACATGAGGCCCACAAAGCAGAGGTTGTCTGTGGTGAAGTTCACGTCGTCACAGTCGAAGGCAAAGCCCTTGGGGAACTGCTCCTCGGGAAGGTAGTAATGGCAGAAGCCTGGTGACAGGGACAGGATGGGGATCATAGGGCCACCACCATCAGGACCTCCTTAGATGTCTGAATTGCCAACAGCCAGCCAATTAGGCAACATTCATTTCCTGGCAATGCTCTCATTCATTCATTCATTCATTCATTCATTCAGCTCTGGGCAGCATCGCATCTCTCCTTGCAACACAAATGCCCCTCGAGCTGGTCCCGGTCCTGCCCCTGGCCCACCCGGGGTACACACCCAGCACGCGCTCGCCCAGGCCACCGAGCTCCAGGTAGGCGTTCTGGAAAGCCTCCTTCATCTCCTCGTCCAGTGGCTGCTCTTTGCCTTGGAGGAGGATGGTGGAGCAGCGGTCCAGGATGCGTTCGGGGGCGCCCTTCATCACCAGCAGGTACCGGTTATCGTTGGGGTCCTCGGTTTCATGGATAGATAGCTACAACAGAGCGGGGGCTGGGCAGCGCCTGAGACATGTGGGCACCTACGGGCTGCTGGACCTCAGCCCCGGTCTCCTGAGCACAGCGACTCAGAGCTCTGTTCATATGGCTCCTTCCTACAGAGATAGATCAATCAATCTATCTAGCTATCATCTCTCTTCTTTTCTTTTCTTTTCAATAATTTTTTTATTGACAACTTCTATACTTACATACAAAAAGTGCATGATTTTCCCCTTCCTCCCCCCCATTCCCCTTTAGAACTCCAATCTCCATCATATCCCCTCCCTCTCTCCATTAGTCTCTCTTTTAATTTGATATCATCTTTTACTTCTATTTTGAGGGTCTTGTGAAGGTATTCTCTCTTCTTTTCTTTCTCTCGCTTGCCTGCTTTCTTTCTTTCTTTCTTTCTTTCTTTCTTTCTTTCTTTCTTTCTTTCCTTTCTTTCTTTCTTTCTTTTCTCTTTCTTTCTTTCTTTCTTTCTTTCTTTCTTTCTTTCTTTCTTTCTTTCTTTTTTTTGGTTTTTCAAGGTAGGGTCTCACTCTAGCCCAAGCTGACCTGGAATTCACTCTGTAGTCTCAGGGTGGCCTTGAACTCTCTGTGATCCTCCTGCCTCTGCCTCCCGAGTGCTGGGATTAAAGGCGTGCGCCACCACGCCCGGCTCTCTAGCCAAGGTGACCTGGAATTCACTCTGTAGCCTCAAGTTGGACTTGAACTCAAAGCAATCCTCCTATACCTCTCAAATGCTGGGATTAAAGGCATGTGCTACCATGCCCAGCTTCGTTCTTTTTTTTCAAATTTAATTTAATTTATTTATGTTAGAGAGAGAGTGAGAAACAGAGAAAGAAAGAAGCAGAGAGAGACAGAGAGGCACATAGAGAGAGAACAGGTGTGTCAGGGTCTCCAGCCACTGCAAACGAACTCCAGACACGTGTGCCACCTTGTGCATCTGGCTTACATGGGTCCTGGGGAATTGAACCCACACCCTTTGGCTTTGCAGGCAAGCACCTTAACCTTTAAGCCATCTCTCAAGCTCTCATTCTTTTTAAAATAAATACTTTTATTTTTTTTTCTAGATAGGGTCTTGCTCTCTAGCCCAGGCTGAACTGGCATTCACTATGTAGTCTCAGGATGGCCTTCAACTCACAGCAATCCTCCTACCTCTGCCTCCCGAGTGCTGGGATTAAAGGTGTGCACCATCACACCTGGCTAATTTTTATAATTATTTTTATTTGTTTATTTGGGGGAGTGAGTATGGGCGTGCCAGGGCCTTCTGCCACTACAAACCAACTCCAGACACACGCACCACTTTGTGCGTCTGGCTTTACGTGGGTCCTGGGGACGTGGACCCAGGCCATCAGGCCTTGCAAGTAAGTGTCTTTAACCACTGAGCCACTTCCTCAGCCCTCTATTCAGCCTGTCTCTTCATCTGTGTGTGTCTCTCAAAGAAATCCTAGCTGTCCCTGGATTTGAGTGCCTTCTCTCTCTGCCTTGTTCCCACTCCCTTCAGTGCATATCCAATCTATTGCCAAATCTGGTAGTCAGCATGCCTCTGAATTGCACCTACATAAAATCTGGCCTCTTCTCACTCTCTCTATCTTCACTAACCCTGACCCAGCTGCCATCAATCCACAGTAGAAGGTCTGCATCTAGGCTGGAGAGATGGCTTAGCGGCTAAGGTGCTTGCCTGCAAAGCCTAAGAACTCATGTTCGAATCTCCAGGTCCCATGTAAGCCAGATGAACAGTGACATAAGTGCGCAATGTCGGACATGCGCACAAAGGGCACATGTGTCTGGAATTCATTTGCAAAAGCCAAAGGCCCTGGTGCTCCTCCCCACCCAAATAAATAAAAGGAAAAAAAAAAAGAATGTCTGCTTCTATCCTCCCCACAGCAGCCAGGTAGGGTTGTGGCTTAGCGGTAGAGCCCTTGTCTAGAATCCACAGTGAGGGGCTGGGGGCGTGGCTCAGCAGTAGAGCCCTTGTCTAGAATCCACAGTGAGGGGCTGGGGACGTGGCTCAGCGATAGAGCCCTTGTCTAGAATCCACAGTGAGGGGCTGGGGGCGTGGCTCAGCGGTAGAGCCCTTGTCTAGAACCCACAGTGAGGGTCTGGGGGCGTGGCTCAGCGGTAGAGCCCTTGTCTAGAATCCACAGTGAGGGGCTGGGGGCGTGGCTCAGAGATAGAGCCCTTGTCTAGAATCCACAGTGAGGGGCTGGGGCATGGCTCAGAGGTAGAGCCCTTGTCTAGAATCACTTACAGGCAGGAAGTTTGAGTTCGAGGCCAGCCTGGGCTACAGAGTGAGCCCTTGTTTCAAAAAGCAAAATAAGGACTGGAGAGATGGCTTAGCGGTTAAGGCGCCTGCCTCCTAACCCTAAGAACGCTGGTTCCAATCTCCAGCGGTTCCAATCTCCAGGTCCCACATTTAGCCAGATGCAGTGACGCAGGGGCGCAATGCCACACTTGCCCACAAGGGGGCGCACACATCTGGATTTTGTTCACAGCAGCTGAGAGACTGCTGGTGCGCCCATTCTCTATCTGTCTTCCTCTCCCTCTCCCTCTGTCTCTCTCTCTCTCCAAAAAATAAAAAAAACAAAAAAAAAAAAAAGTAAAAGCAAAATAAGCAAACAAAAGCCTGGTGTTGTGGCGCATGCCTTTAATCCCAGCACTCAGGGGGGCTGAGGTAGGAGGATCACTGTGAGTTCAAGGCTAGCCTGAGACTACATACTGAATTCCAAGTCAACCTGGGCTAGAGTATGACCCTACTTCAAAAATACCAAAAAAGGGCCTGCAGAGATGGCTTAGCGGTTAAGGCGCTTGCCTGCGAAGCCTAAGGACCCATGTTCGACTCTCCAGGTCTTGTGTGAGCCAGACGCACAAAGGTGAGGCAAGAGCGAGGTTGCAATGCCCTGTAGGTGGCGCCAGTGTCTGGAGTTTGATTGCAGTGGCTGGAGCCTTGGTGCACCAATTCTCTTTCCCTGTCTCTCTCTCTCACTCTTGCTTAAATAAATAAATAAAGGGCTGGAGGGATGGGTTGGCCTGTGAAGCCCAAGTACAATAGTTTGATTCCCCAGGACCCATGTAAACCAGATGCACAAGGAGGCACATGCGTCTGGAGTTCCTTTGCAGTGGCTAGAGGCCCTGGCATGCCCATTCTCTGTCTCTCCATCTCTCTCTCTCAACTAAATAAATAAAATAAAATATAAAATGTTTTTTAAAAAAAGGGCTGGAGAGATGGCTTAGTGGTTAAGGTGCCTTCCTGCCAAGCCTAAGAATGCTGGTTCGATTCTCCAGGTCCCACAGATGCAAAAAGTGATGCAAGGGTGCAATGCCGCACTTGCCCACCAGGGGGCGCAGGTGTCTGTCGTTCATTTACAGTGGCTGAGAGGTCGCTGGCGCGCCCATTCTCTCTCTCTCCCAAATTAAAAAAAAAAAAGTTTAAAAAAAAAAATGAAAAAAAAAAAAAAAGCCTAGGGCCTGAAAAGATGGCTTAGTGGTTAAGTGCTTGCCTGTGAAGCCTAAGGATCCTGGTTCAAGGCTTGAATCCCCAGGACCCACATAAGCCAGATGCATAAGGTGGTGCATCATCTGGAGCTCGTTTGCAGTGGAGGCCGTCGCTCACTCATTCTTTCTATCTGCCTCTTTCTCTCTCTGTCACTCTCAAAGAAAGAAAGAAAGAAAGAAAAGAAAAGCCTAGTCTGTCCCAGAAAGGCCAAAGTTAAAAAAAAAAAAAAAAAAAAAAAAAACCACCCCAAAGGCAAACAAACAAAAAGGGGGGGAAATCCCTGATGTGTGCACGTGGCTGGGTCATCTCATAAGCTCTGCTGAGCCTGTGGAGATAGCTCAGTGGTTAAAGGAGCTTGTTTGAAAAACCTGCCTGCCTAGGTTTCTTTATTATTTATTTGAGGGTGACAGACAAAGAGGCAGATAGATAGATAGAGAATAGGTGCGCCAGGGCCTCCAGCCTCTGCAAAAGAACTCTAGATGCAAGCACCACCTTGTGCATCTGGCTTAAGTGGGGTCCTGGGGAAATCAAGTCTTGAACTGGGGTCCTTAGGCTTCGCAGGCAAGCACTTAACCGTTAAGCCATCTCTCCAGGCCTCTGCTTAGGTCTGATTCCCCAGTACCTATGTCAAGCCAGATGCACAAAGTGGTGCATATGTATGGAGTTCGTTTGCAGTGGCTGAAGGCTCTGGCAAGTCCATTCTCTTTCCCTTTCTCTGCTTTCAAATAAATAAATATATTTTTTAAAATCTGATGATTTTTTTTTAAAAAAGCTAAGTTGAATGAGAAGCTGGACATCAAAGGCCGTGTGTTGCGTGATCTCATTTTTATGAAATGTGAATCCCTACAAGACAGAAAAAGCGGGTCACCAGTGGGTGACTCAGACTGGGGCAAGGTGTGGAGAAGGAGGTGATGGTGAGGCGAGCTCTAGGGTGCAGGGTTTCTGAGGTGATGAAAACGCTCTGAAATTGGCTGTGTAGGCAGACGTATATACCTGTCAATTCACTGGGGTGACTGAACTATACACGTTAAAATAGGTGGTCATGGTGTGTGAATGGTAGCTTCGTGGTGCTATTTAAAAAGACATGAGTCACATCCCTCCTCTTCTGTCCCGCAGAGCTTGCGTTTCCTCAGCCACAGCCTTCAAGTCCACTATTCATGTCACTCATCTCCTACCACACCAGCTGCCTGCGGTTCAGACAAGGTGGATGCCTTCTTCGGAGCCTCCCTCTCTCCCTCCCTTCCTCCCTCCTTCCTTCCTTTCTCCCTTCCCTCCCTTCCTTCCCTTTCTTTTTCTCTCTTTCTTTCTTTTTCTTTTTCTGTTTTGTTTTTCTGAGGTAGGGTCTCACTCTAGTTCAGGCTGACCTGGAAATCACTATGTAGTCTCAGGGTGGCCTCGAACTCATGGTGATCCTCCTACCTCTGCCTCCCAAGTGCTGGGATTAAAGGCGTGCGCCACCACGCCCAGCTAAGATTTTTTAGTTTAAAAAATATTTATGGGCTGGAAAGATGGCTTAGCAATTAAGGCGCCTGCCTCCTAAGCCTAAGAACGCCAGTTCCAATCTCCAGGTCCCACGTTTAGCCAGATGCAAAGTGACGCAAGGGTGAACACATCTGGATTTTGTTCGCAGCAGCTGAGAGGCTGCTGGCGCGCCCATCTCTATCTGTCTTCCTCTCCCTCTCTCTCTGTCTCTCAAAAAAAAAAAAAAAACGAAACCCAATAAAACAAAAAGGGGCACTGGAGAATCGAACCTAGGCCATCAGGTCTTGCAAGCCAGTGTTTCTAACTGTTGAGTCATCTCTCCAGCCCTTCCACCTTATTTTCTAAATTTGTTTTGAAATATTTTATTTATTTATATGTGTGTGTTTGTGGGCATGCCAGGGCCTCTCATCACTGTAAGGGGCAAACAAATGCCAGCCATGTGCCACTTGTTCTTATTGGGGTTTTTATTTTATTTTAAATACCTTATTTATTTATTTATTTATTAGAGGCAGAGAGAGGGAGAGTGAGAGAGAATGAGAATGGATACAACAGGGTCTCTAGCCACTGCAAATGAACTCCACATGTATGTGCACTTTGTGCATCTGGCTTTATGTGGGTACTGGAGACTCAAACTTTGGTGAATGGGCTTTGCAAGCAAGAGCCTTTAACCACTAAGCAATCTCCCTAGCACCTATCTTTGGCTTTTTTGGTTTATTTTTATTTTTATTTTTTTTTGGAGAGAGACACAGAGAGAGACAGACAGAGAGAGAGGGAGAGGGAGACAGATAGAGATGGGCACGCCAGCAGTGTCTCAGCTGCTGTGAACGAAATCCAGATGTGTGAGCCCCCTTGTGGTCAAGTGCGGTATTGCGCCCTTGCGTCACTTTGCATCTGGCTAAACATGGGACCTGGAGATTGGAACCGCTGGAGATTGGAACCAGCGTTCTTAGGCTTAGCAGGCAGGCGCCTTAACTGCTAAGCCATCTCTCCAGCCCGGCTTTTTTGTTTTGAGAGAAAGAGAGGAAGAGGCAGAGAGAGAGAGAGAATGGGCGCGCCAGTGGCCTTTTTAGCCACTGTGAACGAACTCCAGGTGTGTATGTCCCCTTGTGTCACTTTTGTGTCTGGCTAAATGTGAGACCTGGAGATTTTAACAAGCATTCTTAGGCTTCGCAGGTAGGCGCCTTAACTGCTAAGCCATCTCTCCAGCCCAGCACCTATTTTTTTCTGGGGGGGGGCAGTGTCTCCCTCTAGCTTAGACTGGCCTGGAACTCATAGTTTACACTGTTACCTCAGCCTTCCAAGTGTTGGGATTATAGGCGTGTGCCACCACACCCGGATCCTGGCTTTTTTTTTGAAAGAGAGAGAGAGAGAGAGAGAGAGAATGGGCGCCACCAGGGCCTTTCAGCCACTGTGAACAAACTACAGATGTGTGGGCCCCCTTGTGGGCATGCGTGGCATTGCACACTTGCATCACTTGGGTCTGGCTATACGTGGGATCTGGAGGATTTGAACAGGCGTTCTTAGTCTTCACAGACAAGTGCCTTAACCCTTAAGCCAGCTCTCTAGCCCTGCAGCCCTGGCTTGTTTTTTTTTTTTTTTTTTTTTTTTTTTTTTGAGGTAAGGTATCACTCTAGGCCAGGAATTCAGTATGTCATCTCAGGGTGGCCTTGAACTCACAGTGATCTTCCTACCTCTGCCTCCTGAGTGCTGGGATTAAAGGCATGAGCCACTATGCCTAGCACCATGGCTTTTTTTAGAAAAAGGTTGGTTTATTTATTTATTTATTTGAGACAGAGAGAGGGAGAGAGAGAAAGAGGTAGAGAATGGGCATGCCAGGACCTCTAGCCTCTGCAAACAAACTCCAGACACATGCGTCACCATGTGCATCTGGCTTATATGGGACCTGGAGAATTGAACCTGAGTCCTTTTGCTTTGCAGGCAAGTGTCTTAACTGCTAAGCCACCTCTCCAGGCCCCTGGCTTATTTTTTTGAGACAGCGTTTCATGTAGCCCAGACTGCCCACTCCGTCTGGGGTGAATATATCTTTTGTTTGCTTGTTGGTATCTTGAGACAGGGTCTAATATGGTCCTGACTGGCCTCAAATTCACCATGTAGCGAAGTTTGACCTTGAACTTCTTTTTTTTTTATTTTTATTTATTTATTAGCAACAGACAGATATAGAAAGAGGGAAGAGAGAGAGAATAGGTGCACCAGGGCCTCCAGCCACTGCAAACGAACTCCAGATACATGTGCCACCTTGTGCATCTGGCTTACATGGGTACTGGGGAACTGAGCCTTGAGCAGGGGTCCTTAGGCTTCACAGGCAAGTGCTTAACCGCTAAGCCATCTCTCCAGCCCGACCTTGAACTTCTGATTCTCCTCCCTCCACCTCCCAGGTGCTGATACTGTAGACACGCACCCCCGCGTCCAGCTCAACTGGACATTTCTTTACACCTCCCGAGTAAAAAAAACCACACAGAGCGATTGAGTTTGTACCTGGTATTTGTTGGTGGAATTGAAGGGAATCTCAGCCACCTTCTTGTTGCGTTCTCGCATCAGCTTCACGGAGCCGGAGGATAACTCGATGCACTTGAGCAGGGCAGACTCCGAGGCGTCCCCGGCCACGTCCCTCTGCAGCAGGCAGAAAGCCAGGTCAGTCATGGGGGCAGAGCGGGAGATGCAGGCAGGGCCTTGGGGCGGGGTGTACTGATGCTTGTACCCACCTTGAGCACGGGGATGTTGTCCTGCCCACCCTTGAAGACGGCACGGTTGCAGAGTCCAGCAATGTGGGACAGGGCCACCCAGGTGTGCGAGCTCTTGTCGAAAGAGGTCCCTGGAGAAGGCACATGTGAGGCAAGGTGGCTGGCTCCCTCGCGCCACATGCCCACGGGCCCACTCTGGGACCCGACTCACCTGACTGGTCCTCAGTGGTATCGGCCTCATGGATCTGGTTGTCAAACCACATGTGGGCCACCGTCATGCGGTTCTGGGTGAGGGTGCCCGTCTTGTCCGAGCAGATGGTGGACGTGGAGCCCAGCGTCTCCACCGCCTCCAGGTTTTTAACCAAACAGTTCTTCCGAGCCATGCGCTTGGCGGTCAGCGTCAGACACACCTGGGGGACAGGTGAGGGCAGGTGAGCCGTGGGGATGGTTGAGCTGTAGAGGTTCACAGCCTACCTGTTTTGTACAGGGACAGTCCTGGGGTGTGCAGAATGAGTACCACCCAGCAATGTCTCCATAGGTATAGACTAACAGACTCAGTGTGCCCGCAGTCACACACAGTGGAATGAGTGTTCACACCAGCCATGTTCTAAGGGGGTCAAAATTCGAATCAACCTGCATTTGCATTCTCTAAGAGCATGAAGGATAAGGCTGGAGAGATGGCTTAGCAGTTAAGGCACATGCCTGCAAAGCCTAAGGACCCAGGTTCAATTCTCCACGTCCCACGTAAGCCAGATGCACAAGGGGGCGTATGTGTCTGGAGTATGTTTGCAGTGGCTAGAGGTCCTGGTGCGCCCATTCTCACTTTCCCTCTCTCTTTCCCCCTCTCTGTTTCTAATAAATAAATAAATTAAATTAAATAATGCAAAAAAAAGATAAGGTAGGGATCAAAGACAGAGGATTATACACTGATGAAAAAGATGAAATTCAGAAAATGTTCAGTAAAAAGAGTCAGACATTAGGGTTGGGGAGAGGGTGGAGCAGTTAAAGGCTTGCAAAACCTGCTGGTCTGGGGTCGATCCCCCAGGATCCACACAAAGCCAGACACACAAAGTGATGCATGCATCTGGAGTTCATTTAGAGGAGCAAGAGCCCTGGTGTGCCTATACCTTTTCTCTTTCTCCCTCTTAAATAAATAAATAAACAAACAAACAAATAAATAAATAAATAAATCATGTGTGTGTGTGTTTGAGGTAGGGTCTCATTCTAGCTCAGGCTGACCTGGAATTCACCATGTAGTCTCAGGGTGGCCTTGAATTCACAGTGATCCTCCTGCCTCTGCCTCCTGAGTGCTGGGATTAGTTAAAATACACTTTTTTCTTCTTCCTTTTTTTTTTTTTTGTTGTTTGTTTTTTCGAGGTAGGGTCTCACTCTAGTCCATCCTGACCTGAAATTCACTATGTAGTCTCAGGGTGCCCTTGAACTCATGGTGATCCTCTTACCTCTGCCTCCCAAGTGGTGGGATTAAAGGCATGCACACCACATCCAGCTCCAAAATATACCTTTTTTTTTTTTTTTTTTTTTTTTTTTTGGTTTTGTGAGGTAGGGTCTCACTCTGGTCCAGGCTGACCTGGAATTAACTATGTAGTCTCAGGGTGGCCTCGAACTCTCGACGATCCTCCTACCTCTGCCTCCCGAGTGCTGGGATTAAAGGCGTGCGCCACCACGCCCAGCTACAAAAATATACTTTTAAAACATCTTTAAAATTTATTTATGAGAAAGGGGCAGAAAGAGAGAGAATGGGCATGCCAGGGCCTCTAGTCACTGTAAACAAACTTCAGATGCCTTCTGTATCTGGTTTTACCTTCTGTATCTGGCTTTACATAGGTACTGGGGAATCGAACCCCAGTCCTTAGGCTTTGTAGGCCAGTGCTTTAACCACTGAGCTATCTTTCCAGCCCAATTAAAAAATATCTTTAAAAATGTTACTAGCTGGGTGTAGTGGTGCATGCCTTTAATCCCAGCACTCGGGAGGCAGAGGTAGGAGGATTGCTGTGAGTTCGAGGCCACCCTGAGACTATATAGTAAATTCCAGGTCAGCCTGAACTAGAGTGAGACCATACCTTGTAAAACCAAAAAAAAAAAAAAGAAGTGTTACTGGGGCTGGAGAGATGGCTTAGCGGTTAGGGGGCTTGCCTGTAAAGCCTAAGAACCCAGGTTTGTTTCCCCAGTTACCCATGTAAACCAGATGCACAGGTGGTGAATGCGTCTGGAGTTCATTTGCAGTGGCTAGAGGCCCTGGCGCACCCATTCTCTCTGCCTTTTTCTCTCCCTTTCTCTCAAATCAATCAATCAATCAATAAAATATTTTTAAAAAGTGTTGGGCTGGAGAAATGGCTTAGCAGTAAAGGCATTTTCTTGCAAAGCCAAAGGACCCAATTTCAATTCCTCAGGATCCATGTAAGCCAGCTGCACAAGATGGCGCATGCGTCTGGAGTTCGTTTACAGTGGCTGAAGGCCCTGGTGCACCCATTTGCTTCCTCTTTCTCTCTCTCAAATAAGTAAAATAAATAAAAATTTTAAAAAGTGTCACTCATTCAATTGGGCATGGTGGCTCTCCCCTGTAATCCCAACACTTGGGAAGTGGAGGCACGAGTTCAAGGCCAGCTTTGGGTATATGAGACTCAATCTCAAAAGCCAAAAATAAAGCTGGGTGTGGTGGCTCACACCTATAATCCCAGCACTTTGGAAGGGGGGCTGAGACAGGAAGATCACTATGAGTTTGAAGCCAACTTTGGGCTATAGAGACAGTTCCAGGTCAGTCTGGGCTACGTGAGACCCTATTTTAAAAAACAATAAATAGGGGTTGGGGAAATGGCTTAGTGGTTAAGGCACATGCCTGCAAAGCCAAAGGATCCCAGTTTGATTCTCCAGGACCTACATAAGCCAGATGCACAAGGGGGCTCATGCAACTGGAGTTTTGCAGTGGCTGGGGGCTCTGGCGTGCCCATTCTCTCTTTCTGTCTGCCTCTTCTCTCTTTCCCTCTCTCAAATAGATAAATAAAATATTAAAAACAACAAATAAACCTCCCCAAAAAGTCAAGATAGACATGGCGGCACACACTTATAATCCCAGCACTCTGGAGGAAGGGGCAGGAAGACTGCCAGAAGTTCAAGGTTATCCTGGTCTACATGCTAGGTTCAAGGCCAGCCAGGGCTTCGCAGTGACACACTCCCTGCAGAATTATTCCACTGGCATGAAGTCTGGAAAGAAAAAAAAAGGCATAGTTCATCTGTGCCATTGGAAGCCTGGCTTAGGGTTTCCTCTTGGTTGGGTGCTGAATTTGTGAGGGGAATTCTGGGGGGTTTGATCTGGGCACAGCTGAAAAGGTACATTTCATTATTTGTATCACCAGACCGTGTGTTTCCAGTGTGCGCAGCTCTTCGTGTATAGTACACGAATATAAAAAGCCTTTGAGGGCTGGGGAGATGGCTTAGCGATTAAAGCGCCTGCCTACAAAGCCTAAGGACTCCTGTTCAAGACTCCAGGTCCATGTATAGCCAGACGCAATGGTGACACAAGCATGAAATGTCATGCATGTCCACAAGGGGGCGCACACATCTGGAGTTTATTCACAGCAGTTGAAAAGCCCTCGCGTGCCTGTTCTCTCTCTCTCTTTCTCTCAAAAAAAAATAATAATAATAATAAGGGACTGGAGAGATGGCTTAGCTGTTAAGGCGCTTGCCTGCAAAGCCAAAGGATCCCGGTTCGATTCTCCAGGACCCACATAAGCCAGATGCACAAGGGGGCACATGCATCTGGAGTTTGTTTGCAGTAGCTGGAGGCCCTGGCACACTCATTTTTTCTCTCTCTCAAATAAATAAATAAATGAATAAATAAATAAATAAAATATAAATCATAATAATAATTAATAAAAAATATAATAAAAAAAATTTTTTTAAAGCCTTTGACAGGGGCTGATTAATGGTGGCGCTTGCTTGCAAAAATTGCTGGCCCAGGTTCAGTTCCCCAGTGCCCAGGCAAAGCCAGATACACAAAGTGTCGCATGATTCTCCTCTGCCTCCCAAGTGCTGGCGTCGGCCACCACGTCCTATTACAAATGAGTACATTTTACAAAAAGAAGAAGTGAGGGAGATGGCTCAGGGGTTAAATAAAGGTGCTTGCTTGCAAAACCTCCCAGCCGAGGTTCAAACTTGATTCGTGTCTTAGTAAGACATTGAACTTTTGGTCCTTCTGCCTCTACTTTGCAAATGGCTGGAATTAAAGGTGTGTGCCACTAACCTGGTTCTCTGTGGTGATTCTGGGTATTGAACCAGGGCTTCATGCGTTCTAGGAAAGCGCTCTACCAGATGAGCTATATATCTACCCCAGCTCATTGAATTATTTACTTACTTACTTAATTATTATTATTACTTTTAAAAAATAATAATAAACTGCAACTCACTCTGTGGCCTCAGACTGGCCTCAAACCCACAAGGACCCTCCTACTTCAGCCTCCCTGGGTGCTGAAACTAAAAGTGGGCACCACTACATCCAGCTCCATTTATTTCTATTTAAAAATTTTCTTTTTATTTATTTATTTATTTATTCATTTATTTTTGGTTTTTCTAGGTAGGGTCTCACTCTAGCCCAGGCTGACCTGGAATTCACTATGTATTCTCAGGGAGGCCTCGAATCCATGGAGATCCTCCTACCTCTGCCTCCTGACTGCTGGGATTAAAGGCGTACGCCACCATGCCCAGCTCCATTTATTTTGTTTTGTTTTTATTTATTTTCTGAGGTAGAGTCTCTCTCTAGCTCAGGCTGACTTGGAATTCACTGTGAAATCTCAGGGTGGTCTTGAACTCACGGTAACCCTCCTACCTCTGCCTCCTGACTGCTGGGATTAAGGTTCTGTTTATTTATTTATTTATTTTTTTGGTTTTTCCAGGTAGGGTCTCACTCTGGTACAGGCTGACCTGGAATTAACTATGTATTCTCAGGGTGGCCTTGAACTCTTGGCGATCCTCCTACTCTGCCTCCCGAGTGCTGGGATTAAAGGCGTGCGCCACCATGCCCGGCAAGGTTCTGTTTATTTTTGAAACTCAACTATCTTCATACTTTTTTTTTTTTTTTTTTTGGTTATTCGAGGTAGGGTCTCACTCTGGCCCAGGCTGACCTGGAATTAACTATGTAGTCTCAGGGTGGCCTCGAACTCTCGGCGATCCTCCTACCTCTGCCTCCCGAGTGCTGGGATTAAAGGCGTGCGCCACTACGCCTGGCTTATCTTCATACTTTTTGCCCCGAGTGTGAACGTCTTAGTTTTGGAAATTACATTAACATAGGACACGGGCCTTTATGTCCTTGCAATGTTTCTCAAGATGTTTGCATGCTGTTGTTTTGCTGTATTTTAACTGGAAGGCACTCTGAGGTCTCGGCCCCTCTTCATTTAGGAACAGGAGGGGCTCGACACTCAGTTCTCAAGTCGACTGTTACGATTCCCGATGGCCAGACCCAGCCCTCCTCCCGCAGACCCGGGAATCCAGACCAGCCCCCCTCATTAGACCTGGGGGTCCAGACCCAGCCCTCCTCCCTCAGACCCAGGGTCCAGACCCAGCCCTCCTCCCTCAGACCCAGGGTCCAGCCCCAGCCCTCCTCCCTCAGACCCAGGGGTCCAGCCCCAGCCCTCCTCCCTCAGACCCAGGGTTCAGCCCCAGCCCTCCTCCCTGAGACCCACGGGTCCAGACCCAGCCCTCCTCCCTCAGACCCGGGGGTCCAGACCCAACCCTCCTCCCTCAGACCCGGGAGGCCAGGCCAAGCCCTCCTCCCTCAGACCCAGGGGACCAGACCCAGCCCTCCTCCCTCAGACCCTGGAGTCCAGGTTCCAGCCCTCCTCCCTCAGACCCAGGGGTCCAGACCCAGCCCTCCTCCCTCAGACCCAGGATCCAGACCCAGCCCTCCTCCCTCAGACCCAGGGGTCCAGACCCAGCCCTCCTCCCTCAGATCCAGACCCAGCCCTCCTCCCTCAGACCCGGGGGTCCAGGCCCAGCCCTCCTCCCTCAGATCCAGACCCAGCCCTCCTCCCTCAGACCTAGGGTCCAGTCTTACAGTGACAGTGGCCAGCAGGCCCTCTGGCACATTGGCCACGATGATGCCGATGAGGAAGATGACAGCCTCCAGCCAGGTGTATCCGAGGATGAGGGAGAGGATGAAGAAGGAGACGCCCAGGAAGACGGCCACGCCCGTGATGAGCTGGATGAAGTGCTCGATCTCAATGGCGATGGGCGTCTTGCCCACCTCCAGGCCCGAGGCCAGGGTGGCTATGCGGCCCATGACAGTGCGGTCACCCGTCGCCACCACCACGCCCCGAGCAGTGCCTGTGCACACAGGATGAGAGGTCCGGGTGGGTGGGCTCACGAAGGACTCAGGGACCCGACCTCCTGAGGCACGCTGCACGCATGCATGCATGCATGCCAAGGTCTGTGTCCCCAGAGCTCCTGGCTCACCTTCCACACAGTTAGTGGAGAAGAAGGTGATATTCCGCGTTTCCAAGGGGTTGTCGTGAGTGCAGTCGGGAGAGCGGGTCTGCGGCTCAGATTCCCCGGTCAGGGAGGAGTTGTCCACCTGAGTAGGGAGCAACAGAGACAGGGCTCAGCATAGGGCCTGGGATCACAGATCATGTGATGGGACGGGGGGGGGGCTCCTGTGTCCCGGAGGTCATGCTAAAAGTCTGAGTACTTTGGGCTGGAGAGATGGCTTAGTGGTTAAGGCACTTGCCTGAAAAGCCAAAGGACTCAGGTTCCATTCCCCAGGACCCATGTAAGCCAGATGCACATGGTAGTGCATGTGTGTGTGTGTGGGGGGGGGGGTGGGCTTGTTTTGCAGTGGCTAGAGGCCCTGGTGTGCCCTTTTTTTTTCCCTCTCTCTCTCAAATAAATAATAAAAAATATTAAAAGTCTGAGTACTTTGGTGGGTCCATGGGGAGTGGGGTTAGGGCTGCTTCCAAAAACCTGAGGGTCTCAGAAGGACAGAGCTCAGGCCTCTAGGTCTGAGGGAAGAGGCTTGTGGGTCTGAGGGATGAAGTGCTGGACTGTGGAGCCCTGAGTCTAAGGGAAGAGGCCTGGAGCCAGGACTCCTGAATCTGAGGGAGGAGGGCTGGGCCTGGACCCCTGGGTCTGAGGGAGGAGGGCTGGGCCTGGACCCCTGGGTCTGAGGGAGGAGGGCTGGGCCTGGATCCCTGAATCTGAGGGAGGAGGGCTGGGTCTGGATGCTTGGGTCTGAGGGAGGAGGGCTGGGCCTGGACCTCCGGGTCCTGAGGGAGGAGGGCTGGGTCTGGGCCTGGGCCCTGGACCCCTGGGGAGGGGAGGAGGGCTCCTGGACCCCTGGGTCTGAGGGAGGAGGGCTGGGCCTGGATCCCTGAATCTGAGGGAGGAGGGCTGGGTCTGGATGCTTGGGTCTGAGGGAGGAGGGCTGGGCCTGGACCTCCGGGTCTGAGGGAGGAGGGCTGGGCCTGGACCCCTGGGTCTGAGGGAGGAGGGCTGGGCCTGGATGCTTGGGTCTGAGGGAGGAGGGCTGGGCTTTAGTCTTCTGACTCCCGGGAGAGGCAGGCAGAGGGACGCACGGGCTCACCTTGCAGCCATGGGCTGAGATGATCCGTAGGTCAGCTGGGACTCGGTCCCCACCCTTGATCTCCACCAGGTCCCCGACCACCACCTCTTCAGCATTCACCTGCATCTTCTCACCTTCCCGGATCACTAGGGCTTGCTGGGCGCGGGACAGAGGAGAGTCAGAAGCCCGCCAGAAGCTCTCTGCCTGGCCGGCGTCACTGGGTGCGGCCCTGGCCCCCCTTTTCCCTCTCTTCCCGCCCCTTTCTGAGCCCCTCTCACCTGGGGCACCATGTTCTTGAAGGACTCCATGATCTTTGAGCTCTTGGCCTCCTGGTAGTAGGAGAAGCAGCCGGTGATGATGACCACGGCGGCCAGCACGATGCCCAGGTACAGCTGTGGGGAGAGGACACACGAGGACTGGGCTCCCTGCTGCCCAGGGTCACTTCCTGCCACAGGTCACTGGAGTCTGGGAGGGAGCTTTGGGTGTCTGGATTTGTGCCCGCTTGAGGATCTGCTTTCTTTGTTTTTTTTGGAGGGGGTCGAGTTTTGAGGTAGGGTCTCGCTCTAGCCCAGGCTGACCTGGAATTCGTCATGTAGTCTCAGGTGCTGGGATTAAAGGCGTGCTCCACCACGCCCGGCCTTCTTTTCTTTTTTGTTTAGAGCCCCAGTTAGAAGGCTTCCTGATAGCCATGCAGACCACTACGTGACAACTCACTAGAATGCCATTTTTTTTGTTGTTGTTTTTTGTTTTTTTTGGTTTTTCGAGGTAGGGTTTCACTCTAGCCCAGGCTGACCTGGAATTCACTATGTAGTCTCAGGGTGGCCTCGAACTCATGGCGATCCTCCTATCTCTGCCTCCCAAGTGCTGGGATTAAAGGCGTGCGTGCGCCACCATGCCCGGCAGTTCTGCTTTTGAGTCATCGTGGTTTATGGCCATGTTTGAGTCTCAGGGACTGTTTGTATGGTGCGTGCGTGTCTGTCTGTCTGGGTGTGCATTTATAGAACTTTGATAGTGTTTCTCTCATTTATTTATTTATTTATTTATTTATTTATTGTTTTTTTTTTTTTTTGAGGCAGGGTCTCGCTCTTGCCCAGGCTGACCTGGAATTCACTACGTAGTCTCAGGGTGGCTTTGAACTCACAGGCTATCCTCCTACCTCTGCCTCCCGAGTGCTGGGATTAAAGGCGTGCGCCACCACGCTGGGCTTTGTTTTTTATTTAACTGACAATTTCCATACTTACAGACAATAAACCATGATCATTCCCTCCCCTCCCCACGTTCCCCTTCAGAACTCCACTCTCTCTCTCCTCATCAGTCTCTTATTTTGATGTCATCATTTTTTCCTCCTATTACGAGGGTCTTCTAAAGGTGTAGCTAGGCACTGCAAGCTCATGGATATCGAGGCTAGTTTCTGTCTGAACAGTTGCATTGTAAACAGTCTTACCCTTCCTTTGGCTCTTATGTTCTTTCCGCCATCTCTTCTGCAATGGACCCTGAGTCTCTGTCTCTCTTTTTAAAAAAATCATTGGGCTGGGCGTGGTGGCGCATGCCTCTAATCCCAGCACTTGGAAGGCAGAGGTAGGAGGATCGCCATGAATTTGAGGCCACCCTGAAACTACATAGTGAATTCCAGGTCAGCCTGAGCCTGAGTGAGACCCTACCTTATAAAACCAATATATATATATATATATGTATGTAAAACCATATATATATATATATATATATATATATATATATATGACGAATAAATAAATACTAAAAAAATCATTGGGCTGTGGTAGTGGCACACACCTTTAATCTCAGCACTCGGGAAGCAGAGGTAGGAGGATCACCGTGAGTTTGAGGCCACCCTGAGACTTCATAGTGAATTCCAGGTCAGCCTGGACTAGAGTGAAACCCTACCTCGATAAAAACAAACAAACAAACAAACAAAAAAACAAACAAACAAACAAAAAAATTATTGGGCTGGAGGGATGGCTTAGAGGTTAAGGTACTTGCCTGCAAAGCCAAAGGACTCAGGTTTGATTGCCCAGGACCCACGTAAGCTAGATGCACATGCCCAAGGTGACACATGTATCTGGAGTTCGCTGGCAGTGGCTGAAGACCCTGGCATGCCCATTCTCTCTATCTGTCCTCCCTCAAATAAATAAATTTAAAAAACAAAATTTTAATATTTAAATGTTTTTATTTATTTACTTGAGAGACAGACAGACTGCAGGCACCCCCTCTTGGCACTGTAAATGAACTGTAGACACATGTGCCATTTTGTGCATCTGGCTTTACATGGGTACCAGGGAATCAAACCCAAGGCGGGCAGGCTTTGCAAACAAGGGCCTTTAATCTTTGAGCTCTCTCTCTCCAACCTGAGTTTCATTGTTAGTTTGTTTTTGTGCTTTTTTTAGGTTTTATTTATTTTTATCTTTATTTTTATTTTTAATTTTTGGTTTTTTGAGGTAGGGTCTTACTCTGGTCCAGGCTGACTTGGAATTAACTATGTAGTCTCAGGGTGGCCTCGAACTCTTGGCGATCCTCCTACCTCTGCCTCCCGAGTGCTAGGATTAAAGGTGTGCGCCACCATGCCCGGCTTAGATTTTATTTTAATTTATTTATTTATGACAGAGAGAGAGAGAGAGAAAATGGGTGTGCCAGGGCTTCTAGCCACTGCAAATGGACTCCAGACACATGCACCACCATGTGCTCTTGGCTTACATGGGACCTGGAGAATTGAACCTGGGTCTTTAGGCTTTGCAAGCATGCGCCTTAACTGCTAAGCCATCTCTCCAGCCTGCTTTTGTGCTTTTTTTCTTTCCCTCTTTTCTTTCTTTGTTTGTTTTTTTTCAAGGTAGGGTCTCCCTCTAGCTCAGGCTGACCTGGAATTCACTATGTAGTCTCAGGGTGGCCTTGAACTCACGGCAATCCTCCTACCTCTGCCTCCAAGTGCTGGGATTAAAGGTGGGTGCCACCACGCCCGGCCTTTCCCCCCTTGTTTGAGACAGGGGTTCTTTCTCTTTTGCTACCGCCAATACCACATTAGCTGGCCCATGAGATTATTATTTTTTTTTTTTTTGGTTTTGCGAGGTAGGGTCTCTGTCTGGCCCAGGCTGACCTGGAATTCACTATGTATTCTCAGGGTGGCCTTGAACTCACGGCGATCCTCCTACCTCTGCCTCCCGAGTGCTGGGATTAAAGGCGTGAGCCACCACACCCAACTTTTATTTTTTTATTTTTTATTTTTTAATTTTTTTAATTTTATTTATTTATTTTTTTTGAGTTTTTTTAAAAATAGTCTTAGGGATATTGTATTTATTTATTTATGGGGGGGGGTTGAATAGGTGTTCCAGGACCTCCAGCCACTGCAAAGAACTCCAGACACATGTGGCACCATGTGCATCTGGCTTACAGATGCTTCACAGGCAAGCACCTTAACAGCTAAGTTATTTCTCCAGCGCCTTATTTTATTTTATTTTATTTTTCTGATTTTTTGAGGTAGTATCTCACTCTAGCCTAGGCTGACTTGGAATTCACCCTGTAGTTTCAGGGTGGCCTCAAACGCACAGTGATTCTCCTACCTCTGCCTCCCGAGTGCTGGGATTAAAGGCGTGAGCCACCACACCCAACTTTTTATTTTTTATTTTTTTTAATTTTATTTATTTTTTTTGAGTTTTTTAAAAAATAGTCTTAGGGATATTGTATTTATTTATTTATGGGGTTGAATAGGTGTTCCAGGACCTCCAGCCACTGCAAAGAACTCCAGACACATGTGCCACCATGTGCATCTGGCTTACAGATGCTTCACAGGCAAGCACCTTAACAGCTAAGTTATTTCTCAGCGCCTTATTTTATTTTATTTTTCTGATTTTTTGACGTAGTATCTCACTCTAGCCTAGGCTGACTTGGAATTCACCCTGTAGTTTCAGGGTGGCCTCAAACGCACAGTGATTCTCCTACCTCTGCCTCCCGAGTGCTAGGATTAAAGGCGTATGACACCATGCCTAGCTTTTTTGTTTTGTTTTTGTTTTTTCGAGGAAGGGTCTCACTCTAGCCCAGGCTGACCTGGAATTCACTATGTAGTCTCAGGGTGAAGTCAAACTCACAAAGATCCTCCTACCTCTGCCTCCCTGATTGCTTGGGATTAAAGGCGTGCACTACCACATTCTTTTCTTTTTTTTTTTTTATTTTTTATTATTTTTTTAATTTTTTTCCCCATGAGCTTTTGAATTTTGCTGACTGTGCCTTCCACTGGCATGGGCGCGTTGGGGACTATAGAACTTTGCAGCTTTACAGAGGTGCTGAGGATCTGAACTCTGGTCACCAGGTTTGCACAGCAAGTGCTTTGAACCACTGAGCTATCTCCCTAGCCCTGCATTTAAAAAAAAAAAAAAAGATTTTATTTTTATTTATTTATTTGAGACAGAGAGAGGAAAAGACAGAGAGAGACTGAGAATGGGCACGCCAGGGCCTCTAGCTACTGCAAACTCCAGATGCATGTGCCCTCTTGTGCATCTGGCTTACATGGGACCTGGGGAATCAAACCGGGATCCTTAGGCTTTGCAGGCAAGTGCCTTAACTACTAAGGCATGTCTCCTGCCCTCTCCAGCCCTCTTTTTTTTTTTTTTTTTTTTTTTGAGACACGGCGTAACCCAAGCTGGCTTTGAACTTGCAGTCCTCCTGCATCAGCCTTCCCTTCCCCCAGGACTGGGGTGACAGGTGTGTTATCACCATGTCCCACGTGTTGGCTCTTTCTTGTCTGGGAGCCTCACGGCTGTGTCTCTCGGTCTACAGGTGGTGTCTGTGCTTGAACTTAGGGTGACCGTCTGGGTTACTCGGGGTGCACATGGGAGGGTCTCTGTCCAGCTGTGTGTGGGTAAAGATATATACACATGGGAACTATAGTGATGTACCCCATCTCTGTCTCCTGTGCCCTCGGTTTCGGTCTGACCACTCTCCTCAACTCTAGGCAATTGTCAATCTGTGACCACCTGCTAGATTCTACCCCCAAGACTGCTGGCATCACACAGCCAGCTTAAACCTTCCTCTTCTTTTTTCTTTTTTTTTTCTTTTTTTTTGGTAGGGTCTCACTCTAGCTCAGGCTGACCTGCTGTGTGTCATTATGTAGTCTCAGGGTGCCCTCGGTTTCATCTGACCACTCATCCTCCTCTGCCAATCCAATCTGTGACCACCTGGGATTCTACCCCCAAGACTGCTGGCACCACAGCCAGCGGCTCCTTTTTTTTTTTTTTTTTTTTTTTTTTTGAGGACTCTTATATCCCAGGCTGGCTTTGAACTTGCTATGTAACCAAGGACGGCCTTGAATATTTCTGATCCTCCTGCCTCCACCCCCCAAGTTCTGGGATTACAGTTGTACACCACCACATCCAATTTTTTTTTTTTTTTTTGATTTTTTTTTCGAGACAGGGTCTCACTATATCCCAGGCTGACCTGGAACTCACTATGTAACCTCAGGGTGGCCTTGAACTCATTTCTGATCCTCCTGCCTCTGCCCCCAAGTTCTGGGATTACAGTTGTACACCACCACATCCAATTTTTTTTTTGTTTGTTTTGTTTTGTGAGTTAGGGTCTCACTCTAGTTCATGCTGACCTGGAATTCACTATGTCTCAGGGTGGCCTCGAACTCATGGCGATCCTCTTACCTCTGCCTCCTGAGTGCTGGGATTAAAAGCGTGTGCCACCACGCCCAGCTCACCACATCCAATTTTATGCAGTGCTGGGGATCAAATTTTCATGCATGCGAGGCAGGTGCTTTATCTGAGCTACATGGCTTATTTGTTTTTGTTTTTTTTTTTTTTTTAATTGAGAGAGAGAGGGAGAGAGAATGGGTGCACTAGGGCCTCTCAGCTGCTATGAATGAACTATAGATGGGGTGTGCTCCCTTGCATTGCGCCCTTGCATCACTTTTGTGTCTGGCTAAACATGGGACCTGGAGATTCAAACAGGCGTTCTTAGGCTTTGCAGGCAGGCACCTTAACCGCTAAGCCATCTCTCCAGCCCTGTTTTGTAATTTTTTTTTTTTTGAGGGCTGGGCATGCTTTGTCACACCTGGGAAGCTGAGGGAGGAGAATCACTGTATGTTGAAGGCCATCTTGGGCTACAGAGTGAGTTCCAGGTCAACCTGGGCTAGAGTGAGACCCTGCCACAAAGTAACAAACAAACAAACAAAAATAATTTCTTTTATTTTCTTTTTTCTTTTTTTTTGTTTTTCGAGGTAGGGTCTCACTCTAGTTCAGGCTGACCTGGAATTCACTATGTCGTCTCAATGTGGCCTCGAACTCACGGTGATCCTCCTACCTCTGCCTTCCCAGTGCTGGGATCAAAGGTGTGCGCCACCATGCCTGGCTTTAAAATAATTTTTTTGAGACGAAATTTTGATATGGCCTCAATTTTTTTTTTTTCGAGGTAGGGTCTCACTCGGGCTCAGGCTGACCTGGAATTCACTATGTAGTCTCAGGGTGGCCTCAAACTCTCAGCGATCCTCCTACCCCTGCCTCCCGAGTGCTGGGATTAAAGGCATGTGCCACCACGCCCGACTGGCCTCAAATTTATGATCTTCCTCCTTTAGTCTCCTGAGGGTTTTGGATGACAGTTGTATGCCAGCGCATTCCAGCAACATACCACCTCCTCCCTCCCCTGCCCAGGAGTGAACCCGGGTCCTCGCGAGGAAAGGCAGGTGCTCTACCACTGAGCCACACGCCCAGCTCTCCTCAGTCTTTGTAAGCCTCTGGGCTTTGTTTGTTTTAGAATGCACGAACACCAGGTGCACGTAGCTTTACGTGGGTGCTGGGGGAATTGAACCGAAGCCAGCAGGCTTGGTAAGCAAGCACCTTTCACAGCTGAGCCATCTCCCCAGCTCCCATAAGGCTCTGTCTTCCTTGTGTCTCATCTCGTTTTCCCAGTTAGAGGGAGAGTGGGCTTTCAATAGGTTAAAGCAGACAGGGAGATGCCCTCGTGTACGTGTGTTCCTGACACGAGCCAGGTTGGAGCGTACTCACGTTGTCACCGGAGGGGTCGTCCTCAGTGCCTGCCTGGATGCCGTAGGCCAGGAAACAGAGGATGGCTCCGATCCACAACAGGATGGAGAAGCCCCCGAATAGCTGTCGGCAGAACTTGACCCATTCTGGAGTGGTGGGCGGTGGTGTGAGTGCGTTGGGACCATCCCGGGCCAGAATCTCCTGAGCTTTGCTGTGTGTCAGACCCTAGGTGAAACGGGCTCACTCAGAATCCTCCTTGAGCAGGCCTTGGCCTCCTCATACAACACCAGTGTCCCCAGCACCCAGAACACCAGGCACCAGCCCTCCGCCCTCAGACCCGGGGTCCCAGCCCTCCTCCCTCAGACCCGGGGGTCCAGACCCAGCCCTCCTCCCTCAGACCCGGGGGTCCAGACCCAGCCCTCCTCCCTCAGACCTCAGACCTGGGGTCCAGACCCCAGCCCTCCTCCCTCAGACCTGGGGGTTCAGACCCCAGCCCTCCTCCCCCTCAGACCTGGGGGTTCAGACCCCAGCCCTCCTCCCTCAGACCCGGGGGTCCAGACCCAGCCCTCCTCCCTCAGACCCGGGGGTCCAGACCCCAGCCCTCCTCCCTCAGACCCGGGGGGTTTCAGACCCCAGCCCTCCCCCCCTCAGACCTCAGACCCTCCTCCCTCAGGGGGTTTCAGACCCCAGCCCTCCTCCCTGGGGTTTCAGACCTGGGGTCCAGACCCCAGCCCTCCTCCTCAGACCTGGGGTTTCAGACCCCAGCCCTCCCCCCTCAGACCTGGGGTTTCAGACCCCAGCCCTCCTCCCTCAGACCTGGGGGTTTCAGACCCCAGCCCTCCTCCCTCAGACCTGGGGGTTCAGACCCAGCCTTCCTCCCCGAGACATGGGGGTTTCAGACCCCAGCCTTTCAGCCCTCCTCCCCCTCAGACCTGGGGTTTCAGACCCCAGCCCTCCTCCCTGGGGTTCAGACCCCAGCCCTCAGACCCGGGTCCAGACCCAGCCCTCCCCCCCTCAGACCTGGGGTTCAGACCCCAGCCCCTCCCCTCAGACCTGGGGTTTCAGACCCCAGCCCTCCTCCCCTCAGACCCGGGGTCCAGACCCCAGCCCCTCCTCCCTCAGACCCTGGGGCCCTCCAGACCTGGGGTCCAGACCTCAGCCCTCCTCCCTCAGACCCAGGGATCCAGACCCAGCCCTCCTCCCTCAGACCCGGGGTCCCAGTCCTCCCTCAGACCCTGGGGACCAGGCCCAGCCCTCCTCCCTCAGACCTGGGGTCCCAGTCCTCCCTCAGACCCTGGGGACCAGGCCCAGCCCTCCTCCTTCAGACCCGGGGGGCCAGACCTCAGCCCTCCTCCCTCAGACCCTGGGGTCCAGACCCAGCCCTCCTCCCTCAGACCCTGGGGTCCAGACCCAGCCCTCCTCCCTCCTGTCCCCAAGGCCCTCACCTGCACGCAGTCAGTGTTGTATTTCCGGCAGACCTCTTCTACTGACATCTTGTGCTCTGTCTGTGGAATGGGAGTTTGGGGAAGATGGTGAGACCCAGTCTCTCCGGGTACGTGGGGTTGTCCCCGGTGGGGCTGGCAGGGAGGTGACACTTACCATAGCCACCTCCTTCTTGAGGTCATCCAGGTCCCGGCGCTCCTTGGCCTTGCTCTTCTTGGGCGAGCCCTTGTCATCTTTCTTGTCCTGCGAGGTGGCGACACGGTAGCTGTCAGAGCCACCAGACTGCGGGCGAGAAGGGGTTCCAGAGCGACACTGGCCCCGCTTGCCCGGGCTTCCATCCCGGCCTTTGCCCTGCGTCTCTGCACCGGGGCTGTCTCGGGGGGGAGTGTCTCCGTGTCTTTCACAGTCTTATTCTCTTTGTTAGGGGCTGTGCGTCTAAGCCTGGTACCTCTGGGTCTGCTTCTAGGCATTTCTGGGACTCTCTCCATCTGTCTCTAGCTGGCATCTGTCTGTCTCTCCCCAGGTCCATGAACCTCTCTCCTCCATCGGTCTTATACATCAGGCTGGCCTTGAACTCACTATGTAGCTGAGGATGACTTTAAATGTCTGATCCTCCTGCCTCCACTTCTCTGGGGCTGGAATTTGGGCATGTGTCACTACACCAGTTTATGGGGCTGCTGAGGACCAAAGCCAGTGCTTGGTGCATGCTAGGCAAGCTCCTCTTTAGTCCCTTAGAGGGGTTTTCTTTTTCCAGTCTTGTTTTGGGTTTGGTTTTGGTTTTGGTTTTTTGAGGTAGGGTCTCACTCTAGCCCAGTCTCACTCTAGTCTCAGGGTGGCCTCGAACTCACAGTGATCCCCTACCTCTGCCTTCTGAGTGCTGGGATTAAAGGCGTGCGCCACCATGCCCGATCTTTGTTGTTGTTTTCCAGGTAGGATCCTGCTCTAGCCCAGGCTGACCTGGAATTCACTCTGTAGTCTCAGGGTGGCCTTGAACTCCTGGCGACCCTCCTACCTCTGCCTCCTGAGAGCTGGGATTAAAGGCATGTGCCACCACGCTCGCTTTTTTTTTTGTTTTTGAGATAGGGTCTTATGTGTTGTGGCCTCGCCTATGGAGTAGGAATGACCTTGAACTCCTGATCCTCTTGCCTTCACCTCCTGAATGCTGGGCTTATAGGTGTGTACCACCATGGCTGGTGTATATGGCGCTAGAGACCAAACCCAGGGCTCGTGCATGCCAGGCAGTGCTCAACCAACTGAACTATACCAACCGACTCTCTCTGCCTGTCCCTCCCTGGGATCAGTCAACCTTCCAGTTTCTGTCTCTTGCTTTATGTCTTACTCTCTGTCCATCTCTCTGTCTTTACCTCTTGATCTGTCTCTCCAGGTCTGTTTCAACCCTCTTGTCTTTGGTTCTCTCTCTGGCTCCTCATATCATACCCTTCATCTCTCATACCCCTCACCTCTCTAAACGAGTCTGTCTGAGGCTGTTTCTCTCCCTCATCTCTCCTCCATCGCAGGCTCTCTTTGTCCCTGTCTGTCTCTGGCTGGGCTCCCCTAAGGTCTCTGGTTCTTTCTGTTTCGGCCTCACATGACATCCACCTCCCGTCTCTCTGGATCCCTTGTCAGGTCTGGCTGAGTTCCTGTCATTTGGACTCTCTGGGGACTGTCCTCTCGCTCTCCCCTACTGGGTACCTGTGGGGATCTCAGATTATCTCCGAGGGCCTGAACTGTCGGCCTCCGCACCTTTCTCCATCGATTTCTCGCTCTGGCATGGCGGCCCGAGGTGCAGCTCTTGGCCTGCCTCCTAAGGAGTACCACTCCCGGTGTCACTGTCTGCCTGGTTCTCTCCTGAACTGCCCTCTCCTGTCTCTCACTCTGGGATCTTCATCTCTCTCTCTGTCTGTTCTCCCACCATCTCACGCTGGGATCTTCTTCTTCTCTCTCTCCTCTTTTTTTTTTTTTTTTTTTTTTTTTTTTTTCAAGGTAGGGTCTCACTGCAGACCAGGCTGACCTGGAATTCACTCTGTATTCTCAGGGTGGCCTCGAACTCGTGGCGATCCTCCTACCTCTGCCTCCCGAGTGCTGGAATTAAAGGTGTGTGCCACCACGCCCGGCTTCTCTCTCTCTCCTCTTTACCGGCCTGTCCATTTCCGGCCCTGTCTCTGTTTTTCTCTACCTGTCTCACCGTCTCACTCTGCACTCTTCCTCTCTCTCTCCTTTGTCCATCTCTTTCCGTGTCCTCATTTTACCTCACCCTGAGGTCTCCCCCCACCCCCGCACGTCTGTCTCTCTCTGTCTCCCTCTCTGCCTGACTCTGTCTCTCTCCATATATCTCTGTGTCATAAAGGAACAGAGGCTTGGGGACCAAAGGCAGTTCCTTTACTTCTCTGTGTGTGCGCGCGTGCGCGCACACGTGTTTCCTGTCTCTCAGTCTCACTCTGTGATGTTTTTCTTTCTTTCCATTTCTCTTTCTCCCTGTCTCTGTCTTTCTGTCTCACTCTGAGATCTTTTTCTTACTTCCCATTTCTCCTTATCCCTCTGTTTCTTTCCCTCTCTCTCTCTCTCTCTCTCAGACAGGGTGTTGATATACAGCCGTGTCTGCCTGGAACTCACTATTAAGGTTACCCTCAAGTTGCAGCAATCCTCTTGCCTATGCCTCCTGAATTTTGGGGTCACAGACATAAGCCACCACTCTTGGCTCTCTCTGCTTCCGTCTCCCCGTTTGTCTGTTTCCTCCTCTGCTCTATCTGCTGCACCCTTTCTCCATCCTCCTCCTGTCTTCTCAGCCCAGTTTATTTTATTTATTTATTTATTTATTTATTTATTTATTTATTATCTCTGCCCACTCTTCTGCCCCATGGATGTCTCACTGAAAGGACTTAGAGGATCAGGGGAAACCCCATAGGCTTGACAAATATTGAGAGGGAAGCTACTTCAGACATCAGTGACAGCTGGGACAAAGGCCTGGATGCCCAGGCATGGAGTCCTGAGGGCTTTGATGTGGGCCTCACTTCTCTCGTGAGAATAGCAGGAAGCACAGATGGTCATGGGGGGGAGGGGGTTGGCAGGGCCCCGGACTCGAGGAACCAGCAGGAACTGGGAGTAAGGTGGATTTGGGGTGAAGAGCGAGAGACAGAAACCTTGGATCTGCTTCCCTTCTAGTGGTCTGGGCAGATGTGTGTGTGTGTGTGGGGGAATTGGTGTGTCCAAGACTGGCAGGCAGCGTGGGTTGAGGCTGAAGGCTTGAAGAAAGGTCTGTTGACAGATCCTGCGGGCCCAGAGCCAAGCTGTGATCCGAGGCTCAGAGCGGCTCAGCGCTAATCTCCTCGTGACCTTGTAGTGGCCTGAGTGGTCCGCTGTCTGCCCCCAGACCCAGGGTTGAGTGCAGGAGTATAAAGCAGGGGGGTCATAGCTTTGGACGCTTGGGACCCCCAAAAAATGGGTGCACTGGGAAGATGGATCTTTGGCCCCAGGCCAGGACTGCACCTGCACTGCGTCTTAGACAGGGAGGCACAAAGTCAGGGGACAAGAGCCTCAGCCTCCACCGTGAACTGGTGTGTGTGTGTGTGGGGGGGGTGGATTGTCTCTGCCTCTGTAGATGGGGAAGACCCATGGAGAGTTGGGGGGACAGAAAGTTGTGAGGTCAAGGTGGGGAAGTAAGCAGGTGACAGCAGGAATGGGAGAGATGGGACCTGGGAGAACAGGGAGATGGGAATGGGGGGAGAGGCGTAAGGTGGGACACTACAGCCTGAACTTGAGACCTCAGGAGCAGCATGGGTCCCTATGTGAGCCAGAGGTGGGCTGGAGTGCAAGCCCGAGACAGAATGGCCAAGGTCTGGTTCTGAAAGAGAAGGGCTCGGGGCTGGACCCTCTGGACCTGAGGGAGGAAGGTTGAGCAGGATCCCTGGCACTGAGGGAGGAAGGCTGGGCACCCAGGCCCCTGGCTGTCAAATCAGAGCTCCCCCTTGCCCTTGCCACCACCAGACTCTCCTGGGGGTAGCTTCCATCTGTTGGCATGGACAGCTGAGGCTTTCCCTGTACAGGCAGGAAGCCCATATGGGCGCACTGCGGGAGGGAGCACCTCTGGGGGCGGGGGACATGCGTGTCTCACTCTAGCCCGCCTCTGCCTGCCTGTCCTTGCCGTTTTTTCATGCTGTCCCTGACGCCTGTACAGCTCACAGCCTCGGCCCCTCTCCAGCCCCCACTTTAGGGTACCTGGGACTGTCCTCTCTAGATAGCCTTGACCTCCCTTCCTGTCCTCTGCCTTCTCCTCCCATTACTCAGGCTGGTTTTGTTTTTGTTTTTTGGTCTCTGGATAGGTAAAGCTGTCCTTCTGTCTTTCCCTCTGGGCCTCAGTTTCTCACTTTGTCTTTCAGTGTTTCTCCATGTCTTGCCATCTCTCCTCTGTCCATTTCTTTGTCTCTCTAGGTGCATGTCTGCCCTCCCCCCAACGTCTAAACCCTTTCCTTCCTCGGCTGTCCCTATTTCTTTCCCTCAAAGGCATTATACCCTCAGTCCTGGTCCCCATTATTCCCCACACTCCCCACCGCAGTTCTACTTACCTGAAAGCTATTCACTGACTCCCATCGCCCCTTCTTTGCCCTAATCCTACCGCCCACCCCCTCCCCCCACATCTAGTTTTCCTTCCCATTCACCCCCCCACCCACCAGGACCCACAGATCTGCAACCCCACCCCCCATCTCCATCCCTAGGCCCTTCATCCGCCATTTTTCTCCCCCATTCCTCAGGTTCCCTTGGCCTCGTCCATCCTGACCCTGTCTCTTCATTCCCAACCCATCCACTTCCTTCCCTGACTCCCACCAATTGCCCACCCCACCCCCCACCCCATCAAGGGCCCCTCCCCAGAGACACAGGGAAGAATCCAGGGCTTCAGTAGGGGGGTCAGGTGGTCAGCCAGGGGAAGGAGACGCTGCATCTGCTGGAGAGACTCATACACAGGAGAAGGAAGGACACATGGGCCGGGAGGCAAGGACATACACGGCAGGCATGCACACGCTCCCACCACCGCCACCACCATCACACATCTGCCCCTGCACACCCTTCCAGTCAGGCGCCCTTTCTGTCTGTCTGTCTGTCTGTCTGTCTGTCTGTCTGTCAGCCATCTCCCTCCTCTCTTCTCCAGCCCCCCCACCCCCTGATGAAGGGCTTACACACACTCCGCAGCCCCAGGCTTGGCCCTGGACAGCACCCCCATCCAAAAGGAGAAAGAGAGGTCACTGTCTGCACCTTGGCTCTACAGGGCCAGGGGACCCGGGGTGGGGGAGGGGATCGGCTTTAACCCCCCCACCCTCCCCTAGATACACTAACATAGCCTGCAGACACACCCAGACGGGGTTGCAGACTTTTAAGATCATCCCCCCCCCACATACATACAACCTGCCGGGGGCGGCGTGGGGAGGGCGAGAGAGGGCACAGATGGCTAAGGATGGGATGCTGCTGCTGGACCCTGCACTCAAGCAATCGCCCCTTGTGCAACTGCACAAGGTCAGGCGAGGATGCTAAGGGCTCTGTCCCTCCCCCCCCGCCCCCTCACCACCAACCAGGTCCACATGCCTCGGTGGGCCCAGCATCCCCCTCCCATGTCGCCCCCCTTATCACACCATCAGAGCCCCCCACAGTCCCTATTCCCTGCACACACACATATCCAGTGTCCCCAGGACCCACACATGTCACCTGCTGACCCCCAGCACCTACCCCCATCCTGGCGGCTCGCTGGAGACGGTGGCGGTGGTGGCCTCAGGGTGGGCTCGGGCTTGGGGGACGGGACAGGGGGTGGGGGGGGGACAGGCCTCTGCAGAGCCCGGGGCCTCGGTGGGAGCGAGCTTGCGTCTGTCTGTCCGTCCGTCCGTCCGTCCGTCGGTCCCACCGCACAGAGGCTGCGGCGACTGCCGCCTCCGCCTGCTCATATGCCCGCGCCCGCGGGGAGGGGGAGGCGGTGGCCAATCAGGAGCGCCGCTGCGCTGATGGACAGCCCGACGCCCCGCCCCCTGTACTGCAGCTGTCCTTCCCCCGTCCCCCCTCCCCACCCCCACCTCTCCTCTGCAAAGCGGCGCCGCCGCCACCGAGAAGAAGCGGGAGTGGGGGTGGGGCGTGGGGGGGATCCCGGACAACCCCTGCAGTGTGGGAAGCTAGAGACCCCCGTCGATGTGGGGGGGGCCTCCGAGGAGGAGTTACCCTGGAAGTCAACCCCCCCCCCACACAACCCTGGCTGGGAGGAGATGGACGCCCTCCCTCGTGGAGGGGAAAACCCCAGTGTACCTCTGCAGTCAGGCAGGGGCCCCCCAAGAGCACCTCTTCTGCAGTGTGTGTGTGGGCGGGGGGGGGTGCTGTTTAAGCAGGAGGGGTGTTCAGTGCAAAAGAGGAAGCTGGAGGGGGGTCAGCAAGAGACCAGAGACCACCCCTGCATGCAGAGGTAGTGGGAATAAATCCTCTGCCCCCCCCCATGACTGCTAACCAGCGAATACACCCACATAGAACACACACACAGGAGACACAACGCAGCCAGAAGGCTGAGTTAGGTTCCATCATCACCCCCCTCCCCCAGGCTCGCAGCCAATAACCATCATGCCCACCCCAGCACCTAAACACCAGCAATGCCATGGCCTGCAGGAAGGAGACCCCCATACGGAGCACACACACGCCTCTCACGGCCCATGGCTCTGCAACAGAATCACAATCAGGGGCCTACAGGGTCATGGAGGACTTTTGCCCTCAGGCCAGCACCTCGAAGACTCATGTCACACCCTCCATCACACTGCCCTCGAACCATCTCGCATCGAGGTCCATCCTGTGCTACCAGTGCACCAACCCGATACCTCCCCTAGCGCATACGGGCCTCACATCAACCTCCAGACACACCACGGGAGTTTCGGGTATCACGGTTGTGCGGTCACATGCCATCACACACACAAACTTCTCAGTGTGTCTGGACAGGAGAAAAAAAAAAAAAAAAAGCTCAGGGTGCAAAATAAGCCAGATCATCCGGGTGTGGTGGAGTACACCTTTAATCCCAGCACTGGGGCGGCAGAGGTAAGGAGGATTGCCTTGAGTTCGAGGCCACCCTGAGACTACATAGTGCATTCCAGGTCAGCCTGGGCTACAGCGAGACCCTATCTTGAAAACCACTAAAACAAAAGAAAACAGACAAAGATCTCTGTGAATGACAGGAAAAAAAAAAAAAAAGTGCACACATTCACGAATAGCATAACAATCTCAGAGCTAAGCTGCCGACTCCATGCCACACTTCTTATACACCCCATATTGCAACACTAACACATACACCTCCAAACATCCCCAACACCTTCACCCACACCACACCCACGTCACAGTGTGTGTATGCACACACAGACACACACCCCAGGCCTGCCACACACACACACACACACACACGTGGCAGACATCAGCCTTTGCGCGGCAGTCTGAGCAGTCGTCACCCACTCCCACCTTGATACCACTTAGTTCTGTGGGGAATGTCCTAGATACTTCTGTGGAATGATGGCGAGAGAGACATCAACAGGGAGAGAGGGAAGAAGGGAGAGAGAGAGAGAGAAGGAGAAGGAGGAGGAGGAGGAGAGAATGTGCCCTTTGGGCATTCTCAGAAAAATGGGGTGCCCTTCCCACCTATGGGAGTAGAGGTGTGTGGAGCACACATGAAGGACAGGGTGTGAGCGTGCTCCATTTGGGTGGGTGGGCAACAGTTAAGGACCTGGTTGTGGAACTGTGTGAACGCCAGGGTGCCAGAGTCGGAAGGAGAGAGAGAGAGAGCGAGCAAGAGCGAGCGCCTTAGACAGAGACAAAGCCACAGTAGGAGGAAAAGGGTTTCCCTCCGTACCCGGAGCCTCATCCCAACCCTAGTCTCTGACCTGTGCCCCCCTCCCCTCCCCTCCCATCTCTCCCGCTGTCCTTTGTTGCCATGGTAACAGGGAAGACTGACTCTGCAGCAGCAAAGGAGGCAGGGCCTGCAGACCAGGCTGTTGCCATGGAGATGAGGGAAGGAGGAGGAGCCCCGTAGCTTTTAACCCAGGTGCATTGCTCTCGGACACCGCCCCTTCCCCAACTGTGTCCCCCTTCCAAGGAGGGAAAGCCTGTCAATAACATTCATCCCTTCGCTGTCATCCCAGCACCTTGGCCTAGCCAGCTGGCCCATGGACAAGGGGGCTGAAGGGATAGAGAGAAAGATGGAGTGATGGAGGTCCAGATCCTACAGCAATCTAGGCTTTCCTTCTGTCTTTCATCTGGGGTCGCCTGTGTCCCAGGGTCCCCCCACACCCTCCTCCTGACACAGGCTCATACACTCCCGTCTTCTGACACCAGCCTGGCCAGACCGATGACAGCGCGGTTGGTTGTGCCCTGCGTGTGAGGCTCTGCGGAAGTAGCGGGGAGGAGGGAAAGACTTAGGAAGGTCACAGGGATGGAGGGGGACGGGAGAGCTCACTGGGGGAGAGAGAGAGAGAGAGAGAAAGGGCCCAGTACAGAGCCGGACGCACAGACAGGCAGATGCCAGACAGGAGGTATGGGCAAAGGCAGAGGTTTTGGGGAAACAGGGAGCCAGCAACCCGAGTTACCCAGTGAATGTGACAGAGCCAGGCAGAGGGCAGGTTTGATAAAATTGGGTTACTCAGATACAAAGATGGGGAGACTCCAACTTGAAACTTGGTGGGCACAGAAATGGCAGGGGGAGGGAGCAGACTACACAGAGAAGCAACCTTGTATTACTGGGGATAGAGATGGACGAGAAACCAAAAATATCCGCAGCGGTATTCCAGTCCCCTCGACAGAGCCAGCCCAAGGGCAAAGCCATTGATTACATTGTGAGAGATAACACACACCCTAGAAATGCCAGTGCTGGCCCTAAAAGGGGAGGAGGGCACACACGCACACGAAGCAGGCGTCTGAGATGCAGAAGGGACCAGGCGGTGGCTGGGGGCAGGTGTGAAGGTGCCTGACATGGGTGGGGGTGGAAGGTGTCTTGGAGGAGTGGTCCTCAGGCAGGAAGCTACCAAAGGCAGGATGCCCCTGGAGCTGTGCCCAGGCTGCTGCAAGCAAGCAAGGCCCGCTGCGGGTGCTGAACGGACAGCTCCCTCGACTCGGCCGAGTCCCTCTCCCTGTCGCGGTCCTCAGTCCATGTCTCTTCACTGGCCGGGTCTCCATTTGGCTTTCTACGTCTTCCTCAACGCCCTTTCCTCTCCCTCGTCATGCGAATCTCTCCTTCGGCTGGACCAATCTCACCTCGCTCCTCTTTCCATCACTCTCTCTCCAATCCGAACCCCCACCCCAGGGTCCCTTTCTTCTTTTTTTTTTTTGGGGGGGGTGTTTCGAGGCAGGGTCTCACTGTAGCTCAGGCTGACTTGGAATTCACTATGTAGTCTCAGGGTGTCCTCGAACTCACGGCGATCCTCCTACCTTTGCCTCCAGAGTGCTGGGATTAAAGGCTTACACCACCACGCCTGGCCTTTTTTTTTTTTTTTTTTTTTTTTTTTTTTTGAGGTAGGGTTTCACACTAGTCCAGCTTGACCTGGAATTCACTATATAGTCGCAGGGTGGACTCGAACTGACCACGGTTCTCCCACCTCAGCCTCCGGAATGCGCCACCACGCCCCGCCTTTTCTGTTTTTCTCTACCCCGTCTGTCTCTCCTCCACCCCCGCCGAATCTCTTTCTCTCTCCACCCCTCCGTCTCTCTCCCTTTTCAGCTCGGCCTCGTTTCGGCTCCGGCAGTGTTTTGACCTTCAGTCGTCCTGCCTGGGTTGCAATTTCCACAGTTCCACAGAAACCTCCATGCAGGCGGAGGAGCACTGGGATGGAAGGCAGACAGACCTACCGTTCCTCCGCATCCCCCATTCCTTACTTCCCTTCTTGGGGAAGGGGGTGGGTTTTGCTGGAATTCAGCAAACATAGGGTCACAGTCACAGAAGGTGGAAGATGGCCTCGCAGGGGCCCACAAACGCACCAGACCCAGAAGTCTCCCAATCTCTCTGGCGCTGGCATACCTCCACCCATAGGTGCCACCGTAAGCTTTTAACTGAGAACAGCTCACTGGCCCCCCCACCCCACCCCACCCCACCCCACCCCACAATCTGGTTCCTGTCTTGCCTGGTCTCCGCCCCCTCCAGATCCCTGCATCTCTCCATCTGTCCCAGGGTCTCTTGTCGCAGCCTCCCCATGTCCTGACAGAAAGGTCAGTTGGAGATGGGGCCAGGCTACTGGGACCTGAACTGACTCTTGCTTGCCGGCTGCAGACAGGGCCCAAGTGTGGCGAGTGTGTAACCCCGCTTGAGGTTCTGGGTGGATTATTCTGAAAGTGGGGGGTGGGGAGGGAACTATAAGCATCCGATGTCTTCCCACGCCCCAGGAAATGACACCTGGGGTGTAGATCCCCAGTTTTGGGTGGGGATTTTTTTTTTTTTATTCCAACAGGGACTGAGATGTGGCAAGGCGTAGGAGGGATAGGGGCCCAACTGACCCTCTTCCCTGGGGGCGTCTCATAGAAATTTTGAGGTTTCTCCCCCCCCCACACACACACAAAAGAGAGAGCGCGTGCGCACGCGTGTTAGGGCACCAGGTGGGGCACACCTTTCTGTCCAGAGACCCTCCCCACCTCTAGAAGTGTGAGGGGTCGCGGCAAAAGTCTGAAATCAGTGTCTGAACAGTCCGTGATGCTGGGGATAGGGTGTGTGGGGGGGAGGTTCCACCCCTCCCTGTTTGGGGAGCGACCCCCACAATCCCCCCCCCCGCTTCTGTCTCTGGAGTCCTGGGCGTCCATTGACACCTTGTAACGAGTCCACTAGGGTGGGACTCAGGCCGGCTCCGAAGGCAAAACAAAACAAAATTGATCACCGTGATGTCCTCCTGGGCGCACCCTAGGTGGAGTGTCCGGTGTGTGTGTGTGTGGAGCTGGAGGGGGGCGTTGGTTGTGGATCCCCAAGTCCTCGTGTCCCTGGCGGGGCCAAGAGAGGAAGGGTGTCCATGTCCCCGCCCACGGTCACTCGTGCTCCGTTAACTCTCGTGGTCCGACAGGTCCTGGTCGAGGCCGGGAGGGAGGACTTGTAGTTTCGGCTGGTGTCCCCAGGCCTCGAGGGGGAACCCCGGTACCCGAAGCCCGCAGCGCCTGGATGCGCCGGCACTCGTGGCACACTCGCACGTGCGTGCAGGGCGCGGGGAGGGCTGCGGTGGCGGTGGTGCGGGGTCCTCCTCCTCCTCCTCCTCCTCCGGGGGGCCCCGGGTCGTCCAGCAGGCGCTGCGGCCCCCCGTGCGCCCCGCCGCCCGCGTCCCCGCCGCCCGCCGAGTACAGCTTGCCGTTGCTCAGGCGCATCTCGCGCACCGCGCGCAGGGACAGCAGCGCTCGGCTCGCTCCGCCCGGGCGCCGCCGGCGGCGGGAACGAGACGTCTTGCGGCAGGACACGGCGTGGCGCAGCTCCTGCAGCATCTCCTGGCACACCGACACCTGCGGGGGGGGGGGAGGTGGGTCCCCCGGGGGGTCATCCATCCTCCATCCCAACCCCATCTCTCTCCCTCTTTCACCACCCCCTCCTCTCTTCCCTCATCCTGATTCATTCATTCTCTCTTTCCCATCATCTTTCCCTGAAACTGCCCTTCACTTTCCTAGCTTCAAGGTAAAGTCTCACTTTAGCCCAGGTTGACCTGGAATTCACTATGTAGTCTCAGGCTGGCCTCGAATTCACGGAAATCCTACCTCTGCCTCCCAACTGCTGGGATTAAAGGCGTGCGCCATCACTCCCGGCCTAGCATAGTTTAGTTTAGCTTATTATTATTTTTTTCTCGAGGTAGAGTCTTGCTCTAGCCCAAGCTGATATGGAATTCATTATGTAGTCTCAGCGTGGCCTCGAACTCAAGGTGATCCTCCTACCTCTGTCTTCTGAATGCTGGGATTAAAGGTGTGTGCCACCATGCCCAGCTTAAATATATATATCTGAAAAATGGAGAGATAGAGATAGATGGGGTGGGAAAATAGGCACACCAGGGCCTCCTTCTGCTGCAAAGGAACTCCAGATGCATGCGGCATTTACACTAATTTATTAAGTATTTTTATTTGTGAGGAAAGAGAAAGAAAATTAATATGAGTATGAATGGGCATGCCAGGGCTTTTGCCACTGCACACAGACTCAAGACCACTTTGTGCATCTGGTTCTACATGGGTACCGGGGAATTGAACCCCCGACCATCAGGCTTTGCAAACAAAACACCTTTAAAAGCTGAGCCACCTTGCCAGCCCGTCACTAAGGTTTTTTTTTTTTTTTTTTTTTGAGGTAGGGTTTCACTCTAGCCCAGGCTGACCTAGAATTCATTATGTAGTCTCAGGGTGGCCTCGAACTCATGGCAATCCTCCTATCTCTGCCTCCCAAGTGTTACTGGGATTAAAGGTGTGTGTCCCTTCACTAAATTTTTTGACTGACCCTTAAATCATTGCAAGCCATGCTTAAAGAGTGACTGAAACTGTTCCTTCCCAGCAGAGAATAAAACACATCTCCCAAGGGCTGGGGAAATGGCTCAGTGGTTAAAGGCACTTGCTTGCAAAGCCTGATAGCCTGGGTTCAAATACCCAGTTACCCATGTAAAGCCAGATGCACAAAGTGGTGCATGCACCTGGACTTCGTTTGCAGTGGCAGGAGGCCCTCGTGCACCCATTCTCCCTCTCGCTCTCTCTCTGTGCTTGCAAATAAATAAATAACAAGGGCTGGAGAGATGGCTCAGCAATTAAGGTGCTTGCCTGCAAATAAATAAATAAATACATAAAATAAAATAGAAAGCTGGGCATGGTGGTGCACGCCTTTAATCCCAGCACTCAGGAGGCAGAGATAGGATGATCAACGTGAGTTCAAGGTCATCCTGAGGCTACAAAGTGAATTCCAGGTCAGCCTGGACTAGAGTGAGACCCTACCTCGAAAAACAAACAAACAAAAAACCCCCCAAAACAAAACAAAAACAAAACAAAACAAAAAAAACAAACAAAAACAAAAATTGGGGGGAGATGGGAGATAGGTAAGAAGTGTGGATTTCTGTGACAGGCTGGTTGAGGAGTCCCTTTACATAAAGATGGAAGGAGCCTTGTGGAGTTGTGGGAGGAGAGCACTCTGAGAAGAAACAGCGGAGGAAAGGTGCTGAGGTGGAGGGAGGGAGCAGCTTGCTGGCTGGAATAGGATGTGTGAAGGGAGAGAGGAAGGGGGAAGAGGTCAGAGGAGCAGAGGCGGGCTTGGGAAGGCCTGTAGACTGCTGCCAGTCTGTGGCTTCCTTTCCCAGACCATCAGGAGCCATCATTGGTGGTTTGGAGCAGAGGGTTGCTGGGTTTTTATAGGATCACTTGAGCTGTGCTGACAGCAGGCTGCAGGAGGAAGTCAAGGGCAAGAGCAGTGGAGTTTCCTGAGTTGGTTTCTGTAACACCCCTAGCAGGTGGCAGGAGCTGAGGGAAGTGAGGAAGGCCTGGCCTTTGTGTGTACCTGGCCTTTGGGTGTACTGTGAAGGCAAAGCCTGCAGGTGGCTGAATGGCAGAGAGAGGAGGGAATTGCTTTGGCCGGTGCAACTGGGACATCTGGTCTACCCTGGGGTGGGCAGGAGCTCAACACTGGACTTGTGACTTTATGCTGTATTACTGGACACCCACATGGGATATCAGGTGGGGGGGTGGCTGTACTTATAAACCTTGGAGCCTGGTGTTGCGGTGCACGTCGGAGGCTCAGGCAGGAGGATCACTGTGTGTGGCTTCCTTGGCTACATAGTGAATTGAAGGCCAGCCTGACTTCAATCAAGCAAGACTTTTTTTTTTTTTTTTTTTTTTGTAAAACAAAATCTGAACAAGGGCTGGACAGATGGCTCAGCAATTAAGGTGCTCGCCTGCAAAGCCTAGCGACCTGAGTTTGATTCCCCAGCACCCAGTACCATGGAAAGCCAGATGCAAAAAGTGGCACATGCATCTGTTTGCGGTGGGTAGAGGACTTGGCGCCCCATTCTCTCTGTCTGTACCTCTTCTATCTCTCTGCTTGCAAATAATAAATGAATGAATGAATGAATAAATAAATAAATAAATAAATAAATAAATAAAGCGGATAACCAGGCGTGGTGGCGCACGCCTTTAATCCCAGCACTCGGGAGGTAGAGGTAGGAGAATCGCTGTGAGTTTGAGTCTAGCCTGGGACTACAGAGTGAGTTCTACGTCAGCAGGGCTAGAGCGAGATTTTTACCTCGAAGGAAAAATAATAGGTAAGTAGTGATTGAGGAAGATACTCAATGATGACTTCTGGCCTCCACGACATGTATGTGCAAACACACGTGACCCACACATGCTCACCTCTCACACACAAACCCCAAACCAAAACCAACAAAACTCCTCCCCCTGCCCAACAGAAAAGCAAACCTCAGGCTCAGGCTGATACACACCTGGGGGCTATGGCCCTAGGTCCAAGATCCCACCTTAGTCATGCCTGGTAGTCACAAAGGATTGCTCAGAGTGACCGAGTGTGGCCAGCTCATGTGACATTTCTCTGGTGTCTTGCTCTTTCTTCGATCGTTTGCTTTGAGGAATGTGAGCTGCACTGGCGGAGGGCACTTAAGCAGCCCCACAGGGAGGTCCTCCTTCGAGGAACTGAGGCCTCTCGCCAGCTGCCACTGAGTGTATATGCATTATGCCTTTTATGGGTTCCCCCCCCCTTAGGATGTTTGACATCTTAAAAATCATGCAGGTGGCTGAAAAGACAGCTTCTTCCAGAATCTAGTCAAATTTTAGAGAGCTAAGGGCCTTTCAAACAACACCAGTGGCGAATCTAGTCAGACCTGAAAATCCCAGACTGAGGAAGGAGGTTTGCAAATTCAAGACGAGCCTGGGCTACAGAGAGAGTTCAAGGCCTAAAGGGACAAATTACTGATACTCTACCTTAGAAGAAACAGTAACAAGATGGGGCTTGGGAGATGGCTCACTTGTTTGCAAAGCCCAGGTTCGATTCCCCAGGACCCACATAAGCCAGATGCACATGGTGGCACATGCATCTGGAGTTCATTTACAGTGGCTAGAGGCCCTGGCATGCCCATTCTCTCTCTCTCTTTCTGTATCTGCCCCTCTCTCAAATTAATAAAATTAAAATATTAAAAAAAAAAACAAGGGCTGGAGAGATAGCATAGTGGTTGAGGTGTTTGCTTGCAAAGCCAAAGGACCCAAGTTTGATTCCCCAGGATCAATGTAAGCCAGATGCACAAGGTGGTGCATGCATCTGGAGTTTGTTTGCAGTGCCCATTCTCTCTCTGTCTCTCTTGTCTGTCTGTCTCTCTCTCAAATAAATAAAAATTAAAAACAAACAAAAAAGGGCTGGTGATAGCTCAGTGGTTAAGGTGCTTGCCTACAAAGCCCTAAGGACCTGGGTTCGATTCTCCAGTACCCATGTTAAGCCAGATGGACAAGGGGGCACATGCATCCGGAGTTCATTTGTGGTGGCTGGGGGCCCTGGCACACCCATTCTCTCTGTCTGTCTCTTTTCTTTATCCCTCTTTGCTAACAAATAAATAAATAAAATTATTTTTCAAAAAAGAGAAGTTAAGAGCTGGAGAGATGGCTTAGCAGTTAAGATGCTTGCCTGTAAAGCCAAAGGACCCAGGTTTGATTCCCCAGGACCCACATAAACCAGATTTACTAGGTGCCACATGTGTTTGGAGTTCGTTTACAGTGGCTGGAGGCCCTGGAGCACCCATTTGCTCTCTTTCTCCTCTGTCTCTTCCTCTCTCTCAAAAAGTAAATTAAAAGCTTTGCGTAACAAATAAATAAATAAAAGCATTTTTCAAAGAAGAAGGATTAAGAGCTGGAGATTACATACTTAATTCCAGGTCAGCCTGGAAGATGAAACCTGTAAAAAAAAGGAAAAAAAAAAAAAAAAAAAAAAAGTTGTCAATGAATAAATAAAAAGACCTTAAAAAAAGTAAATAAAAATAAAAATATTTTGGGGCTGGAGAGATGGCTTTGTGGTTGGAGGCCCTGCCTGCACCCCTAAGAACGCTCTCTTTCAAATCTCTAGATCTCTTCATTTAGCAAACACAAATTAAAAAGCCGGGTGTGGTGGCGCATGCCTTTAATCCCAGCACTTGGGAGGCAGAGGTAGAAGGATTGCAGTGAGTTCGAGGCCACCCTGAGATTACATACTTAATTCCAGGTCAGCCTGGACCAGAGTGAAACCCTACCTCGAAAAAAAAAAACAAACCAAAAAAAAAAAAAAAAAGTGACGCAAGCACTCAATACCACACATGCGCACAAGGGGGCGCATGTGTCTGGAGTTCATTCACAGCAGCTGAAAAGGCCCTGGTGCACCCATTCTCTCTGCCTCTTCCTCTTTCTCTCTGCCTTTCTCTCTCTCTCTGTCTCTCTCAAATTTATATATATATATTTTTTTAAAGAAGTCAAAAAAGAGATGGAGCTCAGCAGTACAGCGCTTGCCTAGAATCCACCAGTGAGTGGCTGAGGGCAGAGCACCTGCATGTTACCAGAGAGGACTCTGAGCAGGGCTCAGTGGTAGAATATTTGCCTGGCATTCATGAGGCCTTGGGGTGGATCCCCCACACCACACACAGAGCCCTATGGTCCAAACCTACCATTGTGAGTCAAACCGGTCAATCGTAAACTATACACTCTGCCCTGCCTTACTGTTTTCCGGGGAAGCCGCAGTGAACGCAGTGGCTTTGCCATCCTGCTTCTTCCTTCAGACCAAAGTAGGTTCCTCCCTGACTTGTGGCCATCCTCTCAGGAAAGTAATAAGAATCTCCCAGGGTTCGAGAGACGGCTCAGCAGTTAAGGTGCTTGTCTGCAATGCATAAGGACCCTGGTTCGATTCCCCAGTGCCCATGCAAAGCCAGATACACAAGGGAGTGTATGTGTTTAGAGTTCATTTTTTAATATATATAATTTTTTATTTTTTTATTTTTTTTGGAGAGAGAGAGAGAGAGAGAGGAAGACAGACAGAGATGGGCACGCCAGCAGTGTCTCAGCTGCTGAGAACGAAATCCAGATGCATGCGCCCCCTCATGGTCAAGTGCGGCATTGCGCCCTTGTGTCACTTTGCATCTGGCTACACGTGGGACCTGGAGATTGGAACCGCTGGAGATTGGAACCAGCGTTCTTAGGCTTAGGAGGCAGGCGCCTTAACCCCTAAGCCATCTCTCCAGCCCAGAGTTCATTTTTTAAAAAATATTTTTATTTTTATTTATTTATTTGACAGAGAAAGAGGGAAAGAGGGAGGGAGAGAGAGAGAGAGAGAATGGGCGTGCCAGGGCTTCCAGCTACTGCAAATAAACTCCAGACGCATGTGCCTCTTGTGTATCTGGCTAACGTGGGTCCTGGGGAATCCAACCTGGGTCCTTTGGCTTTGTAGGCAAAGGACTTAACTGCTAAGCCATCTCTCCAGCCCCGGTCTAGACTTCATCTGCAGTGGCTAGAGATTCTGGCGCACCCATGCTCTCTCTCTCTCTCTCTTTGCTTGCAAATAAATAAACAAAAATATTTCATTAGAAAAGAATCTGCTCAATGGCAGGGTCTTAGTTGGATGGTGGCACGTGCCGGTAATCCGGGCATTCAGGAGGCTGAGGTAGGAGGATGATGATTCCAAGGACAACCTGAGCTAGAGAGAGAGTCCTTGTCTCAAATCAAACAAAACCAGCCTCAATGGCAGGCTCCGTAGTCCGTCACCTCCATAAATGAAAATCTCCTGAGTACATCTGAGATTGCACCAAGCTGGAAGTAGCCAATCCAATCCGGCCTTCAGATTCTAGTAGCTGTGGCCTCAGCAGAGATCCAGGGCAGTCGGAAGCACCCTGCCACCCTGTGCTGAGGTTCCCAGCCCCAGAAGCTGTGAAGCTTCCTGTTTTAAGCTGTCGTGGTATTTGTTAGTTAGCAGTAAATCACACGGAAGTAATCGGCACACAGATAGACATCTTAATAGCCATTCATGAGACCTCCAAGGGAAAAGGGAGAGGAAACTGCATGAGCCCTGGGAACTGCCAAGAAAAGAAGCCGAGAAAGAGGAATCCAGCCAGGCGTGGTGGTGCACGCCCTTAATCCCAGCACGGGGGAAGCAGAGGTAGGAGGATTGCCGAAAATTCGTGGCCAGCCTGAGACTATAGTGAATTCCAGGTCAGCCTGGGCTAGAGTGAGACCCTACCTTGAAAAACCAAACCAAACCAAAACAAAACAAACAAACAAAAAAAAGGTTGAGCTGAGCTGGGGAGATGGCTCATCCGTTAAAGGCGCTTGTTTGGAAAGCCTGCTATCCCAGGTTCAATTTTGGAAAGCCTGATATCCCAGGTTCATGTTCCCAGTATCCATACTTTTTCTCTTTCTGTCTCCCTAAAAGATGGGGGCTGGAGATGGCTTACATTGCCTATGAAGCCTGGACCCCGTTCATTTCCAGCAAGCAAAAGGGGGCCACAAGCCTGAGTTCGTTACTGGAGGCCATACTTTTTCTCTTTTCTGTCTCAAGTCTGTCTTCAAAGTCAATAAATTTTAAAAATAAAAAAAAAAAAAAAAAAACACAAAAACCTTTAAAAAAAAAAAAAAGATGGGGCTGGAGAGATGGTTGAGTGGTTAAGGAGCTTGCCTGTGAAGCCTAAGGACCCATGTTTGACTCTCCAGGTCCCATGTAAGCCAGACACACAAGGTGATGCACGTGCAAAGTTGCACATGCGCACAAGATGGCACATGCGCCTGGAGTTTAATTGCTGTGGCTGGAGGCCCTGGCGGGCCAAGTCTCTCTGACTCTCTCTCTCTTTCTCTCTCTCATAAAAAAAAAAAAATACAAAAGAAAAATATAGATAGGTCTGAGCGGGTCCAAGAGTAAGTATGGCAAGTGGAGAAATGAGTGAGGTCAGGAAAACTGCTCTGTCTATGTTCTGTTTTGTTTTTTGGCTTTTTCAGGTAGGGTCTCACTCGGGTACAGGCTGACCTGGAATTAACTATGTAGTCTCAGGGTGGCCCCGAACTCTCGGCGATCCTCCTACCTCTGCCTCCCAGGTGCTGGGATTAAAGGTGTGTGCCACCAAGCCCAGTTTATGGCTTTGTTTTTGCTCTGAAACAGGTTCTTAATATTTCTTTTTATTTTTATTTATTAGAGATGGAGAGAGGGAGAGAGAGAGAGAGAGAGAGAATGGGTGCACCAGGGCCTCTAGCAAGTGCAAACACACTCCAGACGCATGTGCCACCTTGTGCATCTGGCTTACGTGGGAGCTGGAGACTCGAACCTGGGTCCCTAGCTTCACAGGCAAGCACCTAACCACTAAGCCATCTCTTTAGCCCTGAAACAGATTCTCATGTAGCCCAGGCTGTCCTCAAACTCACTATGTAGCTAGCTGAGGACGGCCGTGAACTTCTGCTCCTCCTGCCTCCAACTCGTGAGTGCTGGGATTGCAGCACCACACCAGTTTATGTAGCACTGGGGGGGGGGATCAAACCCAGCACTTCCTGCATGTTAGCTGCAAAGCACTCTACCAGCTGAGCCACATCTCCGGCCCCAGGAGTAGCTACTTTAAGGCAGGAAGAACTTATATCTGTACCTTGCTGGCTGGCTCAGTGAAGACAGGTTATGTGCAGTGCAAGGGGAGAGGGAGAATCACTGGAGGGTTGTCCTCGGGAAGGTGAGGGGAGCTAGGACACAGGTGGAAGGTCGCTTCAGGGGAGAAAAGAGGGCCCTGGTCAATGCTGTGTCCAGTTGGTGGGAGTGAGAACTTGAGGATGGAGGCTTAGAGAGGGGAAGAGGATTCTAGGCTGAGAGCAGGAATGGGGCTGGGAACAGGGGCACTGCAGGGCAGCATGCAGGGCCCCTCGGGACACATCACTGATCCTGACTACAGCATGACACTGCTCAGCAAGTTTAGGTCTCACTGCTTCTCTTTCTCCTTCTCCTTCTCCTTCTCCATTTTCTTTTTCTTTCTTTCTTTCTTTCTTTCTTTCTTTCTTTCTTTCTTTCTTTCTTTTTCTTTTTTTGAGATAGGGTCTCACTATAGCCCAGGCTGACCTGGAATTCACTATATAGCCTCAGGTTGGCCTTGAACTCACAGTGATCCTCCTACTTCTTGTTTGTTTTTTTATCTTTATTTATTTTATTCATTTATTAATTAGTGAAAGAGTCAGAGACAGAGAGAGAGAGAGTGTGTCTTAGCCACTGGAATTCCAGATGCACGTGCCCCCTTGTGCTTCTGGCTTATGGAGGTTCTGGGGAATCGTACCTGGGTCCTTAGGCTTCGCAGTAAGTGCCTTAACCACTAAGCCATCTCTCCAGCCCTGATTTTTATTTTTATGAGAGAGATGAAGAGTGAAAGAGACAGAATTGGCATGCCAGGACCTCTGGCCACTGCAATTGCACTCCAGATGGGTGCACCACCTTGTGTGCATGCGTGACCTTGCACATGTGTCCCCTTCTGTGTCTGGTTTACATGGGGTCTGGAGAGTCATCTCTCCAGCTTTTTTTTTTTTTTTTTTTTTAGTTTTTTGACCTTGCAGGCAAATTAACTATGCTCAGTCTCAGGGTGGCTTAACTGCTAAGCCATCTCTCCAGCCCTGTTTGTTTTTTAAATTTTTATTTTTTATTTATTTGAGAGAGAGAGAGAGAAAGAGAGGGAGAATGGGTGTGCCAGGGCCTCCAACCACTGCAAACGAAATCCAGATGCATGTGCCACCTTGTGATTCTGGCTTACGTGGGTCCTGGGGAATCGAACCTGGGTCATTCGGCTTTGCAGGCAAATGCCTTAACCACTAAGCCATCTTGCCATCTCGCCAGCCCATTTATTTATTTATTTATTTATTTATTTATTTATTTATTTATTTATTTATGTATTTATATTATTTTGTTTTTTTGAGGTTGGGTCTCACTCTGGCCCAGGCTGACCTGGAATTCACTATGTAATCTCAGAGTGGCCTTGAACTCATGGTGATCCTCCTACCTCTGCCTCCCGAGTGCTGGGATTAAAGGTGTACTCCACCACGTCTAGCTATAAAATGTTTTAAAAATATATTTTATTTTTATTTATTTATGAGAGAGAGAATGGATGTGCCAGGGCTTCCCACCACTGTAAACGAACTCCAGATGCATGTACCCCCTTGTGCATCTGGCTTACGTGGGTCCTGGGGAATTGAACTGAGGTCCTTTGGCTTTTCAGGCAAGCGCCTTAACTGGTAAGCCATCTCTCCAGCCCTCAAATAAATAAAATTAAAAAAAAAATTTGCTCAGCACTGAAACATCTCAAACACACCTTCCAAGGCTCAGGGCCCATTGCAGAAGAGGGGGCAGAAAGAATGTAAGAGCCAAAGGAAGAGTAGGACTCCTTACAACGTGCTCCTCCAGACACAAAATGGCCTGGATATCCATGACCTCGCAGTGCCTGACACTACCTACACAAGACCATCATAATAGGAGGAAAAGATGATGATATCAAACTGAAAAGGGAGACTGACTGAGAGGGGGAGGGGATATGATAGAGAGTGAAGTTTCCAAGGGGAAAGTGGGGGGAGGGAGGGAAGTACCATGGGATATTGTCTACAATTAAAGATGTTGTCAATAAAAAAATAAAATTTAAAAAGTAAATAAAATAAAAAAAAATAAAATAAATTTGAGGTAGGGACCCTTAATCAAGGCTGGCTTCCAAATCACTGTAGCCAAAGGTGGTCTACAACTGGGTAATTTCCTGCGCGGACTACAGGCGTATGGCTGCCATGTCTGCTCCTTATGTCTGTATCTTACTCATAGTCTGTGGTTCTCTACACCGTTCATCTTGTGGTTCCCGGTACCATCCCTCCCTCCCTGGGCTTTCTTACCTTCCTCTATCCTTCCTCATCCCTAAATTTTCCGTCCCCTCTGCCAACTTTCCTGGGATCTTAAAAAAACAAACAATTTTTATTTATTTATTTACAAACCGAGAGAGGTAGAGAGGATGAGAGAGAGAGAGGGAGAGACAGAAAGAGGGAGGGAGAGAACGGGTGCACCAGGACCTCCAGCTGCTGCAAATAAACTCCAGAAGCCCGCATCACTTAGTGCATCTAGCTTTACATGGGCTTTACATGGGGAACTGAAACCGGGTCATTAAGTCTTTGCAGGAAAATGCCTTAACTGCTAAGCCATCTCTCTAGCTCCATGGATCTTTTAAAAAAAAAAAAAAAACTTTTGAGCTGGGCGTGGTGGCGCACGCCTTTAAGCCCAGCACTGGGAGGCAGAGGTAGGAGGATCGCCGAGAGTTCGAGGCCACCCTGAGACTACATAGTTAATTCCAGGTCAGCCTGGACCAGAGTGAGACCCTACCTGGCAAAACCAAAAAAAAAAAAAAAAAAAAACACTTTTATTTATTTATTCGTAAGCACAGAGATAGAAGGGAGACAGAGAGAATATGGGAGCACCAAGGCTGCGAACAAACTCCAGACACATGGGCCACTTTGTGCATCTGGCTTTACAGGGGGACTTGAACCTGGGTCATTGGGCTTTGCAGGCAATCGCCTTAACTGCTGAGCCATTTCTCTAGCTCCTTTACTTAACCAGGAGTCTCTCAGATCCTTTCCCCTTCAGCTTCCCCAGGCCCTCTTGGGGGTTCCACCACCCAACATTTTATTTTTATTTATTCATTCATTACAGCACAGAGAGAGAGAGAGAGAATGGGCGCATCAGGGCCTCTAGCCACCGCAAACGAACTCCAGACGCACGCACCACCACGCCCATCTGGCTTACGTGGGACCTGGAGAGTCGAACCTGGGTCCTTAGGCTTCACAGGCAAATACTTTCACCACTAAGCCACCTCTCCAGCCCCACCTAACATTTTTTTTGGGGAGCCTCTGTCATGCCACAAACTTTACTCACGTCTCCAGGTCCACCCCTTTCTCCCCTCTCCCCCACCCAGCCCTACCTCCACCCGTGGTCAGCCGCCTCACCTCCTCGGACTCTGCTGACCTCCGCGTGGACCAGATGAATTCCATGACGGCGACGAAGACGGCGATGATAAGCCCGCAGATGAGCACGACGAAAATCCCACCGATGTTCTCCATGCCCAGACCTGGGGGCGGGCACAGGCGCGGGGCAGGAGCTGAGTGGGCGCGGGCAGCATGACCACGGCCACGGGGACAGGAGGGGACTCCCGGGCAGGGGTGGGGGGCTGACCTTTAGCTCGGTGGTCTTCCTCCTTGGGGCAGCGGCTGCCCTCCCACCACTTGCGTTTCAGGATCTCCAGCCGGTTGTTCTCCTGGAGCTGCAGGATGGCCAGGGTGATCTCATCGCGGAACGGGGAGCCTGGCAGGGGCACGGGCAGGGGGTTCCTGGTGGGCTGCGGGGGGCACCAGCAGCCTCAAATCCCAGCAGCCCTGGCCACGGGATCCCCTGCCCTGCAGCCTCTCCCTGCCGCCCCCAGGCTCTTCACACAACAGACAGATGCATTGGGCGGGGCGGGGGGGGGTGTGGATGGTTCCACCAGGCTTGCCATGGCCCACTGGCCTGTCACTCTCTTAGTTTTCTTAGTGTTGTCTTTTTTTTTTTTTTTTTTTTTTTTTTTTTTCAAGGTAGGGTCTCACTCTGGCTCAGGCTGACCTAGAATTCACTATGTATTCTCAGGGTGGCCTCGAGCTCATGGCAATCATCCTACCTCTGCCCCCTGAGTGCTGGGATTAAAGGCGTACGCCACCACACCCAGCTCAGCACCCACTTTTAAAAATACATTTTATTTTTGTTTATTTATTTCAGAGGAGACAAAGAGGAAGGAAGGGAGGGAGAGGGACAGAGAGACAGAGAGAGAGTGGGTGTGGCAGGGCCTCCAGCCATTGAAGAACCCCAGACACATGTGCCACCTTGTGTATCTGGCTTACGTGGGTTCTGGGGAATCAAACCTGGGTGCTTTAGCTTCACAGGCAAGTGCCTGAACTGCTAAACCATCTCTCAAGCCCCCTGTCACTCTTCTATCCAGGCTCTCCCAGCTCCAGCCACAAATGACCTCATAAGCAGGTCCCACATTAAGACCTCTGTCTCTGCCCAGAATGTCTGTTCCATCACAACCCTCAGGCTGCATCATCACCAGGTCATCTCCGGCCACTTGACTTTAACAGCACGCATTCCTCCACCCACTCCTGGTCAGCTTCCACCCTGAAGTTTGCATCATAACATTTGTCATCACTGCCACCTCTGCGCTGCACACCACTCCAGCCAGGGCTGGGTCGGGCTCCCAGAAGGACATGGGACAAGGGTGCTACATGAATGGATTCCCGATCTCTCCTTCTCATACCCTGCCTCTCTGTACCCTTCTCTCCTCACACCGCCCTCTCCGCGCCCTTCTCCCCTCATATCCCCCTCTCTGCACCTTCTCTCCTCACACCCTGCCTCTCTGCGCCCTTCTCTCCTCACACCCCCTCTCTGTGCCCTTCTCTCCTCACATCCCCCCTCTTTGCACCCCTTCTCTCCTCCTCACATTAAGATATTTGTGGCTGGGCTGGAGAGATGGCTTAGCAGTTAAGGCGTTTGCCTGCGAAGCTTAAGGACGCCCGTTCAATTCCCCAGGTCCCATGTAAGCCAGATGCATATGGTGGCACATGCGTCTGGAGTTCATTTGCAGTGGCTAGAGGCCCTGGTGTGCCCATTCTTACTCTCCCTCTCTCTCTTTCCCTCTCTCTGTCTCTAATAAATAAATTAAAACAAAAAATAAAAATGGATAGTAATTAAAAAAAAAAGATATTTGTGGCTGGAGTGATGGCCTATTCATTAAGGCATTTGCCTCCAAAGCCAAAGGACCTCAGTTCAATTCCCCAGGACCCAGGTAAGCCAGATCCACAAGGCAGTGCATGCATCTGGAGTGCGTTTGTAGTGGCTTGAAGCCCTGGTGAGCCCATTCTCTTTCTCTCTCCCTTTTCCTCTCTTAAATAAATAAATAAAACAGAAAAGAGAAAACAGAAACAGAAAAGATATCTGTTGGGGCCAGGTGTGGCAGTGCACGCCTTTCCTCCCAGCACACGGGAGGCTAGGGTAGGAGGATCACTGTGAGTTCGAGGCCACCTGGAGACTACATAGTGAATTCCAGGTCAACCTGAGGTAGAGTGAGACCCTACCTCACACAAAAAGGAAAAAAATAAAGATATTTATTGGACTGGAGAGATGGCCTAGTGGTTAAGGTGCTTTCCTGTGAAGCCAAGGACCCAGGTTCGATTCCCCAGTCTCCAGGTAAGGCAGATATACAAGGGGTACACACCTCTGCAGTTTCTTTGCAGTGGCTGCTGGCCTTGGAGTGCCCATTCTCTCTGTCTCTCTCTCTCAAATATATATTTCTTGAGCATGCCAGGGAGTAAAGATGGGGTGAGTGTGGTGTCTGACACTTATCAGACACCTAAATGTGCCAGACCATGTAAGATCTGCTCGAGTTCCCCATGACCCTGTGAGACAAACATCACCAAGGTTCAGAGACAAACTTGTGGTTGGTTTGCACTTGTGGATCTTTAAAAACACGTCCTGACTGGAGACGGCTCCATGGGAGGGAGTACATCCCTGATACTGAAAACCTGCAATAGGGGGAGTCATGAGCCCTAGGGGTGTAACGTCTGCTGGTGTCTGGCTAAATGTATATACTGTGCTCACCAAACTGCCCAGTAAGCACTTCTCTTAATGTCCACACCCATATATTAACGCTACTCTCACTTTTGGTTAGAGAAGCTTCTCTTTTCAGACGGTGGTGACCTTGGGATGACTCAGAAGGCACCATGGTGCTGAGAAGAAGGGACAGAGGAGTGCTCAGCACTGAAACATCTCTAACACACCTTCCAAGGCTCAGGGTCCATTGCGGAAGAGGGGGCAGAAAGAATGTAAGAGCCAAAGGAAGGGTAGGAGTCCTTACAACGTGCTCCTCCAGACACAAAATGGCCTGGATATCCATGACCTCGCAGTGCCTGACACTACCTACACAAGACCATCATAATAGAGGAAAAGATCATGACATCAAACTGAAAAGAGAGACTGATTGAGAGGGGGAGGGGATCTGATGGAGAGTGGAGTTTCAAAGGGGAAAGTGGGGGGGAGGGAGGGAAGTACCATGGAATATTGTCTACAATTAAGGAAGCTGTCAATAAAAATAAGAAAACACGTCCTGAAGTATAAATGGGTCCTCCCTCCCCCTTCTTTCACTCCTTTCTACATTTTCTTTCTCTTTCTTTTTTTGTTTTTTGAGGTAAGGTCTCATGCTATCCAGGTTGACCAGGAATTCACTATGTAGTCTCAGGGTGGCCTTGAACTCACAGCAGTCCTTCTACCTCTGCCTCACAAGTTCTGGGATTAGAGGCATGCACCACCATGCCTGGCCTTTTTTCTTTTTTAATATTTTTATTTATTTATTTCCAAGCAGAGACATATAGAGAGCAGAGAGAGAGAGAGAGCATGGGTGCACCAGGGTCTCCAGCCACTGCAAATGAACTCCAGACACATGCACCACTTTGTGCATCTGTCTGTATTGTGGGTACTGGGGAATCGAACCCAGACCGTTAGGTTTTGCAGGCAGGTGCCTTAACCACTGACCCATCCCTCCAGCCCCTTCTTTTTCTTTTTATTTGAGGCAGGGTCTCATGTAGCACACGGTGGCCTCCAACTTGCTGTGTAGCTGAGGATCACCTTGAAGTCCTGAGTCTCCTGCCTCTGCCACCCAAGTGCTGGGATTACAAGCATGAACCAGTATGTCGCACGTATGCAGTGCTGGGGATGGAACACTGAGTTATACCATTGGGGTCTTTCTGCATTGCTGTGAGCCAGGTTATAAACATGGTGCAGAGACCATGAAGAGGAAAGTGACAAGGCTCATGGCCCAGGTGTACATGCAAACTTGCACAGGATTCTCCCAAAAGCTCTGTGAGTTTGGAGTTGATTGGTTCCCTAGGTCTGTGTCAGCGCATGACCAAGAAACCACACAGCAGCCTGCCGGCCCGAGGGAGGGCCTGGCGCGCGCGCCCACGCCCACGCCCGCGCACCCACCCACCCACCCATGTTTGTTTCTGATGCCACGTGTCCCGTCTAGCCACACCTCTTACCCAGCGGCATGCCGATGCCATAGCCCTTGGTGTCGAGGAGACCCCCGATCTGGGTGAGGTTGCAGTTCAGGCGCCTGTGGTACTCGTTCATGGTAGACTCCAGTAGGAAGGCGTAGCGCGAGTTGAGGACGCGGGCGATGCCCTCTTCCGTGCTCTTGACAAACACGCTGGGCTGCTTGGACTGCATGTAGTTCCACATGCGCTGGTACGTCTGGTACCGTGAGTTCTGGGAAGGGGAAATACAAGGGAAGACAGGTGAGGGCCTCTCTGTGCCTCCTTCCCCAGCCTGGGGTTCCCTGTCCTCCGGAAGTCTCCCTTAACCAACGAACGAGGAGAGGAGGGAAGGAAGAGGGAGCAGACGGAGGGACAGAACAAGGCCAGGCCCAAGTCATGACCTCTCTTATTCTTCTGGACCCTCCAACCCCTCACTGGGGGTTTGCCTCCGGCCTTCCCTGGAGACCCTACTTCAATGCCAGTGTCTGACCCAACTCTAGCCTTTTCTGATGGATTGATAGTATCATCTAGCATGGCCCAGAGGGAACATGTGGGGTCCTGTTCAAGTGCCTACCCTGAACCCCTTCCTCTGGCTTCTCTCTTCCCCCTCCCTCCCTTCCCACAATTACACAGGGACAACTTCTCTCACCTTGGAGCGTTTCCTCCCCTTCACTGACCTACAACTATTGTCACCTCCTCCAGGCACCTCCTTTGTGACACTTGTCCACTACTGCCCAGCACTGACTCAATATATGACACCCCCCCCATCCACCTCTCTGTTCCGATTACCTGGGTGAAGTTTTTATTATTAATTATTTTTAATTTTTCAAGGTAGGGTCTCACTCAAGCCCAGGCTGACCTGGAATTCACTCTGTAGTCTCAGAGTGGCCTTGAACTCACAGCGATCCTCCTACCTCTGCCTCCCGAGTGCTGGGATTAAAGGCGCGCAGCTCCTGGGTGAAGTTTTAGTCTAAGAGCAGCACGCCCCAAAAGAGCACAAGTGTGGCTGGGTGTGGTGGCACACACCTTTAATCCCAGCACTCGGGAGGCAGAGGTAGGAGGATCACTGTGAGTTCAAGGCCACTCTGAGACTACAGAGTGAATTCCAGGTCAGCCTGGGCTAGCGTGAGATCCTACCTCGAAATACTAAAAAAAAAAAAAAGAAAAGAAAAGAAAAGAAAGAAAGAAAGAAAAGAAAAAGAAAAAAAAAAAAGTATGCCTTTCTTTCCCTAAATTCCAAACTGTGACTGATCAGCAGTCTTTCCAGCCCGGAGACCCCGCCCAGCCCCACCCAGAGTTGCTAGCAGGGCACCTGCTCCTACCAAGCCGAGAGACTCTGGGGCTGCCCCACCTGGAAGAACGTCATGGTGGATCCGGCGTGGATGGTGCCGTATTCGATGTTGGTCTGATCTGCCAGGTCATCGGCCGACTCCACAGGGACCTCCATGCGCTGCACCGTGAGGAAGGCGGCCAGATTGGCCGTGTAGGAGGAGATGATGATCAGGGTGAAGGCCCACCTGAGAGGGAGGGAGAGCTACTGGTGGGAGCCGTCTCTTCTCCTTGACTTTGACCTGTGAGCATCCTAACTCAAAAACTCAGTGGGCCGGGCTTGGTGGCGCTTGCCATTAATCCCAGCACTCAGGAGGCAAAGGTAGGAGGATTGCTGTGAGTTCGAGGCCACCCTGAGACTACATAGTGAATTCCAGGTCAGGCTGGGCTAGAGTGAAACCCTACCTCAAAAAAAAAAACAACCACTCAGTGCTGGAGTACAGAAGTCAGGAGTGTGGATTCTGGAGCCAGATTCCTAGGGGTTTTACTTTTACTATATATTCCAGAGACGTCCACTTCCAGGTATAAGAGAGTGGGATGGTCTCAAGGTAACCCTCTGGTTATTTGTGTAAAGAAAACTGGACAGCATACAACAACCTTTTGCAATCGTAGAGATTGAATCCAGGGGCTTTGACCTGACCTAGACAAGTGCTCTACCGCTGAGCCATGGCCCCAGCCCCTCACTGTGGATTCTAGACAAGGGCTCTACCGCTGACCACGCCCCCAGCCCCTCACTGTGGATCTAGACAAGGGCTCTACCGCTGAGCCACGCCCCCAGCCCCTCACTGTGGATTCTAGACAAGGGCTCTACCGCTGACCACGCCCCCAGCCCCTCACTGTGGATCTAGACAAGGGCTCACCGCTGAGCCACGCCCCAGCCCCTCACTGTGGATTCTAGACAAGGGCTCTACTGACCACGCCCCAGCCCCTCACTGTGGATTCTAGACAAGGGCTCTACCACTGAGCCACGCCCCAGCCCTCACTGTGGATTCTAGACAAGGGCTCTACCGCTGAGCCACGCCCCCAGCCCCTCACTGTGGATTCTAGACAAGGGCTCTACCGCTGAGCCACGCCCCCAGCCCCTCACTGTGGGTTCTAGACAAGGGCTCTACCCCTAACCACGCCCCCCAGCCCCTCACTGTGGGTTCTAGACAAGGGCTCTACCCCTGACCACGCCCCCAGCCCCTCACTGTGGGTTCTAGACAAGGGTTCTACCCCTAACCACGCCCCCAGCCCCTCACTGTGGGTTCTAGACAAGGGCTCTACCCCTGACCACGCCCCCCAGCCCCTCACTGTGGGTTCTAGACAAGTGCTCTGAGAGCCACGCCCCAGCCCCTCACTGTGGATTCTAGACAAGGGCTCTACCGCTGAGCCACGCCCCAGCCCTCACTGTGGATTCTAGACAAGGGCTCTGAGCCACGCCCCAGCCCCTCACTGTGGATTCTAGACAAGGGCTCTACCGCTGAGCCACGCCCCAGCCCTCACTGTGGATTCTACAAGGGCTCTACCTCTTAGCCACGCCCCCAGCCCCTCACTGTGGATTCTAGACAAGTGCTCTACCGCTGAGCCACGCCCCAGCCCCTCACTGCCAAGGGCTCCCTCTGAGCCACGTCCCAGCCCCTCACTGTGGATTCTAGACAAGGGCTCTACCGCTGAGCCACGCCCCAGCCCCTCACTGTGGATTCTAGACAAGGGCTCTACCGCTGAGCCACGTCCCCAGCCCCTCACTGTGGATTCTAGACAAGGTCTCTACCGCTGAGCCACACCCCCAGCCCTCACTGTGGATTCTAGACAAGGGCTCTACCCTGAGCCACGCCCCAGCCCCTCACTGTGGATTCTAGACAAGGGTGACTGATCAGCAGTCTTTCCAGCCCAGGAGACCCCGCCCAGCCCCATCCAGAGTTGCTAGCAGGGCACCTGCTCCTACCAAGCCGAGAGACTCTGGGGCTGCCCCACCTGGAAGAACGTCATGGTGGATCCGGCGTGGATGGTGCCGTATTCGATGTTGGTCTGATCTGCCAGGTCATCGGCCGACTCCACAGGGACCTCCATGCGCTGCACCGTGAGGAAGGCGGCCAGATTGGCCGTGTAGGAGGAGATGATGATCAGGGTGAAGGCCCACCTGAGAGGGAGGGAGAGCTACTGGCGGGAGCCGTCTCTTCTCCTTGACTTTGACCTGTGAGCATCCTAACTCAAAAACTCAGTGGGCCGGGCTTGGTGGCGCTTGCCATTAATCCCAGCACTCAGGAGGCAAAGGTAGGAGGATTGCTGTGAGTTCGAGGCCACCCTGAGACTACATAGTGAATTCCAGGTCAGGCTGGGCTAGAGTGAAACCCTACCTCAAAAAAAAAAAAAAACCAAAAACAACCACTCAGTGCTGGAGTACAGAAGGTCAGGAGTGTGGATTCTGGAGCCAGATTCCTAGGGGTTTTACTTTTACTATATATTCCAGAGACGTCCACTTCCAGGTATAAGAGAGTGGGATGGTCTCAAGGTAACCCTCTGGCTATTTGTGTAAAGAAAACTGGACAGCATACAACAACCTTTAGCAATCCTAGAGATTGAATCCAGGGGCTTGACCTGACCTGACAAGTGCTCTAGAGCCATGGCCCCAGCCCTCACTGTGGATTCTGAGCCACACCCCCAGCCCTCACTGCACTCTAGACAAGGGCTCTAGCCAGCCCCCAGCCCCCTCACTGAGCCACGCCACGCCCCAACCCTCACTGTGGATTCTGGACAAGGGCTCTACCGCTGAACCACGCCCCAGCCCCTCACTGTGGATTCTAGACAAGGGCCCCAGCCCTCACTGTGGATTCTGACCACGCCCACGCCCCCAGCCCCTCACTGTGGATTCTAGACAAGGGCTCTACCGCTGAGCCACGCCCCAGCCCCTCACTGTGGGTTCTAGACAAGGGCTCTACCCCTCCCCAGCCCCTCACTGAGCCACGCCCCCAGCCCCTCACTGTGGGTTCTAGACAAGGGCTACCCCTAACCACGCCCCCAGCCCCTCACTGTGGGTTCTGAGCCACCCCTGACCCGCCCCCAGCCCTCACTGTGGGTTCTAGACAAGGGCTCTACCGAGCCACGCCCCAGCCCCTCAGCCACGCTCTACCAACCCCCAGCCCCCTCACTGTGGATTCTAGACAAGGGCTCTACCGCTGAGCCACGCCCCAGCCCCTCACTGTGGATTCCAAGGGCTCAGCCCCAGCCCCCTCACTGTGGATTCTAGACAAGGGCTCTACCTCTTAGCCACGCCCCCAGCCCCTCACTGCCACTCTACCGCCCGCCCCAGCCCCTCACTGTGGATTCTAGACAAGGGGCTGAGCCACGCCCCAGCCCCTCACTGAGCCACGGTGGATTCTAGACAAGGGCTCTACACGCTGAGCCACGCCCCAGCCCCTCACTGTGGATTCTAGACAAGGGCTCTACCGCTGAGCCACGCCCCAGCCCCTCACTGTGGATTCTAGACAAGGGCTCTACCGCTGAGCCACGCCCCAGCCCCTCACTGTGGATTCTAGACAAGGGCTCTACCCTGAGCCACGCCCCAGCCCCTCACTGTGGAGCCACGCCCCAGCCCCCCAGCCCCTCACTGTGGATTCTAGACAAGGGCTCTAGAGCCACGCCCCAGCCCTCACTGTGGATTCTAGACAAGGGCTCTACCGCTGAGCCACGCCCCCAGCCCCTCACTGTGGATTCTAGACAAGTGCTCTACCGCTGAGCCACGCCCCCAGCCCCTCACTGTGGGTTCTAGGCTTAAACGGGTCCTTGGACACAGGTATCAGTAGGTTTGGCCTAAATAAACCTAAAATTAGTCTCGGAAGAATCAAAATAATTCATAAGTGCTGGGCACGGTAGCAAACACTCACAACACCAGCACTCGGGAAGCTGAGGCCAGCCTGGACCACATCGTAAGACTCTGTCCCACAATAAAAACCAAACAAACAAACACAAACAAACAGAAATCACAAGTAGCCTGTCTGTCAGAAACTGCCCAAGACTCTCAGTGTCTCTCTATGGTGGTAGGCATGCGTACATACAACCACTGAGCATTTACCACCTCAGCCAAAGTCCACAACACTTAAAAGATGCCAACTAGCCATGCGTGCTGGTGCATGTCTTTAATCCCAGCACTCGGGAGGCAGAGGTAGGAGGATCACCTTGAGTTTGAGGCCACCCTGAGACTACATAGTTAATTCCAGTTCAGCCTGAGCTAGAGTGAGACCCTACCTTGAAACAAACAAACAAATAAACAAACAAAAAGATGGAAACTTCACAATGTCAGCCATAAAAATGAAAAATGTTATCGGGTGTGTGTGTGTGTAAATGTGACCCAAAGCTGGGAAGATGATTGAGTAATTAAAAGAGGTTTTTTTTTTTTTTTTTTTTGAGATAAGGTCTCACCTCTAGCCCAGGCTGACCTGGAACTCACTCTGCAGTCTCTCAAGGTGGCCTTGAACTCTTAGCGATCCTCCCACCTCTGCCTCCCGAGTGCTGGGATTAAAGGCGTGCGCCACCACACCTTGTTTGTAAAGCTTGCCAACCTGGGTTCAGTTTTCAAGGCACTCATGTAAGCCAGACACGAAGCATGGCACAAGCTTCTAGCATTCATTTGCAGTGGCAAGAAGCCCAAGTGAACCCATCCACATGTGTGTGCATGTACACACACACACATGTGCAAATAAATTTTTAGAACATGTGACCCATAATCAAGAAGGCACTCCACTGATACATGCCAGAAGCAATAGAGACAACGGAAATAGCAGAATCTTAAAACAGCATTGGGCTGGAGAGATGGCTTAGCGGTTAAGGCACCTGCCTGCTAAGCCTAAGAACACTGGTTCCAATCTCCAGGTCCCACGTTTAGCCAGATGCAAAGTGACGCAAGGGCGCAATGCCGCACTTGACCACAAGGGGGCACACACATCTGGATTTCGTTCACAGCAGCTGAGAGACTGCTGGCACGCCCATCTCTACCTCTCTCCCTCTCCCTCTCTGTCTGTCTCTCTCTCTCGGTCTCTCTCCAAAAATAAAATAAAATAATTAAAAAACAGCATTAGGCAGGCTTGGGTTGTACACACCTATAACCGCAGCGACTTGTGAAGCTGAGGCAGGAGAATCACTAGTTTGAGGCCAACCTAGGCAACATACTGAGATCCTGTCTCAAAATGAAATAAACAGGGCTCCTTAGCCTACATACATAAAACCTTGAGTTCAGTCTCTAATAACACACACACACACACACACACACACCAACAAAAAAGCTGGGCATGGCAGTGCACGCGTTTAAACCCAGCACTTTGGAGGCAAAGGTAGGATGATCGCTGTGAGTTCAAGACCATCCTGAGACTATGGAGTAAACTCCAGGGCTAGAGTGAGACCCTACCTCACAGAAACAAACAAACAAAAAAATTAAACCGTCACTCCCAACCTGGGAATGGTGGTGCACCACTGTAATCCCCATAACAGGAGGCAGAGACAGGAGAATGCCCACAAATTTAAGGTCAGCCTGATGGATGTAGCAAATTTGAAGCAAGGCAGGACTATATAGTGAGACCTGTCTCAAAAAACAAAAACGGTAACACACCACCTTGGCTGTGTGACCTTGAAGCTGTGTTCCACTGTCCCCTCCTGGGTTTTGTGGAGTGAATGGGACACACAGAAGGTGCCATGCCAGGGTGTGTTTCATTGTCTTGGTAACACAGCCTGACTCAGAGAAGAAGCACCCTCGGAGCTGGCTGTGGGACCCCAGGACAGCCACTTCTTATCCTGGTCCCTTCCATCCTCCCTCCTGAAAATAAGAGGGGTCAGACTCTGGGGGGTTACAGATGCAAGGGCCTCGGGGACAGAGAGAAGAGGCTGAGAGAGCTTCCCAGCCCCACCCATTCTCCACCCACAGCATTGTGTCAGGAGCTGGGGTTGGGATGGAGTGGGGGCTTAACAGGGGGATGAATCATGTAACCTACTGCAGACCAAACCCAACCCCGGCCCAAGACCCACGTGGGGGTTTGATTTAGGAGTCCCCCATAAAGTTGGGTCCCGAACTGATGGTGATTTGGGAATTAACGCCTCCTGGAGGCAGTGTATTGTTGGGGGCGGGCTTATGGGTGTTACAGCCAGCTTCCTCTTGCCAGTGTCTGGTACACTCTCCTGTTACTGTTGTCCACCTGATGTTGGCCAGGAGGTGATGTCCACCCTCTGCTCATGCCATCGTTTCCCCCTGCCATCATGGAGCTTCCCCTTGAGTCTGTAAGCAAAATAAACCCTTTTTTCCCCCCTACAAGCTCTTGGTCGGGTTGCCAGCAACTGGAACCTGACTGCAACACTGAGGGACTGACACGACCAGTCCGGAAGCCGAGTCTCTATAAGCCAACCCCAGCCAATGTTATCACTCACTACACAGGGGATGACGTCTGGGGTACCTCAGGTTTCAGAATGCCTGACGGGTAGATGACAGGGCCAAGGGTAACGGTGCCATCCACTGAGAGAACAGGTGAAATGCGGATGAGAGGGCTGGATGTGGGAACACGGAAGTGAACAGGTGAGGGCTGGAGCGATGGCTTGGTGGTTAAGGCGCCTTCCTGCCAAGCCTAAGAACGCCGGTTCCAACCTCCAGGTCCCACGTTTAGCCAGATGCAAAGTGACGCAAGGGTGCAATGCCGCACTTGACCACAAGGGGGCGCATGCATCTGGAGTTCATTCACAGTGGCTGAGAGGCTGCTGGTGCACCCATTCTCTGTCTTCCTCTCCTTCTCTCTCTATCTCTCTCAAATGAAAGAAGAAGAAGAAGAAGTGAAGAGGTGAAATGCGGATGGGGGGCCTGGATGTGGGAACACAGAAGTGAGCTGTGTGGATGAGGTGAGTTTGGAGACACCAGTAGCTACTGATGGATGGAGACATGGAGTGGTCTGAGCTGAGGACTTCAGGTGTGGCATCCTGCCTAGTGCACGGAGGGGGTCACCTCTGGTGGGGGAAGTGTGCGGAGGGGGTTTGGTGTTGGGTAAAGCGTGGGGACACTGTTGTGGTAATTTTGGAGGGTGGACAGGCTGAACTCACAGTGCAGGGTGAACAACAGAAAAAACTGGGTCCATTGGGGCTGGAGAGCTGGCTCAGACTTTAATTTATTTTTAAAGTTTTTATTTTTATTTATTTATTTGACAGAGAAAGAGGCAGAGAGAGAGAGAGAGAATGGGCAGACCAGGGCCTTCAGCCACTGCAAGTGAACTCTAGATGCATGCACCCCCTTGTGCATCTGGCTTACGTGGGAACCTGGTCCTTTGGCTTTGCCGGCAAACACCTTAATCGCTAAGCCATCCTTAGAGTCCTGGTCCAGCCAAACATGATTTCTTCTTCTTCTTCTTCTTCCTTTTTATTTTTCATTTTTTTTATTTTTGGTTTTTCAAGGTAGGGTTTCACTCCAGCCCAGGCTGACCTGGAATTCACTTTGTAGTCTCCAGCTGGCCTTGAACTCACGGCGATCCTCCTACCTCTGCCTGTCGAGTGCTGGGATTAAAGGCGTGCGCCACCACACCAAGAGAGAATATCATTTGAGGATAAAATGGATCTAGTGGCGAACCAGAGGACATAACAGCCTAGGAAAAGGAGTGTGTCCCGTGTGTGACAAGCAGGGCCCCTTCTGCCTGCAGTAAGACAGGGATTGGACATACGGATAAGAGGGTCATATGTGCAGCCAGGGGTGGGGATAGAGGTGGAGAGGCCATGCTGCTGGGTAGATTGGGGGCTGTGGAGGGTGTTTCTTGCCAGGAGGGTATGAGGACCCGGGGGAGAGCTGAGGAAGGAAGTGAGGTGGTGGCCTGGGAGCACACCTGCATATGGCAAATGGAAGCAAGCAGGGCCAGAGAGCGGAGAGAGGGAGGTGACAGAGTGACGGAGACACGATCTGAGAAGGACGGGGGCTGTGGTCAGAGAAGCCCTGGGAATGCTGATGTCCACAGCACATCTGTCCTCAGTGATGACCAGCCCCACAATGTGGCTACAGGAGGCTGTGGGCAGCGTGACCACGGGGGGCCAGGGTCCAGGAGGCAGGTTCTGGACAGGCTGCTTCAGCAAAGTCCCCTAGGATGACGGCACCAAAGCGCCGCAGCCTCACCACTGAAACGTGATGAGTCATGGGATGATGGGAAGCTGGTCTGCCGAGTCATTGTCCCGAGGCCGCACCTAGAGAACAGCCAACTCTGGCTGAGGGAGTTCAGAAGACAGGCTTACCAGATCTCTAGGATTTGTGAGTACATTTGTCCAGATTTTAAGTGTCAGCATTTAATTCCATATTTTAAAAAGGTTGTTTATTTAATTATTTGAGAACGGGAGAGACAGAGAGAGAAGCAGATAGAGAGAGTGGTTGTGCCGGGGGGGGCCTCCAGCTGCTGAAAACGAACTCCAGACACATGTGCCATCTTGTGCATCTGGCTTATGTGGGTCCCGGGGAATTGAACCTGGGTCCTTTAGCTTATCTGTGGCTAAGTCATCTCTCCAGCCCCCTAATTTTGTATTTTTATTTTTATTTATTTATTTATTTATTTTTATTTTTTGGTTTTGTGAGGTAGGGTCTCACTCTGGTCCAGGCTGACCTGGAATTAACTATGTAGTCTCAGGGTGGCCTCCTACCTCTCCTCCCGGTGCTCCTCCTCCTCTGCCTCCCGAGTGCTGGGATTAAAGATGACAGTGTTTGAGACACACCACACCCGGGTCCCAGTTTGAACCTTTAAAGGCTGTGGCCCAAGGACTGGAGAACTGATTCAGCAGATGACAGTGTTTGAGACACTAGCACAAGGGTCCCAGTTTGACCCTCTGCAGCTATTGTAAAAAATTCAAGTGTGGACCAGAGTGAGACCCTACCTCGAAAAACCAAAAAAAAAAAAAAAAAAAAAAAATTCAAGTGTGGGATGGAGAGATGGTTTAGTGGTTAAGCGCTTGCCTATGAAGCCTAAGGACCCTGGTTCAAGGCTCAATTCCCCAGTACCCACGTAAGCCAGATGCACAAGGTGGCGCATGCATCTGGAGTTTGTTTGCAGTGGCTGGAGGCCCTGGTGCGCCCATTCTCTCTTTCTCTCCCCCTCTTTCTCTTTCTGTCTGTTGCTAATAAATAAATAAAAATAAAAATAAATTCAAGTGTGACCACGCAAACCTGTAACCCCAGTCCTGTGGGAGGTGAGTACAGGAGAATCACTGGGGCACACTAGCCAGCCAGTCTGAAAACAGCAGCCCAGGTTCAGTGAGAGACTCCATCTCCAAAGAAAACAATGTGGGCTGGAGGGATGGCTTAGTGGTGAAGGCGTTTGCCAGTGAAGCCACAGGACACAGGATCGATTCCCCAGGACCCACGTCAGCCAGATGTACAAGGAGTTCGTTTGCAATGGCTAGAGGCCCTTGTGCACCCATTTTCTCCCCCCACCCCGCCTCTTTCTCCCCCTCAAATAAATAAATTAAAAATATATTTTTTTGAGAGAGACACAGAAAGAGACAGAGAGAGAGGGAGAGGAAGACAGATAGAGATGGGCACGCCAGCAATCTCTCAGCTGCTGTGAACGAAATCCAGATGCGTGCGCCCCCTTGTGGTCAAGTGCGGCATTGCGCCCTTGCGTCACTTTGCATCTGGCTAAACGTGGGACCTGGAGATTGGAACCGCTGGAGATTGGAACCAGCGTTCTTAGGCTTAGGAGGCAGGCGCCTTAACCGCTAAGCCATCTCTCCAGCCCGAAAAATATTTTAAGAAAAGAAAGAAAACAATGTGAAAGAAAACTAGAGGACACCTAATATCTTTCTCTGGTCTCTGCACACATGTATATGGGGGCACAAGCAGTTGCACACATACAAACATATGCCACCGATACCACATCACACACACCAAAAAAGAAAAAAAAAAAACTTACGGAGCAGGCACCATGAGCTGTGATTACCCTACTATGAATTTCCTGAAATTAGTCCCTGGCCAAGAAAAGTCCTGTACAAGATGATGGGCCCCTGTGAGACTCCAGGGATGCAAAGATCTGTGATAACTACAGCAGTGTCACATACAGCAGCATCAGTGGCCCTCCTGTGACATCAAGGAAGGCTGTCAAGTTCACTGGAACCTTTTTTAAAGCAGGGTGACTAAAGACCCTCACTGTGGATTCTAGACAAGCTCTACCGCTGAGCCACGCCCCCAGCCCCTCACTGTGGATTCTAGACAAGGGCTCTACCGCTGAGCCACGCCCCCAGCCCCTCACTGTGGATTCTAGACAAGGAATCTACCGCTGAGCAACGCCCCCAACCCTCACTGTGGATTCTGGACAAGGGATCTACCGCTGAGCCACGCCCCCAGCCCCTCGCTGTGGATTCTAGACAAGGGTTCTACCACTGAGCCATGCCCCCAGCCCCTCACTGTGGATTCTAGACAAGGGCTCTACCACTGAGCCACACCCCCAGCCCCTCACTGTGGATTCTAGACAAGGGCTCTACTGCTGAGCCACGTCCCCAGCCCCTCACTGTGGATTCTAGACAAGGGCTCTACCGCTGAGCCACGCCCCCAGCCCCTCACTGTGGATTCTAGACAAGTGCTCTACCGCTGACCATGCCCCCAGCCCCTCACTGTGGATTCTAGACAAGGGCTCTACCGCTGAGCCACGCCCCCAACCCCTCACTGTGGATTCTAGACAAGGGCTCTACCGCTGAGCCACACCCCCAGCCCCTCACTGTGGATTCTAGACAAGGGCTCTACCGCTGAGCCACGCCCCCAGCCCCTAACTGTGGATTCTAGGCAAACTGTCCAGCTCTATGCTATATCCACAGTCCTTGTTTTTTTTTAATTAAAAAAAAATTTTGTTGTTTTGGTATTTTTAGGCAGGGTCTCGCTGTAGCCCAGGCTGACCTGCAATTCACTCTGTAGTCTCAGGGTGGCTTCGAACTCATGGCAATCCTCCTACGTCTGCCTCCTGAGTGCTGGGATTAAAGGCGTGTGCCACCACGCCCGCCTTCACCGCATTTTTTATGGGATAGCCTCAATATGTAGCCCAGGCGGCCTTGACAATCAGCTCCCTACACGTACAGTGATAAGGCTAGAGAGTTGGTTCTTGCTTGCAAAGCCTGACGTGATGGCCTGGGTTTGAATCCCCAGCACTCACATACACCCTGATGCACGAAGTGGCACACGCTTCTAGAGTTTGTTTGCAGTCGCAGGAGGTTCTGGTGTACCCATTCTCTCTCCTGGTGCACCCATTCTCTCTCCTCTTTCTCAAATAAATAAATAAATAAATAAATATTTAAAAAAACAGGGCTGGAGAGATGGTTTAGCAGTTAAGGTGCTTGCCTGAGAAACCTAAGGACCCAGGTTCAATTCTCCAGATCCCACGTAAACTAGATGCACAAGGTGGCACATGCATCTGGAGTTCGTTTCCAGTGGTTGGAGGCCCTGGTGTGCCCATTCTCCCTCTTTTTCTCTCATAAATAAATTAATTAAAATAAATAATAAGCCGGGCGTGGTGGCGCACGCCTTTAATCCCAGCACTTGGGAGGCAGAGGTAGGAGGATCGCCAAGTGTTCGAGGCCACCCTGAGACTACATAGTTAATTCCAGGTCAGCCTGGACCAAAGTGAGACCCTACCTCACAAAACCAAAAAAAATAAAAAATAATAAATAAATAAATAAATAAAAAATAAATAAAATAAAAATAAATAATAAAAAATTGCTAAATCCCGGACGTGGTGGTGGTGCATGCCTATAATCCCAGCACTGGGGAGGCACAGGAAGGAGGCCGCCCTGAAACTACAGAGTGAATTCCAGGTCAGCCTGGACTAGAGCAAGACCTTACCTAGAAACACCAAAAAATAAAAAAATAAAAAATAAATAAAAATAAAAACTGTTCTGAAATTATAGATGTGACATGGGTCTTTTGTCTCATTTTGCAGATGTGCAGACTGAGGCAAGGATCAAGGACACAGCCCATGGAAAGGTCACAGGTCTTCCCACCTGCTCCTGTCACACAGCTCACAGTGGGGGGGGACAGGGTCAGAGACTTGACTTGCCTGGGGTACCCCAGCAGCCCCATACCCTCTAGAACAGATGCTCGCCCCCCTCCCACCGCCTTGCGGGTAAAGATATGCGGAGGTTGCTTACCAGACTCCGCTGACGCAGCGCGTGGACAGCGCCCGAGGCATGATCTCTGAGCCCTGCTGCATGAAGCCCCCCACTGGGAACCAGAGACTGTTGCCCAGCGTGTACTGGTTCTCCAGGATGTGGGGGCGTGCTCTCAGGCAGGGGTGAGGGTTGTACCACTCGTAGGGGCTCAGCCTGCGGAGAGACATGGATGGGTGGATGAGGGTGAATTTTGGAGAGAGAGAGAGAGAGACAAAAACTGGGGAAGGAGATGAAGCTACCGTGATGAAAAGGGCGGGGGAGAGATGGAAAAAGAAGAAAGAGAAAGAGAAGAGGGCTGGGGAGATGGCTCAGTGGTTGAAAGGCTCTGGCTTGCAGAGCCTGCCAGTCCGGGGTTCAGTTCCCTGGTACCCTTGTAAAACCAGATGCACATAGTAGTGCATGCTTCTAGAATTCATCTGCAGTGGTGGCAAGAGGCCCTGGGGTACCTATGCTCACTGGCAGGTGTTCTCTCTCTCTCTCTCTCTCACCCTCCCTCTTCCTCTGTTTGCAAATAAAGAAAGAAAGAAAGAAAAAAGAAAACTTTTTTTAAAAAAAAGAGAGATAAATCAGGCGTGATGGCACACACCTTTTTGAGAGGCAGAGAGGTAGGAGGATCACTGTGAGATCAAGGCCAGTCTGAGACTATATAGCGAATTCCAGGTCAGCCTGGGCCAGAGTGAGACCCTCCAAAACCAAAAAAAAAAAAAAAGGTCAGCCTGGGGCCAGACCAGAGAGGTGATCACTGTGAGATCAAGGCCAGTCTGAAAAACCAATAATAATGATCCTACCTAAAAATAATAATAATAATAATAATAAATATATAAATTTAAAAAAGAGGAAGATAAGGGAGGAGTGGTGGTGCATGCCTTTAATCCAAGTACTTAGGAGGCAGAGGTAGGTGGATCACTGTGAGATCGAGCCCACCCAGAGATTACACAGTGAATTCTAGGTCAGCCTGGGCTAGAGTAAGACCCTACCTTGAAAATCCAAAACATAAAAATAAAAAAAAAAATTAAAAAAAGAGGAGGGGGCTGGAGGAATGGCTTAGTGGTTAAGACATTTGCTTGCAAAGCCAGAGGACCCAGGTTCAATTCCCCAGGACCCACGTTAAACCAGATGCACAAGGCGCATGAATCTGGAGTTCATTTGCAGTGACTGGAGGCCCTGGAGCGCCCATTCTCTCTCTCTGGGTGTCTCAAATAAATAAATAAATAAATAAATAAATAAATAAATACATAAATAAAAACTATTGGGGGCTGGACAGATGGTTTAGCGGTTAAGGTGTTTGCTTTCAAAGCCAAAGGATCCCGGTTCAATTCTTCAGTACCCACGTAAGCCAGATGCACAAGGTGGCACATGCATCTGGAGTTTGTTTGCAGTGGCTGGAGGCCCTGGTGCACCCATTCTCTCTCTCTCTCTCTCTCTCTCTCTGCCTCTTTCTCTCTCCCAAATAAATAAATAAATAAAATATATATTTTTAAAAAAGGAGAGCTAGGAGAGACCAGTCAAAACACATCCAGCCAAAGTCTGAGCCTCAAGGGGGAAGAAAGAGATACAGAAGCCAAGAAAGAAAGGACAATGGGGGCTGGAGAGATGGCTTAGTGGTTAAGGCACATGCCTGTGAAGCCTAAGGACCCCGGTTCAATTCTCCAGGTCCCATGTAAGCCAGATGCACATGGTGGCGAATGCATCTGGAGTTCGTTGGCGGTGGCTGGAGCCCTGGTGCGCCCATTCTCACTCTCTCTCTCCCTCTCTCTGTCTCTTTAATAAATAAATAAAAATGAAACCAAAATAGTTTTAAAAATTTTTTTGTTTAAAGAAAGGACAATGGGGGCTAGAGAGATGGCTTAGTGGTTAAGCGCTTGCCTGTGAAGCCTAAGGACCCTGGTTCGAGGCTTGATTCCCCAGGACTCACGTAAGCCAGATGCACAAGGTAGCCTACGCATCTGGAGTTCGTTTGCAGTGGCTGGAGGTCCTGGTGTGCCCATTCTCTCTCTCTGTGTGTCTCTTTCTCTCTCTGTCTGTCACTCTCAAAGCAATAAAAAAAACTTAAAAAAAAAGGGGGCTGGAGAGATGGCTTAGCGGTTAAGGCGCCTGCCTGCTAAGCCTAAGAACGCTGGTTCCAATGTCCAGGTCCCAGGTCCCACGCTTAGCCAGATGCAAAGTGACGCAAGGGCGCAATGCCGCACTTGACCACAAGGGGGCGCACACATCTGGATTTCGTTCACAGCAGCTGAGACACTGCTGGCGCGCCCATCTCTATCTGTCTTCCTCTCCCTCTCTTTCTGTCTCTCTCCAAAAATAAAAAAATAATAATAAAATAATTTTTAAAAAAAAAGAAGAAAGAAAGGACAACGGGTGGGGGGACCCAAGGCCCCACCGCGGTTCTGTCCTGGCCAAAGAGGAGAAGCACAGGGTGGCTCGCACAACTACACCGGCCACTGTCCGTCCCCTCCACCCACCAGCGTCCTTCCCGCAGCAGAGCGTGGACTCACCTGGCAGCCAGGAAGAGGACGCAGCTGACGGCCAGGTAGGCCAAGAGCATGAAGAGCCACACGGCGGGGGAGAAGGGATCCAGGAAGGAGAAGTAGCCAGGCTTGCGGCCCTGGAGGAGGGAAGGCAAGGGGGGAGGGCGGGATGAGACCAACCGCACGGGCCACGAGCTGTGTGTCCGGTGTCCACCCACCCAGCGAGGGAACCCCAATCCTGACTGGCCCATCACAGCAAGATCCACTTCAGCCCCACACCTCTGGTCTCCATGCCAGGCTGCCCTCAACCACCCCCCCAGCCTGACCCAAGAGGAAGCTCACCATGTGCACTCGATACAGGATGCTGATCCCCAGCGTCATGAAAGGCTTGGAGAAATCGATGACTTTCTCCCGTTCCGCTGTGATGGTGAAGGCGGCCACAGCCAGGTCGGCCTTCTGCTGGAGGGCAAGCGGCCGATGCGGCAGGGGAAGGGGCCCGAGACAGAAATGAGCAGTTAGAGGGAAGACTCCACTGAGATGGCCGATGGGCAAGGGAACAGAAGAGACCCTGGTCCCCAGACTGGCTCCAGTCCCAACCATGCCATCGTCCACTGCCCTGTCCACTCATCATGACGGCTCTACTTCTTCTTCTTTAATTAATTAATTAATTAATTAATTAATTAATTTATTTATTTATTTATTTATTTATTTATTTAAGAGAGTGAGAGAGAAAGACAGAGAGAGGGAATGGGCACACCATGGCTTCCAGCCACTGCAAATGAACTCCAGACACATGCGCCACCTTGTGCATCTGGCTTACGTGGGTCCTGGGGAATTGAACCGAGGTCCTTTGGCTTTGCAGGCAAACACCTCAACTGCTAAGCTATCTCTCCAGCCCTCCACTTCTTGTTTTTTTTTTTTTTTTTTTTTTTTTCAGGGTCTTACTCTAGCCCAAGCTGACCTGGAATTCACTATGTAGTCTCAGGGTGGCCTCGAACTCACGGCGATCCTCCTACCTCTGCCTCCCGAGTGCTGGGATTAAAGGCATGTGCCACCATGTTCTGCTCTCCACTTAAAAAAATTTTTAAGATTTTATTTATTTTTATTTATTAATTAGAGACAGAGAGAGGGAGAGAGAGAGAGTGAGTGAGAATGGATGTGCCAGGGCCTCTAGCCACTGCAAATGAACTCCAGACACATGTGCCACCATGTGCATCTGGCTAACATGGGACCTGGAGAATTGAACCGGGGTCCTTAGGCTTTGCAGGCATGTGCCTTAACTGCTAAGCCATCTCTCCAGGCCCCCCTTTAAAAAAAAAGATTTAAATTTATTTATTTATTTATTTATTTATTTATTTATTTATTTATTTATTAGAGACAGAGAGAGGGAAAGAGAGAGAGGGAGAGTAAGAATGGGGCCAGGCATGGTGGCGCAGGCCCCCAGCACACAGAGGTAGGAGGATCGCCATGAGTTCAAATCCTGAGACTACATAGTAAACCAGGTCAGCCTGAGCTAGAGTGAGACCCTACCTCGAAAAACTGGGTGCCAGGCCCCTAGCCACTGCAAATGAACTCCAGACACGTGTGAGCCCTTGTGCATCTGGCTTACATGGGACCTAGAGAATCAAACCAGAGTCCTTAGGCTTTGCAGGCATGTGCCTTAACCACTAAGCCATCTCTCCAGCCCCTCCCCCTTTTGTTGTTTTGTGACAGGGTCTCATGCAGCCTAGGCTGGAATCAAACTTGCTATGTAGTTGAGGCTGTCCTTGGACTCCTGATACTTTTTTTCCCCTTCTTTTCTTTTCTTTTCTTTTTTTTTTTAAAGGTAGAGTCTCACTTTTAGCTGACTTGAAATTCACTCTGTACTTCCAAGTACACGGTGATCCTCCTACCTCAGCCTCCCTAGTGCTGGGATTAAAGGCGTGCGCCATCACACCTGGCTAATAGTTTTATTTATTTATTCACAAAGAGAGAGAGAATAAGGCTGCAGCAGGGCTTCTTGCAGCTGCAAAGGAATTCCAGATGCAAACATTACACTTTTTTTTAAAATATTTTTCTTTATTTATTTGAGAGAGAATTAACTATGAGTCTCAGGGTGGCAACTGGGTCCTGCTGCCTCCCGGGCCTGTTGCCCTACAAAACATGAACTCGAAAAATATTTTTCTTTATTTATTTGAGAGAGAGAGACAGAGAGAGAGGGAGGGAGGGAGCATGGGTATGCCAGGGCCTGTTGCCCTACAAATGAACTCCAGACATATGCAACAATTTGTGCATCTGCCACCCCAAGTGCTGGAGTTACAGGAAAGTGCCACCACACCCAGCTGACAGCCCTGTGGTTAAAGCCCACCATTCACCCATGTTCATCCCACACTGGAGTCTGGGATCCAGGTACCTGGATGCTAATCTGCTCTGGGACCTCATCTCATATATCATTTAGCAACAGGTGACACGGATTAAGCGTTTTCTGTGCCAGGATTCACACTGAATAGAATTGGGGGCAGGGCTAGAAGAATGGCTTAGCGGTTAAGGGGCTTGCCTGTGAATCCTAAGGACCCAGGTATGATTCCCCAGGACCCAGGTAAGCCAGATGCATAAAGTGGTGCATGCTTCTGGAGTTCGTTTGTGGCGGCAAGAGGCCTGGGCACACCTATTCTCTCTGTCTCTCTCAAATAAATAAAAACAGCTGGGCATGGTGGCGCACGCCTTTAATCCCAGCACTTGGGAGGCAGAGGTAGGAGGATCTCCGTGAGTTCAAGGCCACTCTGAGACTACATAGTGAATTTCAGATCAGCCTGAGCTAGAGCGAGACTCTACCTGGAAAAACCAAAATAAATAAATAAATAAACAATAAATAAATACATAAGTTTTTTTGGGGGGTGGGAGGGTTTTGAGGTAGAGTCTCACTCTGGCCCAGGCTGACCTGGAATTAACTATGTAGTCTCAGGGTGGCCTTGAACTCATGGCGATCCTCCTACCTCTGCCTCCCGAGTGCTGGGATTAAAGGCGTGCGCCACCATGCCCAGCTATAAGTTTTTTTTGTGGTTGTTGTTGAGGTAGGGTCTCGCTCTAGCCCAGGCTGACCTGGAATTCACTGTGTAGTCTCAGGGTGGCCTCGAGCTCACGATGATTGGTGATCCTTCTACCTCTGCTTCCAGAGTGGTGAGATTAGAGTGTGCCACCATGCCTGGCCCCTCTCCTACCCTCCCCTCCCCTCCTCCCTTTCTTCCTTCCTTCCTTCTCCCCTTTCTCTCCTGCTGCAATTAAAGGTGTGCATCACCATGACTGGCATAAGTAATTTTTAAGGCAATTGTTGCTGGGCATGGTTCGAGGACAGCCTGAGACTACATAGGGAATTCCAGGTCAGCCTGAGCTAGAGTGAGACCCTACCTTGAGAAACAAAAAGAGAACAACAAAAAAAAAAAGCGACTGTGCCATGCGGACACACCTCCTTCCCCACACTGTGATTCCTTCCGCCAAGCTTTATATAGGGCTGCATTGTCAGGGGCTGCGGACAGAGGGAGTCCCCAAAACCCAAATTCAAAAAGACAGCACCCTCTCGTGTTCAGCCTGAGAATATATTCGTTGATGCGAACAGCACAAACCCAGCCCAGAATCCGCGGCCAGGTGATAGTGTCACCAAAGCCCAGCCTTGGATGAGGACAGATGGCCCAGACCCAAACCCGACAGTCAGGTGACACGAAAGCCAAGGTCAGCAAACGATGCCACAGGCCCAAAGGCTATAGCCGTGAGGCTGAGTACCGAATGATCCAAGGTCAAGGACTGAACAAGGTCGCCACTGAGACAGATCCAGGGCCAGGGAGAGAATGGACAGGTCCAACAGACAAGGAAGTCCTCGGTGTCAGGGCGATCAGACGTAGCCCCAAAAGATGCACAAGAGCAACAGACTCAACAAGAAATTCAGGGCAAGTGAGAAACTAGCCAATGTAATAGCGAGGAGAGAGAGATGCACTGACGGAGACTGAGGTGTGCTGGTGTATGCTGGGATTCCTACGAGCCGAGGGGACAAACCTGTTAAGCCCTTTCTTCTAAAGTGGCCACACTTATGACTAAGCCGAGAATTGGTGTGGGAACCCCCAGGTTTTTTTTTTTCCTAGTATTTTCCCACACGCACGGAAGGCTCCCCACCATGGCCCAGGCCTCCAATGCACACAGGAGAGAACAATGGCTTTTCAGATGTGCTCAGAACCCCATTTCCTCAGGAAGCCTGCAGGGGTCCCCTGCTCTGCTCCACCTGTCTTGTGACCCAGCAGCCTCCTCACAGCTCTGAGGCCACACTCCTTTTCTCTGCAGCAAAGGAGGTGGCCCTGCTCTGGAACATTCCTAGGTCTATCCATTTCCCTCCACCTCCATCACCCACGTCACCCTGTGCCTTTCCAGATAACTGTGTTTCTGCCTCAACTCCCCCACCTCTGATAAAGCCCCATCCACTCCCCATGTGTAAGCCCAAGGGGTGGTTCCAGTTCATTTTATTTTTTTAAATTAATTTTAAAAATTAGCCAGGCACACAGGCAGGACAGCACACAGGAAGCAGGGGTAGGAGGATCGCCATGAGTTCAAGGCCACCCTGAGACTACAGAGTGAATTCCAGGACAGCCTGGGCCAGAGTGAGACCCTACCTCAACAACAAACTAATATATATATATATATATATCTGGCTGGAGGGATGGCTTAGCGGTTAAGGCACTTGCCTGCAAAGCCTAAGGACTCATGTTTGACTGTCCAGATCCCATGTAAGGCAGACACACAAAGTGATGCAAACGTGCAAGGTTGCACATGTGCACAAGGGGGTGCATGCATCTGGAGTTCGATTGCAGTGGCTGGATAATGTGGTGCACCAATTCTCCCTCTCCCGAATAAAAAAAGAAAAAAACAATTTTTTGAATCTATTTGAGAGAGCAGGGGGGGGGCGGGAGAATGGGTACGCCATGAACTCCAGCCACTGCAAATGAACTCCAGATGCATGCGTCACCTTGTACATCTGGCTTTACGTGGGTCCTGGGGAATTGAACCTGGGTCCTTAGGCTTTGCAGGCAAATGCCTTAACCACTGAGCCATCTCTCCAGCCCCATGGTCCTGGTTTAAAGTGGCTTCTCACAGTGCTGAGAGGCCCAGGAAGAACTGACTTCCTGTCTCAGTAGCTTCTCTCACTTGGTCTCCTACCCACTCTGCTCCAGCCACTTTTTGTTGCTCTTTAACACTGACGATTCATTCCCCACCACAGGGCCTTTGCTCTTGCTCTTCCTCAGCTCAACAAAACTTAACAAGAGGTAGGGGGATCTCCAAGGGTTCGAGGCCACCCTGAGACTACATAGTGAATTCCAGGTCAGCTTGGGCTAGAGTGAGACTCTACCTAGAAAAATGGAAGGAAGGAGGGAAGGAAGGAAGGAAGGAAGGAAGGAAGGAAGGAAGGAAGGAAGGAAGGAAGGGAGGGAGAGGAAAGAAGGGAGGGAAGGAGGGAGGGAGGGAGGAAGGAAGGAGCAGAACCAGGGCTAGGGAGAGAACAGACAGATTCCAAAGGTCACTAACTCTTCATTGACAAGGAGCGCTCCCTTCAGCCACCCATCCCAAAGTGAGAAGGAAGCCAGCCAGGTAAACTGAAGACAGATGCATCGTTTTTTGCTTCTAACTCCTATAATCCTGTCTGTTTATTTCAATAACTAAGTGGCCATATTATTATTATTTATTTATTTTGGAGAGAGACACAGAGAGAGGGAGAGGAAGACAGATAGAGATGGGCGCGCCAGCAGCCTCTCAGCTGCTGTGAACAAAATCCAGATGTGTGCGCCCCCTTGTGGGCAAGTGCGGCATTGCACCCTTGCGTCACTGCATCTGGCTAAACGTAGGACCTGGAGATTGGAATGGCTGGAGATTGGAACTAGCGTTCTTAGGCTTAGGAGGCAGGCGCCTTAACCGCTAAGCCATCTCTCCAGCCCCATATTCTTTTTTTTTTTTTTTTTTTTTTTTTTTGCGAGGTAGGGTCTCACTCTGGTCCAGGCTGACCTGGAATTAACTATGTAGTCTCAGGGTGGCCTCGAACTCTCGGCGATCCTCCTACCTCTGCCTCCCGAGTGCTGGGATTAAAGGCGTGCGCCACCACGCCCGGCATATTCTTTTTTTTTTTTTTTTTTTAACAGATTTTATTTATTTGAGAGAGAGAAAGACAGAGAGGGGGACACACAGAGAGAGAGAGAGAGAGAGAGAGAATGGGTGCACCAGGGCCTCCAGCCACGACAAATGAACTCCAGATGCAGGCGCCACCTTGTGCATCTGGCTTACATGGGTCCTGGGGAATTGAACCTGGGTCCTTTAGCTTTGCAGACAAACATCTTCACCACAGCCATCCCTCCAGCCCACATTATATAATCTTTCTAAACCTTTCCACCAGCCAACTGCCCACATGGCCTACATTGACACAGCCAGCAGAGACCCCTTTCTCCACCTTGAGCCCCCATGCTAAGAACCCTCCAAGAACTAAGGGAGAGCAACCACGGCTGTGTGTAATTAGCAACTATTTATCCAGAAATGTGATGGTACACAAGGATGCCATGGAGCCTGGAAAGTGCCCCATATGTTTACAGTAGCCACCACATGGTTAGATCATGCCCTTAGCTTGGAATGTACGCATAACCCAGTATGTGCTGACTGACCGCCTTGCACGACGAACAGACTAAAAAGTGTATAAAAGACAATTTCCGGGCTGGAGCGATGGCTTAGCGGTTAAGGCGCCTGCCTGCTAAGCCTAAGAACCCAGTTCCAATCTCCAGGTCCCACGTTTAGCCAGATGCAAAGTGATGCAAGGGCGCAATGCCGCACTTGACCACAAGGGGGTGCACACATCTGGATTTCATTCTCAGCAGCTGAGAGACTGCTGGCGCCCATCTCTGTCTGTCTTCCTCTCCCTCTCTGTCTGTCTCCCAAAAAAAAAAAAAAAAAAAGACAATTTCCCACCACACTCAGGGGTCAGCCTTTGGAGGTGACTGCTGGCCACCAATGGTGCCCAAAATAAAGTCTCCCTTTCTGATCCTCGGAATGTGTCTGGTTGGTCACTTCCCGCCAACCTGGTTTTCTCACATAACAAAAGCAGCCTTCAGGGCCAGGGAGATGGCTTGGTGGGTAAAGGGGCTTGCTTACGAAGCCTGCTAGCCCAAGTTCGATTCCCCAGTACCCATGTAAAGCCAGATGCACACGGTGGTGCATGTATCTGGAGTTTTGTTGGCAGCAGCAAGAGACCCTGGCAAGCCGGGCGTGGAGGTGCTCGCCTTTAATCCCAGCACTCGGGAGGCAGAGGTAGGATTGTTGTGAGTTCAAGGCCATTCTAAGACTACATAGTGAATTCCAGGTCAGCCTGAGACAGAGTGAGACCCTGCCTCGAAAAACAAAAACAAACAAACAAACAAAAAACAAGACCCTAGCAAGCCTATACTCTAGCGTGCTCACTCTCTCTCTCTGGTTATAAGTAAATGAATTTTTCTTCTTTTTTTTTTTTTTTTTCAAGGTAGGGTCTCACTCTAGCTCAGGCTGACCTGGAATTCACTCTGTAGTCTCAGGGTGGCCTCGAACTCACGGCAATCCTCCTACCTCTGCCTCTTGAGTGCTGGGATTAAAGGTGTGTGCCACCATGCCAAGCTAATAAATGGATTTTTAAAAGCAGCTTTTGGATCGTGACGTCAAACTGAAAAACTGAAAAGGGGAGGGGAGACTGGGGAAAGTGGGAGGGGGAGGGAAATAACATGGGATATTGTCTACAATTAAAGAAGATGTCAATAAAAATAAAATTTTTTAAAGGGGCCTTGTGGGAGGAGGGAGGGAAAGAGGTAAGGATTGGGATATTGTCTGAGACAATTTAAAGAAGATGTCAATAAAAATAAAAATTTTTTAAAAAAGCAGCCTTGGGGCTGGAGAGATGGCTCAGTGGTTAAGGTGCTTGCCTGCGAAGCCTAAGGACCCATATTCAACTCTCCAGATCCTGTGTGATGCAAGTGCAAGGTCACACATGCACACAAGGTGGTGCACATGCGTCTGGAGTTCGATTTCAGTGGCTAGAGGCCCTGGCGTGCCAATTCTCGCTCTCATGTTCTACCCTTGCTTGCTTGGCTGGTCGGTCTGGCTCCGAGCATAGCCAGGACGTACATGGAGAAAATTCCCAGCATAAACACTGCTTGGGTTTTCACTAAACCCAGCCTCTCTGGATGTCATTCATGGCTGCCAGCAGTTGGCCCACCACATTGCCGGGCCACTTGCCACCTCTCTCTGTGCCAGCTGCATTCATCAGGTGTCTTCCTCTTGTGCTCTTCCACCTGACGTCCCTGAGACAGTCTATCGCTGAACCGGGAGCTCCCTGTTTTGCAGTTAGACTGCCTGGCCAGGGAGCCCCAGAGAGCCTTCAGTCTCTACCACCTTGTGCTGAGGTTACAGGCATGCGAGGTTATCCCTGGCTCTTTTTTTTTTTTTTTAATTTTTATTTATTTTTTATTTTTCGAGGTAGGGTTTCACTCTAGCCCAGGCTGACCTGGAATTCACTCTGTAGTCTCAGGGTGGCCTCGAACTCATGGTGATCCTCCTACCTCTGCCTCCCGAGTGCTGGGATTAAAGGCTTTATCGCTGGCTTTTTGCATGCAGTGCCGGAGATTGAACTCAGGTCCTCGTGCTTGTGCAACAACCTGCTTTTTTTTTGTTGTTATTTGAGAGAGACAGAGAAAGAGAGAGAGACAGAGAGGAAGAGACAGACAGATAGGGAATGGGCGTGCCAGTGGCCTCTCAGCCACTGCGAATGCACTCCAGACGCGTGCGCCCCCTTGTGGGCATGTGCGGCATTGCGTGCTTGTGCCACTTTTTGCGTCTGGCTAAACGTGAGACCTGGAGAATTGAACAGGCATTTTCAGGCTTCGCAGGCAGGCGCCTTAACCGCTAAGCCATCTCTCCAGCCCAACAACCTGCTTTTATCCACTGAGCCATTTCCTCACTTTTCCAAGGCAGGGTCTTGCTTTAGCCCAGGCTGACCTGGAATTCACTACGTAGTTGCAAGGTGGCCTCAAACTCACGGCGATCCTCCTACCTCTGCCTCTTGAGTGGTGAGATTAAAGGAGTGTTCCACCACACCTGGCTCCTTTCCTTCTTTCTCCCCTTCTTCCCTTCCCTCCCTCCTTTCCTTCCTTCCTTCCTTCCTTCCTTCCTTCCTTCCTTCCTTCCTTCCTTCCTTCCTTCCTTCCTTCCCTTTCTCTCCTTCCTTCCTTTCTTCAGGCAGGGTCTTACTCTAGCCCAGGCTAACCTGGAACTCACTCCATAGCTCCAGGTTGGCCTTGGACTAAGGCTGATCTGTCTATAATCGTCTCCACAATGCTGGGATTAAAACTGTGCACCACTATGGCCAGCTATCTTGAACTTTTAAATTTACAAATAAGATACATATATATTGCTGTGAATTTGAGGTCACCCTGAGACTCAGTGAATTCCAGGTCAGCCTCAGTTTGAGTGGGACCCTACCTCAGGAAAAAAAAAAAGAAAAGAAAAGTGCATAAGGTTGTGCCACCTTTGCTGGAGGCGTCCCTGCCAGATACATCCCTCCACGTGCCCCATAACAGCTCAGGCACCCCTCAAGCTCAGCACTAGCTCTGTGTTCGCTCCTCTGCTTCCATCACTAAACCACGGACCTTCTAAGGCAGGGCTGGCTGGACATGCTGTCTGTAGCACTGCTCTGAGACCAGTCAGAACAGGATCCTCTGTACCTCACGGCCCACGATCCCCTGCTGAAGTCCTGGAATGTCACCACCATCTCCCAGTCATTCTTGGACCCCACTGGAACCTCACGTGTATCAGACACTTTTCCATACACGACACTACTCCACAAGGCCACCATTCCAGGATTTCCTTTTCAGTAGCTCATCCAGTCCCCAGAGCAGTTCTTTTTTAAAATATATTTTATTTATTTATTTGGTTGGGGGAGACAGGTAGAGAGAAAGAGTGCACCAGAGCCTCCAGCCACTCCAAACAAATTCCAGGTGCATGCACCACCTTGTGCCTCTGGCTTACATGGGTACTGGGGAATCAAACTTGGGTCCTTAGGCTTCGCAGGAAAATGCCTTAACCACTAAGCTATCTCTCCAGAGCAGAGGGACCTTGTGGTAGTTTGATTCAGGCATCCCCCATAAATATAGGTATGCTGAATGCTAGGTTCCCAGCTGATGGCAATTGGAAATGAAAGCCTCCTGGAGGCAGTATATTTTTGGGGGGCGGGATTATGGGTGTTAAAGCCAGCTTCTCCTTGCCAGTGTTTGGCACACTCTCCTGTTCCTGTTGTCCACCTGATGTTGGCCAGGGGGTGATGTCCACCCTCTGTTCATGCCATCATTTTCCCTGCCATCATGGAGCTTCCCCCTGGAGCCTGTAAGCCAAAATAAACCTCTTTTTTCCCACAAGCTGCTCTTGGTTGGGTGATTTCTACCAGCAATGCGAACCTGACTGTAACAGACCTTCATCTCTGTCATCCTATATGTGAAGAAACTGAGGCACAGAGAGGGTAGGTACGCTGATTTCATCAACTCTGGGATTCAGAAGCACTTCCCCACCCTTCAAGGCTGGGGTCATCTGAGGTCACCTCCATGTTCCTAGAAGTCAGCATACAAGTGGAACTGACCAGAGGAATGAGCAAGTCCTTGACCCTCTGAGGAACCGGCAGTAACTCTGGCTGCCTCTCTAGCCCACAGCACTGCTCCAAATACTGTCTTCATCACCCCTCCCAGGCCAGCCTGGCGGCTGTTCTGCACACATCCCTCCGTCTCACTACAGCCACACTCAGCCCTCTTGATTTTGTCCCCAAACACCTGTGGAAATGGTGTCATCCCCTCTACCTCTGATTCCCCTTCCTGCCCAGGCCACCGTCTCTGACTGGCAAGTCCACCTCTGTCTCCCAGGCCACAATCAGGTCATGCTATGTGTTGCAATTATCTTTGTGCTGCTAGGACAAACACCGGACCAGCAGCAGCTTATGAGAGACAAGGGTTTATTTCAGGCTTTATGGAATCCAGGGGAAGGTCCAGCGTGGCAGAGGCAGCTGGCTCACTTCCATAGATCCATAGCAGAGAAACACCACCAAACACAAACAGCCAGTGCACAAACTGAACATACTTTAGGGCTGGACCACAAGATCTGCCCCCAGTGACACCTCCTCCAGCAGGCTGCTGAAGACTTAATTTGTAAGCTTAATCAAAAATACCTCAGGGCTGGAGAGATGATTTAGTGGTTAAGGCACTTGCCTGCTAAGCCCAAGAATGCCGGTTCCAATCTCCAGGTCCCACGTTTAGCCAGATGCAAAGTGACGCAAGGGTGCAATGCGGCACTTGCCCACAAGGGGGCGCACGTGACTGGATTTTGTTCACAGTGGCTGAGAGGCTGCTGGTGCACCCATCTCTGTCTGTCTTCCTCTCCCTCTCTCTTTGTCTCTCTCTGCGTCTGTCTCCAAAAAAAAAAAAAAAAAAAAAAAAAAAAAAAAAAACCCAGGCTGGGTATGGTGGTGCATGCCTTTGATCCCAGCACTTGGGAGGCAGAGGTAGGAGGATCAACGTGAACAGAGTGAATTCCGGGATAGACTGATTGAGAGAGGGAGGGAATATGATGGAGAGTGAAGTTTCAAAGGGGAAAGTGGGGGGAGGGAGGGAAGTACCATGGGATATTGTCTACAATTAAAGAAGTTGTCAAAACAAAACAAAACAAAACAAAAAAAGAGTGAATTCCAGATCAGCCTGGGATAGCATGAGACCCTACTTCAAAAAACAAAACAAAACAAAAAGCAGACTACAGAGATGAGTAGAAGACCCAGCTTTAGGAACACTATTCAAACTGGGAAGGCAGTGGATGAGTTGAGAGCAGATCCATGAAACAGCTGGGGGCTGCGGTGCGGCTGGGCGGCCCCTGAGTGAAGCAGGAAGCCGCTTGGCACGTTTAGGCGGCTTTGCAGGAAATGGGAGGCGAGGCAGGAGTAGAGCCTGCAGGCCATGGTGAGCAGCTGGGTTCTGTTCCAAGAACAACAGCGGGCATCATCACACAGGGTGTGAGAAGGGGAAGAGGTGATCTGAACTCTGTGAGGACGGACGACAGGCACACAGGGACAAGGGACCGGGGGACGACACCACAGAGATGCCGGGAGAAGAGAGGACGAGGGGTAGAAAGCTGATCAGATGTGGACACAGGGACCAGGGACCGGGGGGAAACACTACATAGATGCTGAGAGAAGAAAGGACGAGGGGTAGAAAGCTGATCAGATGTGGACACAGGGGCCAGGGACTGGGGAACACTACATAGATGCTGAGAGAAGAAAGGACGAGGAGTAGAAAGCTGATCAGATGTGGACACAGGGGCCAGGGACTGGGGAACACTACATAGATGCTGAGAGAAGAAAGGACGAGGGGTAGAAAGCTGATCAGATGTGGACACAGGGGCCAGGGAGGCGGGGGGAGGGGAAGACGACGCTACAGAGATGCTGAGAGGAGAGAGGATGAGGAGTAGAGAGGTGGTCAGACCTGGGTTTGGGTCTGAAGGGTCTTTATGTGGACACAGAGCCTTCAGGCCCTGGGGAACACTATTTCCCAACATTAACACTGGTTTGTTTCAAGAGAAGTCTCAAGCCCAGGCTGACCTGGAATTCCCTATGTAGTCTCAGGGTGGCCTTGAACTCAGATCCTCCTACGTGCCTCCCGAGTGCTGGGATTAGAGGGTTTATAGTTTGCATCTGCAATCACCTTGCTAGAGGCAAGGTCACTGGGGGCCCGGTCTTAAGGTGTGGTGATGGGTTTGAGATTCCATTGTAAAGATATGCAAATGTGTCTAGCAGGAGTTCCTGAAGTCTGCTGTGTGACCTTTTGGCTGTAGTTTTGCTCTGTGTGCTGTGGTGGCTGGTTGGCTTTGCTCTCTCTGCTTGGTCCTGTGGAGAGCAGGTCGCTTCTCTTGCCTTATGGAACTTCCCCTGGATCTGTAAGTTTCAATAAATAATATCCCTTCCTCCATAACTGTGCCTGGTCTGGAAGTTCATCTCAGCGAACCTGAAGCTGTCTGCTACAGTAAAGTGGTACCGAGGAGTGTGGGGTGAGATGAACCTGACCGTGTGGATATTCGTCTTTTGGAACCTTTGTTTTGGAGGAATGGGCATGGACTTGGTGCTTGCAACTGAAGATGCCTTCTGGAGTGGTAAGCCAAGTTTTATGGACTATTCTGATGAGAGTTTGAGAATGCTAAGTGCAGATAGTATTGAACTTCGAGGCTTGGCTTATGAGCTTTCTAAGGGGAAGGAAAGACTGCAGAGGACTTTGTTGGAACTGGGCTACTGGCATAAGGGATGGCTACGTTCTGCTATCCAGGCCCAGAAAGTTTGATCAAACTTAAATTTGTAATGGACTGATGTGCTTGGCTGAAGATATCGGACTGAGATTTTAAGATTTAAGTTGGAAAACCTGAAGCAAGTTAAAAGTAGAGGCACTGAGACTGGTTTAGCTGCTATTGTCAAACACATTAGCAATCTTAAGGAAGGTGGAAGGAAGGTGGAAGGAAGGTGGCCTGACTTGATTTACATTAAAACAATGGAGAGGATGCCTGAGGAAAGACTGTTAGAAATGCAAACTCTTTGGAAAGAGTTGACTGGAGAAGGAACCTGCTTTTCAAGGCTATGGTTTATTTTGTCCCTGGATTAAGAATATGGCTGTGTCCTGCACACCTGGTATTAGTTTTGGAAATATGAAAAATGCATGGAGTGGTCATGAGTTGCACACGGTTCCAGGAGCCACTGCTGAGATGCAGCATGAGGCAGGGCATGAAGACCCTGAGGAATAGGCTGGAAGAGCCTTTGGAAGATGGACCGTGGTTTGCATGGACCTGAAGATGTTTTGGATATACCAGGACTGTGCAAAAGGGCTACCATGGAGTGCAGTGTTGGCATGGGATGAAAGTTTTCCCTGGCGACTCTGCCCAGCTGGAGGGGCGGAATTGGAAAACCTGGAGACTGTTAGTCTCTGGTTATATTGAACTTGAACTGCAGAAGTTTGATGATGGCTGATGGTGATTGAGTTTGCATTGTTTTAGTCTCTCCTTGCTATTCCTTATACAGTTAAAATGTTTACTCTGTGCCTTTACATGTTGAAAGTATTTAACTTGTTTGATTTTACAGGACTCACTATCTTAAGTTGATCAAGACTGTGAGAACCTTTGAAATTGGACTGAGTACAATTTACAATGTGTGATAGTTATAAATCTATTGGGGACCAGGAGCTAAATATATTGGGGGCCAGGGGCGAATGTGGTAGTTTGAATATATGTCCCCAATATATTCAGTATTTTATTAGTTTATAGTTTGTATCTGCAATCACCTTGCTAGAGGCAAGGTCACTGGGGCCCGGTCTTAAGGTGTGGTGATGGGTTTGAGATTCCATTGTAAAGATATGCAAATGTGTCTAGCAGGAGTTCCTGAAGTCTGCTGTGTGACCTTTGGCTGTAGTTTTTTTTGCTCTGTGTGCTGTGGTGGCTGGTTGGCTTTGCTCTCTCTGCTTGGTCCTGTGGAGAGCAGGCTGCTTCTCTTGCCATTATGGATCTTGGAAAGAGCTGACTGGAGAAGGAACCTGCTTTTCAAGGCTATGGTTTATTTTGTCCCTGGATTAAGAATATGGCTGTGTCCTGCACACCTGGTATTAGTTTTGGAAATATGAAAATGCATGGAATGGTCATGAGTTGCACACGGTTCCAGGAGCCGCTGCTGAGATGCCATGAAGGCAGGGCATGAAGACCCTCAGGAATAGGCTGGAAGAGCCTTTTGAAGATGGACCGTGGTTTGCATGGAGACCTGAAGATGTTTTGATATACCAGGACTGTGCAAAAGGGCTACCATGGAGTGCAGTGTTGGCATGGGATGAAAGTTTTCCTGGCGACTCTGCCCAGCTGGAGGGGCGGAATTGGAAAACCTGGAGACTGTTAGTCTCTGGTTATATTGAACTTGAACTGCAGAAGTTTGATGATGGCTGATGGTGATTGAGTTTGCATTGTTTTAGTCTCTCCTTGATATTCCTTATACAGTTAAAATGTTTACTCTGTGCCTTTACATGTTGAAAGTATTTAACTTGTTTGATTTTACAGGACTCACTATCTTAAGTTGATCAAGACTGTGAGAACCTTTGAAATTGGACTGAGTACAATTTACAATGTGTGATAGTTATAAATCTATTGGGGGCCAGGAGCTAAATATATTAAATAGGGGCGAATGTGGTAGTTTGAATATATGTCCCCAATATATTCAGTGTTTTATTAGTTTATAGTTTGTATCTGCAATCACCTTGCTAGAGGCAAGGTCACTGGGGCCCGGGTCTTAAGGTGTGGTGATGGGTTTGAGATTCCATTGTAAAGATATGCAAATGTGCCTAGCAGGAGTTCCTGAAGTGTGCTGTGTGACCTTTTGGCTGTAGTTTTTTTTGCTCTGTGTGCTGTGGTGGCTGGTTGGCTTTTCTCTCTGCTTGGCCCTGTGGAGAGCAGGCCCTCTTTCTCCTGCTTATGGAACTTCCCTGGATCTGTAAGCTTCAATAAATAATATCCCTTCCTCCATAACTGTGCCTGGTCTGGTTCATCTCAGCCTGCAAAACCTGAAGCTGTTCAAACTAGGAGTGTGGGGCTGGGGAGGGGGAAATGGCTCAGGGTTAAAGGCACTTGTTTGCAAAGCCAGTTGGCCTGGGCTCAATCCCCCAGCCACCAATATAAAGCTGAAAGGATGTTTCTTTGCAGGTGCCAGCAAGAGATCCTGCCATGCTCATACACATATACAAATGGATAAATATATTTTTTTAAATCGGAGTGTGGGCTGGAGAGATGGCTTAGCGGTTAAGGCGCCTGCCTCCTAAGCCTAAGAACACTGGTTCCAATCTCCAGCGGTTCCAATCTCCAGGTCCCACGTTTAGCCAGATGCAAAGTGACGCAAGGGCGCAATGCCGCACTTGACCACAAGGGGGCGCAAGCATCTGGATTTCGTTCACAGCAGCTGAGAGGCTGCTGGCACACCCATCTCTATCTGTCTTCCTCTCCCTCTCTCTCTGTCTCGCTCTGTGTCTCTCAAAAAAAAAAAAAAAAAAAAAAAGGAGTGTGGCCACTTTCTGCATGCCACCCCAAATCAACAGTGGACAAGAGTGGCTAGTCTAGCCCATTTATTTGCTTTTGGAAGGAAAGTTTTATTGAAACATGGTCTGTCACTTCTTTGTGTACTGTCTGACTGCTTCCCACACAACAGTTTTTCTTGGAAAGCCTGACGGCCTGTGTTCAATTCCCCAGAAAGCCAGATGCACAAAGTGGCACATACATTTGGAGTTCATTTGCAGAGGCTAGAGGCCCTGATGCACCCATTCTCACTCTCCCTCCCTTTCCTTTTCCTTTTCCTTCTCCTTGCAAATAAAGTATTTTTAAAAACAAAATTTTAAAAGAAAAACTGTGGCAGAGCCAGGTGGGGTGGCACACACCTTTAATCCCAGCACTCAGGAGGCAGAGGTAGGAGGAGTGCCATGAGTTCAAGGCCACCCTGAGACTACAGAGTGAATTCCAGGTCAGCCTGGCTAGAGAGAGACCCTACCTCGGAAAAAAGAAAGAAAGAAAGAAAGAAAGAAAGAAAGAAAGAAAGAAAGAAAGACAAAAAGAAGAGAAGAGAAGAGAAAAGAAAAGAAAAGAAAAGAAAAGAAAAGAAAAGAAAAACTGTGGCAGAGCCAGGTGGGGTGGCACACACCTTTAATCCCAGCACTCAGGAGGCAGAGGTAGGAGGAGTGCCATGAGTTCGAGGCCACCCTGAGACTACATAGTGAATTCCAGGTCAGCCTGGCTAGAGAGAGACCCTACCTCGGAAAAAAAAAGAAAGAAAGAAAGAAAGAAAGAAAGAAAGAAAGAAAGAAAGAAAGAAAGAAGGGCAAAAGAAGAGAAGAGAAGAGAAGAGAAGAGAAGAGAAGAGAAAAGAAAAGAAAAGAAAAGAAAAGAAAAGAAAAACTGTGGCAGAATGTTTTAAAAGTCAAAAATACTGTCTGGTCCTTTACAGGAAGGAGTCACACTCCTGACTTGCCCTCTCACTTATACCTCCTAACAACATTCTCTTCCTCATTCAAACACCCCTGGGGCTTCTCTTCTGGCAACACCTAACAAGGCAGAAATGACACCCATGTCCTGATGGGAGCTCGGGCCACTTGGTCACTCAGGACCACGGGCACGTGCTGGGTCTTGGATGAGCCCCCGGAGAAGTCAGGAGCAGCGTGTCTAAGGACAACAGTCATTGCCGGCACCTGCCACCACTCCAAAACCCATCCTGCTTGCCATCAGCACTTTGCAGACCTGCTGGGCTGTGGAGCCCAGGGGGCCCATGAGCCTGTATCAGCTGTGCCGCAGAGCCGCTGTGCACGCTGGCCCTCGCTCAAAATGCAAAACCTCAGGCTGGAGAGATAGCTTAGCAGTTAAGGCGCTTGCCTGCAAAGCCTAAGGATCCAGGTTCAATTCTCCAGGTCCCACATGAGCCAGCTGAGTGCTGAGATAGCCCATCTATAAATTTCTACCACCACTATGTCTTGTTCATTAACTTTTTTTTTTTTTTAATTTCAATCTCTCTGTTGAAATAACCACTATGAGGCAGGCATAGGCTCATGCCTACTGATCCCAGCATTTGCAGGCTGACGGAGAAGGGATCGCTGGGAGTTCAAGGCCAGTGTGGGAGGACTACAGAGTGAGTTCAGGTTAGCCTGGGCTAGAGTGAAACCTACGTCAAAAAATAAATAAACGAAATAAAGAGGGCTGGAGAGATGGATCAAAGGCTAAGGCACTTGCCTGCAAAGCTTAAGGACCAGAGTTCTATTCCCCAGGACCCATATAATGCCAGATATACAAAGTGGCACATACGTCTGGACTTTGTTTGCAGTGGCTAGAGGCCCTGGCGTATCCATTCTCTCTCTCTCTCTCTCTGCCTCTCTAATAAATAAAGAATTTAAAAAAAAAAAGAGTTTGGGGCTGGAGAGATGGCTTAGTGGTTAAAGCGCCTGCCTCCTAAGCCTAAGAACACTGGTTCCAATCTCCAGCGGTCCCAACCTCCAGGTCCCACGTTTAGCCAGATGCAAAGTGACGCAAGAGTGCAATGCCGCACTTGCCCACAAGGGGGCGCATGCATCTGGATTTCATTCGCAGCAGCTGAGAGACTGCTGGCACGCCCATTCTCTATCTGTCTCCCTCTCCCTCTCTCTCTGTCTGTCTCTCTCTGTGTCTCTAAAAATAAAAATAAAAAAAAAAAAACTTTAAAAAAAAGAGTTTGGCCAGGCCTGCTGGTCCATGCTTTTAATCCCAGCACTCTGGAGGCAGAGGTAGGTGGATCACTGTGAGTTCAAGGCCACTCTGAGACTATGTAGTGAATTCCAGGTCAGCCTGAACTAGGGTGAAACCCTACTTTGAAAAGAGTTTGAAGGCTTGGGAGAGATGGCTCAGCGGTTAAGGTGCTTGCCTGCAAAGCCAAAGGACCCAGGTTCAGTTCCCCAGTACCCAAGTAAAGCCAGATGCACAAAGTGGCACATGCATCTGGTGTTTGTTTGCAGTGGCTAGAGGCCCTGGCGGCCCATTCTCTATCTGCCTTTCTCAAATAATGCCAGATATACAAAGTGGCACATACGTCTGACTTTGTTTGCAGTGGCCAGAGGCCCTGGCGAATCCATTCTCTCTCTCTCTCTGCCTCTCTAATAAATAAAGAATTTAAAAAAAAAAGAGTTTGGGGCTGGAGAGATGGCTTAGTGGTTAAGGCGCCTGTCTCCTAAGCCTAAGAACACTGGTTCCAATCTCCAGCGGTCCCAACCTCCAGGTCCCACGTTTAGCCAGATGCAAAGTGACGCAAGAGTGCAATGCCGCACTTGCCCACAAGGGGGCGCATGCATCTGGATTTCATTCGCAGCAGCTGAGAGACTGCTGGCACGCCCATTCTCTATCTGTCTCCCTCTCCCTCTCTCTCTGTCTGTCTCTCTCTGTGTCTCTAAAAATAAAAAATAAAAAAATAAAAAACTTTAAAAAAAAAGAGTTTGGCCAGGCCTGCTGGTCCATGCTTTTAATCCCAGCACTCTGGAGACAGAGGTAGGTGGATCACTGTGAGTTCAAGGCCACTCTGAGACTATGTAGTGAATTCCAGGTCAGCCTGAACTAGGGTGAAACCCTACTTTGAAAAGAGTTTGAAGGCTTGGGAGAGATGGCTCAGCGGTTAAGGTGCTTGCCTGCAAAGCCAAAGGACCCAGGTTCAGTTCCCCAGTACCCAAGTAAAGCCAGATGCACAAAGTGGCACATGCATCTGGTGTTTGTTTGCAGTGGCTAGAGGCCCTGGCGGGCCCATTCTCTATCTGCCTTTCTCTCTCTTAGTGCTTAAGGTGCTTGCCTGCAAAGCCAAAGGAGCCAGGTTGGCTTTCCTAGTGTCAGGTCAGACAGGTCCCAAAATGGAGTCACCAAGGACAGCAGGATGGTGACAGAGACATAAGGAAGTGGATTATCCACGTTCCTCAAGAAACCACCCAGCCATCATCCCTTCCTTGCCTACGATGCCCCCGGGCCATGGTGTCCTGTCCCCTTCGCCTTCCCCCAACTGAAGAAACCTATAAAGCCCACTTCCTGAAAACTCAGGTGGGCTGTGCTCCTATCTTGTGAGCCAACCCTGGCAGCTCGTGCTTTTCCTGAATAAAAGCTTTCATCTTTGCCTCAGAGTGGTTTGCGTGGTTGTGGTCATTTCCGAACCTTACACCAAGTACCCACGTAAAGCTGGATGCACAAGGTGGCACATGCATCTGGAGTCCATTTGCAGTGGCTAAAGGCCCTGTGTGCCCATTCTTTGTTTCTATCTACCTCTTTCTCTCTTTCAAATAAATAAAAATAACATATTAGAGTTTGAGCCAGGCGTGATGGCGCACGCCTTTAATCCCTGCACTCAGGAGGCAGAGGTAGGAGGATTACTGTAAGTTTGAGGCTAGCCTGAGATTCCAGGTCACCCTGGGCTAGAGCAAGACCCTACCTTAAAAAAAAAAAAAAAAGTTTGGGCTGGAGAGATGGCTTAGCAGTTAAGGTGCCTGCCTCCTAAGCCTAAGAACGCAGGTTCCAATCTCCAGGTCCCACGTTTAGCCAGATGCAAAGTGACGCAAGGGCTCAATGCCGCACTTGAACACAAGGGGGCGCACGCATCTGGATTTCGTTCACAGCAGCTGAGACACTGCTGGTGCACCCATCTCTGTCTCCCTCTCCCTCTCTGTCTATCTCTCTCTGTGTCTCTCTCCAAAAAATAAATAAAATAATAAAAATAATTTTTATAATTAAAAAAAAAAGTTTAAGGCTAGCCTGGGCTACAGAGTAGAGACCTTGTTTCAAAAGAACAACAAAGCCAAGCATGGTGGCACACGCCTGTAATCCCAGCACTCAGGAGGCAGAGGTAGGAGAATCATCATAAATAGCATGAGATGAGACTACATAGTGAATTCCAGGTCAGCCTGGGCCAGAGTGAGACCCTACCTTGAAAAACAAAGCAAAAAAATTAAAAATCAAGTAGGTCTGGGAATATTGCTAAATCATAGAACACTTACCTTGCCTTCATGAGGCCATAGGTTCAATCCCCAGTGCCGCAACACGTGCGCACGTGCGCGCACGCACACACACATTCACTCCAGTAACTGCTATGGGACTGGGGTTAAGCCGGAGTACACGAGTTTGATTCCTAGACAGTACAAACTGGAAGCCACGGTGGGCTTCTGTAATGCCAGGGTCCTGACGCCCCAACAAGGAGGTGGAGACATGAGAACTTCCAGCAAGCTCAGGGTAACTAGAGCAAGAATGCACAGGAGCAGAGCGAGAATCCAGAGAGAGAAACTGCTTCAAATGAGGTGGAGAGGTGAGGGCCGAGCTGGAAATGGTCCTCTACCTCCACTCACGCACCCTGGGACACACACACACACACACACACCTGTATTCACATGCACCATCATTCACACGAACATGCGCACATAAATAGATTTAAAAACAACAACAAGCCGGGCGTAAATCCCAGATTTAAAAACAACAACAGGTCTGGGTGAGACCCTACCTGGAAAAACCAAAAAAATAAAAATAAAAAAAATAAAAACAACAACAGCTGCTTAGTGGTTAAGGCGCTTGCCTGCAAAACCAAAGGACCCAGGTTCAATTCCCCAGATGCATAAGATGAGATATGCATCTGGAGTTCGTTTGCAGAGGCCCTGGTGCACCCATTCTCTCTGTCTCTGTTTCTCTCTCAAATAGAAAAAAAAAAATTTTTTTTTTAAAGAAAACTGTTATTATTCTAGTCAAGTAACCTCCCACTTGACTGACATCCGTGGTGCTGTGGCTAACCCCACTTAAAAACCACTTCCTGCTCCTGAGATCCTGCCCGCACGATGCTGTCAACACAGACAAAGTAAGTGATGCTGAAGGGACCCTGGAGATCAAGTTCTCCGCTGCCTGGATCACCACAGAAAGTGGGACCGGTGATGTTGCCCTGAGGCAAGGCTGTGAGGAGGTGCCCTCCCAGCTCCTGGTGGGCCTTGGAAACAGGTAGGAAGACGAAAGCATTTGCCAGTTTGAATATATGCCCCCCCACACCCACACACCCACACAATAGATTCAGGAGTTTATTAAAACTTCTTGGGGGCTGGAGAGATGACTTAGCGGTTAAACACTTGCCTGTGAAGCCTGAGGACACCGGTTCAAGGCTCCATTCTCCAGGATCCACTTAAGCCAGATGCACAAGGGGGTGCATGCATCTGGAATTCGTTTGCAGTGGCTGGAGGCCCTGGCACGCACATTCTCTCTCTTTCCCTCTACCTGCCTATTTCTGTATCTCTCTCTCTCTCTCTCAAATAAGTAAATAAAAATAAAAAATGTTTAAAAAAAAAACACAAAAAAACAAAAAAAAAACTTCTTGGATCTCCAGCCACGTGGCTGGAGGAGGTGTCATTGGGCGGTCCAAAACCCCAAGGTGTGGCGGTGGATTTGACATTCCAATCGAAAGAAATGCAAAGTGCTTGAGTTCCTCCAGGGTTTTGGCTTTTGCCTTTTGGCTCTTTCTCTCTCTGCCTGGTCCTTTAAAAGGGAGCCCAGCTTCTTCTGCCATTATGGAACTACCCCTGGATCTGTCAGCTTCAATAAATATCTTTTTCTCCCTAACTGTGCCTGGTCTGGCAGTTCATCTCAGCGAACCTGAAGCTGTCTGCTACACCACGTCAGTGGCTCAGACCGGCTGTTAGGAGAGGCGCCGAATGTGTTCCAGTAAAAGATGCATCACTTGGGACAGTGACTGTCACCTGCTTACAGGGACAGTCATCCAGAGTCACGCACCAGGACCTATCTGCTTCAGCCAGGGCCAAACGGGCAGGTAAATGGGGTGGGATTGGTACCCCTGGCTTCTTTCAAGCTGCTGATGGTGGCACTCATGCCTGCAATATCCCTCCCCCCTTGCCACCAATGGATATGATATTGCTTTTAAATTACTTTCCTGGGAAAGATGGGGAGAGTTCTAGAAGATTCCACTTGGCTCTTTCCACCACAATGGCTCCGCTTCCCCAGGTCAGTGTGCCAGTGTGGGATTGTGCCAGCTGCCAGCATCTCTAGCTGGGGCAGGGGAAACGCAAGGTGGGACCACAGCCCTAGCAGGCCCATTCTGAACTGAACCTGGGCTCCTACACTACCTAGCACTTGACCACAGAAGCTGTAGCTATCAAAATCCAAAAGATGCACCATTTACCAACAAGACGGGGGACTGTCCTTGATACATGCCAATCAAATGCTCGTGCTGAGAAGGAGCCCATAGAGAAAGTGCTGTTGTTTTTCTGAAAAACAATTCAACAATATATAACAAAAGCCACAAAATGGGTCCTCCTGGGCTGAAGACATAGCTTAGCGCATTCTCTCTATATATATCTGTCTCTTCCTCTCTCTCTCTCTCAAATAAATAACTAAATATAATTTTTAAAAAAAGGGCAGGAGCTGGGCGTGGTGGCGCACGCCTTTAATCCCAGCACTTGGGAGGCAGAGGTAGGAGGATCGCCATGAGTTCGAGGCCACCCTGAGATGACATAGTGCATTCCAGGTCAGCCTGGGCCAGAGTGAGACCCTACCTCAAAAAAACCAAAAAAAAAAAAAAAAAAAAAAAAAAAAAAAATCCCAGCATTTGGGAGGCAGAGGTAGGAGGATCGCCATGAGTTCGAGGCCACCCTGAGATGACATAGTGAATTCCAGGTCAGCCTGGGCCAGAGTGAGACCCTACTTTGAAAAACCAAAAAAAAAAAAAAAGGGCGGGCTGGAGAGATGGCTTAGGGGTTAAGGCGCCTGCCTACTAAGCCTAAGAACGCTGGTTCCAATCTCCAGCGGTTCCAATCGCCAGGTCCCACGTTTAGCCAGATGCAAAGTGACGCAAGGGCGCAATGCCGCACTTGACCACAAGGGGGCGCACGCAGCTGGATTTCGTTCTCAGCAGCTGAGAGGCTGCTGGCGTGACCGTCTCTATCTGTCTTCCTCTCCCTCTCTCTCTGTGTCACTCTCAAAAAAAAAAAAAAAAAAAGAAAAAGAAAACATTAAAAAAAGGGCTGGAGAGCCGGGCGTGGTGGCACACGCCTTTAATCCCAGCACTCAGGAGGCAGAGGTAGGAGGATCACCATGATTTCAAGGCCACCCTGAGACTACATAGTGAATTCCAGCTCAGCCTGGGCTAGAGTAAGACCCTACCTCGAAACAACAAACAAACAAACAAACAAACAAACAAACAAAAAAGGGCTGGAGAGATGGCTTACAGTTAAGGTATTTCCCTGCAAAGCCGGAGAACCCAGGTGTGATTCCCCAGGGCCCACATAAGCCAGATGTACAAGGTGAAGCAAGCGGGCAAGGTTGCACATGCACACAAGATGGTGCATGTGAGACTTCTGGTTAAGATGGTGGTGTAGGAACCACACCAAAGCAGCCTAGGGGAGAAAAAAAAAAAAAAAAAAAAAAAAAAAAAAAGCAAAACAAGAAAAAAAACCAGCAAAATACACTCTTCTACTAAAAAGTGAAGGTGTATAGTAAATTATCAACCGCAGCAGAGAAGTAGGAGAGATCCAGAGCATCTAGAGCCCACAGAAGCAGGCAGAAGCGGCTCCAGCAGCGGCGGCACCAGGTCCACGTGGCCGTGGTCGCCAGGCCTGGCCTGAGCCGCAGGAAAAGCCAGGTGAGGGGATTCTCCACGCACACCGGCCTCCTCACAAACTCAAGAAACATGAAGGGAGGATGGCAGAGACCAGGGGAGCAGCTCACGAGGAAGAGGATCGCAAGGACCAGCGGGAAAACTTCAGGGACCATTCACAGCCTCCCCTCCCTCCACAGCCGGCGCAAGCGCCAGCAAGCACCAGAGACCTGGGGAAGGGAGCCCACCTACACAGCAGCCGGCACCATCAGAGCAGCGACCTGCAGACCCAGCCAGCCTACCTGAGCCCACAGCGCAGCAAAGGGGGACCCAAGCCGGCTCAGCATAACTGAGACCAAAGCCATCCCAAAAGGTAACTGGGATTACACCAGGTCAGTACCCGCCAAATAAGCCTGGTATACAGGCTTGCAGTGGAAGTGCTAATTGACCTTCATGTCAGGATAAATTATGTGTTCAATCTGATGGATGGTTGGATTTGCCATTTTTTTGGTTTTGCGAGGTAGGGTCTCACTCTAGCCCAGGCTGACCTGGAATTAACTATGTAGTCTCAGGGTGGCCTCGAACTCCCAGTGATCCTCCTACCTCTGCCTCCTGAGTGCTGGGATTAAAGGTGTGCACCACCACGCCCGGCTTGGATTTGCCATTCTTAAATAAGCTATATTTTGGGCTTGTCGTTTGTTGCTTACAGATTTATAGTGCCTTTGTTTCCTCTTCTGTCGTTCATGGAGGAAGGGTCTCACTTGGTCACAAGCTGACCTTGGAACCCTCTACAGACCAGAACTCTCAGCCTCCCAGTTGACAGGATTAAAGGTGTGGGCAGCACACATCCTTAGGGACTGTGACTTTGTTAGAGGAGCTGTTTGTCATAATACCTACTCTTGCATAAATTCTCTATGCTGGTTTTCATTGAATGTGTATATTGTTTAGTTAAATTTTAGAATCTGCCTATATTTTGTTCCACCCAGCCTACTAGAATACCCTCATAGCAGGCAAATCCAACACCTTGGGTCACTTTTGTGGTTACTCTGAGAGTCTTAAGAGCCACACCTAGCACCTTAAGCTCCTACCCTGAAGATATATAACATCAGATTGATGGATACATCTAATAATAGATAATTATTATTAAACTGCAGATAATTAGAAAGCCCAAGCATTAAATTAATCCAAGATGCAAAAATGTCTACATTATAATACAAGAAACACAAAAAAATCAAGACAATATAAATCCACCAAAAAGTCTAAATCCATCAGAAATGACCCCCAGTGAGAAAGATTTAGAGGAAATGCCTGAGAAAGATTTCAAAAGATGGTGCATGTGTCTGGAGTTTGATTGCAGTGGATGGAGGCCCTGGCACACCAATTCTCTCCCCCTCTCTCTCTCATTTAAAAAAAATACAAAAAAAAAAGTTTTCCTTTTTTCCTTTTTCACCCAGTCTCATGTATGTATATATATATATATATATATATATATATATATATATATATATATATATATATATAATCTTTATTTGGGGGGGGTTGGTTTTGAGGTAGAGTCTCATTCTAGCCCAGGCTGACCTGGAATTCACTATGTCGTCTCAGGGTGGCCTTGAACTCACAGCGATCCTCCTACTTCTGCCTCCCAAGTGCTGGGATTAAAGGCGAGCACCACCACTCTTGGCCAAGTCATATTTTTACCTCTTTCTTTTTCTTTTGTTTTCTATTTAGTAGTAGGGATGGAACCCAAGGATGGGCCTTACACATGTTGGCAAGTGCTGAGCTACACTGCCAGCTCTCACCCATTCTCTGCAGAGAGTCTACGTTGAGAAAACAAGCCAGGGTGGCCTCAAACTCATGGCGATCCTCCTACCTCTGTCTCCTGAGTCCTGGGATGAAAGGCATGTGCCACCATGTCCAGCTATATATTTAAATACTTTTTAACTCTTTTTTTTTAACCCTCTTTTTAAATTTATTTACTTGGGACAGAGAGAGAGAGAAAAGAGAATGGGAACGACAGGGCCTCCAGCTGCAAACGAACTTCAGATGCATGTGCACCTGTGCATCTGGCTTCTATGGGTCCTGGGGGATTGAACCGGGGTCCTTTGGCTTTGCAGGCAAATGCCTTAACCTCTAAGCCATCCTTCTAGCCCTATATTTGGTTTTTTGAGATAGCCTAGCCTGTGCTGTCCTGGAATTCACTAGGTAGTCTCAGGCTGGCCTCAACCTAACAGCGATCCTTCCACCTCTGCCTCCTGAGTGCTGGGGTTAAAGTCCTGTGCCACCACGACCGGCAGGGAAACAGAGAGAATGGGAACACCAGAGCCTCTAGCGGCTGCGAATGAACTCCAGATGCATGCCCTACTTTGTGAATCTGGCTTTATGTGGGTATTAAGGAATCAAACTCAGGTCGTTAGGCTTTGCAGGCAGGTGCCTTATCCGCTGAGTCATCTCTCCAGACCCCAAGATCTTTTTTTGAAGGATTAAATAAATAGTACATCCATGTAGAGATTAACAGTCAACCATTTAACAACACTGTTTAGGTAACCATCAGGTATTATTGTTGGCTTGTCACATTGGCAAAGTGTGTGTGCGTGTGCCTGTGTGCGTGCATGTGCAGAGACCAGGGGAGAATGATGGATGTCTTCTATCACACTTCTGCATGGGTCCCTTGAGATGTGTCTCCTCAGGGACCGGAGATACAGCCGTGCACAGCCATGCCCACCTGTGGGCACTGAGGAATTGAACTCAGGGCAAATCAGGCGTTCTTAGGCCCTCATGGTGTGTGGCCAATGCTCTTTCCTGCTTAGTCATCTCTCTAATGCCTATGGATTCTTTTTTTTTTTTTTTTTTTTTTTGAGAGAGACAGAGACAGAGGGAGAGGAAGACAGATAGAGACGGGTAAGGCGCCTGCCTGCAAAGCCTAAGACCTCATGTGTGCCTCTCCAGATCCCACATAAGCCAGACGCACAGTGACATAAGCATGCAATGTTGCATAGGCACACAAGGGGGCGCATGTGTCTAGAGATCGTTTGCAGTGGCCAAAGCCTGTGTGCCCATTCTCTCTCTCTCTCTGCCTCTTTCTCTCTCTCTCAAATAAAGAAATAAAATAATTTTTTTAAAAAAGGGGGACTGGAGAGATGGCTTAGCAGTTAAGGCATTTGCTTGCAAAGCCAAAAGACCTTGGTTTGATTCCCCAGGACCCATGTAAGCCAGAGGCACAAGCAGATGCATGCATCTGAAATTTGGTTGCAATGGCTGGAGGCCTTGGTATCCCTATTCTCTCTTTCTCTCTCTCTGCCTCTTGCTCTCTCAAATAAATAAATTAATTAAATTTTTAAAAAAGTTTTAGGGCTGGAGAGATGGCTTAATGGTTAAGACACCTGCCTGCGAAGTCTAAGAACGTGTGTTCGAATCTCCAGGTCCCATGTTTAGCCAGAGGCAAAGTGACGCAAGGGCACAATGCCGCACATGCACACAAGGGAGTGCACACGTCTCCGCTGGCACACCCATTCTCTCTCTGCCACTTCCCCAAACCCCTCTCTCAAAAAAAAAAAAAAAAAGCTTTAGAATTAAAACAGAGGTAATGACCGCTAAGTGCCACTTAACTTGGCCTTTCTTGTTGCTTGAGACAGGGCCCTGCTGTGTGGCCCAGACTGGCCTTGAATTCTTTTTGTTGTTGTTGTTTTTGGTTTTTTGTTTCCCTCCAGGCAGGGTCTCACTCTAGTCCAGGCTGGCCTGGAATTCACTCTGTAGTCTCAGGCTGGCCTTGAACTCACCGTGATCCTCCTACCTCTGCCTCCCCAGTGCTGGGATTAAAGGCGTGCGCCACCACGCCCGATTTAACTCTTGATCTTCCTCTCGGTTAGCAAATGACAGGATTACAAGCATCTAACAGAGGCACTTGGGAGGCTGTGACAGGAGGACTGTGATTTAAGGCCAGTCTGGGTTAAGAGAAGCTGTCTCAAAGCCGGGCATGGTGGCGCACGCCTTTAATCCCAGCACTCGGGAGGCAGAGGTAGGAGGATCGCCAAGAGTTCGAGGCCACCCTGAGACTACATAGTTAATTCCAGGTCAGCCTGGACCAGAGTGAAACCCTATCTTGAAACTCCCCCGCCAAAAAAAAAGAGTGGATAGGCTGGAGAGATGGCTTAGTGGTTAAGGCGCTTGCCTGCAAAGACTAAGGATCCAGGTTTGATTCCCCAGGACCCACGTACGCCAGATGCACAAGGTGGCGCATGCATCTGGAGTTTACAGTGGTTGCAGGCCCTGGTGCACCCATTCTCTTTCACTAATAAATCAATAAAAATAAAATAAAGGGCTGGAGAGATGCCTTAGCAGTTAAGGTGCTTGCCTGCGAAGCCTAAGGACCCAGGTTTGATTCCCCAGTACCCACTTAAGCCAGATGAACAAGGAGGCACATGCATCTGCAGTTACATTTGCAGGGGCTAGAGGCCCTGGCATGCCATTCTTCCCCCTCCCCTCTCTATCTATCTGCCTCTTTCTCTCTGTCTTTCAAATAATACTTTCGGGGATCATTTCTATAGTTCCTCAAACAAATACAATACTAAGACAAAAAAGAGAGTGGATAAATGTTCTTATTGCTTTGGGCTGTCTAAATATCTCCTGGGGGTGGGGTGTGGTGCCGGTGGGGTCTGAAAGGGCACAGCTTGGCTTGGGGACAGACACACCCGACTGTAGTCCTGTGTGTGTCCATAATAAGTCCCACTGTTGCCCCTGAGGCCCAGGCCCTGAAGGATCGTTATGAGAACAGAGTTAAGTAACACTTGGAGCGTTTCCAGAACGTGCTGTGAAGACAACCAACAGCAGCAGCTGTTACTGCTGTCGGGCGGGCGGGGCGGGCGATGTGGTGAGAATTCCCACGTAGCCTGGCCACCCCACAGCCACACAGCAGGTGGCGCCGGCTCTGCAAGGTCCTGCCCACCCTCCTCTTCTGTCCCAGACTGCTCCTCCTCCTCCACTATTCTCTCTCTTGAAATGTCATTGCCAGCTGCCCCAGCCAGACATGGGAAGATGCTATCACCACACAGCCTGTTCTTACCTAAGAGCCACCGGGCCCCTCTATGTCCCCCAGAACCTTTTCCTGTCATCACACTTCCCTCACACTTGAGCCACCCTGACCTGCTGAGGTCCAAACTCCACCTAGTCCAAGTCAAAGCCATTTCTGACTTGTTTACCACTGTAACCCTAGAATAATGCTTGGGGCCTGGTACACACTTGGTGCTCAATAAATATCAGCTGGCTGGAAAATGGATGCACGCATGAGCTGACAGGGCCCATGGGGATGTGAACAATAATAAAACAGGACACAGGCATGTTGGCCACCAAGTCCTGTCCCAGGGCTACAGTTACCCAGATTTTATAAAATACTTTACTTTTATTTATTTGAGAGAGAGAAAGAGAGAGAAGCAGAGAGAGAGAGAGAGAAAGGCAGATAGAGAGAGGATGGGTAAACCAGGGCATCCAGCTGAAGCAAACGAACTCCAGACACATGTGCCACCTTGCACATCTGGCTTACGTGGGTCCTGAGGAATCAAACCTAGGTCCTTTGGCTTTGCAGGCAAGTGCCTTAACTGCTGAGCCATCTCTACAGCACTCCCACAGATTTAAAAATATATGTATATTTTACTTATTTATTTGTAAGGAGAGACAGTGAGAGAAGAGAGGAAGGGAAGGAGAGGGGGAGTGAGAGAAACAGAGAGAGAGAATGGGCACTCCAGGGCATCCAGCCAAGGCAAACAAACTCCAGATGTATGTGCTACTTTGTGCATCTGGCTTTACCTGGGTCCTGGGGAATCAAACCTGGGTCCTTAGGCTTTGCACGCAAGCAACTTGACTGCTGAACTATTATCTCCAGGCCTCCCCCTGGCTTTACAGTTGAAGGAACTAAGTTACAGGAAGGTGACATAACTAGTCCAAGGGCACACAGCTAGTGTACAACAGAGGTAAGACTTGAAAAGGGTTTGAGGTTACAATCACAGCAACCCATCCCAAGAGCCCTCTCTCCCCAGGCACCGATCCTTTTGCCACTCTGCTGGGCAGGCCCGGGGTCACAGAAGTGAAGACGTGCCCAAAGCCAGGCAGACAGCCTCCTCCTCCTTGGTGGAAGAATACACTAGCTCTGGTTTATAGTGATTTCACTTGGGGGCCACCCTGCTGATGCTTGCTTATTTCTGGGGGGGGGGCAATCCAATGAAAGCACATTCCCAAGGCCATGCAACAGAGGCCTGAGCTAAAACAGGTCTGAGGGAAGCCTGCCAGTGGAGGGGGTGGTGCGCAGGGCAGCAGGCCTTGGGCCTCCTCCCCTCGGCCTCATCAGGTCCCTCTCTGGGATAGACGCCTTAACACCCACCTCCGGGAAGAAGCTTTCAAAGCAGCTGGCAGCCTCAGGGGGGCTGCGCCTCGGGGCCTGCCTGCGGGCCTCTGTGAGCAAGGTGAAGGAGCCTCTAACGGGCAGAGGAGTTCTGCCCTTCAGAGTCACTTTTGAAAATCACTGCCCTGAGGGATAAATGTCCTTGTCAAGCAAAGTGCACTGCTTGTGTCTACCCTTGGTGACACTCAGGGGCTCAGATGCTGGCACAGCAAAGGCAGGAAGGTGAGCCCCACCAAAGCTACCCTCAAAGTCACCTTGGACAGCTCCTGACTGCAGTTCCCTGCTCTGCACACCAGCTCTGATGGGTCCTAGCCACGCACAGGTTTCATACAGTCCTGCCCATCTGCCTACCTGGTTTCTCCTCGGAAATAAAAAGAATCATGGGAGCCAGGCATGGCGGCGCACGCATTTAATTAAGCCCAGCACTTGGGAGGCAGAGGTAGGAGGATTGCCAGCCTGAGACTACATAGTTAATAGTAAAAAACAAACGGGCTGGAGAGATGGCTTAGCGGATAAGGCGCCTGCCTGCTAAGCCTAAGAACACTGGTTCCAATCTCCAGCAGTTCCAATCTCCAGGTCCCACGTTTAGCCAGATGCAAAGTGACGCAAGGGCGCAATGCCGCACTTGACCACAAGGGGGCGCACACATCTGTATTTCATTCACAGCAGCTGAGAGACTGCTGGCGCGCACATCTCTGTCTCCCTCTCCCTCTCTGTCTATCTCTCTGTGTCTCTCTCTCCAAAAATAAATAAAAAATAATAAAAAAATTAAAAAACAAACAAACAAACAAAAATCACAGGGAATGGAGAGACGGCTCAGCGTTCAAAGGCACGTGCTTACAAAGCCCGATGGCCCTGGTTTGTTTCCTCAGTACCCACATAAAGCCAGATGCGCAAAGTGGCACATGCATCTGCAGTTTGTAGCGGTGAAAGGGCCTGGTGCACCCCATTCATTCTGTCTCTCATAAATAAAAATAAATAAAATTTTTGGATTTTTTCAAGGTAGGGTCTCACCTAGCCCAGGCTGACCATAAAGTCATTCTGTAGCCCCAGGCTGGCCTTGAACTCACAGGGATCCTCCTACCTCTGCCGTCTCAGGGTGGCCTCGAACTCATGGCGATCCTCCTACCTCTGCCTCCCAAGTGCTGGGATTAAAGGTGTGCACCACCATGCCCGGCTGTTCCCCCCCGGGAAGGATCTCACTCTAGCCCAGGCAGACCTGGAATTCACTATATAGTCTCAGGGTGGCCTTGAACTCACAGAGATCGCCTTCTGAGTGCTGGGATTAAAGGCATGGTCTACCATGCCCACCTCTAAATAAAATAATTTTTAAAAATATTTTGGTTTAGCCATTAAGGCGCTTGCCTGCAAAGCCAAAGGTCCCAGGTTTGAGTCCCAAGGGCCCACGTAAACCAGATGCACAAGGTGGTGCCTGCGTCTGGAGTTCATTTGCAGGGCTGGAGGCACGCTCATATTCTCTCTCTCTCTCTCTCTATGCTTATTTTTCTATCTCAAATTTAAAAAAAGAATTTTAAGATTATAAGGGCTGAGGATGTGGCTCAGTTGGTATAATGCTCGTCTAGCATACACGAAGCCTTGGGTTCAATCCTTAGCACCACATAAACTGGTCCTGGAGGACAAGCCTGTCACCCTAGCTCTCAGAAGTACAGGCAGAAGCTGGGTGTGATGGTGGCGCAGGCCTTTAATCCCAAGCACTTGGGAGGTAGAGGTAGGAGGATCACCGTGAGTTCGAGGCCACCCTGAGACTACATAGTGAATTCCAGGTCAGCCTGGGCTAGAGTGAGACCCTGCCTCGAAAAACAAAAACCAAAGAAAGTACAGGTGGAGGGATCATAGGTTCAAGGTCATGTTCAACTACGTGGGCTATGTGAGACCCCGTCTCAGAACACAAAACAAAACAAGTCCCCTACTATCTTGTCCCTGTTTTCTGAGATCTCCACAGACCCGTCGGGGTTATTTATCACTGTCCCAGAGGGGAAATAATGATTCACCCAAGACTCCAGTCTAGGTTCGGGTCTGATTCCAGAATATTCTTCCCACCTCTTGCCCACACATAGACAAGCCCAGCTGCTTCTACCAGGGTACCACACTCTCTTGCCACTGCACCTCTAAACACGCTTTTCCCTCCCATACACCCTGGCCTTCCACCTCCTCCACGTCTTCTCTCGTTTTCTAGTGTGCGTGCATGCGCGTGCCCGTGTATGGGGTCTGCAGATGGGTGTGGACGCCACAGAGACATGTCAGGCGTCCTCCTCCTCCTCTGTCACTCTTCCACCCTGTTTCCCTGAGACAGCTTCTTTCGCTGACCCCATTTGTTCCATTAAATTGGCTGACCAGGAAGCCTCAAATGATCCTTTCATCTCTGTCCACCGCCCTCCCACAATCTTAGTGCTGGGGTTACAGGCATGTACAGTCATGCCTGGCTTTTTAAAAGATATTCATTTATTTGTAAGCAGAGAGACAGGGAATGAACAAACGGCCACACCACAGCCTCTTGCCACCGCCAACAAACTCCAGATGCCTGTGCCACTTTGTGCATCTGGCTTTATGTGGGTTCTGGGGGAATCAAATCCAGGCCAGCCCAGGTCAGCAGACTTTGCAAGAGAGCGCCTCTAACCGTTGAGCCATCTCCCCAGCCCTCGGTCTGGCTTTTTTTTTTTTTTTTTTTTTTTTTTTTTTTTGGAGAGAGGAAGAGAGAGATAGAGACAGACAGAGATGGGCGCGCCAGCTGCCTGTCAACTGCTGTGAATGAACTTCAGATGTGTGTGCCCCCTTGTGGGCAAGTGCAGCATTGTGCCCTTGCATCACTTTGCATCTGGCTAAACGTGGGACCTGGAGAATTGAATGGCGTTCTTAGGCTTCACAGGCAAGCGCCTTAACCACTGAGCCATCTCTCCAGCCCCTATGTCTAGCTTTTAACGTGTGTACTGGTGATCTGAACTCAGTTCTCCTATTTACAACACACACACTCTTACCCACTGAACCATCTCCCCAGCTTCTTTTTCCTTTTCAGTTTTTTAAAAATATTTTATTTATTTATTTGAGGGAGAGAGGCAGATAGAGAATGGGCATGTCAGGGCCTCCAGATACATACAACCACCTTGTGTATCTGGCTTATGTGGGTAATGGGGAATCAAACCTAGGTCCTTAGGCTTCGCAGGCAAGCACCTTACCCGCTAAGCCATTTCTCCAGCCCTTGTTTTGTTTTTTTCCAAGGTAGGGTCTCGCTCTAGCCCAGGCTGACCTGGAACTCACTCTAGTAGTCTCAGGCTTGCCTTGAACTCACAACAAAGCTCCTACTTCTGCCTCCTGGGTGCTAGCATTAAAGGCAATGCACCACCATGCCTGGCCCCCTTAAACTTATTTATTTATTTATTTGAGAAACAGAGAGAGGCAGATAGAGAGAGAGAGAGAGAGAACGGGCATGCAAGGCCTCCAGCCACTGCAAACAAACTCCAGATGCATGTGGCACCTTGTGCATCTGGCTTATGTGGGTCCTGGAGAATCGAACCTGGGTCCTTAGGCTTCACAGGCAACTGCCTTGACCACTAAACCGTATCTCCAGTCTCTAAATTTTATTAATGTTTTTGCACATGCATAGTATACGTGGTGGTGGAGGAGGTGTGTGTGTGTGTGCGTGCGCGCACGTGCATGCATGCATGCGCACCAACCTCCTACCTCTGCCTCCAGAGTGCTGGGATCAAAGGTGTGCGCCACCACTCAGGCGCTCTCTCTCTCTCTCTTTTTTAAAAATATTTTATTATTTATTTATTTATTTGAGAGAGAGAGATACAGAAATAGGCAGGTAGAGAGAATGGGTGTGCCAGGGCCTCCAGCCACTGCAGACGAACTCCAGATGCATGCACCCCCCTGTGCATCTGGCTTATGTGGGTCCTGGAGAATCGAGCCTCGAACCGTGGTCCTTAGGCTCCATAGGCAAGCGTTTAACCGCTAAGCCATCTCTCCAGCCCCTCTCTCTCTCTTTTTGGAGACAGGGTCTATGTAGTCCTGGGTGGCTTGACACCCACTACACAAACCAAGCTGGCCTCAAACTTACTTCAATCCTTCTGCCTCCAACCATTGCATGCTACTGAGGGAGAGATTTCAGGCAAGTGCCATCATGCCCAGCTTTGGCTGGGGATCAAACCCAGGGCTTCATACATGCGAGGTAAGCATTCTACCAACGGAGCCCCAGCCCAAGCCCCAACAGACAGCTCCTGATGAAGTGCAGTGTGCCAGCCCTCCCTGGCAGTGCTGGGCAGATTGCAAAGTGAGGCACAGTCTTTGCTCTTACTTCTCCCTCCTGCTGAAAGCCATTCTTCAAAGCTTTACGCATGATGAGAGGCCTTTTGCAAAGTGGGACCCAAGAGACAGGACATACCAGTGTGCTTTCCCTGTCAGGCCCAGGATGCTCCTGGTCCCCGGTAACCAGTACACCTTTCACCCTTCACCTCTGCTAAGTGCTGGCCTGGTCCTGCCTTGCCCTGCCTCCCTTGCCCACTTGGCGGCCCTTTCCCCAGAGCCAGCCTGCCATACCCTGTTGATGAGCTCGCCGACCATGCCCGTCCAGGAGCCGTTGGGTTCCGGCGCCCCGTAAAGCCCGTCCTCCACCAAGCGCAGGCGGTAGCGGAAACGCAGCAGCTCGGCCAGCTCCCGCAGCATGTCCACGCAGAAGCCCTCGAAGCGCTCGTTCCCCGACAGGGCCTGGAAGTTGGGCCTGCGCATAACATATGGGTTCTCCTGGATGAGCGAGAGAAAACCGCGGTCAGAGACTGGGCATCTGGGGGCCCAGTCGGAGAGATTCTGGAGCCTGAGCAGAGCCCAAGGACTTATAGAGGGAATCTGTCCCCAGAGTGGGAATGACAAACTTACTGTACGCATGTGTGTGTGTGTGTGTGTTATGTGTTCACACATCTGTATACAGATGCATATGCACTAGAGGTTAGAGGTCGACGACATACGATGTCTCCCTCACTCTCCACCTTGTTATTTAAATTTTGTTATTAATATTTTATCTGTGGGGCTGGAAAGATGGCTTAGCGGTTAAGGCGCCTGCCTGCTAAGCCTAAGAACGCTGGTTCCAATCTCCAGCGGTTCCAATCTCCAGGTCCCACGTTTAGCCAGATGCAAAGTGACGCAAGGGTGCAATGCCGCACTTGACCACAAGGGGGCGCACACATCTGGATTTCGTTCACAGCAGCTGAGACACTGCTGGCACGCCCATCTCTATCTGTTTTCCTCTTCTTCTCGCTCTCTCTCTGTGTCTCTCTCCAAAAAAAAATATATATATATTTTATTTGTGAGCAGAGAGAGAGAACGGGTGTGCCAGGTCCTCTTGCTGCTGCAAATGAACTCCAGATGCATGCGCCACTTTGTACCACCTGGGGCCGCAAACTTTGTAGGCAAACACCTTTAACTCCTGACCATTTCCTCAGCTCCCTTAAAGTTTTTATTACTTTTTAAAAATTTATTTATGAGAGACAGAGAGAGGGAAAGAGAGAGGGAGAATGAGAATGGGAGCACCAGGGCCTCCAGCCACTGCAAACAAACTCCAGGCGTGTGTGCCCTCCTTGTGCATCTGGCTTAAGTGGGGCCTGGAGAATCGAACGTGGGTCCTTAAGCTTCGCAGGCATGTGCCTTAACCGCTAAGCCATCTCTCCAGCCCTAATAATTTTTTTTTTTTTTGGTTTTGCAAGGTATGGTCTCACTCTGGTCCAGGCTGATCTGGAATTAACTATGTAGTCTCAGGGTGACCTCGAACTCTCGGCGATCCTCCTACCTCTGCCTCCCGAGTGCTGGGATTAAAGGCGTGTGCCACCACGCCCGGCTCCTAATAATTTTTTTTTTGCATGTGCATAGTATGTGTGGTGGTGGTTGTATGTGTGTGTGGTGTATACACACACGCATGTACTGATGCAACACCCTTGAGTATATGACTGCAGAGACCTGAGGACACATCACTTGCCCCCCTCCCCCGTGGTTTTCCTTCAGACAGGGTATCTTACTAATTCAGGAGCTTGCTGTTTTCCAGCAAGCCCTAGCAGCTCTCTGGTTTCTGCTCCCCACAGGACTGGGGTCACACCCAGATGTTTATGTGAGTGCTGGGATAGTTGAACTAAAGTAAGTGATCTCAGGCCCCAGTAGACACTCACACTTATACAAGAAGTGCACTTAGGGCTGGAGAGATGGCGCTTGTCTGTGAAGCCTAAGAACCCAAGTTCGACTCTCCAGATCCCACGTTAAGCCAGGCACACAAAGGTGAGGCAAGCACAAGGCTGCACATGCCCACTAGGTGGCGCAAGTGTCTGGAGTTTGATTACAGTGGCTGAGGGCCCTGGTGCACCAATTCTCTCTCTCTATGTCTCTGTGTGTGTGTCTCTCTCTCTCTCACTAGCTCTCTCTAAAAGTACACTTAACTACTAAGTCATCTCTCTAGCCCCTCCACCTTTTTTTTTTTTTTTTTTTTTTTTTTTTGAGGTAGGGTCTCACTCTGGCCCAGGCTGACCTGGAATTCACTTGGTAGTTTCAGGGTGGTCTTGAACTCATGCCGATCCTCCTACCTCTGCCTCCCGAGTGCTGGGATTAAAGGCGTGCGCCACCACGCCTGGCTCACAAGGGAGACATTTCAATCTCCATAGACTACCCAGTGTTCACTGGTCTCCAACTGAAATACCCAAAGAACTTCAGAGAACATCTGACTGTGACGGGACTTTATGAAGCTAGAACAAAACAATCCTAGGGGCCCACAGCGCACTGTGGTATCGCTCACTCCGTAACTCACACCCACCTCCCCCACCACCACACGCAAGCACACAGGTAAGTGACGTCATTCCACAAAAGTCTGTTTTTGGTGACTGTCGCTAGCGCACAGATATCCTCAACTCGGCTCTTCATTTTTTTTCCCCCCACACTAAACTCACTAAACCACCTTCATGAGCTACCAATGGGCCAAAGAGGGATTCCCCCACACACACACACAGGATTTCACTCGAGCCCAAAGCTATAGCATGAGGGAAGCAGGCCGGAGGACACGCCAGATGGTGCAACTGCAGACAATTTGGAAGCCTAGATTGTTTTGAAAATCTCCTGATTATGAATGTTAGCAACCAAAATTCTAATAATCTTTGGGTTATTTTTTTCTCATTGTTTTTTTTTTTTTTTTTCAAGCCACACAGACACAGTCAGTTTGGAATCTCTGACTTTTGCTGTACTGATGATCTGATCTTTTCTTTCTTTCTTTCTTTCTTTTTTTTTTTTTTGGTTTTTCGAGGTAGGTAGGTTTATTTATTTATTTGAGAGAGAGAGAGAGAGCAAGTATAGGCATGACAGGTCCTTCTGCTGCTGCAAATGAACTCCAGATGTATGTGACACACTGTGCATCTGTCTGGCTTTGGTGATAACAATTTACAGTGGTTACCATGTGAGTCCTTCCTTCCTTCCCACTTGTTTTCTGAATGCTTTCTAGATTATAACTTTAATTTTTTTTTTTTTTTGAGGCAAGCCCAACAGACTGGCCTTTTTCTAATGCAAGAGAAAGAGAATTGGCACACCATGGCCTCCAGCTACTGCAACTGAACTCCAGACGCATGTACCTCCTAGTGGGCATGGGCAACCTTGAGCATTTGCATCACCTTGCATCTGACTTACGTGGGACCTGGAGAGTCGAACATGGGTCCTTAGGCTTGGCAGGCAAGTACCTTAACCGCTAAGCCATCTCTCTATCTCTCTAAATTACAACTTTAAATCATTACAAAAGTCCAAGGTAAGCATTACTAGACATCCCCTCCCCTTCTCCCCAGAGCTGAGAACTGAACCAAGGGCCTTGAAGGTGCTGGGTAAGTGTTCCATCACTGAGCAACAACTTGGCCCCTCATTGGTGAATTCCAGACAAGCACTCCTCTGGTTAGGTAACAACCAGCCCTCTTTTTACATATATGTATGAGAGAGTTGGAAAGAGAGAGAGGGACAGATAGAGAATGGGTGCACCAGCAGCCTCTCAGCCGCTGTGAATGAACTCCAGACGTGTGCACCCCCTTGTGGGCAAGTGCGGCATTGCGCCCTTGGGTCACTACATCTGGATAAATGTGGGACCTGGAGAATCAAATGGCGTTCTTAGGCTTGGCAGGCAGGCACCTTAACCGCTAAGTCATCTCTCCAGCCCCTTTTCCATTTTTTTGTTTGATGATTTTCAAGATAAGGTCTCACTCTAGCCCAGGCTCACCTGGAACTCACTCTGTACACTGGCCTCAAACTCAAGGCGATCTTCCTACCTCCTCTGCCTCCTGCGTGCTGGGACTGAGGGTGTGCACCACCACACCAGGCTTACTTTCCATTTCGAGACAGGATCTGAAGGCCCAGGTTGGCCTTGAAGTCACACTGCAGCCCAGGCAGGCCTTCCGTGTTCAATCCTTCTGCCTGAATCTCCTAAGTATCTGGGATTACAGGCCTGCACCCATAGGCTTAATGACCAGGCTTGGGTTTTTTTTTTTTTTTTTTTTTTTTTTGAGAGGCAGAAAGAGGCAGAGAGAGATAGAGACAGATAGAGAATGGGTGCACTGGCAGTCTCTCAGCTGCTATGAATGAACTCCAGATGCGTGCGCCCCCTTGTGGTCAAGTGCGGCATTGCGCACTTGCGTCACTTTGCATCTGGCTAAACGTGGGACCTGGAGATTGGAACAGGAGTTGTTAGGCTTAGCAGGCAGGCGCCTTAACCGCTAAGCCATCTCTCCAGCCCCAGGCTCGTTTTTACACATGTACACTGAGAGGGAAATTGACCTCTGTCACTTTTCAGAACTCCTGAGCTCTGCCAAAGATGTGGCCGTAACATTTTGCTGCCTTTTCCTTTTTTTTTTTCTTTTTCTTTTCTTTTTTTTTTTTTTTGGTTTTGCGAGGTAGGGTCTCACTCTGGTCCAGGCTGACCTGGAATTCACTATGTAGTCTCAGGGTGGCCTTGAACTCACGGCGATCCTCCTACCTCTGCCTCCCAAGTGCTGGGATGAAAGGCGTGCGCCACCACGCCCGGCTTGCCTTTTCTATCAATGGGTAGCAGCCGGGAGGATGTGGGAGAAGTGAGGCTGAGAGAATTCCAGATCCCTAATAGATGTCCAAGCAGCTCGAGACCTCCACATAAAGAAGCCCAGGCCAGCCGCTGGCACCCAGATATTCTGGACACTTCAGTGCAGCTGGCCACCAGTGGAATGTAGCCAGCGAGTATGGATGGGGGGAGGCAATAGACGGGCTGAGAATGGCTCCATCAACCCATCACATCTTGAGAAATAACCAATCATTATTAAGTCTTTTTCTTGGGGTGGCTTGTTACAAAGCCAGAGACAGATCCCCTTCTCTCATGAGGCCACATTATGTCACAAGCCCTGTACTACCAGACTGCCCCCCCCCCAAAGCTGAGGGATGACAGAACGGACAGAATGGAGAAAGCCCAGTGTTTCTCTCTCTCTCTGTCTCTCTCTCTCTCTGTGTGTGTGTGTGTGTGTGTGTGTGTCCCCAAATTGCTTCTCTAAATCCAAAATTATGGAACTGGGAGCAGGAATGTGAGATAATACTATTAATAGCGGTAGCAGCTAGCATTTCTCGTGGGCTTGCTGTGTGACAGCTCCGTGAGCGTGGGAGGCCAGCATTATTACCTCTGGGTTAAAGCTGAGGACAACGGGAGAGCTGAGAAGCGGAGTCGTAAGCCAATGAGGCTCTAAAGCCCCAAAGCTCTGCTCTTAAGCCCTGTGCCAGACTGAGCTCAGGACAGCAGAACCGGGGAGTGGACATGGGAGAAGCCAGACACAGTGATGGGGACACTGGAGAATCAGAAACCAGTGATTCTTAGAGCTAAGTAGTCCTGCGGAAGCCAGGATGCTCTCCGACAGCCTTCCTGGTATCCAGAGAAGAAACTCAAGGCTAGGGAGACAATTCGTACAGCCCAAGGCCACCAGCAGAGCAGAGGGCAGGAGAGACAGGACAGAGCTGAGATCCATACAGGGGCTGTACATGCCAAAGCTCTTTTTCAATCATGATCATCAAAGGAAAGATTTAGGCACTTCTCCATGGGAAGGAATTGCTGCCTGGTACCACAAACCTCATCAAATGCTTATGCCTGAGGAAGTCATAAGCCCTCAGAAGGCAACTACTCCTGTTGTCTGGCTAAACGGATATATCATATCCATTAAACTGCCCTCTAAAGATTTAGGTTTATGCCCATACATTAGTGTGATTCTCACTTTGGCTTAGAGAAGCTTCTCTTTTCAGATGATGGTGACCAGATGATGGTGACCCAGCACTGGGAGGCAGAGGTAGGAGGATCGCCGAGAGTTCGAGGCCACCCTGAGACTACATAGTGAATTCCAAAACCCTCATCAAAAAAAAAAAAAAAAACTCATCAAAGTGCTAAGAAGTGACAGTGGAGTGATCAGCACTAAGTGAGATATCTCTATCACACCTTCCAAGGCTCAGGGACCATTGCAGAAGAGGTGGCAGAAAGAATGTAAGAGCCGGGCTGGAGAAACGGCTTAGTGGTTAAGTGCTTGCCTGTGAAGCCTAAGGACCCCAGTTCGAGGCTCAATTCCCCAGGCCCCACATAAGCCAGGTGCACAAGGTGGCGCATGCATCTGGAGTTTGTCTGCAATGGGTGGAGGCCCTGGAACACCCATATTCTCTCCCTCTCCCTCTCTCTCTTAAATGAATGAATGAATAAAAGTTAAAAAGAAAGATTTAGAAACTTTAAATGCAAGGGCTCCTGGAAGGAGCGTAGATATAAGAAAATCATTACAGTAAGTGTCTAGAGCCTGAAGTCGAGTCCCCAGTCCCTGCTGTAATGATTTTCTTATTCCTACACTCCTGTGGCTAGCTAGCTAATCACTGGGTCCTCCCACCTCTGCCTCCTGAGTGCTGGGATTAAAGGCGTGCGCCACCACGCCCGGTTTAGACACTCACAATGGAAGGTTTAAAGGTCCTTGTAGTATTTGGGGGGCGGGAGTTGGATATTAGGATTGAATCCAAGGCTTCCCACATGTCAGGCCAGCACTTGATCACTCAGCTACATACCCCATCCACTTTTTTTTTTTTTTTTTTTTTTTGGTTTTGCGAGGTAGGGTCTCACTCTGGTCCCGGCTGACCTGGAATAACTATGTAGTCTCAGGGTGGCCTTGAACTCTCAATGATCCTCCTACTTCTGCCTCCCGAGTGCTGGGATTAAAGGCGTGCGCCACCACGCCCGGCCCCATCCACTTTTTAAAATATTTTATTTATTTATTTTATTTGAGAGAGAGAAAGACAAGGAAGGGAGAGAAAGAGGCAGATAGAGAGAATGGGCACGTCAGGGCCTCCAGATGCATGTGCCACTTTGTGCATCTGGCTTACGTGGGTCCTGGGGAGTTCAACCTGGGTCCTTTGGCTTTACAGGCAAGCTCCTTAACTGCTAAGTCATCTCTCCAAGCCCTTTTTACTTCATATTTTGAGAAGGAATCTCACTAAGTTGCTCAGGCAGACCTTGAACTTTTGTTATTGTTGTTGTTTTCAATGTAGAGTCTCACTCTATCCCAGGCTGACCTGGCACTCACTCTGTAGTCCCAGGCTGGCCTCCAACTCACAGCGATCCTCCTGCCTCTGCCTCCAGAGTGCTGGGATCAAAGGCGTGCGCCACTCACCACTATGCCGGCAAGGCCTTGAATTTTTGGCCCTCCTTACCTCAGCCTCTGGAGTAACTGGGATTACAGGCCTGTACCAAAAGACCAAACCTCCACAAGGAAGGTCTTAATATCTTATTTATTGAAGAGACAAAGAGAAAGCAGCAGACAGGGGCAGGAGGGGGGAGGGAGAGGGAGAATGGGTATGCCAGGGCCTCTAGCCACTGCAAATCAACTTCAGATACATGCGCCAACCTTGTGCATGTTGCTTTATGTGGGTCCTGGGAAATCGAACCTGGGTCCTTAGGCTTTCCAGGCAAGCGCCTTAACCACTAAGCCATCTCCCCAGCCCCACAAGGAGGCGCTTGTCCAAGAACTTCAGATTTCTTCCAAAATAATCTCATGCAGAGGTCCTACATTGAGGGCAGGCAGGGGGATGCTACTAGAGCCAGTTCTAAGAATCCGTCCCTGTCACAAATGGCCTCATATCTAGCCTCAAAAATAAAGAAATAACTAAAACACCATGGGTCTGAGAAACATCTGACAGCAGGGCCTGGGGTGGGAACAAAGGCTGAAAGAGCCTCATTTGGAAGGAGCTAGAGAGATCATCAATGTCATAAAAGAGTTCCAGGCAATTACTAAAATAGTAAGGGCTGTAAGATATATTAAGAGGGGGAAAAACAAGGCTCCGAACAACGTGTACAGTACTCTATTCTTTGTGAAAGAAAGAGGGGGATGTACTTGTACATACATAGACATTTCTGGAAGATTGGTGGACTCTAAAAAAGAAAAATGAGGGGCCTGGGAGGAATGAAGACTGATTTTTTTTCTTTCTTTCCTTTTTTTTTTTTTTCGAGGTAGAGTTTCACTCTGGCCCAGGCTGACCTGGAATTCACTATGTAGTCTCAGGCTGGCCTTGAACTCACGCCAATCCTCCTACTTCTGCCTTCTGGGTGCTGGGATTAAAGGTGTGCACCACCACACACGGCTTGATTTCTGTATGCATTTATTTTTTAACTTTATTTATGAGAGAGAGAAAGAATGGGTGCCCCAGGGCCTTTAGCCACTGTAAATGAACTCCAGACACATGTGCCACCTTGTGCATCTGGCTTACATGGGTCCTGAGGAATTGAACCTGGGTTCTTTGGCTTCACAGGCAAATGCCTTAAACACTAAGCCATCTCTCCAGACCCTGATTTTATTTTTTAAATTATTTCCTTTAATGCTCTGAAATTCTCTTTTACCTAGATTTGTCTTATCGTTTATCTCCCACCCAATATCATGAAATTTATGTTTGTTTTGGTTTCTTTTTTTTTTTTTTTTTTTTTTTTTTTTTTTTTCGAAAAAGGCTGACCTGGAATTAACTATTTGGCCTCGATTTACCTCTGCCTCCCGAGTGCTGGGATTAAAGAGCCACCACGAAAAAAGATTTTATTTATTTATGAGAGAGAGAGAGAGAGGTGGACAGAAAGAGGCAGAGAGAGAGAGAAGAGAGAATGGGCACACCAGGGCCTCCAGCCACTTCAAACGAACTCCAGATGCATGTGTCCCCTTGTGCATCTGGCTTACATGGGTCCTGGGGAATTGAGCCTTGAACCAGGATCCTTAGGCTTCACAGACAAGCGCTTAACTGCTACTCAATCTCTCCAGCCCCATGGTTTCTTTTTATTTTTTGGTTTTTTTGAGGTAGAATCCACAGTGAGGGGCTGGGGGTGTGGCTCAGCGGTAGAGCCCTTGTCTAGAATCCACAGTGAGGGGCTGGGGGCGTGGCTCAGCGGTAGAGCCCTTGTCTAGAATCCACAGTGAGGGGCTGGGGGCGTGGCTCAGCGGTAGAGCCCTTGTCTAGAATCCACAGTGAGGGGCTGGGGCGTGGCTCAGCGGTAGAGCCCTTGTCTAGAATCCACAGTGAGGGGCTGGGGGTGCGGATCAGCGGTAGAGCCCTTGTCTAGAATCCACAGTGAGGGGCTGGGGGCGTGGTCAGCGGTAGATCACTTGTCTAGAATCCACAGTGAGGAGCTGGGGGCGTGGCTCAGCGGTAGAGCACTTGTCTAGAATCCACAGTGAGGGGCTGGGGGCGTGGCTCAGCGGTAGATCACTTGTCTAGAATCCACAGTGAGGAGCTGGGGGCGTGGCTCAGCGGTAGAGCACTTGTCTAGAATCCACAGTGAGGGCTGGGGCGTGGCTCAGCGGTAGAGCACTTGTCTAGAATCCACAGTGAGGGCTGGGGCGTGGCTCAGGGTAGAGCCCTTGTCTAGAATCCACAGTGAGGGGCTGGGGCGTGGCTCAGAGAGCCTTGTCTAGAATCCACAGTGAGGGGCTGGGGCGTGGCTCAGCGGTAGAGCACTTGTCTAGAATCCACAGTGAGGGGCTGGGGCGTGGCTCAGCGGCCCTTGTCTAGAATCCACAGTGAGGGGCTGGGGGCGTGGCTCAGCGGTAGAGCCCTTGTCTAGAATCCACAGTGAGGGGCTGGGGGCATGGCTCAGCCCTAGAGTGCTTGTCTATATCCCACCAATGAGTCACTTGAGTTCAGTCTCACAGGGGAGAGGGAATGACTTCTCGAAAGTAAAAGTAAAAAATTACAATAAGGAGGCTTTGAGAGATGGTTAAGACACTTGACTGCAAAGCCAAAGGACGCAGGTTCAATTCCCCAGGACCCACGTAAGTGCAGGCACACGCATGTGGAGTTCATTTGCAGTGGCTGGAGACCCTGGTGCACCCATTCTGTCTGTCTGTCTGTCTGTCTCTCTCTCTCTGCCTATTTCTCTCCCTCTCTTAAATAAATAAATTTTTAAAATTGCAATAAGGTAGTTCCTCACACGCCCCTTGCCTTTCGTGCACATCCACGACAGGCTGGAGTGCACTTTACCTGACTCGGATCCAGCCCACGTCCTTCACTCTGTTGTGTGTGCTTTATCCCCTCACATGGAAGGAAGGCGCTAGGGACAGTACAGAGAGTGCTTGCTCAGGACACACAGTGTGGATGGCAGTGCTGGGCCCTGAACACAGCCCTCAGGAATACAGGACAAAGCAGAAATGGAGGTATCATGGTACAAAGGATAAGCACGTTGGCACTGGCACCTCTGGTTAGGTGACCGCTGGCATGGCACTTAACCCTCCTACACCTTAGCTTGTTTTTGTTGTTGTTGTTGTTGTTTTGTTTTCCGAGGTAGGGTCTCACTCTAGCCCAGGCTGACCTGGAATTCACTATGTAGTCTCAGGGTGGCCTCAAACTCACAGCGATCCTCCTACCTCTGCCTCCCAAGTGCTGGGATTAAAGGCGTGCTCCACCACCCCGGCTGCTTGCCTTAGCTTCTTTATCTGAAGGTCGGCGGCGTCACAGAGGTACTGAGCACGTGCTGCTGGGTAGGCCCCATCAACGCGCTCACCTTGTGCTCAGAGGTGAACCACCAGGATCACTCGCGGCTGCTCACACCAAGCATGCACACACTTCCTCCAGCCTCTCCTTCAGCTCCTCCTTTCTCTGGGAATACCCAGGTTGGAATGACTGTCAGTCACCTGGGCCAGCCTGAGGATTGCCTCCTCCAGGGTCCCTCAAGAGCACCCGTAACTCACCTCTGCGCAAGGCCAGGAACACGGCAGCTTCACCAAGTACTTGTGGAACGAAGGGATAAACCAATCCATCAAGAGGACGGAGCTGGCCTGGAGAGATGGCTCAGCGGTTAAGGCGCTTGCCTGCAAAGCCTAATGATCTGGGTTTGATCCCCCGGGACCTATGCAAAGCCAGGTGCACAAAGTGGTGCATGTATCTGGAGCTCGTTTGCTGCAGCTAGAGGCCCTGGCACACTCATTCTCTCTCTCATTCCCTCCTTGCAAACAAATAAATACATATTAACGAAAAATAGCTGGGCATGGTGGCGCACGCCTTGAATCCGAGCACTTGGGAGGCAGAGGTAGGAGGATCACTGTGAGTTCGAGGCCACCCTGAGACTACAGAGTGAATTACAGGTCAGCCTGAGGTAGAGCGAGACCCTACCTCAGAAAGAAAGAAAGAAAGAAAGAAAGAAAGAAAGAAAGAAAGAAAGAAAGAAAGAAAGAAAGAAAGAAAGAAAGAAAGAGAGGGAGAGAGAGAGAGAGAGAGGGAGGGAGGGAGGGGGGGAGGGGGGGGGGGGGAGGGGAGGGGAGGGGAGGGGAGGGGAGGGGAGGGGAGGGAAGGGAAGGGAAGGGAAGGGAAGGGAAGGGAAGGGAAGGGAAGGGAAGGGAAGGGAGGAAAGGAAAGGAAAAATAACAGGGTGGACCTCTTGTAGCAGTACATGAGGAAGAGATCTTAACGACCTCTGTCTGACCTCTGCCCCTGCTCCCCACCGAATTCCCATCTCAGCTGCTTACAGGATGTGTCAGAGATGGACTTCTTGCCACCCACAGAGGTGCCCACAGCTCCCTGCCAAGCCAGGCCTCAGGCCCCTCAGTGGGGCTGTCAGGAAGCGTCTGACTTCCAGTCTGCCATCTGTCTCTCTGCAAGAGGCTCACTGGCCCTTCTCCAGGGGGACTCGAAGTCTGCCTTAAGTCAGGAGTTCCCTGGGGACCCAGGGCCTCGAATGCTCTGTGGAACCCTCCGGAAATCCCCTCTGAACTCTGGCATGCCGGCAATTAGCTCTGCCCAGCTCACAGTACTGCTACGGACAAGCGAGGCTGCAGGCCACGGATGTCACTGCCTCCGGAAGCCCCTGTGTGTTATCCCCACGGTGCCTGACGGGAGGCAGCAGGGTGCATCTGAGGGGGACAGATTCAGATCCTTATGCTTTATCTAGCCAAGAATTCGCGGCGTGACTCTGCTTACTGTCCACAGGGGGGAAATGACGACACCAACCTCACGGGGCAGCTGTGAGGTTTCAAGATTGATCCTTGGAGGCCGGGTGTGGTGGCGCACGCCTTTAATCCCAGCACTTGGGAGGCAGAGGTAGGAGGATCAACATGAGTTCAAAACCACCCTGAGACTACATAGTGAATTCCAGGTCAGCCTGGGCTAGAGTGAGACCCTACCTCGAAAAACAAAACAAAACAACAACAAGGAAACAACAACAAAAAAAAAACACTGACATTTAGAAAAGGCTTAACACTGTTTAGTTGTGCATCAGTTTTTTTTTCTTTGCCATTTTTGTTGTTGTTTTGAGCTAGGGTCTCATGTACCCCAGGCTAACTCATACTTGTTACATAGCTGAGGGTGACCCTTGGACGTCTGATCAAACCTAGAGTTTTGTGCATGACAGACGAGTACCTTATCAACTGAGCTACACGCCCAGCCCCTTGGCGAACCATTATTGACACACAAACCTCTCATCTCCCCTTAAGCAAAGTACAGGAGTCACGGCCCTTGCGCTACACAGTAACAGCTTTGGATGGTGCTCAGGTACAGGAAGGAACTGCAGAAGTCCCAGCACAGCGTTCAAGACTGACAGAGCTCAGAGACACGGCTTCGACCCTGGCTCTGACACGCACTTGCTGTGTGACCCAGGACACGTTGCGACCCCTTTCTGATCCTCAGTTTCCACGTTTATTTAATTGAAATATTTATTTATTTGAGAGAGAGGGAGAAAGGCAGAGAGAGGGAGGAAGTACAGAGAGAGAGAGGGAGAAAGAGGCAGATAGAGGGAGGGAGGGAGGTACAGAGAGAGAGAGAGAGAGAGAGAGAGAAGATGGGCGCACCAGGGCCTCCAGCCACTGCAAACAAACTCGAGATGCATGTGCCACTTTGTGCATTTGACTTATGTGGGTACTGGGGAATTGAACCTGGGTCCTTAGGCTTCAAATGCAAGTGCTTAACTCTCCAGCCCCACTTTTTTTTTTTTTTTTTTTTTTTTTTTTTTGAAGTAGGGTCTCACTTTAGTTCAGTCTGACCTGGAATTCACTCTGTAGTCTCAGGGTGGCCTTGAACTCACAGCGATCCTCCTACCTCTGCCTCCCGAGTGCTGGGATTAAAGGCGTGCGCCACCATGCCCGGCTTTTTTTTTTTTTTTTTTTTTTTTTTTTTTTTTTTGAGGTAGGGTTTCACGTTAGCCCAGGCTGACCAAGAATTCACTCTGTAGTCCCAGGCTGGTCTTGAACTCAGAACGGTCTGCCTACCTCTGCCTCTTAAGTGCTGGGATTAAAGATGTGTGCCACCATGCCTGGCTGAGTTTCCACATTTTTCAAGACGGACATTGACCAAGCTAGCATATGTCAACACTCTAGATTGGCAAGGGTGAGAAAATGATCATTCTAGGGATGGTGACCGTGAAGAACCTGCCGTGGGCAAGATCGTACAAGAAAGCCAGGACTTGGCTGAGAGGCCTAAGGACCCATGTTCAGCTCTCCAGATCCCACCGAAGCCAGATACACAAAGGTGAGGCGAGTGCAAGGTCGCAAGTGCCCACTAGGTGGCGCAAGTGCATGGAGTTCGAGTGCAGTGGCTGAGGGTCTGGTGCGCCAGTTCTCTCTCTCTTTCTCTGTCCCTCTCTAAAAGAAAGAAAATGAAAGAAAGAAGAAAGAAGAAAGAAAGAAAGAGAGAGAAAAGAAAAGAACGAAAGGAAGAGAAAGAAGGAAGGAAAGAAAGAAGGAAAGAAAAAAGAAAGAAAGAAAGAAAGAAAAAGAAGGAAAGAAAGAAAGAAAAAGAGAAAGAGAAAGAAAGAAAAAGAGAAAGAGAAAGGAAAGAAAGAGAGAAAGAAAGAAAGAAAAAAAAGAAAGGGAAAAAGAAAGAAAGAAAGAAAGAAAGGGAAAAAGAAAGAAAGAAAGAAAGGAAAGGAAGGAAAGGAAGAAAGGAAGGAAGGAAGGAAGGAAGGAAGGAGGGAAGGGAGGGAGGGAGGAAACAAAGAGAGAAAGACAGCCAGGACTGAATCTGGCTCCCATGGCACACTGTACTCTTTCTCCCTGTTCTGGCTGTGGTGACGCCTTGGTCACGGTTTGGGGTTAATGGTGCATGGAACATGTCCCCGGCTAATCTGCACACTGTTGGGCCTTGATAGAAACGGGCTGGACCTGTGAGGAGGCTGGCCTGAACTGTTGGACGTGGCCGGGGACCCTGGGCTGTGGGGTTGCAGCTGGCCCTATCGTCAGCAGTCCCTGGCAACGGTGACTGGCCTTCCCTACGTTGTAGGTTGTAGTGTACTGTCATCACCCAGAGTGGGTAGAACTGGCGAGGTCCTCCCCCTGGACCCCAAAAGGCTCTGGCCATTTCATAAGTCAGACTTTGCCCCCCACAGTTCCTGACCTTGTGGCTAGCTTCCCAAGAGACCCTTATGTGGCTGACGTCACGTAGCCTTCTCACCATCTCCCCCCACACACAGTTTTCTGCTAATCTCTTCTTCCGCCCTTCTCCTTCCCTTATCCTTCCCCCACCTAGATAACAGCCCATAAACTAAGTATTGGATCGCCATATAGTCTGTACGTGCCATCTCAACCTTCTCCAAGTGTTTATAAACCCACTCCCTTTTTAAAAATATTTTTTGGAGAGAGACAGACAGAGAGAGAGGGAGAGGAAGACAGATAGAGATGGGCGCGCCAGCAGTCTCTCAGCTGCTGTGAACAAAATCCAGATGCATGCACCCCCTTGTGGTCAAGTGCAGCATTGCACCATTGCATCATTTTGCATCTGGCTAAACGTGGGACCTGGAGATTGGAACTGTTGGAGATTGGAACCAGCGTTCTTAGGCTTAGGAGGCAGGCGCCTTAACGGCTAAGCCATCTCTCCAGCCCCCCTCTCCCCTTTTGAATAAACGAGTGCTGCCCATCAGACGGTCTCCCGGGTGCTTATTACCCGTCATCTTCGTTGCACTCGCCCGCTGTTCCAGGAACCTGCTTCCCTCCCAACTCCTCCCTCCCTCGCCTGGGACGTCGATGGTGGCCAACGCCCCCAGGAAACGGGAACGGTAAAGACCGGCAGCACCCAGCCCTGAACCACACAAGGTACTCTTCCCTGCCATGGTAGAGTTATGAGAGCCTGGGACACTATTCCAGGAAGACGGAGCATTGGAGTTCCCCCCCCCATGCCCCCTGCCCCATCTGGGCCACTCACCAGGATGGTCGTGACCACTAGCGTCTTGTTGGCCAGCGTCTGCGAAAGGTTGATGTCCAGGGTTGTGGCGTTCATGGCTAAGGTCCTGTTTGAGTACCACACCCCTATCTGGAAGTCAGAGAGTATTAGGGTCAGCAGAGGCCCTCTTGCCTTAGTATACAGCATTCTTGGGGCCACATCCCAGGGTGGAGGAGTCCCCCCTGGGCCTGCTTACCTCACGGTGGCCCTGCCGGGATTTCTCCAGGATACGCAAAGTGTAGTTGGTCCTCTGGCCTTTGCTGTTGAACTCGACCCGCCCGGTCAACCCGTCATACTCTACCTAGCAGGGCGGGAGGCGGGGCAGAGGGAGGGGAGGTGGGGTCCAGAGATGGGGGTAAGGCCCATGGCAATGTCCACACAGAAAGGCACAGAGACAGAGGTGGTAGAACAGGAGAGAAGGACCAAGATGGGTCACGGTCAAAGAGAAGGCACCACACAAGAAAAAGTGGAGATGGCAGACAGCAGTTAAGACCCGCCCCCGAGAGTACAGCGACAGGACAGTGGGCGTGAAAGGATGGGGTGCAGGGAGTCAGGTGCGGGTTAGAGGGGGGGAGAAGGCAGAGGACAGTTGGGTGGACACAGTCAGTGCCCCCACCTGAGGCAGCTGCTGCACCCCACCTCCTCCACGCACCCGCTCCCCTTGTTCCTGGCTCACCATGCGCAGGTAGTTCATGAGGCTGGTCCCGTGAGGCCAAATGTTGGCCGAAGTACAGGCCAGCGGCTTGACACCTATCTCCTGACTGCGGTTCAGCTCGCGGACGGCGCTCACCACCACGTGCACCGCATCGAACATCAGGGCAGCTGAGAGCTGGGGCAGAATGGGAAAGTGGCAGCTTAGACAGGGGACCCCAGAACCCCTCTGTGGTACTTATTATCCCCCCAAGCCTCGGACAACTGTCATTGTAAGAAATAGAAAACTTAGGGGCTGGAGAGATGGCTTCGCGGTTAAGGCGCATGCCTGCAAAGCCTAAGGACAGGGTTCGATTCTCCAGGTCCCACGTAAACCAGATGTACAAGGGGGTGCATGTGTCTGGAGTTGGTTTGCAATGGCTAGAGGCCCTGGCGCGCCCATTCTCACTCTCCCTCTCTCTCTTTCCCTCTCTCTGTCTCTGATAAATAAATAAATAAATAAATAAATAAATAAATAAATAAATAAATAAAATCTTTAAAAAAAGAATAGAAAACTTAGCCGGGCATGGTGGTGCTCGGGAGGCAGAGGTAGGAGGATTGTTGTGGGGTCAGGGCCAGCCTGAGACCCCATAGTGAATTTCAGGTCAGCCTGGGTTAGAGTGAGACCCTACCTCGAAAAAAATAAATAAATAAAATGAGAAAAGAGATGGGTCAGTGGCTAAGGAGGTTGCCTGCAAAAGCAAAGGACCCAGGTTCAATTCCCTAGTACACCTGCGATGTGTCTGGAATTTTTTGCAGTAGCTAGAGGCCCTGGCATGCCCATATTCTCTCTCTCTTTCTCTGCCTATGTGTGCAAATAAATAAAAATAATAAAAATAAAGTCAGGCATGGGGGCTTATGCCTTTAATTCCAGCACTCGGGAGGCAGAGGTAGGAGGATAGTCTTGAGTTCGAGACCAGCCTGAGATGACAGTGAATTCCAGGTCGGCCTGGGCTAGAGTGAGACCCTACCTTGGAAAACCAAAAAAAAAAAAAAAAAAGCCGGGAATGGTGGCACACGCTTTTAATCCCAGCACTCAGGAGGCAGAGGTAGGAGGATTGCCATGAGTTCCAGGCCTCCCTGAGACTACATAGTTAATTCCAGGTCAGCAGCCTGAGTTAGAGTGAGATCCTACCTCGAAACTAGAGAGAGGGCTGGAGAGATGGCTCAGCGGTTAAGGCGTTTGCCAGCAAAGCCAAAGGACAGACTTTCCATTCCCCAGTACCCAAGTAAAGCCAGATGCATAAGGTGGTGCATACATCTGGAGTTCATTTACAGTGGCTAGAGGCTCTGGCACACCCATATTCTCTCTTTCTCTCTGAAATAAATGAGTAACTAAAATATGTATTTAGAACAGACAGAAAACCAGGGCTGGAGAGACGGTCTAGTGGTTAAGGCGCTCACCTGCAAAAACAAAGGACCCAGGTTCAATTCCCCAGTACCCATGTAAACCAGATGCACAAGGTGGCACATGTGTCTGGACTTTGTTCACAGTGGCTAGAGGCCCTGGTGTGCCCATTCTCTGTCTTTCTCTCTCCCTATCTGCCTCATTCTCTCTCCCTTAAGTAAATAAATAAATAAATAAATAAATAAATAAATAAATAAAATAAAATAAAATAAAATAAAATAAAATAAAATAAAAATATAAAAAGAGCCGGGCGTGGTGGTGCACGCCTTTAATCCCAGCACTCGGGAGGCAGAGGTAGGAGGACTGCCGAGAGTTCAAGGCCACCCTGAGACTACATAGTTAATTCCAGGTCAGCCTGGGCCAGAGTGAGACCCAACCTCGAAAAACCAAAAAAATAATAATAATAATAAAATAAAATAAATAAAAAATAAAATAAAAAGAAAACTAGTAGCCGGGCGTGGTGGCGCATGCCTTTAATCCCAGCACTCGGGAGGCAGAGGTAGGAGGATCGCCGAGAGTTCGAGGCCACCCTGAGACTACATAGTTAATTCCAGGTCAGCCTGGACTAGAGTCAAAAAAAAAAAAAAAAAAAAAAAAAAAAGAAAACTAGAGACAGCTCTGGTGTCTTTTGGGGGACATGTGGATGACGGGGGGAAGTGTTCGTGTCCTCTGCCTTGGTGGGATTAGAATCTCTACTGGACTGCTTGGCCATGTGTGTTTGGGACAGGACATGACAAAGGTGGTTTTTGTTTTTGTTTTGTTTTTGCTTTTAAATTTATTTAGTTTAATTTATTTATTAAAGAGAGAGAGAGAGAGGGGCTGGAGAGATGGCTTAGCAGTTAAGGTGCCTGCCTGCTAAGCCTAAGAACCGGTTTCCAATCTCCAGGTCCCACATTTAGCCAGATGCAAAGTGACGCAAGGGCGCAATGCTGCACTTGCCCACAAGAGGGCGCACACATCTGGATTTCGTTCACAGCAGCTGAGAGACTGCTGGTGCGCCCATCTCTGTCTGTCTTCCTCTTCCCCTCACTCTGTCTCTCTCTGTCTCTCTCTACAAAAATAAAAAATAAAAATAAAAAAATTATTAAAAAGAGAGAGAGAGAGAGAGAGAATGAGCACACCAGGGCTTCCAGCCACTGCAAAGGAACTGCAGACACATGCACCATCTTGTGTAACTGGCTTATGTGGGTACTTGGGAATCAAACTCAGTCCTTACGCTTTACAGGCAAGTGCCTTAACTGCTAAGCCATCTCTCCACCACCACCCCTTTTTTTTTTTTTTTTTTTTTTACTTATTTATTGGTTTTTCGAGGTAGGGTCTCACTCTAGCCCAGGCTGACTTGGAGTCTCAGGGTGGCCTCGAATTCATGGCGATCCTCCTACATCTGCCTCCTGAGTGCTGGGATTAAAGGTGTGTGCCACCACGCCTAGCTAAAATTTTTATTTATTTATTACAGAAAGAGAGAGAGAGAGAGAGAGAGTGTGTGTGTGTGTGTGAGCTTTTTGTTTGTTTGGCTGGTTTTTTTTTTTTTTCAGGTAGGGTCTCACTCTAGTCCAGGCTGACCTGGAATTCACTGTATTCTCAGGGTGGCCTCCAACTCACGGTGATCCTCCTACCTCTGCCTCCCGAGTGCTGGGATTAAAGGCGTGCGCCACCACGCCCGGCTTCGTTAGTTTTGTTTTTTGAGGCAGGTTCTTACTCTACCCCAGGCTGACCTGGAATTCACTATGTAGTCTTAGGCTGGCCTCAGACTCACAGCAATCCTCCTACCTCTGCTTCCTGAGTGCTGGGACTAAAGGTTTGCATCACCGTGCCTGGCTGATTGAGGTGTTCTTAAAAATATTTATTTAAGACTGGAGATATGGCTTAGCAGTTAAAGTATTTGCCAGCAAAGCCAAAGGACCCAGGTTCCATTCCCCAGTACCCATGTAAAGCCGGATGCTCAAGGTGCCACATGCATCTGGAGTTCTTTTGCAGTGGCCAGAGGCTATGGTTTGCCCATTTCTCTATATACCTCTTTTCTCTCCACCCCTCCCTCAAATAAATAAATAAAATATTTTAAATACTTATTTAAGCCGGGCGTGGTGGTGTATGCCATTAATCCCAGCACTAGGGAGGCAGAGGTAGGAGGACTGCCGTGAGTTCAAGGCCACTGTGATACTACATAGTGAATTGCAGGTCAGCCTGAGCTAGAGTGAGACCCTACCTCGAAAAAAAAAATTATTGCCGGGCGTGGTGGCACACGCCTTTAATCCCAGCATTTGGGAGGCAGAGAGGTAGGAGGATCGCCATGAGTTCGAGGCCACCCTGAGATTACATAGCGAATTCCAGGTCAGCCTGGGCTAGAGCGAGACCCTACCTTGAAAAACCGAAAAATGAAAAAAAGAAAGAAAGAAAGAAAGAAAGAAAGAAAGAAAATTATTTATTTATTTGATGGGCTGGAGAGATGGCTTAGTAATTAAGGTGCTCGCCTGCAAAGCCAAAGGACCCGGGTTTGATTCTTCAGTACCTACATAAAGCCTGGTGCACAGGGTGGTGCATGCATCTGGAGTTCATTTGCAGTGGCTAGAAGCCCTGGTGTCCCCAGTATCTATCTGCCTCTTTCTCTCTCCTCCCTAATAAATAAATAAGTAAATATTTGTAAAAATATTTATTTGAGAGAGAGAAGAAAGAATGGGCATGTCAGGGTCTCCTGGCACTGCAAGCGAACTCCAAAAACATGTGTCACTTTGTGCATCTGGCTTTATGTGAGTACTGGGGAATCTAACTAGGGCAACCAGGCTTTGCAAGCAAGTGCCTTTAACCACTGAGCCGTCTCTCCAGTCCCGATAGAAGTGTTTTTTTTTTAATTATTTTATTTATTTTTGGAGAGAGACACAGAGAGAGACAGAGAGGGAGAGGGAGACAGAGATGGGCACGCCAGCAGTCTCTCAGCTGCTGTGAACGAAATCCAGATGCGTGCGCCCCCTTGTGGTCAAGTGCAGCATTGCGCCATTGCGTCACTTTGCATCTGGCTAAACGTGGGACCTGGAGATTGGAACCGGGTTCTTAGGCTTAGGAGGCAGGCGCCTTAACCACTAAGCCATCTCTCCAGCCCTAGAAGTGTTTTATTTGGTTGGTTTTCTGACACAGGAGCTCATGTAGCCCAGGCTAGATTCAAACTCACTATGTAGCCGAGACTGACCTTGAACTCCCAATCTTCCTGCACAGTGCCACAGCTGGCTTATCAAAGAAAGATTTGCCTAGATGGCCAGCCGTCTTCCCCCCACACCCACACACACACACACGCGCGCGTGCCGCACGTGCAGGTCTACAGTGTAAGCCAGCAGAACAGCTTCTGTGCGTGCCTGGGCCATGCTGACGTAAGTGGGCAGGACAGACAGGCCTAGCAGTCTATACATGAGGTGGGCACTGGGGTCAGGAGACAAGAGGGAAGGAGGGTTGATCCTGGCCTGCAAGACAGGTGGCTCTGAGCTGAAGCCCAGTTTTGCTATTTCTGTGTCTTGACCCCTCTTGGAGCCTCCATTTCCTCCCCTGCATAACGGGGTTGACAGCTGCCTTCACTTCTGAGCACAGCTGTGGGATCAAGGCAAATTACACTCCTTGGAATAAAGGCCGGGCGGGATGATACACACGTGTATATTGCCAGCACTCCAAGAGGCTGAGACAGGAGGACCGGGGGTTTGAGACTGGTCTAGACTCCATCATAAGAAAAACAAAGGGGGCTGGAGAGATGGCTTAGCGGTTAAGGCGCTTGTCTGCAAACCCAAAGGACCTTGGTTCGATTCCCCCAGGACCCACGTAAGCCAGATGCACAAGGTGGCGCATGCATCTGGAATTCGTTTGCAGGGCAGGAAGCCCTGGTGTGCCCATTCTCTCTCTCAAATAAATAAATAAAAATTTAAAAAAGAAAGAAATTAAAAAAAAAGGACAGAACAGAACATGGCACACAGAGGGTTCTATATACAGCCTCACCCCAAGGCTGTGGTGACGGTAGTCTGCAGGCTTCTTTTTTTTTTTTTTTTTTTGTTTATTTATTTTTATTTATTTATTTGAGAGTGACAGAGAAAGAGGCAGAAAGAAAGAGCCAGGCGTGGTGGCGCATGCCTTTAATCCCAGCACTTGGGAGGCAGAGGTAGGAGGATCACCATGAGTTCAAGGCCACCCTGAGACTACATAGTGAATTCCAGGTCAGCCTGGACCAGAGTGAGACCCTACCTTGAAAAAAAAAAAAAAAAAAAAGAGAGAGAAAGAGAGAGAATGGAGAAAGGGTACACCAGGGCTTCCAGCCACTGCAAATGAACTCCAGACACATGTGCTACCTTGTGCATCTGGCTAATGTGGTACTGGGGAATCAAGCCTCAAACCGGGGTCCTTAGGCTTCACAGGCAAGCGCTTAACTGCTAAGCCATCTCTCCAGCCCTAGTCTGTGGGCTTCTATGAGTGTGTGCCTTAGCTGGGCTGGAGTGGGTCTGATACCTGCGTTGTTCCGTGTGTGCAGGGGTGCACACAAACATGTCTCTGTCTGTGTCGACGTGTGTGCTGGCCCTCTGCATGCGTGTGACTGCACAGCTCACACACACATGTTCCTCAGTATCTTAGTCTCTGAGTGGGTGCCTGGGAACAGCTGCTCCTGCATGCGCGTCTTCTGTGGGTTCACGTGTATTTCATATGGATTACCAGGCCTTCTCTGAGCCAGGCCATAGGAGGTGCAGGGACACAGCGGACAGAACATGGACAGAAAGGTCTGCCTTCCCTCCCTTCACGGAACTCACCTACACCTAAGTGTAACAGACTGTGCCACGTGGTGATTAAGTACAAGACCTCCCACTAGTGGGACAGTGCCACGTCCCCTATGTGAGTCACCAGTCGCTTTCAGACTGGATCAAGGAGGCTTCCTGCATGGTAGGAAATTCACGCCTGACAGTGAAGACTTAAGTCCAAAGTCTATGGCTGGAGCCAGGCGTGGGGACATATGCCTTTAATTCCAGCAGAGGTAGGAGGATCACCGTGAGTTCAAAGCCAGCCTGAGACAACATAGTGAATTCCAGGTCAGCCTGGGCTAGCGTGAGACCCTACCTCGAAAAACCAAAACCAAAACAAAAACAAACAAACAAAAAGTCTGTGGCTGGGAAGGTCATAGGGCCTAAGGGAAAAAGGAAAAAAAAAAAAAAAAAGAAAGAAAAAATAATCCCAGCCCTCAGGAGGCAAAGGTAGGAGGATCGCTGTAATTGGTTCAAGGCCACCCTTTGAGACCCTACCTCGAAAAACCAAATAAAAAAAACAGAGAGAAAGAAAGAAAATAAATAAATACAACTGCTGTGGAGAGAGAGATAGGGAAAAAGCTGGGTGTGGTAGTGCACGCCTTTAATCCCAGCACTCGGGAGGTAGAGGTAGGAGGATCACCGTGAGTTCGAGGCCACCCTGAGACTACATAGTGAATTCCAGGTCAGCCTGGACTAGAGTGAAACCCTACCTTGAAACAAAACAAAACAAAACAAAACAAAACAAAACAAAACAAAACAAAAAAGAAGATAGGGAAAGAGGCTAGAAGTCAGTGGTGGGCTTCAGAGACAGCTCAGTAGTTAAAAGGAACTTGCTTGCAAAGGCTGACAGCCGGGGCTGGATCTTCTAGTACCTATATAAAGCCAGATGCACAAAGTGGAACATGCATGTGGAATTCATTTACAGCAGCCCATTCACATTTTGTCTCTCTCTCTCAGATAAATAAATATTTTTTAAAAAAAGGGCTGGAAGCCGGGCGTGGTGGCGCACACCTTTAATCCCAGCTCTCAGGAAGCAGAGGTAGGAGGATCACTGAGAGTTCGAGGCCACCCTGAGACTACATAGTGAATTCCAGGTCAGCCTGAGCTAAAGTGAGACCCTACCTCGAAAAACCAAAAAAATAAATAAAAAAATAAAAATAAAATAAAATAAAATAAAAATAAAAAAAGGGCTGGAGATATGGCTTAGCCATTAAGGCACTTGCCTGCAAATCCAAAGGACCCAGGTTCGATTCTCCAGGACCCACATAAGCCAGATGCACAAGAAGACGCATATGTCTGGAGTTCATCTGCAGTGGCTGCAGGCCCTGGTGCGCCCATTCTCTCTCTGTCCTCCCTTTCTCTCAAAGAAATAAAGATTTAAAAAAAAATTTTTTTTTTTGGTTTTTCGAGGTAGGGTCTCAGTCTGGTCCAGGCTGACCTGGAATTAGCTATGTAGTCTCAGGTGGCCTCGAACTCATGGCAATCCTCCTACCTCTGCCTCCCAAATGCTGGGATTAAAGGTGTGAGCCATCACGCCCGGCTCTAAAAAAATTTTTTTAATAACATAAAATAAGCCAGGCATGGTGGCGCACACCTTTAATCCCAGCACTGGGGGGGCCTCTAGAGGTAGGAGGATCACCGTGAGTTCAAGGCCAGCCTCAGACTACATAGTAAATTACAGGTTAGCATGGGCTAGAATGAGACCCTGCCTTGAAAAACAAAACTAAAACCATAAAAATTTTTTAAGTTAAAAAATAAATTGGGCGTGGCAGCATACTCCTTTAATCCTAGTACTCAGGAGGCTGAGGTAGGAGGACTGCTGTGAGTTTGAGAGTTCAAGGCCAGCCTGAGCTAGAGTGAGACCCTACCTTGAAAAATAAAATAAGGGCTAGGGAGATGGCTCAGTGCTTAAAGGCACTTTCTTACAATGGCTACCATCACAGATTTGATTCCCCATGTAAATCCAGATGCACAACGTAGCTAATGTGTCTGCAGTTTGTTTTCAGGGATAAGATGTCCTGGTGCATCCATGTTCTTTTTCCCCTCTCTCTTTCAAATAAAGAAATATTTTAAAATTAAGATTAAATTAAAAGTAGGTGGTTTCCCATTTTTTAAAATAGAGGGGCCGAGGAAAGTCTTTTTAAAAAAATATTTTATTTATTTCCAAGCAGAAATAGAGAAGAGAGAGACAGAGAGAAAATGAGAGAGACAGAGGGAATGGATGCACCAGGGCCTCCAGCCACTGCAAACCAACTCCAATTGCATGCACCACTTTGTGCATCTGGCCCTATGTAGGTCCTGGGGAACTGAACCCTGGGCCATCAGACGTTGCAAACAAACACCCTTAACTGCTGAGCCACCTCTCCAGGCCCCGAGGAAGGTTTCCTAAGGGCAAGCAAAGGCTGCGCTGACTCTATGGAGAAATACAGGGGAAAGAGACGGAAGACAAGTGCCAAGGCCCAGAGATGTGCCTGTGCTTGGGGCACGGGAGCAGCTGGAAGAGGGAGGGTGCGTGGCCAGAGCGGTGGGACGCAGACACCTCCCAGGACTGCCCTGAAAAGTCTCTAATCCCAGAGGGTTGTGGGCCTTATCACAATGAGGTCTGAGGTGCATGCGCGACAGGTGTGCGTGCAATGCGAGCTTACCGCGGGGCCTGGATACGTGCTGGCCTCACAGTTTTCCCTCCAGGACATGTTGAGGCTGCGCACAAACTCTGGGTAGAACGGATGGGACGTGTTGAACATGGAGAAGCCCAGGATGTTGGAAGAATCTTCCACGATCCCGTCCAGATGCAGGATGGGGAAGTCCTGGGACAGAGAAGAGGGCTGAGTTAGTGAGGTGGGGGGTAGGGCTCAGGTGGGGCAGACGGGGCAGGTGGTTAGAAGAGGGGCAGGATGCGGGGGCGGGGGGAGGGGGAGTACGTACCATGGTGGTGAGGATGTACTTGTAAAACGCTGAGGTCATTCCCAGCTCCGAGGCCTGGCGGATGCAGGAGAGGCCGAAGGGCAGGGAATGGGAAGCCAGGAAGGGAAGAGAGATTCAGAGGAGAGATTCAGTGTGGGGCATAGTAAGAGACGCCCAGACTGGACCACGAGGAGGAGTGTGGGCAGAGGCAGACCCTGGCTCCGGCATCCCAGCATGCTGGGGGTAACAGAATTTTTGTTTGTTTGTTTTTTCGAGGTAGGGTCTCGCTCTAGCTCAGGCTGACCTGGAATTCACTATGTAGTCTCAAACTGGCCTCGAACTCACAGCGCTCCTCCTACCTCTGCCTCCCCAGTGCTGGGATTAAAGGTGTGTGCCATTTTCTGTGTGTGTCTCTCTCCTTGCAAATAAATAAAATATTTAAAAAATTTTTTTTTAATATTTAATTACTTATCTGAGAAGGGGAGAGGGAGGGAGAGAGAATGGGTGCACCAGGGCCTCCAGCCCACTGCAAATGAACTCCACAAGCATGTGCCACCTTGTGCATCTGGCTTACATGGGTACTGGGGAATTGAACCTGGATCCTTATGCTTCACAGGCAAGTGCCTTAACTGCTAAGCCAGCTCTCCAGCCTGTAAGTAATTTTTTTAATTTTTTAAAAAATTTATTTGAGAGAGACAAGCAGAGAGAGAGAGAGAGAGAAAAAATGCATGCTAGTGCCTTCAGCCGCAGCAAACAAACTTCAGACACATGCGCCACCTTGTGCATCTGGCTTACATGGGCCCTGGGGAATCGAACCTAGGTCCTTTGGCTTTGCAGGAAAGCACCTTAACAACTAAACCATTTCTCCAGCCCCTGTAAGTAATTTTTTTTTTCAAGGTAGGGTCTCACTCTAGCCCAGGCTAACCTGGAATTCACTATGTAGTCTCAGGATGGCCTTGAACTCATGGAGATCCTCCTATCTCTGCCTCCCCAGTGCTGGGATTAAAGGCGTGCGCCACCATGCCCAGTTCCATAAGTAATTAAAAAAATTTTTTTGTTTATTTATTTGAGAGTGACAGACAGAGAGAGAGAGAGAATGGGCGTGCCAGGGCCTCCAGCCACTGTAAATGAACTCCATATGCATGCACCACCTTGTGCCTCTGACTTATGCCGGTACTGGGGAATCGAGCCTTGAACCAGGGTTCTTAGGCTTTACAGGCAAGCGTTTAATTGCTAAATAACTTTTTAAAGGGCTGGAAGATGACTCAGTGGATAAAGCACTGGCTGTACAAACACGAGGCTTTGAGTTCAGGTCCCCACAAGCCACGTGAAAGCGGACACAGTAATCCCGGTACTCCAATGACAAGATGAGAAGCAGAGACTGGAAAACCCCCGGAAGGAAGCGCATGGACCAGACAGCCTGCCACAGGCAGCACCAAGCAAAAGATCCTGCTTCAAACAAGGTGAAGACAGGGACTGACGCCCCAAGTTGTCCTTTGATCCCCACATGTGCCTTGGCACGTATGTACCCATACTCACACATACATGTACATCACGCATGCATGCACATAAAGGTTTAGGGAGTGCTGGAGAGGTGGCTTAGCGGTTAAGGTGCTTGCCTGCTAAGCATAAGGACCCAGGTTCGATCCCCCAGTACCCACATAAGCCAGATGCACAAGGTGGCACATGCGTTTGGAGTTCGTCTGTAGTGGCTATAGAGACCCTGGTGCGCCCATTCTCTATCTGCCTCTTTCTCTCTCTCTCTTTTTAAAAAAATAATAATAGGACTGGAGAGATGGCTTAGCAGTTAAGGCATTTGCCTGCAAAGCCAAAGGATTCCAGTTCGATTCTCCAGGACACACGTAAGCCAGATGCACAAGGGGGTGCATGCATCTGGAGTTCGTTTGCAGTGGCTGAAGGCCCTGGCACACACCCCATTCTCTCCCTCTCTCTATCTCTCTCAAATAAATAAATAAATAAATAAATATTTTTAAGCTGGCTCTCCCAGCACTCTGAGACTACATCAAATAAAATAAAATAAATAAATAAATTTTTTTAAAATAATAAAGGTTTAGGGATATGACTCAGTGGAAGAGCTCTTACCTAACATGCAGCAGACCCCAGATTGAATTCCCAGTACCACAAAAACAGAGAAGAGCAGGGGAGATTTTGAATCTCAAGGAGAATAAGGTGGTAAGAAAGATCTCCCAATGCTAGGATTCCCCCATCCTGATCCCTACCATGAGAATTAAAACATTGCATGGGCTCGGCGTGGTGGCGCACACCCTTAATCCTGGCACTCGTGAAGGCAGAGGTAGGAGGATCGCACCCTGAGACTACAGAGTGAATTCCAGGTCAGCCTGGGCTAGGGTGAGATCCTACTTTGAAAAGCCAGGAAAAAAAAAAAAGCTGGAGGGCCCCAGCTTGCATTTCTGAGGGATAGGAGCTGCACTGAGACATGCGGATGTAGAGGAAGGGCCAGGTGGGGGAGAGAGGAGGGCCAGGCAGGACCTCTGCTCAGACAACCTGCCTCCAGAGCCCAGAACCTCTTCCCTAAGCCAGCCTGAATTCTCAAAAGCCCGTTCAATATTTCTTCCTGTGGGCTACAATCAGCAGTGACATATGGTTTTAATTAAAAGAAAAAAAAAAAATAAGCAAAGAGAAATGATACAAATTTGATTATAGAGAAAAATTAAGAGCAAGGAAGCAAATGAATGATTAATGAGTGTAGTTCATGGGCATATGGAATATGCAGGGGCAGGGGAGCCCCTCACAGAAAGACCCTGGGGCTTTGCGCTCTTCTGTATGCCCCTGAGCCCCCAGAACCCCAGCGTCTTTGTCCACAAAATACACCTGATACCTGCCCTGCAAGGCTGGGTAAGAACACAGTTAAAGACATCTCAGGGGGCTGGAGAGATGGCTCAGCGGTTAAGGTACTTGCCTGCAAAGACAGAGGATCCTGGTTTGACTCTCCAGGACCCATGTAAGACAGATGCACAAGGGGGCACATGCATCTGGAGTTCGTTTCCAGTGGCTGGAGGCCCTGGCGTGCCCATTCTCTCCCTCTCTCTCTCTCTCTCTCTCTCTCTCTCCCCCTTTCTCAAATAAATAGAAATTTAAAAAAAAAAAAAAAAAAACATCTCAAACCAGAGCTGCTAAATTCCTAGCTGGGGGCGCTGGAGAGATGGCTGAGCAGTTAAAGGTGCTTGCCTGCAAATCCTGGCGGCCCTGGTTTGATTTCCCCAGGACCCACATAAAGCCAGATGCACAAAGTGGCACATGTGTCCGGAGTTTGTCTGCAGTGGCAAGTGGCCCTTGGCATATCCATTCTATTTCTCTTCTTGCAAATGAATTAAAATATATTTTTAAAATTCTCCTAGCTAGCTGGGTGTGGTGGTGCACACCTTTAATCCCAGCACTCAGGAGGCAGAGGTAGGAGGATCGCCATGAGTTCGAAGCCACCCTGAGACTACGTAGTGAATTTCAGATTAGCCTGAGCTAGAGTGAGACCTACCTTGAAAAAAAACAAAACAAAAAAATCCTCCTAGCTGGATGGGATTTTGAGATCCAGATTAGCCTAGGTTACCCAGGAAGACTGCCTTGAAAACACAAAACATAGCCAGGTATGACAGCGCACATCTTTAATCCCAGCACTCTGAAGGCAGAGGTAGGAGGACTATTGTAAGTTTGAGGCTGCCCTGAGACTACACAGTGAATTGCAGGTCAGCCTGGGCTAGAGCAAGATCTTACTAAAAAAAAAAAAAAAAAAAAGAGAGTCCTGGGCTGGAAGAATGCATTTCGACATCTAATCCCAGCACTCTGAAAGCATGCAATGTTGCAGGTAGAAGGGGGTACACACATCTGGAGTTTGAGGCCCTTCGTGTCTCTCTCTCTCTCTCTCTGTCTCCCTTTCTTTCTTTTCTCTGCCCTGAGACTACAAGTGAATTGCAAAGCAAGATCTTACTAAAAAAAAAAAAAAAAAAAAAAAAAAAAGATTAAAAGAGAGTCCTGGGCTGGAGCCTAAGAATGCATGTTCGAATCTCCAGATCCCCACGTAGCCGGACGCGTCATTATGCAAGCATGCAATGTTGCACATGCACAGAAGGGGGTACACACATCTGGAGTTCATTCACAGTGGCTGAAAGGCCCTTCGTGTCTCTCTCTCTCTCTGTGTCTCCCTTTCTTTCTTTCTCAGTCTCTCTCTCAAAAATAAGATAATTGGGGCTGGAGAGATGGCTTAGCAGTTAAGGTGTTTGCCTATAAAGCCAAAGGACCCAGGTTCAATTCCCCAGGACCCACGTAAGTCAGATGCACAAGGGGGCACATGCATCTGGAGTTCGTTTGCAGTGGCTGGAGGCCCTGGCGCACCCATTCTGTCTTTCTCTCTTTTTTCCTCTGTCAAATAAATAAATAAAATATTTAAAAATACAATAAAATAATTGGGCTGGAGAGATGGCTTAGCAGTTAAGGCGCTTGCCTGCAAAACCAAAGGACCTCGGTTCGATTCCCCAGGACCCACGTAAGCCAGATGCACAAGGGGGCACATTCTTTCTCTCTCTCAAATAAATAAATAAATAAATATATATATTAAAATAACAACAACAATAATAATAATAAAAGTCCTAAATCTCCTTTCCCACCACTGAGGACCCTGGACTCACCCAGGTCTCTTTCTCCCAGCCTTCTGGAGAATGAATGGAAGGGGGGCCCACCTTACGGAGGACGAGGTGGGAGATGGACGCGTTGGCATCGATGATGATGGTGGACACTTTGTCGTCTCGGATCTCCTTGAGCAATGGTGTGGGGTCCCGGCTGTCGTCCAGCATCCTCACGGATAACGTCTCCTTGGAGATGAGGAAGCCACGTACCAGTTCTTCCAATCGCAGCAGGCCTGGGGAGAGCGGGGGGGGGGGGAGAGGGAGGGGATGGGGGAGGTCCTCAGGTTAGCACTTTTCTCTCTTCATACCCGGGCACAGGACAGACGCTCCTTCCTCCTGTCCAGAACGGGACCACTGGGCAGGAGATAAGAGGGCATGCTGAGGAGATGCAGTGGCTGGTCCTGGTACGTGTAGGGCTCTTGGAACATGGGGACTTCATGCCCACACTGTGCATTTTAACACTCCTGTCTTCTCAACTCAAACCTCTTGCTGACATCACTGGCTGTCAACGGTTCAGGCCAGAGCCATGACAGAAGCGCAGCCGCTTCTGTTGGAGGCTCCACCTCCAAAGCCACATCCACGTCTGTCACATCCTGACACCGTCCACTGCCCTGGCACAAGCCGCTGCCATCTCTCGCCTCTCACAACGGGCCACACTTGCTCCAACCTGTTCCCCGCCTCCACCCCACCCCCGCGCACACAAGCCAGAGGGGTGGAACAGATGTGTTCTGTCTGTGCCAAGCTCCGTGATGGCTTCTCATCTCCTCCTGTCATTTACGTTCCCACCTGCTCCAGTCACATGGACCTCCTTGCTGTTTGGTGCAGTGAGACTTCTGTCCTGTGGCCCTGGCTTGGTTTGCTCCCTCTACTTAGGCTCCTGTTTCCTCAGATTCCCCATACCTGGCCCCTTCTCCTACTCCAAGTTTTTGCTCAGATGTCACCTGCTCAGCAAGGCCTCTGAGGACCATGTCCACTTTGTTTAAAATCATCTGCCTGTGAAGCCTAAGGACCCCGGTTCGAGGTTTGATTCCCCAGGACCCACGTAAGCCAGATGCACAAGGTGGCGCATGCATCTGGAGTTCATTTGCAGTGGCAGGAGGCCCTGGTGCACCCATTCTCTCTCTCTCTCTCTGCTCTCAAATAAATAAAGAAATAGACAAAGAAAATTAAAATTGTACCCCTGGGCTGGAGAGATGGCTTAGCAGTGCATTTAGGCCTACGAAGCCTAAGGACTCATGTTCGACTCTCCAGGTCCCACATAAGGCAGATGCACAGGAACACAATCATGCAAGGTCACACATGTGTAAAGGTGGCGCACGCATCTGGAGTTCAACTCTGAGGCCCTGGCACACCAATTCCCTCTCTCTCACTCTTGCTCTCTTGCATTAAAAAAAAAAAAAAAAAAGCCAGTCTGTTGAGCTTGCCTAAAATAAAATAAAATAAAATAAAATAAAATAAAATAAAATAAAATAAAATAAAATAAAATAAAAAAACAGTCCCCACCCACCCACCCCACTCCACTCAACTCCCAATCCTCACGACTTGCATGCGGCTCCACAGAACATACTAGTCTAACCAGATAAGACATTTACTGACAATGGGTATCTCCTGACTTCTGTCACTGGCACAGAGTGTGACAAGGACAGCTATTTGCAGCTACCTCACTCAACCACTGTCTCACACCGAGTGCCTGACACACAGAAAGTGCTCAGTAAACACTTCTAGAAAGGGGAATTCAATCTAGAAGTTGCTAGAGTTCTAGAGCTCAGTCCCCGCCTTCAACCTCCACACTGACAAACCCCTGCCCCAGCCCACTGCACATGGCACTGGAATGGCTCCAAGGACTTCATATGTAACGCGTGCTCTAGAACACCTAGGACACTCTGGCTTCACCCACAACCTGCCTCGCCTGCCCTCTCTGCTCCTCAACAGGGCCTGGCCCCACATCCCGCTGGAACCACCCGTCACTATAGCCAACATCTCCCTCCGCCTCCTCTCCTCTCCCTGGCACTGGTATGTCGCTGTCAGTCCATTCGCTTCTCACAACACAAACCCTCCAGTGCTTGGAAGTCCTGCGCGGCACTCCTCGTCCGTCTTCCACTCTAACCACAGCAATGCCATGAACCCTTTGGGGCTCCCTTGAGTCTCTACCCCGCCAAGGTCCTTACTCAGACCATACCCCCAGCACCCTTCAGGTTCAGCTTAGAGGCCACCTTCTCAGGACAAAGGCTCTGAACCTCCCAGATGGATCACAGCCCCTCTCAGAGGACCCACAATATCCCTCAACAGCCCACATGCCCGGCTGTGTCCCAAGAGCTTAGTGATCTGAGGTTTCCCCTAGACCAAGAGTCATGTGCAGAGGGGAATTATATGTAAAAACTATATATAAAAATATAAAAGGGGGGCTGGAGAGATGGCTTAGCGGTTAAGGCACCTGCCTGCTAAGCCTAAGAACGCTGGTTCCAATCTCCAGGTCCGACGTTTAGCCAGATGCAAAAGTGACGCAAGGGCGCAATGCCGCACTTGCCCACAAGGGGGCGAACGCATCTGGATTTCGTTCATAGCAGCTGAGAGACTGCTGGCGCGCCCATCTCTATCTGTCTTCCTCTCCCTCTCTGTTTCTCTCTGTGTCTCTCTCCAAAAATAATAAATAAAATAATAATTAAAAAATTTTAAAATATATATATATATAAAAGGGCCGGGCGTGGTGGCCCATGCCTTTAATCCCAGCACTCAGGAGGCAGAGGTAGGAGGATTGCCATGAGTTCGAGGCCAGCCAAAGAATACATAGCCTGGGCTAGAGTGAGACCCTAACTCGAAATAAAAAAAGGGGGGGAGGCTAGAGAGATGGCTCAGGAGTTAAAGACATTTGCTTGCAAAGCCTGATGGCCTGGGTTCATCCCCCAGTGCCCACATAAAGCCAGATGCACAAAGTGGTACATGAGTCTGGAGTTTATCTGCAGTGGCAAGATTCCCTGGCATGCCCATTCTCTCTTTCCCCCTCTGCCTGCCTCTTTCGCTCTCTCAAATAAATAAATAAATAAATACATAAATAAATAAATAAATAAATAAATAAAAATTTAAAAACTTATATACAGGGCTGGAGAGATGGTTTAGCGGTTAAGGAGCCTGCCTACTAAGCCTAAGAACCCGGTTCCAATCTCCAAGTCCCACGTTTAGCCAGATGCAAAGTGACGCAAGGGCGCAATGCCACACTTGACCACAAGGGGGCGCACACATCTGGATTTCGTTCACAGCAGCTGAGAGACTGCTGGTGCGCCCATCTCTGTCTCCCTCTCCCTCTGTCTCTCTGTGTCTCTCTCCAAAAAAATAAATATGTATATATATGAAAATGTCATAATTAAACTTGTAATGTTGTATGCTAAATAAAAATTATTTTTATTTTTTTTAAATATTTATTTTTATTTATTTATTAGCGATAGAGAGTGAGAGGGCACGACAGGGCTTCTAGCCACTGCAAACGAACTCCAGACACATGCGCCACCATGTCCATCTGGCTTATGTGGGACCTGGTGTATCGAACCTGGGTCCTTAGGTTTCGCAGGCATGTACCTTAACTGCTAAGCCATCTCTCCAGGAACCCCATGAAATCTTTTTTTTTTTTTGGTTTTTTTGAGGTAGGGTCTCACTCTGGTCCAGGCTGACCTGGAATTCACTATGTAGTCTCAGGGTGGCCTCGAACTCTCAGTGATCCTCCTACCTCTGCCTCCTGAGTGCTGGGAAAATTATTTTTAAGATATAGTTTTGTATGGGCAGGGATCATATTCTGTATTGCTGCTCCCTGCCACCTTCCAAAGTAGAGGAGAGGGCTGACAAGAGTGGGGGCTTAGTCACCCTCTGTGGGCCACATGAGTTTCTATGGGGCACAAGAGATATGCAGAACCAGCAGTTCCCCATTCCCAAAGGGGAGAGCCAGGTGCCTAGGTTTTGCAGGGGTTCCAAACAGGGGACACAAGAGCTCTTGGGAAGCGGCCCATGTGGGGTGGTGACAAAGAGAACACCCAGTCCCCATCTCACACTCAGCCTTGGCACAGATGAGGCTGGCCGAGGGGTAGTTGAAGGACTTGAGGATCCGGGAGACAGCCAGGCTGACGTCTTCGTTGCTGGGGTAAAGGCTGACAGATGCGAAGCGAAGGTACTGAAGTCGGGGCGTCTCCTCGGGACCCACCTTGATGTGGGGGATCTGAACAGAGAGGGAGCTGTTACTTGCTAGGGACCCAAGCTCCACCCCCACCCCACGAAGCCTACACACTCACCTCCTTCTCCCCACAGATATGGCTCACGGTGGAGGCAGATGCTGGGCTGGAGGAGGGCCCCAGGACAGACACGACCCCCTTGGGCAGGATCTGACACACTACAAAAGGCAAGGAAGAGACAGAGCAAACAGTCAAGGACTCTCTGTCTCCTCTCCTGCCCCACCTGCCAGGGGACCACCGTGGTCCCAAAGAGGACTCAGAGAGTCAGAGCTGCCTGATCCTCCTCCTCTGCAAGCCTGGCCCCCAGACCCAGAGGCCCAGTCCCTGACCCTGCCCAATGCAGTGCTCAATCCAAACAAGGAAGACAGACGGGAGGACACAGCCACAGTGGGACAAGAGCCAGGTCAAACCAAGAGAAACATACACAGGAAGGCATGAAGAAAAAATAAATAAATAAAAAATAAAAAACAGCATCTCCGGGCATGATGGTGCACACCTTTAAGCTCAGCTCTCTGGAGGCAGAGGTAGGAGGATCGCGGTGAGTTCGAGGCCACCCTGAGACTACATAGTGAATTCCAGGTCAGCCTGGCCTAGAGCAAGACCCTAGCTTGAAAAACCAAGGAAAAAAGAGAGAGCGAGATAGCATCACTTTAGACCTCCCCCTGCCCAACTTTTCTTTTGTCATCATTTAACACTTATTTATTTGAGAGAGTACGGATGCACCAGGGCCTCTTGTCACTGCAAATGAAGTCCAGACACATTTGCCACTGTGTGTCTGGCTTTAAGTAGATACTAGGGAATCGAACCTGGGCCTTCAGTCTTTGCAAGCAAGCGCCTTTAACTGCTAAGCCATCTACCTAGCCCTGTCTTCTTTTTCTCTTTCTTTTTCTTTTTTTTTTATTTTTTATTTATTTTATTTATTTATTTTATTTTTCAAGGCTGACCTGGAATTCACTATGTAGTCTCAGGGTGGCCTCGAACTCGTGGTGATCCTCCTATCTCTGCCTCCCGAGTGCTGGGATTAAAGGCTCTTTTTCTGTTTTCCTTAAACTCATGGCAATCCTTCTACCTCTGCCCCCCAAGTGCTACGATTAAAGGCATACCCAGCTTGCTTTTTTTGTTTGTTTGTTTTGGTTTTTCGAGGTAGGGTCTCACTCTAGCCCAGACTGACCTGTATGTATTCTCAGGCGTGCGCCACACGCCCAAAATTTTTTTTTAAATTTATTTATTTGAGAGAAAGAGAGATAGAGATACAGAAATAGGCAGGTAGAGAGAGAGAGAATAGGCACGCCAGGGCCTCCAGCCACTGCAAACGAACTCCAGATGCATGTGCCCCCTTGTCCATCTGGCTTACATGGGTCCTGGAGAATCGAGCCTTGAACCGGGATCCTTAGGCTTCACAGGTAGGCGCTTAACAGCTAAGCCATCTCTCCAGCCCCCATTTTTTTTTTTTTTTTAAAAGCAAGGTCTCAGCCTAGCCTATGCTGACCTAGAACTTACTCTGGAACCCAAATCAGCCTCAAAGTCAGTGATCCCCCTACCTCAGTGTGCAGAGTGCTGGGATCGAAGATGTGACCCAACTGGATTTTTCTTTTCTTTTTTCTTCTTTTTAAGGATATTTTAAAATTTTATTTATTTGAGAGAGAGAGAGAGAGAGAGATTGAGAATGGGCACAACAGAGTCTCCAGACACTGCAAAGGAACTCCAGACACATGAGCCACCATGAGCATCTGGCTTACATGGGTACTGGGGAATCGAACCTGGGACCTTAGGCTTCACAGGCAAGCGCTGTCACCACTAAGCCATCTTTCCAGCCCTTTTCTTCTTTGTTTGAAACAGTCTCATGTAGCTCAAAATAGCCTTCCTGTTAGGCTGACCTTGAAGTTCTGATCCTCCTGCCCTCAACTCCCAATTCCTGGGGTTACAGACATGTCTTCTATGCCTGGTTTATACAGTGCTGGGGGCTGAACCCAGGGTTCCATGGATGCTGAGCAAGAACTTTACCAACTCAGCATCCCCAGATGCCTCTGCCAACATTTTTTTTTTTTTTTGAGGCAAAGTTTCATGATGTAGTCCAGGCTGGCCTCAAACACCCCAGGATGAGTACTGGGATTATAGGTGGGCATTACCATGCCCAGTTCCATGGGCCTCCTTCCATAAAGAGTGGTACATGTGTCTGGCATTTGTTTACAGCAGCAAGAGATTCTGGCGTGACAGTACACATTCACGCACACATGCAAAATAAACACATTTAAAAAAAATAGCCAGGCGTGGTGGCACATGCCTTTAATCCCAGCATTCGGGAGGCAGAGCTAGGAGGATCGCCATGAGTTCGAGGCCACCCTGAGAACACATAGTGAATTCCAGGTCAGCCTGAGCTAGAGTGAGACTTTAGCTCAGAAACCAAAAAAAAAAAAAAAAAGAAGAAGAAGAAGAAAGGAAAGGAAAGGAAAGGAAAAAAGGAAGAAAGGAAGAAAGAAAGAAAGGAAGAAATAGAAAAGAAAAGAAAAGAAAAAAATAACATCCTGGGCTGGACAGAGAAATGGCTCAGCAGTTAAGGCACTTGCTTGCAAAGCCTAATAACTCACGTTTTATTCCCAAGTACCTCTCCATGTAAAGGCAGATACACAAAGTGGAGCATGCATCTGGAGTTTGTTTGCAGTGGCTAGACACTCTGACATGCCCATATTCATTAATTCATTCATTCATTCATTCTCTTTCTCTGCTTGCAAATAAATAAATAAATAAATAAATAAATAAATAAATAAATTTTTTTTACATTTTATTTATTAGAGACAGAGAGAAGGCAAGAGAGCTAGAGAGAGTGAGAATGGGCGCACCAGGGCCTCTAGCCACTACAAACGAACTCCAGACGCATGTGCACCATATGCACCTGGTTTACGTGGGACCTGGAGAATCGAACCTGGGTCCTTAGGCTTCACAGGCAAGCACCTTAACCACTAAGCCATTTCTCCAGCCCAATAAAATATATATATATGTATATATATATATATATATATATTTTTTTTTTTTTTTTTTTTTTCCTCACTCTGGTCCAGGCTGACTTGGATTAACTATGTAGTCTCAGGGTGGCCTCGAACTCTCGCCTCCTACCTCTGCCTCCCGAGTGCTGGGATTAAATATAAAATATTTTTAAAATGTCTTTGTGTCCCTTGGTGCTGGGGACGAACCAAGGGCCTCATACATGCACACACTAAGCAAACTGTCTGCCACTGAGCTGCAGCCCAGTCACAACGTTCTCTTAAGCCAGCCCAAGCTGGGATTCTGCCTCACATCTAAATAAAAGTGTCAAGAGCCAGGCGTGGTGGCGGACGCATTTAATCCCAGCACTCGGGAGGCAGAGGTAGGAGGATCGCCATGAGTTCGAGGCCACCCTGAGAACACATAGTGAATTCCAGGTCAGCCTGAGCTAGAGTGAGACTTTAGCTCAGAAAACCAAAAAAAAAAAAAAAAAGAAGAAGAAGAAGAAAGGAAAGGAAAGGAAAGGAAAGGAAAGGAAAAAAGGAAGAAAGGAAGAAAGAAAGAAAGGAAGAAATAGAGAAGAAAAGAAAAAAATAACGTCCTGGGCTGGACAGAGAAATGGCTCAGCAGTTAAGGCACTTGCTTGCAAAGCCTAATAACCCACGTTTTATTCCCAAGTACCTCTCCATGTAAAGGCAGATACACAAAGTGGAGCATGCATCTGGAGTTTGTTTGCAGTGGCTAGACACTCTGACATGCCCATATTCATTAATTCATTCATTCATTCATTCTCTTTCTCTGCTTGCAAATAAATAAATAAATAAATAAATAAATAAATAAATAAATTTTTTTTACATTTTATTTATTAGAGACAGAGAGAAGGCAAGAGAGCTAGAGAGAGTGAGAATGGGCGCACCAGGGCCTCTAGCCACTACAAACGAACTCCAGACGCATGTGCACCATATGCACCTGGTTTACGTAGGACCTGGAGAATCGAACCTGGGTCCTTAGGCTTCACAGGCAAGCACCTTAACCACTAAGCCATTTCTCCAGCCCAATAAAATATATATATATGTATATATATATATATATATATATTTTTTTTTTTTTGGTTTTTCGAGGTAGGGTCTCACTCTGGTCCAGGCTGACTTGGAATTAACTATGTAGTCTCAGGGTGGCCTCGAACTCTCGGGGATCCTCCTACCTCTGCCTCCCGAGTGCTGGGATTAAAGGCGTGCGCCACCACGCCCGGCCCCAATAAAATATTTTTAAAATGTCTTTGTGTCCCTTGGTGCTGGGGACGAACCAAGGGCCTCATACATGCACACACTAAGCAAACTGTCTGCCACTGAGCTGCAGCCCAGTCACAACGTTCTCTTAAGCCAGCCCAAGCTGGGATTCTGCCTCACATCTAAATAAAAGTGTCAAGAGCCAGGCGTGGTGGCGGACGCATTTAATCCCAGCACTCGGGAGGCAGAGGTAGGAGGATCACCTTGAGTGCAAGGCCGTCCTGAAACTACGTAGTGAATTCCAGGTCAGCCTGGGCTACAGTGAGACCCTACCTTGAAAAAAAAAAAAAAAAAAAAAATCAAGTAATAACATCTCATTTTGACCCAAAGTCCTTCCCTCTGCGCCTTCCATGTTGCACACACCAGATGCCTAAGACGGCCCTTGCGTTCAATCTCTCTTCCTGATTGGCGTCTTATTTATCCTCCCACATCTGTCCCCTTCTCCCAGCCCCTGCCTTCCTTCAGGACACCCAACTTGGGCATATACACAAGCTTCCCTACTCGCCATCCACATCCAAGTCTCTAGATTCACCCTCCAGAAGTCCCAGCTCTCTGTTCCAAACCCACAGACGGCTCCCCACAGCTTTGGCTGACGACGTGGACATCTCTTGTCTAGCTTGTTACTCTAGCCACCCTCACCTCCCACTGCCCCATCACACTCCAGTTCAGGCGCCACTCCACGGTCCCCTCAAACACGCCCTGACTCCAGCTGCTCAGAATGGCCTCAATCCCCACACCCTATTTCTTGCCTCCAAACACTCCCCTGTACCCCCAGTTCCAGGCTCCAAGCGCACGCCTGGAATGCCATCTGCCCCTCAGCCATCCATCCCAGCTCCTCCCAGACAAAAAAAAACCATTCTAGCCAGCAGTGGTGGCGCACACCTTTAATCCCAGCACTCGGGTGGCAGAGGTAGGAGGATCGCCATGAGTTCGAGGCCACCCTGAGACTACAGAGTGAATTCCAGGTCAGCCTGGGCCAGAGTGAAAGCCTACCTTGAAAAAAAAAAAAAAAAAGAAGGAGCAGGTAGAGACAGATGTGAAAGATCGATGCACATCAAGCTGGAAGAGGACAAGATGAAGCCAAGGAGGCTAGAGATGAACCGAGAGCATCGGCCTGCCCTGCCCTGCCCTGGCTCAGCCCCCGCCCCCGTGGCCCCGCTCACTGGTGTCCGTAGTCTCGTACTGGCTGTCCCGCTGCAGCTCAAAGATGTCCACTTCCACTCGGGCCTTGGCCGGAACCTCGATGATCCCGTTGATTTGCTCCCGGGCCAGTGCCAGGGCCAGACGCTCCCCACGGCCACACACAGTCTGGTCGTCCAGGATTGCAGCTGAAGGGATGGACACAGAGATTAGTGGGGGGCAGGCAAGCAGAGCTCCGGGGTCCTGAGGACGGAGGGGCTCGCTCGGGGCTTGGACTCCAGGACTGTGGAGTGCAGGGAGGTGTCCAGATTAAAAGGACGGCATAAGCCGAGGCAGAGGTAGGAGGATCGCTGTTGAGTTGGAGGCCACCCTGAGGCTACCAAGTGAATTCCAGGTCAGCCTTGGCTAGAGTGAGACCCTATCTCAGAAAAAGAAAAAAACAATAAAAATAATAATAATAATAATAAGCCGGGCGTGGTGGCACACTTTAATCCCAGCACTTGGGAGGCAGATGTAGGAGGATCGCCGAGACTTCGAAGCCACCCTGAGACTACAGAGTGAATTCCAGGTCAGCCTTGGCTAGAGTGAGACCCTACCTCGAAAATAAAAACAAAATAATAATAATAATAAAATAAAAGGATGGCATAGACTCCTTGAATCTAAAGCTGGAGTATTCCTGGGTCCTGACAGGCCCGGATTTCCCAAGAAGGAGCCTCCAGGACCTGGTCTTAGGAGGTGGGGTGCTGTGGGGTCTCACCCATGCGCAGTGACGACAGCACCTGGCAGCTGGGGCTGGCGAAGGCAGCTATCAGCAGCATTAGCAGCTCAGCCGGCATCTTCCTCCCCTCCACATGGGGACGCAGCTGCCGCGGCCCCCACTCGCCACCTGCAGGGAGACCCCCCCCAGGCCAAGGGGAGACCAATGATGTGGGGGGGCAGTGCCGCTGCACAGAGTGACATACACCACACATTGTTGGTGCAGAGTTCTGCCTCACAGAACTGGGGGCACTGGGGCATGTGGTTAAGTTAAGGCGGCTCTGATGGGACACTGTCAGAGATGTCAGACAGGGCTCTCTCCAGGGACCAGCCCCACCCCAAAAGAAAACCAGGAAGTACCACCCTCCCCACACACACCCACCCACCCTGTCCCGCCCCTGTCTCTGGGCAGGCAGCTGTTACCAAGCAACAGAAACCAGCTGGAGAGGATGCGGTGGTTGCTAGGCAACCCCATCCCAAGCCTCACTTGCTGCCTTCCTGACATCCCTGGTTCCCACAATCCCATGGGGAGAGAAGCCTGGACATCCGGGGGTCTGGAGAGGTGGGGGGAAGAGTATCTGGGAGTTAGGAAAGTTGTGGGGGGAGAGAGAGGGAGAGCGAGAGAACTAACTCAAGTAACGAGCTTTAAAAAGGAGCACAGAGGAATGAAGGGAAAGGAAGGAACCGATAATAGGTAGAAGAGAGGCTACGAGGGGAAAGACAGGGACTCAGAAAAGGAGAAAGGAAGGGAAAACAGACGGATAGATAGGAAACAAAACAGAAGGTGACAAGGAGGAAAGCTGAGACACGGAGAGAAAGAGTGACAGGGCGCTGGAGATGCAAGGGAAGAGACAGAGAAAGGGAAGAGGCAGAAGATGAAAACACTCAGAGATGAGAGACAGAAGCAGGGAGAAGGCAACAGGAAAAGGTGTCCCAACCAAGGGGACACCAGGGCATAAGTGGGGCAGAGCAAGAGGAAGACAGAGAATGAAGGGGTGGGGTGGGGATCAACTCAGGGGTGACCAGGGAGGGCTGGACAGGAAGCAAGTGAAGTTGGGAGTTAGCGGCTGAGTGAGCCGCCTACCCGAGGTGGGCGCTGAACCGCTGTCCCCAGCTTGTTCCGGGGAGCTGACAGAAGGGGGTTGCCAATCCTGTTCCCCACAACTCTCTACCTTCATGAAGTAAGGGTTTGCTTTGGGCACCCCAGGCCTTCTACAAGGCACCACCAGTCAGGATGGGTTTGGTCAGCACCAGGGACTTAACTGTGGACCCCAAGGGGGAATGCTCCATGGAAAAAAAGATGTCTTAGAGCTTAGGTACACCTGGCATCTCTCCACACCTCACCCAAGCCTCATGAAAGGAGGGTTTCAGCTGGTGACAATGACAGCTGCTAGGGAAGGGCAGAGTCACAAGTCAAGACTTAGAATCAAGCCGGGCGTGGTGGCACACGCCTTTAATCCCAGCACTCGGGAGGCAGAGGTAGGAGGATCGCTGAGAGTTCGAGGCCACCCTGAGAATACATAGTGAATTCCAGGTCAGCCTGAGCCAGAGTGAGACCCTACCTCGAAAAACCAAAAAAAAAAAAAAAAAAAAGACTTACAATCAATCAGTTCCCATGGCCAGGAAAGTCCAGGCCAAGGAGAAAAGACACCCATCAATACCCCCCATCTTACCAGGTGACCTTGAGCAAGTCACCACTCTCGGGGCCTCTGGGAAGTAGAGGCTGAGAGCCGGGATAGGAGGGTCTACTGGGCAAACCGGTAGCTGCTTAAGACCTACTGTAAGGCTGGACCAAGGTGGAGGAGCGAGGCATTGTGGGAGAACTGGAGGAAGAGCTTTTAAGGGGAAAGGCAGGAGGGAGGGGAGGTCCTCCTGAGACCCTGCAGGGACATGGGGGAGCAGGGACTAGAGACAGATAGGGCAGAAGGGCAGGGACCTACAGGTGGCAGACAGGTGGGAACAGAAGGAGTGAGATGCCACGCAGGGACAGACTTAGAGGCAGCAAACGGACAGAGGTCTAGGAAGGCACGTACAGAAAGACAAGACAGGCCGAAAGTGAGGCTAAGTGGAAAAGAGGGCCAGACAGGCCTAGCCTAGACGGTGTCCAAGGTGGGCACAATGATTCACACCTGTAATCCCAGGACGCTGGAGGCTGAGGCAGGAGAACGACTGAGAGTTCAAAGCCAAACCTGGGCTGTATAGTGAGTTCCTGGGCTATATAGTTAGACACCCCCCCCCCCAAACAAACAGCAGCAGAGGATGCGCAAGAAGGGATAGCAGAGAGCCACGCCTGGGACTCACAGACCCTGAGATTCGGAAGTAGAGAGGAGCTGAGGGAAGGGGCCAGGCCCTACAGGTCCTGGCAAAGTCTTCAGCACAGAGAGGACGGGAGTCAGATCGGGGAGGGAGAGGGTCAAAAGATGAACAAGACACAGCAAGTGTAAGCACGGTGACAGAGCAGTCTGGAACCCCGCACTTGGAGTTCAGGAGTTCGGAGACAGCATCTCCGCTACACAGGGAGCTCGAGGCCAGCCTGGGTTAGATCTCGAGACCTGGTCTAGACAAACAAACAATAAACAACCAAACTCTGGAAAGAGAGACAGAGAAAGAGAAACGGGTTGGTGTGTGTGTGTGTGGGGGGGTGAACGTTGGAATTGCACAGCAGCCCAAAGAAGAGAGTTAAGGTTCAAAGAAAGGAAGAAGAAGAAGGAAGAGATGTGAGGGAGAGGTATACAGAGAGAGATGGTTGCAGAGACTAGGGAGGGAAAGAAGAGTGGTGGGGGGGCGGGGAGTGAATGGCCTGGACAAGCACTGGGAGCCCACACAGACAAGTGTCACCCAAGACACTCAGGATGCCGGTGGGGGGTGCAGGAGGTTCCAGGGCCCACAAGCCCCCAGGCGTGGGGAGGAATGGAAGCAAAAAAAAAAATGCTGGGTAGGGTGGCCCAGAGGTGGGAAGAGAAGGGGGGGGGGTGAAAAAGCCTTCAGGAACCAGGGAATGGAGCAGAGGGGTCAGCTAAGAAGAGGAAGGAATGGAGACTCAGGGTGGGTCTGAGGAAGGACGAAGGCAAGTAAGAGATGGAAGCCAGCCCCTGGAGGGTGGCTTCTGGTGGAAGCCAGAGGAAGACAGAGGTGGGAAGAGGACTAGACTGGCATGGGCAACTCTGACAGACAGACAGACAGACAGACAGACAGACAAGAGACACATGGAGACAGGGTTAGACAAACAGCAAAGAACAGAGAAGTTGGGCAGAATCAGACAGGCCCAAAGGACACACATACATGTAGGCTCAAAAAAAAAAAATTAATTTAATTTTAAAAACACACACAGAGAGAAAGTCATTTCCAGGTGACAGGAGGTGGAGTGAGGTGGGGGCCCATGGTAAGCAGGCTCAGAGGAAACAAGAGAGAAAGAGAGAGAGAGAAAAGACTGAGAGAGAGAGAGAGAGAGAGAGACTTGGGCCTGGAGTTCCTTGTACTGAGACCCCCGAGTAAGCTTTCCTGCCCCTACAGGACCCCAGGAAGCTGGGGCGAATCTGATGGGGTGGTGTGAGCTGTGTACCCAGAAGTAGGGGTGAGCAAAGGTCGCTGAGCATGGAAACTAGGGGGTGGGGGAAGAGGAGATCTGGGGGTGGGAAGCAGGCCCCTAGTGAGGCAGGAGGGACCTTGCCATCCCCGGGTGGTGGTGGGGGAGCAGGGATGGAGAAGAGGCCCTAGCAGGCGTGCAGAGACAGCCTGGAGAGAGGCGGGGGAGGGAGGGAGCTGCCTTCCAGGACCCAGCCCAATCCACCACCCACCCCCTCCACCTCGCCCTGCAGACACTCACGGATCCTGGTGGGACGGACAGGAGGGCTCCCTCGAGGCCCCCCGGAGGGGGGGGGAGTAAAGACTACCGGGAGCCGGGAGATGATGCTCAGGCGCGCGCCGGGGTGGTGATGGTGGTGGTGTGGCTGGGGGGGGGGGCTGGGGGGGAGAGGGCAATCCTCCGGGTGGGGTGCCCCCTCCCCCGCCGCCCACAGTGGTCCTCAACTAATCCAAAACGGTGTCTCCCCGTGGAAGGACAGGTGGGGAGAAAAAAATAAAAATAAAATAAAATTTAAAAAAAAAATTTTTTTTTAAAGCAGAGGGCGGGCCCCAGAGGGGGAGGAAGGGAGGGTGGTTGGGTGGGGGGGGGAAGAGGAAGGAAAGGAGAAAATGGAGGAGAGAAGGGGAGAGAGGAGAGGGGGAAGGAGCAAATGGTGGGGAAGGAGGAGAGGAAGGTGAAAAAAAAACGGAAGGGATAGAGGGAGAGGTGGGGGAGAGAAAGAGAGAAAGAGAGAGAGAGAGCGCGGGCAAAGCCGGGGGAGGGGGAAGCCGGCCCAGGAAAGGGCCCCCGCCCCCTCCCCTAGCCTGGCAGGCCTGGGGGGGCCGCAGGGGCCGAGGACTGTGTGGAGACCAGGAAGCCGGCCATGGGGAGCAGCAGGGGAGGGGAGGGGAGGGGAGGGAAGGGGAGGGCCGGCTGGGGGGGAGGGGGTCGCCCCCTTCCCCCTCCCCCCAGAGCCTTGGCCCCCCCTCCTGGGCCCTGGATGGAGCTAGGGGCCTTGGGAGTCTTCAAGCCCACATTCCCCCAGAACACAGCATGATTGCGAGGAGGAGGAGGAAGGAGGAGGAGGAGGAGGGGGAGCTGGGAAGGTGGTCCGGGAGAAGCTGGACAGCGGCAGGGATTTCACAGCCCCTGGACAGGCTGTGGACTGGGATGTGGGGAGGGTGGGCAGATGAGGTGGAGAGATGGACGCGAGGAGGAGGAGGAGGAGAGAGGAGAGGAGCAGGTGGAAGAGGAAGGCGGAGGAGGGTGGGGTGTCCCTGGGGCGGCCCTGGCTCAATGGGAGGGCCTGGCCACTGACTCCTGATGTCCGCTCCGCCACCCCACACCCCACCCCCGTGAGGACCGGGCCACTGGCGGGCTCCGGGTCCCCAAGCGGGCCTGCCTCCCTGCTAGCTGGCCGCAGCCAGCCAGCCAGCCAGCCACCGCTGCTTCCTCCCCTCCCAGGCCGCCTGCCTGCCTGCCTGCCAGCCTGCCCGCCCGCGCTGGGTCCTGGAGCGCAGGGGGTGGAGAGGAGAGAGATGGAGAGAGGGAGGGAGGGATGGAGGGCGGGCAGGAGGATGGGAGGGAGGGAGGCAGGGAGCAAGGAGGGAGGGGAGACAGAGGAGGGGGAGACCGTATTGGTCCTGGCTAGCTGGGTGTGGGGGGAGTAAGTGGGGGGGGGAGAGGCTAGGAATGTTGATGAGCCCTCCCCGGGCCACCATCCCCCCTCCCTCCATGCCACACCATGCCACCGCCCTGCCCAGGCAGCCCTGGGGCACTGGGAGCCCCGTGGAGATGAGAGGCTGTGGTGGGAAGAAGTGGGAGAGAAGGCCAGCCGCCCTGGTTGATTGGGGGAGAGAGAGAGAGGGATACAGTAAATGGAGAAGGAAAATTTAAAAAAAAAAAAAAAAAAAGATAAAATAAAATGAATACAGAGACAGCCATGGAGAGGCAGAGAGGTGGGCCAAGGCCTACAAACTCCATAAGGGGGCAGGGATAAGAAAGTAAGGCTTCTTGTGGGGACAAGGGAGCAGCTTATAAACACAGAGCCCTTTTGAGAGGTGGGGAGAGGACCCCCGAGACAAGAGTAAGGATATGAACGGCAGAAGGCGGGCCAGGCTCTGGAATACTCCACAGGAAGGGCAGCCGTGGAGCAGACAGAGACAGCAAGAGGGTTAGGAGAGAGCCAAAGTCCCCAAGTCAGGGGCAAGGCCCACAGAGCCAAGGATGGACTCTTGTGTAGACACAAGAGGCCCACTGAGGCAGGGGGATGGAAATGAAAAGGGCCCAGACAAAGAGGAGAGGTGAGGTCAGGGGAAGGGTGGGGGAGAAGGGGAATGAATTGTCCACAGCGAGCAGAAAAGAGAAATCCTTGGGGCCTGGCAGGAGGAGTGGGTAGGGAAAAGGGGGCTCTATTCTCTGGCCACCTGAGCAGAGGAGTGAGAAGGGCATGGCAGCCTGCTGGAGGCACTGTAGGAGCTGGGAGAAGGACAGAAGGACAGGGGATGGAACAGAGAATCAACACAGACCTTTGAGTGGGGGTGTGGGTGGTGCATGGCTAGGTGGTGTGTGTGTGTGTGTGTGTGTGTGTGTGTGTGTGTGGGGAGGTGAAATTTGGGGGGAAGGAACATGACAGTTGGTGCTGAAGGCTGAGCCCGTGACTCACCACCACCGCCACCACCCCCATGCTCGTGATGGGGAGGAGACGTTGGCACCCTCACGTGCGGCACCTGGCACACGTGACCACATGCCTCGCACACACTGCTGCCACGTGGCTACTATTCCGACCACACATGGGCCTGGTATGGGCAGCCCTATGCTCTGTAAGGTGTCCTTGACAAACATGGGACATTATATATATATAATCTGACCCTAAACGACCACCGAGTTTTCATATGCCTTCGCCTTATTAAGTAACACCTCCAGCCTCCTTCACACACACCCTCACCTCCAGCCTCCTTCACACACACCCTCACCTCCAGCCTCCTTCACACACACCCTCACCTCCAGCCAGGCCCATGTCTTTGCTAACACAGCGACCCTGACATTGATCCTCTCTCTGTAGTCTGGTCCAGAGCCATGGCTAGAATGTCTGAGCAGGTGTTGATTACCTCCTGTGCCTCTGAAGGGACGTCACCAAACTTCATTAAGCTGGGAAATGCAAGCAAGGAGAAGGTTCTAGCAGGAAGGTACCTGAGAAGCTAAGCTGGAACCTGGGATGTTTAAAGAGGGGAAACAGGCCTCAGATGGAGCCCAAACCTGCTAAGGGCTCAGAACCTGTCAAAAGCTGAGCCTGTCTTGCACTCTGGGCTCTCACTCATACGACTTCACCCCACAAACCCGGTCAGCATTAGAGCAGACAGGCCCTAACCTTACAGCTCACTAATTGCCACCAAGTGCTCTGTGTGGCTTCTTGCCCTCATGGACTTTCTTTTTTTGGTTTTCACTCTAGCCCAGGCTGACCTGGAATTCACTATGTAGTCTCAGGGTGGCCTCGAACTCACGGCGATCCTCGGACCTCTGCCTCCCAAGTGCTGGGATTAAAGGCGTGCGCCACCACGCCCAGCTTCTCATGGACTTTCAATATGTGACCATAGATCAGATGATCTACCTGCCAGGGGAACAAGTTGTAGACCTGATTGGGGGGAGAACAACTGTTGGGTTGAATTCCTGGTTTTTTCCTAATTATCGGAACTTGGACACAACTTCCTTGGGCCCCAGTTGTGGGGTTTTTTTTTGTTGTTGTTGTTTATTTGTTTGTTTGTTTGTTTTAAATGTATTTATTTATTTGCAAGCAGAGAGAGAGAGAGAGAGAGATAGAAGAGAGGCAGACAGAGAGAATGGGCACCAGGGCCTCTAGCCACTGCAAACGAACTCCAGATGCGTGTGCCCCTTGTGCATCTGGCTTACGTGGGTCCTGGAGAATTGAACCGGGATCCTTTGGCTTCGCAGGCAAACGCCTTAACTGCTATGCCATTTCTCCAGCCCTTGTTTGTTTGTTTTTTTTTTTTTGCAAGCAGAAAGACACAGAAAGAGAGAGAATGAAAATGGTCACACCAGGGCCCGTAGCCACTGCAAACAAACACCAGACGCACGTGCCACCTTGTGCATCTGGCTTTACGTGGGTCCTGGGGAATCAAACCTGGGTTGTTCGGCTTTGCAGGCAGGTGCCTTAACCACTGAGCCATCACTCTAGCCCTTTTTTTCTTTGTTTTTGTTTTTGTTTTTCGAGGTAGGGTCTCGCTCTGGCCCAGGCTGACCTGGAATTCACTCAGTAGTCTCAGGGTGGCCTTGAACTCAACAGTGATCCTCCTACCTCTGCCTCCCAAGGGCTGGGATTAAAGGCGTGCGCCACCACACCCAGCTCTCTTTCTTTCTCACTCTATTTGCAGGGATAGAGAGACAGAAAGTGAGTTAAGCTCTGCCGCTGCAAACAAACTCCAGACAGTTACCATTTTGTGCATCTGGCTCCAGGAGGGCACTGGGAAATCAAACCCGGGTGCCAGGCTTTTGGAAGTAAGCACCTTTAACAGCTGAGCCATCACCTGAGCTGTGTCTCAGCTTCTTTGTAAACTCAGGATAAATGTTTTTCCCTTAGAGGGTAATTGAGAGGATTAAACCAAATGCTGCAGGGAAAGCCCTGGGCATAATATGCATCAGGGTTTCCAGCCACTGCAAATGAACTCCGGACGCATGCGCCCACTTGTGCATCTGGCTTACATGGGTCCTGGGGAATCGAACCTGGATCCTTAGGCTTTGCAGGCAAGTGCCTTAACCTCTAAACCATTTCTCCAGCCCTCTTTTCTTTTCTTTTTTTTTTTTTTTTTTGAAGTAGTATCTAACTCTATCAAAGGCTGACCTTAGAATTCCTACCTCTGCCTCCCTAGTGACTGGATTAAAGGCATGTGCCTCCATACTCGCTCACCCAGTGCATTTTAACACACATCATTATACTCCTTGAGATACTGACAGAAACTCATAGAGGGACTTGGGGGGATGGCTCAGCGGAGAAAGTGCTCTGCCACCCAACTGTGAGGACCCAAGTTCAAATCCCCGGCACCCATGTAAGTGTCAGGTGGATGTGGCGGCCTGTCTGTGACCCCAGTGCTCAGGAGGTGAGGACGGGATTGAGGAGCTAGCCAAGTTGAACAGGTGAGCCCTGGGTTCAAGTGAGAGACCCTAAGGAAATAAACTGGAGAGTGACATGCATATGAACAAGCATACACACATGCAAAACTTCCCAGGGCTGGAGAGCTGGCTCAGTGGAGAAAGTGCTTGCCAAGCATGCATGGAAACCCAGGTTCAATCCCCTGCATGCCTCATGTAATATGCAACATGGGCAGGGTGTGGTGACACACGCCTTTAATCCTAGCCCTTGGGAGGCAGAAGTAGAAGGATCACTGCTAGTTTAAAGCAACCCTGAGACTGCATAGTTAATTCCAGATCAGCCAGGGCTAGAGCGAAAAACCAAAATTGCAAAATGGCACATGCCTGTAATCTAAATAGTCATGAAGGAGACAGGAAGGTAGGTAGGGCTTGCTAGCTATAGAATCAGTGAGTGCCCGGTTCAATGAGAGACTGTGTCTCAAAAAAATAAGGTGGAGCCGGGCGTGGTGGCACACGCCTTTAATCGCAGCACTCGGGAGGCAGAGGTAGGAGGATCGCTGAGAGTTCAAGGCCACCCTGAGACTACATAGTGAATTCCAGGTCAGCCTGGACCAGAGAGAGACCCTACCTGGCAAAACCAAAAAAAAAAAAATAATAATAATAATAATAAGGTGGATTGGGCTGGAGATATGGCTTGCAAAGTCTTAACAGCCCAGGCTCATTTTTTATTTATTTTTATTTATTTTTTATTTTTGGAGAGAGACAGAGAGAGGGGAAGAGGAAGATGAGAATGGGTGAACGAAATCCAGATGCGTGTGCCCCCTTGTGGGCAAGTACGGCATTGCGCCCTTGCGTCACTTTGCACCTGGCTAAACGTGGGACCTGGAGATTGGAACTGGCCTTCTTAGGTTTAGCAGGCAGGCACCTTAACCGCTAAGCCATCTCTCCAGCCCCAGGCTCAATTTTTCAGCATGCTGTACAGCCAGATGCACAAAGTGGAGCACGCATCTGGGGTTCATTTGCAGTGGCAAGAACCTCTAGCACACCCATTCTCTCTCTCCACTTGCAAATAAATTTAAAAAAATATGTTTTTTTGGAGGTAGGGTCTCACTCTAGTCCGAACTGACCTGGAATTCACTATGTAGTTTCAGGGTAGGCCTTGAACTCACAGCGATCCTCCTACTTCTGCCTCCCGAGTACTGGGATTAAAGGCATGTGCCATCAAACCCCGCTAAAAAAAATTTATTGACACCTTCATAATTATAGACAATAAACCAGATAATTGCTCCCCCCCACACTTTCCCCTTTGAAACTTTACTCTCCAACTTACCCCCTCCCCCCTCAGTCAGTCTCTCTTTTATTTTGATGTCATCATCTTTTCCTCCTATTATGATGGTCTTGTGTAGGTAGTGTCAGGCACTGCGAGGTCATGGATATCCAGGCCATTTTGTGTCTGGAGGAGCACGTTGTAAGGAGTCCTACTCTTCCTTTGGCTCTTACATTCTTTCCGCCCCCTCTTGCGCAATGGACCCTGAGCCTTGGAAGGTGTGATAGAGATGTTTCAGTGCTGAGCACTCCGTCACTTCTCTCAAAAGCACTATGGTGCCTTTTTTTTTTTTTTTTTTTTTTTTTTTTTTTTGAGGTAGGGTCTCACTCTAGCTCAGGCTGACCTGGAACTCACTATGTAGTCTCAAGGTGGCCTTGAACTCACGGCGATCCTCCTACTTCTGCCTCCCGAGTGCAGGGATTAATGGCCTGTGGCACCACGCCCGGCTATGGTGCCTTTTGAGTCATCCCAGAGGTCACCTCCATCTGAAAAGGGAATCTTCTCTAACCAAAAGTGAGAGTAGCATTAATATATGGGTATGAGCCGGGTGTGGTGGCGCACACCTTTAATCCCAGCACTCAGGAGGCAGAGGTAGGAGGATCACCATGAGTTCGAGGCCACCCTGAGACTACATAGTGACTTCCAGGTCAGCCTGAACTACAGTGAGACCCAACCTTGAAAAATCAAAAAAAATAAAATAAAATATATATATATATGGGTATGAATGTTGACAGAGTGCTTCCTGGGCAGCTTGGTGAGCATAATATAACATAAGCTATTTTTCCAATAATTTTTATTTTTTTTGGTTTTTTGAGGCAGGGTGTCACTCTAGCTCAGGCTGACCTGCAATTCACTATGTAGTCTCAGGCTGGCCTCGAATTCTCGGTGATCCTCAAACCTCTGCCTCCCGAATGCTGGAATTAAAGGCATTGCACCACCATGCCCAGCTCAATAATAAAAATATTTTTTTTTATGAGAGCGAACAAAAGAGAGAGAATTGGCACACCAGGGCCTCCAGCCACTACAGTCAAACTCCAGACGCGTGTGCCACCTTGTGCACATATGCGACCTTGCACACTCGAGTCACCTTGTGCATCTGGCATACGTGGGACCTGGAGAGTAGAACCTGGGTCCTCGGACTTCACAGGCAAGCACTAACTGCTAAGCCATCTCTCCAGCCCGCCCCTTTTTAAAATATATATTTTTTTATTGGGCTGGAGAGATGGCTTAGCAGTTACAGTGCTTGCCTGTGAAGCCAAAGGTTTGATTCCCCAGTCCCCACATAAGCCAGATGCACAAGGTGGCACATATGTCTGGAGTTCATATGCAACAGCTAGAGGTCCTGGAGGGCCCATTCTCTCTCCCTCTCAAATAAAAATAAATTAAAAAAAATTTTTTTTTAAAAAGAGGTGTGGTGGCACATGCCTTTAATCCCAGCACTTGGGAGGTTGAGTTAGGAGGATCGCCATGAGTTTGAGGCCACCCTGAGACTACATAGTGAATTCCAGGTCAGCCTGGGCTAGAGTGAGACCCTACCTTGCAAAACAAAAAAGAGAGAGAACACACTCCTTTTACCAGAACTAAAAAATAAAAATAGAGCCGGGCGTGGTGGCGCATGCCTTTAATCCCAGCACTCGGGAGGCAGAGGTAGGAGGATCACCGTGAGTTCAAGGCCACCCTGAGATTACATAGTGAATTCCAGGTCAGCCTGGGCCAGAGTGAGACCCTACCTCGAGAAACCAAATAAATAAATAAATAAACAAGTAAATAAATAAATAAAGTGAGGAGGTCGGGAGTAACTAATGAAGACAACCCATGTCAACCTCTAACCTCCATGTGCACAGATGCATGCACGTGTACATGCACACACACATACACACACATGCACGCACACACAAGCAAAAATTTAAAAACCTTTATCAGCTTTTACTTAATGCTTCACAACTTTGAGATAAAGGCTGTGGTTATCTCCATTTTCAGATGATGAAACTAAGGCACAGAGAAATCACCTTGTCCAAAGTCACAGCTAGGAAAATGGCCTGGCCAGGACTTCATTCCAGGCAGCCTGGTTTAACCAGATGGGATCTGGTGTTAGGGGATCTAGTGGAAAGTTAGGAAAACAAGTCAGACTTAGGTCTGTGTTCAGACCTCTAGCAGTAGCTTTTTGGCTACAGAAGGGTAAATGACTGAACTTAAGATTGTTTCTTTATATATATATTATTTATTTATTTGTTTGAGAGAGAGAAAGAGGCAGAGAGAGAGAGAGAATGGGAGCGCCAGGGCCTTCAGCCACTGCAAACGAACTCTAGATGCATGCGCCCCCTTGTGCATCTGGCTTATGTGGGTCCTGGAGAGTCAAACCAGGATCCTTTGGCTTTGCAGGCAAATGCCTTAACCGCTAAGCCATCTCTCCAGCCCTTAAGATTGTTTCTTTATCTGGGAAACAAGATGCGGGAAGTCTGACAAGTGCACTTTTTCCAGTAAACCTGACCTTGGAAACGTTTCTTTCTTTTCTCTTCTCTTCTTCCCTTTTTTCTTTTTTCTTTTCTTTTCTTTTCTTTTCTTTTCTTTTCTTTTCTTTTCTTTTCTTTTCTTTTTTTTCTTTCTCTTTTTTTCTTCTCTTCTCTTCTCTTTCCTTCCTTCTTCCTTCCTTCCTTCCTTCCTTCCTTCCTTCCTTCCTTCTTTCTTTCTTTCTTTTTTTTTTTGGTGTTTCAAGGTAGGGTCTCACCGTAGCCCAGGCTGACCTGGAATTCACTATGTAGTCTCAGGGTGGCCTCCAACTCATGGCTATCCACCTACCACCATGCCCGGCTCTTTTTTTTTTTTTTTTTTTTTTTTTGAGAGAATTGGTGAGCTAGAGCCTCCAGCCAATGTAATCGAACTCCAGATGCGTTTGCCACATTGTGCATCTGGCTTACATGGGATCTGGGGAGTTAAACATGGGTCCTTAGGCTTCACAGGCAAGCGCTTTACCACTAAGCCATCTCTCCAGCCCTGTTTTCTCTCTCTCATTTTTTTGGGGGTAGGACCTTACTCTGGCCCAGACTAACCTGGAATTAACTAGTCTCAGGATGGCCTCGAACTCACAGCAATCCTCCTACCTCTGCTTCCCACCACCATGCCTGGCTTCTCTCTCTCTCTCTCTCTTTTTTTTTTTTTTTTTTTTTGAAGGTCTGAGAGCTACCACTAAGCTTCACTCAGACTTTTTAAAAAATATTTTTATTTGTTTATTTGACGGGGGGTGGGGGAGGTGGAGAGAATGGGCACACCAGGGTCCCCAGGCACTGCAAATGAACCACAGATGCATGCGATCCCTTGTGCATCTGGCTCATGTGGGTCTTGGGGAATCGAAATTGGGTCCTTTGTGTTTGCAGGCAAACACCTTAACCGCTAAGCCATCCCTTCAGTCCTCTCTCTCTTTTAATGATGTAAGTTTTTCTAGTGAATCTTTTGAAAAAAATAATTATTTGCAAGTAGAGAGAGAGCCAGACAGAACGGGTGCATCGGGGCCTCTTGTTGCTGCAAACTCCAGATGCATGCACCTCTTCGTGCATCTGGCTTTACATGGGTAACTGGGGAATCGAACCCAGGCCGTTAGGCTTTGCAAGCATGTGCCTTTAACCACTGAACCATCTCTCCAGCCCCATTCCTGCTTTAAAAAATTTTTTTATTCTTATTTCAGAGAAAAGGAGGTAGACAGAGAAATGGGCGCACCAGGGTCTTCAGCCTCTGCAAACGAACTTCATACGCATGCGCCACCTTGAGCAGCTGGCTTACGTGGGTCCTGGGGGAATCGAACCTGGGTCCCTACGCTTCTCAGGCAAGCGTCTTAACCGCTAAGCCAGCTCTTCCAGCCCCCTTCCCTTCACCCCCAAAAAAAAATTCCTGCAATAAAAATCAGTCTGTCGTCTTGGCTTCCACCTTTGATTCCATGCGGTCGAAGCTTCAGGATTCCCCTCTCCCTTACACGCTGAGTGTTTCGCTTCCTTCCTTATCCGCCATCATCCCCGCCTCCCCCGCCCGCCCGCAACTGCGGGCTCCCCGGATGTCCCCGTGCCTCAGACCGCGCAGACTCTCAACCCCGAGCCCCCAAGATGGCGCCCGGGCCGGTCTTCCGACGTCACCACGCTCTGCGTTCCCTTTTCCAGTTGTCCCAGGCGGAGTCGGGACAGCTGGGGAAAGAAGGAGGGCTTGCGGGGGAGGGGCGGGCACTGTCCACCGGAAAGCAAGCGGATTGGTTCGACGCTACCATTGGCCCGGAGGGGGCCTCAGAAACATGAGCACCGATTGGATACACGGCAGGGGCCAGACTGGCTGTGATTGGTCGCGTAGAGCCGTGGAGGAGAAGGAGGAGGAGGGGCGGGTGGGTGGAGCGTTGCTGAGGGTTGTTGGAAGGCCAGAGCGAGGCTGCGGAGCAGGCGAGACGTCGGCGGCTAGAGAGGACGACGTCGCGCTAAGGGTGGCGGTACCAGGGGAGCGGCTGCCCGGGGCCGGGCCCGGGGCGTGTGAGACGGCGGAGGCGGGTGAGTTGGAACGGATGCTGCAAGGCCGGCCGGTTCCCCCCACCAGCACCACCACCACACCGCACCCCTGGGCGGCTTGCACGCGTCACCCGGCCTGCGTACAGTACCGGGCGGTGAGGGCGGAGCGGTCCCAACGGCCGCGGGGCGCGCGGGCCTGGCGGGGGAGCTGGCTGGGGTCGAGGGGGGCTGGGCTGGAGTCGTGTGCGGGATGCGGGCCCGGGTGGCAAGAGGAGGAGGCCTCGGGGCTGCCCCGGAGGAGCGTCCATGGATGCTGGGAGCAGAGGGCTTGGGTGCTTGGATGAGGCCAGGGCAGGACGCAGGACCCCCAGGAGTGTCCGTGGATCTTGGATGCTGGCGAGGCCAGGGGAGGACGCAGGACCCCCAGGAGTGTCCGTGGATCTTGGATGCTGGCGAGGCCAGGGGAGGATGCAGGACTCCCAGGAGGGTCCGTGGATCTTGGATGCTGGCGAGGTGAGGGGAGGATGCAGGACCCCTAGGAGCATCTATGGATCCTGGGAGCTTTAGAGGGCTTGAGTGCTGGATGAGGCCAGGGCAGGATACAGGACGCCCAGGAGGGTCAATGGATCTTGGATGTTGGCGAGGCCAGGGGAGGATGCAGGACCCCAGGAGTGTCCGTGGATCTTGGATGCTGGCGAGGCCAGGGGGGGATGCAGGACCCCCCAGGAGAGTCCATGGATCTTGAATGCTGGCGAGGCAAGGGGGGGATGCAGGACCCCCCAGGAGGAATGTTGGCGAGGTAAGGGAAGGATGCAGGACCCCCGGGAGGGTCAATGGATCTTGGATGCTGGCGAGGCCAGGGGAGGATGCAGGACCCCCAAGAAGGTCCGTGGATCTTGGGGGCAGAGGGCTTGAGAGCTGGATGTGGCCAGGGGAGGATACAGGACCCCGAGGAGGGTCCATGGGACCTGGAGGTGGAGGACTTGGGGATGGATACAGGACCCTAGGGTGCCAGGAGGACCTGGTGGGTGTGGGAAGAGGTAATTAACTTCACACGGGGGGAAATTGACTTGTGTCAAGGGGGCACTGGAGAGGGTCTTAGTGTGAAAACGTAGTAGAAACAAGGGGAAGCTTAAAGCTGAGAGAGACCCAGAGTGCAAAAGGGATTAAATTAATATGATGATGTGTTAAACTCTCGTAGTGTAGGGGTCGGGTACCCTTGAAACGTTTCGAGAGGGGTGTTTGTCTATCTGATGATGCAGTATGAGAAGGCTGCCTTGTATGTCCCTAGAGTGAGCTGGCTGGGAGGGTTGGTTGGTTTATCTTAAGTACGGGTGAGGAGGTCAAAGTGAAGGTAGGACTTGGGTGTCCTGGGGCGTAGTGGGGGAGAGATGTATGTTACAGAGAAGTGGTATCTGCGAATTCCTGGCGTGAGAATGAGATGCCAGTGCCACATGGATAATTTGGGAGTCTGGGTATTGCCCATAATAGGCTGGTGAGAAGCTTTGGGTGTGAGGAAGAGGATGGGGGGGGTCTTTCTGATGTGTTAGGGTGGTGATGGAGTTTCTTTATGAGAAGAATTTTGGGGTGTGGGTACCCCTAGAGGGGATTGGGGCAGTGAGAGGGAAAGGAGGTTAAGCCATGTCTTGAAGAATACTTCTGGGCACCCCTGAACAGAGCTACAGTGTGTGGGGGGTCTTCCTGAAAAAAGAGGAGTTAGGGCTAGAAAGATGGCTCAGTGGTTAAAGGCCCTTGCCTGTAAAACTTGACCACCCAGGTTTAATTCACCAGTGTCCACATGTGTCGAGTTAGTTTACAGTGGCAGAAGGCCCTGGCACACCCACACTTTCTCTTCTCCCTCAAATAATTTAATTATTATTTTATTTGGAAGGATCGAGAGAGAATGAATGAATGCATGAATATGGCTACACCAGGACACGTCTGGAGTCCGCTTGCAGTGGCTGGAGGCCCTGGTGCACCCATACTCTCTCTTCCTCTCTGTCTATTTAGGAATAAATAATTAAAGCAAAAATTTAAAAAGAGGAATTAGGGAATGGAGAGGTGGCTTAACAGTTAAAGTGCTTGCCTGCAAAGCCAAAGGACCCAGGTTCGAGCCCCAAGGACCCATGTAAGGCCACATGTACAAAGTGGTGCATCCATCTAGAGCTCATTTTCAGTGGCAAGAGGCCCTGGCATGCTCATTCTCTCTCTTTCTTCACTCTCTCTCCTTGTAAATAAATAATAAATTTTAAAACAACAACAAAAAAAGATGGGCTGGAGAGATGGTTTAGCAGTTAAAGTGCTTGCTTAAGAACCCAGGTTCTATTCTCCAGGTCCCACGTAAGCCAGATGCACATGGTGCGTCTAGAGTTTGTTTGCAGTGGCCAGAGAACTTGCCATATCCATTCTCATTCTCTCCCTCTCTCGGTCTTTAATAAATAAATAGTAATAGGGGCAGGAGAGATGGCTTAATGGTTAAGGTGCTTGCCTGTGAAGCCTAAAGACACAGGTTCGATTCTCCAGGTCCCATGTGAGCCAGATGCACAAGGGGGCGCATGCATCTGGAGTTCGTTTGCAGTGGGTAGAGGCCCTTGGGCGCCCATTCTTTACCGTCCCAAATAAATAGATAAATAAATAAATGTCAGAAAAAAAAAAAAAATAATAATAAATCTTAAAAAAAAAAAAAAAGAATTTTGTGAACCCGAGAGAAAGAGGCCAGGAAGGCTGATGAGGGCTCTCCTGGGTAGGTGGAGCGGGAATGCAGGAGTGTGAGCTGCTGAGTCAGAGCAGGGGGTCTGTGAAGAAAGAGAAGGACAAACAGATTCTTCTGTGACGGAGGGCCTTGGGGGCCTGCTGCGCGTCATGGCAAGCGAGTGGATACGAGGACATGGTGGGTGGACTTTGCCGCCAGATGATTGCGAGTGAGACTTGGAGTGGAGTCCTGAGAAGGCGGTGCTGGAAAGATTTACGTAGGGTTTGTATGTTTGGGGAGGTTGGAGGGCAGAGTAGGTGGAAGGCATTGGAAGGTAGCAGTGGGAGAAGGAAGAACTGTCCCTGGGAGAGCTGACCTGTCCCCACTCTCCCTGCTTGCAGCCCAGGGCCTTGCCGCTGCCATGACGGAGGAGTCGGAGGAGACGGTCCTGTACATTGAGCACCGCTATGTCTGCTCCGAGTGCAACCAGCTCTACGGGTCCCTGGAGGAGGTGCTGGTGCACCAGAACTCACACATGCCCCAGCAGCACTTTGAGCTGGTGGGTGTGGCTGACCCTGGGGTCACAGTGGCCACTGAGGCAGCTTCCGGCACAGGCCTCTATCAGACCCTAGTGCAGGAGAGCCAGTACCAGTGTCTGGAGTGTGGGCAACTGCTGATGTCACCCAGCCAGCTCCTGGAGCACCAGGAGCTGCACCTGAAGATGATGACGCCCCAGGAGGCCGTGCCAGCCGAGCCGGCATCCAAGGTCCCACCCCTGAGCGCCAGCACCATCCACTACGAGTGTGTGGACTGCAAGGCTCTCTTTGCCAGCCAGGAACTGTGGCTGAGCCACCGGCAGACGCACCTCCGCGCCACGCCCACCAAGGCTCCTGCCCCGGTTGTCTTGGGGTCCCCGGTTGTCCTCGGCCCCCCTGTGAGCCAGGCCCGCGTGGCTGTGGAGCATTCATACCGAAAGGCGGAAGAGGGTGGGGAAGGGGCAGCTGTCCCCTCTGCGGCCGCTGCCACCGCTGAGGTGGTGACGGAGGTGGAGCTCCTCCTGTACAAGTGCTCCGAGTGTTCGCAGCTCTTCCAGCTGCCCGCCGACTTCTTGGAGCACCAGGCGACCCACTTCCCCGCCCCTGCCCCGGAGGCCGAGGAGCCTGCCGCACACCCCGAGGCCCTGGTCCCATCGCCGGCCGAGGTGCCGGTGCCTCCGCCCGAGCCCCTGCCGGCCTCTGACCACAGTTACGAGCTGCGCAATGGGGAAGCGCTAGGTCGCGATCGCCGGGGGCGCAGGCCTCGGAGGAGCCAAGGCGAGGAGCCGGGCGCCGCGGCCACCCAGGAACTCTTCTGCTCGGCCTGTGACCAGCTCTTTCTCTCGCCCCACCAGCTGCAGCAGCACCTGCGGAGTCACCGCGAGGGCGTCTTTAAGTGTCCCCTGTGCAGCCGCGTCTTCCCCAGCCCTTCCAGTCTGGACCAGCACCTGGGGGACCACAGCAGCGAGTCCCACTTCCTGTGTGTGGACTGCGGCCTGGCCTTCGGCACCGAAGCGCTCCTCCTGGCCCACCGGCGAGCGCACACCCCGAATCCTCTGCATTCGTGCCCCTGTGGCAAGACCTTTGTCAACCTCACCAAGTTCCTTTATCACCGGCGTACCCATGGGGCGGGGGGCGTCCCTCTGCCGACAACCCCGGTCCCACCGGAGGAGCCTGTCATTGGTTTACCTGAGCCCGCCCCGGCCGAGACCGGAGAGCCGGAGGCCCCAGAGCCCCCGGCGTCTGAAGAAAGCTCCCTCTCCGCGGAGCCCGCTGCCCCGGGCACCTACCGCTGCCTTCTGTGCAGCCGAGAGTTCGGCAAGGCGCTGCAGCTGACCCGGCACCAGCGGTTCGTGCACCGGCTCGAGCGGCGCCACAAGTGCAGCATTTGTGGCAAGATGTTCAAGAAGAAGTCCCACGTGCGCAACCATCTGCGCACGCACACAGGGGAGCGGCCCTTCCCGTGCCCTGACTGCTCCAAGCCCTTCAACTCACCTGCCAACCTGGCCCGCCACCGGCTCACGCACACAGGGGAGCGGCCCTACCGGTGCGGGGACTGTGGCAAAGCGTTCACGCAGAGCTCCACCCTGAGACAGCACCGCCTGGTGCACGCGCAGCACTTCCCGTACCGCTGCCAGGAGTGCGGGGTGCGCTTTCACCGCCCTTACCGCCTGCTCATGCACCGCTACCACCACACGGGCGAGTACCCGTACAAGTGCCGGGAGTGCCCCCGCTCCTTCTTGCTGCGCCGGCTGCTCGAGGTGCACCAGCTCGTGGTCCACGCCGGGCGCCAGCCGCACCGCTGCCCGTCCTGCGGCGCCGCCTTCCCGTCCTCGCTGCGCCTGCGGGAGCACCGCTGTGCCGCCGCCGCCGCCCAGGCCCCGCGGCGCTTCGAGTGCGGGACCTGTGGCAAGAAAGTGGGCTCTGCTGCCCGCCTGCAGGCACACGAAGCAGCCCACGCGGCTGCTGGGCCCGGAGAGGTTCTGGCCAAGGAGCCCCCAGCTCCCCGGGCCCCGAGGGCCCCTCGCACGCCCGTCACCGCCTCCCCGACAGCTCTCGGGGGCAGCGCACCCGCGGCTCCCGCCGCCCCCGCCCGCCGCCGAGGCCTGGAGTGCGGCGAGTGCAAGAAGCTGTTCAGCACCGAGACCTCGCTGCAGGTGCACCGGCGCATCCACACCGGCGAGCGGCCGTACCCGTGCCCGGACTGCGGCAAGGCCTTCCGTCAGAGCACCCACCTGAAAGACCACCGGCGCCTGCACACGGGCGAGCGGCCTTTCGCCTGTGAGGTGTGCGGCAAGGCCTTCGCCATCTCCATGCGCCTGGCGGAGCACCGGCGCATCCACACGGGCGAGCGGCCCTACTCCTGCCCCGACTGCGGCAAGAGCTACCGCTCCTTCTCCAACCTCTGGAAGCACCGCAAGACCCACCAGCAGCAGCAGCAGGCGGCCGTGCGGCAGCAGCTGGCCGAGGCCGAGGCCGCTGTGGGCCTGGCAGTGATGGAGACGGCGGTGGAGGCCCTGCCCCTGGTGGAGGCCATTGAGATCTACCCTCTGGCCGAGGCCGAGGGCGTCCAGATCAGTGGGTGACCGCCCCATTCTCCCCAGCGCCTCCACGTGCTCTTGCGGAAGGCCTCGAGCCTCCCCCAGACCTCTGTACATATCATAGTTTTCTTTTTCCTCCCCACCGCCATAGGAGTTCTGTGACTGGATTTATTATTTTCTTTTCCTGGGTTGCGGCGTGCTTTGGGGCTCTTGATGCATAAAGGCCCCATCCTCCACCGCCCACCCACAGGGTGGTCATAAAGTGAGACAATAAAGACTGAGTTGGACGCTGGTGTGCTTCTGTCAGGCCAGGCTCAGGGGTGCAGGGCTGGAATGTTGGGGGCATGGGGCCAGGTCTTCGTGTGACTTCTCAAGGCTGCATTCCTAGCTCCCAGAGCGGGCCCTGGCAGGGAGGGAGCACTAGCTTGATAAATGGATTAGAGAGAAGACTGCCTGAGTTCGTCTTTGCCCCCAACCCCACCTCTCCCTGGTTCCACGCAAAGGCAGCACGGCCCTGTGGCCACTAGAGGGCCCCACGGCCTGTGGAAAGTGTGAAGCCCTTTATGCTGAGTGCTGGGACATTTTAGAGAAAGTGTTTTGTTTTTAATTTGCAAGGAGAAAGAGAATGGACGCACCAGGGCCTCTTACTACTGCAAACAAACTCTAGATGCATGTGCCAGTCCTGCATCTGGCTGTATAAGGGCACTGGGGAATCCAACCCAAGTTGTTAGGCTTTGCAGGCAAGTGCCTTAACCACTGAGCTGTGTCCCTCCGCTTCTGCCCTGATGTGGTCATTGTCCCTGTAGCTGGCTGGGCTTTCTCACTGGATCTCTGAGGGCAGCGGGTCAGGTAAGATCTTGGACCTAGATCCAGCCACCAAGTTGGAGCAGCGTATGAAACGATGGCCCGGAGTAGAAAGCATCTTACAGGGAGGGACCTGGAAAGCACCCCTTCCCCAAGCTAGGCTGCGGCTCAGCCAATAGTTTTACTGAGTAGAGAATATGGACATGTCAGGGCTTCTTGCCACTGCGAATGAACTTTAAATGCATGTGCTACTTTGCACTCAGAGATCCTCCTGCCTCTGCCACTGTAATATGACTCCCCAGCGTAAGATTACTTGTGAAGAGCAGTGCCCGAGAAGGGTAAGGCCAGTCACTGACATCAAAAGTCAGGAAAAGATGGGGGTTTGGCAGTTAAGGCGCTGACTCACAAAGCCTAAGGACCCAGGTTCGCTTTCCCAGGACCCACATAAGCCAGATGCACAAGGTGGCACATGTGTCTGGAGTTCGTTTCCAGTGGCTGGAGGCCCTAGCGAGCCCACAGTATCTGCCTCTCTCCCAGTAAATATTTGGGGTGGGGGGAGTCAGGCAAAGAGCATCCCAGCACTTGGGAGGCAGAGGTTGGAGGATCGCCGTGAGCTCGAAGCCATCCTGAGACTACATAGTGAATTCCAGGTCAGCCTGAGCTAGAGTGAGACCCTACCTCGAAAAGCGGAAAAAAAAAAAAAAAAAAAAAAAAAAAAAAAAGGTCAGGAAAAGGAAGCTCAAGACCTGCCTGTTGAGACTCAGGGTGCTGAGTGAGGCATTTGGGACATTGTTGGGAAAATTTAGTTTAATCAGTTGCTCAAGTGAGAAGAGGACTAAGTAAGAGAAGAGGTTCCACAGGCAGTGAATAGAAGCAGAGCTGGAAGCCAGCTCTCCAAATTCCTTTGCTTGAAAACAAGAATACTTCTTAAAAGAGTAGGTTGGGGCTGGAGATATGGCTTAGCAGTTAAGGCACTTACCTCTGGAGCCTAAGAACCCAGGTTCGCTTCCCCAGTGCCCATGTAAGCCAGATGCACAAAGTGGCACATGTATCTGGAGTTCATTTGTAGTGGCTGGAATGCCCATTCTCTATCTGCCTCTTCCTCTATCTTTCAAATAAATAAATTTTTTTTTTTTTAAAAAAGCACCTATTTAGGGCTGGAGAGATGGCTTAGCAGTTAAGGCGCCTGCCTCCTAAGCCTAAGAACGCTGGTTCCAGTCTCCAGGTCCCACGAGAGTAAGGGAGCAAGAGAAGGGTGTGCCAAGGCCGCCTTCCACTGCAAACAGACTCCAGATGCATGCACTGCTTTGTGCATCTGGCTTTATGTGGGTACTGGGGAATTGAACCTGGGTTGTTAGGCTTTGCAGGCAAGAGCCTTAATAGCTAAGCCATCTCTCCAGCCCCTTACCAACTATTTGTGGGGGGAGGGTGCACCAGGGTCTCAAATGCGGCAAATGAATGCCCAGACAGCTTTATGTGGGTAACTGGGGAATTGAACCTGGGCTGACAGGCTTTGCAAGCAAGTGCTGTTGACTGCTGAACCATCACTCCAGCCTTCCTCCCATTTTTTTTCTCACTCTAGGGCAGGCTGGCCTGGAACTCACAGCAATCCTACCTCAGCCTCCTAAATACTGGGATCATAGGCATGAGCTTTCTCCTTTTTTGGGGGGGGGGATGACAAGAATCATGTAACCCAGGTTGGCCACTATATAGTTGAGAATAACTTCAAGTTCTGATTTTCCTGCCTCCTCCCTCCCAAATGCTGAGATTACAGACCTGCACCCCTGTGCAATTCTATATCAACTCATATATATATATGTGTGTGTGTGTGTATATATATATATATGTATGTATGTATTTACTTATTTATTTGAGAAAGGGGCAAAGAGGGAATGAGTGCACCAGGGCCTCCAGCCACGGCAGATGAACTCCAGACACTGTTCTACCTTGTGCAGTGTGTCCTGGGGATTTGAACAAGGGTCCTTTGGCTTTGCAGGCAAGTGCCTTAACCACTAAGCCATCTCTCCAGCCTTCAACTCTTATTTTAAAAGGGTTATTTTAGTCAAATGGGGAAGCACCCAGGGTGGAGGTGGGATGGTATGTGCTGGTTTCTTGGCTACCTCATCATTTTTATTCTCAAAGACTGCCGAGGATGTCTCTCCCCGAGCATGACTTTACGCCACAAGGCAGGTGTCGGCCCCGTTGAACAAATGAGAACTCTCAGATCTATAGATGGACAGAACTGAGATTTGCATGTGGGAATTTGAATTCATCTTACATTCCAAGATTTCGTTATCTGAATGGAGGAAAAGTAGAGAACTTTTAAAAAAAATATATTTGAGAGAGAGAATGGGTGCACCAGGGCCTCCAGCCATTGCAAATGAACTCTAGACACATGCGCCACCTTGTGTATCTAGCTTATGTGGGTCCTGGGGAATCAAACCTGAGTCCTTAGGCTTCACAGGCAAGCACCTTAATGGCTGAGAGCCATCTCTCTCTAGCCCCAGAACTTTGTGTGTGTGTGTGTAGTTTTCCGAGGTAGGGTTTCACTCTGGTCCAGGCTGACCTGGAATTCACTCTGTAGTCTCAGGGTGGCCTCGAACTCACAGCGATCCTCCTACCTCTGCCTCCCGAGTGTTGGGATTAAAGTCATGCGCCACCATGCCCGGCTCTGTCTAGCCCCAGAATTTCTGATCATGGTCCAGTTTTTTAGGTTGACCTTGACCTTACTATTGTAGCCCTGGTACTTAAAAGTCTCCCCGCCCCACTCCCGTCTTTCTCCCCCACACCCTTTATTTTCTCACTCCCAGGACAGTCAGGAGACCAATGGAGAGCAAGCAGCCTTTCTCTCTGTACAGTTTTTTCATTTTTTATTTTTTGATGTTTGTTGTTCAGATGAATGACACACTCAAGTTACAAAAATGGGGCCTTAAAAGAAGCACATTGTACAATGAACAGGCAGTTCGGAGTCAACACTGAAACACTAACCCGCTACCACGAGAAGAGACAGGAAGGGGGTAACAGGATGGGAGGGGAGGGACTACCAACACAGGGGTCAGACAACCAAAAGGAGGACTACCTCGATGGGAATGGAGGACAGGCAGGTCACTCCAAGGCCTACTCACTTTTGCCACACACCCCTCTAAGTCACCCACTTCTACCTGGGCACTCAAGTGAGTAGATGAGAGACACACCCCCAAAAAAAAGGGCACAGACCGATCAGATCTTTACGACATAGGGTGGTCATCTGTCCCTACTGCCCCCTTGGGCTTGGGAGGTAGTGGGTGGTGGCAGCAGTGAGATTAGGGGCTAAGAGGAGTTGATGCAAGGCCCCCTCTGCTTGTCCCCAGAAATGCCTGCCCCTCCCCCCACCTGCCAGGATCCAAAGGCCCCCTCCCCTGTTCCAGAGAAGTCCCAGTCACCCTGCAGTTTATAAATAAATAAATACTGAGCCCCTGGGCTTGGGGGACAGGTTGGTGGGTGGGGGAGAGGGACGGAGGGCTAGAGGAAAGGAGAGGGGAAGGAGGGAGGAAGGAAGAGGGTCACAGGCAAAGCAAATAGTTGTCTCCGTCCCAGCAACACTCTGGATTTTACATTTCTCTTTCGCTCCCTTTTTGTGTGTTTAGCAAGGAGCGAACATCTCAAGGACAAATACTTAAAAATATACTTTTTTTTTTTTCCATTTTATCCGCCTTGTCATCGTCGTCTTGCTTTGGAGACTGCTGAGGTCAAAGTTTAAACCGCACAAAAGATCTGCGGCTTGAAGTTTTTGTGTTTATTTATTTTTTTATTTTTATTTTAAATTTTTTTCACTTTTTTTCCCAACATATAAAAAGGTAGCGGAGTTGTCTGTGGGTTTTTTTTTTTTTTTTTTTAATGGTTAAATCTTTGGTTTGTTTCTTTTTTTTTCTCTTGGAGGTCTTTATCGCTTGCACTGGCCTTTCCCACTCAGAGACCCGGTGGGGGGCCCGCGTGTCTCAGTCTCGCTCAGTCTCTCACTCAGTTCCCCCTACCCTGGGCTAGAGGAAGAGAGAGGCACCCTGGGGATGGGCTGGATGGGAGAACTTTGCCAAGTCAAGAGGTTACCCTTCCCTTGTCTGGGTCCTTGCTCAGTTCCCCAGGGGGCAGGCCATGGAGACTCTTTTGGTCTTCCCTGGGAAAATTTGGACAGCTCACACCCTAGTCTTAGCCCCACTTTCCACAGGGGCTCGGGAGCTCTCTCACGCCCCACCCACTTTCACACCCAGTCTCTCTCCCTCCCATTTCTGGGCCCCACCCTGCACTCCCCAGAAGGGAACAGGAGAAAGGTGGTTTAGTTACTGGCATTTTTCTTTTCTTTCTTTTCTTTTCTTTTTTTTTTTTTTTTTTTTAAATTTTGGCACAATTAAAAGGCCTGCCATTAAGGTAGACCCAATCTCTGCCCCTCGCTTAAGTGGAGGTCAAGACTGGAAAAGAAAATTCAAAGGGCTTGCAGCACCCCAGTCATTCACTTCTCCTCTCTAGCCCAGGCCTCTGCCTCCCACCCCCAACCCCCTGACATCTAAGCCAGGCCAGAGCCTGGCCGGGGGTCTCCCTCCTATCCCACTTAGAGCTCCTTTGCTCGCCAACTCTCGCTCACACACAGACACACGGACATAGGCTCTGTACAGACCACAAAATAAAAACGATGAGATAGTTTTGTTTCCCGGAGTCGAGACTGGGGTTGACTGGAGTGGAAGGGGCAGATGAGGGTGGGGGGGGCTGGAATTCCCCCATCACCTTTCCAACCCTGACTCCCTCCAGCCCCCCAGCCCCTTGCCCTGGCTGGCCCCCAGCCAACGATATTTGGTTTCCTTTTTTTTTTTTTTTTTTAACATTAAAGTTCTATGAGGTATTTGGTGCCTTATCTCGAGTCCTCAGGGGAAAGGGGACCCGGGGGCCTGGGGCTCACCTGCCCCTCCTTCCCTCCCTCCCACCCCCTTCCCAATATTTGGTTTCACAGCTGTAGTTAAAGCTTGGGGTTTGGTTATTTCCCCCCTCCCAGGAATTTTCCTTTTTTTTTTTTTTTTTTTTTGTTTTTCTTTTCCCAGTTGTAGAGGTTGGATGGGGAGGGTCCCCACCACCCCCGGCTGCATGGGGGCCCTCCGCCAATGTCAGGGTTATCTGCCCCATCCCTGCCACCCCGCTTCCTCCTCTCGTTTTGCCCCACTCCCCCACGCTGGGGTGGGGAGACATCCAGGTGAGGTCTTAATGGAGGAAGCAGGATGAATTGGGTGGTGGTGGTGAGTCCTGGATTTTTTCTTTCCTTTTTTTTTTTTTTTTTTTTTTTTTCTTCTTCTTTTTTGGTTTAGAATCATAGTTTTTGAGTCATCTCCACTGTGCCTTCCAGGCTGCCTGTCTTCTCGGAGGGTTGTTTTCTTTTTTTGTGGTTGTTTTTTTGGTTGTAATTCTTTTCATTCTGTTCTATTCAAACATCTTCCCATCTGGTCAGAAGCCCCTGGTCCCCTCTCCACCCCTGGGTTGGGGCCAAGGCCCTCTTGCTAGCTGCCCGCTCTTCAGGAAATTAAAATGGACAAACTCAGAGGTAGGGAAAGGGCAGGGAGTCGGTGGAGGAAGATGCTTACATTCTAGCGAGGATGGGCCAGGCTGATGAGATAGATGCCCGGGAACTGGGGACTGGCCACTCTGCCACTGCTCCCCACAAGGCACCCTGCTGCCTCTGGAACCCAGCCCCACAGTTTATGTCCCTCCCACCCCACCCCAGGGGTGGCAGAAGGGAGACCAGAAGAAAAGGACGCTGAGACAGGCCTGGAGCTCTGGCCGTCTCTCCTCGCAGTGTCCAGGGTGGGAAGCTGCTGGGGGACAAGGGGCACATGAACCAGGTGTCCCCTCCCTCTGCTCCTGCCCAGCCAGGGGAACAGGGCCACTCTGATTTCAATGGCTCGAGTCTTTCACAGCAAGACTTTGGTTTGAGGAGAGACACAGAAAGAGTGAGAACTGACAGAAGTGAGAGGGGAGTGAGGAGGAGAGGAGAGCTGAGGACAGAAACTGGACACAGAAGAGAACAGAAATCAAGGTGGGCAGGGGGAATCAAATCACCCAAAAAGTTGTGTTTTCTTTTGTCCATTCTTCCATTCTTTTTGCTTTCTTGTCTTTTTTTTTTTTTTTCTCTTAAAGCTTTTTCAATTGATTGGAGTAGGGGGGGATGGCGGGCAGTTTGGAGCACTTGACCATGGTCCCTGACACCCTCTCTCAGCCCCGGGCACCCACCCGCTTCCATCCACCCTGGCTGGGACGGGCCTTGCCCCAGCAGCCCCCCTCCCCACCTCCGGCTTTCCCGAAGACGACGTCCATGAGGTATTTGTGAAGAGAAAGAAGCGTGTCTTTTCATCCGCCTTGGGGACCAAGGGCCTGAACCGCTGTGCAGGGCTTGGCTCCACCTTGCGGCTTCTCTTGTTCTCCAAGAATCCTCATCTTCTTTCTCAAATATATATATATATAATATCTATATATATATCTATAAATTCTTTTTTTCTAGTTTTAACTTATTGTTTGGTTTTCTGTTTTTTTTTTTTTTTTTTTTTTTTTTTTTTTTTTTTTTTTTTTTGTTTTTTTTTTTTTTTTTTTTTTTTTTTGGTTCAGAACTTTGTCGGCCTCCATGATAACAGGAGGGCAAGGTGGCTCCCAGCAGCGTCTCCTCTGTCCAGTGTTGAGATGTGTCCAGGGATGGGCAAACTCGGGCTCCAGCCAAGACTCGTGGAGGTCTCATGGGAGTGGCGACCACCACAAGCGCCCTCTTGGATGGGGACCACAGATCATGGCACTGTCCCCGCCACATGGACCCTGATGGGGTGCCACCTGGAGGAGCCTGCCACTGGGGTGTGTGCGTGTGTGCATGGGGTGGGGGGGGAGGTATCTGCCACTGTCAGAGGGGGCACAGGGTGGGCGGAGCGAGGCAAGTTTCTTTTTGGTTTCTGGTTAATGTTAAGGAACGTGAAGGATCCCACGGATAGGCACTGGAATATGAAATTTTCTTTTTCTTTTTCTTTTCTTTTCTTTTTCAGGGAAATTGACCAACAGGATGGAAAGAAAGACAACTTTAAAGCCCTCACCTCATCCCCTTTTGCTTGCAATGACCACCTTCCCATAGTCTGGGGAGGGGGTCTACTCCAGAGCAGAAGAGTAGGCAGGGTTGAGGGGGGAAGAGACTCATGAGAGCTGGAACTTGGCAAAATGGCCTAACCCTAACCCTTCAAGGGAAAAGGCGGGGGAGGTACAAGGAATGAACAAAAGTCACTCCCAGGCCTTCCTCTGAACTCTCCCCAGGCTGGGAGTGGGGAGGAAAGCAAGACCGCCCCCCCCCGCCCTATCCTACTGGGGAGAGCTAGGGGGGAAAGGGGGACACATGTTAGGGACACATTCTGTTAAGCACAACGCTAAAAATTCTGTACATCCTTTGGATGAAGCTACTGAATATTTGGTGTAAAGTTGTTCAGGCTCTTCCTCTTTCACTTTCTGGAAAAGACCATTTGGCAGGTAGTTCCGGGCCCTCCCCGGTGCCCCTCCTGCCTGCCCAGGCTTGCGCCCTGTCTCCACTGGCCCAGGGCTGGGGCTCAGGGCGGGGGGGGGGTGGGGGGCAGCAGGCTGGCACATTCTCTTGCTCCTTCTCTGTCCCCCCACCTCTGGAGGGGGAAGGGGGAAGGTTGGGGGTTGGCCCCATAGCCAGGGCTCCCAGGCGTGAGGTCCGGCCTGGAAGAGGCTGCTCTGTTCCTGGCCTGGGGCTATTTGGTGTCATAGCAGTCAAGTGTGAGCACGTGTGTTCCCAGATCTGGCTCGAGACTGGTTTTGTTTTTGTTTTTGGTTTGTTTGATTTTGCTGGGGGTGGGGGAGATTTTTTGTTTTTGGTTTTTGTTCTCTTTTTTTTTGTTTGTTTTTCATCTCTGGTTCCCTTAGGGCAGCTGGTTTTTGTTGTGATTGTTTTTGGTTTTCTTTTGTGGTTAGTTTCTTTTCCTTTCTTTTTTTTTTTTTGGTCTTTTCTCCCTTGTCACTCGGAGGACCTGCCGCACCCCCTTACCAACCGGCCTCCTCACCTTCATCCCGGACAGTGGGAACCAAGGTGGGGTCCAGAGGAATGGGAGGGGGGCATATGGCAGGCCCTCACTCAGCCTTGGACCCTGCCTCGGGCCCCCCTGAGCTTCCAGGGGTCTGGGCTGTCACCTCGCTGCAGGTGGAGGAGGAGGAAGAGGAGGAGGAAGATGAAGAGGATGAAGAGAGGCCAGGTGACTTGCTGGAGGTGGAGGCCGCCACGGCTGCAGCTGCTGCAGACAGTAGACCCACCCCCGGTGGGGCGCTGAGCAGGGGCAGCCCCGCATGGTTCAGGAAGAGAGGTGATGTCACCAGGCCCGGGCTCCCTGGGGCCGCGCCAGCCGCCCCCAGCACCAGGTTCCCGCTGCCATCAAGGCTGGTAAGGGGCAGGGTTCCACCAGAGGCCAGGGCTGGTGGGAGAGAGAGAGAGGGAGGCTGGGCTGGGGGCACACCAGGCCAATGGGAGACCTTCGTCTCCCATTGCCTGTTCCCCCTGACCCCATCAGCACCCCTCACACGTGCCCCAGAGGTGAGATGAGGATGAAGATGAGCGATGCAGTGAGCAAGGGGCAAGGCTGGAGCAGCAATGGTGGTGGTGATGGGGGGAGGAGGCTAAAGGCCCCAGAGTAGGGACAGGACAGGTGGCAATGGAATGACATGAGGGCAGCACGCACCTTGGATGGTGGCCAAAGGGTTGTTGCTCATGAGGGCTGGACTCAGCCCGGAGCCCAACCCTACCATTGTGCTTCTGCAAGAGCAAAGCAAAAGCGTTAGCAGGGGAGTGTGGGGCAGGAACCCTTGGTAGGATTGGGGTGCAGCACCCCACCTTGAAAGCAACAGTGACCTCCCACTTGCGGCCATAGCGCAGCATACACAGCATACTTACCCCGTGCTGGGGTTCAGGCCCGTCAAGCCGATAGCTGAGTGGCTGCCTTGAGGGCTGGGGTTTGTGCTATTGGTGGTGGCCGGGGGTGGGGGAGTGACAGAGGGGATGGAATTGAGGGGGGGCGCGGCCCCGCCCCCCCCCACCCCCTCCAACTGTCCGGCTGGGGTGGAGTGTCCCCACAGCTGAGGATAAGGTAGTAACTGCCAAAGGGAGAGAGAGGGAGAGACAGGAAGATGGAGTCTTTAGCTTTGATGGGTCGTTCATCAAGAAAGTCCAAAGCCAGGCCTAGCGGTGCATGCCTTTAATCCCAGAACTCTGGAGGCAGAGGTAGGAGGATCACCCTGAGACTACAGAGTGAATTTCAGGTCAGCCTGGGCTAGAGAGACCCTACTTCAAAAAACCAAAAAAGAGGGCTGGAGAGATGGCTTAGCGGTTAAGCGCTTGCCTGTGAAGCCTAAGGACCCCTGTTTGAGGCTCGATTCCCCAGGACCCATGTAAGCCATATGCAAAATGTGCACATGCATCTGGAGTTCATTTGCAGTGGCTAGAGGCCCTGGTGTGCCCATTCTCTCTCTCTCTGCCTCTTTCTCTGTCTGTTGCTCTCAAATAAATAAAAACAAACAAACCAAAAAAACCCAAAAAGAGCTGGGAGTAGTGGTGTACCTTTAATCTCAGCAATCGGGAGGCAGAGGTAGGAGGATTGCCATGAGTTTGAGGCCACCTTGTGACTACAGAGTGAATTCCAGGTAAGCCTGGGCTATAGTGAGACCCTACCTAAAGAAAGAAAAAAGAGGGGGGCTGGAGAGATGGCTTAGCGGTTAAGGTGTTTGCCTGCGAAGCCAAAGGACCCAGGTTTGATTCCCCAGGACCCATGTAAGCCAGATGCACAATGGGCACATGCATCTGGAGTTCATTTACAGTGGCTGGAGGCCCTGGCATGCCCATTTTCTCTCTCTCTCTGATTGCAAATAAATAAATAAGATTTAAAAAAAAAAAAAGACAGCCAGAGCTGGGCTTGGTGCTGCATGCCTTTAATTCCAGCACTCAGGAGGTCGAGGTAGGAGGATCGCTTCTGCTTTGTTCTTGCAGGAGCACAATGAGCTCAAGACCAACCTAAGACTACATAGTGAATTCCAGGCCAGCCTGGGCTAGAGCGGAACCTTACCTAAAAAAAAAAAAAAACAGGGCTGGAGAGATGGCTTAGCAGTTAAGACACTTGCTCCAAAGCCTCGGAACCCAGGTTCAACTTTCCAGGTCCTGCACGCAAGGTCACACATGCCCATTAGGGGGCACACTTGCCTGGAGTTCAATTGCAGTGGCTGGAGGACCTGGTGTGCCAATTCTGTCTCTCTCACTCTCTCGCATAAAAAATAGGCCAGGGGGCTGGAGAGATGGCTTAGCGATTAAGGTGTTTGCCTGCGAAGCCAAAGGACCCACGTTTGACTCCCCAGGACCCAGGTAAGCCAGATGCACAAGATGACGCATGCATCTGGAGTTCGTTTGCAGTGGCTAGAGGCCCTGGTATGCCCATTTTCTCTCTCTCTCTGCCTCTTTCCCTCTCTCAAATGAATAAATAAAAATAAAATATTTTAAAAAATAGGCCAGTCTGTTGGGCTTGGGCTTGCCTCAAAAAAAAAAAAAAAAAAAAAAAAACAATAACAACCAAAAAAGCCAAGAAAACCCCCTGCTCATCACCCCTCCAGCTCGCTCAGCACCTCAGTAACAGCCCAAGTAGACCCACCCTTCCTCGCTTTCCCAGGCATCCTTACTTTTCTGGCACGTGACAGTAATCACAATAATCACATTAAGAACAGCTGCCACTACTGGGCCTGGGTACAGGGGCCCCTCGCTCTGCATGCCATGCCCGGAACCACTTTGACAGGGACAAGAATGGGGACGCTGGCTCCCTCTGCAGGCCACACACAGGGTGCATGGGGAGCACGCATGCGCCGGCTGCCGCCCGGGGAGCCAGCCCGGCCAGACCGGGAGGCCGGCTCCAGGTGCAGACCCAGCGGTGCCCTTGGGTAAGTGCTTGGATGTCTCTCTCTCGGTTCCCTTGTGGAAAATAAGGAGAATACGACCAACGTCCTAACATGTGTGTGAAAATTCATATAACTTATGAAGGTCCTGGGCCAATGAAAACCTCCTCTCAATGCTTTTTAAACCACTGCTTACGATTTTTCTTTTTCTTGATTGCTTCGACGTAGGGTCTCACTCTAGCCCAGGCTGACCCGGAACTCACTCGTTAGTGCCCTGGCTGGCCTCGAACCCACAGTGATCCTCCTACCTCTGCCTCCCCAGTGCTGGGATTAAAGGCGTGCGCCACCACGCCCAGCCTGCTTATGATTTCTTCCTTCCTTTCTTTCTTTCTTTCTTTCTTTCTTTCTTTCTTTCTTTCTTTCTTTCTTTCTTTCTTTCTTTTTTTTTTTTTTTTTCAAGGTAGGGTCTCATTCTGGTCCAGGCTGACCTGGAATTAGCTATGTAGTCTCAGGGTGGCCTCGAACTCATGGCAATCCTCCTACCTCTGCCTCCCGAGTGCTGGGATTAAAGGCGTGCGCCACCATGCCCGGCTTTTTTCTTTTGGTTTTACAAGCAAGGTAAGGTCTCGCTCTAGCCCAGGCTGACCTGGAATTCACTATGTAGTTTCAGGCCGACCTCTGATTTACAGCGATCCTCCTACCTCTGTCTCCTGAATGCTGGGAGTGAAGGGGTGCACCACCACGCCTGGCCATTTTTTTATAATGCATACTGTGTAGTGTGCATGCATGTATAAGTCTGCATTTGTGTGGGCATATGTGTGCGCACGAGTGCCTATGTACATACATGTGGAGGCCAGAGGTTGATATCAAATGTTTTCTGCAACCACTCTTCACCTTATTTATTTATTTATTGATTGATTGATTGATTGATTGATTGATTGAGGTAGGGTCTCACTGGAGCCCAGGCTATCACGGTGATCCTCGTGCCTCTGCCTCCCGAGTGCTTGGATTAATGGCACGCGCCACCACGCTGGGCCTCACTTTATTTTTACCTTAGGGTCTCTTACTTAAACCCAGAGATCGTCCATGCGGTTATTCTAGCTAGACTGGGGAACTTCGGTCTCTGCCTCCCGACCTCTGGGATTACAGGCGGGCACTCATGCCCATTGGGCATTTATGTGGGTGCTGGGGTTCCAAACTCCAGTCCTGACGCTCAAGCAGCAAATGCTTTACCCGCTGAGCCCCCTCCCCGCCTTGTTCACGATGCATCACACATTTACGATTATCTTACAAAACCTGAAGCTCAGGGAGGTGAAGCGACTCCTTGAGTTCACAGGGCACATAAATGATAAGAGTCCAGGGACGAAAGCAAGCCCAGGTGTCACCTTCAGCAACTTCAGCAACTGCCCAGGCTTTTACCACAGGACACCATGGAACGCACTAGTGGACGAAGCATGGGCCCTCCCTCTGCCCTCTGCCCTCCTCATGCCCCTCCCCCCAAGACTCGGCCTTAAGCCCTATGGCCGCCTAGAGCCACTGCAGAATCTCAGGCCCATGCAATGTCCTCCCATCCCCCTCTCCATGCGCTGTTCCCCCCTGACCTGTTGTGCTCAGACTGCTGGAAGCTTGGGACAATGGTAAGGTCCCTGTGCCCCCTTGGGGTGTGACCTGAGGAGAGAGAAAAGGAGGCGCAGTTAGGTCAACCTTGACAGCACCTGTGACATTCCTTGTATCTACATAACCCTGACTGCCCTGTACTCAGCATGAGGAAAAGACGTGGCTTGAGAGGTACAAGGCCGTGTTCAGATCACACCATGTGTTTTCTTCGCTCTCTCTCTCTCTCTTTTTTGGCTTTTCGAGGTAGGGTTTCACTCTGGCTCAGGCTGACATGGAATTCACTCTGTAGTCACAAGGTGGCCTCGAACTCATGGCGATCCTCCTGTCCTGAATGCTGGGATTAAAGGTGTGCGCCACCACGCCCGGCTACACCATGTGTTTCCCATCACCTTTCCCTGTGTGACCCTGAACTCATTCTTGGGCTGGAGAGATGGCTTGGTGGTTAAGGCACTTGCCTGCCAAGCCTAAGGACCCAGGTTTGACACTCCAGGTCCCACATAAGCCAGACGCCCAAGGTGACACAAGTGTGCAAGGTCATAATGCACACAAGGTGGCGCACGCGTCCAGAGTTCAATTGCAATGGCCAGAGGCCCTAGTGCACCAATTCTCTCTCTGTTTCTGTCTCTCTCTCTCTTTCTCTCTCATTAAAAAAAAGTTACCAGCCGGGCGTGGTGGCGCACGCCTTTAATCCCAGCACTCGGGAGGCAGAGGTAGGAGGATCGCCGAGAGTTCGAGGCCACCCTGAGACTACATAGTTAATTCCAGGTCAGCCTGGACCAGAGTGAGACCCTATCTTGCAAAACCAAAAAAAAAAAAAAAAAAAAAAAAAAAAAAAAAGTTACAAAACAAGAAGAGCTCATTGTCCACTGAGGGGCTCCCAGTCCTCTGACACTCGGAAGTGCCGTGTCCTGGATCTTGTGTGCAGAACCACACCTGCTCCTGTAGCGTTCTCCTGGAGTGAGGTAGGAACATGCCCACCCCCGCTTTTTTTTTTTTTTTTTTTGGTTTTTCGAGGTAGGGTCTCAGGCTGACCTGGAATTCACTATGTAGTCTCAGGGTGGCCTCCAACTCACGGCAATCCTACCTCTGCCTCCCGAGTGCTCGGATTAAAGGCGTGCACCACCACACCCAGCTCCACCCCCCCTTTTTTTTTTTCGAGGTAGGGTTTCACTCTGGTCCAGGCTGACCTGGAATTCACTATGTAGTCTCAGGGTGGCCTCAAACTCACGGCAATCCTCCTGTCTCTGCCTCCTAAGTGCTGGAATTAAAGGCGCATGCCACCACGCCCGGCTTCTGCTCCCTTTTTATTTATTCATGTATTTGTTTGTGGGGGGTGTATGCTTGTCACAGCAGGTATGTGGAGTTCAGAGGACAACTTTGAGGTGTCTGTGCTCCACCATCTTTGATTTTTTAAATATTTTATTCTTATTTATTTACTAAAGAAAGAATGGGTGCACCAGGGCCTCTAGCCACTGTAAACAAACTCCAGATGCATGCACCACCATGTGCACCTGGCTTACGTTGGTTCTGGGGAATTGAACCTGGGTCCTTAGGCTTCGCAGGCAAGCGCTTTAATCGCTAAGCCATCTCTCACAGACCTGTTTTTGTTTTTCGAGGTAGGGTCTCATTCTAGCTCAGCCTGACCTGGAATTCACTATGTAGTCTCAGGGTGGCCTTGAACTCACAGCAGAACTCCTCCCTCTGTCTCCTGAGTGCTGGGATTAAAGGCGTGCACCACCACGCCCTCCACCTTCTTTGAGGATACCTTGCTGCTGCAAACTGTCAGACCAGCTGTCTGACAAGCTTGGAATCCTCTTGGCTCCACCTCCCATCATCATAGGCTCCGCTAAGATCACAGATGCCTGCGACACTTTGCATCTGGCTTTATGTGGGTGCTGGGAAATTGAACCTTGGGCCTGCAGGCTTTAACCGATGAGCCATATCCTCAGCCCTTTTAGAGGGGCTGGCAAGCCTGGGTTGTATAACGAGTTTGAAGCCAGTCTGGGCTACAAATAGCAAAATAGCAAAAGACTGTCTCAAAAAAAAAAAAAATCCATAATCCAAGCACTAAAGAGTCAGAGGAAAAAGGACAGCTGCCATCCTCTGCTACATAGCAAGTTCAAAACCAACACGGGCCGGCGGTGGTGGTGCTCGCCCTTGATCCCAGCACTTGGGAGGCAGAGATAGGAGGATCGCCGTGAGTTGGAGGCCACCCTGAGACTACAGAGTGAATTCCAGGTCAGCCTGGGCTAGAGACAGACCCTACCTTGAAAAAACAGTAACACTTGGTATGGCTCAGAAGGCACCATGGTGCTGAGAAGAAGGGACAGAGGAGTGCTCAGCACTGAAGCATCTCTAACACACCTTCCAAGGCTCAGGGTCCATTGCGGAAGAGGAGGTGGAAAGAATGTAAGAGCCAAAGGAAGAGTAGGACTCCTTACAAGGTGCTCCTCCAGACACAAAATGGCCTGGATATCCATGACCTCACAGTGCCTGACACTACCTACACAAGACCATCATAATAGGAGGAAATGATGATGACATCAAACTGAAAAGAGAGACTGATTGAAAGGGGGAGGGGATATGATGGAGAGTGGACTGCTGGGCGTCGTGGCGCACGCCTTTAATCCCAGCACTCAGGAGGCAGAGGTAGGAGGATCACCATGAGTTCAAGGCTACCCTGAGTATACAGAGTGAATTTCAGGTCAGCCTGAGCTAGAGACCCTACCTTGAAAAAACAAAAATAAAAAAAAAAGAGAGAGTGGAGTTTCAAAGGGGAAAGTGGGGGGAGGGAGGGAAGTACCATGGGATATTGTCTACAATTAAAGAAGTTGTCAATAAAAAAAAAAAGAAGAAGAAAGAAAGAGGGCTGGAGAGATGGCTTAGCGGTTAAGGCGCCTGCCTGCTAAGCCGAAGAACCCGGTTCCAGTCTCCAGGTCCCACGTTTAGCCAGATGCAAAGTGATGCAAGAGCGCAATGCCGCACTCGACCACAAGGGGGCGCGCACATCTGGATTTCGTTCACAGCAGCTGAGACACTGCTGGCACGCCCATCTCTCTCTGTCTCTCTGTGTCTCCCCAAAATAAATAAATAAATAAATAAATAAAAAAGCCGGGCGTGGTGGAGCACGCCTTTAATCCCAGCACTGGGGAGGCAGTGGTAGGAGGATCGTCCTGAGTTCGAGGCCACCCTGAGAGTACATAGTGAATTCCAGGTCAGCCTGAGCTAGACTGAGACCCTACCTGGAAAAATAAATAAAAAATAAAAAAATTTAAAAAATCAACATGGGTTACATAATAACAAACAAGCTAAAACAAGCAAAAGAAAAGAAGTCCCCTCACGGTAACTGAGAAGGACCTGGAACTTTTGTTCTCCTGACTTCTCCCGGTTCATGGGACGCTGGGCATTAAACCCAGGGCTCCGCGCATGCTACATGAACCCTTTACCAACTGAGCCACACCCCCAAGGCTGGCACAAAATTCGGCGGGGAGCTCGTATCCTGCACATTAGACCCATGCCCGTGTGACTGTGCTCGGTACATGACAGCCCATGTACTAGGCTCTTCTTACACGCTTGGGCTCCCCCTCCCCTCCCCTCTCCTGCCCACCCCACCCTCCAGGACTCTGGGTACCAGGTGGGGACTGTAGCTGGTCGGCTTGCCGGGGCTGGGCAGCATGGGGGCCGCGCTGCACGGGTTGATGCGTTTCTCCTTCTGGCGCCGGTTGCAGAACCAGACACGGATCACTTCCTTTTCCATGTGCAGCTGCTCGGCAATCAGCAGGATCTCCTCTGAGGTAGGCTTCTGGTTCTGCGAGGAGCGAGCGAGCGGAGGGCTCGAGGGCCAGGCCCTTCCTCCCTCCACCCCTCCATCCCTCTCGTCTCCAGGCGGGGCTAAGCGAGACCCTTCCTCCATCCCTCCATCCATCCCATCTCCAGGGTGTGGCTGAGCGAGGCCCTTCCTCCCTCACCCCCTCCCGTCTCCAGGCGGGGCTAAGCGAGACCCTTCCTCCATCCCTCCCGTCTCCAGGGCGGAGCTGAGCGAGGCCCTTCCTCCCTCCACCCCTCCATCCCTCCCGACTCCAGGCGGGGCTAAGCGAGACCCTTCCTCCATCCCTCCATCCATCCCATCTCCAGGGTGGGGCTGAGCGAGGCCCTTCCTCCCTCAACCCCTCCCGTCCCAGGCCATCCCCTCCTCCATCCCTCCCGTCTCCAGGGCGGAGCTGAGCGAGACCCTTCCTCCATCCACCCTCCATCCCTCCCGACTCCAGGCGGGGCTAAGCGAGACCCTTCCTCCATCCCTCCATCCCTCCCGACTCCAGGCGGGGCTAAGCGAGACCCTTCCTCCATCCCTCCATCCATCCCGACTCCAGGCGGGGCTAAAGCAAGACCCCTCCTCCATCCCTCCATCCATCCCGTCTCCAGGGCGGGGCTAAGCGAGGTCCTTCATCCCTCCATCTCTCCGTCCAGGACGGGACTAAGCGAGACCCTTCCTCCCTCCACCCCCTCCATTCCTCCCGTCTCCAGGCGGGGCTCATCGAGGCCCACCGCGGCCGTCGGGCTGGGGGAGCGGGGCTCACCGCTAGAAAGCTCTTCTCTAAGGCGAAGCGGACGTTGGTCTCGATGCTGGTCCTCTTCTTGCGCCTCCGCCCGGGCAGCCCGTCGAAACCCAGGCTGGGGCTGCTCAGCTGGTTGGGGCTGGGCAGACTTGAATCCACAGACATCGTTTCTGCGCGGACAGGACATAGACTGCCGATGTGAGCGAGCCAAGGTCTCCCTCTCCATGTCCCCGCCACCTCCACCTCCGCCTGCACCTGCACCTGCATCGTGGAACCCCAGCCCGGGCCCACCTGCGTCGTTGAGCCACTTCTCCAAGAGGGGCTTGAGCTTGCACATGTTCTTGAAGCTCAGGTTGAGGGCCTCGAAGCGGGAAATGGTCGTCTGGCTGAAATCGTTGCCATAGAGCTTGCCCATGGCCAGGCCCACATCACCCTGGTGGTCCAGAGAGATGCAGTTCAGGGTGAGTGTGTGTGTGTGTGTGTGTGTGTGTGTGTGTGTGTGTAGGGTGGGACCTCCCAGCCCTGGACCACTCCCTCTGCCGCCAGCCACGCCCACACAGCATCACCTGGTCACGCCCCCTCATGCAGCCTTCCCTTCCCCCCCCAATGCCCAAGGTACCCCCAGACCTGCGTGAAGCCCAGCTTGATGCGGCGTTGCTTGAAGGTGCGGGCGAACTGCTCCAATTCCTCCAAGTCGCTGGGCTCCTCAGGGTGGGATGGTGGCTCCAAGCATTTGGGGGGCTGCGGGTGTGAGAGGTGCGGGTCGGGCAGCGTGGGGCGGGTCACGGCCTGGTAGGGCGGGCAGGTATGGATGGAATGCAGGATGGGGATGGGGCTGAGCGATGGCTGCATATGGTCCTTGCACCTTCCTTTTGGTCTAACTTCTTCCTGTGGACATTCGTCCCCAGAACCCTTCACCTGCCCAGGAGACTTCGTCACACTCTTGTTTTTTTTTTTTTAAATATATTTTTTGTTTATTTTTATTTATTTATTTGAGAGCGACAGACAGAGAGAAAGAGGCAGCTAGATAGAGGACAGGCGCACCAGGGCCTCCAGCCACTGCAAACGAACTCTAGATGCATGCGCCCCCTTGTGCATCTGGCTTATGTGGGTCCTGAGGAATCGAGCCTCGAACCGGGGTTCTTAGGCTTCATAGGCAAGCGCTTAACCACTAAGCCATCTCTCCAGCCCACATTCTTGTTTTTTGTTGTTGTTGGGTTTTTTGTTGTTGTTGTTGTTTGTTTGTCTTTAAGGTGAGGTCTCACTCTAGCCCAGGCTGACCTGGAATTCACTATGGAGTCCCAGGGTGACCTCAAGCTCATGGCGATCCTCCTACCTCCGCCTCCCGAGTGCTGGGATTAAAAGAGTGCACCACCATGCCCGGCCTTGTTTTTTTTTTTTTTTTTTTAAGATGTGTTGTTTGTTTTTTGTTTTTCGAGGTAGGGTCTCACTGTAGCTCAGGCTGACCTGGAAATTCACTATATAGTCTCAGGGTGACCTCAAACTCTTGGTGATCCTCCTACCTCTGCCTCCCAAGTGCTGGGATTAAAGGCGTGCGTCACCACATCTGGCCTAAAAAAATATTTTATTTATTTTTTATTTGAGCGAGGGGGGGGAAGAGAGAGAGAGAGAATGGGTGCACCAGGGCCTCCAGCCACTGCAAACAAACTCCAGATACATATGCCATCGTGTACATCTGGCTTACATGGGTCCTGGGGAAATGAACCTGGGTCTTCAGGCTTCCTTGGCAAGCGCCTTAACTGCTAAACCATCTCTCCAGCCCCATACTGATTGTTAATCCCACTGGTTGTTTCACACGGGTCCCTGTCATTGCCTGAACTCTATGCTGTCTCTTGATTTATGAAATCCCAAAAGGTAAGTCAGCTCCCTTTGCTAAGGGCTCAAGAGGAGGCGAGGGGGACCCGGCATTTCCTCCTCCATCTTTCTCTGCCACTGAATTGCTGGGCAGCTCAGGAGAATGTATGTTCACCTACCAGTGCCTACGAGGATGGAGCCCATCACTGCTGGGCTACCTATCCACGGGGTTGTTAGGAGATGCAGATAAAAATGCAGGTTGGGGGCTGGAGAGATGGCTTAGCAGTTAAGTCGCATGCCTGCGAAGCCTAAGGACACTGCCTCAAATCTTCAGGTCCCACATAAGCCAGATGCACATGGCGGTGGGTGTGCCTGAGTTAGTTTGTAGTGGCTGGAGGCCCTGGCACGCCCATTCTCCCTCTCTCTGTCTCTAATAAATAAAAGTAAAAAGAGGGCTGGAGAGATGGCTTAGCGGTTAAATGCTTGCCTATGAAGCCTAAGAACCCGGGTGGCTCACTTCTCAGGACCCAATCCCAGATACTCAGGGGGGCATCTGAGTTCGTTTGCAGTGGCTGGAGGCCCTGGATCTCCTCTCTCTCTCTCTCTGAGTTCGTATCTCTCTCCTAAATAAATTAATAATAAAATATTTTAAAAAAAAAAGTAAAAAGAAAAATGTATAAACCAGGTCAGCCTCAGGAGGCAGGGGTAGGAGGATCTCCATGAGTTCGACCCCTGAGACTGCAAAAAAAGGTCAAATAAATAAAAAAAAACAAATAAATAAAATAAATAAATAAGTAAGTAAATAAATAAATAAATAAAAAGTAGTCAGCCTGAAGTAGAGTGAGAACCTACCTCAAAAACCACAAAAAGGGGGGGCTAGAGGGATGGCTTAGCAGTTAAGGTGTTTGCCTGCAAAGCCAAAGGATTCAGGTTCAATTCCCCAGGACCCACGTTAGCCAGATGCACAAGGGGACGCATGCATCTGGAGTTCTTTTGCAGTGGCTGGAGGTCCTGGTGCGCCCATTCTCTCTCTCTCTCTCCCTCTCTGTCAAATAAATAAATAAATAAATAAATAATTAATTAATTTTCAAAAAGAATAAAAGTATAAAAGAGAATGGGGAGGACCATTAAATGTCTGACAAATTTTTCTGACATAAGATAAAGCATCTGAAGTAGGTGGTCAGCTGGTACTGGAATGGGTCTTTGATGATCTGGAATCCTAGGTTTTTTGAGGCAGGGTCTCACTCTAGCCCAGGCTGACCTGGAATTCATTCTGTATTCCCAGGGTGGCCTCAAACTTACAGAGATTCTCCTGCATGCAGGTATTAAAGGCGTGTGGCACCCCGCCCGGCCGTTTTACTATTTTTCATTTTGAGAGAGGGTCTTTGCTAAATTTCCCAGGATGGCCTTTTGAGCGTGATTTCCCCTGTCCCCAGTTGCTCTCCACCATTTTTTTCTTTCTTTTGGAGGCAGGGGTCTCACTCTAGCCCAGGCTGTCCTCAAACTCATGGCAGTCCAACTACCTAACTTCCCAAGTGCTGGGATTACAGGCACACCATCTGTCACTACACCCAGAGCTTGTCAGTTCAGCAAGGCTCACTAGCCAGCAAGCCCTACAGATCTGCCTCGCCAGCGCGCTGGGATGACAAGCCAACAACCTCATTAAAGTCACAGTTCAGGGCTGGAGGGATGGCTTGGCGGTTAAGGCATTTGCCTGAAAAGCCAAAGGACCCAGGTTTGATTCCCCTGGACGCACTTAAGTCATATGCACAAGGTGGCACATGTGTCTGGAGTTTGTCTGAAGCAGCTGGAGGCCCTGGTGCACCCATTCTCCTTCTCTCTGTCTCTCTCAAATAAATTATACATATAATTAAAGCCCCTTGTGGTGCCATATGCCTTTAGTCCCAGCATTCGGGAGGCAGAGGTAGGAGGATCACTGTGAGTTCAAGGCCACCCTGAGACCCCTTAAAGAATTCTAGTTCAGCCTGCCTGGTACTAGAGTGAGTTCTAGGTCAGCCTGGACTAGAGATCCTGCCTTGAGAAAAACAAAATGGGGGCTGGAGGGATGGCTTAGTGGTTAAGGCATTTGCCTACAAAGCCAAAGGATACTGGTTCGACTCTCCAGGACTCACGTAAGCCAGATGCACAAGGGGGCGCATGCATCTGGAGTTTGTATGCAGTGGCTGGAGGCCCCGGCACACCCATTCTCTCCCTCCTCTCTCTCTCTCTCTCTGCCTCTTTCTCTCTCTCAAATAAATAAATAAATAAAATATAAAGTCATGGTTCAGACAGTAAATTGGCCCCTTCAAGGGTCCAGGCAAGAGAATGCCAGAGTGACCACAGATCTGGCACCCATCTTCAAATCTCTGCTTACTGCCATCACCTGAATGGGGATGGGAGAGTGGTCTGAGCTGCTTTGTGAAAAGAAGCTGGAATTCTAGAGCTTTGGGGGAGTTAAATTGTCACTAGCCAAATAGAGCACATCTGTGTGGCTGGAGAGATGGCTAAGTGCTTAAGACATTTGCCTGCGAAGCCTAATTCCCCAGGACCCATGTAAGCCTGATGCACAAGGTGGCACATGCATCTGGAGTTCATTTGCAGTGGCATTTCATGTATTGGTTTGGGAAGATGGCTCAGCAGTTAAAGGCACTTGCTTGCAAAGCCTGCTGGCCTAGCGTTTGATTCCCCAGCACCCATATAAAGCCAGATATACAGAGTGGCACGTGTGTCTGGAGTTCATGTGCAGTGGCAAGAAGCGCTGGCATGCCTATCACATATACACACACACACAGACTCTCTCTCTCTCTCTCTGCTTGCGTAAGGTCTCACTTTAGCCCAGGCTGACCTGGAATTCACTCTGTAGTCTCAGGGTAGCCTCGAACTCATGGCGATCCTCCTACCTCTGCCTCCCAAATGCTGGGATTAAAGGTGTGCGCCATCACACCCGGCTAATAAATTTTTAAAAAATTAAAAAGAAATTTCTGCCAGGAATGGTGGCACATGCTTTTAATGCCAACACACGGGAGGCAGAGGTAGGAGGATCACTGTGAGCTCGAGACCAACCCGAGACTACATAGTGATTTCCAGGCCAGCCTGAGCTAAAGTGAGATCGTAACTCGAAAAATCAGTAAAATAAAATAAGAAATTTCCTGACCTGGAGAGATGTCTCCACAGTTAAGTTGCTTGCCTGTACAGTGTAACGACCCAGGTTTGACTCCCCAGTACCCAAGTAAAGCCAGATGCACAAGGTGGCACATGCATCCGGAGTTTGTTTATAGTGGCTGGAGGCCTTGGTGTGCCCATTCTCTTTTTCTCTCTGCTGGACATGGGGTTACACATCTTTAATCCCAGCACTCAGGAGGCTCTAAATTTGAGACCACTCTGAGCCTACAGAGTGAATTCCAAGTCAGCCTGGGCTAGAGTGAGACCCTACCTCAAAAAAAAAAAAAAAAAAAAAAAAATCCTGTCTTTCTACAGGTGTACATTTGATGGCAACGAGGGTTAGATTTAAATATTTCCACATATTCTCAAGAGTCCATGTTCCTGGAAGAGTTAAGAATGTCTCATCTGGTTTGAGTCCCCTTATTCTACACAAGAAGGAGCAGACCCAAAATGGAGTAGGATTTACTCTACACTCCTATAGCAGATCAGTGGTAGAGTGGGGCTTTGGGCCTTTCCTCCCGACTGCTGTCTTATGCCCCCATGGGTGTGGACAGGACCAACGGAAAGGAGACTTTCACAGCCCCCACCACGCCATCCACTCGGCCCTCAGCCCACCCTACCGCTGGCTCAGCACACCCAGTGGATGGTCTCACCTGTGTAGGAAGCCCGGCCCGGGGTTGGGAGGTCAGAAGAGCTCCTTGGGTTTGCTGAGGTAGCTGGAATAGATTTGGTGTCGGTAGCAGGCCTGGGGGAGACGAGAATAAACATAAAAGATGACCAGGCAAAGGGCTGGAGGGATGGCTTAGTGGATAAGGTGCTTGCCTGTAAATCTAGAGGATCCAGTTTTGATTCCCCAGGACCCATGTAAGCCAGATGCACAAGGTGGCATATGCTTCTGGAGTTTGTTGCAATGACTAAAGGCCCTGGTACACCCATTCTCCCTCCCCTTCTCAAGTAAAAATTTTTTTAGAGAGACAGACAGACAGAGAGGGAGAGGAAGACAGATAAAGAATGGGCATACCAGCAGCTTCTCAGCCGCTGCGAATGAAATCCAGACGCGTGCACCCCCTTGTGGTCAAGTGTGGCATTGCGCCTTTGCGTCACTTTGCATCTGGCTAAACGGGGCGCCTGGAGATTGGAACTGACGTTCTTAGGCTTAGCAGGCAGGCGCCTTAACCGCTTAGCCATCTCTCCAGCCCTCAAGTAAATTTTTTAAAAATTAAAAAAAAAAAGATGTTGGGCGTGGTGGCGCACGCCTTTGATCCGAGCACTTGGGAGGCAGAGGTAGGAGGATTTGCATGAGTTGAGGCTAGCCTGAGACTACATCGTGAATTCCAGGACAGCCTGGGCTAGAGTGAGACCCTACCTCCAAAAAAAAAAAAACCCAATAAAACAATTTTAAAAAAAGAAAAGATGAGCAGGCAAGGAGCAGATGAGGGGATGAGGGGAGACCAGTGGGGGCCTTGGGGAGGATCTTACCCGGCTGACTCTGTTGGGCCTGTGGCAGCAGGAACTGAGCAGGTGGCTGGAGGTGATGGCCTGGCACAAGCACCAGCTGTTGGAGCTGGAGGAGCTGCTGTATGTCCTGGCGGGGATGGACAGAAAGACAGACTGAGTCCTGGCTGGGTGTCTCTTCCTGCAACATCTGATCCCCGCAGGGCTGAAGCCAAGACTCATTGGTGCTATGCCGTATGGTCCACCAGGCTGGCAAAGGCACCCTGACTAAGGGGCACCTACACATCCTATGCGAGCCCTCCCCAGAGGCTTTGCTCCTTGCCTGATGAAATAATTGCCCTGTCTTACACTCCACAGAACAAACAGACTTGTTTAAAAATGTAAACCAGGGCTTAGCGGTTAAGGCGCCTGCCTGCTAAGCCTAAGAACCGGGTTCCAATCTCCAGGTCCCACGTTTAGCCAGATGCAAAGTGACGCAAGGGCGCAATGCCGCACTTGACCACAAGGGGGCGCACGCATCTGGATTTCGTTCACAGCAGCTGAGAGACTGCTGGCGCGCCCATTTCTAGCTGTCTCCCTCTCCCTCTCCATCTATCTCTCTCTGTGTCGCTCTCCAAAAATAAATAAAATAATAATAATAAAAACTTTTTAAATGTAAACCAGACTAAGTCATTCCTCTTTTTCTTTTTTTTTTAAACACTCCACAAGGCAAATGATATGATGTCTGAAATTAGCTTTAAAATACTCCAGCAAATGTAGGTATGTACGCTGGTGTGGCCACTTAGGGGAAGAAAAGAAGAAAATTCCCTAGCATCAATATAGATGGGGGGGGGGACCTCAGAATGCGAACTTATTTGGAGATAGGGTCTTTGTAGGTGATCCAGTTGAAATGAGGTCATGACCCTAATCCAATATGACTAACACATGCATGACAAGGGAAAGTCTGCATCAGACACAGTGAGGCATGCCTGCAGCTCCCAGCATTCTGAGGCTGAGGCAGGAGGAGGATCCTGAGTTCGGGTGCAGTCTGGGCAATTTAACAAGACTTTGCCTCGAAGTAAAAACAACAACAAAAAAAAGTGCATGTGGGCTGGAGAGATGGCTTAGTGGTTGAGGTGTTTGCCTACAAAGCCAGAGGATCCCTGTTCAACTCTCCAGGACCCACATAAGGCAGATGCACAAGGGGGTGCATGCATCTGGAGTTTGTTTGCAGTGGCTGGAAGCCCTGGCATGCCCATTCTCTCTCTCTCTCCTTTCTCTCTTTCAAATAAATGAATTAAAATATATTTTTAAAAAAGTGCATGTGGGGATTTTAACTCAATAGTAGAGCTTGTCTAGAATCCATCAGTGAGGGGCTGGGGGCGTGGCTCAGCGGTAGAGCACTTGTCTAGAATCCATCAGTGAGGGGCTCTGGCTCACAATCCATCAGTGAGGGGGGGGGCTGGGGCGTGGCTCAGCGGTAGAGCACTTGTCTAGAATCCCAGTGAGGGGCTCTAGAATCCACAGTGAGGGGCTGGGGCGTGGCTCAGCGGTAGAGCACTTGTCTAGAATCCACAGTGAGGGGCTGGGGGCCTGGCTCAGTGGTAGAGCCCTTGTCTAGAATCCACAGTGAGGGGCTGGGGGCGTGACTCAGTGGTAGAGCCCTTGTCTAACATGTGAAACCCTGGGTTCAATCCCCAGTACCATAAACAAGCAAACAAAAACGTCAAATATGGGCTGGAGAGATGGCTTAGTGGTTAAGGCGCCTGCCTGCTAAGCCTAAGAATGCTGGTTTCAATGCTCCAGCGGTTCCAATCTCCAGGTCCCACGTTTAGCCAGATGCAAAGTGACACAAGGGCACAATGTCGCACTTGACCACAAGACCACAAGGGGGCGCACACATCTGGATTTCTTTCTCAGCAGCTAAGAGACTGCTGGCCCACCCATCTCTATCTGTCTCCCTCTCCCTCTCTCTGTCTCTCTCTCTCTCAAAAAAAAAAAAAAAACAAATATGGAGACAGAGATACAAATAGAGGAAGACGATGTGAGGCAACGTAGGAAAAATGACTATGTACAAGCCAAGGAGAGAGGTCTAGAGGAGCCCCTGCCCTCAGGACCCGCCCTTGGCCACACCTTGATGTCACACCTGTGCCATCCAGTGTTGTGAGAGAATATGGCTTGTTTCTTAAGACATCCAGATTGTAGCTTTTTGTTACAGCAGCATTAACAAAATGATCCAGTCTAAACACACACCTGCTTTATAACCTGGCAATTCTATTCCTGGGTATATAACCTACCAGAAATGGGTATGGGGATTGTCATGGGACTGGAGAGATGCTCAGTGGTTAAGGTGCTTGCCTGCAAAGCCAAAGGACCCAGGTTCAATTCCCCAGGACCCACGTAAGCCAGATGCACAAGGTGTCTGGAGTTTGTTTGCAGTAGATGAAGGCCCTGGCACGCCCATTCTTTCTCTTTCTCAAGTAAATTATATATATAAAAAAGATCTTTGTTAAGAGTTAGCGGCTATGATCTGTGGTTGCACATGAAAATACAAGCTTCCCATAAGCAGTAAGCAAAAATGAAGCTGGTCATAACTGAATGTGCCATATGGTTCAGTTTGCATAGTTTTTTTTTCTTTTGGTTTTTCAAGGTAGGGTCTTGCTCTAGCCCAGGCTGACCTCAAACTCACGCTGATCCTCCTACCTCAGCCCCCCAAGTGCTGGGATTAAAGGCGTGCACCACCATGCCCAGCCTGTTTGCACATTTGAAGCTTAGGAGCCTCTGGGTGCCAATGACATGGGTGTGCTCTGATAGTGGTGCCACTGAGATGTACACTTGTGACTTGTGCACTTGTCTTTTTTTTTTTTTGAGAGAGAGAGAAACAGAGACAGAGAGGAAGAGGCAGAGAGAGAGAGAATGGGGGTTCCAGCAGCCTCTCAGCCACTGTGAATGAACTCCAGACGCATTCGCCCCCTTGTGGGCAAGTGCGGCATTGCGCCCTTGCGTCACTTTGCTTCTGGCTAAATGTGGGACCTGGAGATTGAACAGGTCTTAGGCTTGGCAAGCAGGCACCTTAACCACTAAGCCATCTCTCCAGCCTGCACTTGTCTTTTTTTGTTTTGTTTTGTTTTTTTGAGGTAGGGTCTCACTCTAGCTCAGGCTGACATGGAATCCACTCTGTAGTCTCAGGGTGGCCTTGAACTCATGGCAATCCTCTTACCTCTGCCTCCCGAGTGCTGGGATTAAAGGCGTGTGCCACCACGCCCGGCCCGTACGTCTTTTCCCGGCATGTTTTTATTTAAAGACAGATGTGGTGGAGCCAATCCCAGCACTGGTGGGAGGATCGCTATGAATTCCCACCACCCCTAGTGAATTCCAGGTCAGAGGCTAGAAAGAGACCCTACCTTTAAAAATTGAAAAGCTGCTGACTTGTCTTTTTGTTTTGTTTTGTTTTGTTGTTTTGTTTTTTTTAGAGTTTTTGTCGGAGGGGGTCTCACTTGAGATGGCTTAGCAGTTAAGGTCAGCCTGAGCCAAAACCAAAAAACCCAAAAAAAAAAGGTTTGATTCCCAAGGACCAGATGTGGTGGCAGATGCACAATCCCAGCACTGGGAAAGCTGAATTAGGAGGATCGCTATGAGTTCAAGGCCACCCTGAGACCCCTTAGTGAATTCCAGGTCAGCCTGGGCTAGAAAGAGACCCTACCTTTAAAAATTGAAAAGCTGGGCTGGAGAGATGGCTTAGCAGTTAAGGTGCTTGCCAGCAAAACCAAAGCACTCAGGTTTGATTCCCCAGGACCCACGTAAGCCAGATGCACAAAGTGATGCATGTGTCTGGAGTTCTTTGCAGTGACTGGGGGCCCTGGTGCACCCATTCTCTCTCTCTCTACCTCTCTCTCTCTCTCTTAAATAATAATACATATATATTTAAAAAATCTAAATATAGAAGTTGTCAATAAAAAAATAAATTAAAAAATCGAAAAGCCAAATATATATATATATGGAGAGAGAGAGAGAGACAGAGAGACAGAGAGAGAGAAAAGGCACCAGAGCTTTGTGCCACTGCAAACAACTCCAGATACATGCACCACTTTGTGCATCTGGATTTACATGGACACCAGGGAACTGAACCCAGGTCATCAGGCTTTGCAAGTAATATCTCAACTGCTGACCCATCTCTCTCTCTCTCTCTCTCTCTTTTTTTTTTTGTTTTTCGAGGTAGGGTTTCACTCTAGCTCAGGCTGACCTGGAATTCACTCTGTAGTCTCAGGGTGGCCTCAAACTCAAGGCGATCCTCCTACCTCTGCCTCCCGAGTGCTGGGATTAAAGGCGTGTGCCATCCTACTCGGCTCTGAGCCATCTCTTTAGCCCTCACTTGTCTTTTATATTTTGAGATAGGTTCTCATGTAGCCCAGGCTTGGCCTCAAAGTGGCTTGAAATGAAAACTCACCTTGAGTTCCCCATCCTCCTGTCTCGACTTCCCTACCGCTGGGATCACAGGTGTGCCCTACAAAGCCTATGAGATGCAGGGGATGGAACCAAGGGCTTTGCACATGGAAGCGTGCGCTCTACTAACTAAGCTATGACCGTCTACATGGGTTACACTTCACAAGCCTTGGGAAAAGAGTGCTGTATCCTTGGGAGCGCCCCAACATCTTTCTCTTTCTGTCTGTCTCTCTCCTTCCTGCCCTCTCCAATAAATTAATAAAATATTTGAAAGAAAGCAAGAAAAAAGAAGGAAAAAAGAGGAAGGAATGGAGGGAGGGATTCCGAATGTGGAGTTGAGGGCTGTCTGAGCCAGTAGGGGGCGACATTTCTCCATAACCCAGAGGCTGCATGGCTCTCTGCGGCCACTTGGGGGCGTGTTTAATCAGAATCAATTTGGCAGAGAAATTACAGTTAGCTGAGCGAGAGATGTTAAAGGAGCCCTGGACACTCAACTGCTTTGTCCCTAAACTGTGAGGGAAAACTTGGTCGCTAGCCCAGTGGGTGAGCAACACCATTAAAACACCATTAAGCATTAAAGCTTAGAAGAGAACAAATCAACTCTTTTTTTCTTTGCTTTTTTTTGGTTTTGGGAGGTAGGGTCTTGCTCTAGCTCAGGCTGTCTCAGGCTGGCCTTGAACTCCTAGCGATCCTCCTACCTCTGCCTCCCTAGTGCTGGAATTAAAGGCGTGCACTACCACGCCCAGCTTGCTTTCTTTGTTTTTGAAGTAGAGTTGAACTGAGCCCAAGTTGATCTGCACCTTACTCTGTAGCCCAGGATGCCAATCCCCTACCTCAGCCTCCCGAGTGAGTACGAGGATTAAAAATGTCAGGTCTCCGGCTGGAGGCATGGCTTATTGGTTAAGGCACTTGCCTGGAAAGCCAATGGACCCAGGTTCAATTCCCCAGGACCCATGTAAGGCAGATGCACAAGGTGGCTCCTGCATCTGGAGTTTGTCTGCAGTGGCTGGAGGCCCTGGTGCACCCATTCTCTCCCTCTTCCCCCCCCCCAAATAAATAAAAATAAAATAATAAAAATATCAGAGTTGGGGCTGGAGAGATGGCTTAGTAGTTAAGCACAAGGACCCTTGTTCGAGGCTCAATTCCCCAGTATCCATGTAAGCCAGATGCACAAGGTGGCAGTGGGTGGAAGCCCTGGTGCACCCTCTCTCTCTCTCTCTCTGCCTCTTTCTCTCTCAAAAAAAATAAATAAAAATAAACAAAAAATTTTTTTAATATCAGAGTTGGAGCAGTCATGTCACACACGCCTTTAATCTCAGCACTTGGGAGGCAGAGGTAGGAGGATCACCGTGAGTTTGGGGCCACCCTGAGACTACATAGTGAATTCCAGGTCAGCCTGGGCTAGCGTGAGACCCTACCTCAAAAAAAAGAAATCAGAGTTGGGGTGATGACTCAGTGGTTAAAGGCACTTGCTTGCAAAGCCTGATGGCCTGGGTTCAATTCCCCAGCACCCACATAAAGCCAGACTCACAAAGTGGCACATGCATCTGGAGTTAGTTTGCAGTAGCAGGAGGCCTTGGTGTGCCTGTACCCATTCTGTGTGTGTGTGTGTGTGTGTGTGTGTGTTAAATGAAAATAAATAAAGCTGGTGTGGTAGCACACACATTTAATCCCAGCACTCAGGAGGCAGAGGTAGGAGGATCGTCGTGAGTTCGAGGCCACCCTGAGACTACATAGTGAATTCCAGGTCAGCCTGGGCTACAATGAGACTTTACCTCGAGAAACCAAAAAAAGAACTTTATAAATAAAAGTAAATAAATGGATAAATGTGAGAGCCACAATGCCCAGTGGGTTTTATTTTGCTGTTTGTTTTGAGATAAGGTCTCGCTATGTAAGTATTCCCCCTGACATGGCTTCCCCAGTGCAGGGACTATAGGCCCACGCCATCGCACTCAAGTTTGGGAAGGAACAGTATCTTGCTTGTAGCTGTGTTCTGATCACCCTCCACCACCAGCACACACAATACATTGTCAATGAATGAATGACTGGCAGTGCTTTGCTATAGCTAAGTCTTGAGACACAGGACAGGAGAGATGGCTCAGCAGCTAAGGCGCTTGCCTGCAAAGCCTAACGACCTGGATTTGATTCCCCCAGTACCCATGTAAAGCCAGATGCATAAAGAGGTGCACCTGAAGTTCATTTACAGTGGCCGGAGGAAGGCACACTCATATTCTCTCTGTGTCTCTCTTGCTCACTCTCTCTGCTTGAAAATAAGTCAATAAAAATATTTAAAAGAAAGCCGGGCGTGGTGGCGCACACCTTTAATCCCAGCACTCTGGAGGCAGAGATAGGAGGATCGCCATGAGTTCAAGGCCACCCTGAGACTACAGAGTAAATTCCAGGTCAACCTGAGCTAAAGGGCAACCCTACCTTGAAAAAAAATTTTTTTAAGAAAACAATTTTTAAGATGGGCGTGGTGGCACACACCTTTAATCCCGGCACTGGGGAGGCAGAGGTGGATGGATCACTGTGATTTCAAGGCCATCCTGAGACAAAAGAATGAATACCAGGTCAGCCTGGGCTAGAGTGAGACTCAGAAGGCACCATGGTGCTGAGAAGAAGGGATAGAGGAGCGCTCAGCACTGAAACATCTCAAACACGCCTTCCAAGGCTCAGGGTCCATTGCGGAAGAGGGGGCGGAAAGAATGTAAGAGCCAAAGGAAGGGTAGGACTCCTTACAACGTGCTCCTCCAGACACAAAATGGCCTGGATATCCATGACCTCACAGTGCCTGACACTACCTACACAAGACTATCATAATAGGAGGAAAGATGATAACATCAAAATAAAAGAGAGACTGACTGAGAGGGGGAGGGGATATGACAGAGAGTGGAGTTTCAAAGGGGAAAGTGGGGGGCTGGAGAAATGGCTTAGTGGTTAAGGCGTTTGCCTGCAAAGCCAAAGGATCCCGGTTCGATTCTCCAGGACCCACATAAGCCAGATGCGTGAGGGGCACACGCATCTGGAGTTCATCTGTAGTGACTAGAGGCCCTGGCACGCCCATTCTCTCTCTCTCTGCTTGCAAATAAATAAATATATAAAATGTTAAAAAATATTAAAAAAAAAAAAAAGAAAGGGGAAAGTGGGAGGGAAGTACCATGGGATAGTGTCTAAAATTACAGAAGTTGCCAATAAAAAATAATTTTTTTTTAAAAAAAAACACCTTTTTTTTTTTTAGGAGAAAGATGGATACAGGTGAACATGCTATCTGAGGGAAGGGGTGGAGGCAGGGGACGGTCACTTGCTCGTGTGTGGGCTTGGTTCCAACTGGGGTGGGGGGCAGAAAAACCATGACAGTGAAAGGGAGGAGATCAGGGCCCCAGAGCCGGCCAGCTGCGACCAGGCCCAGGTGCTGCGCCTCGCTCGGGTGCACAGGGCAGGATGCTGTCCACCCCCATGACACCCCGCCTCTCCCCATGGAGCCTAGCTAGGCTCCATGCCTCGGATGTCATCCCTAGTATTGGCAGTTGGTGACCAGTTCCAGACACCCCCATTCTAAGCCAGCCGGCCTCAGAAGGAATCCAGACAGGAAGGGGTGGGACGTGGGGCCACTTAACTCGTGTTAGGACAGCGCTGTAAATGAAGGTGTACGAGGGTGGGGGGTGGGGTTCAGAGTTTCCGTTAGATAGGAGGAGGGTTCAATTGTTTACCACGGTGTCTATAATTAATAATACCATTACAGATTTCAAAATAACCGGGCACGGTGGCACACACGTGTAATCCCAGCACTTCAGAGGTGTGAGTACAAGATTAGAAGTTCAAGGCTACACAGAGAGTAGGAGGCCAGTCTAAGCTACGTGAGATTCTTTCTCAATAGCCCCACACCCAGAAAGTGAAAAACTAAGTTTTTGTTTGTTTGTTTGTTTGTTTGTTTGTTTGTTTGTTTGTTTGTTTTTGGTCAGGACAAGAGATGGAACTCAGGGCCTTGAGCACACCAGGGAAGTGCTTGACCGTGAGCTACACCCCAGCCCAAAAAGATGATTTTAAATGTTCTCACCACACAGAAATGGTATTAGTGTGCTGGCGTGGTGGCGCACACCTTTAATCCCAGCACTTGTGAAGCAGGGGTAGGAGGATTGCTGTGAGTTCAAGGCCAATTTGAGACTACATAGCAAATTCCAAGTCAGCCTGGGCTAGAATGAGACCCTACCTCAAAAAAAAAAAAAAAAAAAAAAAAAAAAAAAAATGAGAAGAGGGGCTGGAGAGATGGCTCAGTGGTGAAGGTGCTTGCCTGCAAAGCCTAACAGCCCAGGTTCAATTCCCTAGTATCCACATAAAGCCACATAAAGGGCACATGCATCTGGAGTTCATTTATAGTGGCTGGAGACCCTGACGTGCCCAGTCTCTCTGTCTGCCTCCCTTTCTCACTGCTTGCAAACAGACAAATAAAAATATATTTAAGGGGCTGGAGAGATGGCTTAGTGGTTAAGACGCTTGCCTTTGAAGCCAAATGACCCAGGTTTGATTCCACAGGACCTACTTAAGCCAGATGCACAAGATGGCACATGTATCTAGAGTTCGTTTGCAGTGGCTGGAGGCCCTGTCGTGCCCATTCTCTCTCTCTCTCTCCCTCACTGTCTCAGATAAAAATAAATTAAAAAGCCGGGCATGATGGCGCACGCCTTTAATCCCAGCACTTGGGAGGCAGAGGTCGGAGGATCGCCGTGAGTTCGAGGCCACCCTGAGACTACATAGTTAATTCCAGGTCAGCCTGGACCAGAGTGAAACCCTACCTTGAAAAACCAAAAAGAAAAAAAAAATTAATTAATTTAAAAAAAAAA